>OU343138.1:15260000-16575000 GCA_910594945.2 Amphipyra berbera
GAAAGGTTAAACCGAAAAAAGAAAAGAAATGTAAACAGGATAAAAGTCAACAGTTCAATAGTGAAAGGATCGAACTCTCTAAAGATACAACATATAAAATCAACAATCATAATAATGATTCTGTTTTAGAACAGACCATCCGATTCGCTAAAAATATCGTACCATTGGTTATACCACCGAGTGAAGATAAACTACCAGTGTTTTATACCATAAAAACTTCGAAAAAGCACAAGAAAAAAGATAAGAAACCTCAAGAAACAAGTTTTGAACATCAGGAGGTGACGTACGAGAGAGAGGAAGCCAAAAAACTTATTGAAACATACAAAAAAGTTAGAAAAGAAAGTATTAGTGTCAGGGAGTCTGTTAGTCATTCATCAAGCAGCACTTTAGATGATTTAAACATAAATCAATCGTTATGCTGCACATTTTCTGAAGTATCAGAAAAAATTCATCATAGAAAGGAAAAAGTTCTCAACAAAAAACAAAATCAAGGACAAAAATTCCTTTTTTCTGAATCATTTGAAGCATTGGCGACTGAAAACTTGGGTGACTCGAAAATAAAAATACATCTTATGCATGAAAAAGATAAGAATTTCCTTAGTGACAGTATTAAAACACCCATTTTAAACGCTATCAGAGAGTGTATAGTGGAATTGAACAACAATAATCATAATACAGAAGTAACTACAGTGCAAAAAATTGTAAAGTGCAATACAAACAAACTAGATAATATTCTAGAAAAACTATCATGCATTGAAAAGAGATTGGATGCTCAAGTACAAGAAAAACAAGTTTTACCTAGAGTGCAGTCTAAAGCGAGCATGTCTAAAGTTAAAACATCTCCACTCGAAGAATTAGGAGAAGATTTAATTGAAATAAATGAAGATTATAGTTCAGAAGAAGAATTACATCAAGAGCTCTTGGACATAAGAAGTAAAAGTGCAGTTACTGAATTAGCGCCAGAAGATAAACCGGGGAAAAAGGAGATAATTGCAGAGAGTTTAGGAGGCGGTGAAGATAACGGGGCTTTAAAACCTTCAGTTGGAAACAAACCTGATCGTCCTAAAAGGATCCCTACTAGATTTTGTTGGACTGACGCGGCGAGAAAGTGATGTCGATAGTGAATTTGATAGGAATTGTTAGTTTCGTACTTATTTATGTTATTGTTATGTAGTTCTATTAAAAAGTTTTATTGAATTTTCAAATCTTCACCAAGCATTACCCGTACTGGTTAGTGACTGGTACATTTTTTATTTATCGATTATAATTCGTTAATAAATCTTTTAGTTTAAAACTTATTTCAGATAGAAAGACCATTACATTACAGGTTATATCTAACGCGTGTTTTTTATTCATATCGATGATCTAATCATACTATGTATATCTTAAACGCGTTCAAAGCCCACATTTTTGTAGTTATCTCTGGCAGTTTATTTCAATCTTAAAGTCATTGTAGCATTATTTTCATCACAATCAGGTTATACAATTCATAAAACAAACAAACATAACATCCCTAATCATAACAAACATAAATTATCGTTTGTAATCGATACAAATTGTCACTATTCGTAACATTCGCGATTTCCGTGCGATTTCTCGCGTGCCTTGCGCCCATGAATCATCCACAATCGATATTGTTATTCGAGTGACGACCCAGAGCTATTCGAGCTATGTATTGATTCGGTTCACTGATTCTCAAACGATTGGACTAGCTATTGCATTAGAATAAATACATTTCATACTTGAACCGGCTCTTGTTTGTCGATGCATTCTAACTGGTTGGTAGAATGCAATGTTATGTTCGCTTTTTTTCTTTTTTCTTTCTGTTTGGAACTTTTTTCTTTTTTGAAACTTTGACTCATAGGTTTTCTTTTGTTTTGCATTGTTGAGAACTGCTCCAATTCGTATTATTTCATGCTTATTTACATGTTTCTAGTTTATGATTAGTTACGATTTACTCACGTGCATTTTCGGGATTGCCCGACTAGTTTCGGACTCAAACGGAGCCCTTAATCAGGTGTTGATCACGCGGCATGGTCGCGAGTCGATGTTTCTAGTTGTTTAGGTTTAACACTTTGTCCTTACCTTTCATGTTTTTTAAACGGTTTATTACTAGCTTCAATGCGTATATTTGTTTCAAATTTTGCTACAGATTTTTCAATTACTTGTGCTTAAACGATTTTCCTGAAACTTCGCACACAAATTCAATTCCCATGACAATACAACATAATAATTACAACATTCAATCCTCAAATCTTGATGCTGCAGGGGTATTGCAAGATAAAATCGTTTCAACTTAAAAAAAAAAACAAGGAATTATTATTAAATATTCTTAGCCAATGAGAATTATATATGTGAGGAGCAAATTCATCTTGACTATGAATTTAATCATTTTTATCTTAAACATAAAGACTATTTCGTAGCTAAAATAATCCAGTAATTCACTTTTCTGAACAAGTTGTTTTTTTTTACGTTTTATCAACTGACGATAAAAACTTGGCTACTAATCTGAACTTAACGACTATCTACCCTTTATCTGGAGATAGGGGGAGGGAGGAGGGTTATTAAAATTCCGAACAGAAGACATTAAGTGTCGTTCTAGATTCAGCGTCGATTCATGGGATTTTTTTGTGACATGATTTGCGCGATTTCGTTCGTTCTTTCTTTTTGGAAGATGTGATGACTATAAACAATTGAATAGAATTGCAAATAATTTGGAAACAGATTCAGTACCGTGTGGTTTCGTTCGTAAGTATGGTAAAAGGTAACTAAGAGATTATATCGTAGGGACTATACATAAAGTCAAGAAAAATAGAAGCCACGTACTTGTGTTAATAATGACATAACTACAGCCACCAATCAGATTGCTTAGAGTGGTGAATATGGCAATATTATAATCCTTCTATGACTCTACATCATGGTGGTCGATTAAGATGCCCATACTCGTTCAGTGGACATAAACGAACTAGTATACATACATACCTACATAAACTCACGGTTTTTTCCCATGGGGGAAGGCAGAAACTATAGAACGCCACATGCTACGACCCTTACATACCCCTTTCGCTTCATTCACATTCCTACATCTTGTCATACTCGCACGCCGGTTGAGAGTACTACGCACCTGACCTTTGTGAAGAACATCACCAATAACATCATGTATGTCCTTCTAGGACGTACTAACTAGGAACGTAGGAACTGGTATACTTATTAACTAAACCAAAGAGTTTAAGCAAAATTGTCACAATTCAATCCCCAAGGATCCAGGATCCGTCCAACCTGGGGTCTGTATAGGTGACCGTTCGTTACGCATGAAGACCCCTCTGTGCCTCAGATAGCACGTTAAACCGTCGGTCCCGGGTGTCATACGAATATAATGACAGTCATTAAGGGTAGTCAGAACCCCGAAAGTCTGACATCCGGTCTATCCTTAGAATATCGGCATTGCCCAGTAACTGGGTTGCGGAGTTCTGATAGCAGTCGCTCCGTGTAAAATACTGTTATTCAGGTGGTAGTTCTGGAAGCTGACCCCATCATAGTTGGGAAAAGGCTAGCCAGAACGAACGAATGAACGAAATCTTCTTCTTCCTGCCCTTATCCCACACTAGGTGGGGTCGACACAACATGTATTTCATAAATCCATGTTGTTAGAGGTTTTGGCTTATTGTTTTATGACCGGCCGCCTGCCTGACATCAACCCTTCTTGGAAATACTCGTTGTGCCGTCGCGCGGGTGACCCAATGTGCTTGTTGATATTATGCACTGGGTCCCAAAATGATATGCTTGTCAATCTTATTACCGACAACTAAGCAGACTATGTTCTTCTTGGTGGAGTATACTTGAAGTTCCTCGAACGAACGAACTTAATATAATATAGAATTTCTTTCCTCTTATTCCTAAGGTTTTCTACTTTCAGTAAACAAAGTTTCAGCATTTCCAATATGAGTCATATAAAGGTAGTTAGCGTTTACGAGCAACTGTCGGCGAAAGGAACGAACAGCTGTTACGTTGAGACGGTTTCATATAAGCTGTGGAAATATCCTTTGTTACTAATACATTTAGTTGAAACAAAATATTTTTGAAAACATTTTTGTTTTATACTTACTTTATTAATAAACTAGCTGTGTCCTCACGGCTCCGCTCGTAGCCTATGTTACTCAGTGATAATGTAGCTTCCTAACGGCAAAAGAATTTTTGAATTCGGTCCAGTAGTTTTTAATTTTATTCGTTACATACAAAAACACAAATCTTTCCTCTTTATAATATTAGTATAGATATAGATAACGGGGTAATTAGGGAAGCAGGAGTGAATCGGGACGAAACTTTAAAATAACATTGAAATAATTTATAGTTTGTTGCCAAAAAGGACACTTAATCGTTAATTATACAGTAAACACTTTAGAGTCCTTTTTGGCTACAAACTATATTATTTCACCGTTAAAATCCATTTTAGTTTCGTCCCGATTCACCCCTGTATTCCTATTCACCCCGTTACATGGTACTTACTTTATTAATAAGTATATGACCGATTCCTATGATTTATGGAGCGTAAGTGCCAAGCCACATCTGACGAAAAATACGTCGGCGATCTTCCGTCGCGTAATTTGCTCAAATTTTAGTAATGCATCTTCGGTCAAATGTGTACGGTATGAGATGTTTGTATGGAATTATGTGTACCGGCGGAAGATCGGCGACGTATCTTCCACCAGATGTGACTTGGTCCTTATTTGTTAAAATTGAGACTCTTGTATCTTTACTAATAATAAAGGAAAGTCCAAATGCCTTTGCATAGTTAACCCTCCCACATGAAAGTAGCTATCACAGGTAAAATTAGCTTACGAGTCTATTTATATGCCCCAGTTTGGCAATACAAAATGCTACCGTTGGTAAGCAAAACGATTCGTTTTTAACCGACTTCCAAAAAGGAGGAGGTTACTATGTTCGTCTGTATGTATTTTTTTTCTTTTTTTTTTGTGTATGTTCATCTATATTTTCGCCAGTTGTGAACCGATTTTTATGATTCTTTTTTTAATGGATAGGGTATACTTCGAAGTTGGTCCCGTTTAAATTTGGTGAAGATCTGATGAAGAACTTCGGAGATAGACAATGGAACTCCTCAATTACGAACAGTACGCATATTGTGATGATGTGATTATGTTACGAGCAGCGTCTTTAGTAGATCAAACCAAGTTTTAATTAAGGCCACTAAAATGAAAAAAATAAAAACATTTTTTACAAAAAATTTTAACCGACTTCAAAAAAGAATAAAATAATTACCATATAAAATTAACAGTTTCAGAAGTCGGTGCCTTCAATTTGGTTCAGCATGGATCAGCATCGACTTCTGAAACTGTTAATTTTATATGGTAATTATTTTATTCTTTTTTGAAGTCGGTTAAATTTTTTTGTAAAAAATGTTTTTATTGTTTATAGGAACCGGCGATAGTGTTTGTCTACGTCATTTCTTTACCGGCTAGCATTTGAATTGCATCTGTCTTATTGTAAATTGTTCCCTAGACTATCAATATTATTGCGTAATAATAACATAACATGACATCGCGCCTGTATTCCCCGAAGGGTCGAGCAGAGGTGTATAGTAACACCCTCATTTCGCCGTTATGTTTAAGTTCCATGTAATAGGGGGCGAGCCTATTGCCATTAACCGGGAACAAATCCAGGCTCCGGACTACTACTATCATATTATTGCGTAGGTAATAATATTGACAAAAAATATTGAGAGCTTTCTTGTATGCCCGCGTTTTCTTTCAATATCATCCAGAGAGTGTCAATAATATTGCATAATTTAAAATATGTCACAGTAGTTAGTTGATAAGTTTACGGGCTCGTGGCTAAAAAACAACCGCTCGGATCATATGATTTGCAAGGTTAAACTACACTTGCCGCGGTCAGTCCTTGGATGGGTGTCCGTTCGTTACATCGAGACCCCTCCGTACCTCACAATTGGTCCCGGGTGTCATACGAATACCTATGACGGTTGTTACGGGTAGTCGAGAAGCCCGAAAGTTTGACAAACGGTCTAACTTTAGGATAGGTATCGGTATTGCCCAGTGTCTGGGTTGCGGAGGTCTGATGGCAGTCGCTCCGTGTATAATACTGGTATTCAGCCGCATCTGGTTAGACTGGAAGCCGACCCCAATATGGTTGGGAAAAAGCTAGGCAGAACGAGTTAGTTTAGTGGCCCCAACTTAATAGCTTCACTTTCTATCTAATTAAATACCATCACAGATAAACTGGTATTCAAGTTCTGTCTCCTCCACCCCTCCTCCCTTGAGAATCACAGGCATTAATCATAATTGCATTAAGTTTTTCATAACGTTTTGTAATTGATATATATATATATATATATATTGTAATATCTATATATTTTATTATTTGTATATATGTATTTTATGTAATTTATATTTAACTTTTGATTTCCTGATATATTCAGTCCAAAATTGTCAACTCATCTTTTTCCTGTACCTACGTATTTTGATGCTTTTCTTTTTAACCCTAAGGTTA
The DNA here is from genome assembly GCA_910594945.2 of Amphipyra berbera. Taxonomy (NCBI): domain Eukaryota; kingdom Metazoa; phylum Arthropoda; class Insecta; order Lepidoptera; family Noctuidae; genus Amphipyra; species Amphipyra berbera. The sequence continues at coordinate 15,266,523 of OU343138.1, forward strand.
ACTGGTAGAGAATGCCTTATGGCATTAAGTCCGCCTTATGTACCACAATAGTGCATAGAAGTATAAATAAATTAATTAATTAAGGTACCTATCTTTGTTTCTATTTTTTTGTCTAATCCAACTTTACCCTCAGCTCCGGTATCAAACATAGAAGTAAATTATGTAAACTTCCAAACATTCCCAATTGTATAACTACAGCACAAAATAAAACCCGTAACTAGTTCCACAAAAACATTACCGATACTGAACAAGAGACGTTCCAGTAACGACCCAAGCGACCAAGCCACCATTTTTTCCCAAATTTATTTCTACACGAACTCTCAGCTCTAACCACAAGATACATAATAAGGTCGGCGCCAAATTACACCCAACTAGAGAACCCTTGGCAAACGTCTGGCAAAAATCACATTACACACAGTCAGTGACCTCAGTGTTCCAAATTGGTAACCCGTTCAAAATGTTCGCAGAGGCTCGAACAGTTGGCTTCCACGATATCGTGCGAAAGAAAGCGGCCTCCTTATTGCAGCGCCTGCATGGCAGCGACAACAGCATTTTGAAGATGATTGCTGCCAGACCAGACTGCCCCTTCCAGAGACACTGGATGGGGATAGTCATAGGTCTAAATAAATAATTAAGTTGTAAACACTAACAATACTAACCTAATTACTTAAGCACCATTGTTACTAACACTAAAGTACTAACAAAAATATGGACTGTAGTCTGAAAATAAAGTATAATTTATTTACTAGCTGCCCGGACAGACTTCGTTCTGTCAAAAGTTATTGGCCTGTAGTGGGAAAAGAAAAGTGTTGTTTTTACTATTTTCCACGCAATTTTTATGTTTTTTCTCTCCATAAGAACCTTCATTGTGCCTTAAGGAATATATATTTAAAAAAATAGCCGAATTGGTCGAGCCGTTCTCAAGTTTTGCGCTTAGCAACACATTTGTCGATTCATTTTTATATATAGATTTAAAATTGTTAACCCGTTCAAATTTTGTAACTCGTTCTTTGGTAAGCCATTTCAAATTAGGAACCGGTTCCATTAGGAATTGTGAAGGTTGAATTAATCACGTTCCCACAGGAAATGCGTGACTTGCGATTCGGTGATTATAAACAGCTGTTGATGCGAAAACGTTGTTCGAAGCCGTCAGTGTACAGTGACAGCGTGATCGAAGGCTTGCTAATGTAACACTGAGTGGCTTTGATCGTTTTGGAACTGAAATAATAGATATAGGTGCAGAATATAGTAGGAGATGTAATGTTGATGAACTTTGTTATACATTTCCAATTGAGCTGTGTTATGCAATAATGTGTCAACCCATAAAAATATGAATTCTGTGTTAACGCCATCTAGTGACTGTGGTAGGTCTAACAAACGTTTGAAAAAATGCAAACTACATTAGAATTTTCGATAGACGCTCTATTAAATTTACTACAGTTCTGGGCATTTTTACAAGCGGTGAGTAAACAACACAAGAACTAGATGACGTTAACACAAAATTCATATTTTTGTGGCTTGACACATTATTGCATAACACGGCCCAATTGGAGTTGAGATTTTGTGATTGAATTCAAATATTAGGATATAGGTTTTTTGTACTGTAATACTGACTCTTTCAGATTCATATTCACCGCAAAGAATAGACTACACAGATCTCAGGAAAGTTTTTTGCAGAGAAAGTATTTACTATTACTAACAGTGGCATCCACACTGATAATATCCTACTGCAAAGACGAGTATCCCCTAAAGACTAAAGGCATCGCCAACCAAGGGCGCAAGCGGGTCGTGTCGACGGCAGGCCGGCGCTCGCATTTGGTGTGACAAGCTTCATTGTAATCCATTGAATATTATAAACGCAGGCCCGCCGACGACACGCGCCGCTCACAACCCGCTCTCACCCTCTTCTCGCATTTGGTGTAACATGATTCATACTAACATAACATCACGCCTGTATTCCCCGAAGGGTAGGGCAGGGGTGTATAGTAACACCCTCATTTCGCCGTTATGTTTAAGTCCCATGTAATAGGGGTGAGCCTATTGCCATCCTCCAGGCACAAATCCAGACACCGGGCTGCTACTGAGGAATTCACTGCCCGACCTGGGGATCAAACCCAGGACCTCACGATCAGCAATCGCGCTTGCCATCATTAGACCAACGAGGTAGTTGATTCATACTAATCTCTTCAATATTACTAACACCCGCTGACTAAACCCCATGCGTTTTATTTGGCGAAGCCTTCAAACTTGCCGCTTTTCTTCCAATTCGCCAAAGGGTGCTTCGATTCGAAGGGTGATTCGATGCTTGATGTAAAACAGAAACCAATCACATCACAGACGGAGATAACCGATCAAGCGGTTACTGCAAAGAGTATAGTAATATATAGGGTAGGTTACTGATCACAACCACGTCCATTCAGAAATGCAGACAAAGAAAGAAAAAGGAGATACCGAGTCTGAATGTTACACTTTAGTTTTCAATAGAATCTGGTTTTTGAACCTCGACCTAATTGAACCTAGTTACTGCCTGAAGGCAAGTGAACGAACAAAGCTAGGTCAATCAATAAACAGGGTAAATATAGCAATAAATAGTATAATATAAATAAATTATTAAACTCCGAATATAATTTGAAATACATAATTTAAATACTTTTTTTCTCGTTGGAAAATCCTCATGGATGTCCCTCGCCCGGGGAAGGCGAGGGGGTCTGCCGGACTCTTACCGGCTAAAAACCAACGGTGTTCCTTCTCCTGACCGTACGGCCGGGGTCGCGGGATTCGCAAAAGCATGCACCGCAACCCCGGCAGGTCTCGGTCCGCCAACCATAATTTAAATACCTAGCACACAAAAAAAAGTAAAAAAATAATTAAATCAAAGCAAATAAATTTAAAAAAACTAAGTTATTATCCACCAACATAACAAAAAAAAAATCATAACTAAACTTCATACTAAACTTTCTATTTCTTTTTAAATTTTATCTAATTTAATAATGATCCCTCTCTCTCCTACTTTGCTGTGCCTAACAGGGTCCACAATTGTAACATAATACATAATTTTCTATTACTACCACCTAAGTAACATTGTGGAATACGCAAATAAATATTGAGTATTGAGTATCATTACGAATTCTATTTTCGCGTCCAAGCGGTCGACGAGTCAACATCTCCTGAGGATGCCCCGTGGAGGGGCGAAACACGTGTCGTATCGGTTTGATTGGTTTGTGTGTTGTATATTATTAATCGCACCTTCTGCATTTGCATATATTTGCGGGCGGGAGGGCGGTGCTGTATACTAAGTTCAGGCTCTATCAACTGTTTGGCGGTTCTAACACTAAATGTTGTTATTGTATATTTGTACTAGCGACCCGCCCCGGCTTCGCACGGGTGCAATGTAGATACTAATGTGAGGCATATAAACCATCCTCTTGAATCACTATGTATTAAAAAATCCGCATCAAAATCCGTTGCGTAGTTTTAAAGATATAAGCATACATAGGAATAGGCAGACAGCGGGAGCGACTTTGTTTTTGCGACAAATTCTAGTTACTTGATGACTCACAGTGCTTCTTTTTAATGTACATATTTTGTTGTATCTATGATTATTATAATACCAGGCAGTGTTTGTCCCACTGCATGGTAAAGGCTTCTTATACAAAGAATGGACAAGGATTGTGATCACCTTGCTTTCTCACTACATGTTGATGATTCAAGACCATTAAGTCTACTAGTCTGGCAGTGATAGCCTAGCGGTTGTACGCCTGCTTTACATTAGAGATCGATACCAGTCCACACCTCTGACTTTTCGAATTCATGTGCGGATCAGATCCATTAACAGTGAAGAAAAACATCGTGGGAATGCACGCCTTAAAGAGCTTCAAAATAAGTTTACTATGGTTTGTAGTCCGCCAAATTGCACCAGGCCAGCGTGGTGGTCTGAGGTCTAAACCTTTCTCAATCTGGGAAGAGGCCTGTGCCACAGTGGGACAGTTAAATAATGGGCTGATTATGTTATGTTATTTAAATCTACCAAGTATAATTTTTTCAATGTCATATGTAGCGTTAATCTTTCGTTCTTTAAAAAAAACGTTGCCCCACACTAGGATTTCTCCTGTATTGTGGGTGCGTTTACAGACACAAATCTTCACATGCACAAACACCCAGACCCGTAACAACTATCTGTAGGTCATACAAATATTTGTTCCATGTGGGAATCGAACCCACGACCCGCAGCGCAGAAGCCAATCGCTTAGCCACTGTACCAAACGTGTCGTCAAAATCTAAGACACCATTGACCTACGATGAAGGAAGAAATCGCGAGGAAACCATCTATCATCATAGTAATGATATACAAGGTGTAAAAAGACCCTTCACGAAGCCGTCAACCATGCATTCAGTACATCAAATTAAGTAATCCTACGCAAAAATTGTCACTGGGAAACGACTTTTTTTTTGGGTGAAAAATTACGTTTTACTGTAAATCTCAATGTAACGCACTCAAAACACTGTGCTGATAAATGCAATGAGTAGTAAACGGGTAATGGAGGTATTTCAAGTACATTTGCAACCTTCAAAACTAGTATTTTTTTAAAAAAGTTGTGAAAAACTTGGAACTTTGACCTCTAATATCTCCGTAACTAGAAGGTTCCCAGGCATAGTCCAGAACAAAAAAAATATCGCAATGAGGTGGAGAATAAGTGCCTTTCGGCTTCGTTAAGGGTCTTTTTACACCGTTTATAATAATTTTTAAACCTCTGACATTTACGTGAATGATTTACATTAAAATTTAACTAAGTTTACTGATTATATCGCTTCTGGTTTAACTTTTTTCATTTCCTGATGGTCCAAAGTCCAAATATTCCAGAATCAGTTACGAAAACTGCGCTCATGCTCAAGAGAGTACTTGAAAGCTCGGGAAATGAAAGAGTTAAATATTACGCGATGTAGTCCGTAAAATTAGATTTTATGTTAATGAAATAAAGCCGTTGGTCTAGTGGCGGTTAGCGCGACTGCTGATCGAGAAGTCCTGGGTTCGGTCCCCAGGTCGGTTAAAGTGTTATTGGGATTTTCCGTGTGGAATTACTAAGTAGAAACCCGAAGTTTGGATTTTTGCCCGGTTGAGGGCAATATGCTCGCCCCCTATTACATGAGACTTAAACATAACGGTGAAATCAGGGTATTACTATTCACCTGTGTCCAATCCTTTGGGGAATACAGGTGTGGTGTTATGTGAACACAAAGATCAAAATAAAATACCACAAAACACCTTGTACCACGAACTGCAGTTTTCTAGAATTTTCTAATTTCATACATTGTCGAACAAAAACACGTTATTTTTCGCAGATTTATAAATACCTACCTATCTTTCTCAGCTAAAGAAGAACACTGCTTAAAAGATGCCCTTGCATAGATGACATCGTACTGCAGTTATCAATCGTCTGCAAAACCTAAAAATGACACCAAAGTAGTAACTTTTCTTGGGACTAATAATGGTAAAAAAATTATATCAGAAAGATGGTTATTAGCAGCATCCACATCTAAGTCAACCTTACTGCAATTATCAATCCATTTACCAAGCTTGGTGATGTCAATATCCTTCACGACCGTTCGTCGTAAGAGCACAGAATAATAAATAGAATTAAGTACAGAGACCTCACTCCCGAACGAATGCGTCAAATACCTAGGGAATGTGTTCGAGGAGAGCGGTCACATTCCGCTGTGCATTTCGGTCAATTGGGTCACTCACTATCTATATTATGTGCTTTTTGCTTACTCCACTCCAGAGGTGAAGCGGCGCGTCATGACGTGTTCATACCTAAAGCATGGAGTAACACAGGCCTGTTAACGATCTAGTGGGAGATACATGGTCAGCAGTGGATGTCATGACCACAGTCTCTGTGACACGTATAAAGTCAAGATAAATAGGTTTGCATTAAAATCCTCCAAATGCTATTACATCCTGTAATATAATGCAGATTCTGCAAGGTAAAACAATTTTAAAAGCGAATTTCATATGTTCAACATGCTTGGCGAAGCGCCAAAAACTGACAAATGGGTTGTTATATAGGCCAAGTATAATTGGCTGATAAAGCTGGTCGGTCGGCCATGCACGCATCATTTTAATCAATTTAAAGATTGTATTAAGTGTAGATTCAAATGATCAGAAACGTATTAACGCAGTAATCTGAGCGTTGCACAGAAGACAGAATGAGGATGGTCTGATGGCATATTTAGAGCAACAATCAAAGCTGACCAAAGAATGTTTAATAAAAAACATAAAATACAAGATTTGTTCGTGGCACAGTAGTTCATGAGCCATGAAAAAGCCTTTGGTCAGCTAGATTTTATAAAATATAACAAATTTTGCTCGGTGCACATAATTTTTCTTTTCGACGATATTCTAGACCTCAGTCCATCCACACCCTGCCTTCTATGTAACGCGTACTTAGCGCATCGACACTCGAAGTCATATATCCAGGAGTGGTGTCAACGTGTTATACTCGTAGATAGTGTAAATAAAGGAAAAATATTAATATTGTAAAAGCGAAAAGATTTTCAACTGCCTTACCTATTTGTTTCGTTAAAGCATAATAATGTAAATATGTATTTGAGTATTGTAGTGTTCAGAACTAATGTTAAGTGTGAAGCGAGATACAAGTTGGATAAAAGCAAAATATGAAGGAATAATTCGAAATTGTTCAAAATGCGGGCGAGAGAATGTTTTAACAAATGCGTAGGGCGTAACCGCGCTATTTCATTCATTTAAAACCCGCTACACATTTTGCATCGCAACGTTTTAACTCTGCAAACAGATATGTTAGAATTCCATTGAAAGTTTTGATGAGATATTTAGCCACGATCTCTCTGTAACCACTAACGGATCAATAACACACAGTTTGCTGAACTAAATCGCTAGAATTTATCGTGACCTGTGCAGCGGTCAAATCTCGCCCGCAGTTTGAACAGTGCAGTAAAAAAAGGAAAAAAAGAAGTGCTGTATTAGGCAATCACTCACCAAAGTTTGAGCAGCTGTCTGGTGCTGTAAAAACAGGCTTCAGTCAATTAAGCCAGTAATAGAAGAGTCATTTTAGAGTAAAGAAGAGTGACAAAGACAGTTTTCTTAATAGAGAGTCGGCGAGTGATTTGTTTGTTCAAACTGCGGATACAGTTGCGGCTGATCGGTGCACTGATTAGAAACAGCCGTGTGATCAGAATCTGTGGAGTGGTCAGTTGCCCGCTACATGTTTGGAATTTTGAAGACCTTTCTTTTGTACTGTAATTTGCTTATGAATAGAGTTCGACTGCGTTTGTTGAATAGTGTTTTATGACTACTTACAAAATAAGAAATGTTTCAAAGTATGATCAAACTAAATTGTTTTACACTAAATATTGTTTTGTGAGAAATGTACAGTAAAATTTGAATCTATTGAGGCTAAATAGATAAAGTATATGTGACTTATCGCTAATAAGTCAATTTAAAAGCCTATGATTTGATATTATGATAAGTTCGTGAACAAAGACTACGTAAATTTCATAAGAAAAAGTACATAGTTACGTGTTCATTATAAGAAAATATAAATGGAAATCATACTTAAGTTTTTTTTACAATAAGTTGGCATATTTATTTATTTATTGGCTTACCTACAACTGTTACACTGATACATGAAAAAATACAAGTTACATAAATTTAGACATAGTGTGCAATATTATGCGGTAAACACAAAGAGCAAAAATAATATTAAACTAAAAATAAACAAAAATAGTACAGAAACACAATAAATAAAAAAAACAAAACAAGGAATATAAACAATATTTTTTAAACAGATAAAAGTAAAGGTGCGTTACATAATTAGGTTCATCTACGTACTTAGGTGGACCTGGCGCTTGAATTGTTGAAGTGAAGTGCAACAAATATCTATCCTTTCATCGTGATTATTAAGAAGTCGGCAAAGTCGAATTGGGGAATTAGAGCATAATTATTGGCATTAAATGTAACTTCAATTTAAAAAAAAAACATTAAGCCTTTAAATTAATTGTACAATCAACATCAATCTAGTCACCAATATTTACTCAACCAAACTCGTCTAATTATTCAGACCATCCATCTTACTCAAATATATCGGAACACGAACAATGTAGTTAAATATCACGAGCACGCCTCTACGTTTTACTCGAAAAAGAGGTACTAAGCCGCGGGCCACTTAATGTATCACTGATGACTATTTTAAAGCAAGTGTTAAAATTTCAATATTCGAGGGGCCCGTGGCTAAATAACAACCGCGCCGATCGTACGATTTGCGAGGTTAAGCTGCGCTTGTCGCGGTCAGTCCGTGGATGGGTGACCATTTGTTACACATCGAGACCCCTCCGTGCCTCGGAGAGCACGTTAAGCCGTCGGTCCCGGGTGTCATACGAATACCTATGACAGTCGTTACGGGTAGTCAGAAGCCCGAAAGTCTGACAAACGGTTTAACCTTAGGATATCGGCATTGCCCAGTTACTGGGTTGCGGAGGTCTGATGGCAGTCGCTCCGTGTAAAATACTGGTATTCAGTCGCATCTGGTTAGACTAGAAGCTGACCCCAAGATACCTAATTGGGAAAAGGCTAAGAGGAAGATTCGATAATTTTTATTTGCATGTAAAAAGATTTTTATTTTAGATTTTTCGTAAAAATATCATACCTGCATTAGTTATGAATTCAGAATATTAAGTTTCTAATCCGTGACCCCAAATATGACCTAAATTGCAAACAGCTGATCATAGCTATGGACAGATAGATTTTAGCATATTTTTTACGAAATGTTTGAAAAGCTTTTTCTTTTAAACTATCGAGTTTTGGGGAGAGTTGTAGAACAAAAATTATCCCTTATTATGGTTACTTTAACACCCTTTCGGCTTAGTACCCTCTTTCCGACTAACCTTGTATAATCTACCTAGCCTTATTCCAACTATGTTGGGGTCAGCTTCCAGTCTAACGAGATGCCGTTGAATGCCAGTACTTTATACGGTGTGACTGCCATCAGATCTCCGCAACCCAGTTACTGAGCAATGCCGATACTTTAAGGTTAGACCGGTTGTCAGACTTTCGGGCTTCTGACTACCCGTAACGACTGTCATAGGTAGGTATTCGTATGACACCTAGGACCGACTGTTTAACGTGCTCTTCGAAGCACGGAGGAGTCTCGATGTGTAATGAACAGCCACCCATCTACGGACTGACCGCGGCAAGCGCGGTTTAACCTCGCGAATCGTATGTTCCGCGCGGTTGGTAATTAGCCACGAGCCACTTATGTCAATATCTATAAAAGTAATATTAATAACGGTTTGAATGAAGAATTTTTGTTCCTACATACAAGGTTAGTCGGAAAGGCGGTAGGTACTAACCTTAAAATACTCATAATAATGGATAACTTTTGTTCTGCAACTTTCCCCAAAAGTCAATAGTTTAAGAGGAATAGCTGTTCAAAGATTTCATAAAAAATACTCTAAATTCTATTTATCCTCAGCTATGATCAGGGGTCACGGATTAGAAGTTCCATTTTCTGAATTCGAAACTAAAGCAGGGATGAAGAATTATTGAAAAAACTAAAATAAAAATCATTTTGCATTGAATTTTATTTGTCGAATTTTTAAATTTTAACTCTTTCTTTGAAACAATCATGAGTGATGCTTTAAGTGGCCCGTGGCTTAGTACCCACTTTCCGACTAACCTTGTATTTGAGTAAGATGGGTAGTCTGAATAATTTGACAACTTTGGTTGATTGAATATTATTAGTGATCACTTTGGATGTTTCTAAATAATTGGTCATCTTGACTGTTACAGATAGTGCCATCCACAAAGACGCGCCCCACTCGTTGTCTAAATCGCGTGTTCTCACTCGCTCTTCATCTTACGGGGTGTCCTGCGTAAGCGACAAACGCGATGCGGTGCGACGCGAAGCGATACGACGCGGAACAAGTACGCGTTACGTCGTATCTCGCTACATAGGCCGCCAGTAGGGAATGAGTTTTGATCGCGTTCGATGCGCTCTCAGCATCGCGTCGTGTCGCGATTGCCGCTTACGCAGGACACGCGATTTAGACAAAGAGTGGGGTGCGTTTTCTTTGCTGGCACTATCTGTACTATATGATGGCGACTGTACCTACCAATTTGTTCAAATAGTGGAAGGGTAAAGTAAATTTCTTACGGTCAATAGACCGTCTAGTTGGTAAGGACAAATCATTTGTTACCAATTTTATGGCTTGCACAATTTTATCGGAATATACCTATATTCCGATAAAATTGTGCAAGCCATAAAATTGCCCTGCGAATGCTACCCAGTTGCTCAATTAACCGATTGGTTAATTGACCTCATTGCTTATTTACAAATGGCCGTTGGGATGTACCTGCTGTGGTGGACTTTAATAAATTATTGTTTTTATATCTACTATTTTAGGTAGGTACCTATCTTCATCTCTTGTAGACGAGAACAATTCTAATACGTAACAAAATTGTTGCCAAACCGCAAACAAATCACAAATGTCAAAACGTTTAGTGTCGTTTTTGTTGTCAAACAATTTGACAGGTTTTATAAACGAAAACGTTTCTGTTCACTCACATTCGCACGAATACGCAAACCCATAAGTGTGGGACTGACATTCGCAATGACTATACCGACGCTCGACAGTGAAAACCTCGTAAGTAAAATTTTCTTCAATAGCGTTTTATTTGTCCTTTAGATTGATAAACTCGTCATACACGTACTAGATCAACAAACTTTCAATTCAAATACTTCTAAGCTATCTATGACGTACGATGACAAACTTGTATTAACATTTGATCAGCCATTTTTTTGCAGGAGACAGTTATTTCTATCTCTTTTAAAAATTTGTATTTTACACATACGTGGTTTTCATTGCCGACCGACGATACGAACATTTTCCATACAAAACGGAAAACATTTCTACAATGTACGAATGTTTGAGCGTATATGAGTGACCAGGGTTATAGTCTGCGCGCAAGTGCTAGTCACCGCCTGAGGTATGAGAGGGGCAGAAGGGGGGTGCGCAAAACGCAGTACGCAATCATGCGCGTGAGGGTCAGGCGGAAGAAGCAGTTGCCCAGGGCGAGGTCGTCTTGGTGGTGTCTCTCGACATAGCCAACGCCTTTAATACCTTGCCCTGGAGTTGCATTAGGGCGGCACTCGAATACCATCGGGTGCCGACCTACCTCCGCCGCATTGTAGGGGCCTATCTCACAGAGAGGGCCGTCATCTACCCGGGTCAGGAAGGATGGGGTCGGCGAGAGATGTCGTGCGGTGTCCCACAGGGTTCGGTCCTGGGGCCGTTCCTGTGGAACATCGGGTACGACTGGGTGCTGCGCGGTGCGTTCCTCCCCGGAGTCAGCGTGACTTGTTACGCTGATGACACGTTGGTGACGGCGCGGGGAGAAACGCACCGACAGAAAGAAAAAAAGAAAGAAAAGTTATTTATTCGCGCCAACATGACGCACAAAATAAAATAAAAGTAACAAAACTGACTATAAGCTTGGGGAAAAATATGCGTCACATCCGCGCAAAACGGCCATCGCTCAGCATAATGCTGTGTCTCACGTGCGAGACAGAGCCACAGCGCTGGTTTTCAGCGACAGCCGGCGTTGACATGATGACGTCCACCGGTGCAGCAAGTAAAAAGATATAAATAAACTCAATATATGAAAATAGATAAAATACGCATTAAATAGAATCATGTGAAAGTGTATGATATACAATATTTAAATATAGCAACATTTCGTGGCGTCAACATCGTCACACAGACACAGACAGGCGGCCATACTGGCCACAGCTGGGGTTGCGCAAGTCGTTGCGAGGATCCGGCGGCTGGGTCTCGAGGTGGCCCCGCAGAAGTCCGAGGCCCTGTATTTTCACGGGCCCCGGAGGGGACCACCCTCGGGATCCCACATCGTGGTAGGAGGGGTTCGCATCGGTATCGAGTCGACGATGAAGTATTTAGGACTCGTCCTCGATAGCCGGTGGAACTTTGGGCCCCATTTTCGGCAGCTTATGCCGAAACTGATGGGCGCTGCGGCTGCTCTGTCACGGCTGCTGCGTCACGGCTGCTGCCCAATCTAGGAGGACCCAACACCTCCTGCCGGAGGCTCTACGCGGGGATCATACGGTCCATGGCCCTTTACGGGTCGCCAATTTGGGCGGACACCCTGACGGCCCGTAACGCCGCTATCCTGTGGAGACCGCAACGTGCGATGGCCGTCAGGGTGATAAGGGGATACCGTACGATCTCCTTCGAGGCGACGAGCCTCTTAGCCGGATCCGTACCCTGGGATCTGGAGGCAAGAGCCCTCGCGCTGAGATATCGTCAGCGCGAGGAGACGCCTGAGCGGAGCGAGCTCCGCCAGATCCTAGTGACTAAGTGGGGGAACGACTTGCGCAACCTAGCGCAGGGCACGCCACAATAGCGGCGGTAAGACCCGTCATGGAGGAGTGGCTGGAGAGGCGGCATGGCGCCCTCAGCTTCCGGCTGACGCAGGTACTCTCGCACACGCTGCAGGCGTGTCCAGCTTGGGGATCGCAGCGCCGCGAACTAGTCGCGGTGGTCGGCGGTGACCTCTCGCTTCCGGCCGTGGTTGTGTCCATGGTCGGGAGCGAGAGTGCGTGGGAAGCCACCGCCTCCTTTTGCGAGGGGGTGATGGCGACTAAGGAGGAAACAGAGAGGGAGAGGGAGCGGTGTGCTCACCTCCCTTCCCGCGCCAGACGCACCGGGCGCCGGAGGGCGCGCGTACGCGACGATCTCCAGCCACCCTAGTGTGTGGCCTGCGGGCGGTGGGTTAGGGGACCCGCCGCCCGACCAGTAACAGGCCCGAGAAGGCGGCGCGCTGTGTTCCGTGCGCGCTTCTCAGGAGGAGAGGTTCGCCGAGGGTTGGCGGACCGGGACCTGCCGGGGTTGCGGTGCATGCTTTGCGAATCCCGCGACCCTGGCCGAACGGTCAGGAGAAGGAGCGCCGTTGGTTTTTAGCCGGTAAGAGTCCGGCAGACCCCCTCGCCTTCACCGGGCGAGGGACATCCATGAGGACTTTCCAACGAAAAAAAAAAAAAGGAGGGGGGTGCGAAACAATAGACACGCTCTATCAGTTTGCTTGGTCTTGGTTACCGCGCGCACCCCATTGCCGCTGCCATACCTTACGGGGTGTCTTGCGTAAGCGACGAACGCAATACACGCGATCAAGACAACGGCATTCCCTACTAGCGGCCTATGTAGCGAGACCCGACGTAGCGCATATTTGTTCCACGTCGCGTCGCGTCGCACCGCGTCGCGTTTATCGCTTACGCAGGACACCCCGTTAGCTGCAGGTGAATAGCACTTGCGCGCGGACTATAATTAGTAGAAATGGTCAAACATTCAACCGGTAGGTTATACTACTATAAAAACATCGACAACGTAATTACTCAAACTCAACTACAAGTAATACCTTTCCCTTTAATTTTTCTACAAACTAGCGCCAGTAAGCAGCTAATAATTACATTCTGTTTGCCTCTACTTCCAGTTCAAAAAAGCCTAATTTGCGCAAATACTGTAGGAATAATATATCTTGCAATTCCGCATGAATAGTTTATGTCGCTAGCGCTGCGCCTTAGAGAGTCGAAGCTCGGCTTGCAAATTGTAGGACGCGAGATATTGCACACAGGAGGTATATACAATATTTTTCATTAGGTACTACTTGATCGGGAAATCCTGCAGTAAATGGTTAATGTTTTACTAGACTGGGAATAATGTAGCGGTTTATTTCTTGTTCGGTTAATTTTCTATCGTTTATTAATCAACCGCGCAGATCATATGATTTGCGAGGTCTATAGATGGGTGACCGTTCATTACACATCGAGATCCCTCCGTGCCTCGGAGAGCACGTTAAACTGTCGGTCCCGGGTGTCATACGGATACCTATGACAGTCGTTACGGGTAGTGCAGAAGCCCGAAAGTCTGACAACCGGTCTAACCTTAGGATATAGGCATTTTCTCAGTTACTGGGTTGTGGTATGATGGCGGTCGCTTCGTGTAAAATACTGGTATTTAGCCACACCTGGTTAGACTGGAAGCTGACCCAACATATAGGTAGTTAGGAAAAGGTTAAGAGAATGATGAACACTTATTAATCAAATCATCTGTCATATTGAGAGAGGACATATATCGATGTTATTGGTGATGTTATTCACAAAGGATAGGTGCGTAGTACTCGCAACCGCCGTGCTTGTATAACAAGATGTATGAATGTGGATGAAGCGAAAGGAGTATGTAAGGGTCGTAGCATATGGCGTTCTATAGTTTCTACCTACTCCTATGGGAAAAAGGCGTGAGTTTATGTATGTATGTTCCTTTTTTATAGAATAAACGAAAGCAAATCTGTGTTATCGGAAAAAGAAATATGATTAAGTCTTTATAAAACTTCAAAAGCGGTACATCGATACGTGTAGACGTTATTTTACGGTTTTCGATCAGCGGCTGTCAGTTGCAGCTGCCGGATTGCGATAGCGACCGACTTCCGATAAAGGCCGGCTTGCGGCTTGGTTGTGAGCCTATTAATGCGTTTTATTGCGAGTGAAGGGTTAATTGCTTGGAATTGTTGACGTTTTGCGTGATATTGATGGATGTGGCATTTTTGAATTATTATAGCGTGAATTGTTTTTGGTAATTTTTTATTTCGGTTGTTAGTTGGCTAATTACCAACCGCGCCGGTCATACGATTTGCGAGGTTAAGCTGTGCTTGCCGCGGTCAGTCTTTGGATGGGTGACTGTTCGTTACACATCGAGACCCCTTTATGCCTCGGAGAGCACGTTAACCAGTCGATCCCGGGTGTCATACGAAAATCTATGACAGTCTTTACGGAAAGTCATAAGCCCGAAAGTGTGACAACCGGTCTAACCTTACGATATCGGCAATGCCCAGTAACTGGTTGTGGAGGTCTGATGGCAGTCGCTCCGTGTAAAATACTGGTATTCAGCCGCATCTGGTTAGACTGGAAGCTGACCCCAACATAGTTGGGAAAAGGCTACCGCGGTAAGCGCAGCTTAACCTCGCAAATCGTATGATCCGCGCGGTTGGTAACTAGCCACGAGGCCCTCAAAGCCAAGATATGACGAAAAATATAATATACTGGCCTGCAAAAATAAGTATCACACTTTTAAAATCGCAATAACTTTTTAAGTACACAAGATATATTTTCGAAACAAAAAGGACTCCAAAAAGAGTTTAACTTTGTTACTATAGTTTCAAAGAAAGCTGATAAAAATTGCTATAAAACGTTTTTTATTTTAAATCTCTAACTTCTATAGTTTAGAAAAAATTGAAATTTTAAAAGTGTGATACTTATTTTTGCAGGCCAGTGTATCTATAATCTACCTGCTCTGAAAATATTCATAAGCCACTTCAATCCGATATTCAACTACCAATACAGACGTCTAACTCAAAAATAGAAACGAGCGAGCAATTCAAACATCGGCTGCGATAACAAGCTCGATATGGGCAAACACCTATATTCGGATTTCGGACGCTTGTCAACCCATATCGGTGGTCTGTTGGATAAATTGCTTGAGTTGGCAACCGGCCAGGTTGATACCAACTATGTGTTTAGATGCACAGTGTACATAGGTACATCATGATTCTGTGTACATTTTAGACAAGAATTGGGAATTAATTACTGTAGTTGAAATTATAGCGTTGGGATATAACTTCCTATTGTTATCATTTGAGTACCACTTGCGTTAACGGTGAAGGAAAAACATCGTAAGGAATCCTGCATAACTGAGAACGCTCCATAAAGTTCTCGGTAGTGTGTAGTCTGCAAATCCGCACCAGGCCAGCGTGGTCGACTAACACCCATATTCTAAGACGTTCCTCCAAAACTTACTCGACTCGATTCCACCTCGACTCAGCCTTTCTCACTACCATCGATAGTTATAGTTGAAATAAACGTCCTCGACTCGAGATTTTTCCTCAGTCGAGGTAAGGAATCATCTGTCAAACTCAAGGTACCTCGGAATCTACCATAAGGAAGGAAGTGTCAAAGTTCGTAGGTATGTAACAAAAATGTATTTTGAAGACTTTATCGAATATGCTTACTATAATCCTTACAACTATTTATCGCGGCGTTATTTGCGCGATGCAGATAATTTAAATTATGACGTAATGACTCTACTCTACTTCGACTCATTTGAGGACCCCTCAGTCGAGGAACCTCAAAGTTTACTCGAAATTGCGACTAAGAATACAATTTTGAAGGTGTTTTCGAGGCCATCATGGGTCGAGTATGAGTCGAGTAAGTTTTGAAGGAACGTCTTAGAATATGGGTGTAAGGCTTAAACCCTTCTTATTCTGAGAAAAGGCCCTTGCCCAGCAGTGGGACAGTAATGGGCAGATTATGTTTATGTTACGTTTAATGAATTGCTAGATAAACTAACAACGTACAATTTTCCTGTTTCCATTGCTTCGTTTTTACAACTTCTTCCTGAAGTACTTTATTCTCGAGCCGCGCAATAAAAACAATTATGTTGCCACTTTTAAAAATTCATTATAGAAGCAAAATTGTTTGCGAAATGTACACTTATTTTTTTGTTAAATGAAAACAAAACCTTTTTATGTCGTGTTCTTTATTCAAAAGTGGATCTTTTGTTTCTGTAGACACTTTCTTGAAAAAGTTCAACCCTTTCAGAAAAACAAAAACAACAATGGATTGAAAACGAACTGTGTTTATGTTATTTCTTTGTATGGTTTTATTTCTTTGTATGGTTTTATATGAAGTTTAACATAACATCACGCCTTGCATTCCCCGGAGGGTTCGGCAGAGGTGTTTTAGTACACCCTCGTTTCGCCAGTTATGTTTAAATCCCATGTCATAGGGGGCGAGCCTATTGCAATTAACCGGGCACAAATCCAGACTTCAGGCTGCTACTAAGAAATTCCTAATGGAAAAACCCAATAACACTTTACCCGACCTGGGGATCGAACCCAGGACCCCATGCTCTGCAGTCGCGCTTGCGACTGTTTAAATCAAGAGTTATTGAGTTTAACTGCCTCGTTGGTTTAGTAGTGGCAGGCGCGACTGCTGATCATGAGGTCCTGGGTTCGATCCCCAAGTCGGGCAAAGTGTTATTGGGTTTTTACGTGTGGAATCCTCAGTAGCAGCCCAGTGTTTGGATTTGTGCCCGGTTGATGGCAATAGACTCGCCTGCTATTACAAGAGACTTAAAAATAACGGTGAAATGAATGTTACTATACACCTCTGCCGAACCCTTCGGGGAATACAGGCGTGATGTGGTTTTTTTTATTGCGTCGATAATTTAAACTTAATTTTTCAAAAGACTTCTATGAAAGATTTATTCATTCATTCATTTATTGTTTACTCTCGTTTCATTTGATGCATTTCTATGTTCTCCAAACATATCTTTCTTTAAAACCTCGTAGTTTTCTCCTTAAAAGAAACCAAAAGGAGATCTTTCCTGCCTTGTTCTAATTAGAGGCACCTTTTCCAAGGTGCGCTCTTTACAAAATTGCATCCTTTTACGCAGCTGAGCGCCTTAAGCGCTAGTCCTTTTAGCCCTATGAGGGTGTAAGGACCAGATGTGGCCAGAAGCAATTTTGGACGAAAAGGAACTTTTGAGTTGACTTTACGGTTGGACCATGTGTGACCTACTAACTACTTGTTTTCTACTCTGATCATAAGTGTTAGTTTTTGTTTTTGTTTCAAACGATGTAACTACGTATCAACGGTGACGTGACGACACGTTTGGTGCAGTGGCTAAGCGATTGTACTGCGGGTCGTGGGTTCGATTCCCGCACGAAACAAATATTTGTATGGCCTACAGATAGTTGTTCCGGGTCTGGGTGTTTGTGCGTGTGAAGATTTATGTCTGTAAAAGCACCCACGATACAGGAGAAATCCTAGTGTGGGGCAATGTTTTATAAAAAAAAAGAAAAAAGAAAAAGAAAGAAAAAACGGTGGAGTGCCAATACCTCCTAACTGAGAAAGTCAAAAATTTACACAAACGGCAAAAACGTTTAATTTCTTGATAAGTTAAAAATTTGTTAATATATTTATTAATTTAGAATATTAATAATTTATGCTTTATATATTATGGTGAATTCGTTTATTTTATGATAGTGTAGTAGGTATTCGGTTAGATAGGAGGTAATGCCATAAAATAGACACGTTGGTTTAGTTGGGAGATATTTCCATATTTTAATGCAAGCTGTTGTAATAAAATTACACTTTGGAGATTTCACTAAAACATGCGAATAACGCCTTCAAATTCAAAACGATAAAAAAGTGAATTTCTTGAAAAATGTCAGTTAGGAGGTATTGACACTTCACCGTCGGTGGCTGATTCTTCGAAATTTTTTAACATTATTTTAACAAATCATTCTTCTCCCGGGTTGTTAACGTTATATTATTGTCAGATTGTTTTTATTCTTGTCTTATTGCTTGACGGCAGCGGTATAGTTTGAGTTTTCATTATTATAATTATAGTATTAAACATCTGCATTCTTACCTTTGGGATGATGCTAATGACGTTCTCAATTTTTGTTAAAATTTTATAGTGAGGCCACGGGCAGTCACGAGCAAATACATATATTAATAAATTAATTACATAAGTAAAAATAATTAATTACAATAAATACTTTGATATTTGTATATGTATAAATGAATAAATAATATTTATAGTGTGCCTACGTGTGCATCCGCCTTGACGTTCGACGATCCACATAAAGGTGTCAGTGTCAGACAATTTTTTTTTTTTTTTTTTTTTATAAAAACGTTGCCCCACACTAGAATTTCTTCTGTATCGTGAGTGTGTTTACAGACACAAATCTTCACATGCACAAACACCCAGACTCGGAACAACTATCTGTAGGCCATACAAATATTTGTTCCGTGCGGGAATCGAACCCACGACCCGCAGCGCAGAAGCCAATCGCTTAGCCGCTGCACCAAACGTGTCGTCAATATCTCTATAGTAGCCTAGTAGCTTTGAACTACATAGTAATTTAGATCCCACATATACCTTCAACCGTAAATGGCCCGATGAACACTAGATACAACGAGAGAGTTAATCAGAGCGTTAAGATAATTAACTCAATATATGGCTACCCTCCTATATCTACTTCACTGGTCGGTGAGTAAAGTAATACGTTCTAACAGGCTGGACAATTTTAATTCCAATTTCAACCCAAGGTACCACATAAAAGAGGGCTCGTGGTTAAATACCAAGCGCGCGGATTATACGATTTGTGAGGTTAAGCTGTGCTTGCCGCGGTCAGTCCGTGGATGGGTGACCGTTCGTTACACATCGAGATCCCTCCGTGCGTCGGAGAGCACGTTAAACAGTCGATCTAGTATATCAACTATGTTGGCGTCAGCTTCCAGTCTAACCAGATGCGGCTGAATACGAGTATTTTACACGGAGCGACTGCCATCAGACCTCCACAACCAGTTACTGGGCAATCCCGATATCCTATAGTTAGACCGTTTGTCCGACTTTCGGGCTTCTGACTACCCGTAACGACTGTCACGGGACACGTATGACCGTATGACGTAAGTATATGTATGCAGTATTTAAAAGAATTTCCACCAGCGCATCTCTATACCTATATATGTACTTGTTTCTTATCATGGCCGGCCACGCGCGGTAATTATAGCAATATTGGACTGAAACTGCATCCTATTAATGCAGTAACAATAACATTGTAATATTTAATGGCGAAGCAGTGGTAGTCTAGCGGTTGAACTTTTGATGTAGACATGAGTTCGATTGCGGCTCGCACCTCTGAATGAAACGGCCGACTGACGAGTAGGAGTATTGCTCCTACCGTTTGCAAAGTAGGTCTACTTGTGTTATCTTTTAACTCTATAATTGTGATACAGTAGTGCAATCCACAAAGACACGCCTAGGCTACTTTTATTTTAGAAAAAGAAAACGTATTAGGGTACTGCGCATAAAAATTAAAACTCATCCGACTTCTACGCAGACGAAGTCGCGGGCACAGCTAGGTAGTATTTTATAAAATATTATACGTTTCTAAAACCTTATTCATATATCAGTCAAGACGTGTTTTGTGGCTGACACATGCCACGCCAGACAACGGTGAGCCTTCCATAGATGGTGCCAGTTAAATTCTGGCAGATTCCCAAAAAATATTAAAGTTTTTGCCAACATATGATTTTAATATGAGCACTGTGCACTCCCGTTGACCTGAATGTTTATTTTTGAAATCAATATTTGTGTAATATAATATTCATACACATTTAAACTCATACCTGAATTCCCCGAAGGGGTAAGCAAAAGAGTTATTTTACTATAGGAGTCTGAACTCCCACGTTTCGTCGCTCTTATTAAGTCCCGTGTCCCATGGGCATGTGATAAGGGGGGGTGAAACATATGTGACTAAGAGAGTGATGAATATGAATGTTGTGGATGGAGAGGGAGAGGGAGATGAAAGAAAAGTTTGATGGATTGTGTGAGGGAGGATATGAAAGATAAGGGGGTAAATGATAATGAGACGGCTGACAGGGAAGAATGGAAGAGGAAAACATATTGCGCCCACCCCAAGTAGCTTGGGACCAGGGCAGGTATGGTGACAGATTCATCGCTTCTTACTACTCGCTTGCGGATGGAGGGGATTTACTATTAAACGGTTTTAATTATCTTCGCTTCGTATATTTGTTTGATTCAAATCTTGCGACATATATTTCAACTTCTTATGCTTAATCGATTATTCTGAATCTTCGCACACCAATTCAATACCCATGACAATGCAACCTTATAATTTTAACCTGCAGGGGTAGGTACTGCAAGATAAAACCGTTTAACTTGAACGTTTTTTTAAGGAATTATGTATTCTTTATCCGTCTCACAACGGACTCGATATTCATACATACATACATACATAAACTCACGCCTTTTTGCCATAGAGGTAGGCAGAAACTATAGAAGGCCACATGCTACGATCCTTACATACTCCTTTCGCTTCATCCACATTCATTCATGCATATACATCTACAAAACTGCTAAATTTGTTAAATATCACAGCCACCTCTTCACCGCCAACGACAACACATTTAAGAGGAAAAAAAAGTTAACCACGTGCCCTTAAAAATGCCTGTACCCAAGCTAGAACTGTTTCGAAAAAGCTGTGCTTATATGGCACCTCTGATATATAACTCCTTGCCAAAAGGAATGACTGATCTACCTTATAAAAGATTCTGCTGTGCCTTACGAAAATGGTTAATCCAGGAGAGTTTTTATACAACCAAAGATTTTCTTAATAAAAGCACCTGCAGAATTGGTGCACGCTGAAATCTAGTTCTTTTTAATTATTTCATATGTGGTTTAAATAATTCTAATTCATATAATCCTAATAGTTGTTAATTCTAATAATTGCTATGCAAATAAATGTTACTAGAATAATTGTAATTTAGATTTATATTTGTAATGCAAATAATTGTAATTTTATGTAAATTTAAAATATTGTCCTTGCATACCCTCAATGAGGGTGGAATATGTCATGTACTTATTACTTTATTACACCTTATGCCTACCATATTTCATGCAAATAAATAAATAAAATATATAATAATTAACATACATCTTATCATTCAGGCACGCCGGTTGAGAGCACTACTTACCTGTCCTTTGTGAAGAACACCATCAATAACATCGATGTATGTCTTTCTAGGACGTCGTCTACCGTTTCCATTGACATCCGCCTTATGAATTCCTTTTGTTAATCACCGTTCACTCATTCTCTCAACATGACCAAACCACCTAAGCATACTCCTTTAAATTTTTGTCACTGCATCACCGATATTCATACTATTACAGTATCGATATGGCACTATTTTCTCATTTCACGTTTCTAAACATTTTAAATGACTTACACCCATATTCTAAGACGTTCCTTCAAAACTTACTCGACTCGTACTCGACTCAGGACGGCCTCGAAAACACCTTCAAAATTGTATTCTTAGACGCAATTTCGAGTGAACTTTGAGGTTCCTCAACTGAGGGGTCCTCAAATGAGTCGAGGTAGAGTGGAGTCATTACGTCATAATTTTGTTTATCTACATCGCGTAAGTAACGCCGCGATAATTAGTTGTAAGGATTATCGTAAGCATATTCGATAAAGTCTTCAAAATTAATTTTTGTTACATACGAACTTTGACACTTCCTTCCTTAAAGTAGGTTCCAAGGTACCTTGAGTTTGACAGATGATTCCTTACCTCGGCTGAGGAAAAATCTCGAGTCGAGGATGTTTATGTCAACTATAACTACCGATGGTAGTGAAACAGGCTGAGTCGAGGTGGAGTCGAGTCGAGTAAGTTTTAGAGGAACGTCTTAGAATGGGTGTTAGTATCCGCGAACGTTTTCGAAACTAAAACTTATCAATATTGAAGCAGGCTCTGCAGTGCGAATTGGGCCTAAAAATGCAGTCAAATTTATCTCAACGATTTTTCTTGTAAAAGGTGAAAATTCTCAACGGGGTATTGAAATGAACACTAAAAATTTAATGCAAATTAGGTAGGTAGGTACTTTTACGGAATATGATTTTGTTAAATGACTAAACTTTAACAATAATAGGTAGTATTGCTGCAGCATGGCTGTGTTCCAGCGTAATGCTGAGGTGAGGTACTTTTTAGCATCGCTGTTTTAACATCTATTTTTTTCATCTTTTTTATCTCTATGTGTTGTTTTACTACCTATATTTGTAAGCCAAAATAAATATTTCTTTACTCAAAGTTAATTTAAATAAATATGAGAAAATATAAAACAGGCTTTTACTTTTTAATGGCCTACGGAATGTCCCACTGCTGAGCAAAGGCCTTTTGCCTTCCAAACCTCTCTATTTTGTGCCGTTTCTAACCATACATTAATGCAAAAAAAAAGCAAAAGGCTTTAAAATTATAGTGCAAGTAATTATTTTTTAAATTGAAGTATTACAGTTATAATACAAACCATTAATTTTAAAGCTAGAGCCTTTTAAAGTGGGAACTATTATTTTTAAAGTTCATTTATACAAGGTTAGTCGGAAAAGGGGTACTAAGCCGCGGGCCACTTAATGTATCACTTTGCTTTAAAGAAACTGCTAAAATTTTAAAATTCGGCAAATAAAAACCATGCAAAATGATATTTATTTTATTTTTTTCAAAATATTTTCATCCCTGCTTTAGTTACGAATTCAGAAAATAGAGCTTCTAATCCGTGACCCCAAATATGACCTAAAATGTACACACAGCTGATCATAGCTGAGCATAAATAAACGTTTGCGTATTTTTTATGAAATCTGAACAGCTATTTCTCCTAAACTAATGACATTTAGGGAAAGTTTTAGAACTAAAGTTAACCATTATTATGGATACTTTAACATCTTTTCGGCTTAGTACCCCCTTTCCGACTAACCTTGTATAATATTCCCTATTTCATATGAACGTGCACGCTAGACTTATGTGTCGTATCGACTAGTGTGAATCCAGCATTAAACCTTGATTTATCACCAGTTTTCGCAAAGTCACAGATAGTATTAATGTCATACGCTTATCGTAACACCTGACATTAGGTAAATCTGCCAAGCGCGAACATGATTCAGGGAATCCTTTGTCGGTATTCCGGTAATCTAGACTGAAGGCTGGCGACGTTTAGTTAATGGTTGTACGTTGAAGTAAATGTGAAGAGTTTCCGTAACGGTTGGTAAGAATACCGAGGATGACAAAATAACTGTCGTATTTTATTTTGTAGGTATTTGCTAAGTGAAAGTCATCGGAGGAAACGGTCATAACAGCCAGTTCGTATATACTGGGTGTAAAAATAGCCTTAACGAAGCCGAAATCTACGCATACTGTACATAAAACTAAGTAACATGCAGCAAAAATAATTGCTGGGAAACGATTTTTATTTTTTGGTATTAATAAACAGCTTTTAATTCTAGCGCGCAATGTCCTGTGCCTACATTTCGAAAATGTTGATAATGTTTGTATAGAAGAATGTTTAGTAATAACATTTAAACTTAATTTTCGCGAAAAACGTTCAAAAATATGGTGACTTTGACGTTCAATATCTCCATAATCAGTCGGTTCCCAGGTATGGCCCAATACCAAAAAATCTTCGTAATGATGGGGAGAATACGTGGCTTCGTTTACACCCGATATATATCTTAATATATATAATTAATTTGTACGTGTTTTTGTCACCTAATTCTTCCTAAACGGCTGGACCGATTTGGATGAAATTTTGTGTATATATTTCAATGGATTCCTGGATGTATTGAAAATACAATTGGCCCGGTAGGTGGCGCTGCTGTCGGCATGTCACCAAATTTGCGGGCAGCACGATGTCTGCCAGGTCCGCTAGTAAGTATATATAATATAAATTTTAAAACATCGCGCCCACTAGGCTTTCTCGTGTATCGTAGATGCGTTTACAGACACAAATCTTCACACGCATAAACGCCCAGACTCGGAACAACTATTTGTATACCATACAAATATTTGATCATTGCGGCAATCGAACCCACGACCCGTACTGCAGAGGCCAATCGCTCAGCCTCTGCACCAAACGTGTCATATAATAATACAAAAAATGTCCTGATTATGTCAATATTTAGGCTGTATAATAAGTTCAAAACTGGTTTCACTTTTGGATATCGGTATTGCCCCGTAATTGGGATGGCAATCGCTTCATCTAAAATACTGATGTTATAGTACGGCGCATCTGGTTAGACTGTTAGTAGATTTCAACATGGAAAGAAAAAAAGAAAGAAATTTATTTGGCACGAAAGTAGTGACGAAAGCAGTCAGACACACAAACAAAAATTCATAAGAGAAAAACAAAAGAAAAAATAAAAATAAAAAACAAAAATAACGTTGCTGTGTGTCTAGCGGCTGCGCCAAATAGGTTCAGTTCAGCATAAATGTCAGACTGCTAGTACGTGACGATATAGGTTGTATAATACCACAGACATTATAATACAGATAATACTGAAATAACATAACATAACATCACGCCTGTATTCCCCGAAGGGTTCGGCAGAGATGTATAATAACACCCTTATTTCGTCGTTATGTTACCGGACACACATCTAAACTCCGAGCTGTTAGAGAGAAATTCCACACGGAAAAACTCAATAACACTTTGCCCAACCTAGGAATCTAACCCAAGTTCTCACGATCAGTAATCGCTCTTGCCACCACTAAACCAACGAGGTAGTTACAATACATTTACAGTTGCAATACTGAAATAAATTTCTTATTATAACGTTCACTACGAGGTACACAATCTAAGTCTGTAAATTTTCAAATACTATTAATTATATTAGGTCCCCACCTATGAAATTGGGGTTTTTTTCTCACAAATAGTGAACCTCGTCACTTCTATGATTTAAAATATTCATCAATTGCTTGATATTATATCGAATAATGACCATCATAGACAACTACCAATAGTAAAAATCTTATTACTTATAGTTTTCTAAACATAAAAAATACCTTAAAAATGACTCCTCTTTTTGTTAGCAGAAATTACCACTATTTTTGTTTTAACTTAGCCAAAACTTATTTTTAGGTATAATTAAAGTGGCATACGTTATCTTAGTTTTTAAACATTAGTGCATAAAAGTTTTAAAACGTTAGTGTTCATAGCTGTTAAATAAATTAAGAAAATGATAGTATGAAAAATGCAACTGTTTTTAAATTTTCCATACGAAACGCTGATTTCATAGGTCCTAGTATTTTAATTAGAAGACAGACGTTTCTATTTATGAAAATAGTTAAACCTATTTTATAGTGCCTCACTTGGTATATTAATACCTATTCTTTTCTTGTCCTTAGGGGAGATCTTCCCTCCTATCAAACCTGCCAATTTATGACCAACCTACTTAAGGTAAACGCTCACATCCAATTTTACTCTTAACTGGCTAAGAACAAATAAATTCTCGTCAAAAAATTATGAACAATAAACTGTGAACTATGAACAATGAACTGTGAACTATGAACAATAAACTGTGAACTTTGAACACTGTGTGAAATAGACATCAACAAAATTGCTGCTCGTCTATAATAAGGCAAAGAGAATATATTTCCCACCAACTTTTTTGGAAGATGTCGCGAAAACCTCCTTGTTATATTTTTATTTTTAAACCTAGCAATATTACATTTTGTTACTATTTTCTTACTTGGAAAATAAAAAAAAACTTTTTTTTATGTGAAATGAGTTTGCTCTTGACTCTAGTCTAGTTCAGAGGAGACAGATACAAAGTCTACGATGGAGTGAGCTTACCCAGAAGAAGCCTGTTAACTCTAATTTTGAAGAGATTCAGGTTGAATGCGTTCGGGAATACAGACGCAGGTAGTGAGTTCCACTCTTTTGCAGTGCGCATTATGAGGAATGTTTGGAAGCGCTTAGTGCGAATTTATTACTTGTAAAAAATTGCCAAATTGTTTGTCATTTACTTTTCTTAAAGTCCTATTAAGGGTTAAATAAATAAATAAATAATTTACACTACAGCATCAATCTTAGTCACCGACGCTCGCCTTTTTCCGCCAAATTTTATGAATGCAACTTTCTATATTAGACTAACGTTTTGCTGTCGGCTTTGTACGTGAAGCCCGTCTTGAAAACTTGTATGCAGTGTGGAAACCGTGCCAAAATCCGTCTAGTGTTCAACGAGATAAGCCCAAACTATACCTACTTATAATTTTATAAGCAGGTTTACTTAATTTCGTTCAACAATCGCACATACCTAGTAAAGTATTATCTACAAGCACATACCTAAGTATTTTTTTCTAGAATCCAACTTCGAATATGAGTTAATCAATTTTCTCTTAAAAAATACGTGAATCATTTTTATGTAATACTAGCGGACCCGGCAGACGTCATCCTGCCCGGAAAAGTATACCGACAGCTGCGCCACCTACCGGGTCCAATTGTGAATCTAAACCATCCAGGGCGCCACCCAAACGCATACAAAAATAATCATTCAAATCGGTCCAGCCGTTTAGGAGGAATTCAGTGACACACGTACAGTTGAATTATATATATATATAAGGATTGGCAGACAAGCCAACGGCACACCTAATAGAATGTGGTATCCACCGCCTGCAATACCGAGAGTATTGCTGATTCATGCACCCATACCTTTCAAAACGGACCATCGTTACAGCAATACTGATTGGCGGCAGAAATAGGCATGGCGATAGTGCGTCCCTGGACTACTACTACAAAAAAAAAGCTTTTTATTATCGTTGAACTAATTATACAACTATCAGAGCCACATAAACACACTTAATTACTCACAAAACAAATAAAACCTAACACAACACACTTGAACACCTCGAAACAATAACGTAAAAGCAATCTTACGGTCCCGTGCAGGCCACAAAGCCTGGCCACCGCACTAGACGGCTGGCCCGCTGCCAAAGTGCCGCGTTCAGTTGCTGCAGTTTCAATAATGGTACCGTTATGTGTTTTATGGCCACATTATTCTATGTTACAATAAAATAGTAGATAATTAATTTTAGAGCAATTAAAAAGTAACGGTGGAGTGTCTTGCCCATTCTTCTCCATACGAAATTACCTTTTGGAAGGGGCGACTAGAATCAGTTCTATTTTTTTTTTAAATCTAACGTTCAAAAGTGCGTTTTATGTGCCTAATTGAAATAAATACTTTGACTTTGAAGTTTGACTACAATGTAGGGGCTCGTGGCAAATTACCTACAGTGCAGATCACACGATTTGCGAGGTTACTCTGCACTTGCCGCGGTCAGTCCGTGGATGCATGACCGTTCGTTGACATCGAGACCCCTCTGTGCCTCAGATAGCACGTTAAACAGTCAGTCCCGGGTGCCATACGAATACCTATGACAGTCGTTACGGGTAGTCAGAAGCCCGAAAGTCTGACAACCGGTCTACTTAAGATATCGGCATTGCCCAATAACTGGGTTGCGGAGGTCTGATGGCAGTCGCTCCGTGTAAAATACTGGTATTCAGCCGCATCTGGTTAGACTGGAAGCTGACCCCAAACATAGTTGGGAAAAGGCTAGAAGGAAGACAATGTTGGGGCCAGACTGTCATATGAACATTCGTGGCATGTTGTTACGACAACGTGAACATTCATCAAATCTCGCCAATAAGATTGACACGCATATCATTTTGGGACCCAGTGTATAATATCAGCAAGCACATTGGGTCACCCGCGCGACGGCGCAACGTGTATTCCCAAGGAGGATTGATGTCAGGCAGGCGGCCGGTCATAAATCATTAAGCCAAAACCTCTAACAACATGGATTTACGAAATACATGTTGTGCCGACCCCACCTAGTGTGGGATAAGGGCAGGGAGAAGAAGAAGTGGCCTCAACAACGAAACTTGATGTAACGCATTGCTTGGCCAGACATGTCGCGACAATGTGAACAATTGTCTTCCAGTCAAAGTCGTCGGTGAAAAAGAAGTATTTAAGTGAATATTTCTGATGTTCGACATTGATGATCCAAATAACAATGACAAGATATTAAAAGTATTGGATTCTGGAGATTATAAGTTCTTATTAGCGGTAGGTGGGCTACAGCTCTTTAACCGCGAGCAATGGTAAGTGACAGAAACAAAAAGAAAATAAAGAGATGAAAGTAGCACTTTGGCCAAGCGTCAAAGACACAGATAATTATACAAGGTTAGTCAGAAAGGGGGTGCTATGCTGAAAGGGTGTTAAAGTACCCACAATAATGGATAACTTTTGTTCTACAACTTTCTCCAAAAGTCATTAGTTTATGAGAAATAGCTGTTCAAAGATTATGTAAAAAATATGCTAAATTCTATCTATCCTCAGCTATGATCACATGTGTTTACATTTTAGGTCATATTAAGGGTCACGGATTAGAAACTCCATTTTCTGAATTCGTAACTAAAGCAGGGATGAAGAATTTTTGAAAAAACTAAAAACTTATATTGCATGTATTTTTTTCGAATTTTTAAATTATAACACTTTCTTTAAAACAATAATCAGTGATACATTAAGTGGACCGCGGCTTAGTACACCCTTTCCGACTAACCTTGTATTTCAAACTATGTACACCGCAGATGATCTGACCACAATAGATGAGAATATTGTTATACAACTTACAGAAACGCTTGACCTCCCTCTATCTGATCAAACCCCATATTCTTTGCTTAATTAGGTTTGATTTTAATTAACATAACATCACGCCTGTATTCTCCGAAGGGTTGGGCAGAGGTGTATAGTAACACCCTCATTTCGCCGTTACGTTTAAGTCCTATGTAATAGGGGGCGAGCCTCTAGTTATCAACCGGGCACAAATACAATCTCCGGGTTGCTATTGAGGAATTCCTCACGGAAAACCCTAATTACACTTTGCTCAAACTGAGGATCAAACTCAGGACCTCACGATTAGCAGTCGCGCTTGCCACCACTAGACCAACGAGGCAGTTTTAATTACATAACATACCTAACTTGTTTCGGACCTAAACAGAGCCCTGAATCATGAACTGCATGCGACAAGGTCGCGAGTCGAACTCACGATCGGATCACTCACGTGGATTTTTCGGGATTGCCCGAAGACAATTATAAATCTTTACATAGTATAAAACAAAGTCGCTCCCGCTGTCTGCACGCTTAGATCTTTTAAACTACGCAATTGATTTTAATGCAGTTTTCAGCAATAGATATATTGATTCAAGAGGAAGGTTAATATGCCCCACATTAGTATCTACATTGCACCCGTGCGAAGCCGGGGTGGGTCGCTAGTATATCTATAAAGTTCACAAACTCGCAAATTAAAATAAAACTAGTAAAATCTTCTCCTCGTGGAAGTTTCAAGCACTTTCCGCGGCTCGAGCTCGCCGGGTGAGGAGTTAAACGTCATCTAAGGTGCTCGTCTCCTCTTATGAGTTGAAAGAGACCGCTCGGTATGTTAGTTATCGTTGTGCATATTACGGTTTATATCTTACTAGCGACCCGCCCCGGCTTCGCACAGGTGCAATGTAGATACTAATGTGGGGCATATAAACCTTCCTCTTGAATCACTATCTATTGCTGATAACTGCATTAAAATCCGTTGCGTAGTTTAAAAGATTTAAGCGTACAGACAGCGGGAGCGACTTTGTTTTATACTATGTAAAGACTGGCTGTGCTCCCGCGGCTGTGCCCGCGTAAATAATTTGACTACGGCGCCATCTATCGGATCCCAGCATAGCAACGAGCTATCTTCTCAACAAAATAAATATATTGTGTAAATATGACTTCAATCGGTAAGGTCGTTCTCAAGTTATGGTTTGACCAAGGGAAATAGGGATTCATTTTTATATACAAGGTTAGTCGGAAAGGGGGTACTAAGCCGCGGGCCACTTAAAGTATCACTGATGACTATTTAAAACGTTAAGCCTTTAAATTAATTGTACAATCCAGTCACTAATATATACTCAACCAAAGTCGTCTAATTATTCAGACCATCCATCTTACTCAAATATATCGGAACACAAACAATGTAGTTAAATATCACGAGCACGCCTCTACGTTTTATTTTAAAACTTATGTCAAGGTTAGTCGAAAAGGGGGTACTAAGCCACGGGCCACTTAATGTATCACTGATGACTATTTTAAAGTGTTAAAATTTCAAAATTCGATAATTTTTACTTGCATGCAAAAAGATTTTTATTTTAGATTTTTCGAAAAAAAATCATACCCGCTTTAGTTATGAATTCAGAATATTAAGTTTCTAATCCGTGACTCCAAATATGTCCTAAATAGTAAACACAGCCGATCATAGCTATGGACAGATAGATTTTAGCATTTTTTTTACGAAATCTTTGAAAAGCTATTTCTCTTAAACTATCGAGATTCGGGGAAAGTTGTAGAACAAAAGTTATCCCTTATTATAGGTACTTTAACACCCTTTCGGCGTAGTACCCCCTTTCCGACTAACCTTGTATATAGATAACTAAAATTATGGAGGGATGAAATGCATATGACTAAGAGATAGATGAATATTAATGTTGATGGATTGATGGGGAGAGAGAGACCAAAGAAAAGAAAAGAGGGAGTAAATGATGATGACGGCTGAGAGGGAAGAATGGAAGAGGAGGACATATTGTGACAAGTAACTTGGAGACGGCAGGAAGAAGAAGAGGATCTTATAACTAAAATTTTAGCTGACTTATTTGTATTTTGTGCATTTCTTGGTACCTTACTATAGCAAAATATAATCGAATGAGTGTTTACAGGAGGGGCTCGTGGCTAAATAACAACCGCGCTGATCGTACGATTTGCGAGGTTAAGCTGCGCTTGCCGCGGTCAGTCCGTGGATGGGTGACCATTTGTTACACATCAAGACCCCTCCGTGCCTCGGAGAGCACGTAAGTCGTCGGTCCCGGGTGTCATACGAATACCTATGACAGTCGTTACGGGTAGTCAGAAGCCCGAAAGTCTGACAAACGGTTTAACCTTACGATATCGGCATTGCCCAGTTACTGGGTTGCGGAGGTCGGATGGCAGTCGCTCCGTGTAAAATACTGGTATTCAGCCGCATCTGGTTAGACTGGAAGCTGACCCCAAGATAATTGGGAAAAGGCTAAGAGGAAGAGAGTGTTTACAGGTATGTTTATTAGTAGGTACATGGTACCCGTTTGGTGCCTTAAATATGTCTTCGTAACATAAATCTTGATAAAAAAAACTGTATCTATGGTTTATCATATGCTTTTATTTTATTTCATATCAAAGGCGCTTCTTGTATCGAAACTATTATGCATAATTATTTTACAAATAATGTTTAAATATTTTAAATTTATAGTCTCGTGTTCCTCCTCTATTATCGGTATCTATAATGAAAATATTCCCCAAACGGTTGTGCAGTGGGTTATAGTAACACCCTCATTTCGCCGTTATGTTTAAGTTCCATGTAATAGGTGGCGAGCCTATTGCCAACAACCGGTCACAAATCCAAATACCGAGCTGCTACTGAGGAATTGACGAACACTTTGCCCGACCTGGGGATCGAACCCAGGACGCCACCACCACTAGACTAACAAGACAGTCAACAAATACACAAAGTGAAGATAATTAAAACCGTTTAAAAATACAGTAAAATAGCCGTTTCGCTATTCTGTACATAACACGATAATAATCACCCCACTTCAACATACATCGATTGATTACTAACAACGTACTCCGACCTTCAGCATACCAATGGAGCAATGCACGCTAAATTCATTATAATCGCCGCAGCCATCATCGTACATAATGTATTAATGATTCAGGGTCAATCTGACAGGTGGTCTCACTTACGTTCATATGTAGCTTAACTCGTAAACGAGTTGATTTATTATTAACCGCGCGTCAACGGTTTACGAGTAGTAGTAGGTTAAATTGGAACGTTTTAGAGGAAAATTGTTTTAACCCTTTATATGGCATAAGGTTTTAGGAAAAGTATATGGCAAATAATTTGGCAATGAAATAAAAGAAAAAAAAATTTTTTTTTACTTTTTTTTTTATTCAACTTAATTTGAAAAAAATGTTACATTGCCACGTTTAAAAATAATAATATAACAAGAAAGCTTTCACGACATAACATAATATCACGCCTTGTATTCCCCGAAGGGTTCGGCAGAGGTGTTTTCAGTTTATACTCGTTTCGCCAGTTATGTTTAAGTCCCATGTAATAGGGAGCGATCCTATTGCCATTAACCGAGCACAAATCGAGATACCGGGTTGCTGCTGAAAAAATTCTAATGGAAAAACCCAATACGCTATGCTTTCACGTCATCTTCCAAAAAAGTTGAAAATTAAATTATTTCCTTTGCCCAATAAAGGGTCAAGACTTAGTCGTAAGAGACGATGAACCCGGTACCGTAATTGGGCCTGAAAAATGGCAATAGGCTCGCCACCTATTACATGGGACTTAATACCAAAGGCGAAACGTGGATGTACCGACTCCTGTAATAAGAGATCACCTCTGTTTGCTCTTTCGAGGATTACAGGCGTGAAGTTCCTAGCTCTATGCCAGAATACGAACTACTGAGACAAAGCTCTTAAATAAGCGCTGGAAAGAGGCTTTTTTTCCTAACTGATACCATAATCAGCTAATAGCCATCATTAGCCTTTTTCCAACTACCTATATATTAACTACTAGCGGCCCGTCCCGGCTTCGCACGGGTGGACATTTTTCCCGTTTTTGCAACATTTTTCATTTATGCTCCGCTCCTATTGGTCGTAGCGTGATGTTATATAGCCTATAACCTTCCTCGATAAATGGACTATCCAACACAAAAATATTTTTTCAATTCCAACCAGTATAGTTCCTGAGATTAGCGCGTTCAAACAAACAAACTCTTCAGCTTTATAATATTAGTATAGATGGGGTCTCGTTTCGCCTGCGTGTCGCAGTTAACGCTACATTTACCCATCGAAGCTTCCAAAAAAATATATTATCACGATTTACAAAAAAAAATAATGTCAAAGTTGACGCTACGAACTAAAACTTTAAACCCCATACCTCCATATTCGCCATCTCTAAATCCCGAAAACTTTTACCTCACAACAAAGAAGAAAAGCCTCAAACAAATAAAACAAAAGGTGCGGATCCCTAAAACCTTCATCCATTTGGTTCGCCGACAATACAATGCATCATTTTTAATAGCAGCATGCCAGCGTAGCCATTACCGTAGAGCTATCTACGAGCGTAGGCCCGTAGCGGTATTGCCGTAGCTCCGTAGCGTTGTAGCAGTGTACATTGTAGTCCGTATTTAAGCTTGAATAGATTCAGTACAGATGTTGATTCTTCTGTTCGTGTTTTTTTTTTCTTTAGTTTTTTATTTGAAATGTAAATAAAAGTGATTTTAGATTCTTGATAATTGCTTTTTGAAGTAGTTAATTAAAACATTCTGAAACTAAAACTAAAAAAATATGACTTATAAGGCTCATTTTGAATTAAATCTCGATTTAAAGTTAAACAGTTTTGATCTTTAAAGTTTTTAATGAAACAATATCGAGATTAATTTATGCCGAAATATTTGAAAGTTCAAATATTTAATTAACTATAACTTAACACATTCTGAGTATGCTAACATTTATATTTAAAATTGAGCAAAAAATTAGTTTTATTTATTTTACACTAGCGAACCGCCCCGGCTTCGCACGGATACAATGTAGATACTAATGTGGGGCATATAAACTTTCCTTTTCAATCACTCTATCTATTGCTGAAAATTACATTAAAATCCGTTGCGTAGTTTAAAAGATCTAAGCGTACAGACAGCGGGAGCGACTTTGTTTTATACTATGTAAAGATTACAACTGTACCCTACGAGGAGATGAGTCGAAATCAATTCCCATCGAGTTTCACTCTTCATAGAAATCAATAACTATCAGTAAGATACCGACCGATATTAACGGATATGACAGATCATATAAAAAATATCGTTCTACCTAGCCTTTTCCCAACTATGTTAAGATCAGCTTCCAGTGTAACCAGATGCGGCTGAATACCATTATTTTACACGGAGCGACTGCCATCAGACGTCCGCAACCCAGTTACTGGGCAATGCCGATACCTTAAAGTTAGACCGGTTGTCAGACTTTTGGGCTTCTGTCTTCCCGTAACTACTGTCTTAGGTATGCGTATGACAACCGGGATCGACTGTTTAACGCGCTCTTTGAGGCACAGAGGGGTCTCGATGTGTAACGAACGGTCACCCATCCACAGACTGACCGCAGTAAGCGCAGCTTAACCTCGCAAATCGTGTGATCCGCGTGTTTGGTAATTATGTAGGAACTCCGCAGCATACAAATATATTATTATCTACAGATACAGATTTCATTAACTGAGTGTATCGCACAAATATACAATAACAATATTTAGTGTTAACTCCGCCAAACAGTTGATCAAGCCTGAATGCAGTATGCAGCACCGCCCTCCCACCCGTATCTATTTACATATAATAAATCTGTAGAGTTGGCGTGTCTGTACATAGCAAATATTTTGAAAAAACCTGGTTGGGGTGTTAAACGATAACCAATAGAACCCATTTTTAACATTTATGGAATTTTTGTCTGTTTGTCTGTTTATCTGTTTGTATGTGCAAGCATCACGTAAAAACAACTGATCCAATGTTGTTGACTTTTATAAACAAATATTGTGCCTATCTCCATGTAACATATCGTTTTTGTTTCATTGCAATCAGTTCACGCAATTAAAAGATATGCGAATTTTAAGTGCCCTAGAAGAAGTTAGCATGTATTCGTTTATACCATTTCATTTCAATAGATGGCGTTACTTGTATACAATATGTAACATAATTAACGCACATCCTGAAAGTAGTTTGTTCAGAATCGTTTACTAAACAAATTTCTATCATTTTTAATATAGGTAATTTTTTATCCCAAAAATAATTAAAACTACGGAAATTAGTCACATTACCCCTGTACCGTCAAAACAAACTGAAATGGACCGTAAATCAAGGCAAAAAGACTTTTAAAAGTACATTTTTATTTGTATTAATACAAATTCCGTCATTCAATACAAAATAAAGAATAATAAACCTTATTTCAAGAACGTTAATTTAGTAAATAACAATACATATACATGTTAAACTAAAATTTCAGTGTATGTATTATGATTATAACATAATATTATAATTGGGGTGTTTGAGGGTGTGCGTTAATTACGTTACATGTTGTATATGCAAATGCAGAAGGTGCGATTAATAACATGCAACACACAAATAAATCAAACCGATACGACACGTGTTTCGCCCCTCTACAGGGCATCCTCAGCAGATGTTGACTCGTCGACCGCTTGGACGTGAATGTATCGGTTTTCATTTATCGTATCTTTCCGTGTGTTACTTTTAAATGCTAAACATTTATTCGCAGACTAATTTTTTTTTTTTTGATGTCTTATTATATGTCGCCGTTTATTTCTATTGTAAACGATGTCGAATAGTAGTGTGTAGTGTCGAGTACGAGAAGTTTCAAGTTTTCAAGACAAGCATATCATTTTGGGTCCCAGTGCATAATATCAGCAAGCACATTGGGTCGCCTGCGCGACAGCGCAACGAATATTCCCAAGGAGGGTTGATGTCAGGCAGGCGGCCGGTCATAAAACAATAAGCCAAAACCTCTAACAACATGGATTTATGAAATACATGTTGTGCCGACCCCACCTAGTGTGGGATAAGGGCAGGAAGAAAAAGACTCAAAATATTACATTATCTGTAACGTGTGTGAAAGCCTTTATGGACGCAGAGATAGACTGTGAAATTTTTTCATTTCCACTTAGTGATTCGTTCCGGAAATATGAAGATGCAGGCAGTCTAGTTATTACACAGGCTGGCTTTTACAGCGTTTTCCACTTACGCTGCAAGAAGAAGGAAAGCTTTTGGATCTGGGAACTAAGCTTCGTGGGGAAAATAAAGCCTTTTGCTTTGATGAACTTTTTCGTTGTGAAGGAATTAAATTATAAAGCTTTTGGACTTTTTTTAGAATAGAATGGATGTTTTTCACACGGTAAACCCTTGGTCTGGAGAGTCATACGAATACCTATAACAGTCGTTACGGGTATTAAGAAGCCTGGAAGTCTGATAACCTGTCTAACCTTAATATATCCAATCTAATCTATACAGCAGTGATAGCCTAATGGTGTGACCGTTGGACTGCCAAATCATAGGTCTCGACCCAAGGCACGCACCTCTGACTTTTCGGATTCATGTGCGTGTTGTGTAATTAACACTTGCTTAAAAACGGTGAAGGAAAACATCGTGAGGAAACCGGCATGCCTGAGAGATATTTCTAGACGGCATGTGAAGTCAAGTCAGAGGCCCATGGGCGGCTTAATTCTGACACCAGGCTAGTCACTAACCACACAAAAAGAAGAAGATCTTAGGGAACTGGGTTGCGGAGATCTGATGGTAGTCGCTCCGTATAAAATACTGGTTCGACTGCATCTGGTTAGATTGAAAGCTGACCCCAAGATAGTTGGGAAAAAGATAAGTAGAACATTTCGAAGAAAAAAGAAGACGAGATCCGAGATAGGAAATAGATAAATGTTATAATTTAATAAAATTGTTTCAAATAAAATTTCTGTGAGTTTATTAATTTTAACTAGACGAATGTTGAGTCGCAAGTATTATGCATAAACTTGGAAGAAACATTTGTCCAGAAAAAAAATACAAGTGGGAGTGGCGATTTCGTATATTAATATAATAGAAACATAACTTCTAAATATTATCAACTTGTGATGATCATTTTGAAACATACACATAAACATAACATCATGACTGTATTCCCTGAAGAGATAGGCAGAGGTGTATAGTAACACCCTCATTTCTCCGTTATGTTTATGTCCCATGCAATAGAGGGCGAGCCTATTGCCATCAAGCGAGCACAGATCCAAACTCCGGGCTGCTACTGCGAAAATCAACACGGAAAAACCCAATAACACTTTGCCCGACCTAGAGATCGAACCCAGGACCTCACGATCAGAAGTCGCGCATACCACCACTAGACCAACGAGGTAGTTAAACAGGTAATCAATAATAACAGAATTTTATGTATACAAAACAAAAATACACCTTTTTAAAAATAGAACATTCCCCCCAAATCCGCCGCAATTTCCGTTGCACCACAAACGTCAAAAAATCGACTAATGTCCCTCACTACTGCGCAAAGAATAACCTACAACCCTGTAACCTAATTCGCGTGCCATCATAACGCGTAAAGGGCGAGCGTGGCCGTCAAAACGCGAACGCTAACATAAAAATACGAAACCTGTAATCGTTTGAAATCAAATCCACTACACACGTGAACGAATCACGCTAACCAGTAACCCTAGCGTTACGTAATACTGTTGCCAACTTTTTACGAATACATTTACTTTTTATGTTTAAAAAAAATAGTGTTGCCTCAATCTAGGATTTCTACTGCATCGTGTGTGTGTTTACGGACACATAATATGTTCAGATGCATAAACACCCAGACCTGGAACCACTGTTTGTAGACCATACAAATATTTGTACCGCCCGGGAAACAGAGACCCGTAGCGAAGAAAGCCAATAGCTCATCACCCAACATATCATAGTAACTGTTTATGGAGGTTTTCTGGCATTTTAAGATTGTTAAGGTCACAAAAATGACTTAAACAGATGTGGACTTTATCAATTCTGAGGAGATACTCAGAATTGATAAAGCTTGAAACGCTAATATAAATTACAGCCTGTAAAGGCAGCATTTATTGAGTAATTCTTAAATTGACACCAGATGGCGCCACTGCGAATGTAGACCTGTTAAAATTTAGTTTTGCACAGGAGTCGCTGAATAAACAGAATTAAATTACAATATCAGATATATTGTAATCTAATTAGCTTTACAGTATACCATAAATTACTAATATAGCAGACACTAGCTGTGTTCTCACGGCTCTGCCCGCGTAAGAAGTTTTATTCAAATAATAAATATAACCTATGTTACTCAGTGATAATGTAGCTTTTTAACGGCAAAATAATTTTTGAAATCGGTCCAGATTTGAATAAAACTTCTTACGCGGTTTTTAAGTTTATTCGTTACATACAAGAATACAAACCTTTCCTCTTTATAATATATAGTATAGATTGACGTTTTGATTGAGTATTTGACATTGACAGGTCTACATAACAACAGTGCCATTCAATGCTGCCATTTTCCTACTGCAGGGCAAATGCCTCTTCTAATACAGAGAATTTAAATCTTCCTATTCGTGTCCCATCAATGTACGGTCACAGACATTGTTTTATTTTTTTATTCTTGACTTAGTCGTATTTGGCCCTAGTCTCACCTGATGGTAAGCGCAGACAGAGTCTAAGATGGAGCACACGAATCCAAGGAACAGAGATATAGAGGGATTCCCCTATACCCCTCTGGCTCTCACATACACACGACGGAACACAATAAATTGCTTGGCGCCGGACTTCAATGTGACGGTAGCTAGACAGGCGGACCGAATAAATCCTACCACCAAGCAAAATTGAAATTGACTGTTGAGCCACCTTCACTGTTCTTAATTATGTCGGGTTATACACAGTTGTCATTTGGACATGACATCTCCGTCCCCGGAGAATATAATAGCATTCGCAAAAACACAACTTTTCATTTTCGACAACTGCTTGCCAGTTACTAAACATAAGTAGAAACAAAAAAGCTCAATTGATTCATTTGAGCTTTTTCGTTTCTATTTCTGTTTAGTAACTGGCAAGCAGTCGTCAAAAATCGGTGTTTATTTTGTTCTGAAAAGTTGTGTTTTTGCGAATGCCATTATACTCTCCGGGGACGACGACATGTCATTTATTATAACGTGTCAATCATCACAGTTGTAAAACACGGCCAAATTATGAATGATGGCAAGTGGCCCAACAATCAACGTCTGTGACCGTACTAGTGGAAGTCAAAAGAACAATTATTGTCCTAAATTTTGTTCATTGGCGTTTTTGCTAGCTTTCGTTTCGTTAGAAACTTTTAGATGGGTTTTTACTTCGTGAATGTCATTGTTAAAGTCGTATACATTGTCTTCTGCTTTGTTTAAAGTCGAGTTACGGAAAAGTATTTGTTCGTTAAAAGAGATCGTGATTGTACGTCTTTGTTTTTCATTCTGGCGTTGGACTGCTATATTGCTAAAGTTTACATTGCATAAATATCCAGTTCTAATTTTTTCAAGGACATGCTTTTTTCTTCTGAGTTTACATAACACTAGCTATGTCCTCACGGCTCCGCCCATAGCCTATGTTACTCAGTGATAATGTAGATTTTTAACGGCAAAAGAATTTTTGAAATCGGTTCAGTAGTTTTTAAGTTTATTCGTTACATACAAAAATACAATTCTTTCCTCTTTGTAATATTAGTATAGACAACATCACGCCTTGTATTCCCCGAAGGGTTTAGCAGA
The DNA here is from genome assembly GCA_910594945.2 of Amphipyra berbera. NCBI lineage: Eukaryota > Metazoa > Arthropoda > Insecta > Lepidoptera > Noctuidae > Amphipyra > Amphipyra berbera. Next base: position 15,306,473 of record OU343138.1, read on the forward strand.
GGTGTTTTACTACACCCTCGTTTCGCTAGTTAGGTTTAAATCCCATGTAATAGGGGGCGAGCCTATTGCCATTAATCGAGCACAAATCCAGACTCCGGACTGCTACTGAAAAATTCCTGATGGAAAAACCCAATAACACTTTGCCCAACCTGGGGATCGAACCCAGGACCCCATGATCAGGAGTCGCACTTGCGACTGCTAAAGCAACAATGCAGTTCTTCTGAGTTTCTGGGTAAATATTATAGAATCATCTCATGTATGATTTTATCCAAACAGATACGTCTGACCACATACTTGATAAGGTTCTAAAGATGCTATTTACACCACTTATAAGATACTAGCGGCCCGCCCCGGCTTCGCACGGGTGGACATGTCCCGTTTTGTTTTTGCAACATTTTTAATTTATGCTCCGCTCCTATTAGTCGTAGCGTGATGTTATACAGTCCTTCCTCCAGTACCTTCCTCGATAAATGGACTATCCAACCCAAAAAGAATTGTTCAATTCCAACTAGTAGTTCCTAAGATTATCGCGTTCAAACAAACAAGCTCTTCAGCTTTATAATATTAGTATAGATAATTGACCCATGCTGGGCAACAATTGAGACATGGATTTTACAAATGGGCTAAGTGCCCAAAAAACCGAAGTCAATATTTTTATGTCAAAGGAGCTACATTGCGCAGCCAATCCATTTTTATTAAAATTGTTGATGCATTGTTTTTTGGCACTTATCTCATTTGTAAATTCCACGCCTCAATTTTATTACTCGTTTTCCGGAAAGGACTATGTTTACTGGTCATAAGCCTCCCTCTAGACAGGGATATAGCGGACTCCATAGCATACCATAATCAACCCATTACTGGGCACGGGCCTTTTTTCAGAGTGTGAAGGGTTAGGGCATTCGTTCACCACGCTGGCCTGGTGTAGGTTGGCGGACTACACACACTATAGAGATATTTTTTTGGAAGTGGATTTCGGTAGACTGTTAATGTTATAATAGCAGTGATAGCCTAGCGGTTGAACGCTTGCCTTCCATGCCGGAGGGTCAGAGTTCGATCTCAGCCCGTACCTCAGACTTTTCGAATTCATTTGCGGATCAGAATTTGATTATCACTTACGTTAACGGTGAAGAAAAAGCATCGTGAGGAAACCTGCACACTTGAGAGGGCTCCATAAAGTTCTGGATGGTGTGTGGTCTGCTGACCCGCACCAGGCCAGCAAGGCCTAGACCCTTCTCATTCTGAGAAGAGGCCTGTCTCCAGAAGTGGGACAGTAATGGGCTAATTATGTTACGTATATTTACGTATATTTCATAAAAGCATATTCAATAAAACAGTTGTGGTCGATCAATTACTAATAAATCAACACCAGCCAATGATGAATCTTTTTGTTAATGCATTTATTAACAATAAAATAACAGAGGACTTCAAAAATCCATTTTAAAACCAGACTGAAATTGCTATTCGTATCCAGATGCATCTCAATTAAAACCGCTGGGTACATTTCCATATTCCATTCCACCCAGAATTTCATTACGATCTGTTAAACTATGATAACACAATTTGTAATGCAATTTTATATTGTAGTTGGTATAGGTACATATGCTATGTGAGACGAGTAAAATTACATATAGTCTGGTCATTTAAACTTTGTATAAAAGGTAAACAAAACCAATTAAAAATATAAACAAAATTAATATAAAAATTATTGAAGAATATGTATTATGCAAAGGTTTTCTAAAAACGTATTGGGTAATGGGTGGGTGCTTAATGTAAAATGAATGTTTCCCGATGATTAAAGCTTGTTTACCCTTTATACAAAATTTGATCGGCTGGGCTATACCAATTATTTTGTTGGTTATTCGTTAAAGACGATTGAGTGAAAAGAGACAAGAACAACGCGTTCTTCACGTTCTTTAATTGAAGTTTCAAATCAATTAAATTGCCATTTTTGTGTCTCAAAGGTTTAAGGCATCTTCTAAAGCGGGAAACACCGGCTTTGTACCTTCTTCCACTTCCAATTCTCATATTCTCAGCCAGATATTTATAAACCGTCAATTAAAACAGTACTTGTATGATGTAAACCAAAGTTTTGTTTGTCGTATCGTGACTTGCTTGCTACATATAAAATGGAACGAAATACCAAACCGCGGCTGTCCTTCACAAAAGTCTGTAATAAGAATTCCACGACGAGTCGACGATGGATTTTATAAGAATTTTATAATGAAAAACTTCGATGGTACAGTCAGCCATATTGCAAATGACATCAATGGCACTGACATCTCTGTATTCAGCCTAAATACATAACCCGTTTTATTACTCTGTAGAAACTACCTATGCTTGCGTGTTTTGTCTATTTCGTGTAACAAATAGTAACTTTTTTTGATAATAATGTAATTGTTACGTACACGCAAGAAAGTTATGTAATAGTAGGTATAAAACATTCGATACTCTAATCGTTTCCAACGTTTATGAAAACTAATTAACAGTTACTAATAAATTACGTTTAAGAATAACATCGATAATACTGATAAACCCGATAATCGCTATCGTTATTCTGAATGTGGCTTCATCAATGGCAAAAAACCAATTATAATACTTTTTAATGTCGTCTATAATAACAATAGCTTCACGAAAACCGATTTTACATTCGTTCCAAAATTGAATTTGTTTCCCTACCAACGAGAGCGAAACAACTTACGTTATTAAAATTCCGACGCTTTCGATATGTAAAGTATTCCATTGTAACTTTCGGTAGGCGCTTTGATTTTATTCTAATAGAAATATTTCAATGATTTGTTACATTTTACTTTGACTCCGGTAGTAAATATTTGAGACCATCAAATAAGTGCGCAGAAGAATTCGAAAATCGAATTTTCAATCATTGGAATCGATGGTTCGAACATAGAATATTAAGTTATTTTAGTATCTGTGACAAAATTATGGCGGGCAAAGGCGCTTTATTATTTTACGATGCTTTTGTTTGATTTTCAGCAAAATCTTAGTCTTTTTTATAAAAATAAGGTAATATTAATCTTATTTGTAAATATTTTATTACCTACAAATAAATATGTGTTTTATTAAACATGATTATTAATGGTACTATTTGAAAAAATGAAACGCTCGTTTTTTAGGGAAACTGAGAGTGAAATATTTTGATACGTAAAACAAAGTACCTATTTCACCGCGTTTGTGACATAAAAGCGATCATGATAACAGTCTAATAAGCAAACACAATGTAGTTGTTGACGATACAATATGTTAAGTTAAAATACATTAATAAGGTAAAAATCCTTACTTTTAGTACAAATTACGATGTTTTAATAGTTTTTTGTCTTAAGGTGATGCTAAAAACGATTATTTACTATATTTTCTAGTCGATATCTAACTGTGATGCACTATTTAGACGATTATGGATAGGGGAAGTCTTTTAACTCACGTTAAGTAGGTTCAACACATCGCAGGCTCTATTGAAAGTCGATACTCTAAATGTTGGCACAGATTTGGTGAGAACGCAGTTTCTTTGAATTCATGAATGAAAAGTAAGGTTTTACGATTATTTTTGGGTGTAATTTGTCTTTTTTTTATCTCAAGATCAGAAAGGGTATGGAAGAAATTGTAACAGAAGAAAATTGAACGTCAGCCAAATCTGCGCCAAGCTTTAACATAGCATGCTTGGGTGTGTGCGGGCGAGCTCACCGTTGGCATCAGCTGATCAGTACTCCGCACTCTTGTCACCTTGTTCTTGTAGATGAGCTTCTTCAGGGCTCGCTCCATCGGCTGGTTCCACCTCATGAACATGACGTACGCCCCATATAGTGAGAACAGCACCAACGCCTCCTGCCAGTAAATCTCATTGTCTTGGAAACAGTATATCAACACGATAAGGCTGACCGAATAGAAAGAGCAATCGCGGAACAAGGGCCACCAAGTTAGTGTCAAAGTCGTTCTGGAGAACAGCGCGCACGCACCGATCACGAACAATATGTTGAACACGGCCGAGCCTACGATTGTCCCGATGCCCACGTCGTCAAACGACACGAACACGCCGATGATGGACGTGAACAGCTCCGGCGCGGAGCCCCCCGCCGCCATAAATGTGGCGCCGGCGACGTCGTCCCGGATGGCCAGGCGCTCGATGATCACGTCCAGCGCTGGGACGAAGAACTCGTCGCACACGATGGCTAGCGCTACGAACATGTAGCCCATGCCGATCACATGTAGTATTACAGCGCCGGACCGCCGCTGCTCCTCATTAAAGAGATCGATGGGGAAGAGCGGGGTCTTCTCTTCTTCTGGTGGCGGCGAGGGGCTGAGTTCGGTGGCGTTGGGCTCGCTGGCCCGCGCCGCCGCCAGCAGCGCTAGCAGCAGCGCGCCACCCATGCCGCGCTCCCGGGGGCTCAGCGCACACTGCCGCGTGCAGCCGGCCCGCCCGCGCCCGCTCGGCCGTGCGCCCCCCGGACCCCGCCGCGGGCCCGCTCGATAGCGCCGCACTGCGCCGCGCCGTCTCGCGCCTCGCACACCACACCGCTGCCACTGAACAGAGAAGCACAGGACCTCCACTCCATACAAAGCCCACAATTAAACCTTCCCTAGTCATAGACGCCAAAATAAACAGAAAACGTAAACCATCCGTGACTTGAAACTGTTTATCTTACGTTCACCGTAGCAACTTTTTATATATAAGGTTCTTATCACTTGATATCAGGAGTTGGTTTTCTGAATCGTCATATTTGGTGGTTACGCGTACTCTACGACGCATCCCCGGCTCCCGACGCCCCGGGACTCGGCACAACCGCTCCTACTATACACCTCCAAAGCCCTTATTACTTCAAATTATCTCTACGTAACTACCCTAAATTAGTTCCGTAAATACTTTAATTATACCGCTAAACAGTTGAGGTGATATCGATTTACCTTGGATACCAAATCAACGGGGTAATCCATCATTGAAGATAACTAACAAAATCCTTCTCATAATTTTACTACGTATTACTAGGTCCTCAGAAACTTAACTATAAAAGCCTCTTTAGATACTCTAACTTAATCATTGGTTGGAGACCCTTCAGGTCTCGCCAATACCTGCCCGGTTACGTAGAAACGGTCCGCAAGACCATCTACAAGCAGTCGAATAGAAAAAAAAATCTAACTCATAATCAGTTCATAATCAGTGGATCAGTTTTGATCCACAAAAGTAAACACACAAAGGCCTGACTATTATTGATGCATCCATAACCTAGTACAAGGATCTAGATTGTACAAAAGAACATTTTCTTAAACATTCAGTTTCAACACAGAACGTGGTCCTCTTCGGATAATTGCGAACCGCTTTTGCGTTCGCGTTCCTATCTCGATCGCAAGATAAAATTCAAGAGGTAATGGCGAACGAAATTTAGCGAAAATAAAATGAAACTCGGAATTTCTTAAACGGAAATAGAAAATGTTTGTTGCAACTTGGTTTGTTTTTATCTATTTGGATGATGTGCACTGCAGTACGGATTGTGCTTTGGTATTTTTAGTCACGTACGATAAAAACTAGCAGACATACTAACTAAAACCTAGTTACCTCGGTACAGGTTAGAATATAATATATATGATGTACCGAGAGTAAATAATTTATATGGCGACATAACCTTAATAAAACGTGTTCCCTATTTAATGAACACTTTGCCTGCTGACATCAGACAAGAAAATAATAAACAAAAATTCGGACGTAAACTTAAAAAACATTTATTGGAAACTATGTAAGTGGTATTAAGTTGCAAGTATATAGGTTATAGATGTACCTAATTATGTTTACTATGTATGAGAGACTCAACGATCTCACAGTTAAACTGCGTAAGCAGTTTTGTGGGGCAATGTACTTAGCTCTAAGAAATTTTTAAGTGAATAAATCGTCATTAATTCAATTAATTCAATAAAACTTCCTCACCGCACGCTGGGAATAGACGCGTGTTGTAAGATTCAACAAAACCCAGCACGCTTGGTGGTAGGATCTATACGGTCCGCCTGGCTAGCTACCACCCTCACATTAAAGTCTAGCAGTTTACTGTGTTCCGTCGTGTATATGTGAGAGTCAGAGGGGTATAGGGGAATCCCTCTATATCTCTGTTCCTTGGATTCGTGTGCTCCATCTTAGACCCTGTCTGCGCTTACCATCAGGTGAGACTAGGGCCAAACGCGACCAAGTCCAGAATAAAAAATCAAAAATAAATTGTTTCCAAGTTTCTAACGGGGTGTCCTGCGTAAGCGACGAACGCGACAAACGCGATCAAGACAACGGCATTCCCTACTAGCGGCCTATGTAGCGAGACGTGACCTAACGCGTATTTGTTCCACGTCGTGTCGCGTCGCGTCGCGTTTGTCGCTAACGCAGGACACCCCGTAATATACGGTACTCAGTACATAAAAGCTTTTTTTTATTGCGACTTGGTTGCGTTTAGCAGTGATAGCCTAGTGGTTGAACGCTTGCCCTCCATCCAGAAGAGTTTGAGTTCACCCTGGTCCATACCTCTGACTTTTCGAATTCATGTGCAGATCAGAATTTGATTATCACTTGCGTTAACGGTGAAGGAAAAACATCGTTAGGTAACCTGCACACCTGAGAGGGCTTCATAAAGTTCTAGATGGTGTGTGTAGTTTGCAACCCGCATCAGGCCAGTGCGGTGGACTAAGGCCCAAACCCTTCTCATTCTGAGAAGAGGCCAGTGCCCAGCAGTGGGACAGTAATGGGCTGATTATGTTATGATTATGTATTTGTAGATCATGACCATTACTGACTGCCTGCCTTATTGGTCCAGTGGTGGCAAGCGCGACCGGTGATCGTGAGGTCGTGGGTTTGACCCCCAAGTCTGGCAAACTGTTATTGGGTTTTTCCATTAGGAATTTCTTAGTAGCAGCCCGGAGTCTGGATTTGTGCCCGGTTGGTGGCAATAGGCTCGCCTCCTAATATGGGTCTTAAACATAACGGCGATATGAGGGAGTACTAAAATCACCTCTGCCGAACTCTTCGAGGAATATAGGCGTGATGTTATGTTATGTTTATTTGAAGATCATTACCATTATCATTGATGTCCTCAGCTGGACATAAGCCCACATACGTTTGTAGTCGATACTTTTGATTTAATCCAAGATGATTAAAAATTTACGAAATAGTCTAAGATCCCAGTATATCGGTAAAACGACCTTCACCGAGCTGGTTAATGGATGAAAAGTATTTTATATCAAATTAAATATGTCAATAATTATATTGCAAATTAAATGGGTTGACTAAAAAATTTCAGTCTTGTGTAGGCAGGTATAAATGCTGTGTTTATACCTGCCTACACAAGAGTTGTGACGGGAAAAAAATAGTCAACCTAATGTTTGCATATTCTATAGGCTTCATACTTTCGATTGGTATGGAATTTGTCTATTAACCAAACCAGTGAAATGTAAAAAAAAATATGTAATTAATGTCCATAATGGTGTGTTGGTACCTACGCTTATGTATGGAAGTGAATGTTGGTCGTGGCAGAAGAGGCATGAAAGTAGAATAAATGCCGTGGAAATGCGTTCCTTGCGAAGTATGTGCGGTGTAACTTTGAATGATAGATTGAGAAATGAAGAGATTAGACAAAGTTGCGGTTTAAAAGATGATGTAGTGACAAAAATTGAAAGGAGTATGCTTAGGTGGTTTGGCCATGTTGAGAGAATGAGTGAACGGCGATTAACAAAAGAAATTTATAAGGCGGATGTTAATGGGAACGCCGGTAGAGGACGTCCTAGAAGGACATACATCGATGTTATTGGTGATGTTCTTCACAAAGGTCAGGTGCGTAGTACTCTCAACCGGCGTGCGTGTATGACAAGATGTATGAATGTGGATGAAGCGAAAGGGGTATGTAAGAGTCGTAGCATGTGGCGTTCTATAGTTTCTGCCTACCCCCATGGGAAAAAGGCGTGAGTTTATGTATGTATGTAATTAGTCATTTTCTGGACTGAAATTTTTTAGTCAACCCATTTGCAATATATTTATTGACATATTTAATTTGATATAAAATACTTTTCATCCATTAACCAGCTCGGTGAAGGTCGTTCTATACTGGGATCCTATACTAAAATAACTGTACCAACCTAAAATCTACTACTACCTACCAGTAAAAATCTTTCTTTCCTCCTCGTAGGAGCAGTGCAGAGCAAATTGCGGCAACTGGCCAGTATTAGTGTCGTACTCGACTGTCTGCGACATAAATTGCGGCGAGTGTAAGACACTTGTGTTGCAATTAGTGTCATAGCCTGCAGTTTATTGTAACGTAGACGACGCGTAGATGTTCTTAGCTTTCGTAGCAACCGCCTACGAGCAACGCGTATTGTTTATGTATTTTTCTGATTTTATGTGCTTTACACAGAGTTTCATAAATATCAGTATTAAGTAAAGAAAGAAAGAAATAAATTTATTTGGCACGAAAGCAGTCAGACACACAGACAAAAAAAATTGATAAGAGACAAAACAAAAGAAAAAAAGTAAACAAAAATAAAGTAGCTGTGTGTCTAGCGGCTGCGCCAAATAGGTTCAGTTCAGCATAAATGTCAGACCACTAGTGTCTGACGCTGGTTTTCAACTGAACCCATTGTGACGTAACTGATGTAAACCAATTCCAAATAGATAAATAAATAGCGTGCTTAAATAAATAAACAAATAAAAAATAAATACTATTGACCTTTAATTACGGATGTCTCTGTAATACATAATATCACGCATGTATTCCCCGAAGGGTTCGGCATAGGTGGTTTTTAATACAACCTCGTTTTGTCAGTATTGTTTAAGTCCCAGTAATGGGGCGAGCCTATTGCTATTAACCGGGCAAAAATCCAAGCTCCGGGCTACTAAGGAATTCCACACGGAAAATCCCAATATAATTTTGCCTGACTTGCGGATCGAACCCGGGACGTCATGCTCAGCAGTCGTGTTTGCGATCACTCGACCAGCAAGGCAATTTACATAGCAGTATTAATTAAAACATTTCCTTCTTTCTTTTTTTTTAAACTTTATGATTTCTCCTGTATCGTGGGTGCGTTTACAGACACAAAATATCTTGACATGCACAAACGCCCAGACCCGGAACAACTCCCTGTAGGCTATACAAGTATTTGTTCCGTGCGGGAATCGAACCCACGACTCGTAGCGCAGAAGCCAATCGCTCAGCCAATGCACCAAACGTGTCGTCAATTTACCTACATACTATCACGGCTCCGCCCGCGTAAGAAGTTTTATTCCAGTAATCAATATAGCCTATGTTACTCAGTGATAATGTAGCTTTCTAACGGCAAAAGTATTTTTGAAATCGGTGCAGTAGTTTTTAAGTTAATTCGTTACATATAAAAATACAAATCTTTCTTCTCTATAAAATTAGTATAGACTAGCTGTGTCCTTACGGCTCCGCCCGCGTAAGAAGTTTTATTCCAGTAATAAATATAGCCTATGTTACTCAGTGATAATGTAGCTTTCTAACTGCAAAGGAATTTTTTAAATCGATCCAGTAGTTTTTAAGTTAATTCGTTACATACAAAAATACAAATCTTTCTTCTCTATAATATTAGTCTAAATATAGATTAGTATAAATAAACACACGACAAGTTTCGTCGACACGTGTTGACATGTTTGGTGCAGTGGCTGAGCGATCGGTTCCTGCGCTACGGGTCGTGGGTTCGATTCCCGCACGGAACAAATATTTGTATGGCCTGTTCAGGGTCGGGATGTTTGTGCATATGAAGATGTTTGTGTCTGTAAATGCACCCAAGATACGTGGGGCAACGTTTTTTTTAACAAATAAAAAAAAACAGCTTTAAATAATATATTTTCTTAATTGGACGTAGTTTAGCAGAAAGGACTCAATCCACAAAATTGACAAAAATGAGTTGTTGGTACCAAAATGGTCTATAAGGTAGGGCCTTTCATTCAGCAAAAAAGATCCAAGAAATAAACAAAGGAAATACGTTTTTTGTGACAGGGAACCATACCACATATTAGGCAGGTATTTTCTTTTTATTACCTATAAAGACCCAACCTGCTTAAATCATCCAACCCTATATTTTCCTGAATAAGTCCAGAAATACACAATATAACTATCAACCAACTTATAGATATAAAAATACTTACGATTGATTTTACCAAGGATGTGTAATTACGTAACAAAATCTGAATACAGCATCACTGAAGAAAACCACTCTGAACGTACAACGTCAATAACTCAAAAGTGACTCTGTGTGGGTTGAGTCTTTTCTGTTTAACTACGTCCAATTATGATGCTTTGTCTGGCTGGCAAATGATTATGTGTTCGCTTTTCCAATACAGTCGCATGCGCACCGTCTCGCTCTTTAGTCAAGTATGATTTGGCTCTTGTATTATCTGCAAAAGTATCCTTTATAAATAGGTACTTATAATATTAATTATGTTATGCCCACACATTGAATTACAGTTCAAATTCAAACATAGGTACCTATAATGACAGAGCTCTAGAGTATTTTTGTGCCTATTATGGTTTAGCTCATGGCTACACCTAAGTACGAAAACTTAATCTTTCAGAATGTCTATCTGTGTACTAAATAATTGCGCAGTCAAATGCAGTTCTTTGTATTGTGTAACTTTATGTAATCGCTGATTATCATAGATGCACACACATACATATAATCACGCCTGCTTATCGCTTTGGGGTTCCCACAGGGGTAAGCATATGTGTTCTGCTTTTTTAGGAGTTTGTACACCCACGGTTCTTGTATTCAGCCCGGTGGCGAGCCTGTTGCCATTTTTCGGGCGGGTTTTTTTTTTGTAGCTTCTTGATCGATTGCCTGTTAAGGCTGCGCTAGTCGACGGCTAGAACTTGTTGGTGCGCGTGGCTAATATGCATGCTATTTCACCTACCATCGTGTGAGAAAGTGATAGACTCAGTAATGAGTAGTAAGAAGCTATTACGCGCACATTAAACACTCCCGTATAGTATACCGCCGCTAAGTACGAAACGAGCGCCTAAGAAAAAACTTGCAGGAGCAAGTTCCTTATGAAAAAACTAAAAAATGTTTTATAATAATACCCAAGTATCATGTTATAATCACTAGTTTTTTTTTCAAACCTATCACACTCCTTGTTTCTAGGAGATCGCTACCACCAGGCTGCGTGAAGCGACGCGGCGACGGCGGCGGCGGCGGGGAGCAGTTGGATGCGAGAAGCCGAGGATCGGTCATCAAAACAGCATATCGAGGTCGATAGCAATCATTACCTATCATAATTTCAGCCTTTACCCACCCATTGCTGGGTAATATCTCACTGTACGCCACCCTACGGTCTTGTGCTCCCCACCTTGTCCCTTTCTAGCTGACTGACCATTGTAATTAGCTAAATATGAAGTACTTTAGTGCCCCGCGTGAATGCGATTTCAAACATTTTCGACTTTAAGCTTAGTCCTGCGATGAATCTGCATAGAGCAATAGCCCGGTTATTGCTGTATATTGCTCATGGTCAATCATATCGTCAGTGGAAAGGTAAAAAGACTATAGCGCCAATATACCTAATTTACAGTAAAGAGATTCAAACTATTTTTTTAAGAAAATAAACATAGTTATTTTTCTTAGAGTATACATATTAAATAGATAATTAAATTATCTTTAGTCTTTTTACCTTTCCACTGACGATATCACCAGGCTGAAGCATGTCCATAATGTCTAAAGTTCGCCTAGTATTTTTGACAGGCGGTGAAATAGAGAACTAAATTTAAATGTGTCAAGCTTACGTATTGTTGCTTTTTGCCATTGAATCAGCGCTGCCATCTTAGGACAAATAACAAGAATTTATCTAAGGCTGCTATGGATTCTAAGCCTACTAACCTTTTAACAGCAGAGCACAATATTATATTTATGCATAAAACGAAACGAAACGGAATCAAATTTTGCAATTTTGGAGCTAATGATGCGACTATCGAAGGTACTAAACAAAAATAATAATTTATTACTATTTCATCAATCGATAAAAAATAATAATTTGAAACTTATTATTAATTTAAACAACTCGTCAAGACTTTCCAATGATTTTTCAATTCTACATCTGTATGCGATAATATAAATACATGAGGTTTCAGTCACATATTTATCTATCACAACACCTATCGAACGTAGTTTGGCAATACTTATGAGAAAGAAAGCAGTAAAATAAAAATAAAATTTGCCTCAGACTCGACTATCTCAATTAGTATTACTACAAATTAGTCAGCGTCAAACATCACTAGTGTCACGCAAATGGAATGTCATTGACCGACTTATCACACGTAGGGTTTCTAATTGGATTATGGTTGTTACTAAATATCGGTTTTCGTGTTAATTTTGTTAACTGAAATTATAATTAGTCACCAAGATGTGGCTAGACGAGGCGGACGGCTTTGCCGAGATTTTTAAGGGCTACTTGCCCTACTACTTGCTTGTGGCTCTACCTATTTTTATCATAATGTCTCCCGTAAACCCGGTTGCTGCTTCTCATGAGTTTTCTGTGTATAGAATGCAACACTACGACTTACATACCGTGCCTCATGGTGAGTTTGTTATACAACATAAGTTATAATTTATAAAACAAAAAAATCGATTAGTAACGTTTTTGAGGTTATTTTTATTATGGGTTGGTACTTCTCGTACTCCATAGGCGAATAGGCTGTTTATTTAATGACTTTCGTCTTATCAGCGCAATTAAAAACATAATAAAACATTTTTTATTCAGTTAATGGCCACATATTAACTGTTTACAAATTTTTTCAAGGCAGTTTCAATAAACTGAAAGAGTTAATAATTTTATTGATAAAACATTAACAATCTAGTGTTGCCATAGTTCCGTATTGGCGGGATTGTCACCATATTGCATCGTCCAGTCCCATATAATACTGCATCCATTTAATGTCCCATATTTAAAAAAAATGCAGGAATATCAGTCACTGCCTCGTTGGTCTACCCGTAGCAAGTGCGACTGCTGATCGTGAGGTCCTGGGTTCCATCCCCAGGTCGGGCAAAGCGTTATTGAGTTTTTCAGTGTGGAATTCCTTAGTAGCAAACTGGAGTTTGGATTTGTGCCCGGTTGATGGCAATAGGCTCGCCCCCTATTACATGGGACTTAAATATAACAGCGAAATGAGGGTATTACTATACACTTCTGCTCAACCCTTTGGGGAATACGGGCACTTGTTATGTGATGTTATCAGTCAATTAGTAAAGCAATACTTATTCTACTCAATGATCTAGCAATACATAAAAAAATGTTCTCTCATTCAGGATGCCGCAGTGCTAGCTTCAACTTGGAAGGCCGTTCCCTCACATCATGGAGCACATCCCGTCACTGTGTAGTTGCCAGGGTCCAAGACATCAGCATTGAACAGTTCATGGAGATCCGTAACAAAGCCGGAGCGTTGTTACTGGTTTTGCCTAAGAATGATACGGTTCTGACGCCTGAAGAAAAAGAGGTTAGTATCAAATTGCAAAGAAAGAACTTGTTTTGCTGATGTAAGAGGTAGATTTATCTATTCAAAGAGCATGTTAAACAGCCAGTCCCAGGTGTCATGAATACCTACGGTAGTTGTTACGAGAACGCAGAAGCCAGAATGTCTGATAACCAGTCTAACCTTAGAATATCGGCATTGCCCAGGAACTGGGTTGCGGAGAACTGATAGCAGTTGCTCTGTGTAAAATCGCTTCTGGTTAGACTGGAAGCTAACCTCTTCATAGTTGGGAAAAGGCTAAGCAGAACATGTGTGAACATGTCACCAATGACCAATTAATTGAAGCACTGCTAAATAAAACAAGCTCATCTCTTCCCATGATGGCCCAAGGCCAATACATTATAGTTTATTAATATTATTCCACCAATAAGAACAATGTTAAAATCTATCGGTTTGTTTGACCCTGTGACGTAGTCTGGGCCTGTCACTTGACCTGACATAGGAAGACCATTCTTGGTGTAGTAATATTTTTGTAATGTAATTTAAAGTAGCCAGGCTGTACCGATTAACATAGCTGCATTATTATCTATGTAAATACGATTATGTTATGTTTATGGAGCTCAAGGCATCGTATGAGGAAAACATGTTACTATTGTTGCATAATATTTAAATATATTTTACGCTGTAAGTACTAAAAAATTAAAAATTATGATCAGGTCATGATTTATTGCCTTTTGTTTGTGTACTGTACATCATACGAATGAAGAACAACACTGGAATAAATAGATGCGCTATCTCGTATAGATAATATGTGCCAAATGCATTGACGCAATAAGGTTCAAACTGTGGTTCCGGAACCGCAACTCTTTGATACTATGTTGTTCTTCTAAACAGCGCATCTAGTACATAAGTTTGTTCTGCCTAGCCTTTTCCCAACCATGTTGGGGTCAGCTTCCAGTCTGACTAGATGCGGCTGAATACCAGTATTTTACACGAAGCGACTACCATCAGACCTCCGCAACCCAGTTACTGGGCAATGCCGATATCCTTAGGTTAGACCGGTTATCAGACTTTTTAGGTTTCTGACTTCCCGTAACAACTGTCATAGGTATTCGTATGACACCCGGGACCGACTGTTTAACGTGCTCTCCGAGGCACGGAGGGGTCTTGATATGTAACGAATGGTCACCCATCCACAGACTGACCGCGGCAAGCGTAGCTTAACCTCGCAAATCGTATGATTCGCGCGGTAGGTAATTAGCCACGGGGGTGTCTGGATGGTGATTACGTCAGCAAAATTTATTTATTTAGTTATATTTCTAGACATGTAAACTGCTACCCATGAATAACAATAAAGAAACTTTAACAGATTTAAAAAATATAAACCAATGTTTACGTAAGTATAAGAGGGGGGGGGGGGGGGGGGTAAAAGCTTTGCTTACTTTTGCTGACAAGGGGGTAGGTCAAAAATTACTAAAATACTGCTTACGTAATACTTGAATGGCCCCAATGGAGCCATCCATCATCATCATGTTTAACAATCACGCGTCCCATTTTGAGTGTACCTATAACTATTACAAGAGCCTGCGCCCACTGGCGGCATGACATGACAAAGGATTTTTTAAACTCAATCATTTTAATCCTTATGTTATACCATTAGCACTCATATTTGCTTAGCATAGCGCGGAATGCTTTGTCGTGTCGTGGCATCCCGAAGCATCCCACGATACGGTAAATATGAGTCTTAAAGAGTAACAATAAGGTTTAAAATTATTTGAGCTTAAAAAATTATTTGCCATTCCGTTCCACCAGTGGGCGTAGGCCGTAAAGGGACGATATCTGAATGCTAATTATATTGTTTGTCCCCAGCACATCCAACTCCTAGAGATGGCAATGATCCAGCAGGAAGTGAACGCTCCTGTGTACTTTGCACACTGGACTCCAGACTTTGAGGATATCCTCCGAGACCTGCAGCACAGCTTCATTACTGATGACAAGTCGGGAACTGCTCTAGAAGCCATGTTGAACACCGTATCTTCAAATGGATATCAGATTGGTGAGTTTTTTTTATACTACCTTTTTATAATTTTGTAAAAGCAGTGATAGCCTAGTGGTGTGACTGTCGGACTGCCAAGTCATAGGACTTTTCAGATTCATGTGTGTATTGTATAATTATCACTTGCTTAAAAACGGTGAAGGAAAACATCGTGAGGAAACCGGCATGCCTGAGAGATCTCTCGATGGCGTGTTAAGCCAAGTCAGAGGCGCATGGGCGGCATGAACTCTGACACCAGGTTAGTCACTAACCACACGAAAATAATAATATATAATAATTTTGTGACTTCTTATAAAGTGTGCAGAGGGGGCTGAGGGAATGGGGCTCGTGGCTAAATACTAGCCGCGTGGATCGTATGATTTGCGAGGTCAAGCTGCGCTTGCCGCGTTGTGTGGATGGGTGACCGTTCGTCGATCGAGACTCCTCTCTGCCTCGGAGAGTACGTTAAACAGTCGGTCCCGGGTGTCATACGAATACTTATGACAGTTGTTACGGGTAGTCAGAAGCCTGAAAGTCTGACAACTGGTCTAACCTTAGGATATCGGCATTGCTCTGTTACTGGGTGGCGGAGGACTGATGGTAGTCGCTCCTTGCAAAATACTGGTATTCAGCCGCATCCGGTTAGACTGCAAGCTGACCCCAACACAGTTGGGAAAACAGAGAACCCTTCTGCCTGTACCTGCACAGTTTAGCGTAACAATGTATTTATTTTTTAAATTACAATCAGAAAATAACCTAGTAAACCTACTAGTTTCTTGTGATCTTGTCTTATCTTTGCTACCTTGAGAGAAACAAGGTTTAACTAGAATTTTATCAGTATATAAAGTACATTCTGAATATCGCACACCCTCAAGAATTGGCTTATTAAGACTAGTTGACAAAAGTAAGAAAGGTCGTGATAATTATAATTTCAACAATTTGACAAAGTGAATGCAAGTAGGTCACAAATACGCTGAGATCTTGAAGTTTTTAGTACTATATCTCGGCCTAGATTGTCAAAATCAACAAAAGATAACTGCCTAACATAATAATACGTAAGTACCTAGTCTTCATTTGTACTGGGCTTACTCTAAATAAGAATAACTGTGATTTAAGGCCTCTAACAAACAGTGATCTTTTGCGCGATTGAGAACGAAGCGTTTACTTGACATTATGTTTTACTGTATTCCATGCGTCGTTCTTTTTACGCGTACTATGTTATGCTTCACACAATTAACGGGGCGTCCTGCGCAAGCGATGAACGCGACGCGACAAACGCGATCAAGACAACGGCATTCCCTACTAGCGGCCTATGTAGCGAGACGCGACGTAACATGTATTTGTTCACGTCGTGTCGCGTCGCGTCGCACCGCGTCGCGTTTGTCGCTTACGCAAGACACCCCGTCAGTGTTGATTATTTTCACGTGCAAAAAATAATGTTGTAAAATTGCGCGTCGTCTGTTATGCAGGGCGATTCATTGAGATGGGTCAGTAGGAAGAACTCTTAAACTTTTAGAGCTAGAAGAATTCGTTTTGAATTTGTCGACTTTATACTAATTTAAATCAGCATACAAAACACTCGTGGCTAATTAACAACCATGCGGATCTTATGATTTGCAAGGTTAAGTTACGCTTGCCGCGGTCAGTCCGTGGATGGGTGACCATTCTTTACACATCGAAAACCCTCCGTGCCTCGGAGAGCACACTAAACCGTCTGTCCCGGGTGTTATACGAATACCTATGACAGCCGTTACGGGTAGTCAGAAGCCCGAAAGTCTGACAACCGGTCTAACCTTGGGATATCGGCATTGCCCAGTAATTGGGTTGCGGAGGTCTGATGGCAGTCGCTCCGTATAAAATACTGGTATACAGCAGCATCTGGTTAGACTGGAAGCTGACCACAACATAGTTGGGAAAAGGCTAGGCAGAACGATACAAAACAAGTTTTATCATGATAATTAGAGAAATAAATCTTACTAAAGAACCCCCACGTATTATCTGTATATTAAAATGGACACTTATTATTTCATTATAGTTTCATGCCTTTCAATTTTTACCTTTAATACAATTATGTAACTATAGAGGTCGCCCGCGGCTTCGTCCGCGTGGATGTCGTTTATCGTCTATTCCGCGTTTTTCGGAATAAAAGTAGCTTATGTCCATCTCCGGGTTTAAGACTATCTCTATACCAAGTTTCATCAAAATCAGTCCAGCAATTTAGTTGTGATGAGGTAACAAACAGACAGACAGACAGATTTAAGGATGATTTCCGCCAAACGGCTCGCATCGCATCGGATCGGAACGGATTTTACAATCTTTAAACGATATTAAATCGTGTACACAGTATTTAAAGTCTATCTTACCAAGCCTCGCACAGCAGCTTGACCGCGGGCGTCTTCCGCGACACGTGATCGTAGCCGAAGGTATGCTGCGACGCGCGATCGGCTGCGTTCGCCTGTCGTCGTATCCGATCGGATCCATTCGGTCAACTTCAATCATTTTCAAAAATTAGAACACGTCGACATGGTAGTAATGAAACTATTTGACTAGGCGCAGAAACGGATACGTTCGCAAGCGACGGTACGGAGCCGATCGTATGCGTCGACATCCTGCCGGACGCGATCGGCTGTCGCCGCATCCGTTCGTATCCTTTCCGATCTGATGCGATGCAAGCTGTTTGGTGGAAATCATCCTTTACTCTCCCATTTATAATAGTACTAGCGACCCGCCCCGGCTTCGCATGGGTTCAATGTAGATACTAATGTGGGTATAAACCTTCGTCTTGAATCATTATATCTACTGCTGAAAACTGCATTAAACTCCGTTGCGTAGTTTAAAAGATCTCAGCGTACAGACAGGGGGAGCGACATTTTTTATACTATGTAAAGATAATGATTGTAATCTCATCTTAAATGTTTTTCCAACTACTCCCATTGTTCTAAAGCTGCATGTAGTTATGGAAATCGACCAGCTAATGAGATAACTAATCTCAGTCCTTTTCCACAGTGGTATCAGCGTCAACTCCTCAGAAGCTCGACTCTAAGCCGGTGACGCTGCATGGCAAGCTGGTCGGTCGGTCTGGATCAGCACAGACCATCGTCATCGCTGCACATTATGACTCCTCCGCCGTGGTACCTGTAAGTATACAAGTTACTAGAAATATCCACGTCGGTAGAAATAGCGAAGCTTTGCAATGAATATTTCAAAAACAATTCAGTTTGCTTCTAAATGTTTCGCAAAAAGTGACTAAAGGAATTTCAGGAGATTAGGTACCCCTTACTTATGGTAATATACAGTGCGTTCAATCCACGAAGACGCGCCCCACTCATTTTTGTGAGAGGTAACCGTGTGGTGCGTATGCGCATGTCTCTAACTTTTTTATTATATTGGACTGCTTGATGGTCCTTGCGGATCGTTTCTACATAACCGGCCAGTTATTGGTGAGACCTGAAAGGTCTCCAGCCAATGGGGACGAAGTAAAATACTTAACCTAAGCTAACTATTAGGGTCATATTTCATTAGGACACCATGGTGGCACAATCAGTCGCGCCACCATTGTGTCTAGAGCTACCAAGGGAGAAACACCGAAACAAACACTAGAATTCTCAATTTTAAAATGGACGTCGAAGACTTAATAGTTCTTTTGCTATACGTACGACGTAAAAGAAAGTTAAATAATAGTGTATGCGATCAAGAAAACAATAAGCGTTGTACACGTGCGGTGCGAATGACAGTGTTGGTTCGAGTGGGAGGGAGGGGCATCCCTGGTAGCGCAACTGGTGGCAGAGTGAGTGAGATGCCATATAGCTTGATACATATTAATGGTTGCGCCACTAGCGGGTGATTAGGCAACAACTGGTTTGCGCCACCAAGTTGATACCAGGTGAGATACCCTCAATAAAACTGTACACATTTTGTGGGTGGCGCGACCAGTGGCGCCACCATGGTGTTCTAATGAAATGGGGCCCTTACTCTAACATCGTGACTACTGTTTCTTTAACTATTGTGTGGAGATAGAACTAACACAATAGCAATTTATAATGCACACCTTTGCACTGTATTTAGACAAAGACTGGGGCGCGTCTCTGTGGATTAAACTATCTAAACCACGAATTCGTGCGTGTTGATTATGGCAATATTTTCTCACCACTATGTGCTTTCTCGGTATATAAGAATTCCAATGTTGACCAACGTTAACAGATATAAATAAAATAACTGCCTCGTTGGTCTAGTGGTGTTAAGCGCGACTGCTGATTGTGAGGTCTTGGGTTCGATCCCCAGGTCGGGCAATGTTATTGGGTTTTTCCGTGTGAAATTCCTCGGTAGCATTCCGGAGTTTGGATTTGTGCCCGATTGATGACAATAGCCTCGCTCCCTATTACATGGGACTTAAACATAACGGCGAAATGAGGGTGTTACTATTCACCTCTGCCCACCCCTTCGGGAAATATAGGCGTGATGTTATGTTGTTTTGTTTATCTTCTATATCTATATATAAAAATTAAATGCTGGTCGTTAGTGTCGCTAAAACTCGAGAGGTGCTGGATCGTTTTTTTTTTTTTTTTTTGGTTCATCTCAACACTGGGTTGGTTTAAAAAAAGGAAATTATTCAAAAATAAAAAAAATAAAAAATTGTGGTACTTAGTTCACCGGGCAGCTAGTATGTTATAAATAAAATAATTAACAATAATTACTACGCCCACAGGAACTCTCCCAAGGAGCCGACTCCAACGCTTCTGGCGCAGTCGCAGTACTAGAACTAGCGCGGATCTTCTCCCGACTGTACTCCAGCGCTATTGTGCGGGGTGCGCCTACGCTGCTGTTCGTGCTGACGTCACTAGGACACTCGCTCAACTACTTCTCCGCCAAGAAGTGGCTGGAGGAGCAGCTCGACTCTACTGACGCCTCGATGCTGCAGGTGAGTGGCGGTTGCGTAGGGATTAAGTGTTTTAAGATTAACACATCTTGCTGTTGTAGATCTGGGGTACATGAATGCCCCGAACATGACCTTTTTAACCGACTTCCAAAAAGGAGGAGGTTACTATGTTCGTCTGTATGTATTTTTTTTGTGTATGTTCATCGATATTTTCGCCAATTATGTACCGATTTTGATGATTATTTTTTTAATGGATAGGGTATACTTCGAAGTTGGTCCCATTTAAAATTGGTGAAGATCTGATGAAGAACTTCGGAGATAGACAATGGAACTCCTCAATGACGAACAGTACGCATATAGTGATGATGTGATTATGTTAGGAGCAGCGTCTTTAGTAGGTCCAACCAAGTTTTAATTAAGGCCACTAAAATGAAAAAAATAAAAACATTTTTTACAAAAAATTTAAACCGACTTCAAAAAAGAATAAAATAATTACCATATAATATTAATAGTTTCAGAAGTCGGTGCCATCAATTTGGTTCAGCGTAAATCAGCACCGACTTCTGAAACTGTTAATTTTATATGGTAATTATTTTATTATTTTTTGAAGTCGGTTTAATTTTTTTTCTCAATTACATTTTAAACAGAACGGGAGTATTTTAGTTACTACTAGAGACAATACAGTAGTTCTAATGGTTATAAATTCAAGGGTCTTAGGTACTACATAAGAGGTTGCGGTGCATGCTTTTGCGAATCCCGCGACCCCGGCCGAACGGTCAGGAGAAGGAACACCGTTGGTTTTTAGCCGGTAAGAGTCCGGCAGACCCCCTCGCCTTCCCCGGGCGAGGGACATCCATGAGGATTTTCAAACTGGTACTACATAAGAGCGCGTTCATTATGCTGATCGCGTCCGGGCAACCTTTCGCTAAAAATTGCGCTCGTGTGAACGCAGCGTAACAGGAGCTAATTCCACGCTACGTGCAGCTTATTGAAAATTTTAGGCCATAAAAGAGCTAAGATGGAAAATGGAAGCAAAGCTACATCTACTTCAGGAACTTCATCCCTAGGACTTAGTAGGAACAAGTGATTTAAGTTATTGATTTTTTATTGTTACTGTTCTTTTCTATAGTCCGGCCATTAAAATGTTGTATAAAAGGTAAACAAATCCATGAAACATTCATTTTGCTTTAAGAATTCATAAAACATACACATTTTTAGAAAAGTAAGTTGCGGTTTAAAAGATGATGTAGTGACAAAAATTGAAAGGAGTATGCTTAGGTGGTTGGGCCATGTTGAGAGAATGAGTGAACGGCGATTAACAAAAGGAATTTATAAGGCGGATGTTAATGGGAACGCCGGTAGAGGACGTCCTAGAAGGACATACATCGATGTTATTGGTGATGTTCTTCACAAAGGTCAGGTGCGTAGTACTCTCAACCGGCGTGCGTGTATGACAAGATGTATGAATGTGGATGAAGCGAAAGGGGTATGTAAGAGTCGTAGCATGTGGCGTTCTATAGTTTCTGCCTACCCCCATGGGAAAAAGGCGTGAGTTTATGTATGTATGTTTTAGAAAACCTTAACGCTTATTCTAACAAAGTGTATTTAAAATGTTTTACGATCAAATGTTTGTTTACCTTTTATACAAAAGTTTAAGGGTTGGACTACCTTATTTTTTCTCGTTGGATAATCCTCATGGATGTCCCTCGCCCATGGAAGGCGAGGGGGTCTGCCGGACTCTTACCGGCTAAAAACCAACGGTGTTCCTTCTCCTGACCGTTCGGCCGGGGTCGCGGGATTCGCAAAAGCAAGCACCGCAACCCCGGCAGATGGTTGGACTATCTAGTACCTACCCTTAGACATTAACCTTATACAAACAATAATATCTGTTTTGTCCCCAGGACGTGGCCTTCGTGATGTGCCTAGACTCTATCTCGTCGTCCCCCGATATGACGATGCACGTGTCCAAGCCGCCGAAGGCCGGCGGGCCGGCGCACTCCATCAAGGCGCGGCTGGGCGTCACCATCAACCACAAGAAGATCAACCTGGCTGATGAGCTGTTGGCGTGGCAGCATGAGAGGTTCAGCATTAGGAGGATGACGGCGTTCACTCTTAGCTCGTTACAGGTATGATTTATTATTCTTTCCTTTGACTATTAAAACTACATAATCATCTGTATTATATAAAAGGAGAAACTGACTGATTAACTGATTTATCAACGCACAGCCTAAACCGCTGGGGTTAGAAACTTATTTTTTTACAGTAGGTACCTTTTATAAATTGAGGGGCTCGTGGCTAAATAACAACCGCGCCGATCGTGCGATTTGCGAGGTTAAGCTGCGCTTGCCGCGGTCAGTCCGTGGATGGGTGACCATTTGTTACACATCGAGACCCCTCCGTGCCTCGGAGAGCACGTTAAGCTGTCGGTCCCGGGTGTCATACCAATACCTATGACAGTCGTTACGGGTAGTCAGAAGCCCGAAAGTCTGACAAACGGTTTAACCTTACGATATCGGCATTGCCCAGTTACTGGGTTGCGGAGGTCTGATGGCAGTCGCTCCGTGTAAAATACTGGTATTCAGCCGCATCTGGTTAGACTGGAAGCTGACCCCAAGATAATTGGGAAAAGGCTAAGAGAGGTACCTTTTATAAATTGGCCATCCACTAAGAGTTTTTCAAAATTCATCCGTTAAATAAATCCGCTATTATATTTAAACGCTAAATAAATTTACTGGTTTTTAATCGGAGAAAAAAGAAAACAAGATGTATGAATGTGGATGAAGCGAAAGGAGTATGTAAGGGTCGTAGCATGTGGCGTTCTATAGTTTCTGCCTACCTCCATGGGAAATAAGCGTGAGTTTATGTATGCAATCCGAGAAAAACTAACCAATCCAATCGTGATTACTTGAATAAAAATAAACTGAATAAAACCATTTAATTTTTACCACGATTGCCTTGCCTTATAAAATGGCAATATTGGCATCTCATGCTTAGAGCTAGACCTAAGTTACGACGAAAAATTGATGTTTGTTTAAAGACAAGTTTATTGTGCCGATTTGTATTTTTGCTGTAATGGCCCCATATAACAGTTTGCGTCTAACAACCGAATCCAATAACCTATCTATCTATAGTTTGCCGTACTAGAGATAGAAATTTGACATTACTTTTACGGAGTGTATGTCATTTTTAGGGGTCTGTACCCAAAGGTTAAAACGGGACCCTATTACTAAGACTCCGCTGTCCGTCCGTCCGTCTGTCACCAGGCCGTATCTCATGAACCGTGATAGTTAGACAGTTGAAATTTTCACAGATGATGTATTTCTGTTGCCGCTATAACAACAAATACAGAATAAAATAAATATTTAAGGGGGCTCCCATATAACAAACGTGATTTTTTTGCTCGATATTGATAACGGCAACAGGTAGACGCTTGAAATATTCACAGAATATTTAGTTATATATTCACTTTAAAAATAAATAATTAAATTGAAATAAAACAAATATTTAAGGGGGGCTCCCATACAACAAACGTGTTTTTTTTGCAGTTTTTATAGATAACTGGCTGTGTCCTCACGGCTCCGCCCGTAGCCTATCTGCCTATGTTACTCAGTGATAATGTAGCTTTCTAACGGCAAAATATTTTTTTAAATCAGTCCAGTAGTTTTTAAGTTTATTCGTTACATACAAAAATCCAAAAATTCAAATCTTTCCTCTTTAAAATACTAGTATAGATGGTACGGAACCCTTCGTGCGAGTCCGACTCGCACTTGGCCGGTTTTCTATATCTAGTAGTCATAACGGCCGTTAGATAGGTTATTAGTTTCGGCCACAATGGTTCAGTACTGTAAACGTCTAATAAAATGTTATAATTCTTATTCTCCCAGAGCCACAAAGACCCATCCCGCAGCACAGTGCTGGACACCCCGACGGAGTCGTCCATCAAGAACTTAGTGGACAACATCGCGGTGACGGCGCGCGCGCTGGCCTCGCACGTGTACAACCTGACGGAAGAACTTAATGATGAAGACGCCGCGCTCTTCAATGATGCACTGGTATGACGGTAGCATTATTATCATAGGATAGGCATCGCCAAACATCAAGATACTCCTAACGACACGTTTGGTGCAGTGGCTGAGCGATTGGCTTCTGCGCTGCGGGTCGTGGGTTCGATTTCCACAAAGAACAAATATTTGTATGGCCTACGGATAGTTATTCCAGGTCTGGGCGTTTGTGCATGTGAAGATTTGTGTCTGTAAACGCACCCACGATACAGGAGAAATCCAAATGTTGGAGAAAGTTTAAAAAAAAGACGATATTGGGTGCTCTAGGGTACCTAATTACGAACATGGGAATATTCAGAAAATTACGAATGACTACTAAACCAGGCAATATTTTTCGCTCTGGTAACATCACATTACATTACACATTCTAGCATTATTACGTTGCCAGAGCAAAAATCATGGTCTGGTTTAGTAAAAATTCGTATCTTGCGGAATATGCCCATGTTCGTAATTATCCTAAAACACTATACGAAAACCTTGACCGCTTTTGGGCTTACGGCCGATTCCTATGATTTGCCGAGCTTTATTGGTTAAAATTAAGACCCTTGTATCTTTACCAATGATGAAGCAAGGATCTCATAGCTTTGCATAGCAGACCCTTCCATACATCAATAGCCACCACAGATAACATTTGCTTATGATTCTATTAATATGCCCAGTTTGGCTTTCAAAATGCTAACAATAATGGTAAGCAAAACGATTCGGTTTTGGCCATAGGATCTAGGCCTTAGTTAAACTATCTCACACTAATAAGGATTTGATAAGCCTAACATCAAACAAACCGTAAGCTATACTTATGCATGATAAGATTCTATTTAAGTTAAAGTTTTCATTGGCCGTTTGTACCCGGCGGACCAACAACGCTCCAATCCCTACAGAGTTTCAGGATAACCCACAATATTTACTGATCTAATAAATTCGCGCAAGTGACGAGATACAAAAATTTAGAGACTTGCTCTGCGGTCGCCAAAACGCTCCAATGTGGTGATTTTGGTCATAATGTTTGTGAGAGAAATTCAGTCTTTTAAATGTAATATGATTGATTGCTTATTCTTCCTTGCAGAGTGTGGATGAAGCGTCGATAAGGCATTGGTACAAGTACTTATCATCGCAGGCGAGAGCACCGCAGATCATTACGACATCACCGAGTAGCGCAGGTTAGAATATTATAAAACTTAAACAATTATTTATTTGTAACTGCCTCGTTGGTCTAGTGGTGGCAAGCGCGACTGGTGATTGTGAGGTCCTGGGTTCGATCTCCAGGTCGGGCAAAGTGTTATTGGATTTTTTAGTGTAGAATTCCTCAGTAGCAGCCTGGAGTTTGGATTTGTGCCCGGTTGATGGCAATAGGCACGCCCCCTTTTACATGGGACTTAAACATAACGGCGGAATGAGGGTATTACTATACACCTCTGACCAACCCTTCGTGGAATATAGGCGTGATTTGTATAGCGTCCATCTTGGTGACTCCATACAAAACCGAATTTAACCAAACTCTTTGTTCTTCCACCGGCCACGAACGGGAGCATTGAAAAATGGTCTTTAAGTTCTTCTCCTTATAATACAACGTTCATTCGTTGCTGTACTCTGGGCTATAGTATTCCTAAACTCATCTTATACCTATACTAATGATCTTTTGAATACAGGTGTGACCGGCGCGTTATAGGCGTGATGTTATGTTATTTATTTGTATAGCGTCCATCTTGGTGACTCCATACAAAACCGAATTTAACCAAACTCTTTGTTCTTCCACCGGCCACGAACGGGAGCATTGAAAAATGGTCTTTAAGTTTTTCTCCTTATAATACAAAGTTCATTCGTTGCTGTACTCTGGGCTATAGTATTCCTAAACTCATCTTATACCTATACTAATGATCATTTGATTACAGGTGTGACCGGCGCGTTAGAGCGTGCTCTATCACGTTACATGGAGGTGACAGTGAGCACGCACACGGTTGACAAGCGTGAACCAGAGTACACTCTATATGGAGCCACTGTAGCATCGTTATATGTGTACAGGTAACATAATCAATTATAATTATTTTAACATGATAAAAATTCCAAAAGGAAAGTGGACACAACTAAGAACTTTCATCGGTAAACTCGGTCTAACAACTATTGTTATTATGTGATTTTCTATACATATAATTCATATGAAAACAGAATTGTTCGTAATATGTTTTATTTGCACAGCAGGGAAGGAAATAACAAGAGATGTGAAGTGGCATACCTAATAAGTCATAGAGTCAACCTACATAATAATAATAATAATGTTTATTTATTTCTCCTCACAAAGACAGACATTAAAATCAGTTACAATCTTGCTTATATCTATTAAAATATAGGAATGTTTATAGTCTAGAAAATATGAGGAGTTGGTGTCTGAGTTAGGCATAAAAATGCCTGTATTATAAATCACCAGGTCCCCACCCCACGGATACAATCTTATTATGTATAATTTCTCTTTAATAACAATCAATAGCAGTCGCTCATTTTTGCACCACACACACTTATTGCGTCAGCGTAGATATGTTTTTACTGTAGTACTAATAAACCTAGTCTTGAAGTCCCACTCAGTTCGGAAGTGATCGGTTTTACGAAGTTTGCCGATGCGACTTCTTAGTTATGTCGTACTTCACTTATTAAAAGAGATGGTTTTAAAAAAAGGTTTTTAAAATAGCCTCGTCTCTTTTTGTTATATGACGTTAGAAAGATATGGGTATACTTTCAATCTGGGTGTACCTTTGACCTCCATAACCCATTACGTATGATTTTAATACTAACAAAATAAATATTAATTATTTTCTCTCTTTCCCGCAGTGTAAAACCAGCAGTATTCGACTTAATACTGACTCTCGCTATCGTGGCATACCTTTCAGTGGTATACTTCGCAATACAACTGTTCCCGCGTTTCTACGAAGAGTACGCAAAGATCGTCACGGGGAAAGCCAAAGTACACTAGTTTAGTCCGATGTGGTGTGCCGACCAGTGTAAACCTACCTTTAAGCCGCGTTTTCACTAGGGGACAAGTGTCGGGACATCATGAGACGTCGACAAACGTCGCCAGACATCGCGCGACGTTGCCAGACATCTGTTTCGGCGAAATTTTCGAGCGATGACTGCGCGTTGTTGCCAAACATCGCTAGCAACACGTGTGTGACATTTGACCCCCAATGATTACGCAGGTTTAAGGCCTATCTTACAATCTTCAGTTAACTCTTAACTGAGAGATAAATACGACGGTTTAACAGTTTCTATACGCCATATTTATTTCCCAGATAAGGGTTATCTGATGAATGTAGAAAAGGCAAACAACCCTTAAATATAGCTACTAATGAAATGTACAGAAAAATAACTCACTAGTGGTAGAAATATTCGTTTTTATATCGAAAAGATTGTAAAGGATTTGTTTCATAAAATGAAAAAGGTTCGGTGTATATTGAGGGTTAATTTTCAGTCATTTTTGCATTTATCTCGAATTAGTTTCAAAGATTTATTGCCTGTACATTTTATTAGCATAGCATCTCTTTCCTAATGACTCATTCTAAGTGCGAAGTCGCCACATGAAGGTTATAACAAAGTAGATGAATAACGACATCTATTAACTACGTACTACAACGAGAAATGTACTAAAAACAATTTTAATACGAAAAAAACTGAATAGCATTCAAAGATGCTTGGAAATTATCATTTTTGCATTTCCACATATAGGTAGGTGTTAAAGTCGGCTTACGGTATTAACAAAAGCGAGTTACTATCAGCATATGAATGAAGAAACGCTTTGATTATCAAATGGTGTCTAATAATATTTTTAATCAAATTGTCTATAAAAATCTTGTTATTGTCCATTGGCATTAGCTAAATTGGCAATTGCCAAAAAGTTAAACTAAAGTTAACCTTTTGACCGCGCCAGTCGGCTTTATACGACAAATGTTTTCGTGCCCGTGTCTCCTCAGTCATATTTATACGACTGAGGAGGCGCGGACACTAAAATATTTTAATTTGTCGTATAAATCCGACGCGATCAAAAGGTTATGAAAATAAAAATATGAATGTTATTGCAACTTACACAAAAATATCAACTTTAAGGATGTATCTAAGGTAACAGGGGACTTACAAGTTGATTTTAATATTACCAAAGCTATCGAAACGGTCATATTTTTTTATAATTTGCAATGAAAACTGAACCTTGTTTAATTGATTGCAAAGTTTTTTATCGCAAAGC
Organism: Amphipyra berbera; assembly: GCA_910594945.2. NCBI lineage: Eukaryota > Metazoa > Arthropoda > Insecta > Lepidoptera > Noctuidae > Amphipyra > Amphipyra berbera. The sequence continues at coordinate 15,335,118 of OU343138.1, forward strand.
ATGATAAAGTAAATTTACTAATTTAACTTGAAAGCTACTTTAAGTTTAATATATTTGCACCTCTCAGAAGTGGAGTACCTTTTTGTAGTACGTGCACGTGCACGTGTAGTACGTAGTACATTGAAGTCTAAAACCAAAATCGGCGATACTTGTTACCACATAATTTTCTCACACCACAGAGAAGTCAATCTTAGTGCATAAGTGTTGAACAATTTGATTTACATATTAAGGCGTAAGTTTTCACAAATAATTTATGAAAAAGGTATAATTTTCAATAATTGTTTATTTATAATGCAGTCTATAAATATTGTTACTCGATGGTGAACTAAATAATTGTCAGTCGAATTGTGAATTGTTTTGATTATAATGAATAAGATAGGACTCGCTCATATTTCGCCAATATCCCATGAAATGTGGGGACAGTACGCACCACCATTAGACCACTCTGGAACTTTGGCCCGTGTGGGACGGGCTAGAATATAAAACATCCGCATCATCCATCCGCAACATCCATCCGCACGCTAAGAATAGATCCCTATTGGTAGGAGACCCTCTGAATATGTCGTCTTTACGTCGTCATGTATGGGTTTAATATAAAATGTTTAATATAATAAAGACCCTGAACTCTTCAAAAATTCCTCAGTTACGTAGAAACGGTCCGCAAGACCACCTACAAGCAGTCGAATAGAAGAAAAAGCTGTTGTAAGTTTCAATAAACCCAGCACGCTTGTTGGTAGGATCTATACGGTCCGCCTGGCTAGCTACCACCCTCACATTAAAGTCGCCAATCGGTTTACCGTGTTCCGTCGTGTGTATGTGAGAGCCATAGGGGTATAGAGGAATCCCTCTATGTCTTGCTGCTTGGATTCATGTGCGCCATCTTAGAACCTGTCTGCGCTTACTGTCACGTGCGACGAGAGCGACTCGCGACCAAGTCGAAGAAAAGACTGAATCCGCTGCAAATATAGTACAAAAACAAATTATACTAATACTAACGGCCCGTCCCGGCTTCGCACGGGTGGACATTTTTTTCCGTTTTTGCAACATTTTTCATTTATACTCCGCTCCTATTGGTCGTAGCATGATGTTATATAGCCTATAACCTTCCTCGATAAATGAACTATCCAACACAAAAATAATTTTTCAATTCCAACCAGTAGTTCCTGAGATTACCGCGTTCAAACAAACAAACTCTTCAGCTTTATAATATTAGTATAGATTGGGATATTGTGCAACCATTCGCCACACTTCACCGCGATTTTGAACTTTGGCTTACTGTAATAAGAGCGAGCCTGTAGCCATTTATCGGGTAGTGTCAAATCTCAATAGCAACGCCCGACCCAGAAACCGCACACAGATCTCGCGTTGATTTCGACTGACATTATATTTAGTTCTAGCATTTTTAAGAAATGAAAAAGTTCTTTATATTTGAATTACAGCAAGTTTACCAAGAAGTCTATATCGTAAATAGAATAAGATTGAAAGCAATATTTCCAAGTTTAAAAATTAAGAATAACTGTGAATAATTTATTGAAAAAAAAAGTGCGTATTTATCTCATTTTAGTATTATTTCAGGTTCATTATGCCAAATTATTCTAAATTATTTATTGTATTTTGTTTTTTTTTTTTATTCTAAATTAAAACGGCGGTAATGGTATGTAAATTCATTATGATTTTTGTCGAATGTGGTTAGAGAGCAAAATGTATTGAACTTTTGTTTTATTTGTGTAAACAATAAATTGTTTTCTACTTTAGTTTTCTCGTAGAAAAACATAACTTATAACAGTTTATCATTGATATAAATGAAATGTTACGTCATCTTTAGTATGGTCAGCAAAAAAAGTTTTTTTTTACCTTTGCAAACTTTGTTTTGTTAAGAAAATAGTTTTATTGTATAAATACAGATATGTTTATAAATATACAGTGGTTTTGTTGGCCGTCCTTTAAGCTTGAAGTTCCTTGTACAGTATACATTTGTGCTACATGATACCCGTTCAAATTATATGTTTTACATTGCTTGATGTCCACTTTTAAACGGTCAAAAAATCTACCAAACCTACTTCTGAGCTTGCGAGTTCCAAATTCAATTTCATAATTTTTTGCGTTTGCAATATTAATTTGCACACAAAAACTTCTTACGTATAATTATAAAAACATAAATGATCTCCTGTAATATTTCTGCATAATCAAAAATGCATATTAAAAAGAAGCGGGGGCTTCCTTCTGATATTTTTAAGATACGTAAGGTACTTAAAAACGTATTTTCAGGATCCCCCCCCCATCTCTGATCAACTGATCTACGCAAAAATTTACTAATTAGTTGTCAAATATTATGTCAAGTGACGTAATTGGTTGTTAGTATTTTGGTCGACCAATTACATTCACGTTCACATTGACGACAATGTTATAATTGTCCTGTCCCATTGCTGGGCAAAAACCTTCCTTACCCAAGGCTACGTGTGGCCAAACTTTTTGACAAGTGTCACAAGTCAGCGTTATTTCGGAAAAAACAAAAAGAAACCCAGTTTTAATTATATTTTATACTGAGCGGGCCCCAAGTAAAACCGAATATTATGTGATAAAAATATATTGTTTTATTTATGTATTGCGATGTTGTGTTTTCCATTTAGTTTAATCAAATAGGCTAAGGTTTAATATCCTATGGTTTTGGGTGCATCTATAAGCGATGGTTCTCAAGAGTACAGACAGACAAACTTGTTGAATATTTCGTATAATTACCGGTTTATGTGGATAATTTTCAGACACACCGAGTAATATACAGGGTGTAAACGAAATCATGTAATTGCTTCAAACCTCGTGATCTACTGCTGACATAGATTAACCCTGCAAGGGACACTTTTGAATTCAATAAAAAAATATTACAAAAAGTAAACGTGTTTTAACATTTTAGCGCCTTGAGTTAAATGACCGCGCGGCGAGCGATAGCCGTGCAATTTGCTCGGGGCGCTAAAATGCCTCACGTTAAGAATACATGTTTACTGCTTATTTTTTTTATTGAATTCTATAGTATCCCGTGCAGGGTTAATCTATGTCAGCAGTACATCACGAGGTTTGAAGAAATTACATATTTTTGTTTATATCCTGTATTATGTTAAAAGCACAATATTTTACCAAAAGGTGATATTGCTTTATGCATAGCTAACTGCATTTAAAACTCAATCTTATTGCATTGCTTAAAAGACTTAATTTTCTTTATCTCAATTGGATTACTGATTTGGTGACTACTGATTAGGGTCACTACGGCAATTCATTGTAGCGGTTTACAGTAAATGTTGCCAGGCTGACATAATTATGACAAAGCCCAACCCTAAACTAGGGTTGTTCTTCGTCAACTCAAACTTCGACCCGAGGAACAGTTGCCTCGCGAAAATTTGAGTTTTTTTTTGACGTGACAATTTCTAATAAAACGATGAATGCCGGCAGCATGCACGAAAAAGCGTGACCCATTGTCACGTTCCGTCTAAGGCGAGCGTGTGAGCGAGAGCGCGGAACAAGCGATAGAGAGGCTCGATGTTTTGTTATGACGTTGTCACGTTAAACTATCGTCCGTAAACCGACTTTACAGACAACCAATTTTTTTGTTAGTACTTTCGTAGTGAAATTAAAAATAATTATAATCGTTATTGAATGCAAGTGTGTCTTGTCTGTATCTGATATTTCATATAAGTGGATAGTTTCGAACAAAATGTCAAACTGTTTGTGTTTGTAAGCGAAAATGGTGGACGCTGTATGGAATTGAATAAAATTTTGTTTTAAATTACGGTTTTTATTTAATTTAACAGCAGAATAGGTGTTTATTTGCACCATTTTAGGTATATCTCTTCTAAGGGGCAGTTTCCACCAAACGCAAAAATCCTCACGCTCTTTTTCGAAGTCACTGAATAAAGAACTGTATCAGTATTGTCTTTAAGTATAAAATCCGACGCAGACATCAAGCGCTTCCTCGCACATGCCCGAGAATACCCGATCGTCGGATTTTATACTTAAAGTCAATACCTACTGTTACAGTTTTTTATTCAGTGAAATCATAAAAGCGCGTGAGGATTTTTGCGTTTGGTGGAAACTGACCAAAGGTGAAGCAATTGATCTATTAAAATAATATTCCTCAAACTCATAAAAAAACGTTTCTTTTTTTACATAACATAGCATCACGCCTGTATTCCCCGAAGGGTTAGGCAGATGTGTATAGTAACACCTTCATTTCGCCGTTATGTTTAAGTCCCATGTAATAGGGGGCGAGCCTATTGCCATCAACCGGGCAGAAATCCAAACTCCGAGCTGTTACTGAGGAATTCCACACAGAAAAACCCAATAACACTTTGTCCGACCCGGGAATCGAACCCAGGACCTCACGATCAGCAGTCGGGCTTGCCACCACAAGACCAACGAGGTAGTTTCTTTTTTTAGTTTTTACATTTTATGTGTAATATATGTATCTTAAAACATTATTCCATTATATGCGCATAGCAAATATTACTTTGTATTATGTGTGTATTTGTTTACCCTTTAAAACGACTCGTATTCGGGTCGACCGGTCGCTGCCATCTTAAAATACCTACCTTGATACCTATTTTCCTTATTATTTTATTGCTAAAACATGCGATAGTGTGTGAACAGACAGTAGGAATCTACTTAAAATATTTACCGACTTCATTTAGCGGAAAATGGATCTAGCAACTAAAAAAAATACAAAATCTTAATAAAACTTCTCATTTATTATAGTAAAAAGCATTTTCTTAAATATAAACAATAGAAACATAACTCTTATAATATTTCTGAGATTATAATACAAAATTTATAAAAATAGACTAACATCTCTAGATATGTACCTACACTCGGCAAGCTATAAATATCCAGTATAAGCTGACCTCACATGGTACGGAAATTCTGTACAACAAGAGGTCAGCATAAACCGGATCCTATAGCTTGATTTGTCGTCTTGTGTACTCATTAAATATTTACTAAAAGCCATTGTATGGCACATTTAGATCATAAAAATATAAATTTTGATATGGCTTTTGACATATTTGCTTTTAAAAATTTAAAACTAAGTACCTACCGTTTTACGGCGCTGCCCGATCATTACATAATCTATTTATTTTTTAGAATAAAAAAACCTATAAAATAACAAATTGGCACTTACAACTCACATAAATACAATGAACTTTTTGTTACATTAATAACAATGATATTATATACCTACCAAAAAGAAGTATGTTATTGAGGCGCCAAAAATACACCCAATTGGTGTATCTTGAAGATCGCTATCCCTTTCACTCTCGTACTTCTTCCGTGTCTTCATCTTACTCATTAGAGAAAAAATAATACAAGATCGAATTTTAAACGCCATGTTTTATGAACGTAGGTATAACTTAGCTATAGTATAAAATATCATTTATTATTGTTTTTTTTAAAAACACTATTTAATTAATAGTTTAAATGTACTTTTTAGATACTTTTATGTAAGTACAAAGCTGTGCATCCTAGATGTACAAAAATATAAAATGCAAAATTCTATAAAATTAAACATACATTACGTATTTTCAAAAAATACACTATGCATAAGCTATTATTTTAAAAAAAAAACTTAATTTATCTGACTAAAATGCTCGCAAAATTAAAAAATAGTACAACAATATCTAATTCAACGTAAAAGATACCTTAACGCCTACGTAATAAAATAACTTATTCTTCGAACACTTCGGCGCTAGCTGCTCCGCTGATGTCCTTCAGTTCAAAGGACTTGAATGTCGCTACAATGTTGATTTTTCCAACTTTCTGTTAATGATAAGAGAAAAATAACTTTTAATCAACAGGTATTTAAATGGTAAATGAAGCAAAACCGTCTAGGATCGAAAAAACCAGCTGTTCCGTACATTTATGTTCACATAGCTCGAGTAAATGTATGGAACAGCTGATTACTTTTTCGCGATTTCAGGGTTGGTTCCGTAGTAAAAATTGTTCATAATGATAATTAAAAGGGTCATTGCCTTTTCAGGTTTATGGTGTACATAAAATAAGGACGTATAAATCCTGATTACATGTTCCGCCTCGCCTTTTCCCAACTTTGTTGAGGTCAGCTTCCAGCCTAACCAGATGCGGCTGAATACCAGTATTTTACACGGAGCGACTGCCATCAAAACTCCGCAACCCAGTTACTGGGCAATGCCGATATCTTAAGGTTAGACATAAGTAGTTAGTATAAACCCTGATTACATAAAGAATATAATTGATAATGGCGACGCTTATATTGTTATTTGCATCTCGCTCACGTACGCTTCTCTGCGAGCGTCAGGCAGGTGGTAAATCCGCCATATTCTGCAATGTTCTATCTTCATGTTAAACAGAACCTTTCGGTCTTACCACCTCATGAAGTAAATAAGTCACAATACACTTACATTAGGCTGTATCGGTAGCTGCGCGTTGATCGGCTCCAGGGGGCCCACATCACCAGCTTGCAGCTTGAGCGTGCGGCCCGCTATGCCGGGTGACGTCACTCTGAACTCGCAGCCGGTTAGCGCGCGGTCCAGGGGGTTGGTGAAGGACAGGAGAGCTACTGCAGGCTGGTTGAGGATTAGGTCCTCGTTGAACTGGAATTGAAGATATAATTGAGTTATTGTCGTGCGGTTGTTCACTTAGAATATTCTTTATCCTAGCCTTAGTCCGGCGAGTGCCTAAAAATGCCAAGTTTCACTTTCTGGCTTACGGCCCAAACCAACAACTAATTTCAATCTAAAATATCTGAATTGATTCTTTTCATGGATCTCATTAAAGATACGTAGGTAAGTGATGGATGTGACTGTTTTATGGTAACCGTGACTACAAAGTTTCCAACTGACGCAGTGATATTATTAGAAAATACTACTGAAGAAGACGTGGCAGCAAATTCAACACCATCTTAATAAGCAGCCTCTAATCAAACTGCTGAAAATCAGGTTTTAACAAAATGGAGGGACTAAAGCCGGGTACAGACTTACGAAATGTAACATGCAATGTAACACGCAATGAAAGAATTTGCCGTCCGGGCCATTCTTCGAAAAATATTAACAAAAATTGAGAACGTCATTAGCATCAACCCAAAGTTAAGAATGCAGATGTTTAATACTATAATTATGATAATGAAAACTGAAACTATACCGCTGCCGTCAAGCAATAAGACAAGAATAAAAACAATCTGACAATACTATAACGTTAACAACCCGGGAGAAGAATGATTTGTTAAAATAATGTTAAAAAATTTCGTATATTCAGCCGTCCACATTGTCGCAGTGTATCATGCAAAATAACAGAATTTGCATAGTGTGGACGCCTTGCGCGCACGAACCGTGCACACTACGCGTGCGTACTACGTATCTTTCATGTTACACTGCATGTTACGTTACAGCAGTCTGTACCCGCCTTTAGATTTTCCTTTCATTCCAACATAACATCACGCCTTGTATTCCTTGAAGGGTTCGGCAGGGGTGTTTTTAGTACACCCTCGTTTCGCCGGTTACTTTTAAGTCCCATGTAATAGGAGGCGAGCCTATTGCCATTAACGGGTACAAATCCAGACTCCAGGCTGCTACTGACAAATTCCTAATGGAGAAACCCAATAACACTGCCCGACCTGGGGATCAAATCCAGGACCTCAAGCTCAGCAGTCGCGCTTGCGACCACTAGACCAAGGAGGCATTCATTCATTTAATTCCAAATCTTACCTTAATGTTAATATTAGGCTTGATAACTTGGAAGTCGTCGTCATCAGCCCAGGACTGCTTGGTCTCGTCCACGATGGCCATCGCTGATATCTTCATGTTGCAGTACTCTACTAACTTGGGTAAGTAGTCGTCTGATTTGACTGGGATGCTGATTTGTTCCTCTGCAAAAAAGCGAAAAAACACACGTAGTTTTTTTTTTTTATTAGCCTACGGAATGTCCCACTGCTGAGCGAAGGCCTCCCCTTTTGCCTTCCAAACCTCTCTATTTTGTGCCGTTTCTAACCACGTGAGCCCCGCAAAAGCGTCGAGATCGTCACGCCATCTACGCCGCGGCCGACCTCGACGACGGTGTCCTTCTTCAGGCGTCCAGTTAGTGACGATCTTTGCTCATGTAAAGTTTTATACATTTAGTAAACCTACGACAGTACCTACAATAGTACTATCATCGTCGGTTTGTTTACTACCTACGTTTTCAGATAAAAACTAACCAACAAATCATCTGTCTATGTGGGTTATTCCATTAATAGGAAGTAAAAATTAAAGTCACGACCTTCTTAAATGAGATCCACTATCGCGGACCCCCGTTTACATCTCAAGGACCCCCAATTATTTTTTGCACCCACATGTACCCCTTGTAAATCGTCATCGACCCCTGGGGGACGATAAAGACCACTTTGGATATCACTGATCTAAACCATGATGTGATCTAAGAATATGGTGGTATTTCTAACAATGATCTTGAAACAGATATTCACAATGTTTTAAGTGCAACAGCCTTTTTTAATCGGTTGGCATACATGCTTATGGTCCACCTAATGGAAGGTGGTTACACCAACAACACTTGGAAAATTGCTGATGCTTTGCCAACCTTACAGACAACGTTTGGAAGTCTCATATGCCTGTAATGTGCCTCCTGATCTTTCGGATTTTTCAACATGTGGAGGTTCAACTTACTTTTGCCAGGTCCTACGAACATTTTTCCCTCGACCTTCTTGATGACACCAGCCCTCACTCCATTGTAGAACACGCTGGCGGTCGATAGCGACGCCTTAATGTTACGACCCTGAACCAAATGTTTTATTAGACATCAAAACCAGGTTTGCCAAATCATTCAGCGGTACTGGTGCTGTGCCGACACAGCAAGGAACTCTTTAGGAGCAAAGTAGACAGTGTTGGGAAAACGAAGAAGGTACAAATATGTTTCACTATTAAAATAGGTACCAAAACACCTGCTTACCTCACTGGAAGTGTTCTCGATATCGACAGTGACCCTGAAGTCTTTGCCGATGGGCACGGAGTCCACGTCACGCAGCTTGAATGTCACGTCGTTCTGCATGTTGCTGGCTACCGAGTAATACCTATGAAGAGTAACTTATTATAACCAAGTTCATCCACTGTTATGTGTGACTAAAGATGGAGAAGAATTGTGTTGCCGGGATTTGGTGAAAACAATAAATATTTGTAAAATATTGACCACACTAATACACTGGGAAGTGTAACAAAGAAGTTTGAGATCAAAAGAACTTTAATACGTCGTGATGTAGGTATGTTTTCACTACACAACAATTGGCAAAGTAGGACGCATTCCTTTCAATGGCTTTGCGAGAGACGCATCTAAGTAGTTAGAATCCTAGATAGTATGGACTCAAGGTTGTCTTGGGTGTTTTTTATGTACCAAAAACCTTTTCTAATGGTGCGAGGGTTAATTCTGTGAAATATTGGCAATAACATCATCTAATTCTACTATACGCTGATCATGATGAAACTCTTTATTATTCCTTGGTAAGTACCAAATCTTTATTTTTGAAAATGTTTTTATCCTCGAAATCATACCTCTTAGCCCTCTCAGAGAACCTCACTCCGTTCATCAGAGCGAGTCGCTCCGAGGCAGTTCCTTCTCTGAACTTGTACTGATCCGTGATGTCCTCCCGATCCTCGTCGCCGTTGGGGTCGAACACGTATGGCTTCTTCGTGAGGACCATGCGGCCGATACTGAAAAGAAAATAATGTTATAAGGCGCGTTTATATTATCATAATTAGGAGTCGGGTTTAGTGTAAACCATGTTTGGTCTCTAAACCATGTTTGATTTGTCTCCAAAAAAGTGATTTATAAGAGGCATTCCATTTAGCACACCAATCCGAATGACACCGATAAAGATAGGAATAAGAATACTATTGGTGCACTAAGTGAAATGCCTCATTTATAAAGGCCTCTCCCGTTTCGTCCTCTAGCAAAATCAAATTAAATATGATGGGCCTGCTGACACAACTATACACCATTTTAGGACCAACCATTACTAAAACCTTATTTTGTAAAGATCACAATAAACTAAGTAGGCATATCCTGGAATGACAAAGAATTCAGCCAACTGCACTTCGTGGTGTCGAACCTAGAATGATTCGTTTTTCATGCGATTTGAGACAAAGTTCTTTACCGGACTTATTTAAACTGGTTTATCCTGCAAGCGATACCTAACAATTTATTACCAAATGTCCTATGTCCTATGTTTACGGCTCTTGGCATGTCCCCGAAAGTACTTGATTAAGCTGTCTTTGAACCCGCAACGACAATTTTATTATTGCTGTGAAATACATTGATGATGAAGAATGATAACTTACTGGTAAGTGTTGCTATCCACCATGGCATATCCTGTCTCGTGGCTAGGGTCGATCCTCCACCTCATCAGGTCGGCGTTGACTGACGCCAACATGAACTCTACATCGTAGTTCATTCCTATGACACCTTGCTTGATGGCTTCCAGTGGCGCTGGACCGCACTGGTACACTCCCTTGGAGGTTTCCTGAGGAGTGGCATCGATGGCTTGCCAGCCTCCATAACCTGAAGGACGAAGAGTGTTAAGAAATATGTCGACCAGAATGCTCTCTAATCACTGCATAACAGTAGATCGAAAAATGTATCTTACCAGCAGTCAGATCAGGCCTGGCCATCCAAACATCGTTCCACACATGGTAGTTCCAGATGGAGTCAGTTTGTTCAGGTTCAGCATTGCTAGGGTCGTATCCCAACTCCTCCATGGTCTCGGAGTAGTACTTGTCGACTGTCAGGGTGCTGTTGGCATCGTGGGCGGAGACCAGGTTGGAGACCACGCGGGACGGGATTCCCAGGGCGCGGCAAACTGGAAAGTTAAAGACAATTAGGAACAGTGTCTTCTGAAGTGAGAAACTAGGTGTGATGTTCTTTTGGTGCGTCGGTACAGAGTAATTTCTTTGGGTTTAGAAGTTTTTCGACACTGGTTAATACAAAATTGGTAGGTACAGTCATCATCTCCCTGCCCTTATTCCACAATAGGTGTGATCGGCACAACATGTATTCCTCTTCCATTCTCTCTATCAGCCGTCATCTCAGTGCTCACTCCTTTCTTATCCATATCATCTTTCACATAATCCATAAATCTTTTCTTTGGCCTAACTCTACTTGTATATCCACCCACATTCAACGCAAAATTTATAGTTACAGTTCAGGTACTATAAACTTTTTTTAAGATCGGTTGCCGCCTTGATAATGTTACTCCATCTACCATCTACCATCGATCTAGGTACTCTTCAAGACTTTGAATTTATTTGTCTAAAAATCTCCTTGTCTCATCAGCCCGTGTATCCAATGCTGAACAAATTCTAATCTTTCAGTATTCATTCTTAAATACCTATGTTAAAAATTATAATGGACCAAATCCCAAGAATCTCTTGATTCATAGAGATTAAAAATCAGTTCAAGGAACTTGTTATTTTTAAAACATTTATCAAAGCAAGACGTAGATAACCCGACATATCTTAATTAGCCGTCCTTGTAATAATTTATCTGTACAGTTAACATTTTGTGGTTTACCCATATTGTAAGACTTAAACTGCATTCAATGACTTACAATAAGTGCACAGTTTAATGGTAATTAATGATCTGATTCTAAAGTAGATAATAAAAGCGCTTAAATTCAAAGGTAATAGTTACATTCACAGTGTCCTCGGACTTCTTTATCTCACGGTTTTGCTGGCTCTATGCCAATTTTTGCTTTACTTAGATAAACACAAAGATTGTGAGAGGTGGGAGAGGAAATGACTGCTGCATAGTTTCCAACCTACATATACTTTGAGACATTTCGTTACCGATATACTAATGGGTCATATCGATTTTTAAACGGTTTTAAGTAGCTTCTCTTCGTATATTTGTTTGTTTGATTCAAATCTTGCGACAGGTTTTTCAACTACCTTAGCTTAACCGATTCTCCTAAAACTTCGCACACAAATTCGATTCTCATGACAATAAAACATTATAAAAATTTCAACCTCAATCCTCAAATTCTGATTCTGCAGGGGTACTGCATGATAAAACCGTAAGTCAATTCGTAAATCTAGTCCTCCAATATTTGTGTTCTACATCTAATTCGGGAGCTAAGGGTCTTTAACCACAACTTATTCTTTGCCTCTTCATAATCTTTAAGACTAAGTGACGACTTAATTTCCGAAATATCATAGGATGTCTTCAGACAGTCTAAGGGTCTATCATGAAAGCGCTCTTATCAATTCATGAACATCTGACTCACCTGCAGTGACAACACCAGCGAACACCCAGCACTGTCCGTAAGGCACGGGCTCCTGAGTCTCCAAGAACTGCGCCAGAATGTCCACGGAGCCGGTCCACTCTGAGGGGGCTGTGCCATCTTCGTATACGCCGTCCCATCGTCCGACCAGCACGCCATCATCGTCATTGGAGTTCACTATGCGGGAGATTGCGCGTGTCACCTTTACTGGGTCACCACGGCTAGAGAGAACACGATTATGTTACAATACTTGAAAAGTTTCAATAGAGAATGGAGAGCGTGAAAAGTTTGATAGCTTCCACGTTGACTATAATTTCTTTTCCAGAGGTATCTGCGCTAATCCTCCTAGCCTTTTTCCAAAATTATGTTGAGGTCAGCTTGCAATCTAACCAGATGCGACTGAATACGGCAGTATTCAGTAGTATGCCCAGTTGTTAGATTGCAGAGGTCTGATGGCAATCAGACCTCTGCAATCTAACAACTGGGCAATGCCGCTATCCTAAGGTTAAACCAGCTCACAGACTTTCGGGCTTCTGACTACCCGTAACGACACAGGTATTGGTATCTGCGCTAATGAGGTCTAAAAAATATCTAAGAAAAAAAAAATATCCACAAAACAATGTTAAAGTATCCTATAGGTTATAAAATAGGAGGTACTTAAGAGGGTTCCATAGTCACGCAAAGTGACCTGAAGACTTTAGAAAAATTTGAAGAAAAAACAAAAACGACATTGAAAACCTCGTTGCTATGCAAAATCTAATACAACAACAATACAACGATAGTTTTATAAACCTCTAAATTGTGAAACAGCATCCTTTCACTTCTTTGTATTCATACAACGTCTTCAATTGAAGATCTGGTCACGTTATATGACGATATGGTCATAGACCAGTGTTTAAACATTCGTCTAGTTTTCCGGGAGTATTATTATGCTTTAGATTTATTTTATTGTTGAATTAATTCTATTTAACTTTATAGGTTTTAGATTCTAATAGTTCGTCTCGTCTGCCAATTTGATGTCGTGTATCTACATAATGTGTCTCATCTAAATCTTTCCTGATCATCAAATCATGAATAAAATAATGTAGGACTTGGTTGATAATTTGCCAATTTCATAAATTATTGCTGTTGTTACTGGGTTCCCAAGTAAATTCTAATTTTGGAAGTAATTTAGCCAAAGTCGTTTCATATGAATGATTCTATCAGTTCCTTCCAGGGATTTACAGTATGATGTCATCAGTTCATTTCATTATAGTGTAAGGTAGAGGACAATCAGGCACATTATTTTTTTAAATATTATCTTGGTCGCTTAACCAGGGCCATCTCTACCCGGGGCTGCAGGGCACCCGGGCGCCGAGGCATAAGGGACGCCCAGGCCGCCGTGCTGGCCTCTTAAGGTGGATACTGAAGCTAGCCTTAAAGTCACCGAGGCCCGAGTAATTATTTTACTTAGCAGTCTTCTCCTTATAGCTGCTATAATGGCTGCCACACTGCGCTCTTGGGGAGGGGGGTTGCTGAAGTGGCTAGGAGGCACCTGAGCTGGGCTCGCACCCCCGCACCAGCTAACCTAGAGACGGCCCTGCGTTTAACCCTAGTTACACCCGATGTTAAGGGCAAACAGGGTCAAGATAGAGCACACGAATCCAAGTAGCAAAGATATACAGCCGCACATATGAAGGTTAATGGGTCATTAGTTAACGATTATTTAAAAGTGGTCAGTGTAATATCTATACTGGTAACTGTTAAGCACACGTTAGTTAATGTTTCATTAACGTCTTTGAGTGTGGAGGGTAGAGGGACTTCCCTTTACCCCTCTGGCTCTCATATACACACGATGGAACACAGTTAACTGCTTGGATTTAATGTGAAGGTAGTAACTAGTCAGTTGGACCGAGCAAATCCTACCACCAAGCGTGCTGGGTTTAATCTTACTACATGCAGGCTATTCCCGCGTGCGTTGAGGATATCTGACAGACTTCTGTCTACCATCTTTCTAAGTACTTACTGCTTAAAAGGAACTTCAGCCCTGTCCAGCATGAACATGCAAGCTGGTAACACGACAGCGTCGAACTGCCCATAAGACCACGGCTTGCCTCTCGTGGTCTTGATGGGACCAACCCACACCTTGCCCACGTCGTTCAGCACGTACTCCTGGAGAAGAGCCTTGTCTTCCATGAAGGTCTGGTCATCTGAAAGAATGTATAGCGGTTATTTGATGAAGCCTGTTGGCAACTATTGTAAGTTAAGCATTTCTGAGTACAAAACTATCACGTTTCGTAATTTTGTATATTTTCTTCAGTTCTATCAATATTTTTATATGCTTTCAGGGTTATGAGAAACTGGTCATAGGTATCAGTTGATATACCTAAGACCATTTCCTTGATCAGCAATAATTTCTGCTAATTGGTTCACGCGGAGTCATTGCCGCTTAATAACAGACGACCAAGGGTGTAGCCAGGTACAGGCAAGGTGGGGCATTTACCCCCCCTCCCCCCCTCCTAGCAGGGTCCGGTTAAGGACTCAGTCGGAGTGCTCCCGAACCGAAGAGTAAATAATTTAAAGCAACGTTGTATTTAAAACCAGAGGGGCTCGTGGCTGATTACCAACACCGCGGATCATACGATTTGCGAGGTTAAGCTGCGCTTGCCGCGGTCAGTCAGTTGATGGGTGACCATTCGTTACACATCCCCTCCGTGCCTCGGAGAGCACGTTAAATCGTCGGTCCCGGATGTCATACGAATACCTATGATAGTCGTTACGGGAAGTCAGAAGCCCAAAAGTCTGACAACTGGTCTATCCTTAGGATATCAGCATTACCCGATAACCGGGTTGCGGAGGTCTGATGGCAGTCGCTCCGTGTAAAATACTGGTATTCAGCCGCATCTGGTTAGACTGGAAGCTGACCCCAACATAGTTGGGAAAAAAGCTAGGCAGAACGTTGTATTTAAAACCATTCAGTTTATTCACTTTGCATGTTTTTAGCATGAATATTATTAGTTTTCCCTTGGCTGCCCCCCCTGAACTAAATCCTGGTTACACCCTAGCAGATGGCTATCCCGTTTTTAGCACTATGATAAACTCTAGGAAAGAGATATTTTATTATCTTATGGCCAAATACTCAAACGCTACCCAATTTTAAATTGCCGTTAAGTCTCGTGCTGTCCCTGTCACTCTAAGCCGAAATGACAGAGACAGCACGAAATTAACGGCAACTTAAAATTGAGTAGCGTTTGAGTAACATAACATAACATTACGCCTTCTATTCCCTGACGGGTTTGGCAGAGGTGTTTTTAGTACACCCTCGTTTCGCCGGTTATACTTAAGTCCCATGTAATAGGGGGCGAGCCTATTGCCATCGACCGGGCACGAATCCAGACTCCGGGCTGCTACTGAGAAATTCCTGATGGAAAAACCCAATAACACTTTGCCCGACCTGGGGATCGAACCCAGGACCCCATGCTCAGCAGTCGCGCTTGCGACCACTAGACCAACAAGGCAGGCGTTTGAGTATTTTACCATTAACCTTTTAAATCTTATCCTCAGTACTGTTTTCATGAAACCAGGAAGAAATAAAGTCTAAAGCCATGAATAAATTAGATTATTATTACTGTCCCTATACAACTTCGCTCCTATTTTAGTTCTGCAACTTATTTAAACTTTAAATTGAGAAAATACAGTGAAATTAAATAAATGCAGATTGGTTAGCAAGTCTTTGCATTTTTATCATGTATTTATTCAAGTTGTTCAATTCACTAAGGAATAAGGGTACTTGTGTTCATAGAAATTTAAATAAATATAATACGAGTAGCTAACATAACATCACGCCAGTGTTCCCCGAAGGGTTGGGCAGAGGTGTATAGTAACACCCTCATTTCATGTTTAAGTCCCACGGAATAGGGAGCGAGCTTATTGCCATCAACTGAGCACAAATCCAGACTCGGCGCTGCTACTGAGGAATTCCACACGTAAAAACCCAATGACACTTTGCCCGACCTGGAGATCGAACCCAGGACCTCATTGATCAGCCGTCGCGCTTGCCACCACTAGACCAACGAGGCAGTGCAATGAGGCTAATAAAATAGCTAATTTATACTAATATTATAAAGATTTGTATTTTTGTATGTAACAAATAAACTTAAAAACTACTGGACCGATTTAAAAAAAAATTGCCGTTAGAAAGCTACATTATCACTGAGTAACATAGGCTACATTGATTACTGGAATAAAAGTTCTTACGCGGGCGGAGCCGTGAGGACACAGCTAGTAATATAATATATTGGCTAATAAATTACTGGTATTCCACTGCATTTGGTTAGGCTGGAAGTCAACCCCAACATAATTGCGAAAAGGCCAACATAGCATAGTTCTACACTAGTGGATGTAAAAACACAAAAAATCTAATAGTCTAACACTATTAATATTATCACTATTAAAACTTACATAGTATCTAATCTATAATCACTTAAAATCATCATCTCTTGTAGCCAAATACTCAAACGCCGTTCAATTTATTCAAGTTGACGTTAATTTCGTGCTGTCTCTGTCATTTCGGCTTAGAGTGACAGTGACAGCACGAGACTTAACGGCAACTTAATAAGTAGCGTTTGAGTATTTGGCCATTGGCTACATAAATATTGATCCTATCACTGCAATCGAAAGCCCGTCCCTAAGCGAAGAAGGCAGACGTTCTGCATCGCCATTTGGATCGTCACATAACAGCACCTCTCGTATCGTCGGTCGGCAGTGAAAACCACGTATGTGTAAAATACATTTTTTTAAAAGAGATAGAAATAACTGTCTCCTGCAAAAAAATGGCCGATCAAATGTTAATACAAGTTTGTCATCGTACGTCATAGATAGCTTAGAAGTATTTGAATTGAAAGTTTGTTAAACTAGTACGTGTATGACGAGTTTATCAATCTAAAGAACAAATAATACGCTTTTGAAGAAAATTTTATTTACGAGGTTTTCACTGCCGACCACCGGCCGGTATGTTTGATTTTCTTTGTAGTATTCTGAAAAACTTACCAGGATTCCATGGGTTGAAGAGGATGTAGACGTCCTGATCGAAGTCATAGTACGCCCTCTCCGTGGAGTCTCTCTGCCAGGTGAGCACTCGGAGTACCCAGGCACCGACCGGCGCGTTCACTGGGGTTGACACCTACAACAACGGAACAACGATGAAGATATTAGTAAAAGAATCTGTTTAATCGTGTGTTGCTAGAGATAGGTGGACCCTGGCAAAAGCCAGGATAATTTGCGCCAGTATTTTGGAAGAATGGCGATAGATGATACCTTTTTGGCCAAGTTATCTCTGGGTAAATTATTAATTAATCGACGCGCGTGTAGAGGACGCCTTAGAAGGGCATACGTCGATGTTATTGGTGATGTTCTGCTAATAGGACTGGTACGTAGTACTCTCAACCGGCGTGCGTGTATGACAAGATGTATGAATGTGGACGAAGCGAAATGAATATGTAAGGATCGTAGCATGTGGCGTCCTATAGTTTCTGCCTACCCCCATGGAACTAGTCTTGTGTAGTTCGCGAACGAACTAGTTCGTAAGATCACTCCCACAGATGAACTACGCGAACTAGCTCCGTCATTCCCCGCTCCATAGTTCGTTAGTTCGTGACCGATATAAATTTTTTGATTATTAAAAGTTGATTATAACTTGTTTTGCTTTTGTAATGTGTTAATCTGTCAAGGAACTGAATAATATGTTTATGTAATTGTTGATTATTTTCAAAACGTAATAAAAATCTTTAAAAAAGTTAAACTTTTTATTCACTAACTAAATTAAAGAGTGTATTTATTGCACCAATGAGCCTAGGTATTATTTACAATAATGATATACTTTTTAAGAATATTCATTCAGAGGCTTTTGCTGTTTATAGTGTAAAAATTGTCGGTAAAAGTACAGCAATCCATAATCTTGTCACGTGCCCGTGCAGGAATAGTATCAAAACGAGCGAACGATCTGCCTTCCTCTGATTCGGGGAGCTGGCGAACTAGAAGAGCGAACTAGTTCGTTTGGGAGCGGCGAACGAAATTGAGCGATCTCCGTCGCGAACTACTATGCGCAAGACTACATGGAACAAAGGCGTCCTAAGCACAGTGTAAGTGCGGAATCCCTTCTCATCTACTATCCTAGCCGTTATGCATGACCACCAACAGATCAGCATTTAAATAAGGCAAACGACAGGGCCATCCACGTCGCTACATATTAGTTGAAGAAAATTTGGGTTGGTCATGTTCCGATACCAACTAAACCAATAGTTAGAATGCATAAAACAAAGAGATTATAACCATAACCATTGTAATACTTAAATAATTTTGATAGCATCTTCCAAGCAAAGGAAATATTAGGTCCCCACCTATGAAATTGGCGTTTTTTTCGTTTTTCTCACAAATAGAGAACCTCGTCACTTCAATAATGACCATCATAGACAACTACCAATAGTAAAAAAACCTTCTTACTTATAGTTTGCTTAACATAATCAGTACCTTAAATATGACTGCTCTTTTTGTTAGCAGAAATGACCACTATTTTTGTTTTAACTTAGCCAAAACTTATTTTTGTCGCATAATCTAAGTGGCATACGTTATCTTAGTTTTTAAACATTAGTGCATAAAAGTTTTAAAACATTAGTGTTCATAGTTGTTAAATAAATTAAGAAAATGTTAGTATGAAAAATGCAACTTCTTTAAAAAATTCCATACATAACGCTGATTTCATAGGTGGGGACCTAATATTACAGGTCGGAATAACCCATCATAAATTCACAATCTTATATGCTTGCAAAACCTGTACTATAATTACGTGTTCATGCAAACACCATCTTTAATATTACGTATAACTGTTAAGACCAGGTGTTCTCAATCTGCAACCAACTGCCTAAAATTCCCATTCAACATATTATTATAGCAGTGATAGTCTATTGGTGTGACCGTCGGACTGCCAAGTCATAGGTCTCGAGTTCGAACCCAAGGCATGCCCTCTGATTTTTCGGATTCATGTGCGTATTGTATAATTATCACTTGCTTAAAAACGGTGAAGGAAAAGATCGTGAGGAAACCGGTATGCTTGAGAGATATTTCTAGACGGCATGTGAAGCCGAGTCAGGCCCATGGGCGGCATAAACTCTGACACCAGGTTAGTCACTAACCACACAAAAAGAAGAAGATCAGGCCTTGCTCCATCACTGAGTGGCATTACTTGCTTCCCAATAACCACTACAATAAGCAGTCATAAGCGTGAATGTGGATGAAGCGAAAGGATGTGGCGTTTTATAGTTTCTGCCTACCCCCATAGGAAAAAGGCGTGAGTTTATGTATGTAAACGGTCATAAATGGGAGATATGAAGCCTGAAAGTCTGACAACCATAACCATAGGAAACCGGCATTCCTTAGTTGCGGAGGTCTGATGCCAGTCACTCCGTGTAAAATACTGGTATTCAGCCGCATCTGGTTAGACTAGAAGCTGAACCCAACATAATTGGGACAAGACTAGGAGGAAGAATTGGAGATGACATTATCAGCGCGTTTGGCAGATGCATTCGTGGTCACAGTTATTAGAAGACAGGAGGACGCCGGACTTTAATGTGAGGGTGGTAGCTAGCCAGGTGAACCGTATAGATCCTACCACCAAGCGTGCTGGGTTTTGTTGAATCTTACAACACACGTTAATCCCAGCGTGCGATGAGAACATTTTATATTCTTAGCCTGTCTTTATACGGGTCATCTAGCGAGTGTGTATGTCGACTACTTACTTAAATAATATCAGTTATAGCCTAGTGGTGTAACTGTCAGACTGTCAAGTCATAGGTCTCGCGTTCGAACCCAAGGCACACATCTCTGACTTTTCGGATTCATGTGCGTATTGTATAATTATCACTTGCTTAAAACCGGTGAAGGAAAACATCGTGAGGAAACCGGAATGCCTGAGAGATATTTCTCGACGGCTTGTGAGAGGCCCATGGGCGGCATAAACACTGACACCAGGTTAGTTACTAACCACACGAAAAGAAGAAGACTTAAGTACATAATTATTCAACGCAAAATATGCGGTTATTATTATCAAGTACCTTCAGTAAATTAATTAATGCAACCCAAAAAATAAAGCTTGACCATCGCTGGCTCAAACAAAGTGGCCTTAACCGATACAAATAGGTACTCGTAAATTGTTATTTTAAATGTTATTATAGTATAGTACTTATTAGCAATACTAGCTATTAGTAATTCAAATACCTATACAAGGGTAGTCGGAAAGGGGGTACTAAGCCGCGGGCCATTCAAAATATCACTGATGACTATTTTAAAGCAAGTGTTAAAATTTCAAAATTCGATAATTTTTATTTGCATGCATGAAGATTTTTATTTTAATTTTTTCAAAAACAAAACATACCTGCTTTAGTTATGAATTCAGAAAATTAATTTTCTAATCCGTGACCCCAAATATGACCTAAATTGTAAAAACAGCTGATCATAGCTATGGACAGATAGATTTTAGCATATTCTTTACGAAATCTTTGAAAAGCTATTTCTCTTAAACTATCGAGTTTTGGGGAAAGTTGTAGAACAAAAGTTATCCATTATTATGGGTACTTTAACACCCTTTCGGCTTAGTACCCCCTTTCCGACTAACCTTGTATACTCGTCTACATAGTTGTTTAACATAACATCACGCCTGTATTCCCCGAAGGGTTGAGCAGAGGTGTATAGTAACACCCTCATTTCGCCGTGATGTTTAAGTCCCATGTATTCGAGCCTATTGCTATCAAACGGGCTGCTAATGAGGAATTTAACAAGGATAAACCCAATAACACTGCCCGACCTGGGGATCGAACCCAGGACCTCAAGATCAGCAGTCGTGCTCGATAAAATTTGTTTATGGTTTTATTTTGTTATTTATCTGTGCAATTTCAAGAATAGGTACTACTTTACATAGTATAAAACAAAGTCGCTCCCGCTGTCTGTACGCATAGATCTTTTAAACTACGCAACGGAGTTTAATGCAGTTGTCAGCAATAGATAGAGTGATTCAAGAGTAAGTTTTATATGCCCCACATCATATCTACATTGCACCCGTGCGAAACCGGGGCGGGTCGCTGGTATTTTGTAAGATAGGATGGTCAGTGCAAATCAAAACACTAGGTAAGTATTCTGTCGGCATTTTAGCTCAAACCTTGAAAACTTAGCAGACAATAGTAATAAATATTATTTTTTATTAGTATACACGTAAAATTGAACCTTAAAAATACTAGATGATAATGCTATAATCAAGCATTAGATATTCAAGTCGCATCACTAATTATACGAAACTAGCCCACTAATAATTTATTGTGTAAAATAAAACTGATTTGTAATACCTACACACCTAATATTGTTGTAATTATAAATTGAGAGGCGGATCATACGATTTGCGAGGTTAATCTGCGCTTGCCGCGGTCAGTCCGTGGATGGGTGACCGTTCATTACACATCGAGACCCCTCCGTACCTCGGAGAGCACGTTAAACCGTCGGTCCCGGGTGTCATACGAATACCTATGTCACCTGACAACTTGTCTAACCGTAGGATATCGGCATTGCCCTATAACTGGGTTTGCGGAGATCTGATGGCAGTCGTTCCGTGTCAAATACTGGTATTCACCCGCATCTGGTTAGACTGGAAGCTGACCCCAACATAATTGGGAAAAGGCTAGGCAGAACGTTCAAGAAATTGACAAAAGCGAAGTAGAAGTTTAATTGCCAGATACGTAAAGTCCGTCTTCCATCTTTAATAACACCTGACGTTCGAACTACGAATTATTTTAGCGTTGTTTTTACACGCTTTATATTAGCTGCACTTGTAACTAACTAACAAACTAACAAACAATGTAATTTCTGACGTAGCTACACTATTTGGCAAATATGTATCAACATGTTATCGGTAGCTGGTAGCACTGGACAATGTTGATAAAGGAGGGTAATCGTCAAGATGAATCAATGTACCCGAAGTTATAAAAACACTGGTCATTCGACGGAGCAGAGGGTTCCATGTCGAACAGCTGAAGAAGTCTGACCTTTTATATCTGATTTACTTGTCCTCATTTTCTGATCTTGTGTTAATTATTATATTGTGATTTATTGTGAACTAGCTTCTGTAACTAACCGCTAACCCAAATATAAGTACTCTCAGTGGTGAAGAGTCTATGTTGGTTTCATTTACTTTGTTTACCTAGCTCCCATTCCTGACATACCCATATTAGCTATAACCGTAATGATAGATTCACCCCCAAACGTTTCTGTTGTACCTATGTATTTTATAAACATCTCATACAACGTATACGCAGACGCTAAAATAATATTCCACTTTTAATTAAATTTACTACAGGTGCTAAATTGCTGGCTAAAGTTAGTACACACATATTTATATTTTTTGCTTCGATGCAATTTTATACGTGTTTAAATTACCATACCAATTTAGTAAAACAAGTTTTAAAATAGCCAATAAATTGGTGTCTAGATTGGCTATTTCTAGTTAAATTATAGTCATGTAGGCTAATACCTATGTAGTCATATTGAATGTTGTAAAAATTAGGTATTCCTACATACATAAACTCACGCCTCCTTCCTATGGGGATATGCAGAAACTATAGAGCACCACATACTAACGATCCTTACATACTCCTTTCGTTTCATCCACATTCATACATCTTGTCATACACTCACGCCGGTTGAGAGTACTACGTACCTGTCCTTTGTAAAGAACATCACCTTAAAATCTTTAAAAAAGGCTTAAAAGAGCGAGACGGCTGTGAAACGGGAACGGCCTGACAAAAAAGGCCCATCGAGGCACGAATATTTTTTGAACCATTTCTTCAAGTAGAGTTAAACTTCGGAGGCGAAATGTATGTCATGTTTTCATACATAAACCGTGGAGTATCAAAGGCGTCTTTTTTTCTATTCGACTGCTTGTAGATGGTCTTGCGGACCGTTTCTACGTAACCGGGCAGTTATTGGCGAGACCTGAAGGGTCTCCAACCAATAGGGACGAGAGTATAATACTTAACCTAAGCTAACTACTATTACTACTACTAACATCATGACTAGCTAGCAACAACAGCACTAAGGGGACTCGGACCTCAGCTTAGGGCGTTGCTTGCGAGAGGACTGGGAGGGAGACAGCTTGATGAGGGCTGAATTAACAGTGTGACTGCGGAGTCAGCAAAGACGACCGGCTCCGCGGCTGCGGCGGGTGAGCACGGTTGATCAGGGACAGTGTCAAAGGCATCTTATTTTTTTCTAATGGACTGGTGTAGGTGATCCTTCCGGATCGCTTCTTTCTTCTGATGGGTCTCCAACCAAGTCATAGGCGTGATCTGACTAAGCTTTTTACATGACCTCTCTATGGAATGTTTATCTAAAACCTTATCTTTATGTTCTTATATGTACATCCGTCATATACCTCCATCTCAACTGAGCCTATCGCAGTCCACAGCGAGGCAATACCTTTATCTGCTAACACCGAATGTGTCTTACCTTAAAAGAGACAGTGTTGCCTTCCTGCACGTCCAAGAGATTAGCGCTCCATGTATGTTTATCTGTCACCGCGTCTCGCCTTAAGAACATCTTGCCCATAGTGTCCATTGAAGGCTTATCACCTTTAAACAAAAGTTTTAAATTACATGTTATACAGAATGCTTATTTTGTTAAGTTATACAGGGTGAAACAAAAAGGTTTATGTTATAAATACAATTAGGGCGCGTTCCCACTATGTCGCGACGATAAATTTATCGTTGGACGACTGTCGTCTCTAGCTGTTCACATTATAACAACTGTTTGTCGTCAATTTTTTTTAGGGTTTAATGACTATCGTATCTAGCTGTTCCCATTGGATCGCGACGACATTTTATCGTTTCACGACAGTCGCTTTGTCGTTTGCACATAAGTAGCAAGCTACGACGAGACGATATTTTTATCGTGGCCATGACAGATAGTCGTAACAACAACACATTACGATGTCGTGATGATAAATTTATCATTGGACGACTGTCGTGCTAGCCGTTCCCATTGACTCGAAAATCTGTCGTCACTGCAAAAACAAGTCGTGAACGATAGTTAATCGTGTCGTCTTATATGTGAACACCTCCATTTAAATATATAAGCCACGACAAAGTGGGAACACGGCCTTATTGTTGGTAGTCACTGTAGGTACCTATTTAGGGAATAAAATAAAATCTTACCTATAGAAAATACTAGCTGCACTATATCGTTGGCTTCATCGTAAGGTCTGGTGAACCTGATCACACCGCTGAAAGGCTGACCACGTCGCACTATTGTGGTTGTCGGGTTCTCGTCATTCACCACCTCGAATCTAAGCGGAAAGTAAAAATAGATTATGTACAAAACCAAACAAATGAAAGCTACAATGAACGTCAAAGAAGAAATTACCATAACCGCATAACCACTACGCTTGGTTTGGTGATTGCAGTTTGTTGTTATTAGAAGATAGGAAGACGTGGTTGCCCCTCTTCTTGACGTAATCGCTTAACGCGGGAATTTCTAATATGAAATTTAACCATTTTAACCATTTTTAACTTTACTAAGAATCAAAAAACCGGGCCTTAATCGCCTTTTACGACACCCACAGGTCAGAAAATATATTATAATATAACATAATACTTACTTGACGGTGTTATGAGGCTGTGCATTTTCTCTTGGATAAAAGTGAACGACATCTACTTGCAGTGGCTCCATCTTGAATTAAAACCTGGAACAAATAGATACATTTTCAAATTAATGACGTTTTGCAACAAAGTAATTTCTTATTCACTCGTATGTAGATCTACTGAAATGGAATTGCTTTAAAAATAAACAGTAGGTAAGTAAATAATATAAAAAAGTAGAAATTGACTTCAAAATATCGATTTAAAAAATAAGAAAAAACATAAAAAAGTAATTAATGATCATTAATAAAATTCATATTTTTTTAAGTATTTTCTTTATCTTAATCGACTGTTTTATAAAATACTCCTATTTAAAATTTCTAAAATCAATTAATTAGTCGCTTGGAAACGTACTAATTGCTGGTTTCTGGTTAATTATTATGGAACTTTGTATTCAGATGATACTCTTTTTGTTAAAAACCCACACACGTGAGTTGATGTAAGTCGAGTTATTGAGTTTACTGAGTTATTTATACCTCTCAATAATAAACGTCGCTACAAATCGCGCAAGCAATTATTTTTCATACCGTTTGCTCTGCAGTTTATCTGTGTTTGTTTATCAGTTTGTCTGTAAGTTCTGCTCACGTTTTTATGAAGATTGACGTGAAGCTGTAAACATGAGATTATTGCATACAACATGTAGCGCTAGTAACTAAAAAATTTTAGTAACAAAAAGTTTCTCATCATATTTTAGTCACAAACAATCTTTTTTTTCTTTTTTTACATGACATATATTCACTCCTGTGTTCCCTGAACGGTTAGGCAGAGGTGTATAGTAACACCCTCATTTCGCCGTAGGGGGCGAGCCCTCAACCGGGCACGAATCCAAACTCCGGGCAGTTACTGAGGAATTTAGTAACCCAATAACACTTTACCCGACCTGGGAATTGAACTCAGCACCTCACGATCAGCAGTCGCATTTGACCCTAGTCGTACTTAATGGTAAGCGCAGACAGGGTCTCACATGGAGCACACGAATCCAAATAACAGAGATATAGAAGGATTCCCCTATACCCCTCTGGCTCTCACGTACACACGACGGAACACAGTAAACTGCTTGACGTCGGACTTTAATGTGACGGTGGTAGCTAACCAGGCGGGCCGTATAGACCTGGGAAGCACAGACCGCGGCCCTTGATCAATATACATGCGGCCTGCCAGCAAATTAAACTCTTTTATACATTTGTATAACTGCAATATTTTTAACAATAGGAGCCAGCTTAAGATCTCTGCATAAACGATTTATATTTATTTTTAAATGTCCAATCTACCTTTTTTATTTTCAGTAAACTTATTTTCAACTTAGACGACACATATGGTTCAGTGGCTGAGCGATTGACTTCTGCGCTACGGGTCGTGGGTTCGATTCCGGCACGGATCAAATATTTGTATGGCCTACAATTAGTTATTCCGGGTCTGGGCGTTTGTGCATGTGAAGATTTGTGTCTGTAAACGCACCCACAATATAGGAGAAATAATAGTGTGGGGCAACGTTTAAAAAAAAAGAAATTGATTGTTTTTTTATTGTGGTGGTCCGCTTTGAGCTCATAGTCTGCCGAGTGACCCCTAGTCTATACATCTCTGGTATAGATCCTACCACCAAGCGTGCTGGGTTTTGTTGAATCTTACAACACGCGTCTATTCCCAGCGTGCGGTGAGCAATTTTTATATTCTAACCCGTCCCCAAAGAATAAAGTATTTGCGTAATATTTTGTCAGAAACTGCATAGTATTTGCGTGGTATTTTAGTTACAAACTACATAGTATTGATGGCTGTTTCTTTACAAGTGGAAACATGTCGAATGTGTGCACATACCATGTCCGAAAATAGCTAATTACTTACACAAGTCGCCACGGAATTACTGTTAGATGCGTCAGGTTACTGTGCACCGTGGAATAAGGTTCGCTAGGCAACGATGCAAATCGTAGGCAGAACAGTACAAATGGTATAAATAAATCATTTTAGTTTACATAATAATACTTACACTGCTTCAAAACTGACTAAAATATTATCTAACGCTTGGTCTCAGGGGCACTTGGTCATATACTACGGGTGGTCACCGAGGGAGGAGGGGGGTAAAAATTGTCAAAAAAAAAACTGTCTAAATTATGCACCTCGGCAATCATCGTGTGCACAGCTAGCTCACACAGAAACTGTTTACAAAACCCGTTTTAGTGCATCCATTTTTATTTTGGTGATGGCGCCTTTAGTTGTATGAGCGAGTTCATATACACGACAGTATTCCTAATCCAGTAAAAAATACTGGTTCCGTTATCTTTATCGTATCCTGTCTGCCAGATGCGACGCAGCTGCCATTTGTTTAACTGATCCGTCAGTACAGATGTGAACAACACATCCAATACTGACGGATCCGATAAAACGGATCCGCTGTGTAAACGGGTGGTTATACAAAGAAAGATAGACCGGTCGAAATTCGTTCTACTTCGGGAACACGAAGATTGCCGAATCGCACAACTTATGTTGTAGTACTGTAGGTAAGTAGGTATCCATATCTACGAGTGACAAGAATCATGAGACGTCCAATGCGTCCAATATTTTCTCAATCAAGATCTACAATAAATCAGGGTCTCCCCGCAAGCTTATTAACACAAACAAAAACATCGTACTTATTACTAACGCTAACAGAGTCTGTGGCCCTGACATTGGCTTATAAAAATGCGACTGACTAGTAAATGAGCTAATATCAAAGGTTATACATAAGTTAAATAGGCACAGGTTATTGACTCGTCAAGTCGTCACTTAAGAATTACCTTCTGTGTAGTAACATCAATTTTCAATATGAATATTTATGTAGTATCTAGATCTAACTGTATTAATTGTGAAGTGCACTCAAAGAGCCACCACGAGTCACGATACATCTTCTTTACATAGTATAAAACAAAGTCGCTCCCGCTGTCTGTACGCTTAGATCTTTTAAACTACGCAACGGATTTTAACGCAGTTTTCAGCAATAGATAGAGTGATTCAAGAGGAAGGTCTATATGCCCTACATTAGTATCTACATTGCACCCGTGCGAAGCCGGGGCGGTTGCTAGTAAGTATATATACGTCCGGGGCACCCAGGGCAGTCAGCCTCGCTACCAAACTTGCTTAGGCTGGTTTTACAGTGCCGCTTTCGCCAGTGCGGTTAGTAAGCGTCGCGGGCCACGAGCTTTGAGTGTCTTGAAGCGTTTTAGAATAATCAGCGCGTGCGGTGGTCAGCGCTGACGGGGAAGTCATACGTTTCAGCTGTCAGCGCCGACGCTCAGCGTGACTCTAAAACCAGCCTTACTTTTTACCACGGTATACGCTATTCTCATATAGCTCGTACTGACACGTGAGGTCTAGACTGTATTGATGTGTATTATTAATTTTCTTTTTAACTCTTGCTAGAAAATAGCATTATTCAGATAAGTTGCAAAAGGCTCAAGATATTGTACTTTTAAAAGATCTTGGGGGATCTTAATTTAATCTTTCCAAGAATAAAAAATCGAGGGGCTCGTGGCTAATTACCAACCGCGCAGATCATACTTTGCGAGGTTAAGCTGCGCTTGCCGCGGTCAGTGTGTGGATGGGCGGCCGTTCGTTACACATCGAGAACGTTCCGTGCCTCGGTCCCAGCTGTCATACGAATACCTATGATAGTCTTTACGGCAAGTCAGAAGGCCGAAAGTCTGACAACCGGTCTAACCTTAGGATATCGGCATTGCCCAGTTACTGTTGCGGAGGTCTGACAGCAGTCGCTCCGGGTAAAATAGGTACTGGTATTCAGCCGCATCTGGTTAAACTGGAAGCTGACCCCAACATAGTTGGGCATAGGCTAGGCAAAACGAATAAAAAAGAATAAAAGCTTGCTGAAAATCTATTCACGTCAATCACGCTGCATCAACAATGTCTGGACGTTCTCAAAATAGCGAACACAACATAGTTACCGTCCATTTTGTAAGCATCGTTAACTTATTATTGCACCAAACCATCGATAAATGTTATGTATAACTGATTTATGGTCGAAGGAAATAGTCTGCGACGCATTTTGTAAATATGTTGGACGCTTGTCAATGTCACAAATTGCGAAATATTATGTGCTTTTAAACATTTTTCATCAGATGTTTTTTTGCCAGTTTGAAAATGGCACCAGTGACAGAAAAGTTGAAAGAAAATCGTTTGTCTTGGTATGGGCATGTGATGAGGAGGGATGAAACACATGTGACTAAGAGAGTGATGAATATGAATGTTGATGGATGTCGGGAGAGGGAGACCATAGAAAACATGGATGGATTGTGTGAGGGAGGATATGAAAGATAAGGGAGTAAATGATAATGAGACGGCTGACAGGGAAGAGTGGAAGAGAAAAACATATTCCGCCGACCACAAGTAACTTGGTTGCGCTATGGTAAGCATAGGCGTATTCAGGGTGGGGCAGATGGAGCGCTCCTTGCCGCACCCTGGCACAGGAATAAATAGGTAAATGGTCTAGATTTAGTCAACTCGCCACCCATGTCCACATAACAATTACCCAAAATAGGCAGACCAATGCCCGACTCCGTCTATACTTATTTTGGAGCTCAAAAATAAGGTTATGGTGTAAAATTACCACATAGTCCCCGTAAAGACAAATATTTACTGCCTGACTAAGTTTGCCCAACCATGGACCAAATACTGGCTATCATGGGATAGTAAGTACTTATAGATACACCCACATTATAATTGTTGACAGTGTAAGAGGACAGCATCCGATCCCAATGCGATGTACCACTGTTCATAAAGTCAAATTCAAAGTATTTATTTCAATTAGGCACATAAAAGGCACCTTTAAACTTTAAAATTTACAAAAAAAAAAAATAGAATTGGTTTTAGTCGTCACTTCCAAAATGTAGTTTCGTATGGAAAAAAATGGGCATGAAACTCCACCGTTACTCTTTTAAAATGTCTTACAATATTTTGTATAGGCACATTAATTATACAATTATATGTGAAGACGATGCACCTAGAATAAAATTACTATACCACAATAGGTAAAAAGAATTAAAAATTAAGCAATGACAAATTATTTATGTGATAGATACATGGTGCTCACATATTTACAAACATTGCAAAAGTATTCGTTTTCCTAAACATTTTAAAGTAATAGGTCAGTGTGTGAGTTAAGGTACCTACTCATAGAATCTAAAATAAATGGCTTTTAAAAAATAAATTATATAATTAAAATCGCAACCAGTCTGATTTTGTCCAGTCTCTAGATTGTCCTATGGAGCTGGACCAGCATGTTTCCAAGCATTCTTATACTGGATATAATCCTCTAATTTTTAATATACAAATATTTCCTACTGCATTTAATTCGGATCGTATGTTCTCGGATTCGGATCTGACTCAGTGCACAGCCGCTCATAGGATTAAATATTATGCAGGATAGACTATTGGAGTATTGGGCACAGTTCCAATCTTGACCGAAAATATAGGTGACAGAAAAAAAAACCATAGGTATACCTACTTCTACATATTTATTTCCGCGTGTGAGAGCAAGAGATAAACTCTATTTACTCTTCGGTGATTACGTAGATCGACCGCACTTACAGAAATCTGAATAATACGACAATATTGAGATTTCTGCAGTCGTAATAAAGAAGTTATGGACTTTGAATAATTATATAGGTACTTCATACAATTTTATTAGCAATAAAACCACAGCGTTCATAGTTAATGTTGTTACAATGGCACTAAACGTTATCCTTAATTTCATTGATTACAGTTCTGCCTAGCCTTTTCCTAACTATGTTGGGGTCAGCTTCCAGTTTAACCAAATGCAGCTGAATACGAGTATTTTACACGGAGCGACTGCCATCAGACCTCAGCTACCCAGTTATTGAGCAATGCCGATATTCTAAGGTTAGACTTGTTGTCAGACTTTTGGGCTTCCGACTTCCCGTAACGACTGTCATAGCTATTCGTATGACACCCGGGACCGACTGTTTAACGTGATCTCCGAGGCACGGAGGGGTCTCGATGCGTAACGAACGGTCACCCATACACAAACTGACCGCGGCAAGCGCAGCTTAACCTTGCAAATCGTATGATCCACGCGGTCGGTAATGAGCCACGAGCCCCACCTTCACTGATAACCTAACAAAACATCGTCATCATCATCTTCCTGCCCTTATTCTACACCAGGTGTGGTCGGCACAACACATATTCTTCTTCCATTCTCCTCTATCAGCCATCTCAGTACTCTCTTTTCTTACCCATATCATCCTTCACACAATCCATCCGTCTTTTCTTTGGCCTACCTCTACTTAATATTTTGATGTCAGGTAGGCGGCTGGTCATAAAACAACAAGCCAAAACCTCTAACAACATGGATTTACGAATAAAAGACCTAACAAAACAAAGCAACAAAAGTTGCCACTACAAGGTACCTAAGTAAAATACTTCGTTTTTTGCCATTTTGATCATTAACGAGACTGAAACTAACACCCATATTCTAAGACGTTCCGCCAAAACTTACTCGACTCATACTAGACTCAGGACGGCCTCGAAAACACCTTCAAAATTGTATTCTTAGTCGCAATTTCGAGTGAACTTTGAGGTTCCTCGACAGAGTCATTACCTTATAATTTGAATTATCTGCATCGCGCAAATAACGCCGCGATAAATACTTGTAAGGATTATCGTAAGCATATTCGATAAAGTCTTCAAAATTCATTTTTGTTACATACGAACTTTGACACTTCCTTCGTTAAGGTAGGTTCCGAAGTACCTTTAGTTTGACAGATGATTTCTTACCTCGACTGAAGAAAAATCTCGAGTCGAGGACGTTTATGTCAAGTCGAGGTAGAGTCGAGTCGAGTAAGTTTTGGAGGAACGTCTTAGAATATGGGTGCTAATATCTGCTAATAAATATCAGTTACATACTGTTGCAGCGAATCGGTTCAATCTGCTATTTGTTGCAGTGATGCAATTGTGATCATTCGCTATTATTGTACGGGATACTCACCTTCAGCATCGTGGATATGATTTGCTTGAGCTAATTTAAATGTAAACTTCTAGTTATTGTCAGAATATTTATTGTCTGTGGGCGATGGACTAGCTCTTGCTAGTCCATCGCCCACTATTGTAATGAAGTTGATTCATCGGCTGTGGAGACATTAAATAAACCATTCAATGTAAGAATATTTGTACGTACCCTATACACCGTGCAATTTTTTTAATGAAATTGTTTCAGTTGTATAATCTATATATTAATACGTGAAACAAAATATTTGTATGTACCCCTTTTTACAAAAATTATGCGGACGAAGGAGTAAGGACTGCAGAAAGCTAATCTTTACATAGTATAAAATAAAGTCGCTCCCGCTGTCTGTACGCTTAGATCTTTTAAACTACGCAACGGATTTGAATGCAGTTTTCAGCAATAGATAGGGTGATTCAAGAGGACGGTTTATATGCCCCACATTAGTATCTACATTGCACCCGTGCGAAGTCGGGACGGGTCGCTAGTATTTTTATATAATATGCATTAGAAATAAATTAAAATTAATAAAAACAACATTACACACACTAACATGCGTTTGACATATACACACAGATATATACATACCTACATATTTAATAGATCAAACTTAAAATTTAAATGAATTATGGTCGAATTTCGACGTCTGGGCGACCACTAGTAATTATAAATACTCGAACAAAAAATTTTTTTTCCTTTAAAACCTAATTTAGTTCTGCCCAGCCCTTTCCCAACTATCTTGGAATCAACATCCAGTCTAACCAGATGTGGCTGAATACCAGTATTTTACACGGAGCGACTGGCATCAGACCACCACAACCCAATTATTGGGCAATGCCGATATCCTAAGGTTAGACCGGTTGGCAGAGATTTTGAGTTTCTCCGTAACGACTGTCATAGCTATTCGTATGACATCCGGGACCGACTGTTTAACGTGCTCTCCAAAGCACGGTCATCCATCGACGGACCGACCGCGGCAAGTGTTGCTTAACCTCGGAAATCGTATGACCCGCGCGGTTTCTAATTAGCCCCGAGCCCCCACCGTCGTTCAAACTTAGATATTGATTATTAAATTTTAAATAAAAAATAATTTACTAACCATTTTAAGAAAGAGACTCCATAAATTTCTTTTTTATTGGGACAAGTCTCAACTTTTTTGGCAGTTTTTATTGATCGTGTTTTTATCTATTTTCGAGACATTATTAACATACATTGACATTCCTAATGAGTAAGCAGTTTACCTTGAACTTCTTTAACTATGTTTGGTTAATTATTAAACAAGTAACTTCGACATGTTGTTATTTCATAAGTGTAGTTTTTGCTTAAACATAACATCACGCCTGTATATACCGAAGGGTTGGGCAGAGGTGTATAGTAACACCCTCATTTCGCCGTTATGTTTAAGCCCCATGTAATAGAGCGCGAGCCAATTGCTATCAACCGGGCACAAATCCAAACTCCGGGCTTTTATTGAGGAATTCCACATGGAAAGCCCCAACAACACTTTGCCCAACCTGGGGATCGAACCCAGGACCTCACGATCAGCAGTCGCGCTTACCACCACTAGACCAACGAGGCAGCTAGTCAGTTTTTGCTTAAAGTTCTGCGTTTTTACATAAGGAACTAAGCGTAAAAATAACGACAGTGATAACATAACTAAACAATACATTAACTTTTTATTGAATAGTAAATTCATTAGTGTGTTGGACCGAAACAAATGTTTGTATATAAGGATTACTACCTACTCTCATTTTTATGACTGACATTTATATGTAGTTTTATTATATTTATGTAGCTTTACTTATTTTTTATGACTAATGACTAGCTTTTCCAAATGATTTGCTTGTGATATATTTGAAAATAATCGAGCCCTAATAACCTTGACCGACTAGGTACGTGTTGACGACGACGTAACACGTGACCGCAAAACATTTTTTGTTCCGGGTTCAATTCAAAAAAGCTCCTTTTCAAACATGGCAGACTAATATAATCGATTCTTTGTTTTTCTGTTAAGAAAAAATATTATCAAGTACCCACTTCATGTTAATAACCTCACTTCGATAATTATATTTTTGTTCTATCAATTTGAATATTTTTTACCTACTGTTTTAAGGAAAAACAGACGCAAAACTTATAATTGGTAGTTATAAAATTTTATTAATTAATATCAATGGCTCCTGTGACCCCATAAGACATAACATAAAATATTTAATCAATTTTTATGATTCCCATTTATAACGTTTGATTGAAATAATTACTCGAGTTCTGTTTGGTATTTAGCAATCTACGAGTTAAGTATTTAAGTCTCGTATGAAATAATATCTAGGTATACAGAATAGTCCGTGTTCACACGATAAGTACTTGACAACCATGTGATAACGATTATGGCGACGAATTGGTGATCAAGAGGTCGTGAGTTCAAATCCAGTTCGTTGTTAAACAATAGGTACTATTTAACGATGTGGATCCATTCCAAAATCAGCATAGCTCGGAGTTAATGGGGTCAGCTCATTACAGCCCCATCGCTGGGCATGGGCATCTTCTCAGAATGAGAAAATTTTAGGCCTTAGTCCACCGCAGTTAAAGGGGGTGCCCTGCAAACTCTATTCACCATACAAGCTCGTAGCCGTGAACAGCTGAATGTGAGTTTTCTAATAAACCACTACGTTGTACAGTCGATACTGTAGAGACATCATTTTGAGGTTGAATTAGACTGTTTTTCTATTATGAGGACCATATTCAACGGTGGACGTTTTATGAACAGATTTACGTTATTTTGCCTAGCCTTTTCCCAACTATGTTGGGGTCAGTTTCACGTCTAACCAGATGCAGCTGAATACCAGTTTTTTACACGGAGCGACTGCCATCAGACATCCGCACCCCATTAACTGGGCCATGCCGATATCCTAAAGCTAGACCTGTTGTCAGTCTTGGGCTTCTGACTACCCATAACGACTGTCATAGCTGGTATTCGTATGAAACCCGGGACCGACGGTTTAACGTTGTCTTCAAGGCACGAGGGGATCTCTACGAGTATCGAATGGTCACTCATCCACGGACTGACCGTGGCAAGCGCAGCTTAACCTTGCAAATCATATGATACGCGCGGTTGTCAAAAAGTCACGAGCCTCTCTTATAAACAGATCTACTAAGAGAATGAAATAATTTTTAATATAAAAAGAATGCAGATGCGTTTAAATGATAAAGTTTAATTCATCGCTATCTACTAAGAAAGTATTTTTAGCCGTGACAGCTAGAGTAAACAATTACCGAACACAACTGTTATAAAAGTTGCATTATCTGTTTTATAACAGAACACTCTTTTATTACATGTCGCTAAATTCTTAATATTATTTCACTCTTTCGAGATAACAGTCTGGTAAATAAAGGTTCTGTTTCTCTTTAAAAAAAAAATATGACTGACTCTACTATTTTATAGTATTTATTGTTTCATAAATATAACTATCACCTGTGTGGTATAAGCATTAATAAATCAAAGAGATATTCTAATAGTTATGAGCCAACCGTGCAAAGATAACATTGATCCGCGAAAGTTCATTAACTCATGTTTATTTATATATCTTACCAAAATAGCTATTGGACGAATAGACTAGACGACAAAATGATACCTATTTTACATATGACACTAATGTGACAAACATCGGTATAAAAAAACTACAGATTTTTTTATCTAATCAAAACCTTACGAAAGAATCTTAAATACCGTAAAATAAAATATAAATATAAAACAAAAAATTACCTTTAAAATTAATGACTTCAATAAAAAAATAACACAACACTAAACCACAACACACACTAACAATTATTTCGGAACGCGATCACGATAGTATTATATCTAATTGAATAGTATATAAAATTAACCCGTAGGATGCGCAAGCGCTGCTCAACTGGCGTAAAATGTCCAACGCTCGAGTATGTATATGACTGCGATCGACGGCCGGCGCCGGTGACGATAGGAACACCACGATTTCGGGAAATTGTGACTAAACTGTTCATTGAGGCGCCCTCGCTCTTCCAGGAATAAAATTACAATTATAGAACTACTTACGGGTTATAGAGTAATTGTTTCTATTAGATGACAGTCGCCGTATATAGACCCATCATTTTGTATTTGAAAGAATAGTTATTTTGTTCAATATGATCACCATTTTGGCATTAAATGAAAAAGAAAGAAATAAGCGGTGTCTTCATACTCAATATTTCTATTTATTCTATGTTATAATATTGCAGTGTGTACATAAAGTAAATAAGAAGGCATTATACATGGACAATGACTATACAGGGTGTAAACGAAATCATGTAATTCCTGCAAACCTTGTGATGTACTGCTGACATAATTTAACCCTGTAACGGGATACATCTGCATTCAATAAAAAAAATTACAAGAAGTAATCGTGTGTTCTTAACGTGAGGCATTTTAGTGCCCCGAGTTAAATGACCGCGCGGCGAGCGATAGCCGCGCAATTCGCTTGGGGCGCTAAAATGCTTCACGTTAAGAACACATGTTTACTTCTTGTTATTATTTTTTTATTGAATCCAAAAGTATCCTGTTCAGGGTTAATCTATGTCAGCAGTACATCACGAGATTTGCAGGAATTACATGATTTTGTTTACACCCTGTTTAAAACCTGTTCCAATCAATAGAATTTCAGATAAAAGATTGCAATAAAAACAGATCAAATTCTTTCATTAATTATATTATCAAAAATAAAACATGGAATCATTTTGGAAAATCTTTTTACAAAAACGGATTGTCCCAATAAACCACAAAACCATGGTCACACTATTCTGACGTTATATTTATCACCGAATTCACAGTATGTCTATTAATACCTATAATAACGTTACGTATGTCTAGTGCAAGTGTTTCCCAAAGGCCAACCTTGTGGTGGTCACATCAATCTGATACGTCATCGCTGTGACGAATAGCTAGTTATGGTAATATCGTTTACCTTC
This sequence comes from Amphipyra berbera, assembly GCA_910594945.2. Lineage (NCBI taxonomy): Eukaryota > Metazoa > Arthropoda > Insecta > Lepidoptera > Noctuidae > Amphipyra > Amphipyra berbera. The sequence continues at coordinate 15,372,088 of OU343138.1, forward strand.
TGGAAATGTTTTTGTGATAGGTGATGGGTCATAGGTATGGTTTTGCAATTCGGAGTTTAGTTTTGCAGTTGGCGTTCTTCTGCAAAATTTGCTACGGTACCTAATTCACAGACATAGAGAAAAATAACCGCATTCTTAAAAATCTATTGCCGTGCGTTATACCCGTATTCTAAGATGTTCTCATACTCGACTCAGAACGGCCTCGAAAACATCTTCAAAATTGTATTTTTAGTTACAATTTCGAGTGAACTTTGAGCTTCCTCGACGGAGTTATTACGTCATAATTTGAATTATCTGCATCGCGCAAGTAACGCCGCGATAAATAATTGTAAGGATTACTGTAAGCATATTCGATAAAGTCTTCAAAAATCATTTTTCTTACATACGAACTTTGACACTTCCTTCCTTAAGGTAGGTTCCGAGGTACCTTGAGTTTGACAGATGATTCCTTACCTCGACTGAGGAAAAATCTCGAGTCGAAGACGTTTATGTCAACTATAACTACCGATGGTAGTGAGAAAGACTGAGTCGAGGTGGAATCGAGTCGAGTAAGTTTTGGAGGAACGTCTTAGAATATGGGTGTTAGCCTCGCAAGAACTTGAAAATGACTCGACCGATTTTAATTTTTGTACGAAGTTCACTGGGTCATCTAATTCTTTAAAATAATTATATTGTAAAGACGTTCATTAGACGAAGATAGAAAGGTTGAGAAATCATGGGGGAGGTTTTTGCCCACCAGTGGGATGACAGAGGCTGACAGAAACAATAAAAAAAATTCACATGGAAAGAAATATGCAACCTGAAACTGCAAGTACCTACGCTATCACATGTTTTATCAGGAATTGTAACTGCTGTCAAAGAGCCTATACCCCTACTCTACTCTACACGCTATTTTCCTGATGTTCTAAAAGGCGACGAAATGAATGGTAGTATCCTGCTTCTTCTTTTTTCGTGTTGACATGAACTCTAATTATAATACTGGATGCAGTGGTGGAAAGATTCACCAGTCTGGAATGTTGGTAGCGGGGCTGACTACCCATGGTGCGCCTGACGTACTTGATTATCATCACTCGTGGAGACTCTTTCCTATACTCTTTCCCTGGCAGCGTAGTTGTCACTAAACACAAGATACTTCTTCGTCTTCTCTCGTGCACGAACTACAAGGTTAGTCGGAAAAGGGGTACTAAGCCGCGGGCCACTTAAAGGATCACTGATGACTATTTTAAAGCAAGTGTTAAAATTTCAAAATTGGATAAATTTTTTCTCCATGGAAAATATTTTTTATTTTAGTTTTCTCAAAAATACTTCATCCCTGCTTTAGTTATGAATTCAGAAAATGGGGTTTCTAATCCGTGACCCCAAATATGACCTAAATAGTAAACACAGCTGATCATAGCTATGGACAAATAGATTTTAGCGTATTTTTTATGAAATCTTTGAACAGCTATTTCTCTTAAATTATCGAGTTTTGGGGAAAGTTGTAGAACAAAAGTTATTCATTATTATGGGTACTTTAACACCCTTTCGGCTTAGTACCCCCTTTCCGACTAACCATGTATATGAGAATAGCTTATACCGCGAAAAGATAAGCCAGACAGCAAGCTTGGTCGCAAGGCTGACTACCCACTGTGCGCCGAACGTAACATAGGAACCTACTTAAGTAGGTATCGCCACTCGAGGAGGCTACAAGAAAGAAAAGAAAGAAAATGATTTATTTAAGCCTCGTAGCACACAAACACATTAAAAGACAAATATAAAAAAAACAACAAAATAAAAAAGCTACATGCCTCCACGAGATTAAAAAGGAGCCCATCTCAGCATAATGCTGCTACACCGAAGTATAGCAGCGCTGGTTTTCGTATGGGTCCTGATAGTGACCTACACAAGATACATGTTTAATAAATTGTTTTTTAGTGATGATTTGTGATGGTCTAATTAACAACCGCGCGGATCATATGATTTGCAAGGTTAATCTGCGCTTGCCGCGGTCAGTCCATGGATGGGTGACCGTCCGTTACACATCAAGACCCCTCCGTGTCTCGGAGAGCACGTTAAACAGTCGGTTATGACAGTCGTTACGGGTAGTCAGAAGCTTGAAAGTCTGACAACTGATCTAACCTTAGGATATCGGCATTGCCCAGTAACTGGGTTGCGGAGGTCTGATGGCAGTCGCTCCGTGTAAAATACTAGTATTCAGCTGTATCTGGTTAGACTAGAAGCTGATCCCCACATAGTTGGAAAAAAGCTAGGCAGAACTAGTGATGATTTGTGATGAATATGGCAATATTAATATAGGTACCATGGAGCATTGACCCGACTGAAAAAAAACATTTACTTCAATAGATAAGCGGTAATTAAAAATTATATCAAACACACAAACACATAAATAATATCATTAATAACTAGCTGTGTCCTCACGGCTCCGCCCGTAGCCTATGTTACTCAATGATAATGTAGCTTACTAACGGCAAAAGAATTTTTGAAATAAGTCCAGTACTTTTTAAGTTTATTCGTTACATACAAAAATACAAATCTTTCCTCTTTATAATATTAGTATAGATTAATTCTACGTCATAATAATTGTGCGAATCATCTGATTTATTAATAAATGTTTATTATTATACGTGTCAATGTCAAAATCGTCATAGCAGAATTTCCTATGGTATTAATTTGAAACAGTTTTATCTACGTGACTTCGTTCGCGTCATATGTGTGGGGAATTCCTTATTCATGATTTATATGCAACTTTCACATTAATCATCCTATTCATGCCTATCATTATGCCTAGTGGTGTGACCGTCGGACTGCCAAGTCATAGATTTCGAGTTCGAACCCAAGGCACGCACCTCTGACTTTTCGGATTCATGTGCGTATTGTATAATTACCACTTGCTTAAAAACGGTGAAGGAAAACATCGTGAGGAAACCGGCATGCCTGAGAGATATTTTTCGACTGCATATGAAGCCAAGCCATATCTAGCCTCTGGGCGGCATAAACTCTGACACCAGGTTAGTTACTAACCACACGAAAAGAAGAAGATCACATCCTTTTTGATAATGGTAGGTAGATACTTATAGTTTCACGCCTTTATTCCCCGAAGGGGTAAGCAGAGGTGTTCTCCTATTACAGGAGTTTATACACCCACGTTTTGCTTCTGTGGCGAGCCTATTGCCATTGTTCAGGCACAACTATGATGCCAGGTTCATCGCCTCTTACAACATGCTTGCCTGGTAATGAAGGGGAAAATACTGCGATCACAAATTTATTTTATCTACTACCTAAGTGAAACTATTCTGGTAACCTAAACCTTATCGACCAAAATAAATCTTTTTCACTTATAACATCTCGCCTGTATTCCCCGAAGGGTTTGGCAGAGGTGTATAGTAACACCCTCATTTCGCCGCTATGTTTAAGTCTCATGTAATATGGGGCGAGCCTATTGCTATCAACCGGGCACAAATCAAACTCGTTGCTACTGAGGAATTCCACACGGAAAACCCAATAACACTGCGCGACCTGGGTATTGAGTCCAGGACCATACGATCAACAGTCGCGCTTCCCACAACTAGAACAACCAAAAAAAAACCTATTAGTCACACAATATGCATTGAGCCTTACACAATAATCTTTGCCCGATGATCACACACAATAAGAAAATATTCTCTAAAACCTACATTGAACTTTGCTCTTCCTCAAGGGAGTATGATGCGATATGACTAACATTAAATGCATCGTGACGATTCTGACGCAAGCAGGACTTACTGGAGGCATCACGACGGTGATGATTACTCAACTCTTACGCACAATAAATAAGGTAAGAATAGTCTTATGCCAATCTTGGCAATAGCCAGGTTTAGTATCGCCAGGTGGGAAAAAACTCTGGCTAAAATACATCACTCTCAGAGCATTACCGCAAAGAGTGGATCTGATCTAAAATTCCTATCAAATAATGTACTGAGATACATACATAAACTCACGCCCATTTCCCATGGAGGTAGGCAGAAACTATAGAACGCCACATGCTACGATCCTTAGCCTTACATTCTCGTTTCGCTTCATCCACATTCATACATCTTGTCTTACACGCTCGTCGGTTGAGAGTACTACGCACCTGTCCTTCATGAAGAATATCATTAATAACATCGATGTATGTCCTAGGGCGTCCTCTACCGGCGTTTCCATTAACACCCCCATAAATTCCTTTTGTTAACAGCCGTTCACTCATTCTCTCAATATGACCAAACCACCTAAGCATACTCGTTTCAGTTTTTGTCACTACATCATCATCATGTACTGAGATTACCAAAAGAATTAGTCAGAAGATGTACCTACTGCCGATATCTACAGATTACGTTACCTACGGGCAAAGGTATTTAGATAGATACTGATAAATGAAAAACGAATTAATAACGCCGAACACAAGATGAATAGGGAGCGAGCCTAATGCCAATTACCGGTCACAATACCAAATCCTGGCTGCCACCGAGAATCTTTTAATTACACCTAGTCTTCGCTTCTTTTAGTGTGGTTAGTGACTAACCTGGTGTCACAGTTTATGCCGCCCATGGGTCTCTGACGTGGCTTCTCATGCCGTCGAGAAATATCTCTCAGGCATGCCGGTTTCCTCACGATGTTTTCCTTAACCGTTTTTAAAACAAGTGATAATTATACAATACGCACATGAATCCGAAAAGTTAGAGGTGCGTGCCTTGGGTTCGAACTCGAGACCTATGATTAGACGGTAATAGGTATAGTCGCGTCTGTAATCATAATACAGGAATCTGTGTTATCGGTAGCTAACACTGGACAATGTTAATAAAGGAGGGTAATCGTCAAGATGAATCAACGTACCCGAAGTTATAAAAACACTGGTCATTTGACGGAGCAGAGGATTCCATGCCGAACAGCCGAAGCAGACCTTTTATATCTGGTTTGCTTGTCCTCATTTTCTGATCTTGTGTTAATAATTATGTTGTGTTATACAAGGTTAGTCGGAAAGGGGGTACTAAGCCGCAGGCCACTTAAAGTATCACTGATGACTATTTTAAAACAAGTGTTAAAATTTCAAAATTCGTTTCTTTTTTTTCCATGAAATATAATTTTTATTTTAGTTTTTTCGAAAATTCTTCATCCCTGCTTTAGTTTTGAAATCAGAAAATGGTGTTTCTAATCCGTGACCCTAAATATGACCTAAAATGTAAAAACAGCTGATCATAGCTGAGGATAGATAGAATTTAGCGTATTTTTTATGAAATCTTTGAACAGCTATTTCTCTTAAACTATTGAGTTTTAGGAAAAGTCGTAGAACAAAAGTTATCCATTGTTATGCATACTTTAACACCCTTTCGGCTTAGTACCCCCTTTCCGACTAACCTTGTACAGGGTGTACACAAAATCATGTAATTCCTTCAAACCTCGTGATGTACTGTTGACATAGATTAATCAAGCACTGGATACATTTGGATTCAATAAACAAAAAAATTACATGAAGTAAACATGTGCTCTTAACGTGAGGCATTTTAGCGCCCCGAGTTAAATGACCGCGCGGCGAGCTATAGATAGGTAGCCGCGCAATTCTCCCGGGGCGCTAAAATGCCTCACGTTAGGAACACATGTTTACTTCTTGTTATTTTTTTTATTGAATCCAAAACTGTCCCTTTCTGGGTTAATCTATGTCAGCAGTACATTACGAGGTTTGAAGGAATTACATGATTTCGTTTACACCTTGTATTGTGAACTAGCTTCTGTAACTAATCACTAACCCAATAGGGTATGTGACTATAATTTTTTTATTAGAAATTTCGAAACTATTACAAAAATGATAGGCAACAGTGAAAAAACTACTGAAATATTTAATAAAATGCTCAAGTTATAAACGATTGAAAATTGCTCACTAGACAGAGACAACATGACGCCACAATGACGTCATATCTTGCAAACTTCATAATTATTTGACACCACTCCGTACAATATCCGTTTCGCGCGACAAGGACAGAAAATACCCCCTCCACAAACTTCGCAAGCGTGTAGCTCCTCTATTTTTTCATCGATCTTATTTATTTTTTCACATATCAATTTGTATCTATACTTTCTTTAAAATAATACTAAATTGTTGTACATTTTTAATAGTAGTCAACTACCCTACTCTCAGTGGTGGAGAGTCTATGTTGGTTTCCTTTACTTTATTTACCATGCTCCCAATCCTGACATACCGATATTAGCTATAACTGTAATGATAGATTCACCCCTACAAGATTCTGTTGTATGTACCTATATTTTATATCTGTAACCACGTTTGACCTCTGTTATTAAGTTCCATGTAATAGGTGGCGAGCCTATTGCTTCTGGGCACAATTATGCTGTCAGGTTCGTCGCCTCTTACGACCCGCTTGCCGCTTGATGGAGAGGAATTATATTCATAATCTGTCCCCACACGAACTTTTATTTCTACACTAGCAGCCCGTCCCGGCTTCGCACGGGTGGACATTTTTCCCGTTTTTGCAATATTTTTCATTTATGCTCCGCTCCTATTAGTCGTAGCGTGATGTTATATAGCCTATAACCTTCCTCGATAAATGGACTATCCAACACAAAAATAATTTTTCAATTCCAACCAGTAGTTCCTGAGATTAGCGTGTTCAAACAAACAAATAAACAAACTCTTCAGCTTTATAATATTAGTATACCTATAGATTAGAATAATAAAATAACATCACGCCTGTATTCCCCGAAGGGTTGAGCATATGTATAGTAACACCCTCATTTCGCCGTTACGTTTAAGTTCCATGTAATAGGGGGCGAGCCTATTGCCATCGACCGTGCACAAATCCAAACACCGGGCTGCTACTGAGGAATCCCACACGGCAAAATCCAATAACACTGCCCGATCTGGGGATCGAACCCAGGACCTCACGTACAGCAGTCGCGCTTATTATAATAATACTGACCAGATATTTAATAATAAGTAAGATTTATACTAACATTCAAAGGTCATTGACTCTTTTATCATTATTTTGACACCAACAAGGAAAATCCTTAATCATTACACAACCGGACGAATAATGACTACTATTATCACTATTGTTTTAATAGTCAATTTACTAATAGTCAAAAGATAAATATAATAATGCTATTTGAGTGGTCCAGCAGTGATAGCCTAGTGGTTGAACCCTTGCCTGCCTTGGGTCTGAGTTCGATCCCGGCCCGTACCTCTGACCTTTCGAATTCATATGCGGATCAAAATTCGATTATCACTTGCATTAACGGTGAAGGAAAACATCGTGAGGAAACCTGCACACCTGAGAGGGCTGCATAAAGTTCTCGATGATGTGTGTAGTCTGCCAACCCGCACCAAGCCAGCGTGGTGGACTAAGGCCCTTCTCATTCTGAGAAGAGGCCTGTGCCCTGCAGTGGGACCGTAATGGGCTGATTATGTTTATGTTATGAGTGGTCCAGCAGGGATTTGGGGTCATCTTTTAATTGGTAATTCGAGCCAATATGCAGTCGATTGAACATGCAGATATATTTATTTAATCAATCAACTCTTGCTATCACTGTTTTCTGCTGGACTTACATGGACCTCTAGAAACGCTGGCCGGAAAAAGCAATGGATATGGAGTTGTAGAAACATTGGGGAAGGACTTTGCACAGTAGTGAAACAAGACAGGGTAATAAATAAAACCGGCCAAGTGCGAGTCGGACTCGCGCACGAAGGGTTCCGTACCATTATCTATAAAAACGATAAAATAATCACGTTTGTTGTATGGGAGCCCCCTTAAATATGTATTTTATTCTGTTTTTTAGTATCTGTTGTTACAGCGACAACAGAAATACATCATCTGTGAAAATTTCAACTGTCTAACTATCACGGTACATAAGATACCTGGTGACAGATGGACGGACGGACGGACGGTCGAACGGACGGACACCGGAGTCTTAGTAATAGGGTCCCGTTTTACCCTTTGGGTACGGAACCCTAAAAACACTGGGCATGTGCAACGACATTCTTCTTACCTGCAAACCTCGTCAGGAATGTAGAAAATTTGGTTAGTTTTAGGGTTAATCTAGCATTAAAACGTCTGTTAAGTCTACAATAAACCGCTGCACATAACTATGATGAGAGCTTCTTACTCCAGGAGCCTTGAAACACAAGTTAACTCATAATTTCCATGCTAACATTTTTTTTACTAATATCTGTTGCCTGCGGTTTCACTCGTATCCTAGGGGAACTACTTCATGAACCCGGATCAAAAGTATCATATGTGTTAATCCAGGACATGGTCTATCTGTGTGCCAAATCTCATCCAAATCCGTTCAGCCGTTTATGTGTAATTAAGTAACAAACAAAATAAGGCGGATATCAGTGGAAACGCCGATAGAGGACGACCTAGAAGGACATACATCGATGTCATTGATGATGTTCTTCACAAAGGATAGGTGCGTAGTACTCTCAACTGGCGTGCGTGTATGACAAGATGTATGAATGTGGATGAAGCGGAAGGAGTATGTAAGGATCGTAGCGTGTGGCGTTCTATAGTTTCTGCCTACTTCCATGGAAAAAGGCGTGAGTTTATGTAACAAGCATCTCCACAAACTTTCACATTGAATCAGAAATAATTTGACGTCATCAAAGAAACTAGGATTAAAAATAAAAATTCTCCAGATTAATAAAATGCAGCATCATGAAACTAGACTGGCTATTGGCAAGAGATCAAATCTTTTATTGTAGTCAGCCTAGTTTTAAAACATCTGCACAATTTGGAGATGAGTGCATAATAAAATGGTTGGTCTGGAATATCCAGCAGATCAGACCACAGACTAACAGCCCATCATCATAATAAAAGTCATGATCTTTAAATCTGGTTGTTGTTTTAACTACGTAGAACAGATTATGGTTATTCTTTTACGTGAATCGTAAAAGATATGTTTGAAATATTATTCCTGAAAAATAGGAAACATTCATTGCTGCTAAATGTCACATCATTTGATGAAACGCCTGCTTTCCCCGAAGGGTTGGGCAGAGGTGTATTATAACACCCTCTATTGCCATCACCGGGGCACAAATCCAAACTCCGGGCCGCTACTGAGGAATTCCACAGGGGAAAACCCAATAACACTTTGCCCGACCTGGGGATTGAGCCCAGGATCTCACGATCAGCGCTTGCCACCACTAGATCAACGAGTTAGAGACAGATCCCATCCAGATTATCAGAACATTACTGAGGTGAGTCTGCAAACAATGCACCTGGACGCTGACCAATGAGTTTCTGACGACTTAAATATTATATCCAATTTTTTTGCCAAATTATAAGTTAGTAGAGTAATCACAGCAAAAGTACTGTGTATTTTGTCAAGAACCCACTTACCTATAGTTTGCAGAATCGTATTTTTAGGAGGCCCAAGTCTTGCTTAATGTTGGGTCTCTGTCTTCAGTGGCTTACCTTGCCCTAGACGGGCTCTGTATCAACGTTTGTCGGGGGGCCTTTCTACCCGACTGCGGCGAAGTCCAAATGGAGGGTAAAGATTATTCACTAAATATATTACACACGTCGGGGCCCCTGGAGCCCCGAGGCTCCATATCATTGATACGGCTGACACAGCGGTAGCTACGCCCCTATCTTGCTTTCTTCGCTAAAATTAAGACTACAGGGAAAACCATGTGGTCTTAATTTGAGCTAAGGACTGAAGAGGTCTTGGCCTTTTAACTTCCACATCTTGACTAATAAGAAAAGTCCACAGTCCATTTGTTAGAAATAAAAGTAAAGAAAAAACGGTTTTAGCTACCACTAGTCGTACCCCTGCAACATCAGGATTTGAGGATTGAAGGTTGGAGTTATTATAATGTTGTATCGTCATGGGAATTGAATTTATGTGCGAACTTTCAAGAGAATCGGTTAAGCAAAAGTAGTCGAAAAATCTGTCGCAAGATTTGAAACAAACGAATATACGAAGTTAAGCTAATAAAAACCATTTAAAAATCTGGGAACACGCTTGGTGGTAGGATCTATACGGTCCGCCTGGCTAGCTACCACCCTCACATTAAAATCCGGCGCAAAGCAGTTTACTGTGTTCCATCGTGTGTATGTGAGAGCCAGAGGGGTATAGGGGAATCCCTCTATATCACTGTTCCTTGGATTCGTGTGCTCCATCTTAGACCCTGTCTGCGCTTACCATCAGGTGAGACTAGGGCCAAACGCGACCAAGTCAGGAATAAAAGAAAATGGTTCTTCTACCTGTACCGATTGGCATAATGATGCAAGTGCCTTTGTCCACACGTTTCGTAAAACGAACAAAGAATAAAATAAACTCATAAAAGGTAATTATGTACTTCATAAACTTCGCAGGACAAAATTAAAACGTAATCAGTCGTGTACTTGATTACATAAGTTTTGTTTCTGCTGATTGTTATGTTCATTGCTATTTTAAGACAATGCATCGAGCATGCATTTAAGTACCTATCTATTCAAATTGCTCGTGAGAGCATCTAACATTAGCTGTAAGATGCTTTAATATTTATAGAACGCAGTGTAGGAACTAAATAAACATTCTGTATTTCATTAATTTTTATTTTCATTTATTTTGGCTTGCTTCTCTACGTCCCACTACGGCAAGCGGACGGTTTCCACGACGGAAACTAGTTACCGCCGTCTATACAACGTGTTAGAAAAATGCCCCTAAAGCCGAAAGGGGGTTAAAAGGTCCCTTGTAAAGAGTCTATTGGCAATATTTGAAAACCGCAGTATGAACCAAAAAAAAGAAAAGAATTTGGATAAAACATAAAATAATCATCATTGAAACGCAACCCTGAAAACATAAAACAAAAGACTACGACTACGCAGAAAGTTATTTACATTCTCATCTAATTCCCTCTTAAACCGGCTTTTGACTATGGGATGTAATATATATTACATCTTGAGCTATATATTACATCCCACGATTGCTGTTCACACTGTAATATATATATTTTGGAACAGTTCAGCTTCAAATTCAAAACATATGATCAGTTGACACGTCTGCACACGGACGTCACCATGGCGAGGCAGGGGGAGGCGCGGTGTCCGGGGACGTGAGGTAAAATATACACGTTCAAATGACCTCTAAATATCGCTCAGTCGGTCGAAAAAATATTTATAGTTGGGGATGTAATATATATTATAGCACAGTGTGAACGGTCTCGTACAAAATGTATGACGAGCGATAAAATATTATATCTCAAGATGTAATATATATTATATTATATCTCAGTGAAAAGCCGGCTTGAGAGGTAAATGACAACAACCATAAAAGACTACTTGATTATTTACATTTTTCATTGGGAATTATGTAACACGTTGTATAGAGAGTTAAAAAATTTACTCTCAAAATTTTGTGGGGTTACTCGCTATCAGAAATTGAATAACTTTCGTAGAACAACTTTTCAAAATTCGCATATTTCTTTATTACATCATCAGCATCAGCTCAAGGTTGCCATGTCTTGGAAATACCACCGAAGTAACAGTACACCAAATTTCAAATCAATCGGACCAGTGAAAGTTGGTAAGACCCTTTTGTCAAGTAGGAAAGGACGTGATCTTCAAACGCCTGAACAGATCTTGGTAACTTATAACTAAAAACCATCTCGATCACATCAGCTTTCAAACAGAAGAAATCGCATCAAAATCGGACCTTTCGTTTGGGAGCTACGATGCCACAGACAGATACACAGATACATACGTTAAACTTATACTTACCCCTCTTTTTTGTCGGGGGTTAAATAACAAAAATAGCGATCAACTGAGTCTCAAGCTTTCGAACAACTTAGTGGCCCATGGGCGGTCACCCTAAGGCTACGTTCAGACGACACGCGCCCGCTAATCGCACGCCACGCGCGTCAACACCCGCGTCTAACTCGCTTTGATTTTTTTTTGTATATAATTTGAGTCTTATGATACATTAATAGATCTCAAATTGCATTTATGCGAGTTAGACGCGGGTGTTGACGCACGTGGCGTGCGCTTAGCGGGCGCATGTCGTCTGAACGCAGCCTTACTCGCTTTTACGGCATCCACAGTTGTCCCATACCCTTTGTCGGTAACTAAAAAGTACACTCATTAAGTACAGAAAAACATTTACAAAATATTATTGGCCGATGATTTATGGTTCATTTATTGAGATTAAAAGATCCCGAAATACACAAAAGTGAACTGGTTTGGGCAGACGAGGATGGTATGGCGAATTCGGCCATTGCCATCAAGTATTGGCGATACCGGGTGTGTCTTGTTTGGGGATCTTAAAAAAATGTATAGTAAGTGAATAAGCTCTTTTGCCTTCACTGATGAATTTCATCACATCTAGGTACTCACCTCTAAGACAATCGTTGTTCAGTGTTTTAACAACTGGTTTTATTCTAGATTACTTATTTTCTCGTGGTTTCAAATAACTTTTAAACTGCCGATTCTAAAAGGATAGGTACACTTTACTTTAAATCAAAATAAACCAAGTAATATATTATTCATTCATTTGAAAATAAAAGTGACGAACTAGGTAGAGACCTGTATCAATCTTGACATCCAAGAGTGATTTCGGCAACCAGTTTTTGCGACATGATTGTAATGTATTACACAGCATAATTCTAGTTAATTAATTTTGCAATAATCATTCACACTTTTGTTCCCTCAAGAAGTCAGCCGACTTTATCTATACTTAATATTATAAAGAGGAAAGATTTGTATAAATTTTTGTATGTAACGAATAAACTTAAAAACTACTGGACCGATTTCAAAAAATCTTTTGCCGTTACAAAACTACATTATCACTGAGTAACATAGGCTACGAGTGGAGCCGTGAGGACACAGCTAGTAATAAATAATTTATAATCTACTTGTAGTAATAAGTAGTAAGCATAGCGTAATCCACGTAACTATATAGTTAAGTCATAGCTTATTCACAGTTAACTGACAGACTAGACGATACGGAAGATAATGATCCCTTGCCAAATGAATATGGTAATCATATCACACCTTACAACCTACTAGTAGGTACCAATAATATCAAGCTGACTCACTTTTAAATCGTCATTCCAATAATCTAACCTACTACGCTGTACCTTTTCATGTGGCAAGTAAGTATCTACCTACTGACGGCCATAGACTAGATTTTGCAGATGACAGCTAATGTCCCATTTACATAATGGTCCATTGACATAATGTCCTACTTACATAATGGTCCATTCACATAATAGTCCATTGACATAATGTCCCATTCTATCATGGCAGGCCATGATAGCGGTCTATTGCTCTCCTAGTAGACCCCTGATCACCATGAGGCGCCCCCTAATCCAAACCTAATCTATATAATATTATAAAGCTGAAGAGTTTGTTTGTTTGTTTGAACGCGCTAATCTCAGGAACGACTGGTTGGAATTGAACAATAATTTTCTTGTTGCATAGTCCATTTATCGAGGAAGGTTATAGGCTATATAACATCACGCTACGACCAATAGGAGCGGAGCATAAATGAAAAATGTTGCAAAAACGGGAAAAATGTCCACCCATGCGAAGCCGGGACGGGTTGATCCCTATGATCCATTTTTTTTTTTTAAACAAAAACAATGCCCCACACTAGGATTTCTCCTGTATCGTGGGTGCGTTTACAGACACTAATCTTCACATGCACAAACATCCAGACCCGGAACAACTATCTATAGGTCATACAAATATTTGTTCCGTGCGGGAATCGAACCCACAACCCGTAGCGCAGAAGCCGATTGCTCAGCCACTGCACCAAACGTGTTGTCAAAAAAAAACCTTCCGGGTCATCACGACCACCTTCGGGGTCTTCCATAGCCCCCGAGGGATTCAAATGTCTAGAGACATTATTGCCTGTAGAGACGACTACATTTCACTCGCCCGGATATACGACGCATACCCGGACGTCACCCAAGCTCTTAGGAACTTGCCTCACAACGTGTAGATTAGGGCCTAGCTGTCTATACTATACACACACACAACCGACGCGCACCCGGCCTCGCCGTCGAGGCGCTCGTGACCCCCCGTAATATCAAGCCCGACCCTTGCTCTACAAGCCAGCCCGCGTGCTGAGCCAGTAGTTATAAAAATTCCCTAATAATAATTAACCCAGCCCGACCCTTGTTATCTCTCAACGACGCACTAAGCCGTGGTTCTAACCCCACAGGGGGTGCCCTTAGTGATCGGCGTTTAATTTATATTCCTAGTTTGTAACCCCTGGCTGGGGGCCTTAAAGTAATTTTTGGCCACCCCTGGAATAGTCCGGTTGAGCATCTAAAAAGCTTTCAAAGCTTTAATTGCGAGTGGTCCTCATCAAAAAAAAAAAATAAGCCGGGACGGGCCGCTCGTGGCGAAACGAGATAATCCATACTATATCTTAAGCCTGCTGGTAACGGGGCGCTGCGTACGTAATTTACCAGGCACTGTTCCAACTCTTGGATTGTTACTTATATTTTCGATAACACGCTTAGAAAGACTAGAACTGAGTGGCAGCCAACCTCAGCATCTTCTTCTTCTTCCTGCCCTTATCCGACACTAGGTGGGGTCAGCACAACATGTATTTCATAAATCCATGTTGTTAGAGGTTTTGGCTTATTGTTTTATGACCGGCCGCCTGCCTGACATCAACCCTCTTTGAAAATACTCGTTAGCCAACCTCAACATCATAACCTTATTAGTCGTTGGACGTCCACAAGCGAACATGGAACACCCATGGCCCATACTGACTCACAAATAAATATTAATACAAATAAGACATGTTTGGCCATTTCTTTGTTACCGCATTACTAATAGTATTAATACTTGAACTACGTTAGTCATAGTATGCGTGTGCGCATGAGATCCGCCTACGATCATCAGTCATTCAATGGAATCAATGATGATGACTTAATCGTTAAGGAATAAAAACGTAAACAAAAACCCCGTAGTATGTTGTGAATTTGTAAGGTGCCTGAGTACCTGCGCAGAGGCATGTGTATGACTCTTAATGATGGCGCGTATTTGAAGAACATCGGCATTGATTGTAACGCTCGCAGGCACTAATCAAGGTTCAAATAGCAAGCAAACAGTTTATACTGCTTGGAGGATCCAAAATTCGAACTCGGCCTGCAAATCAGACTTTTCGAATTCATTTGCGGATCAGAATTTGATCATCACTTGCGTTAACGGTGAAGGAAAACATCGTGAGGACACTTGCACATCTGAGAGCGCTCTATAAAGACGACACGTTTGGTGCAGTGGCTGAGCGATCGGCTTCTGCGCTACGGGTCGTGCGTTCCCGCACAGAGCAAATATTTGTATGGCCTACAGATAGTTGTTCCGGGTCTGGATGTTTGTGCGTGTGAAGATTTGTGTCTGTAAACGCATCCACGACACAGGAGAAAACAGAGAGTGGGCAAGGAGTTTAAAAAAAAAAACAAAAAAAAGTTCTCGATTGTGTATAGTCCGTCAACCCGCACTGGGCCAGCGTGGTGGATTAAAGCAAAGTATTCTTTATTGTTTTTGATTGAGTAGTTACAGTTGTTATATATTTATGTGATAGTGTACAGCAATCAGTCCATTGTGGACATACAATAATTTTAAATTAACGTGACCAAGTCTAGAAATAGATAATTACAATAAAAATCATGTTAATATCAATCAAAAACAAAACTAAAACCTACTCATTCTGAGAAGAGGCGAGTGCCCTGCAGTGGGACAGAAATATGTTGGGAACAAATACTAGAAATAAGTATCTTACTGTACAACCGATTGTATTACGATAGTGTACACTATCTTAAACCAATCGGTTATTACAATTTATTGAATTACATTAATAGTAGCTTTTGAACATAAACGCTCCATTGATTATAGCCTTAACTGACAAACCGAGTAATTGACACAAAATTACATAATACACACTTATCCGTACCCAACACCGCAGATATACCACAGAAACATAAATCTATATACAATTTTAGAACGTATGCGTCGATAAATAAAGGTGAAGATCGCTTGTACAGTTTGGGATATTGATATGAAGTTCTGTTGCCGATATATAAGGAAAACCACGAGGTTCCAAGATTAGGGTCAGGTAGTGTTAGTATTTACGTTAAATTTGTACACGCGTGACATAATTTTGTACATGTTTTGCTAATTTGACATAAATATGGTAATAACATAATTACCAAATCAGATATTATCGGGTCCATTTTATTAAATTCTGTCCTCTCCTTACCAATTATCGTTGTGTTAAGTTATGACAGCAGCAGTGATAGCCCAGCGGTTGAACGCTTGCCTTCCATGTAGGAGGGTTTGAGTTCGAACCCGGCCTGTACCTCTGACTTTTCGAATTCATGTGCGGATCATAATTTGATTATCACTTGCGTTAACGGTGAAGGAAAAACATCGTGAGAAAACCTGCACACCTGAGAGGGGTCCATAAAGTTCTCGATGGTGTGTGTAGTCTGCCAACCCGCACCAGGCCTAAACCCTTCTCATTCTGAGTAGAGGCCCGTGCCCAGCAGTGGGACCGTAATGGGCTAATTATGTTATGTTATATTAAGTTATGAGAAGCTTATACAACAAAAAAAATATGGTTACACACATGGCGATCACACCACCAACACCTTACTGAAGGCGAAAATTTTAACTTTGAAAAATTCTATCTCTTTCTAAATATCCTGTTTGGAAAAAGATAGAATATGAAGTTTTTTCGCCTCGTTGGTCTAACGGTGACAAGCGCAACTGCTGATCGTGAGATCCTGGAATCTAACCCCAGGGCAAAGTTTTACTGGGTGTTCCCGTGTGAAATTCCTTAGCCCGGAGCTTGGATGCCCGGTTGATGGCAATAGGCTCGCCCCCTATTACATGGAGCTTAAACATAACGGTATAAAAAACATTTTAGCAAAAATAAAACCGACTTCAAAAATACGATGAAAAGAATAAAATAATTACCATATTATAAAATTAACAGTTTTAGAAGTCGGTGCTAATCCACGCTGAACCAAATTGAAGGCATCGACTTCTAAAACTGTTAATTTTATAATATGGTAATTATTTTATTCTTTTCATCGTTTTTTTGAAGTCGGTTTTATTTTTGTTAAAATGTTTTTTTTATTTTTTTCGTTTTAGTGGCCTTAATTATAAAATATGGTTGGACCTACTAAAGACGCTGCTCGTAACATAATCACATCATCACATTATGCGTACTGTTCGTCATTGAGGAGTTCTATTGTCTATCTCCGAAGTTCTTCATCAGATCTTCACCAAATTTAAATGGAACCAATCTGGAAGTGTATCTTTTCAAATAAAAAAAATATTATCTAAATCGGTTTAGAAATGGCGGAGTTATGAGGTAACAAACATTAAAAAAAAAAACATACAGACGAATTGAGAACCTCCTCCTTTTTTGGAAGTCGGTTAAAAATGAGGGTGTTACTATACACCTCTGCCCAACCCTTCGGGGAATACAGGCGTGATGCTATCTTATGTTATGTTATTAAGTTTGGAAATCTATCTCTTTCTCAATAGGGTATTTAGAGAGAGATAGACCACCAAACTAAATATTCAAGGCTAAATTTATTCGACTTCAGAGGTGTTTGTAGTCTGGTCAACAGTTTTACCTATACCTTGTGACGGGTGGTGGCTGACTGGCCGGGCTCCGGGCCTATAAAAGGTCAGGGATACTGCAGACCTCTCGCGCCGCTGCAGTTGCCCAGTTAAGTGCCACACCTGCTGAAAAAGACCCGGACTCCTCGCATTGTACGAACCATGCCCTATTGTTCTCTTTGTACTCTTTGTAAATTCTTAATTAAATATATATAGTGTACGGTTACAAGTGTTATTCTTTATCCTCCCGTAAGTACACGCCTGCTAAATTGTATGTGCACATGCTAGTCGAGGGTTGACTCTAAAGTCACCCTAAAGTGTTCAACCGTCGTGGGTTACACTGACGTTAAACAGCGTTATAACTTTATACCGCGGTTATTGGTAAGGTGGTATAACATAACCCATTACTGTCCCACTGCTGGGCACGGACCTCTTCTCAGAATGAGAAGAGTTTAGGCCTTAGTCTACTACGCTGGCCTGGTGCGGGTTGGCAGACTACACACACCATTGAGGAACTTTATGGAGGCCTTCTCAGGTGTGCAGGTTTCCTCACGATGTTTTTCCTTCACCGTTAACGCAAGTGATAATCAAATTCTGATCCGCACATGAATTCGAAACGTCAGAGGTTCGAACCCTCCTGCAAGTAAGGCAAGCGTTCAACCGCTATGCTATCACTGCTTAACCACGCTCACTGTAGATTCTTCTTCTTCCCCTTATCCCACACTAGGTGGGGTCGGCACAACATGTATTTCGTAAATCCATGTTATTAGAGGTTTTGGCTTATTGTTTTATGACCGGCCGCCTGCCCGACATCAACCCTCCTTGGGAATACTCGTTGCGCCGTCGCACGGGTGACCCAATTTGCTTGCTGATATTATGCACTGGGTCCCAAAATTATATGCTTGTCTTGAAAACTTGAAACTTCTCGTACTCGACACTACACACTACTATTCGACATCGTTTACAATAGAAATAAACGGCGATTTATAATAAGATTTTTTTTTTAATTGTAGAATAATTATTTTTTTTTAAATATTAAATTGATATTCGGTTGCCACGGCTATGACAGAGATTATCACCCATATTCTAATACGTTCCTCCAAAACTTACTTGACTCATACTCGACTCGGGACGGCCTCGAAAACACATTCAAAATTGTATTCTTAGTCGCAATTTCGAGTGAACTTTGAGGTTCCTCGACGGAGTCATTACGTCATAATTCGAATTATCTACATCGCGCAAATAACGCCGCGATAGATAGTTGTAAGGATTATCGTAAGCATATTCGATAGTCTTCAAAATTCATTTTTGTTACATACGAACTTTGACACTTCCTTCCTTAAGGTAGGTTCCGAGGTACCTTGAGTTTGACAGATGATTCCTTACCTCGACTTAGGAAAAATCTCGAGTCGAGGACGTTTATGTCAACTAGGTATAACTACCGAAAGGCTGAGTCGAGGTGGAGTCGAGTCGAGTAAGTTTTGGAGGAACGTCTTAGAATATGGGTGTATAGCATATAATAAAGTACTCTGTGGATTATAGATTCAAATAATAAACTAGTAGGCAATAGCCGAATAGGCGTGGGTTGGTGCTGTATCGAGTGTGATTACTACGGAACCCATAAAATTACTATAATATAAGGATAACACCTAATAAATGAAGACTGTCATAACAACGCGCATAGTTAATAGCATTAGCAGAAAGTCATTAATTATGTAACACATGAGGTAGGTACCTGAATAGGTATGCAATATGCATAATACAGGTTGTAAACAAAATCATGTAGGTAATTCCTTCAAACCTCGTGATGTACTGCTGACATAGATTAATCCTGCACGGAATACGTGGAGCATTTTAGCGTCGTGAGCAAATTACGCGGTATATCGCTCGCCGCGCGATCATTTAACTCGGGGCGCTAAAATGCCTCACGTTAAAAACACATTGTTTACTTCTTAAATTTTTTTATTGTACCCAAAAGTATATTCGGTGCATGTTTAATCTATGTCAGCAGTACATCACGAGGTTTGAAGGAATTACATCATTTCGTTTACACCCTGTATATTATCCTCGCTGGGTACCTCTGCCCAACTCTTCGGGGAATACAGGCGTGATGTTATGTTGTGTTATTTTTTAATAGTCATTTTTGTATTAATAGTTACAGTACGCGGCGGAAAACGCGATGGATTGCACAGCGGATTCCACATCACTACAAACGGGGTCTTAATCTCATAATCTAAATATTCCTCCGATAAGAATCATAAAATATCTGCATCGTAAGTAATAAAACATAGAAATCTACAATTAAGGGCAATAACTAAGTAGTAAGTCATTTATATGATCGTTCTTAGAAAACCCTTGCATGCTAATTACAGTGCATCGGATATGACTTATGGACCAATGGACAGGACGCACGCTCTTGACATACTTTACAGACTGCACTCACGGGATATAATGTACCTACGTGTGTACCTACCCGATTTGTACGGTAGCCATGCTTTATTAAAAAAGGATAATTTATTATTTTAATTATGTTATTTATTTATTTTTCATAAAGAATGTATAATCGAATTTTTATTTCCGTTTGCACTATTATAAATTAGTTCACAACTACATTAACACACACATGCACTACTGTTGGTTTAAGTGAACGGGCATGACCACTGACTGACATCCATGGAGCACAAAAGGTTCCAGACGAAAATCAGCGTCAAGTAGGTACTTATATTAAGCTGATCTGGACACCTTTTTGGTCCACCCTTGAGACACATACCCAAGACTTTTTTTATCACATTTTTTGTCTCTTCGTGCTGTGTCCAAATGTTTCTTTACCTTTTTTATCTTTTTTTTTTGATTTTCAAAAGAAAAAAGCTCGTGACATAATTACCAACCACGCGGATCATACGATTTGCGAGTTTAAACTTCGGTTGCCGCGGTCAGTCTGTGGATGGGTCACCATTCGTTACACATCGAGACCCCTCCGTGGCTCGGAGAACACGTTAAACATTCGGTCCCGGCTGTCATACTTATGACTTTATGACAGTCGTTATGGGTACTCAGAAACCCGAAAGTCTGAGTCTGACAACCGGTCTAACCTAGGATATCGGCATTACCCTGTAACTGAGTTGTGAAGGTCTGATGGCAATAGCTCCGTTATAAAATACTAGCCGCATCTGGTTAGACTGGAAGCTGACCCTAACATAGTTGGGAAAAAGGCTAGGCAGAACGAACGATTTCCAAAAGATAATGGAAGATAGGTAGTTATATAGGAGCCAGAAAAAAAACGTATTTTTTTCAAAAACTTTCTTTCGGGAACAACCGTTTTAAAAACACTTGTTTTAAACATTTTATACATGTTCATTACGTGTTAAAAGCAACAACTTTTAATAAGACCTTTATACAATTTCTTTACAACTTGTTGTTAAGTGTAAACGTGGGTTACAGATACTTGACGCAATGTGCTCAAAAGCATTTGTAATTATTACTAACTTTACTAATAAACAATGAAATTAAACCGTGTCAAATATTGGTCTATTGATTTCAGGAAGCATAATAAGGTAATGGTTGGCTTTAGGCAGGAGACATCGACGAGGAAATACATGAATAAACTGACATTCAAAGCAATTAATATATTTATTAAAAGTACCTGCCTAAAATACCCACTAAACAAAAATTTCATACGCAGTGGAAGTAAACAACAAAAGAATTAGGTAATTTGTACCTAAACTGTAAACGATGCATATTACTATATTCCATTTCATATAAAATTACACAAACGTGGCCCATCAAGGCACTGTCTTTGAACCATTTCTTCAACTATTTCAGATCACCTTGATTAACCGTTAAGGTTTATAAAAGTACTAGCGAACCGCCCCGGCTTCGCACGGGTGCAATGTAGATACTAATGTGGTGCATATAAACCTTCCTCTTGAATCACTCTATCTATTGCTGAAAACTGCATTAAAATCCGCTGTAGTTTAAAAGAGCGTTAGCGTACCTACAGACAGCGGGAGGACTTTGTTTTATACTATGTAAAGATAATACTGTGTTGAATCCCAGCTAGAAGCAAACACGTTGTTTGTTTCTTAACAATTCCTTCCTAAAATGGTTCCATTTTGTTCAGTGTTATGTGAAATAGAGTCATAATGATCACCTCCCTGCCCTTATCCCACACTAGGTGGGGTCGGCACAACATGTATTTCGTAAATCCATAGTGTTAGAGGTTTTAGCTTATTGTTTTATGACCTGCCACCTGCCTGACATCAACCCTCCTTGGGAATACTGGGAATACCCAATGTGCTTGCTGATATTATTATGCACTGAGTCCCAAAATGATATGCTTGTCAATCATATTGCCGACAACTAAGCAAACTATGTTCTTCTTGGTGGAGTATACTTGAAGTTCCTCAACCCACTCATTCAGTTTTGCTAGGGACTTTAGTTCTGACATTGTAAACTAATATAGCACCGTGAGCTTCTCTGTAAAAACTTGATGTCAATGTTCTGTATCGTTCCTGTCCCGCTGTATCCCAAATACCAAGCTTATATGAAATAGAATATAAGTAGAATACAAAACAAACCAGCCAATTACTCTGAATATAGAAATCAACCTATGAAAACTGACGCTTGGCAACAGTCACGTATAACCAACCATTTGTGGCTACAAAGCACCACACAATTCTAAACCCTATTCACCAATAAATAAAGCACAAACTGCTATAGACACATTAAAATACTACGAAATAAACGTAACACTGTATCGAGTTCGAAGAATTAAAGATGGCTGATTCACTTTTGGCGCGTCAAGTTTTTGTTTTTATCCTCAATGGTTTTGGGTCATGGTCACCGTGCCTTACTTATTTTGTGAATTAACAATTATTTATTGTGGAACTTTTGTGAATGAAGCTGTCGTTTCTTTATCCTTATTCTTTCTTGGAAGAGTGAAAGGAAAATGACTATTTTTAATTGGTTTGTGGGATGCCTGAACGAAGTGATATCGTGATGGTCTAGATTCTAGAAGTATTCAGAAAGTTTTACCTAGATGTTCTGCCTAGCCCAACATAGTTGGGATCAGCTTCCAGTCTAACCAGATATTGCTAAATACCAGTATTTTACACGGAGCCACTGCCATCAGACCTCCGCAACCCAGTTATTGGGCAGTGCCGATATCCTAGGATTAGACCGGTAGTCAGACTTTCGCGCTTCTGACTTCCCGTAACGACTGTCATAGGTATTCGTATCACACCCGGGGACAGACAGTTTAACCTTTTGGACGCCATTGTCACATATACGTGACAAACGAAAGTTTACCCTGTACGCCAGCGTCACAAATATGTGACAAAAACGATGGAATTACAGTAACCTTGGCGTGGGGGGTACGCCGATGCATTTATGCTCTGGCGTCCAAAAGGTTAACGTGCTTTCCGAGGCAAGGAGGGGTCTCGATGTGTAACGAACGGTCACCCATCCATGGACTGACCGCGACAAGCGCAGCTTAACCTCGCAAATCGTATGATCCGCGCGGTTCAAGATCGAGTGTTGGAAATATTGAGATTAATTTGGGTATTGGAAAGACGAATGCTGCGTCACTAATGGTCAAATACTCAAACGCTACTCAGTTTTAAAGGCCGGTATCTACCAAAGCGAAGAGGAGACGTCTCGAACAACCAATAGAATTGCGTTATTTTCATATCTCTCCGCTTAGCTTGAACACAATCATAATCCTATTGGTTGTTTACTAGACATCTCCTCTCCTCTCCGCTTTGGTGGATACCGGCCCTAAGTTACCGTTAAGTCTCGTGCTGCTGTCACTGTAATTTTAAGGTGAAGTGACAGTGTCAGCACGAAATAGAGGCAACTTAAAATTGAGTACCGTTTGAGTATTTGGCCATAAACCTCACGAATCGAACATCGTCGCTTCGGCTGCAAAATCCGCTATGTTTTTTTTTAATCTATCTTTGCTTCTATTTTATAATAGTTCTCAAGCCACGTGCACCTGTAAAATCTGTTTTTTAATAATTGATTTGGTTAAGAACATCAAAGCATCAAAGACAGATTGAAAAAAAACAGCAGATTTTGCAGGCGCAGCGACGATATACTAGTTAAAGATACCTACAGTTATTATTATAAACATAACATAATAACAAAATTTATAACACCGCAGCTATTAGACAGAAGAATTTAATACAAGACTTGTTCTTATAATTGCAACCAATATTTTCTATTAATCTTTGAATATAAGTTATATTTAATGACAATATATACAATGTAAGTATACTTATAATTATGCGGCCATTACCCATATATTCCATGATTGCCCATTACTCTGATGGTAAGCTAAATTCTTTGCGGAGATAAATGCTTGAGAATCTACTAATTACTTAACTAGCACTAGAAGTTTATCTAGAATTCTGACCGTGTAGTCAGATCATCTATTATGGTGGTAAATATCCACTGCCAAATAAGAACTTCTGTTATAGACCGTGACATGAGGATCAGCAATAATTTTAGGGATATACAGGGTGTAAACGAAATCATGTAATTCCTTCAAACCTCGTAATGTACTGCTGACATAGATTAACCCTGCACGAGATACTTATAGATTCAATATTTATTTTTTTACAAGAAGTAAACATGTGTGTTCTTAAGAACACGTTAACGTGAGGCATTTTAGCGCCCTGTGTTAACGGATCGCGTGGCGACCGATATCCGCGCAGTTCGCTATGGGCGCTAAAATGTCTCACGTTAAGAACACATGTTTACTTTTTGTAATTATTTTTTTATTAATTCCATAAGTATCCCGTGCAGGGTTACTCTATGTCAGCAGTACATCACGAGGTTTGAAGGAATTACATGATTTCGTTTACACCCTGTATTAAATGAATTTAAATTAAAAAAAAACAAATAATCTTCTATATTAAAAATAAATCCCTTTTTCCCTTGGTCACGCCATATCTTGAGGACGACTTTACCGATTGAGGTCATATTTACACAATATATTTGTTTTGTCAAGAGGATGGTTCGTAGCTATACTGGAATCTGATAGGTGGCGTTGTAGTCAGATTATTTACGCCGGCACAGACGCGGGAGAACAGCTAGTAGTTTAAAATTAATGAAAATAACATTAATTTTACAGTGCTTTTAAATACATTGCATACTTTTAGGCAAAGGTCGCTCTACCTTCAAATATTTTTCTTATGGCCAATGGACCTCTTAAATCCGATTGAAACTGGATTCGTTCTATACCAAGTCTGGTCAAATTTACAAATGACGAAGGTTCTTTGGGCTTCGTTGGCTTGGTGTGTGCGCTGGATTAAAGGAAGTCTGCGGTTCTGGGGGCGTCTAGTCAATTTACCTACTATTAATCTTTATATTTAACATACCAGACAGTTTTATCTTTCCATGATTGTTAATTATAATATTATCTAACATGTTTTGCTTCAAACCTGTTCCAGAAGAAACTTGTTTTAATTCGTCTAAAATAATATCTCTGTGATGTGGGGAATTATTAAATTATTGAAATGCTTCAAACAGGTCCAATTTAATTCGATTTGATGTTTTCGTTCGATACGCGATTGATGTTGATAAAAAGATGTCAAATTTTTTATTTAAACTAAATTTGCATCTTGGACCTAAAGCCTCAAAGGTCATAGCAATTGGATGTTTTTAGAATTTCCAATTTCTATAAAAAGAAAACATACACTGGCCTGCAAAAATAAGTATCACACTTTTAAAATTTAAATTTTTTCTAAAGTATATGTAGAAGTTAGAGATTTAAAATAAAAAACGTTTTATAGCAATTTTTATCAGCTTTCTTTGAAACTATAGTAACAAAGTTAAACTCTTTTTTGAGTCCTTTTTGTTTCGAAAATATATCTTGTGTACCTAAAAAGTTATTGCAATTTTAAAAGTGTGATACTTATTTTTGCAGGCCAGTATAGTTGCCAGTATTTTATCAGAACTTTTTCCAACACTGATCAGCAATCTGGTGGAGAAAGGACACTTGTTACAGCTAGTTCACACAGAAACTGTTTACAGGACCCGTTTTAGCGGAACCGTTTTTATTTTGGTGATGGCGGCTGTAGTTGTATGAGCGAGTTCACATACACGACATTATTAGGAATCCAGTAAAATAGATTCAAAGATATTTATTTTTGCTAACTAAGTGTACATAAGGTGGTATAATATAACATAGCTCTCATAACTTAGTTGCCTTTTTCAGGCGTTGCAAAAGAAAAACACTGGATCCGTTATTTTTATCGTATCCTGTCGGCCAGATGCGACGCAGCTGCCATTTATTTAACTGATCCGTCGGTACAGATGTGAACATTACATCCAGTATCGACAGATCCGTTAAAATGGATCAGCGGTGTGAACGGGCTCTGACACTATTTTCTTTTCAATAGAGTCTCCACCAGAGAACGCAAAATAAATTATCTCTGTTTATAAAAAAAATAGCTGTGTCCTCACGGCTCCGCCCGTAGCCTATGTTACTCAGTGATAATGTAGCTTTCTAACGGTAAAACAATTTTTGAAATCGGTCCAGTAGTTTTTAAGTTTATTCGTTACATACAAAAACCCAAAAATACAAAAATACAAATCTTTCCTCTTTATAATATAGATATAGATTAATTGTGTGGACATTTTATTCTTCTTCTTCTCTCATGTCCGCACGAGATCTATGAGAATAACTCATGCATGCCGTGATGAAAAGAGTTGCCAGTCAGCAAGGCTGGTCGAGGGGCTGACTACCCAGGGTGTAGTGGGCGTACCTTTAAGCATGATCACTTGTGGAGGCTCTTTGATGGAGGGGCTAATGGCTAATTACCAACCGCGCAGATCGTACGATTTGCGAGGTTAAGCTGCGCTTGCCACGGTCAGTCTGTGGATGGGTGACCGTTCGTTACACATCGAGACCCCTACGTACCTCGGAGAGCACGTTAAACAGTCGGTCCCAGGTGTCATACGAATACCAAGGATGGACGTTACGGGAAGTCGGAAGCCCGAAAGTCTGACAACCTTGTCCGGTAACTGGGTTGCAGAGGTCTGATAGTAGTCGCTCCGTGTAAGATACTGGTATTCAGCCACATCTGGTTAGACTGGAAGCTGACCCCAACATAGATGGGAAAAGGCTAGGCAGAACATACAATAGTCATTACAGGTATTTACCCAATTCAACAATTCACAAATAATTAAGCGTCGCCCTCTCGAATTCCGCTAAAGAGCAAGTAAAAATATCAAGCCGTTGCGAGATGGAATTAAGTACTCGCGTTGCTCGAACGACCGGTGCGAATTTTAAAATGTTCGTACGGGCTACCGGGACCTCAAACAGCCTCTCCCTCAGAGTTAGGAACGAGCAGCCCCAATGATTCCAATATTTGTGGGTTAAAATACATATTTGACTAAAGAAAGATAACAAAGAGAGACATGTACCTAGTAGGTACTTAGATAAGGGAACGTACCCATACTACGTGACCCATTTTTTACCCCCCTCCCCCCCTCGGTGACCACCCGTAGTATATGCCTATACCCCCCCCCCCCGTCCCCCTCTAGTTTTCACGTAGTAATATATAAATATGGTTTTAAATCATTTTTTCGAAAAACACGAGGTTTCCCTAGAGGATATTGACTACGTGACGAAAACCTAAGACCCCGCCCCGCCCCTGTGATCAAGCGTGGTATTTTGAAGACCCCCCTCCCCCCCCAGAACTGGTCACGTAGTGTGGGTACGTTCCCTAACACGCCCTTATTGGCCAGTGACTTTTTAGCCAGAGTCCGGCTGACCGCCTCGCCTTCCCGAGGCGAGGGACATTGATGAGATTTTCCAACGATAAAAAAAAGGCAGAACAACTCGAGGAGGCTCTTTTTATACACCCCACCACATTTTGTTGAGTAAACAGGACAAACATTACAATAAAAAGATTTCATAAAACTCCCAGCACTAACTTCCTTGGATGATTAATAAATAACCATGAAAATCAATTTATCTTTTATAGCTAACTGAGCTTACCTTTTATAAATGTGTAACGACAAAGTGAAATATTATGGTAATCATAGACTAGAACCTATCATTAGGGCCGGCAGCGGCGTATAATTTGATATTCCAGAACCGCGAGCTAGGTACAGTCGGATCCAAAGGTGTAATAAAATCTATATATATAATTTTTGTTTTTTTTTTGTTTGACTGCCTTGTTGGTTAATGATTGCAAGCGCCAATGATGAGTACGGGGTCCTGGGTTCGATCTCCAGGTCAGGCAAAGTGTTATTGAGTTTTTACGTTAGGAATATCTCAGTAGCAGCCGGGAGTCTGGATTTGGGTCCGGTTAATGGCAATAGACTCGCCCCCTATTACATGGGACTTAAAAATAACGGCGAAATGAGGGTGTTACTATACAGCTCTGCCCAACCCTTTGGGAATACAGGCGTGATGTTGTTATGTTATTACAATATCCAAAGCTGCTACATGGTTTCTGCTCCGAAAATATACCATACACGCTACAACGATCAGGAATTTGCACTCACCAATCATGCACGGATTGTTGAATCAAATCCATTACTGCCTGATCTGTTTAATATCCCGCTTATGCAGTTCGTATGCGATGACCTAACACAATGCATTGTTATTACATAACATAACATTACGCCTATATTCCTCGAAGGGTTAGGCAGAGGTACAGTAACACCCTCATTTCGCCATTATGTTTAAGTTCCATATAATAGAGGCCATTGCGGCAATCGGGCACAAATCCAAACTCCGGGCTGTTACTGAGGAATTCCACACGGAAAAACCCAATACCACTGTGCCCGACCTGGTCTACCTCACGATCAGCAGTCGCGCTTGCCACAACTAAACCAACGATGCAGTATTATTACAATTTGAAGATTTTTTACGTACTTACCTACCTACCTATGAACTTAGCACACATACTCAAATACCCATACCTAAGGAACTCAATGAAGGTACCTATTTATTACCTTTTTTATAGTTTTAGCAGAATCCTAGACGGATGTACATCACGTAAAAGGTAATATGACGTTACGTATTTTCCCTTGCAAATGCAATTGAAGATGACAAATTATGACAATAACTAATGTAAACAAAAGCTACACAATAAATATTATTCCTCTACCTAATGTTCTTCAAAACTCAGATCGCAGACGTTGGTCAGAAAGCCGCAAGCTTAAAATGGAACTAGGTTGGTCACGTCTGCCGCATGTCGGACGAGCTGTGGGCAAAACTCCTCACTGAGTGGAGCCCACACAACGTCAGACGACGTCGTGGCAGGCTCAGAAGGAGATGGCTGGACGAGCTAGACACTTATTGGAAGGGCTGGCCGCAGAAAACCTTAAACCGAAAGGAGTGGAAGGAGGCAGGCCTTTGCCCTGCAGTGGGATGATTATAGCTGAATAAAAATAAAAACAAAAAAAAAATTCAGACAGTATGTTTGCAATGAAGCGCTATTTCTTACGAAAACCACCTATGTGAGAGCCATATCCTTCTGTTGGCCCAAGAGAAGTATAGATTCTGCTCAAAACCCATGAAAGAAATGCAATGAGTCGGGAAACCGTTACGACGACACTTTGGTGCAGTGGCTGAGCGATTAGCCCCTGCGCTACAGGTCGTGGGTTCGATTTCCGTACGGATCAAATATTTGTATGGCCTACAAATAGTTGTTCCGAGTCTAGGCGTTTGTGCATGTGAAGATTTCTTTCTGTAAATGCACCCACGGTACAGGAGAAATCCTAGTGACGGGCAAGGTTTAAAATTAAAAAAAAGAAACCAACATTTTACTACCAAAAATAAAAACACTTTTCACTTTTCTTCACGATTGTACTTTATCGCATTAGACACAAGAAGCCCACTTGCATATTAAATGCTAATGATAATATAATACCGTCTTCTTGCATGAAATTCGACCATTTACTATTATTTTATCAAAAAACTAACACAATGAACGTGAAACTATTGTTTTTGTTAACTTTTTCATTTGTTGCAATAGTAAAATGTATTAATACCAATAGTATTGATATGATCATGTCGTTTGTGACTCTGGATAATAGGCCTACATCTCTGCTTATACCTTATATCTGTTGGAGTCAGCGTAAGTACCGTTTTGAAGAAATATGAGGATTTCAATGCAAAGGAAGTTCCGATCAAAATTAGTAATTTAAAAGGAGTTGTTATTTTGTATGAGGGCCCGTATAGAACAAGACTGGAGTCCCGAGACAGCGAGACGGGGTCGCGGCAGACCACGGAGAAGATGGCGGGACGAGTTGGATGCCTTTCATAAAATTTGGCATGAAGCTGCACAGAATCGTGACAGATGGAAAGAATGGAGGGAGGCCTTTGCCCAGTAGTGGGACAGTACAGGCTAATTATAATATAATAATAATAATTTTGTATGTATCGAGACTTTTCGGACTCATGTGCAGATCAGATCATTGATTATTGCGTTAACAATGAAGGTATACATCGTGGGGAAGTCTGTACACATGAGACGGCCCCAAAAAGTTATTAATGGTGTGTATAATAGGATCGCACCAGGCAAGCGTTGTAAACTTACAGCTAATTCACACAGAAACTTTTTACAGGATCCGTTTTAACGGGTCCATTTTTATTTTGGTGATGGCGCCTATATTTGTATGAGCGAGTTCACATACAAGACAGTATTCCGAATCCAGTAAAAAATACTGGGTCCGTTATTTTTATCGTATCCTGTCTATCAGATGCGATGCAGTTGCCATTTGTTTAACTGATCCATCGGTACAGATGTGAACAACTCATCCAGTACCCATGGATCTGTTAAAACGGATCCGCTGTGTGAACGGGCGGTAAGGCCTTCTCCCCTCTCCTTCGCCCTTCTCATCCTGAGATTATGCTGAGAAGAGGCCCGTGCCCAGCAGTGGGACAGTAATGGGCTGATTATGATTTATTTTTATTTTCTTCTAGATACACTAAAATCCTTGGCTAGGAGCATGTGCGTCATTGGTACCAGTACTGCCACTTCACTGCAGTACAACAGAACTGAGTATGATTTGCAGTACGTTGTCATCATTGCTGATTTGACATGTCCGGGGACTGACAGATTTTTGGTCAAAGTAAGTACCACGCTTTTTTTCTCCATAATTCTTCTAGATATACCATTGGACATACTTTTGAATAGCAAGCATTGAATTTTATACTTTATTTCATGAGCCTAAGAGTTTCTTATTTAACGCAGATGACACTACACGCCTTGTTGTTTTGCTCAAATGGTTCTGCCTAGCCTATTCCTAACTATGTTGGGATCAGCTTCCAGTGTAACCAGATGCGTCTGAATATCAGTATTTTACACGGAGTGACTACCATCAGGTCTCCTCAAACCAGTCACTGGACAACGTCGGTATCTTGAAGTTAGACTGGTTGTCAGACTTTCGAGCTTCTGGCTTCCCGTAACGACTGTCATAGATATTCGGATGACACCCGTGACCGACGGTTTAACGTGCTCTCTGAGGCACGGAGCGGTCGCCCACCCACGGACTGACCGCATCGTATGATCCGCACGGTTGTTATTTAGTCACGACCCCACAAATACTGATACTAATAATCACTTTTTAACAAAAATAAAACCGACTTCAAATGGTCTATCTCCAAAGTTCTTGATCAGATCTTCATCAGACCAAATTTAAATGGGACCACTTCGAAAGAATATTCTTACAAACAAAAAAATAATCATTAAAATCGGTTCACAATTAGCAAAGATATCGCGGAACAAACATACAAAAATAAAAACATACAGTCGAATTGAGAACCTCCTCCTTTTTGGAAGTCTGTATAACATCTGGAACTTATCCAGAAGAGGGAATGGTTTTAAAATGTTCATTGTTCTAACTAACTACACTTAAAGATGTGGTTGACGCTTTCGTAGTTGGAGACCACATATGTACCTACCTAATAATATTATTTCTTAACTATTTAACATTTTCTTGTTATCCAGGCCAGCAAAGAAGGCTACTTCAAAGCACCGTACCGCTGGCTGCTGCTAAACTATGAGGAAGACCTGACTGTACTGAATGACACTGATATCCTGGTTGATAGCGATGTGGTCTTAGTCCAGAAGATTAGCGACCAGGAGTACGTGTTTATAGAAGGTATGAAGGTATTCAATTACTTCGTATTGGTATAGGTATTCTCGTTTATAAAATAATTTTCATCAAAAACCTTGCTGTCTGGATATAGGCCTCTCCCTGTTTGGGGGTAGCCCGAAGTAACCATGTTGATCCAACTAACGATAAAACTCTTGATCCAAACAAAATATTTTCTGGAATTTTATTATTGTCTCATAATATGGTGTCTCATGAGAATAGGTAAGGTCATTTTAATTTCATCTCATGTTTATCGTAGTTGTTGGGTACCTACCTAGCATCTTTCACGGGATACTAATAACCAAGATCATCAGTTCATCTTACAAACTTGATTTTTATCTTGTTTCCCATTAAACTGCCTCGTTGGTCTAGTGGTGGCGAGCGCAACTGCTGATCGTGAGGTCCTGGGTCATATCCCCAGGTCGGGCAATTTTTTATTGGGTTTTTCCGCACGTCATTCCTCAGTAGCAGCCCGAAGTTTTGATGTGTGCCCGGTTGATGGCAGTAGGTTCGCCCCCTATTACATGGGACTTCGGCGAAATGAGAGTGTTACTAT
Organism: Amphipyra berbera; assembly: GCA_910594945.2. Taxonomy (NCBI): domain Eukaryota; kingdom Metazoa; phylum Arthropoda; class Insecta; order Lepidoptera; family Noctuidae; genus Amphipyra; species Amphipyra berbera. Next base: position 15,404,359 of record OU343138.1, read on the forward strand.
TCATCTCTGCCCAACCCTTCGGGGAATACAGGCGTGATGGAGGTTATGTGTTATGTTATTCCCATTCAATCAGCAGCATGACGCTTTTGAGGTACTCAGGCTTAGTAATTGACTTTGTCAAACGTTTATGGTTATAACGACTTATACAGTAGGGGAACGAAAAGATTCGTCAGTTTTCAAATTCATTCCTTTCCCACATCGCGGGCACATGTTACTTTTTCAAACTATTGAACGGAACAGATCAATGCATGGAAAATTATGTTTAATTATTTGGTAGCAAAGGTCAAAATTGCTTTTTGCCTCCATATGACGTAGTAGAGCCATGTAATGTCTTTGATTTGATTTAAGGAGTTTTGTTGTAAAAAACATGATATAAATAAATTGACATTACTTGTCTGTCACCATGTCACGATAATATCTTGTCAAAAAATACTTGTATTTTCATTTTTATAATGTTGGCAATATGTAGTCGGTAAAATAGTTCGTTTCTTGCACTGTGCAAGCAGAAATAGACTTTAAGGTGTACACTATTTTCATTCCCCTACTGTACATACCTGCTCACGCTAGTTACTCATAACCAATACCCATCGTAAATAACTGGTACTCATGGAGTCGCCTACGTAAATTCCTAGCGTGCATTGCCTTTAGGGGTAAAATTATTACATGAATCATGTTTACTATATCAATGACTAAAGAGCTATGGTTGACAAATATTTGGGTATGACATATCCCCACAAAATATTCCCGTGTTACGTGCAAACTTCCTCTTCCCCTTAACCTTTTTCCAACTATGTTTGGGGTCATCTTCCAATTTGACCAGATGCGGCTGAATATCACTATTTTACACGTAGCGACTTCCATCAGACCTCCGCAACCCAGTTACTGGACAATGCTGATATCATAAGATTAAACCGGTTGTCAGAGTTTCGGGCTTATGACTACCCGTAACGACTGTCATAGGTATTCGTATGACACCCGGGACCGACGGTTTAACGTGCTCTCCGAGGCACGGAGGGGTAACGTAAGTGTTTACGTATCTGTTATTAATTCGGTTATTTTGGTTAAAATATTTCCTTGTTACGTTAATAAATTCATTAATTACTTATACAATTCTCGTAAATGAATAGCTTATAGGTTATAGTAATGCTAGTCAGAAGGAAGTAAAAATGTAAAAACGAATATGAATGAATAGAATCGAATAGAATATACTTTACTGTACACCAAAATTGTAACAGCTCTTATACAATATCAAACATTAAAGGGTACAATGGCGGTCTTATCGCTGATAGCCATATCTACCAGACAACCTTTAAGATAGTTACCGTTGTGAGGATATCATCGAGGTGAGGGTAATGCCCGTCCAAATGTCCGCATTGTACGTATCGGGCGGATCGCATATAACCTTAAAAGTGGTCAACTAATGAGGTTGAACTCGTTAAAGTTAGTGAACTCATCTACCATCAGCTACTATTTAACTTTACGCTACTAGACGTCACTTCAAAAGCAGCAGTGTAAATAATGCATTGAAAAAAAAACTGTTATTCTTTTGGAATTCATTATGCGGATCAGAATTTGGATATCACTTGCGTTAATGGTGAAGGAAAAACATCGTGAGGAAAACTGCACACCTGAGAGGGCTCCATAAAGTTCTCGATGGTGTGTGTAGTTTGCTAACCCGCATCAAACCAGCATGGTGGACTAAGACCTAAAACCCTTCTCATTCTGAGAAGAGGCCCATGCCCAGGAGTGGGACAGTAATAGGCTGATTATGTTACGTTATGTATTAATTTGCACCTTCCGATATCTGCCAACAATGCATTATCAAGCACCATTTTCTTTGTCTACTTAGGAAGTATGTCTTGCATAAACAATCTAAACAGAAGAATCGTAATAAAATACGTCCAAGGCATATTCAGTGTTAGCCACAAAAACTGAATTTCCCGGTGACCGCAAAAAATCACCTTGAACAAACAAATTATCGCTTGTCTGTAGGTCATAGAAAGGACATCTAAAATAGTCACAGCATAATAATATCTATAGTACGGATTTTTTAATTTTTGTATAAGGTAAACATAGCTGCTGGAGTAGTCTTCTTATACATGTAATATATCGGGTGTAAAAATACCCTTAACGAAACCGAGAGCTACGTATTCTTCCCATCATTACGATGATTTTTTGGTATTGGGCCATACCTGGAAACCGACTGGTTATGGAGATATTGAAGGTCAAAGTCACCATATTTTTGCACGTATTTCTTGAAAACTAAGTTTAAATGTTATTACTTACTAAACATTCTTCTATACAAACATTATCAACATTTTTTAATGTAGGCACAGACCGCTGCGCGCGCGCTTCTATTGTACGCTACATTTAAAAACTGTTTTTTAATACCAAAAAAAAAAGTCGTTTCAGCAATTATTTTTGCTGTATGTTACTTAGTTTTATGTACAGTATGCGTAGACTTCGGCTTCGTTAAGGCTATTTTTACACCCTGTATACTTACCAGTGGCGAAGGCTCCATACAACTCGATTCCTATCGGCTTCCCTTTCGAAATATGGCAAATACTAGTATCTGTTATTTTCAATTATCATTTAAACAAATAATTATTTACGAAATTACATTGCAGGTATAACATTTGCTTATGAAGGTAACAATCAAAGAAATAAGTTATAATATATTTTGAGTTTGGTCCGGCTTCCCTTTTAAGAAAATTCACCCTTCGCCACTGATACTTACATACTAACTTACCTTGTCCTCTCTTGTAATATTTGTTTGACTAATCATCATCATCTTCCTGCCCTTATCCCAACATATTAGTTTTGTGGTCGGCGCAGTATGTCTTCTTCTTCCATACATCTCTATTAGCCGTTATCTCAGTTGTCACCCCCTTTCTAGCCATATCATCTTTCGCACTATCCATCCATCGAGTCTTCCTCTACTCTTATCCACATTCATACTCAAAACTTTCCTCACGGCATGTTCCTCATTCCTCCGTTTTTCCTCAATTGTTTGACTAACTACCATCCCAAATTAAATGTAATAACAGTGGTCGAAAGTCTATGTTAGTTTTATTTACCATACCCGCTTTGCCCCTAACTGTAATGCTAAATCTCTTCTATCCAATCCTATAACCGTATCTGCGTTCATATATTTTTCAGGTAACTTATTAGATTCGACCCGTATTGACCGTTCTACCTATGTTCAAGTGGTTTTCAATTTTATGTCATCTCTTCTTTGTATAGGAACAATTAAGTATGCTCTGGGGCTCCTTTTCGCGAAAATTTTGTCTGCTGCTGTTATACACAGTTTAAAAAGTTTCCAAAACTAAGCAGCAAGTAAACTCAAGTGGGGGTCTCCTCTCGTCACTCGTCACCTACACACACACCATAGGAAACTGGTTACATAAATTTTCATATAAATTCAATAAATTTATGGAAATCCAACAAAAATAAACATATTATTGATTGACCAATAGTAAAAAAACCCTTATTACTTATAGTTTTCTAAACATAAAAAATACCTTAAAAATGACTCCTCTTTTGTTAGCAGAAATGACCACTATTTGTTTTAACTTGGCCAAAACGTATTTTTGTCGCATAATCTAAGTGGCATACGTTATCTTAGTTTTTAAACATTAGTGCATAAAAGTTTTAAAACATTAATGTTCATAGTTGCTAAATAAATTAAGAAAATGTTAGTATGAAAAATGCAACTTCATTAAAAATTTCCATACAAAACGCTGATTTCATAGGTATATCTAAATCGAATGTTAAAATTATCTTTAATGATCCGTGTTTTGTTACAGCGTACAAAGTATCAGAAACCTCCGAAGTTATTTACACAAAAAGGTCAACATGGAGAAGAACTAACATACAACAGAATTCCGATACGGAAAATACCAGTTTAATAAACAAAAACCAAGTATTTAATGCCGAAAATACCAATTTAGTAAACAAAATCCATATTTTTAATGCCGGAAATACCAGTTTCGAACTTGTGGAAAGCAAGAAGATATTCCCAAAGATAACTGTTACTAAATATGGGTTGATGGAAGATTACAGGACTTCCAATGTGCTGTCATCCAGAAGACATAACTTGAGAAGACATACGCTGACCATGACGAATGTTATCACTGATAGCAATGAGACTAGGCTGCACATGGATGATAGACTGTAAGTATTGAAAGATTATCCTTAAGACCTCGACAATGCACCTGAAGCCGCCAAAAGACAATAGGTTACTCATTATACAAGGTTAGTTGGAAAGGGGGTACTAAGCCGAAAGAGTGTTAAAGTACCCATAATAAGGGATAACTTTTGTTCTACAACTTTCTCCAAAACTCGATAGTTTAAGAGAAATAGCTTTTCAAAGATTTCGTAAAAAATATGCTAAAATCTATCTGTCCATAGCTATGATCAGCTGTTTTTACAAATTAGGTCATATTTGGGGTCACGGATTAGAAAATTAATTTTCGGAATTCATAACTAAAGCAGGTATGATTTTTTTTTTTAAACTTAAATACAAATCTTATTGCATGCAAATAAAATTTTTAACACTTGCGTTAAAATAGTCATCAGTGATACTTTAGGTGGCCCGCGGCTTAGTACCCCCTTTCCGACTAACCTTGTATAAGGTCCAGCAAAATACCTGGACAAACTTTTACAGTGTTCAGTACGTTTAACTAAACATATCTATGCAAAAAAAACGAATTCCATTTTTTTTTATTACCTAATTTTTATTTCATTTATAACTTCAATTTTCTTTTTTTAACTTTTTTCACTTCGCGGTTTATATAAAACACGGCGTGGAAGAAGGGTGTGCCCCGGCGGCGGTCGGTTCATAAAAAATGGATGAGTTTATTGTTAGAGAGTACATGCAATTTAAAACGTTATCATTTTTTGGTTAGAAAATAAACACTTAGATCTCGTTTTTTTTGCATAGATATGTTTAGTTAAACGTATTGAACACTGTGTAAAAGTTTGTCCAGGTATTTTGGTTGGACCTTATATCATTGATGATCATAGTTTAATACTTAGGGAACGTACCCATACTACGTGACCCGTTCAGGGGGGGGAGGGGGGTCTTCAAAATACCACGCTTGGTCACAGGGGCGGGGGGGGGGGGATCTTAGGTTTTCGTCACGTAGTCAATATCTTCTAGGGTGATCTCGAGCTTTTTCGAGCTATAGTCAAATATAACGCGCAGTGTTTAGCGCTTTTTGAACTCACAGGTGGTAACAGTGTCGCACATAAAAGTCAATACTATTTGTATTTACTTTCTGTTTGCAAAATTTTTTTTAAAATCATATTTATATATTACTACGTGAAAACTAGAGGGGTAGGGGGGGGGTATTGGCGTATACTACGGATGGTCACCGGGGGGAGGGGGGGTAAAAAATAGTAAAAAATGGGTCACGTAGTATGGGTACGTTCCCTTAGGTACCTAGTTCTCCTATGAGAACATAAGTGTATGCTGACGTCAATCTCTCTACCAAAATCCTTTGGACACTAGGCACTGGTATCGGTTCTGTTGCGCACTTTGACAGGACTAAACTAAGGGTGTTTGTCTCTTTCTGTTTCAATAGAAAGAGAAAGTGACAGTTGCATTTAGTCTAGTTTAGTACTGTCAAAATGTGCAACAGAATCGGCACCACTACCTACGAAATTCAAGGATGCAAAATAATGGGGTCCCCTAAAAAGGCTACAATTATTCATATGCGTTAATAATCCCCTAAAAAAACTTTTAGGTTCAACGGTTTTATCTTGCAGTACCCCTGCAGCATCAGGATTTGAGAATTTAAGGTTGAAATTATTATAATGTTGTATTGTCATGGGAATTGAATTTGTGTGCGATGTTTCAGGAGAATCGGTTAAGCAGAAGTAGTTGAAAAATCTGTCGCAATATTTGAATCAAACAAACAAATTAATATACGAAGTGAAGATAATTAAAACCGTTTAAAAATGAAACAAACAAGCATATGTAATCAAGATAATAATTTCCCATAATACAGAACATACAGGGTGTAAACGAAATCATATAATTCCTTCAAACCTCGTGATGTACTGCTGACATAGATTAACCTGCACGGGATACTTTAGGATTCAATAAAAAAAATTACAAGAAGTAAACATGACTGTGTTTTTAACGTGAAGCATTTTAGCGCCCCGAGTTAAATGACCACGCGGCGAAGGATAGCCGCGCAATTCGCTCGGAGCGCTAAAATGCCTCACTTCTTGTATTTTATTTTTTTGTGAATCCAAATGTATACTGTGCAGGGTTTATCTATGTCAGCAGTACATGACGAGGTATGAAGGAATTACATGATTTCGTTTACACCCTGTATAAATTGGCTTCAAAATAAAAACATGTCATAATAATGATAATTTTTATCATTAATTTGTCTATTATTATGCAAAACAGTTGCTTAATAACGTGACACTTGAGACCAGTTTTGATCGTTAATTTACATACAAAATATATTCTGCAAACATGTTTACGTGTGGCGTTTTAAAAATACTATGACAGAACATTTCAAATATGTAGGGAATTCCAGACAGAAGTACCTACATACCTAGTTTTAATACCTAATGCTTAATAACAAATGATTTGAAAATAAAATATTTTGATACAAAATCTATCTCGGTGTAAAACTTTATAGGTGACCCGGTGAACTTCGTACCACCTAACATTGTCTTTTTTAAAGTTTTCCTAATTTTCTTTTTTCCTACATCACAAAAAAAACATATCGGACAAATGATTTTACGAGACTAACGCAGAGCAATTGATTTTTATTTATACTTCGAGCTTTGTTATTTATTTTAAAAATTGTTTTATGTTTATTGCAATTTATAATTGAGATAACCCGAAGCAATATCATTCGTGCTGATCAGCACGACTCATAATAATGACCAAGTCTTGTATGATGAATAGATTAGGTACATTACGTTCAGTGGCGTAGCTTGCCCTAGACGGGCCCTCCATCAGAATATGTTGGGGGTCCTTCTACTCGACTGCGGCGAACCCCAAAAGGAGAAAATCAAACCAAAAACCATGGTTCATGGTTGTATGGAGTGTCTGGGGTGTGCTGAGTTTAGCGTTTAAAGTTTGAGTTAAGAGTTTAGAGTTTGGCGTACGGTCTAAGAGCTTGAGTGAGATTATGGATAACAATTTACGAATTTTCGTTTACACATGTCGGGGCCCCTGTAGCCCGGGGGCCCGTATCATTGATACAGCGGATACGGCGGTAGCTACGCCCCTGATTACGTGTTGCAGGGAAAGTCCAGAGGGTGTGCAGAGTCAGCACTCCACTTTGCACAGAAACTTCGTTACAAAGTCTGTGAAGACCGGATGCTTTGGTTCTAACGCCTACTGTTACGGGCATAGTCTGCAGTGTCAGTACTACCCGTGATGCTAACGCTACTTACACATCCAGTGGACTTCTGCACACCTGGTAGACTTGGCCTCCCTTTTGCGGTAAACATCTTTTGCGTCACCCATATTTTGTGGTAAACATTCACGATCGGCTCGAACGTGGCTAATTACCAACCGCGCGGATCATACAATTTGCAAGGTTAAGCTTCACTTACAACGGTCAGTCTGTGGATGAGTGACCATTCGTTACATATCGAGACCCCTCCGTGTCTCGGAGAGCACGTTAAACAGTCGATCCCGGATGTCATACGAATACCTATGTCGTTAGGGGTAGTCAGAAACTCAAAAGTTTGACAACTGGTCATACCTTAGGATATCAGCATTGCCCAGTAACTGGGTTGCGGAGGCCTGATGGCACTCGCTCCGTGTAAAATACTGATATTCAGCCGCATCTGGTTAAACTGGCAGCTGACCAATATTGGGAAAAGACTAGGCAGAACATTCACGAGCTGATGTACGAAGCTTTTCCCAACTTCCCCTACTTAGCTGTTTTTACAAGCTTTTATTTAACTTGGAATGTTTGTATGTTCGGTTAAAATCTTGCAACTGAATTTTGAACCACTTCCTCATATCTTACAGAGTTGAATTTTTACATGTCAGTTCAGTTCCGATGACAATGAATTTTTATGGTAATCATGACCTGAATCGACATACAGGATTAGCTCCAGATAAAGGAACTCTTCAACGGTCAACAGCACAGACACGAAATATTGTGTACGCAGTTTATTATGATTACCGGTTTTTAGTTTTACCTTGACATGGTTGCTGCACTCAGGGTTGGGTCCTGACTAGGGAACTCCTCAATGGTTAGCAGCACACACATGAAATGTTGTATACGGATTCAATAATGTGAAAGTTCGTTCTAAGTTTCATACTAAAAAATAAAAAATAAATTAATAGTAAAAAAAACATTTTTAAAAACAAGCTTTTATTTAAATGTTCTAAAAAGAAGAAAATAAACTTTAAATAACTTTAAATTAAATCAAACCAATCAATTTATTTCATTATACAATTAATTTATTTATATGATGAGCTTGTCGCGAGATATTAAATAAACAAGAATACAATATGTAACAAGATCTTGACAAAAGTAATTCTAAAAAAAAAAGATGTATTGCATAATATTGTAAATCACGCGACAAGCTTTTACATCATATAAATAAATTAATTGTATAATGTAATAAATTTAAATTAACATTTAAATAAAAGCTTGTTTTTAAAAATGATTTTTTTTCTAATTTTTTTTCTATTTATCTGTTTGGAGATGATTCTTGCGGACCGCTTCTACGTAACCGAAAAGTTATTGGCGAGATCTGATGGCTCTCCAACTTAGCATTGTCACAGTTAGACAATACTTTATACTGCCAAGTCATAGGTCTCGAGTTCTAACCCAAGGCACGCACCTCTGACTTTTCGGATTCATGTGCGTATTGTATAATTATCACTTGCTAAAAACGGTGAAAGAAAACATCGTGAGGAAACCTGAGAGATATTTCTCGACGGCATGTGAAGCTAAGTCAGAGGCCCATGGGCGGCATAAACTCTGACACCAGGTTAGACACTAACCACACGAAAAAGAAGAAGAATACTTTGTATTGAAGCATTATTATTTCTTATTGCTCAGTCTTATCTTGTCATTCTAGCGGTCAGATATTCTCCATTATTATATAAATATGCTAATCGACTATATATTTACTTAAAACTCAGAGATATAAAATTATATTTGCTTTATTTATAGCTAGCCTTCACCTGCTTGCAACTTACTTGCATTTCAAGTTTTGCCAAGATCTTTTAATGAGATGAGATTCCTTTTAGACATAGTACGTCGCAATGGTATTTGTATATATATTAATGTGGAACTTTGTCATTCTATCCTCTATGGACTACAGTCAGACACAGTGGTACAGCTCGCTTTGCTTAAAACTGGTACACTTGACTTGATGACGAGTGCCATTATCAATATTATGTCTTAATTATTGTTTTACGTAAAGCTTCTGACATCTCTACGTAATAGAAGATTTTTTTTTTTTTCTATTTTACTTACGTAGTGACTGTTATTAACAGACGTAGAGCATGTTCAAAAATATTTGCTTGCCTATTGGCCATCAAACGCTACAAAATTTTAAGTAAAGTGCGCGCAAGATAACTCTGCGCGCGGCCAAAATCGGAACTAATCATGTTCCGCCATAATGTTGCCGTTTTATTAACTTTGTCACTACATCTACCTGATTTTAGGAATAAAAGAAAATATAATAATAAAGATTATAATAGACCTCATCAGCCGATAATAATCATACTGCATTCTTATTCACTCATGGCACATTTATAACCTTAATTCTTTTCCTTTGCAAATTACGTAAAAATACGAATTAATTTAATTGATAGGTAGTAAATTTAAACGTACATAACTTAGCTCAATTAAAATATAATAAACAGCAAGAGGGCTGCCCAATTTTAATGCTCACGAATATACTACTTTTCCTTGAAAAGTAGGACTTTATATTTTTCCGATCATGGCAACACGCCCTCCGTCGCGCGCAGAGTTATCTTGCGCGCACTCTAGCTGTTAATTTCGTGCTGTCAGTGTCACCTCGCCTTAGAGTGACAGTGACAGCACGAGACTTTAATGGCAACTTAAAATTGAGTAGCGTCTGAGTATTTGGCCATAATTATATCTGACAAGTTTGCTATGGTACTTGCATCCGCTCGATATTATTTCCTAGCCTTATTACTAGGAAATAATATCGAGCGGATGCAAGTATTAAAGACTTATTAAAGACTAGCTGTTTCCAAACGGCTCCACCCGCGTAAGAAGTTTTATTCCAGTAATAAATATAGCCTATGTTACTCGGTGATAATGTAGCTTTCTAACGGCAAAAGATTTTTTGAAATCGGTCCAGTAGTTTTTAAGTTTATTTGGTACATACAAAAATACAAATCTTTCCTCTTTATAATATTACTAGCTGTGTCCTCACGGCTTCGCCCGTAGCCTATGTTACTCAGTGATTATGTAGCTTTATAACGGCAAAAGATTTTTTGAAATCGGTCCAGTAGTTTTTAAGTTTATTCGTTACATCCAAAAATACAAATCTTTCCTCTTTATAATATTAGTATACCTATAGATAAGTAAGTATAGATAAAGATAAAGAAACATTTATTTGAACACAGCACAAAGAGACACAACGGACAAGAAGTGTGTTATATAAAAAGTCTTGGGTATGTGTCTCACGGCTGGACCAAAAAGGTGTCCAGATCAGCTTAATGTCAAGCACTATATATACTTGACGCTGGTTTTCGTCTGGAAACGGATCCACGGATGTCAGTCAATTGTCATGCCCGTTCACTTAAACCAACATTTATTTATTTATTTATTTACATTCTTACATCTACCATTACAGTCTCCCAATTCGGTAGTGCAGTAACTTAATAATAATTAATTTATTAAATACATTATTTACAACACAAAACAATAAACATCATCATCCAATAAAAAAATAAAAACATGTGTGTGATTATGAGTAGTATATGTGTGTGCTAATGTAGTTGTGTACTAATTTATAATTTTGTTAACGGAAATAAATAATTCGAATTTACATAATTATTATTAGTTATCGACTACTAGTACAACAATCTGCTTATAGCTAAAAAAACCCAAAATCTCACAAAATTTTCTAGTTTTCTCAAGAGTTGTGGGTTCATATTTATCTGAAGACGACACAACCACACATAATAATAACTTAGGGTATCAGTTTTCTATTAATATCTCGGGGAAACTTATCGAGATCAAATGCGGTCGCTTCCTACTCCGTCGTATAGTAAACTTTATCTGACAAAGTTTCATTGTCATCTGTTGAGACGTGACTGGGAGACCGACCCGACGTCCATATTAATGATATTAAGTTAATATGATATTTCTATTATATTATGAACTAGAATGTAATATTATAGGTAAGAAAGCAAGTAAGGCGCTTTTCGTAAAGGATACACCTTACCGCCTCACTTGTTTAAGTAAAGATTATTTTTACTTATTTATTTAAGAAGTGATAGCCTAGCGGTTGATTGCAGGGGGGTCTGAGTTGGCCGCTCTCCCTATCCCCTGTGGCCGAAAAGTGGTAGGCGTCGGGGCTACTAACCTAGCCCGTCGCAGGGGGACCAAAGGTGCCCAGACACAGGGCCGTCTGGCGTCCATGTGCTTGTTTGGTCCCCGAGGTGATCACGGCGTGCCATGTGTTCTGGCGCGCCGGGGATGTGGAGTGCTCCCCGTGCCTCTCAGGAGGTCGTAGGGTGGGGCTCCACTGAGGAGAGGTCCACCAGCAGTTGGTGGACCAAGACCTGCTGGGGTTGCGGTGCATGCTTAGGCGAATCCCGTCACCCCAGCCGACGGTCAGAAGGAGGAACACCGTGGGTTTTTAGCCGGTAAGAGTCCGGCAGACCCCCTCGCCTACCCCGGGCGAGGGACATCCATGAGGATTTTCCAAAGATAAAAAGGGGGGGGGGGGCTGAGTTCGATTTCAGCCCATACCTCTGACTTTTCGCGGTCATAATCCTGCGGCCAACACGTCTCTTTCCAGAAAATTTACTCATCATTACAAGTTGAAATAGCTCGTATCTTTCATCTCGTACCAAATGTCACTTTGTCTTTGTGGTTTGAAGTAACACGCGTTTATATACGACACCGTAACCACACTACTAATGTCTAACATTCAAGAAAAACAGTGAAATAAACTCAAACCCACCTTCCATCCAGGAACCTGCACCAGGACTCCATTACGAAGATGTCATACGCCGTTGTAAAGATCTGTTTCCACATGCTGAACGCGACAGAGAGACTGGTGTTCACCCCCACCTGGGGATACAAGGATAAGAACGGGCAGTGGCAAGGGATTGTGGACCAGTTGCTGAAGAAGGAGGCTGATCTTGGTAAGTAAAAGAGCTTATAGGTCATTAGAGCCACCACCACCCGACCAGCACCGCCTCGCCTTGTGCGGTTCGTATTCTTTATATGGACTTCTATGGATTAACGCTCACTACGTCAACTCCGTAGCGTCTCCGGATCGCCCGCAAGCTGTCCACGCGCGGACGGCGAGTGGACCACGCAGTGTCCACTCGTTGGGCGGTCAAATATTCACCCTCTTTTTTTTCTTTCTTCTTCTTCTCCCTGCCCTTATCCCACACTAGGAGGGGTCGGCACAACATTTAATTCGTAAATCTATGTTGGCTTATTCTTTTATGATAGGCCGCCTGCCTGACCTCAACCCTCCTTGGGAATACTCGTTGCGCCGTCGCACGGGTGACCCAATATGCTTTCATGCCCTGAGTCCCAACATGATATGCTTGTCAATCTTATTACCAACAACTAAGCAGACTATGTTCTTCTTGGTGGAGTATACTTGAAGTTCCTGGACCCACTCTTCTTTTCTTTCTTTCAACATTTCGCGCACTCAATAAGCTTTCTTCTGGTTGACAATGCGGCGTCCACCCGTGTACCACCTGTCGATAACGGGTGGACGCCGAGCGACGAGGCGGTGCTGGTCGGGTGCCGGGTGGCTCTAATGAGCTATGACATTATAGGGCGTGTCCTAAATAAAATTAATTAACTGTTAGATAAAAACAAAATCGTATTACTGCAGGAGGCCAATGCTACTGACAAAATTGACGCGTGGAATTAACAAATGAGCTATGTGCCAAAACACAATGAATCAAAATTTAAATAAAAATGGATTGGCTGCTCCTTTGACATAAAAAATATTGACTTCGGTTTTTTGGGCACTTAGCCCATTTGTAAATTCCACGCCTCAATTGTTGCCAAAACGCAAACAAACCACAACCGTCAGTCAGTCAAATCGTTTACGAAAACTGTCAAAATGTTTGATTTTGTTTTTGTTGTTAAACAATTTGACAGTTTTTGTAATGCAAGTGTCTCAATGAGGGTTAGTTCTAACGTATCTCGAGATCAGATTGCGGTAGCAGGGGATCACGGCAAGTAAGTAGTACCTACCGTCTGATATCGTGATCAGTATAGCTATGATCGCTTCGGCTTCAATTCGGTTGCGATTGCGAGTAATAATTTTTAACCGAAATTCCCGTCTCACCATTCAAAAAATTATCTAACAGTCTTAAAAACATTACATTGACTTGTAAAAGTGTCTGTAACAGATTTATTTACAGAAATAAGAATCGTTTATCTATACTATCTATACTAATATTATAAAGAAGAAAGATTTGTATTTTTGTATGTTTGGATTTTTGTATGTAACGGATAAACTTAAAAACTACTGGACCGATTACAAAAAATATTTTGCCGTTAGAAAGCTACATCACTGAATAACATAGGCTACGGGCGGAGCCGTGAGGACACAGCTAGTCATTTATAAATCTGGCATCAAGAACCCTTGGACCCTTCTTTCTTTTTCGTGTGGTTAGTGACTAACCTGGTATCAGAGTTTATGCCGCCCATGGGTCTCTGACTTGGCTTAACATGCCGCATGCCGTCAAGAAAAATCTCTCAAGCATGCCAGTTTCCTCACGATGTTTTCCTTCACCGTTTTTAAGCGAGTGATAATTATACAATACGCACATGAATCCGAAAAGTCAGAGGTGCATGCCTTAGGTTCGAACTCGAGACCTATGACTTGGCAGTCCGACAGTCACACCACTAGGCTATCACTGCTGTTTGACCCTAGATCCTTAGCAATGTATGGAAGCAGAAACCAAAAAATATTTTTCGACTTCGAGCACACTAAAGAAACGCTTGCACGGAGTCTTCAAAGATTTTTCCAAAGTATTTGAATGTTTGTACGCTACTAATTAAAAAGCATGCAAAAATCTTCTATAAATTGCAATAACTGTACTAATCACATTAATTGAGTGTTTGGATACCTAATGAGACTGTTAATTATATTTACCATCAGGAATTTTTTTACGTTCATTGACCTAGCTTATAGGTAGATGCATAGTTTTTTGTTCTTATAAGCTTTTGATTAATCACTGGAGGAATCGTAGATATAACGGTATTTTACAAAAAGCCAGGTATTCATCTGAACCTGTTTGTAACTACTTAAACTAGTTCATCTGGTTTTATGTACTTTGAATAGATATAAAAAAATCGCAGCTGTGTATAAATTAATTACTATGTGTTGTATATTCTTTCAAGAGTTAAGAAAATTTGTAAGGGTAAGGGTGTTACTACACCAATCGATCGATCGTCGATCGAAGCCCTCGATTGACGTTGATCGATTGGTGTGGTAGCTTTGGCTGATCGACGGATACCGTACGACTAACCAATCAATCGATTGCCGGTGGATGGCATGGGTCGACGTTGATCGATTAACCCCGGCTATAATCCATCTGTTTCTTTCGAAATGTATTCACAAGAGAACGCGTTGTCCATCGATCGATCGTCGATCTACATCGATTGATTGGTCTGGTAGTAACTATCGATCGACGTCGACTAATCCATTCTACCATCGATCGATGCCGTCGATCGACGATCGATCGATTAGTCTGGTAACACCCCAAAATGGGGTTATTTGAGAATCACTGGGTTAATTTGCATGTTAAAGCGGTTCCCCTACGGTGACGCAAGTCGGAGCAACACGCATCCGATTTTAACATCGCCGTTAATTGTATGGAGTCGCACACATCTGTCGCATAGCCGTACGTCTCTGTAGGTAGTACGCACGGGGTTGTAGTTGATCCGACTTGCGTCACCGTGAAGGAACAGCCTTATAATTTTGCTGCAATTTATCAGTGATAGCCTAGTGATGTGACCGTCGGACTGCCAAGTCATAGGTCTCTCTCTGACTTTTCGGATTCATGTACGTATTGTATGATTATCACTTGCTTAAAAACGGTGAAGGAAAACATCGTAAGGAAACCGGCATGCCTGAGAGCTATTTCTCGACGGCATGTGTGCCAAGTCAGAGGCCTATGGGCGGCACAAGCTCTGACACTAGGTTAGTCACTACCCACATGAAAAAGAAAGAAGCAAGGGTGCGCGATGTTGAGGTATTTAAATAAAAAGACAAATTTCTTTAAGATCAAACGCGTGTACGTGCAGCAAGGAAAGTTCAAAATCCAAGTCGTAGGTATTACGTTGAGAGAACCGTAATAGAGGTGGTCTATTTGGATTATTTCTCCAGGTACCCTAACAATCTTCACTCAAGAGCGCATGATGGTGGTGGACTACATCGCCATGGTGGGATCCACGGCCGTCCGCTTCGTGTTCCGGGAGCCCCCTCTTTCCTACATCTCCAACATCTTCACGCTACCATTCTCTGGGGCTGTGTGGCTGGCCATCTTTATCTGTGTGCTGGGATGCTCCATCTTCCTGTATATAGCTTCGAAGTGGGAGGCTAGTATGGGGATGGTAAGTGGTCTTAATTTTTGCGCCTCGGCAATGTTCATGTTTCCGAAGTTGTACGAATTATGCGTCCAAATATGTGATCTATTCGAAATTGATCCAAAAAAAACGAAGCTAGAGATATAAAGGCACAAAGAAAGATTGACCGAATCGCATAAAGCGCAGGCCACACCGCGAGCTGGTGGGCGGGCAAGCGAGCTAAGTAGGTACGTTTCACCGAACCTAGCTACTTCAGCGACTCAAACGATGTGAATCGAAGTATGAAAAAGCTAGCTTGCCCGCTCGTCAGCTGGCGGTGTGGCGTGCGCTTTATTAGTACAAATTCGGAAACACGATGATTGCCGAAGCGTATAACATATCGTAGTTTTGTGATATCATACTTTTAGAACTAATTTAACCAGTTTCTCAGAATTATTACTTTTTATTAACTGCCTCTTTGATCTAGTGGTGGCAAGCGCGACTGCTCATCGTGAGGTTCGATCCCCAAGTCGGGCAAAGTGTTATTGGGGTTTTCCGTATGAAATTCCTCAGCAGCAGCTCGGAGTTTTGATTTGTGCCTGATTGATGGCAATAGGCTCGCCGCCTATTACATGGGACTTAAACATAACGGCGAGATGCGTGTGTTACTACATCTCTGCCCAACACATCAGTGAATACAGACGTGATGTTATGAAGACCCTATGGTAAAGAAAATTCACTACTTCACTGTTGGTAACGCCATGATTGTTTGTCAACTATTGTGTTCTTTTGCGCCAATTTAATATCTCCATCTATGCTTCAGCATCCTTTACAACTAGATGGATCATGGGCTGATGTATTGATACTGATCATTGGAGCAGTATTACAACAAGGCTGCACTTTGGAGCCGAGATATGGTGCAGGTTTGTAACGAATTACTTGTTAACTGTAAAGGTTATCAAATGCACAACATGACAGAGTCATATGTGTACCATAATTCAGCCCATTGGCATCAGCAAGCACATTGGGTTACTCGCGCGACGGCGCAACGAGTATTCCCAAGGAGGATTGATGTCAGGCAGGCGGCCGGTCATAAAACAATAAGCCAAAACGTCTAACAACATGGATTTATGAAATACATGTTGTGCCGACCCCACCTAGCGTGGGATGAGGGCAGGAAGAAGAAGAAGAATCAGCCCATTACTGAGCAGTGATAGCCTAGTGGTGTGACCGTCCGTCGGACTGCCAAGTCATAGGTCTCGAGTTCGAACCCAAGGCACGCATTGATTTTTCGGATTCATGTGCGTATTGTTTAATTATCACGTGTTTAAAAACGGTGAAAGAAAACATCGTGAGGAAACCGGCATGCCTGAGAGATATTTCTCAACCATCTCCATGTCGAACAGCCGACTAAGTCTGACCTTTTACATCTGATTAGCTTGTCCTTATTTTCTGATCTTGTGTAAATTGTTATAACTGGCTTCTGTAAGTAATCACTAACCCAATTAAAAGTACTCTCAGTGGTGGAGAGTCTATGTTGGTTTAATTTACTTTATTTACAATGCTTCCAATCCTGACATACCGATATTAGCTATAACTGTAACGATAGATTCACCCCTACAAGAATCTTTTGTATGTATTTTATATTCAAATATTCAAGCAATCCTTCGACCGCTTAGCGCAGAAGCCAATGGCTCAGCCACTACGCCATCTAAGTCTACAAGCAGTATTGTTACAGGACGCTGCGTAACCCTGATACTCTTCGTGGCTCTTACGATCCTGTACGCAGCTTACTCTGCTAACATTGTGGTGCTGCTGCGAGCACCCAGCGCTTCAGTCAGGAGCCTGCCTGACCTGATCAACTCGCCTCTGAAGCTAGGAGCCAGTGATTTCGAGTATAATAGGTACTTCTTTAAGGTAAGCAAGTTCTAGGGCAAGCTGGTTCCGTAAATTCGAATAAACATAAACCTGTGTTTGAATTTATGGTACCACATCGGGAGTACGTAGTAATAGATACCTAGGTAATATTCTTTGTCATTCTCTTCCGATCCAAAAAATAATCATCCAAATCGGTACATATAAATTTGCCAGAAAAATCCAGGTGCAAACATTTAAAAAAAATACATAGGTACGTGTTGAATTGAGAACCTCCTCCTTTATTTGAACATAACATAACATCACGCCTGTATTCCCTGAAGGGTTGGTCAGAGGTGTATAGTAACAGTCTCATTTCGCCGTTATGTTTAAGTCCCATGTAATAGGGGGCGAGACTATTGCCATCAACCGGCCACAAATCCAAACTCTGGGCTACTACTGAGGAATTCCACACAGAAAAACACAATAACACTAACAATAACATTTTTGAAGTCGAATACTTGCATTAAAAAAATACATCGATTCGCGTCGAATAAAGAACCTGTTTGGGTCGCTAGATTACGGCACGATCATAATACATTCACTGTTATTCTTCATAAAACAATTTTATTCTAATTTATATTTTCTTACTAAACGCAGAGTTGAATAAAAAACTAAAAAAAGTTTACCTACGAAGTTTTCTTGCTTAGTAAATTTTCTGCTGCTTACAACATAAGTAAAGGCGGGCGCCAAGCCGTTCATTCTGTTCCGTCGTGTGTGTGTGTGAGAGCCAGAGAGGTATAGGAGACTCCCTTTATATCTCTGTTCATTATCCAATGAGACACGGTCTAAGATGTCAGATGACACGAGGATTCGTGTGCTCCATCTTAGACCCTGTCTGCGCTTACCACAAGGTGAAGCTAGGGTCTAAAACTGCTAAAATATATGTGTGGTTTTCAGAAACTCAACGACCCAATACGCAAGTCTATATACGAGAAGAAAATAGCACCCAAAGGAAAGAAACCAAACTTCTACTCAATGAAAGATGGCGTCGACAGAATAAGAAAGGTAAGAAAGATAGAAAATAAAAAGAATTGTCTGTATACGGTTTTTGTTCTATGTTATATGTACTAGCGACCCGCCTCGACCTCATACACATACCATAAGTTACTTGATTGAAGAATTGTTTCATCAGTTTCCATCAACCGTTAGATACAAGGTTAGTCGCAAAGGGGGTACTAAGCCGCGGGCCACTTAATGTATCACTGATGATTGTTTTAAAGAAAGTGTTAAAATTTCAAAATTCGATAAAACAAAAGAACATGTACCTAAAAAGATTTTTATAATGGTTTTTTCAAAAATTCTTCATCGCTGCTTTAGTTACGAATTCAGAAAATGGAGCTTCTAATCCGTGAACTCAAATATGATCTAAAACGTAAACACAGTTGATCATAGCTAAGGATAGATAGAATTTAGAGTATTTTTTATGAAATCTTCGTACAGCTATTTCTTTTAAACTATTGACTTTTGGAGAAAGTTGTAGAACAAAAGTTATCCACTTTTATGGTTACTTTAACACCCTTTCGGCTTAGTACCCCCTTTCCGATTAACCTTGTATATTTATTTATATTTTGAAAAAATTTGGTGGCTTTTCTTATATAAACAATATGTCTATAAATTATACCCATAAACATTCTTCGAAAATCAATCTATCTAATCCTGAAGACCGGAACAAAAATTGTTTAGTAGTTACGGAGAAAATCACGCACAAACATACTACAGATACGGCGGGGGACTTTGTTTTATTTTATGAGCAGACAATGGTCAACAAAATAACGTATTTAAGCAAAACCTAGATAATTGTATTCAATTTGAATAACCTTTAACACCAATGCAAATAATTCAAGACTCGAAAACGTTTTATACTAAATTAAAATACCTGAATCGTGACGTCACTTATTGATAACAACTGTCTGGAAACAACTATGCAAATAGAAAAGTATTGACAAATGTAAGCGTGTAAGCATTATTGTGAGAAATACTAATAATATACTGGCCTGCAAAAATAAGTATCACACTTTTAAAATTGCAATAACTTTTTAGGTACATCATCTTCCTGCCCTGGTCCCAAGTTACTTGGGGTCGGCGCAATATGTTTTTCTCTTCCACTCTTCCCTGTCAGCCGTCTCATTATCATTTACTCCCTTATCTTTCATATCCTCCCTCACACAATCCATCCATCTTTTCTTAGGTCTCCCTCTCCCCCTCCATCCATCAACATTCATATTCATCACTCTCTTAGTCACATGTGTTTCATCCCTCCTCAGCACATGCCCATACCAAGACAAACGCTTTCCTTTCAACTTTTCTGTCACTGGTGCCACTTTCAAACTTCCTCTAATATACTTATTTCTTACTTTATCCATTCGCGTCACTCCACACATCCATCTCAACATTCTCATCTCCGCTACGTGTAATCTTCTTTCATCCGTCTTCTTCACGGCCCAACACTCTGATCCGTACAGCACGAGAGGTCTTATAATGGATTTGTAGATTTTGCCCTTCAGCTTGAGGGGCATCCGTTGGTCACAAGATATATTTTCAAAACAAAAAGGACTCAAAAAAGAGTTTAACTTTGTTACTATAGTTTCAAAGAAAGCTGATAAAAATTGCTATAAAACGTTTTTTATTTTAAATCTCTAACTTCTATAGTTTAGAAAAAATTGAAATTTTAAAAGTGTGATACTTATTTTTGCAGGCCAGTGTATTTTATAATACCTATCACGCTTGCAATTTTTCATGGGTAGGAAGAACTATAGTTGCTACCTTTTTATTTAAAGATTGCTATTAATGTTTGTAGGTAGTATAATTTGGTTTATATGTGGGTATGTAGATATTTTTTTATATGTATAATACTAGCGGCCCGTCCCGGCTTCGCACGGGTGGACATTTTTCCCGTTTTTGCAACATTTTTCATTTATGCTCCGCTCCTATTGGTCGAAGCGTGATGTTATATAGCCTATAACCTTCCTCGATAAATGGACTATCCAACATAAAAATATTTTTTCAATTCCAGCTAGTACCTAGTTCCTGAGATTAGCGCGTTCAAACAAATAAACTCTTCAGCTTTAAGTATAATATTTATTTAAATATTGCTATTAATGTCTATAGGTAGTATAATTGTATATATGTAGGTATGTAATTTTTTATATAATGTTATTTTTAAGTTATAAAATAGAAGGTACTTATGAGGCTTCCATAGTCACGCAAAGTGAATAAAAGCATAAAGATTTTTTTTTTTTAAATTGCTGAAATATTCTTGTATAAGGGTTGGTATCCACCAAAGCGGGGAGGAGAGAAGATCTCTCGAACAACTAATAGGACTGTGATATTTTTACATCCTTCCGCTTAGCATCAAAGCAATCCTATATTTAACGCAATCCTATTGGTTGTTTACGAGTCATCCCTCCTCTCTTCTCCTCTCCTCTCCGCTTTGATGGATAGCGGCCCTAAGGGACAGAAGAAACGTCGCTGACCTTCCGCCGGTATACATGATTCCATACAAACATCTCATACCGTACACATTTGAACGAAGATGCTTACTAAAATTTCTCGAGTAAATTACGCAACGGATGATCGGCGACGTATCTTCCGTCAGATGTAGCTTGGCCCTAACAATTCGTGTTCTTTACCCATCCCCAAACTACTAAAGACCGAAAGTAATAACGGATTTCAAATCAAAATCTGACTGTTGTTGGTTTTTGACATTACTTCAATCGATTTTCTACATAAACTCACGCCTTTTTCCCATGGGTGTAGGCAGAAATTATAGAACGCCACATGATACGATCATTACGTAGGTAGGTACTCCTTTCGCTTCATCCACATTCATACATCTTGTCATATACACACTCTGGCAATTTCTGTCAATCTGTCAATGAGTCAATCCGGAGATTTTCGATTTGGACCGGTTACTGGGTTCTATCGTAAAACCGTAATACATAGACCAGGGGTCACCAATTACTTTCGCTCGGGGTCCGTTTTAAGAAATGAAATGACCATCGCGGTCCTCACAACATTTTATAGAAAAAAGTATTAATAACATAGATAATGCGGGGGATACATTTTTATTAAATTACGTACTCTGTAGTGCAAGTTGCTGTTCTCGCGGTCCGCACAAAATGGGTCGGCGGTCCGGATGCGGACCGCGGTCCGCCATTTGGCGACGACTGACATGGATATTTATTTATTTCACCACATACAATTGTCATTACAGGTTTTTACCTACCCTGGCCTGCATAAATAAGTATCACACTTCTAAAATTTAATTTTTTTCTAAACTATAGAAGTTAGAGATTTAAACTGAAAAACGTTTTATAGCAATTTTTATCAGCTTTCTTTGAAACTATAGTAACAAAGTTAAACTCTTTTTTGAGTCCTTTTTGTTTCGAAAATATATCTTGTGTACCTAAAAAGTTATTGCAATTTTAAAAGTGTGATACTTATTTTTGCAGGCCAGTATAGTTCAACAATTCAGTTACATAGAAGACAAATAATTAAGCGTCACCCTCTCGAATTCCGCCAAAGAGCAAGTAAAAATATCAAGCCGTTGCGAGATGGAATTAAGTACTCGTGTTGCTCGAACTACCTGTGCAAATTTTAAAATGTTCGTACGGGCTACCGGGACCTCAAACAGCCTCCCTCGGCACCTGTCGCAACCTAGTGTTAGGAACGAGCAGCCCCAATGATCCCAATATTTGTAGGTTATTTAGCATACCACGGAACACAAGAAATACATATTTAAAGATGACAAAGAAAGACGTAAAGATGTACCTAGTAGGTACTTAGATAACACGCCCTTATTGGCAAGTGGTAGTACAAGACGAGGTGGCCGAGAGGTTAAGGCGTTGGACTGCTAATCCAATGTGCTCTGCACGCGTGGGTTCGAATCCCATCCTCGTCGGACACTTTTTACCATAACTTGTTAAATAAATTACTATTGTTGTAGAATTAAAAGATACGGTTCCCTATCTTATCGTTTTCTACAAATTATTTTTTTGATTGGATTTGTTTTAGATAATTGTAACGACTTCAAATGATTTTGTAATTATCTTCTTGTTGCGTAAATGATAGTTGCGCCATCTATCAGGCAATTAATATTTATAAAAACCTATTTGCGATAAATTCCATTTTTTTTGGCGATAGGTATTTTTAACCCCCGACGCAAAAAGAGGGGTGTTATAAGTTTAACCGCTATGTGTGTCTGTCTGTCTGTCTGTGTGTGTGTGTCTGTCTGTGGCACCGTAGCTCTTAAACGGGTGAACCGATTTAAGTGCGGTTTTTTTTATTTGAAAGCTGGTTTTCTAGCGAGTGATCTTAGACATGTTTTATTAAAATCGGTTCAGCCATTTCAAGGTTATCAGCTGTTTTGTTAGCTGCGGTAGGGTTCTTAGACGCATAATGTGTATTACTTTACTTTCAAGCATACGTGTGAAATAAAATTTGCAACACTCATGTATGCTATATAACTATGCAAGATTATGAAATTCTTGGTCTGATGCTGCAGCCAGGATAACCAGTGCACTAGTACACTCTTGAAAAAATAATAGCAGATATGTCGTGTTTGGATTCGTTTTGATCAGTATTTGATTCTACATGCAATTTAATGGTGGCGACATGATGAGCTGATGCTGCAGCCAGGATATCCAGCACACTAGTACACTCTTGAAAAAATAATAGCAGATATGTGTCGTGTTTGGATTCGTTTTGATCAGTAATTGATTCTACATGCAATTCAATGGTGGCGACATGATGAGCTGATGCTGCAGCCAGGATATCCAGCACACTAGTACACTCTTGAAAAAAGAATAGCAAATATGTCGTGTTTGGATTCGTTTTGATCAGTATTTGATTCTACATGCAATTCAATGGTGGCGACATGATGAGCTGATGCTGCAGCCAGGATATTGAGCACACTAGTACACTCTTGAAAAAATAATAGCAGATATATGTCGTGTTTGGATTCGTTTTGATCAGTATTTGATTCTACATACAATGCAATGGTGTAAGGAGAAACACAAAATAATTAGTCAATTACTATGTTATGTATACATAGAAGTTAACAATAAACATATGAATAATTGTACACGTTAAACAAAGAATGCGAGTTCACACTGAAATCTTAATTTATGAAATATATTTGCTTAACAACTTACGTGCTTTTTTGCCAAAAGTAAGTTTAATTTTTTTAACTTAATACTAAGTTTAAAAAAAAAATTAAATTAAAAATTTAAAAAACCCCCGA
Source organism: Amphipyra berbera (assembly GCA_910594945.2). NCBI lineage: Eukaryota > Metazoa > Arthropoda > Insecta > Lepidoptera > Noctuidae > Amphipyra > Amphipyra berbera. The sequence continues at coordinate 15,428,269 of OU343138.1, forward strand.
CGCAAAAAAAAACGAACTTTTTAAAAGTCAAAAATAATAGTATCGTTGAGACATCAAATTCGATTGAGTAACACCTATATATTTTAATTACAGAAATTGATGGATGGCACGATAAGGTTTGCTCGTTGAAATGGCGATATAATATCACGTCGGGGTACCGCTAAGTAAATTAGCTAGCTAGTAAATTAATAGATGGTCAATTAAATGAAGGGTCTGACTTACTTTAGCGGTACCCCGACGCGATATTATATCGCCATTTCAACGAGCAAACCTTATCGTGCCATCCATCAATTTCTGTAATTAAAATATATAGGTGTTACTCAATCGAATTTGATGTCTCAACGATACTATTATTTTTGACTTTTAAAAAGTTCGTTTTTTTTTGCATCGGGGGTTTTTTGCGTCGGGGGTTTTTTTGCTATTATTTAACAAAAGGAATTCGTAAGGCGGATGTCAGTGGAAACGCCGGTAGAAAACGCCCTAGAAGGTCACACGTCGATGTTATTGGTGATGTTCTTCACGAAGGACATGTGCGTAGTACTCTCAACCGACGTGCGTGTATGACAAGATGTATGAATGTGGATGAAGCGAAAGGAGTATGTAAGGATCGTAGCATGTGGCGTTCTGTAATTTCTGCCTACCCTTATGGTAAAAAGGCGTGAGTTTATGTATGTATGTTTAACTATTATTCAAAAAAAAAATATTAACTGGCCAGTGGTAATATCATAGGCCACTAACAGGTACCTAGTACTTAGTTTCATCTAGGTACAGCCGTCATAGATATCTTCTAGGCCAGCGTGCTGAATCATAAACCACAATACGCAAGCCATCTAACAGCCCACACACAGCGGATCCGTTTTAACGGATCCATCGGTACTGGATGTGTTGTTCACATGTGTACCGATGGATCAGTTAAACAAATGGCAGCTGCGTCGCATCTGGCAGGCAGGATACGATAAAAATAACGGATCCAGTATTTATTACTGGATTCGGAATACTGTCGTGTATGTGAACACGCTCATTCAATTACAGGCGCCATCACCAACATAAAAACTGATCCGTTAAAACGGGTCCTGTAAACAGTTTCTGTGTGAACTAGCTGTAACATTTAACACACACATAAGCCCAGCAGTGAACATCATTATGCTGTGTGTAGTTATGATAACTGATGGTAAGCAAGATTCAATTCTTCCAGGGTCTTTTCGCGTTTCACATGGAGCTGAACCCAGGGTACCGGCTGATCCAGGAGACGTACCAAGAGGATGAGAAGTGCGACCTGGTGGAGATTGACTACATTAATGAGATTGATCCATGGGTGCCGGGGCAGAAGAGGTCGCCATTCAAGGATTTGTTTAAGATCAGGTGAGTTCTGGTGTTTAGAGAACCTGAATCTGAACCTTTTGTGCTTACTAATTAAAGGCTTCGGCTCCGGCTTAAGGTACTTCCGTAATTAAAGGTCAATAGTATTTATTTTTATTTGTTTATTTATTTAAGCATGCTTTTATCTATTTGGAACTGGTTTGCATCAGTTACGTCACAATGGGTTCAGTTGAAAACCAGCGTCAGGCGCTAGTAGTCTGACATTTATGCTGAACTGAACCTATTTGGCGCAGCCGCTAGACACACAGCTACCTACTTTATTTTTGTTTACTTTTTTTATTTTTTCTTTTGTTTTGTCTCTTTTGAATTTTTTGTCTGTGTGTCTGACTGCTTTCGTGCCAAATAAATTTATTTCTTTCTTTCTTTACTAAATGGGTGTATGAATAGTTTGTTTACTATACAAAGCCGACTGACCAAACCAAATAGGTCTCAAAAAACTGTCTTTTATTATGGAAGGGTGCCTTGTTTTGTTTGACTGCCTTGTTGGTCTAGTGGTGGCAACCGAACTGGAGAAACGAGGGTGTACTAAAAACACCTCTGCCAACTCTTCGGAGACTACAAGGCGTGATGTTATATTATGTTATGTTTATGGAAGGGTTTATTTTCTTGAACTTCCATAAGACAAGCTTCCATGCGAACCTATGCTGTATTTATTCTCTTCATTTTAAAAGTTACATCTTTCGTTTCTTTCACTAGATATCCTCTCTCTTTTTACACTTCTTCTCTTTCTTCGTGGAGTTATATGAAAAGAGCCTCCACGAGTGCCGATGCTTAACACATTCACAGTCCAATGAGCCACATATCGTACATGGCTATTATTTAACTATTGTGTCTACTTCGTAGACAGTGAAAGGGTTAAGTACGTCCGGTACACCCTGGGCTACAGCCTGCGGTACAGCCTGGCAGCTCCGCTACCAACTTTACTGACTAGCTAATCTTTTCACCATGGCATGCTCCATTCTCGTATACCTCATGCCGACACGAGAGATGAAGATTGTCAGTAAACGAACACTCTATATCATATTTTGTGATGAAAACCGATCAAAATATTCCCAGCTTCCTCAAGATCCGTGAGTCAGGAGTACAGGCGAACGTCCACCAGCGTCTCACGGTCGCCCGTCCGCGCTGTTCCGGCCATGTCTCCACCTTCAGCAGCGTCGGCATCACCGACATGTACCCTGCGATGCTGATGACGTTGTATGGCATGCTGCTGGCTCCAGCTGTGCTGATGGTAGAGATCCTCTATAAACGGCTGTAAGTCCTCATCACCGTGAGGTTTTTGGTCATGTTACTACTCCGGAATATGGGACAGGGCTAGATAGATAGATAGATATACTTTACTGCACACTAAAAGAAATAAAACAGAAGGGAATACACATAATTACGAACAGTACAAATGGCGGTCTTGTCGCTTAAAGCAATTTCTTCCAGACAACCATTGGATGAAAATAATTGTTAAGAAAAATATGAAGGGCAGTTTGCAGCGTACAAATATGTAACCTACTAAAAATCGGGAATCAACTAAATAATAAGTATAAATATATACTGTAACACAAATAATTATACAAGGTTAGTCGGAAAGGGGATACTAAGCCGAAAGGGTGTTAAAGTACCTATAATAAGGGATAACTTTTGTTCTACAACTTTCCCCAAAACTCGATAGTTTAAAAGAAATAGCTTTTCAAAGATTTCGTAAAAATTATGCTAAAATTTATCTGTCCATAGCTTTGATCAGCTGTTTACTATTTAGGTCATATTTGGGGTCACGGATTAGAAACTTAATTTTCTGAATTCATAACTAAAGCAGGTATGTTTTTTTTTTTAAATACTAATATATAAATCTTTTTGCATGCAATAAAACAAACGAATTTTGAAATTTTAACACTTGCTTTAAAATAGTCATCAGTGATACTTTATGTGGCCCGCGGCGTAGTAACCCCTTTCCGACTAACCTTGTATAATAACATTATAATTACAATACATATTACTACTACGTTTGTACGTTTTTTTATTACGGGTCTGGTAAATTTTCGGACCACGTCATCTCTCAAATCTTCATTCAGGAAACAACTGTCAATTAGGTGACCCGTGATCTTCCAACAATACCTCCATACGGGGCTCATCGTTACCAACCGCACGGATCATTGGATTTGCAAGGTTAAGCTGCGCTTGCCGCGGTCAGTCTGTCGATGGATGACCGTTTTGTTTCACATCAAGACCCATAGTTAGAAGTCAGAAACCCGAAAGTCAGATAACTGGTCTAACCCTAGGATATCGACATTACCCAGTACCTGGGCTGCGGAGGTCTGATGGCAGTCGCTCCGTGTATAATACTGGTATTCAGCCGCATCTGGTTAGACTGGAAGCTGACCCCAACATAGTTTGGAAAAGGCTAGGCAAAACAACACCTCCCAGTTTCTACATTTATGGACTTCTTCTTTTCGTGTAGGTAGTGAGTGACTAACGTGGTGTCAGAGTTTGGGCCTCTGACTTGGCTTCACATGTCGTCGAAAAATATCTCTCAGGCATGCCGGTTTCCTCACGATGTTTTCCTTCACCGTTTTTAAGCAAGTGATAATTATACAATACGCACATGAATCCGAAAAGTCAGAGGTGCGTGCCTTGAGTTCGAACTCGAGACCTATGACTTGGCAGTCCAACGGTCACACCACTAGGCTATCACAGCTATTTATGGACTATGCGCTTAAAGCATCGCGGCCGCAACCAGCAGCACCTTCGCTTGCGTCGGTAACCACGTTGCTTTGAAAAGACCCACTTTGAAAACCTTCATTATCTTGTCTTACTCTCTATTTAGGGTTTCCACTCAGTACTGTTAATTTATGGTTTCAGGATGACTATCAGGCAACAGAAGAAAGGCTCGATACAAGATGACTACATCCCTTTCCGACATTGAATTTTTAACCGATTCATAGGAAACTATTGTGAAGTAGCGATGTTACGAAATCTTACTTCTTGCAAAAATTATTCACGGTTTAGTAGGCGAGATATTACGCACCTAGTTATAGCATCATACTCCAAAAATGTGGAAGCGATGAATGGATCATGAGGAGTGGACAGGTTGGATTGCGAAGGTGAGGGCAGTCTTGGAAGAAATTAATAAAGACCTATTACCAAAAGCGGATACTCAGAATAAATTGAAGCTCAAGTTTGACTTGGCTAGTTTTTACCAGCAAACCAAATTTTTTAAATAGTAAAATTATTATGTTTACTTTACAATATAAAAACAGTAACTTGCGTATAACATACAGACGATAAGTTGATTAGCCAAATATAAGATAACTTATATGTGAAAACTAGCCAAGTCAAATCTTGAGCTTCAATTTATCCTAAGTTATCTGCTTTGTGTAAATAATTCGACTGTGTTATCTACAGAACTTGGCACTCATTTAGATCTCAATTATTTTGTCGGCGAAGTCGACAACCACGCATATTCTTATTATTGAACTTGGCTTCCATTTTCACATTTATGTTTTTGATGGGATATCATTACTTTTTGTAAAGAAATTATTATTATTCATCATTCAAAAGTGATCTGTAAAACGTTTACGCGATAGAGTTTTCTTTTTTGTGCTATTTTCTACATTTTCTTGAACGTTAGAAATATATGGAAAGTCCTCCCTTTAACCTTTTTTATCATTTGGCTGTTAGGTATATTTTTATTTCCCACTTGAATCAAATAATCTGGTATACAAACCGATAAAAGCGACCTTTCATCATGGAAACAAGGAGCCTATTCACCTGCGGAAGAAAAAGTCTTTGCTATTATAATTTCGAAAGGTAATAAACATTGTTTGCTTGAAAAACAAATTCAAATCGTAAAAATTCACTGTTTTCTGATTTTTTTCTTTGTATAGGTACCTACACAATATACAGCTGGACGCCAAATTTCAACTATCTAGGTCATCTGGAAGTGGGTTAGGTTTTTGATCTAGGTATATGTCAGTCAGTCAGTGTTAAAAATGCCGATTTTTAGACGTTAATATCTCAATAACCGTACGAACTGTATTTATGAAATTTTGGATTCTAGGTAGTTAATGTAAGGAGTTTTAATAAATAAACCAAATTTCATGTGTTTATGTTAAATAGATTTTGAGGTATCAAGGGGTCAAAAGTGGCTTCAAATGGTTCGTGTAATTTAACACACGGCTGCTGCGTCGCCAGTTCCTTTTTCCTTTGAACTTGGCTTGACACGCTACCGCGTGTCTAGATTTGCTGACAAAAATAAATAATTTAATGAAATGAAATGTTTATTTATGATATTTTAATTAACACAGTTTATTTATTCTATTTTTATAATAAAAAGTTTACTAATTTTTAGGCATAAAAACGATTTGCTAAAATTAAAAAAGAATGTAAAACGATATTCGTAGATATATACTGGCCTGCAAAAATAAGTATCACACTTTTAAAATTGCAATAACTTTTTAAGTACACAAGATATATTTTCGAAACAAAAAGGACTCAAAAAAGAGTTTAACTTTGTTACTATAGTTTCAAAGAAAGCTGATAAAAATTGCTATAAAACGTTTTTTATTTTAAATCTCTAACTTCTATAGTTTAGAAAAAATTGAAATTTTAAAAGTGTGATACTTATTTTTGCAGGCCAGTGTATATCATTAATCTGTGGTACATTTTACCGGACTAGCCCGCAATAAGCTACATTACTGACCTAGAAGGGGTCCAATAAGAGCTACTTTATGAGCAAGTGTGTTGAAAAATATTTTTAATCAAAAATGCTTGTAATGTGGTCATTATTTTGACAACCTTCTTTGAGCAAAGTCGACGTTTCCGCGCTACTTGAATAGGCGCCAGCAAAGTTGTATGGAATTTCATTGCTGGTGAATTTTAGCCACCAGCAATTTCCTTTGAAAATCCATTATTGTCGAGTTTTGTTACAAAAATAGTCTGGTGCAAAAAGTTTTTATTCATAATTTGGCTGTATAGGTACAGGCAGTACAATCATTAAAGACTCATTAAAAAAAAGCTAAAGCCCGGGGAAGAAACAAATCGTTACTTTAAATAAATTCTTACTATACTTAGCTGGTTTTATTTAAATTACTCGCATTGTTCGAGTAAAGCACTATACAAGCCTTGGTCCGCAATGACTGCGCTGCTGGCCACGCTATGATGGCCTCGAGCTTAGTTTAGCTACGCTCTCGGCCTTCAAGCTTGGTCATCATTGCAGCCCTTGCTGTTCGCGCTGTGATGGCCTGGAGTTGCGCTACGCTGCGCTCTCGGCCATCATCAGTGCTGCCAGCAACGCAGTCATTACAGACCGCGGCAGTAATGTACTATTAAGACGTTATTTCATTATTTGCGCATACCAAATATTGCTTTGTATTAAATGTGTATTTGTCTACCCTTTAAAACGATTCATATTTGAGACGACCGGTCGCTTCCATCTTAAAGTACCTACGACAATTGATAGCTATTTTCCTTGTTATTTTATTGCTAAAACATGAGATACTGTAGGGTGACAGTAGGTACTTAAAATATTTAGTTCTTTAAGGGGAAAACGGAATATGCAACTAAAAAAAATACAAAATCTTAATAAAACTTATCATTTATTATAGTAAAAAGCATTTTCTTAAATATAAACAATAGAAACATAACTCTTATAATATTTCTGAGCTTATAATACAAAAGTTATAATAATTTATTAACATCTCTAGATAAGTACCTGTACACACGGCAAGCTATAATATCCAGTATAAGCTGATCTCTCAGCATAAAGAAATTCTGTACTATCAGAGGTCAGCATAAACTGGTAATGTGTAGCTCGCTTTGTCGTCGCATGTACTCATTAAATATTTACTAAAAACCATTGTATGGCACATTTGGTATTTTTTTTATATTACATGACTTTTGACACATTAAAAAACTAAGAACGGATACGGCGCGCGTTGCCCGATCATTACATATTGCCAATTGTTTAAAAAAAACAATTAATAATTATTAATTGTTTTTTTTAAACATTGTTCAAATAATAGTTTAGATGTACTTTTTATATACTTTTACGTTCTTACAAAGCTGTGCATCCTAGATGTTCAAAAAAATACATTGCAAAATTCTATAAAATTAAAACTAAATGACGTAGGTATTAAAAAAAATACTACAATAGATATAATTTAAAAAAAACTGACTATAATGCTTGAAAAATTAAAAAAATAGTACAACAATAAATAATTCAACGTAAAAGATACCTTAACGCCTACGAAATATGATAGCTTATTCTTCGAACACTTCGGCGCATGCTGCTCCGTTGATGTAATTCAGTTCAAAGGATTTGAATGTCGCTACAATGTTGATCCTTCCAACTTTCTGTTAAAGATAGACAAAAATATTTTTTATTAATTAACAGGTATTCATTTGGAAATTTTTTGTCGTCTATGTCCCCCCCCCACTACACGTGGACTTCGAGAGTTTGTATCAAGAAGACGGCAGCAGTATACTCCTTATACAAGGTTAGTAGGAAAGGGTCTACTATGCCGCAGACCACTTAATGTATCACTGATGATTGCTTTAAAGAAAGTGTAAAAATTTCAAAATTAGATAAAAAAACATGCAAAATTATTTTAATTTTAATTTTTCAAAAAATCTTCATCCCTGCTTTAGTTACGAATTCAGAAAATGGAGCTTCTAATCCGTGACCCCTAATATAACCTAAAATGTAAACACAGCTGATCATAGCTGAGGGTAGGTAGAATTTAGCGTATTTTAAATGAAATCTTTGAACAGCTATTTCTCTTAAACTAATGACTTTTGGGGAAAGTTGTAGAACAAAAGTTTAGCATTATTATGGGTACTCTAACATCCTTTCGGCTTAGTACCCCCTTTCTGACTAACCTTGTATAAGTGGATACGGGGGAGTCATGACCCCACCAAGCTGTAGTGCATTTTGTAGTTGAGTCACAGGTTATTAGATTGCACATGCCTCCAACTCTAAAAATTCTCTGAAAATCTTGCGCAGAGGCCTGAAAGCCCCCCACCAAAATTAAAATCCTAGATCCGCACTAGGCTCCTTAGCGGTGATCACTGTGGCGGCATCTATCACGCCACATGCACACTACGCAGCACGACGAATGTCTAGCAAACTACAGCGACGACAATGACAGCTGTCAGTTGAAATGTCACAAATCCTGCATCGCGGTATCAAGATTTGACACGGAGTTAGTATATATAAAACTTCCCAACATCTTCCGTCGGGCAGTGGCCCGCCAGGCATAAGTCCCATCTGGTAGGAACATCCTCCCTTTACGTAGGCGGAACACCAATCTCGTTCCCCTACAACTCCACTGCTATCTCCAAATCGTCTACAAAACGTGGCGATTGTAGCATTAGATACGTTTAATAGTCTCCTTGCAACCGTTTTTAGAAACAGTCCGTCTCTAAGATAAAACATCGATCTACAAACTTATTACACAGGTGTTATACGAATAACTATGACAGTCGTTACAGGAAGTCAGAAGCCTGAAAGTCTGCCAACCGGTATAACCTTAGGATATCGGCATTGCCCAGTAGATACTGGGCAATTCCAGTAATACCAGCCTGGCATGCAGTCGCTCCATGTAAAATACTGGTATTCAGCCGCATCTGGTTAAACTGGAAGCTGAACTGACTCCAACATAGTTGGAAAAAGGCTAGGCAGAACTCTACAACCTTATTACGCATACATAAAGAATAGAATTGATAACGCCGGCGAGCTCCTATTGTCATTATTTGCATCTCGCTCATGCACGTTTTCTGCGAGCGAAAGGCAGATAGTAAATCCGCCATTTTCGCCATGTTGTATCTTCATGTTTAGCAGAACGTTTTGGTCTTGCAAGTTGATGAAATATATAAATCACAATCACTTACATTAGGTTGTATCGGTAGCTGTGCTCTGATCGGCTCCAGGGGGCCCACATCACCGACATGCAGCTTGAGCGTGCGGCCCGCTATGCCGGGTGATGTCACTCTGAACTCGCAGCCGGTTAGCGTGCGGTCCAGGGGGTTGGTGAAAGACAGGAGGGCTACTGCTGGCTGGTTGAGGATTAGGTAATCGTTGAACTGGAATTAAAGATTAAATTGAGTTATTGTGGTGTATTATTTTTCTTAATGTTAGCCCAGCGGGTCCCGGCCTACAAATGCCAGGGTCCACTTTCCGGCTTAGGGCCTTAACCAAACTCAATCTAAAATATCTGAATTGCTTCTTCCTATGGATGTCGTTAACGATAGGTAGTGATGGATGTGACTATGGTAACTGTGACTACAAAGCTTTCAACTGCTGACGACACGTTTGGTGCAGTGGCTGACCGATTTGCTTCTGCGCTACGATTCCCGCATGAGCAAATATTTGTATGCCCTACAAATAGTAGTTCCAGGTCTGGGCGTCTGTGCATGTTAAGATTTCTGTGCCTGTAAACGCACCTACGATATAGGAGAAATCTTAGTGCGGGGCAAAGCTTTAAAAAAAAAGCTTCCTGCTGTCGCAATGATATTAGAAGACACTACTGAAGAAGACGTAGCAGCCAATCCAACATAATCTTATGAAGCAGTCTAACCAAACTGATGGAAATCTGGTTTTAACAAAATGGAGGGCTTAGAACTTCTTTTCATTTCAAATCTTACCTTAATGATAATATTAGGCTTGATAACTTGGAAGTTGTCGTCATCAGCCCAGGACTGCTTGGTCTCGTCCACGATGGCCATCGCCGATATCTTCATGTTGCAGTGCTCAACTAACTTGAGTAGGTAGTCGTCTGATGTCACTGGGATGCTTAATTGTTCCCCTGCAAAAAAGATTAGCCCATCATATTTTTAAGTATCACAGCCATGGTGAGTGATCTAAGAATATGGTGGTATCTCTAACAACAATGTCAGAACATCAGGATCAAGTTGTGAAAGTCCCAAAAGTGGATTGTGCTATAGCTCGCCCAATCGCTGAAGTGTGTAACAAAAGTAATGAAAAGCCGTCGTCTTCTTCTGAATCACCAATCGAAACCTCGACAATGATAATCTAATAAAATCAGTAGAAAATAATGATAATAAATCTACAGTAACGCCTAACACGGAACTTAGAAACGGACCCACCGATGTTGAAGGTACTTCAAATGAGACCGATGATATTATTAAAAAAACACAAGATGAATCCAGTAATGTTGATATCGTTGCTATTATCAAAGACAACAATATTGTTGTCTTTGATATAATTTAAAAGTTCTACAATATTGTAGAATTTTAAATGATAAGGATACGTCTGAAAATGTAAATACAACCGTATAATGTGATGTTAGGTTTTTTGTTACAAATGATTGAAACATTTATCTTTGATTTTGCTATGAAGCACATTTCGTTTATATTTAAGTTCTGCTATTAGGTAGAGTAACAAATTAAAATGCTATAACAGATTTTCAGTGTTTTAAGTGCAACAGTGTTTTTTAATCGGTGATGGTTACCGCCGTCTATATAACCCAACAACACTTACAACTTTTCACCAGGTCTAGGTTCAACTTACTTTTGCCAGGTCCGACGAACATTTTTCCTTCGACCTCCATAATGACACCAGCCCTCACTCCATTGTAAAACACGCTGGCAATCGAAAGTGACGCCTCAATGTTACGACCCTGAACAAACGAACAAATGTATTATTATACATCAAAGGCAAGTTTGTCTACGCGGATACGGTGCTGTGCCAACGCAAAGTTACGCATGAGATCCTTCTAGCAAAGTAGACTTTGTTGGGAAAACGAAGAAGGTACCTACAATCACTTTACACTATTAAAATAGGTACCGGAACAGCTGCTTACCTCACAGGAAGTGTTCTCGATATCGAGAGTGATCCTGAAGTCTTTGCCGATAGGCACGTAGTCCTCGTTACGCAGTTTAAACGTCACATCATTCTGCATGTTGCTGGCTATTGAGTAAAACCTGTGAAGAGTAGCTTATTATATCCAAGTTCTTCCTCTCTTATGTGGGTCTAAACGTGACTTTGGAAGAGAATCGTGTTGCCGTGATTTGGCGAAGATAAAAACATACACTGGCCTGCAAAAATAAGTATCACACTTTTAAAATTGCAATAACTTTTTAAGTAGGTACACAAGATATATTTTCGAAACAAAAAAGACTCAAAAAACAGTTTAACTTTGTTACTATAGTTTTAAAGAAAGCTGATAAAAATTGCTATAAAACGTTTTTTATTTTAAATCTCCAACTTCTATAGTTTAGAAAAAAAAATTAAAAGTGTGATACGTATTTTTGCAGGCCAGTGTATTTGTAAAATATTGACCACACTAATAAACTGGGAAGTGTAGCAAAAAAGTTTAAGATCAAAAGAACTTTAATAAGTCGTGACGTATGTTTCCAGTTCATAACGATAGACATAGGACGAATTCCAAGGCTGCAATTGACAATTGCTTTATAAGCGACGCATCAAAGTACCTAGTTAGAATTCTAGATACCATAGATTCAAGGTTGTCTAACGGGTTTTATTATATACCAGAAAACCTTTTTACCGGTGCGAGGGTTGTTTCATAATGGAATATCTTACTGAAAGAAATAATAAAAATAATAATCTGGATACTAATGGCCGCATACGTGGACGCAGAAGTACCATACTACAAGTATGTGCCCGACCCAGTTCTCGAGAATGGTCATATCACATTGTACTGGGATCGATCTATCATCACCGACAGGACTATTGTTGCCAATAAACCTGACATAGTGGTGATAGATCGATCAGAGCGTCTCACAATGATTGTTGATATCACTGTCCCACATGACGAGAACCTTGTGAAAGCCGAAAAAGATAAAGAAATTAAGTATCAAGACTTGGCACACGAGATTGTCGACATGTGGGAGGTTGATTTAGCAGCCGTTGTGCCGATAGTCGTTACGGCCAATGGCTTAATAGCCAAGAGCCTCGACCAACATCTGATGAGGCTCTCGTTGTGCAGCTGGGTCAAGGGCCTGATACAGAAAGCGGTACTTCTGGACACGGCACGTATCGTCAGGAAGATCCTCTCTCTGGGGCCCTGACCACTGGTAGCTTGGACCCGGCTCCCGATGCCGGCGGGCTACTATTTTCTTTTTTATAGGAATATTTTAAAATATAATTTATATGTATATTCAATGAATAAAGGAAATAATAATCTTAATAAAGAGTTATATAATGATTAGCGTAATCACCATACAACTCTTTATTTCTTGGTACAAAATCTTTCTTTTTGACAACGTTTTTAATCTTGAAATCATACCTCTTAGCCCTCTCAGAGAACCTCACTCCGTTCATCAGAGCGAGTCGCTCCGAAGCAGTTCCTTCTCTGAACTTGTATTGATCGGTGATGTCCTCCCGATCCTCGTCACCGTTGGGGTCGAACACATATGGCTTCTTCGTGAGGACCATGCGGCCGATACTGTAAGAAAAATTATGTTATAAGGCGCCTACATAATATCGTAACTTGTGCATTGATACGGTCAATGCAAGGTTACAGTTAATACCAGAGTTGGGTTTACTGTAAATCGTGTTTGGTTTGTCTCCAAAAAAGCATTTATTACAAACATTCCATTTAGTGCACCAATTTGAATAGCACTAATACGAATGACACCAATCGTAATAGGAATAGGAATACTATCACCCATATTCTAAGACGTTTCTCCAAAACTTGCTCGACTCGACTCCACCTCGACTCAGCCTTTCGGTAGTTATAGTTGACATAAACGTCCTCGACTCGAGATTTTTCCGCAGTCGAGGTAAGGTATCATCTGTCAAACTCAGGGTACCTCGGAACCTACCATAAGGAAGGATCATGTCAAAGTTCGTATGTAACAAAAATGCATTTTGAAGACTATCGTGTATGCTTACGATAATCCTTACAGATCATTCAAATTATGACGTAATGACTCCACTCTACCTCGACTCATTTGAGGACCCCTCAGTCGAGGAACCTCAAAGTTCACTCGAAATTGCGACTAAGAATACAATTTTGAAGGTGTTTTCGAGGCCGTCCTGAGTCGAGTAAGTTTTGGAGAAACATCTTAGAATATGGGTGTATTGGTGTAATTCGAACTGATGCTATTCAAATTGGTGCGCTAAATAGAATGCCTCATTTATAAAGGCCTCTCCTATTTTGACCTGTAGCAAAATCATATTTAAATATGATGGTCCTGCTGACACAATTATACACCATTTTAAGACAGAACAACACTAAAACCATACCAACCATGTTTTAAAGAGCATAACTGCTTGTAACAGTGCTAAGTACTGCTTGTAACTGGCAAGCAGTCGTCAAAAATCTGTTTTTATTTTGTTCTGAAAAAGTTGTGTTTTGGCGAATGCCATTATATTCTCCGGGGATGGCGATAATAAGCTAGATATATCCTGGAGTGAAAAAGAATCCAATCAACTGCAATTCGCGGTGTCGAGCCTGGGATGATTAAAGTTTTTATACGATTTCCGACAAAATAAGATTGTTTACCAGTCGACTTATTCAGTGGTTTATCTGTAGGTACTGTTATCTTGCAAGCAATAACGCAAACGAGCAACAGCGTTTGGCGTGTCCCCGAAAGTACTTGAACTCGCAACGACAATTTTATTATTGCTGTCTTCTTCTTTTCGTGTGGTTAGAGACTAACCTAGTGTCAGAGTTTATGCCGCCCATAGGCCTCTGACTTGGCTTCACATGCCGTCGAGAAATATCTCTCAGGCATGCTAGTTTCCTCACGATGTTTTCCTTCACCGTTTTTAAGCAAGTGATAATTATACAATAAGCACATGAATCCGAAAAGTCAGAGGTGCGTGCCTTGGGTTCGAACTCGAGATCAATGACTTGGCAGTCTGACAGTCACACCACAAGGCTATCATTGCTGTGAAATTCATTGGTGATGAAGAATGATAACATACCGGTCAGTGTTGCTATCCACCATGGCATATCCTGTCTCGTGGCTAGGGTCGATCCTCCATCTCATCACGTCAGCGTTGACTGACGCCAACATGAACTTTACATCGTATTTCATTCCTATTACTCCTTGCTTGATGGCTTCCAGCGGTGCTGGACCGCACTGGTGCACTCCCTTGGAGGTTTCCTGAGGAGTGGCGTCGATCGCCTGCCAGCCTCCATAACCTGGTCACGAAAAAAAGATTAAGAAATATGTCGACCTAGGGTAAAGGCTCCAGTAGTCAGCCCTGCACCAGTGCTCGGCCTTTTATTCGGTTTGTGGGCCAGGAATAGCGTTATAATTTAAATTTGCCAATAATATTAGGCATAATAAATTATCTAACTTTCAATTGATCTATTTATGAGATACATTTGTGTGTAAGAGGTCCACACGAAGAGAAATTTGAGTTCTTATTGGCGCTGTCAACCGATGTGACTGCGCGTGCGATGATCGCCATCTTTTTCTTAGCGAACAGTGCTTTCAAAATAGGTGAGATTTTCAAGGAATTTTCATTGTATTGCTCATAATTTTAATGTTATAAGTGTGATGTTTAGTTTTAGAGTAATAATTATTGAAAAGAAATGTTTTTTTGTTAATTTAAAGCCGGTTACAAGATGGCCGATTACTGGGTTTTCATTTTTCACGTGTATGCCAGAGCTCAGCCATCCCCGGCTGATTATTGGTTTTGATGGTTATTATTATTTTTAAGCGATATTGGTATCATTTGTAAGGCCTACTCAAGCACTTTCAATGTTTTTAGACAAGTGTCGTTAAATTTCGACGTAAAACCAGTAGTCGGCCGCCCCGTTAGAGAATGTGCTATGGTGGCTGAGGATAGGTTTCGATAGATCCAGTACTCAGCCATATGTCTTACAAATATTGTTTAATTTTTTTTTGTTAAATATTTCATTACTATCATAATTATCAATAAGTTATTTGATATAAGTAATATTTTATATTTTTTTTTAGATTTTAATCATGTCAGTTTCGAGGCCCATCCTTCAATATCCAGAAGAAAAACTAGTGCAAGCTATAGATGCCATAAGAAATGGGATGAAAATTAGACAGGCTAGCCGAGTTTATGGTGTTCCTCGTGGAACTTTGCAAGACTGACTTCATTTACGTCTACCAGAAGGTTCTCGTAAAATGGGACCTGATTCAGTGTTATCAAAACCCGAAGAAACTGAAATTGTTAACTGGAGTATCGCTTTTGCAAAGTGTAGATTTCAACTTAAGCCTGATAATGTCTTAAATACGGTTCAAAATATAATCATTGAAGATGGCAGGAGTAACCCATTCGTAAACGGAAGATAAGGAAAAAAATGGTTACAGTCTTTTTTCAGAAGAAATCTCAATCTCTCCTTGAGGACTCTTGAAGGTGTGTTTAAAGGAAGAGCAGTCATAACTGAAGAAATCAGAAAATCGTTTACCTTCATGAATACTTGATGAATAAAGATGAAGTTTTTTAAACAACTAATAACGATTTTTTTTAATAGGAGTAGGTACAGTTTAACTGTTTTGTTTGCTTTCATATGTCCTGCGAAAACTTCATCTATATCTGATGACCATCTGTCAACTATACCTAAGTGAAGTTGTACTTCAGCTACAATATTTTTGTATTTTTGACAGATTTTTTATTTCGTACATATGTAAAATGTGATCTCAAAATATACAATATGTAACATAATTAACGCATATTCTGAAATTAGTTTGTTCGGAATCGTTTACTGAGGCGATTTCTATCATTTTTAATATAGGTATTTTTTTATCTCAAAAATAATTAAAACTACGGAGATTTGTCACATTACCCCTGTACAGTCAATATCTACAAGTAAATTAAGGCAAAAAGACTTTTAAAAGTGCATTTTTATTTGTATTAATACAAATTCCGTCATTCAATACAAAATAAAGAAAAATAAACCTTATTTCAAGAACGTTAATTTAGTAAATAACAATGCATATACATGTTAAACTAAAACTTCAGTGTATGTATTACGATTATAACATAATATTCTTATTGGGGTGTTTGAGGGTGTGCGTTAATTACGTTACATGTTGTATAAGTGTAGCCTAGGCTGACAACTGGTGACGAGAAGGCCGATTTGTGGATTTTGGCGGCTGAGCATTGGAGAAAAGTGTCATATTTAAGTTAATGTTGATTTTTTTATTCAAAACATATTATTTCTAGTATTATTTTTGTTTTGTTGCAAAGTTTAATAAATTATTGAATCACTAATTGCATTACTTTTTTTTAAACAATTTTGTATTTCATTATATACGAAACTGAATCTAGTAATTCTGTTAAAAGGCTGACTACTGGGGCCTTTACCCTATGCTCTTATTACTTAAAAGAGTAGATCAAAGAGTAATCCTTACCAGCAGTCAGATCAGGCCGGGCCATCCAAACATCGTTCCACACATGAAAATTCCAGATGGTATCAAGGTTTTTAGGGTTAATATTCCTGGGGTCGTAATTTAACTGCTTCATGGTCTCGGAGTAGTACTTGTCGACTGTCAGGGTGCTGTTGGTATCGTGGGCTGATTCCACGTTGGTGACAACACGGGATGGGATGCCCAGGGCGCGGCAAACTGGAAAGTTAAAGACAATTAGGAACAGTGTCTTCTGAAGTGAGGAAGGAGGTGTTTTGTTCTTCCAGTGTATTGCTACAAAGTAATTTCTTTGGTTTTAGAAGTTTTTCGGCTCTGGTTAATACAAAATTGGTAGGTACAGTCATCATCTCCCTGCCCTTATCCTGCACTAGGTTTCGACACAACATGTATTCCTCTTCCATTCTTCTCTATTAGTCGTCACCTCAGTACTCACTCCTTTCTTACCCATATCATCCTTTACAAAATCCATACATCTTTTCTTTAGCCTACCTCTACTTGTAGGTTCATCCACATTCAAATTTTAACACAAAATTACCCTACCTGCCTACCCTACCCACCTACCCTACCTACCTACCCTACCTGCCTACCCTACCCACCTACCCTACCTACCTACCCTACCCACCTACCCTACCTACCTACCCTACCTGCCTACCCTACCCACCTACCCTACCTACCTACCCTACCTACCTACACTACCTACCTACCCTACCTACCTACCCCACCTACCTACCCTACCTACCTATATGTTGCCGAGGACTAACAGCTATATAACAAAAAAAGTTTCATCAAAATCCGTCTAGTAGTTTTTGTGTTAAAGCCGGACAACAGACAGACAGAAAAAAATTTCAAAATGATTTTTTTTTGCTTGTGTTACTTGTATGAAGACCCCTAAGGGTATTTTTTTTAGTTTTTATTCAATGTACAGAATTGAACTCTTCTACAGTTTTATTATATGTATAGTGTATAGATAGAAGATATGTATAGATATAGATATGTATAGATATATGTATATAGATAATTGAATATATTGTTTTTAAACTGTAAGTAAGCGCAATAAAAAATATTTCATTGCGTTTACCGAATGTATATTATTGTGTAAGTACTATTAAGGTACACCTTACCCCGCCTTATTAGTAATACAATACATGATTGAGCTTTTATTAGCTCAGAAATATACCCAAAAACTATTTCTTGTGCAATGTTAACTAAATCATTGGGTTGTAGAAATAATCTAGGAACTGACACCTCTAGTGATCCCCTACCTCACAATCAGACTAATTATGGGACAAAGGTGGTGTAATTAGGACGATAGTGCACAAATCACAAAGTTACTATTTCATTGACAAACATTTTTTTAATTAATAATTATGATTGTGAACTAGGGTATCGAATTGTAGAAGTCGGTAGGGGCGGCAGGTAGGGCGGTTGTTTGTTTGACTCAAAACTTGCGACAGATTTTTCAACTACTTCTGCTTAACCGATTCTCCTAAAACTTCGCACACGTATTCGATTTCCATTACAATACAACATTACTACTGACGCTGCAGGGGTACTGAAAGATTCTCACATAACATAACATCACGCCTACATTCCCCGAAGGGTTGTGCAGAGATGTATAGTTACACCCTCATTTCGCCGTTATGTTTAAATCCCATGTAATAGGGAGCGAGCCTATTGCCATCAACTGGGCACAAATCCAAACCCCGGGCTGCTAATGAGGAATTCCACACGGAAAAACCCAATAACACTTTGCCCGACCTGGGGACCGAACCCAGGACCTTACGATCAGCAGTCGTAAATCTAGTCCTCCAATATTTGTGTCCTACATTTAATTCCTGAGCTTAGGGTATTTAATCACAAGATACTTTTTCGATTTCATAATCTTTAAGACTAAGTGACGACTTAACTTCTGAAATATCTCAAGATGTCTTAAGAAAGACCCATATTCTAAGACGTTCCTCCAAAACTTACTCGACTCGACTCCACCTCTACTTGACATAAGCGTCCTCGACTCGAGATTTTTCCTCAGTCGAGGTAAGGAATGATCTGTCAAACTCAAGGTACCTCGGAACCTACCTTAAGGAAGGAAATGTCAAAGTTCGTATGTAACAAAAATGAATTTTGAAGACTATTGAATATGCTTACGATAATCCTTACAGCTATTTATCGCGGCGTTATTTGCGCGATGCAGATAATTCAAATTATGACGTAAGTACTCCGTCGAGGAACCTCAAAGTTCACTCGAACTTGCGACTAAGAATACAATTTTGAAGGTGTTTTCGAGGCCGTTCTGAGTCGAGTATTAGTCGAGTAAATTTTGGAGGAACGTCTAAGAATATGGGTGTTAGGGTCTATCATGAAAGCGCTCTTATCAGTTCATGAACATCTGACTCACCTGCAGTGACAACACAAGCGAACACCCAGCACTGTCCGTAAGACACGGGCTTCCGAGTCTCCAAGAACTGCGCCAGGATGTCTACGGAGCAGGTCCACTCACAGGGATCTGTACCGTCCACGTAGTTGCCGGACCATTCTCCTACCAGCACGCCATGGTCGTCATTGGCGTTCACGATGCGGGAGATTGCGCGTGTCACCTTTACTGGGTCACCACGGCTGGAGAGAACACGATTATGTTACAATCAGTGCTGCCAATAAAAAATTCTCGATTCCCCGAAATTCCCCCCTTTTCTTTTTTCATCCCTGAGCGATAGTCGGACGACCTTTTTTTAGACGCTCCCCCTCATTTCTTTTGGTGCAGGTGCGAACGCGATAAATGTACCACTTCTTTTTCCTCCAGCGATAGTTGGACGAGCTTTGAGAAATATTGGATCTACTGCCAATTCCCCGATATTGTTCATTCCCCGCTCTTTCCCCGCACAGACCCCAATTCCCCGCAAATCGGGGATTTTCCCCGCAATTGGCAGCACTGGTTACAATAGTTGAAATGTTTCAATAGAGAATGGAGAGCGGAATTGTTTGATAGCTTCCACGTCGACTAAAATTTATATTTTCCAAAGGTATCTGCGCTAATCCTCCTAGCCTTTCCCAATTATGTTGGGGTCTAACCAGATGCGGCTGAATACCAGTATTTTACACGGAGCGACTGCCATCAGACCTCCGCAACCCAGTTGGTGGGCAATGCCGATGTCGTAAGGTTAGACCAGTTGTAAGACTTTCGGGTTTCTAAACTTTTGATTACACGCGGGCTATTCCCAGCGTGTGTTGAGGATATCTGACAGACTTCTGCCTACCATCTTTCTAAGTACTTACTACTTAAAAGGAATTTCAGCCCTGTCCAGCATGAACATGCAAGCTGGTAACACAATAGCGTCGAACTGCCCATAAGACCATGGCTTGCCTTCCCTGGGACCAACCCACACCTTGCCCACGTCATTCAGCACGTACTCCTGGAGAAGAGTCTTGTCTTCCATGAAGGTCTGGTCATCTGAAAGAAGGTATTGTGATTATTTGATGACAATTGTTTGGAAATTTGGAATTTCTGAGTACAAAAGTACTAGGTAGGTACGCTTCGTTTATTTTTCTTTAAATATAATTTTGAATATTTTTTTCAGTTCTATCAATATTTTTGTATGCTTTCAGGGTTATGAGCAGAGATCGGATAAACGGATGCATATTTACCTAAAGTCAATTTTTCGCTACGAAAGTATGAAAATAGTTTCTGAAAATAATTTATTAAAACAAATAATCCTATATCACGGGGTTGCATAACTACTCGGATGCATATGATAATTTGATATTAATTTTTAACCCCCGATGCAAATTTGTGTATATGTAGGGTGTAAGAAAGTGAGGGGTGCATGTCTGTGTTAGTTAAAAAAAGGGTACAACTTTAGGTATGTAAATAAATAAATATGCATCCAATTCTAGGTAAATATTTGATTTTATTCTACAGAACACTAAATTTTACGATCCCGGAATTGCGAGATTTATTCGATACAAAAGTGCATTTCATATTAGCCAACACCTGAACTTTAGGTAAATATGCATCCGATTATCCGATCTCTGGTTATGAGAGACTGTTCATAGGTTATCATATCAGTTGATATGCCTAAGATTTTCTTGATCAACTATAAGTTCTGTTCCATCATTTACGTGGAGTGACTGCCACTTTTTGGCAGATGGCTAACCCCCGTTTTACCACTAAACAGTATGATAAACTCTAGAAAACAGATATATTATTCTCTTGGGACCAAGCCAATCTGACGGAAGATACGTCGCCGATCTTCCGTCGCGTAATTAACATCAGGTTCACACGATTCGATTCTAGTTAATCAACTGCTTCTTTGCTATGCTGAATCTGAACAGACTTTCAATCAAATTGAAGCAACAAAAACGTTTAAAATTTTGTTGATCAAGTCAGTTGATCAACTAGAATCGAATCGTGTGAACCTGGTATTACTTGAGGAATTTTAGTAACGCATCCATGTTTGTATGGAATTATGTGTACCGGCGGAAGATCGGTGACGTATCTTCTGTCAGATGTGGCTTGGTCCTCATGGGCAAATACTCAAACGATACTCAATTTTATTGTTAAGTCTTGTGATATCACTGTCACTTTACGGCGAAATGAAAGCACAGCACGACATTAACGGCTACTTAAAATTGAGTAGCGATTGAGTTCGTTCTACCTAGCCTTTTCCCGACTATGTTGGGGTCAGCTTCCAGTCTAACCAAAGGCGGCTGAATACCAATATTTTACACGGAGCGACTGCCATCAGATCTCCGCAACCCAGTTACTGGGCAATGCCGATATCCTAAGGTTAGACCGGTTGTCGGGCTTTCAGGCTTCTGACTTTCCGTAACGACTGTAGCGATTGAGTACTTGACCATTAATATTTTAAATCTTATCCTCAGTACTGTATTCATGAATCCAGGAAGATATAAAGTCTAAAGCCATGAATAAATTAGATTATTACTGGCTCTATAGAACTTCGCTCCTATTTTAGATCTGCAACTTATTTTTCAACACACTTGCTCATAAAGTGGTTCTTATTGGACCGCTTTTAGGTTCGTAATGTAGCTTATTACGGACTAGTCCGGTAAAATGTACCTACAACAGATTAATGATATAATAATTATGTCTACGAATTCCACTTTACATTTTTTATTTTTTTATTTTAGCAAATGGTTTTTTCGTCTAAAAATAGTAAACTTTTTTATTATAAAAATAGTATAAATAAACTGTGTTAATTAAAATATCACAAATAAAGATTTAATTTCATTAAATTATTTATTTTTGTCAGCAAATTAACATTAATTAATGTAAGCAACGCATAAAATTATATTGTTTAATGTGTGACGATGGCCGACCGTCGCGCCACCCCGCGGCATTATTGTCACATTTGGTACCTACTGTCATATTTTTTCAGTATTTCTTTTGCACGCATATTTTCTATCGCTCGCCTATTTCTAATGCATCCTGCTGTTTTCGTACATAAATATTAATCCTATCACTGCAATCAAAAGCCCGTCCCTAAGCGAAGAAGGCAGACGTTCCGTGGCGCCATTTGGATCGTCACATAACAGCACTTCTCGTATGTTTGATTTCCTTTGTAGTATTCTGAAAAACTTACCAGGGTTCCATGGGTTGAAGAGGATGTAGACTTTCCGATCAAAATCATAGTACGCCCTCTCCATGCAATTCCTTTTCCAGGTGAGCACTCGGAGACGCCAGACACCGACCGGCGCGTGCACTGGAGTTGACACCTAGGGAACAATGATGAAGATATTAGTAAAATAATTTTTTAGTAAAGATAGGTGGACTCTGGCTAAAGCCAGGATAATTTACGCCAGCATTTTGTAAGAATGGCGATAGACGATAAAATTTTGGCCAAGTTCTTTTTAGGTAAATTATTAATTAATCGACCCGATCTCTTGAACCATTTCTTCAAGTAGAGTTACACTCCGGAGGCGTACCGACGCGTGGCATAATTTCATAATGTAAACCGTGGAGTGTTACGACTTACGACCGTAATCTAACTACGCTTTTTATATATTTCTATAGAATATTTATCTACAAAATAAGTTTTTTTTTCTTCCTATGACATTTAAGTCGATGTTGTCAACTATTCTGCCAGCGTCATATTGAGATACCTTATCTTTATTTACTTATACAGGGTGTAAACAAAATCATGTAATTCCTTCAAACCTCGTGATGTACTGCTGACATTAATTAAACCTGCACGGGATACTTTTGGATTCAATAAAAACAAATTTACAAAAAGTAAACATGTGTTCTTACTGTTAGGCATTTTAGCGCCTCTAACAAATTGTGCGGCTATCGCTCGCCGCGTGGTAATTTAACTCGGGGCGCTAAAATGCCGCACGTTAAGAACACATGTTTACTTTTTGTAATATTTGTTTTATTGATTCCAAATGTATTCCGTTCCGGGTTAATCCATGTCAGCAGTACATCACGAGGTTTGAAGCGATTACATGATTTTGTTTATACCCTGTATATACCATCCGTCATTTACCTCCATCTCAACTGAGCCTATCGCAATCCACAGCGAGGCTACGCCTGTATATAGGTATACTAACACCAAATGTATCTTACCTTAAAAGAGACTGCGTTGTCGTCCTTCACGTCCAAGAGATTAGCGCTCCATGTATGTTTGTCTGTCACCGCGTCTCGCCGTAAGAACATCTTGCCCATAGTGTACATTGAAGGCGTATCACCTTCAAACAAAAGTTTAAAATTACATGTTATACAGGTTGTTTATTTTCATAAGGTATACGGAATGAAACAAAAAGTTTGAAGTTATATTATGTTATACATAGTGCTTATTATGTTAAGTTATACAGCGTAATACAATAGAATTTAAGTTATAATATGTTATATAGGGTAAGTACTTATTAAGTTAAGTTATAAAAAGTTGTAAATTGAGATGGATCAGTAAGGAAATATTTAACACTGTTAATGCTAAATCATGGTGTCAATTTCAGAGAAAAGAAAAACTGCAATCAAAATATCTTATAGTACCTACAATTAAATAAAGTAAAAAGTGTATGCTCATGACTCGAGGTAGACTTTTCTAAGACCCATTGTATTAACAAAAGTTATAGTAATAAATTATTGATTGATTCATTGACTGACAGCTTGGGAATCGAACACAATAGGCTACAACTATACTCAGCACGCGGTGGCGGAGAAGGAGAGGGAGCAGTGTGCTCTTCTCCCTTCCCACGCCAGACGCACCGGGCGCCGGAGGGCGCGCGTACGCGATCACCTCCAGCCACCCTAGTGTGTGGCCTGCGGGCGGCGAGTTAGGTTACCCGCCGCCCGACGAGTAACAGGCCCGAGAAGGCGGCGCGCTGTGTTCCGTGCGCGCTTCTCAGGAGGACGTGGGGCAAGGCCCCACAGAGAACAGGTCCGCTGAGGGTTGGCGGACCGGGACCTGCCGGGGTTGCGGTACATGGTTTTGCGAATCCCGTGACCCCGGCCGAACGGTCAGGAGGAGGAACACCGTTGGTTTTTAGCCGGTAAGAGTCCGGCAGACCCCCTCGCCTTCCCCGGGCGAGGGACATCCACGAGGATTTTCCAATGAAAAAAGAAAAAAAATGAGGGGGGTGCGCGCGGTAGACAAGACAAAGCAAACTGACAGAGCGCGTATATTGTTTCGTGCCCCCCTCCTGCCGCTCTCATACCTCAGGCGGTGACTAGCACTTGCGGGCAGACTATTTTAACCAACTACAACCAGCTGCATCTAGTTGTAGCCGGCTAAAGCTAGCTATGACCGCAATTTGGCTTTTAGACGTAACATATAAGTAAAGATAAACTACGATTACATGTCATGCCCCTCTACATTACTATTTTTATGTGTTTAGTTACATCTTTACGAAAAAGTGTGTATGTAGTTGTAGTTTTTGTTTGACGACTGTCTCAACACGCACATGCGTTGAGAGTATTGGTGGTGCTTTATAAATACTTTCACAAATACATTGAAGCGTTTTGAATTTTGGAGGGGCGGGACATGTTATCGTAGTTTATCTTTAAAATTGTTAGTGGTCATAACTGCACCTATTTAAGGAATAAAATAAAATCTTACCTATAGAAAATACTAGCTGCACTATATCGTTGGCTTCATCGTAAGGTCTGGTGAACCTGATCACACCGCTGAAAGGCTGACCACGTCGCACTATTGTGGTTTTCGGGTTCTCTCTATTCACCACCTCAAATCTAAGCGGAAAATAAATAAAAATGGATTATGTATAAAATCAAAACTATACAAATTACCGCTACAATGAACGTCAAAGAGGAAATGGCCATAATCACCACGTTTGGGAGACGGATTGGTGATCGTAGTTTAATATTATTAGAAATTAGGTAAACGTAATCACTTAAGAGGAAATGTGGTCGGCATTTAGTCCATATAAACGTATTCTTCACTTTCCCCCTTGGATAATGTCACTAGAGCAAATATTTTTACCATATGATATATATCTACCACCACTATGTCTCTATGTTTTGTTTTTGTCAATAAATTAATTATTAAAAGAACTAGAAACGTTTAAATTTTACAAAATTCGACCGGCTTTACCACTGTTTTCAAACATCTGGAAAACAAATTTGACAAATATAAAAAATAACAGAAAAACATATAGATATAACCAAAATCTTTCTTAAATTATTACAGAAAAAAATTCTAAAATCGGTCCAGATTTGAAGAAGGGAACAGGAAAATACGAAAGTACGATTTCGCTAATATTGCACAGGAGAAATCAGTCCGAGATGCAGGTGTCTCTTTCGCGCTCAATTGGGAAGGTTTGCGGGAGGGGTGGGACGGAAATAGATCGCAGAAACCTATTCAAATTATTAATATTTTGCAGCCCGCGTTAAGCCCGGTTAAGCGGCGCGCTCTTAAGGCCGGAATTTATCATATGAAATTTAATATTTTTTTACCATATTTTACCATTGGTTCACTTAACTAGGGATCAAAAAACTGTGCCTTATGCCCAGTTCCTTTAACCAAAAACAAATCGTTTTGCTTAACAATAGTTTCATTCTTTATTGCCAAACTGATATAAATTAGACGAGTAAGCTAATTCTATATCGTCGCTGCGCTTTCAAAATCCGCTATAGGAAAAAACCCAACTTTACAGGAGAAACAAAAACAGTTTTTTTCCCAAACTGATAACAACATTTAAAAACTTAGTATACAGAAAATTTGACTTTATGTCGAGACATCATAAAATATTATTTTTTTGCTTTTTTCTACGATATAACAGGTGCTAGGATTTTTTTTTAAGTGAATTTGGTCACAGCGAATTTTTTTTGGGTCGTAAATACCGCTATATAAATTTTCGCCACATGACGGGTTTATGCTTCTACTAGATAATTTACATTTTTGGTAAACCCGCTATGTGTCATATTGAAGCGCAATTCTAAGAGGCGCGCATCGAAATAAAAATACGTTAAAGTGTTTCTTTGCACACATAGAGGATTTTTGAAGCCGTTTTTGGGCAAAATTACATAGCTGATTTTGCTATCTCCTTAACCAAATAAATTTTTAGAAAACGGATTTCACAGGCCTACGTGGCTTGAGAAGATTATAAAATAGTATCAAAAACCGAAATTCAAAAAAAACACAGCGCATTTTGCAAGCGCAGCGACGATATGTGATAGCTACTAATGTATAGGAACTAGGAAGGTCTACTAGGTACTCGTATGAAAGCTATGCGATCTTTGCTTCATCTATTCTAATATTATAAAGAGGAAAGATTTGTATTTTTTAATTTTTGTATGTAACGAATAAACTTAAAACTACTGGACCGATTTCAAAAATTCTTTTGCCGTTAGAAAGCTACATTATCACTGAGTAACATAGGCTACGGGCGGAGCTGTGAGGACACAGCTAGATATGGATAAAGATACAATTCTCAATTTTAACCAATAACGCTCCGTAAATTATTGGAATCGGCCATTAGTCGCCATTTACGATACCCGTAGATCAGAAAACATATTATATTATAGCAGAATACTTACTTGGCGGTGTTATGGGGCTGTGCATTTTCTCTTGGATAAAAGTAAACGACATCTACGTACAGTGGCTCCATCTTTAGTTAAAACCTGGAACAAATAGATACATTTTAAAATTAATGACGTTTATTTTTTTGGATTATTAATTGTTTTCTTGCAGGTTTAATGAAATGAAATTGCTTGAAAAATAAACAACAAATAAATTACTTGACGTCGAAACCTTACCGCCACGAGGCTCTCAGAATTATCTATACTAATATTATAAAGCTGAAGAGTTTGTTTGTTTGAACGCGCTAATCTCAGGAATTACTGGTTGGAATTGAAAAAAATTTTTGTGTTGGATAGTCCATTTATCAAGGAAGGTTATAGGTTATATAACATCACGCTACGATCAATAGGAGCGGAGCATAAATGAAAAATGTTGCAAAAACGGGGAAAATGTCCACCCGTGAGAAGCCGGGACGGGCCGCTAGTAAATAATATAATCTTTAATTGATATTGACTCAGCTGATGAAACAATGATAATTATTAATTGTTAACTTATTTTATAGTAATTCTGCATTTTATACCTAATAATAATAATTAATCAGCTTTGTCAGTAACCATCTGTAAAATGTATGTAATTATTGTGTATGTTCTATTAATAAAAATAATGAGAACAATAAATAGTCTATGCGTGGGAAAAATAGATGATAACAATAGGCTTAACTGTAAACAATAGATTAGCGTGGGAAAAACTAAATTAGCGTGAGAAACATAAATCTTAATGTCATTTAAACAATGTTATCGCTGTGAAGCTGAGGCATACACCCATATTCTAAGACGTTCCTCCAAAACTTACTCGACTCGACTCCACCTCGAATTGACATAAACGTCCTTGACTCGAGATTTTTCCTCAGTCGAGGTAAGGAATGATCTGTCAAACTCAAGGTACCTTGGAACCTACCTTAAGGAAGGAAGTGTCAAAGTTTGTATGTAACAAAAATGAATTTTGAAGACTATCGAATATGCTTACGATAATCCTTACAACTATTTAACGCGGCGTTATTTGCGCGATGCAGATAATTCAAATTATGACGTAATGACTTCTCGAGGAACCTCGAAGTTCACTCAAAATTGCGACTAAGAATACAATTTTGAAGGTGTTTTCGAGGCCGTCCTGAGTCGAGTATGAGTCGAGTAAGTTTTGGAGGAACGTCTTAGAATATGGGTGTTATACTGTCAATAATTTGTCAGTGCAAAGCCTGATAAAGTGTGATGGGGAATTTGAATCAGACAGTAGGACATTTGTAGATAAATCATAAGTTAAGTAGGTATTATGGGATACAGTAAGGGGTACAGTAGATAATAATTAAATAGGTTTCAAGAAAGACCGTCGCCTGCACGCGGTCTCACTCAACGTTTGCGTTTTATGCAAAGTGAAACAAACACTATTAGAATTAAATTTAGCAAACGTGTAATTTTTTTTTGATAATATTAATTACTAGTTGACCCGCGCAACTTCGTCTGCGTTTTTCCCGTTGTTGCAACATTTTTCATTTATGATATCTACGGCGCACCTACCTACCCTACCTGTCTACCCTACATACCTACACCACCTACCTACCCTACCCTACCCTACCTACTCTACCTACTCTACCTACCCTACCTACCCTACCTACCCTACCTTACCTACCTACCTACCTACACTACCTGCCTACCTACCCTACTTATCTACCCTACCTACCTACCCTACCTACCGTACCTGAGACTTCAAAATAAATTATAGCCTATATGTTGCTGAGGACTAATAGCTATATAACAAAAAAAGTTTCATCAAAATCCGTCTAGTAGTTTTTGTGTTAAAGCCGACAGACAGACACAGACCAAAATATCAAAATGTTTTTTTTTTGCTTGTGTTACTTGTATGAAGACCCCTAAGGGTATTTTTTTTTAGTTTTTATTCAATGTACAGAATTGAACTTCTACAGTTTTATTATATGTATAGATGTATAGATTATTCTCTACTAAGCATGTTTCAAACTTATAGACTCACCTACTTAAATATTTCGGATTAATAAGTCGGAGAGGGGGTACTAAGCTTAAAGTATCACTAATGACTATTTTTAACCGACTTCCAAAAAGGAGGAGATTCTCAATTCGACTGTATGTTCTTTTTTTTTATGTTTATTCCGCGATATCTTTGCTAATTGTGAACCGATTTTAATGATTCTTTTTTTGTTTGAAAGAGTATTCTTTCGAAGTGGTCCCATTTAAATTTGGTGAAGATCTGATGAAGAGCTTCGGAGATAGACCATTTGAAGTCGGTTTTATTTTTGTTAAAAAGTGATTATAAAGCAAGTGTTAAAATTTCAGAATTCAATCATTTTTATTTGCATGCAAAAAGTTTTTATTTTAGTTTTTTCAAAAAATACCTGCTTTGTTTATGAATTCAGAAAATTAAGTTTCTAATCCGTGACCCCCTAATATGACCTAATAGTAAACACAGCTGATCATAGCTATGGGATGGATAGATTTTTGCATATTTTTTACGAAATCTTTGAAAAGCAATTTCTCTTAAACTATCTAGTTTTGGGGAAAGTTGTAGAACAAAAGTTATCCCTTGTTATAGGTACTTTAACACCCTTTCGGCTTAGTACCCCCTTTCCGATTAACCTTGTATACGGTACCTACAACACCATACAAGAGTAATGCGTTGGCAAACTTACGAGACAAAGTTGTAAAGTCTCATGTTTTTTTTTAATTTCACCAGAACCCTTCAAACCGGAACACAGCTAAGCTTCTTAGCGGCACTAATAGGTATACAGAGTGTAAAGGAAATCATGTAATTCCTTCAAACCTCGTGATGTCCTGTTGACATAGATTAACCCTGAATGGAAAAAATAAGGATTCAATAAAAAAAATATACAAGAAATGAACATGTGTTCTTAAAGTGAGGCATTTTAGCACCCCGAGTTAAAGGACCGCGCGGCGAGCGATAGCCGCGCTATTCGCTCGGGGCGCTAAAATGCCTCACGTTAGGAAAACATGTTTACATCTCGTAATTTTTTTTTATTGGTTCCACTCATAGCCCGTTCATGGTTAATCTATGTCAGCAGTACATCACGAGGTTTGAAGGAATTACATGATTTCGTTTACACCCTGTATAGGTGGTGGTAGTACCTACACGCCTACGCAGACCGGGACGGCATGGCAAGGGATTAAATTTTTTACTTAATGGACATTCAAACGTATATATAGAAATGCGACATAATTTGCTATGCTCTAAAATGATGCCATGGCATCTAAAGGGATTTCGTTGCACGCCATTGAAAGACGCGCCACGGGCTAATACAGGGGTGTATTAAGTATTATTATACTCTTTGGGGCTCCCGCGGCGGGATGCCGTGGCGTACTGCGGTGGGCAACGGCATGCCAAGGACTCCGGCGCTCGTTGTGACATACCGCGGGGTGAGGCGGAGATAGAGAAGCGGGGAATGAAGACTAAAAGTGTTTCGGGCAGCAGGAGCTGCCGAGGCGTGCTTTGTCGTGCCGCGGCACGCCGTGGCATGCCGTGGCAAGGCGCTGGAATGCCGCGGTATCTAAGCGACTAGTGTACGCTGACTGACGGCAAAATCCCTTTCCATGCCGTCCCGGTCTGATAAGCTCTTGCTCGAAGAGCTCCACTACTACCTACTACTACTCATTTCAAAAGACGATGGAATATGGTCATGTCTTTTGTATTTTTAGGCTATTAGATTTTATCATTGAGTCAGTTGTAATTATAACAGGATACTTGACTCTATGTGCTCAAAAGCATGTAATTATTACTAATTTTACCGATAAACAATGACGTTAAACCGTGTCAAATATAGGTAAATTGTTTTCAGGGATTGTGGAATGAGGAAAAGATTGTCTTTCACATCGAAAAGGCGACGAGGATATATATAAATAAACTGAAATTCATTATATTTAAATTTAAAAGCTGTACATAAATTACATACCTACGCAAACGGTGTAAACCACAAAATATCAGATGAACATACTAATGACATCACGCCTGCATTCCCCAAATGTGTATAGGTAGTATGGAAGGAAAATTACTGTTATTAAACTATTCAATTTGTAGGAAACCTAATTAGGAACACTCTAATTAGAAGTTGGAAGCTAGTGATCACACTAGACTAATTTGAATTCTAAATCGGACCGACGACTCACAATCGTGAAGTAGAATTACATTGGGTAGTATGTCGTTTTTAAGTTGTCGATTTTTTTCTTTAGTTTTTACAGTGGCAATTTTGTCGAAATTTTTAAAAATTTCTAATGAAACTTTAAAGCCCTCATCACGCAAAATCTTATTATAATAATTTTGGACAGTTTTATTATACAGATATGGCATTTCCCTGTACATTTTTAAAATTGCAATAATACTTCTTTTTCTGTGGACACTGCCGCCGCCGCTGAATCGGTCATTTCTTTCATTAAAGCGCACTCCGCGCGCTACACGTCTGCCTTGAACAAAGCCATCTAAACTTCTTCTTCTTCTTCCTGCCCTTATCCCACACTAGGTGGAGTCGGCACAACATGTATTTCATAAATCCATGTTGTTAGAGGTTTTGGCTTATTGTTTTATGACCGGCCACCTGTCTGACTTCATCCCTTCTTGGGAATACTCGTCGCGCTGTCACGCGGGTTACCCAATGTGCTTTCTGATATTATACACTAGGTCCCAAAATTATATGCTTGTCAATCTTATTGCCGACAACTAAGCAGACTATAATTGGAAAAAGCCTAACGATACAGAAGAAGCAAAAAAACAGATTCTTTTTTCAAACTAATAACAACATTTTAAAACTTAGTATGCAGAAAATTAGACTTTATGTCGGGACATCAATAAATATATTTATTTTTGCTTTTTTCTATGATATAACAGGTGCTAGGATTTTTTAAAGTGAATTTGGATTATTTTAGGGTCGTAAATACCGTTATATCAATTTTGGGCACATGACGGATTTATGCTTCTACTAGATAATTTTCATTGTTGGTCTTCCTAGAATAATCGGATTTTCCGCACTATTTTAAAATAATAAACCTGCTATGTGTCATATTGAAGCGCCATTCTAAGAGGCGTGTATTGAAATAAAAATACGTTAAGTATCTCTTTGCACACGGAGGATTTTCCAAGCCGTTTTTGGCCAAAATTACATAGCTGATTTTGCTATCTCCTTAACCAAATAAATTATTAGAAAACGGATTTCACAGGCGCAACCGGTTTGAGAAGTATTATAAAACAGCAACAAAACCGATTTTCAAAAAAAAAACACAGCGGATTTACCAAACGCAGCGACGCTATGTTCTTCTTGGTGGAGTAGTCTTGAGGTTCCTCGACCCACTCATTCAGTTTTGCTAGGGACTTTGGTTCTGACATATCATGAACTAATATAGCACCGTGAGCGTCTCTGTAAAAACTTGTTCTGTATCACTCCTGTCCCGCTCGTAATACATAATCCGTATTCGACATCGTTTACAATAAACGGCGATTTATAATAACAAAATTCATAACACAACAACTATTAGACAGAAGAATCTAATACAAAACTTGTTCATATATGCTGCGGCTCCAGATCGCGAAACCGGAGTGAGATGGCACTACTAACTCGCGGGGTCAGTTAAAATAGGGAAAAAGAGTGGACTGTATAATTTGGCGCTGGTTGTAGGTTTATACCTACACTACTCTTATGCGTGGTTTGACTTGATAGTGGAGTTGGAAGAGTGACGACAAAGGAACTTACCCAAAGCTTGGAGCGGGCCACCGGTCTCGATATAAAAGAACCCAACACCACAGGTATTAGCGAGCCTGCGTTACCGTCTCTTGCTTGCGTAGACCAAGCGTGCGGTTCCTTCTTGCTGTAGGAAGCACACACACACAAACAGACAGAAAGAATGTTCAGCACTTTGGGAAAGTTAATAAAGAGTTTATGCAGTTAGTAAAGGTTGCGGATTAGTAGTACATACGGTAAGAGTCTCCTTACACCAACCGGTCACTAGGGCGGACGACGGAGAAGTGAGCGAGAAAATGGCAGCTTGCGCACTCGCAAGCGTAGGTGTCCCGGAAAAACGGCGCGTTCGCACAGTCAGCGGACGCATGTTGGCAGCCATGGGCCGGGCGAGAGACCGTGCAAAGGATGGACTCCCCATGACGATCCTGCTAGCACTTTAAAAACATTTAAAAATTTCATACCTTTTTCACAAGTCTCATTAATCTGTTTTCCCCATCTCAAAAACAAATCCAGCCAAAGCCCCAAATATTCGACTACAGAAATATTTTCCAAACAGAAATTGTTAATGCTGATATTGACCGCTTGTAATGACCTTCCCCTAGAAAATAAACACAGTTTGGTTTTAGTAGGTGAGAGTTCAAGACCCAAGTCTCCTAGTAATCTTTACAAACTATCTATGGCTTCCTGAAGAGTGATTGTCATAAATCTTATATTTACTCCAGAAATATAAAGAACTAAATCATCAGCGTATTGATATACTTACACATTCACAATTTCTTTACAAATATCACTCGTTACTATGTTAAACAAAATTGGAGATATAGGGTCGCCTTGAGCCAAGCCCTTGCATGTCCATCTAACAATCGAAACACTACTACCTGCTTGTAATACAGCTAAACGTCTCTCCTTCAGGAATTCCCATACATATCTGCATATAGAAGCCCCCACACCCATCTCATCTAGCTTAGATACTACTTTCAAAATATTGACATTGTTATATGCATTATCTATGTCAACGAACAAGTGTATTTGTTTAGTCGTAAAACCCTATTTGTATTTGCGATATCAGTCGTACCAGATTGTCCAAACATGATTGAGATCTTCTAAATCCCATTGTATTTTTAGAAAAAAGGCCTTTGCTATCAAAATACCATTCAAGACGTCTTGTTATAATGTTATATAAGGTTTTGTAAAGACAATATATGAGCGAGGTAGGTCTCAATAAAGAAATACTGCCCTGATCACGCCCAGGTTTCGGTACAGGCACTACTTTAACATTTCTCCATTGTGTTGGTACCTCACCTTCAGACAAACATCTATTAAACATATCCACCGATAATCGTTTGCCAGGAAAATGTTAAGTCATAGAGTACGAAATATCGTCCTCTCCGGGCGCGGTATCTTTCTTCTGCAAGGTATTAATGAATTCCTGTTCCGAAATGTGGGCTTCCAGCTGAAAATTACTTGAACTAAAGACAGGAAGTGGTGGAAGAGCATAATCAGGCGTCAACTGTCTTAACAACTCACTAGCCCTCTCTGCATCCCATCTAATTTTACTAATACGATATCCTTTGAGTCATCTTATTTAGCCCCAAATTTCACTGGAAACCGTCTCACCTATACTGTCACAGAATTGATTAAAAGATTCCGCCCTAGCTTTACGAATAAGTCGCTGTGCTGTAGCAACTTTCTGCTTAAAATGAGTCAAATTTGTGGGTATGGCATTCTTCCTAAGCTGAGCTAACGCCAATCTACGTTCCGACACCGCCTTAGACAACTCCGGGGACCAATATGATTTTGGAATAAACTTACTAGTGAGATCTCCACAAACCTTAACATATGGAATCGATTTATCGGCACCAAAATTAATTAAATTTATTATAACGTCATACATTTGCTGGGGATTACCTGTTATATAAATATTACTAATTTTATTTATAAGTATCATATTTCCTTGTATTTCTGCAAATCTGCATTTTTAAAGTTACGTTTCGTATTTAACGTGTTATTACATGTAATTTCTGTCGATATAAGAACCATTAAATGATCACTGGCCAAGGGCCAAGGCATTCATTCGAACCGACTCTCGATTCGATTGACTCTCGTAATTTTAAAAGTTAAATCTGTCGTTTCTACGAGGGGCTCGTGGCTAATTACCAACCGCGCATAATAAGATTTTCAAGGTTAAACTACATTCGCCGTGGTCAGTGTGTGGATGGGTGACTGTTTCGTTGCACATCAAGACCCCTCCGTGACTTGGAGAGCACGTTAAATAGACGGTCCCGGGTGTCTTACGAATACTTATGACAGTCGTTACGAGTAGTCAAAAACCCGAAAGCCTGACAACTGGTCTTTCCCTAGGATATCGGCATTATCCAGTAGCTCGGTTCAGTGTTCCCAACCGTACGATAATTTCATAGCTACGTACGATAGTACATTACTATCGTACGATAATTTCAGTACACTGATAGACGACGTGTTTGTAGAGTTTCCCGTTACTCTTCGAAAGGGTCCTCCTAAAAAAAAACAAGGTCGTCTAAGCGCCAATTACGTAAGGCGACGGGAGAAATCGAAAAGAAATGTTGAGGACAGCTCCTAAAAAAAAGAGAAATCGAAAGACTGAGAGGAAAGTCCTAAAAAAAAAAAGGTCGCCCATCTGTCGCCACTTGGGCAATCGAGAATTTTTTACTGACAGCACTGTTGGCAACACCTTTTTCCTGATAGTACGATAATTTTTTGTCATTTTTGATGTATGTACGATAATTTCACGGCCCTGGTACGATAGCTTCCTGCCTTCAGGTTGTGAACACTGACTGGGTTGCGGAGGTCTGATGGCAGTCGCTCCATGTAAAATACTGGTATTCAGCCGCATCTGGTGTCACTCTTTACAGGTCAAGGGTGGTTTTAGGAGTCAACCCTCAACAAGCATGTGCACATAAAATTTAGCAGACGTGTATTTACGGGAGGATAATGAAAAACACTTTTAACCGTACACTATATATATTTTAATAATAATTACAATTAGATCAGCAGGGCGTGGTTCGTGACAATGCGAGGAGTCTAGGGTCTTCTTATGCAGGTGTAGTACTCAACTTGGCAACTGTAGCGGCGCGAGAGAGCGCGATCTGCAGCGTACCCGACCTTTTATAGGCCTGGACCCCCGCCAGTCGCCACTACCCGTCACACTGGTTAGACTGGAAGCTGAACCTAACATAGTTGAGAAAAGGCTAGGTAGAACAATACCTCCCAGATACTACATTTATCGCCTGTGCGCTTAACCCTAGAACCGCACCCTGGGGTACAAATCAAAAATAAATTAATAAATGTGCGATAACTTTTTGTTACACATCGGATCTTTCGCGTCCCCGTGTATTTTCGTGGGGCGAAGGGTTGCGTCGAATCATCAGTCGGGCGCGTCCTGTTAGTGTGTGGTAGTTGCAAGGCGTGCTTGGAGTACTCCAGTACCCCTGGGTACTTTGGTATGCCAATATGCATCTCCAAAGAAATATTGGCGGTATAATAGGAAAAAAGCGGTCATCTGATGCCCCAACCCCTTCAGATTCAAAATCTGGAAGATGTTTATTTTGTCCCACGTCAAAATTTATAATTCTATATGTTTTGACCACCAAAAAGAGATTTTCCAAAACTTTTAAGAAAAGTTCTTTTTATTTTGGCTTAATTGTATTATGTGAGACTGAAATAAGTGTCATAAAAGTCTATGTAAGTTGCTTATTAATTAATGTTTATTCTAATGTTAAAATTATGTTTTGTTTACTGGGGTACTCCAGCACACCTGGGTACTGTTACTTAAAGTCTAATATGGGTACAGTAAAGCAACGCGACCGCAACCTTCATATGCGTCGGTAGCCACGTTGCTCTGAAAAGACACACTTTGGGAACCTTCATTATTTTATCTTACTATCTATTTGGGGTTTCCACTCAATACTAACCGTCTCAATGTATTGTTTCAGCATGACTATCAGGCAACAGAAAAAGGCTCAATACAAGATGATAACAACCCTTTCCGACATTGAATTTATTCATAGGAAACTATGGCGAAGTAGCGATGTTTCGAAATCTTACTTCTGGCAAAAATTATTCACGTTTTA
The DNA here is from genome assembly GCA_910594945.2 of Amphipyra berbera. Classification (NCBI taxonomy): domain Eukaryota; kingdom Metazoa; phylum Arthropoda; class Insecta; order Lepidoptera; family Noctuidae; genus Amphipyra; species Amphipyra berbera. Next base: position 15,464,844 of record OU343138.1, read on the forward strand.
GTGTGCAAGATATTACGCACCTAGTTATAGCATCATACTACAATAATGTGGAAGTGATGGATGGATCATGAGTAGTGGACAGGTTAAATGGCCAAGGTAAAGAGCGGACAGTCTTGGAAGAAGTTGATAAAGACCTATTACCAGAAGCGAATACTCAGAAGCTACTCAGATCCTGGATATTTAATAGTCTGGATATAAAAATTATGCAAACGATGGATGAATTGTGTAAGGGAGGATAAGAAAGATAAAGGAGTAAATGATAATGTGACTACTGACATGGAAGAGTGGAAGAAGAAAACATATTGCGCCGACCCCAAGTAACTTGGGACCAGGGCAGAAGAATGATGATATACTTGTAACTTTACGTAGTTGAGAAAATATTGATACAGAACTAAATGAAGATATGAAGACTTGAACTTTTTGTAACAAAATCACTTCACCCGATTATTGAAATATCACTCGATGCAAATTAGAAACCTAACGATGTTCACAATAAAAATATAACAAAAGTCCGTGTTTTATTCATGACCTACAATTTCTTTTTACACTTACCAATAGATATTAATGAGGGTTTCCATTTGATGTCACCATTTCAAGTTCTTTGTCAAACAGAACGGCGAACACATGAAATATTCAGAAGACAATGTTAAGTAAATACGTTCAATTATCTCTAGTAAAAAACCTAAGCTTTTCTTCTAGACGACTAGGGTTGTTTGTCCTGGATTCGGTTGAGATTTTTTGATTGTTTTTTCATCAATAATTAGAATGTATGATGAGCCTTGAAGAATAATTAATTGATTGTGTTTTTGGCTGGACATCCACCAGAGCTGTGCGAGGAAAATGTGCGGTGCGAAATGTGTAGCGAGGATGTGAAATGATGAGTTTTCTTTACTCTACCTAATGACTGATGATTCGTCCGTTTCCAATCACAGCATATGCATTATCAGCCCATTAAAGCCCAGGAGAGCACGTGCCTCTTCTCAGAATGAGAAGGGTTCAGGCCTTATCCACCACGAAGGCCTGGTGTGGGTTGGCAGACTACATACACTGTCGAGAATTATTTGGAACCCTCTCAAATGTGCAAGTTTCCTCACGATGTTTTCCTTCCACTACTACATTAGAACCTAATACTATTACGGTCGTCAACAAACTACCTCACTACAGACAGACAGACTCACTTTGTACGTAAATAGTCACAGTATTATTATCTCAATTGTCTTTACTTATGTTTGAAGACCTGTCTACTCCAATTGTTCTACATTACAACTAACATCACTTTTAGTCTAACCTAACAGAAACCTATTGACTTTACCAAGAAATAAACCAACAAAATTCTACAACAGAAACTACCAACTTGAATCATTCCTTGTCTTCAGTTCACGTTACTCCTGTATCTTTGAATTTTCTTCATGCAATATGAATTTTATTATGTTTGTATTGTTACATCTGATTCAAAGTTCGGTCCACGCAAAAGATGCGACCACTATCAATTTTGTTAAGCTGTTCATCAAAAATGAGCAGAAACCTACGCATCTGATTTACGGCGGACTTTGTTGGAAAAAGAGTGAGTTCCGTTTTGCCTAGCTTTTTCCCAATTGTGTTGGCGTCAGCTTCCAGTCTAACCAGATGCGGTTGAGTACCAGTATTTTACACGGAGTAACTGCCATCAGACCTCCGCAACCCAGTTACTGGGCAATGCCGATATCCTAAAGTTAGACCAGTCGTCAGACTTTCGAGCTTGACTAAGAGTAAATCATCTAAAACAAAGTTTATAATGAAATTCAAACTTAGATAGTTTTCTTAATTACAACTGTTGGTCCTCGTAACTCGCTGGAAGTTTTGTACAATAAGAGCCTATTATTTTAATTCCTCGCAATACTTATGTAGCCAACTCATGAATTCAAGCTATTTATGATTCTTTTAGGAAACTTCATTGTAAAACGTGCCTCGGAGAGCACGTTAACCATTCTTCCCAGTTGTCATACGAATACCTATGACGTTGCGGGAAGTCAGATGCCCGAAAGTCTGACAACCGGTCTACGCATACGATATCAGCATTACCCAGTAACTGGGTTGCGGAGGTCTGATGGCAGTCGCTCCGTGTAAAATACTGGTATTTAGCCGCATCTGGTTTGTCTGGAAGCTAACCTCAAAATACTTGGGAGAAGGCTAGGCAGAACATTGTAAAACATAATAAGTACCTATCCAGTATTGGGGTAAGCCGTATGAGCTCACTAAGTCACTGATGATAACGAGGAAATCTTGTCAGACAAAGACATATTTAAAAAAATTATTAAGAACAAATAATTTTGAACTATTTTACTTGCAGATGTTATAAACAAGTTTGTAACCGAAATGTCAAACATAGGAGTAAGAACATCTGCGTCTTTTAAACCGAAGTCCAAGTATCAAGATCATGCTATACTATACGTCATAGATTTGGACTGCGATCAGTCAACAGCTGTTATTTCTTATGTAAGTATTCCAGATAATTTCCTTGATAGAGACGCCGATCTGGTATAAAAAAAACTGCCCATAGATAATTATGAACTACAGAATCGGAGTCATGATTCCGACCACTTCACCACGCGTAGAAGCATATTGGTAACTCGGAGATGCGACTACTTGCTTGCTCAGGCCCGCCGCTAGCTGTTTCGCCGCCTGCGTGCGAGCTTTTTTTTTTAGGCCCTCCCCTCACTCTTTCTATTACTTCTGTATCTTGAGTGACACAAAACCGAAAGAATTGAAATTGGTCTCAATTAGATAAGTCGCTCGATTTGCCGCCCCCTGGGTGTGCCGCCTGCGTGCGGTGCACGCGTTGCACGCCCGCTTACGGCGGCCCTGTGCTTGCTTACTTTAATAACCTTGCCACGTTGGTCTAGAGGTGACAAGCGCGACTTTGATCGTGAGGTCCTGGGTTCGATCCCCAGGTTGGGCAAAATGTTATTGGGTTTTTCTTGTGGAATTCCTCAGTGGCAGCCCGGAGTATAGATTTGCATGGGTCTTGAGCGAAATGAGGGTTTAATTATACACTTCCGCCCAATCCTTTGGAGAATACAGGCATGATGTCATGTTAGTTGTCTTCCAAGACTCCAATAAAAAGGGGATAACGGAATCACACAGACGGTGAAAAGATTAACAAGGCAGCAATGGTGGGGCTGCCTGTCCAGGCTCTACTGGACATATCTTCAGTCGTGTCGGCTCTTTTAATGCACTCCGTGTCGTATGCCGGGCGTAGCTAGGATTTTGTCCAGGGTGAGGTAAACTCAGTCAGACAGTAAATATTTGTCTTTTCAATAAATCTGGAAGTGCAGAATTTGTTTATGAGGCAATTTTGCCCCATAACCTTATTTTTGAGATCCAAAAAGTATATAGGTAGACGGAGTCGGGCATTGGTCTGCCTATTTTGGGTAATTGTTGAATCTAGACCATTTACCTATTCTTTCCCGTGCCAGGGTGGGGTAAGCGCCCCATTTGCTCTGCTCTATTGCGCTCTGCTCCACCCTGAATACGCGTTATGCCCTTCGGGAAATACGGTCATGATGTTATTTTATTTATGTTAGTTATCTTTCAACACTCCAACAAGAAGAGGATAACGGAAAATCACACAAACGATGAAAAGGTTAACGAGATAGCAAACAAGCAATGGTGGGGCTGACTATCCAGGTTCCACTGGAGATATCGGCACCCGTGTAGAGGCTCTTTTAATACACTCCATATCGTATACCTGCTGACAACGCACCTAAGTCTTCCACGATTTTGTTCAGGCCTCTTCAAAGGAGCTCTTTCAATTCACGTATCGCTGGTTGGTCTTGGTCACTTCACCTCAACAGCAGCAGTCGAAGCTGTCCCTCCTGAAGAACGGACCAGTCCTGGTTGACAGCGACCTGGTGCTCGCAGAGAGGATCGGTAACCAATTCAAGATGATTGAAAGTAAGTAACTTTAAAATGATAATGATATTATTATACGTATACAAGGTTAGTCGGAAAGGGGGTACTAAGCCGCGAGCCACTGAATGTATCACTGATGACTATTTTAAAGAGTGTTAAAATTTAAAAATTCGATAAAAAAAAATTCGATGTTTTTTTTTATTTTAGTTTTATCAGAAATTCTTCATCCCTGCTTTAGTTATGAATTCAAAAAATGGAGTTTCTAATCCGTAACCCCAAGACGTAAAATGTAAACACGTCTGATCATAGCTGAGGATAGATAGAATTTAGCTTATTTTTTATGAAATCTTTGAACAGCTATTTCTCTTCAACTATTGACTTTTCGGAAAAGTTGTAGAACAAAAGTTATCCATTATTATGGGTACTATAATACCCTTTCGGCTTAGTACCCCCTTTCCGACTAACCTTGTATACTACTGATAAGTTTGATATAAGGTAGTTTCAGGCGTTTAATTAATTGTTGCAAAACAAAAAGGAAAAGTTAAAAAGATATTCTTTAAGGGAATTAAATATGGCCCAGAATGGACTTAGCCCTGGTTTCTAGGCTGATCAACCCAAAAATTGTAGCAGTGACAGTGGTGTGACCGTCGGACTGCCAAGTCATAGATCTCGAGTTCGAACCTAAAGCATGCAAACCTGACTTTTCGGATTCATGTGAATATTCTTCTTCTCTTCTATTCTTCTTCTCTATAAAGTTCTCGATAGTGCGTGCGTGTAGTCTGCCAACCCGCACCAGGCCAGCGTGGTGAACTAAGGCCTAAACCCTTCTCATTCTGAGAAGAGGCCCGTGCCCAGCAGGGGGAGAGTATTGGGCTAATTATGTATGTATGTATTCCCAAGTGCACAGACCTGGCTTAAACGGCTCCATGATATCAACCCTGCGAGGCTATTACAACGAAAGCCTAGTGGATGTGCGACCTCACCGGGAGCTGTACCGCAGACGACGTAACATGATGGGCCACACAATCACCATGTCCAACGTCATCCAGGACAGCAACACCTCACGATTGCATCTACCCAAAGAGGACCGATTGTAAGAATCCTTATCGACGCTCGGCAGTGATAACTCGTAAATAAAATTTTCTTCAAAAGCGTTTTATTTGTTGTTTAGATTGATAAACTCGTTTTACACGTACTAGTTCAACAAACTTTTAATTCAAATACTTTTAAGCTATCTATGACGTACGATGACAAACTTGTATTAACATTTGATCGGGCACATTTGATCGGGCACATTTGATAGTTATTTCTCTCTTTTAAAAATTTGTATTTTACACATACGTGGTTTACACTGCTGACCGACGTTTCTAAACATTTAATTAAAAAAAGCGTGAAAAAATTGGGTAGGTACCTAAATGACAATTTTTTTTATTATTTTTTTCGAAACTTACAAAAAACGTAGGCAACAATGAAAAAAAACCAATGAAATGTATAATAAAATGCCCAAGTTATAAGTGATTTAAAATTGTTAATAGACAGAGACCGCACTACTGCACGATGACGACATCGTTCAAAAACTTCGTAGTAACTTAACATTACTCCGTACAATGACCGTTTGACAGAAAATGCGCCATTCAAAAACTTGGAAAACGTGTATCTTCTCCATTTTTAGATTGAATTCATTAATTTTTTAACGATCGTTTTCTTTCTATACCTTTTTTGATATTATAAAAATCCAATTAAATTCTTCCTCATTTTTTTAAATTGTCAATTACCGACTCTTGAATAAGTAGCCACCACACTAGTGGGTCCTGGCAAAGGCCAACTAACCGAAGAGGTTCTCAGTAAATGGTTCCATAACCATACACCTGACCTGCCTAAATACCACCCCACGCCGGTGATAGGTAACTACAAAGAAACCTAGGTACTGTGACGCTACAAAATTAAGCTTACCACATTTCCAGGGAACTCCAATACGATTCAATTACAAAGGCCTGCTGGTCAGCGGCCAAGATCGGGTTTGAGATGATGAATGCGACTGGTCGAATCATTTACAGTTATCGATATGGGTACAAAGTGAACGGGCAGTGGTCTGGCATGATCGCTGATCTGTACGATAATAAAGCTGATGTAGGTAAGTGCTTAAGTGGAATAGTGGCTGAGAGACTTCGTTTGATGTCTTGGTATTCTTATACAGAGTGTAAACGAAATCGTGTAACTCCATCAAACCTCGTGATGTAGCGGTTTGCGCGGCTATCGCTCGCCGCGAATGCCTCACATTAAGAACACATGTTTACTTTTTGTAAGTTGTTTTTTATTGAATCCAAAAGTATCCCGTTCAGCGTTCAGGGTTAATCTATGTCAGCAGTATATTACGAGGTTTGTAGGAATTACCTACATGATTTCATTTACAACCTGTATATCTATACTAATGTTATAAAGAGGAAAGATTTGTATTTTTGTATGTAACGAATAAACTTAAAAACTACTAAAACTACTGGCCCGATTTCAAAAATTCTTTTGCCGTTAGAAAGCTACATTATCACTGTGTAACATAGGCAATATTTATTACTAGAATAAAACTTCTTACGCGGGCGGAACCGTGAGGACACAACTAGTACTGTTATAATTTATGTGAAAGTAACTATATCTGCCTGCCTGTCTGTCTGTTTGTTATCTCATCACATTTAGATGAAACTTCGTACAGAACTAATGTGGAACCCGAAGAATAGGCTACTTTTATCCTGAGAAACGTGGAATACGTGATAAACGACATCCACGTGAGCGAAGCTACGGGCGACCTCTAGTTCATGTATAATTGTGAAAATGGTTTATACCTAATTATTTTTTAAGCAGAGGGTTGGTCTACCAACTCTTTTGATATCCTAGTTCCTGGTCTTCTGTGTAAGCAGTGATAGCCTAGTGGTATGACCGTCGGACTGCCAAGTGATAGGTCTCGAGTTCGAACCCAAGGTACGCACCTCTGACTTTTCGGATTCATGTGCATATTATATAATTATCACTTGCTTAAAAACGGTGAAGGAAAACATCGTGAGGAAACCGGCATGCCTGAGAGATATTTCTCGACGACATGTGAAGCCAAGTCAGAGGCCCATGGGCGGCATACACTCTGACACCAGGTTAGGTTCAGATATCTTCAGTGTGTGTGCGTGGTGAAAAGACTAGCCAGATAGCAAGGTTATGCCTAGGGTGCACCGGACGTACTTAAGTATCGTCACTCGTGGATGTTCTTTTAATGCAGCCCCTTTTAATTCTACCAAGTTCCTGGTAGAATCCATGGAAGAAATTATTTATTAAGAAAGAAAGCAAGAAAGAAAATTATTTATTTTGGACTCACACAGGCAGTTACAGAAACAAAAACAATATTTAAAAAAAGAAAGAATAAGAATTTAGACTACCTGCACGAGGCCAAAAAGGGCTCCTATCTCAGCATAATGTTGCGACATTTATATCACCAGCAGCATTCGTAATTTTGTGTTCTCGATCACATCCATCTAATAATGCTTCATCGCCACCGGAAAAGAGGGTTTGGGATGATATTATAAGCTAACGAACACACGTCCTTCTCATTGCTTTGAAAATAGGTTACCTCGGCATCACGCTAAAATCTTAAACCCTTATGCTTTCCACAGGCACCAACTGCATAATATTCCGAGATCGTTACGACGTGGTGACGTACACTGACCTGGTGGCTTCGATGAAGATGTTGTTCATCTACCGACAGCCTCCCTTGGCGTATGTCACGAATGTGTTTTACCTACCCTTCTCTACGAGGGTATGGGTCACCATAGCTGTGTGTACGGCCATCGCAACAGTCACTCTGTTTCTAGCGAGCAAGGTGGAACTTGTTCTTACGAAGGTGAGTGATTTAGTTGACTTTATCGATCTCAGAAGATTAGCAAAAAAGTAGTGAGAGTACCTTGTTGGTCTTGTGCTCGCAAGCCCGACTGTTCAGCATGGGGTCCTGGGTAAGATCTCCAAGCCGAGCAATGTGTTATTGGGTTTTTCTATTAGGAATTTCTCAGTAGCAGCCCGGAGTCTGGATTTGTGCCCGGTTAATGGCAATAGGCTCGCCCCCTATTACATGGGACTTAAACATAACTGGCGAAACGAGGGTGTACTAAAAACACCTCTGCCAAACCCTACGGGGAATACAAGGCGTGATGTTATGTTACGTAGGGAGAGTATGAAGAACTGAGCATTAGATGACCTTACACCTTACATTCGGATGTAAGGTGTAAAGTCATCTAATGCGCAGTTCCTATGGCCAAAAACGAATCGTTTTGCTTACCAATGTTAGAATTTTTATCGTCAAACTGCATATCAATGGACTCAAAACTTCGATCAATAATAATACTCGAAAGCTAATATTTTACCTGTGATATCTACTAACGCCAGTGTAAACCAAATGATTCACCAACAATAGAGGGGATCTGGCGCTCGGGGGCCGCTGCCGCGAGTCTGCGACACGCTCGCTCGCCTTCGCGCGTTAATCGGTCACTGTTCTAACCTAACATAACCCAAATTATTCTGGCGTACCACTCGTAAAGTTTTGCGAAATAGCGTGCGTTACAATAACGTCATTCGATATAGCGGTTTTCAACTCAATGTGTTTTCGAACTAGCGTACCACTCGTAAAGTTTTTCGAAATTGCGTGCGTCGCATTAGCGTCATTCGAATCTTCTTATCACTCCTCTTGATTGTAATATACTATGATGCTTCAGCAGCTTCATCATCAGAACAGAACTAGAATTTCTAATTCCTTGAGTAACAATGGTTGGTTTGGTTTCAAGGCTACTACACAACAGCAGCTGGATGGAGGAATATGTGATGCTCTGCTGTTGACGATGAGTGCCGTCACTCAGCAAGGATGTTACATAGAACCAAGAAGAGCACCAGGTAACCGTGGCGATCATTAACAGGTCTTTCTCAAACAGAGCGCAATGCCTAAAGTCAACCACCCATTTGGCGACCATGCAGCCAGCTCTGTTAGTCAGATGAAGTTGCCGCCCGTCATTATATTGGAGTATTTGGTGTTCCAAATTGGGTGGTGCTATGTTTCGTTGGTTGGTAGCACCACGCCAAGTTGTGGTTAAAGTCTGAGAAAGCTTAATGTTAGCCGCTTGGCCCTGATATCTCATTGTGCTTGGCCATTATGATGAAGTTAATGCTGACAATATCCAGGTCGCATGATGCTGTTCGTGCTGTTCACGGCGCTGATGGCGCTGTACGCGGCGTACTCGGCCAACATCGTGGTGCTGCTGCAGGCGCCGTCCGACTCCATCCGCAGCCTGCCGCAGCTCGCCGGAGCCAAGATCACGCTCGCGGCCAACGATGTCGATTATAACTATTTTGTTTTTGTAGGTAGCTTTTCTCACAAAAGTAACTTTCGGTACCGTAAAGACTACTTAATTAAGTCTAGAAAGATCTACACAATTTAAGATGGACTACACTAATAGGACACCTACCTTTTTTTTTCTTGCGAAAATCCTCGTTTTTGTCCCCGCCCGGGGAAGGCGAGGATGTCTGCCGAGCTCTTACCAGCTAAAAACCCACGGTGTTCCTCCTCCTGACCGTCGGCCGGGGTCGCGGTATTTGCATAACCATGCACCGCAACCCCGGCAAAAGTAGGATATCTACCTACAAAAGTTTATGACTGAACAAGCACGCAGTTAAGATTGCAACCTATAGAAACTTAGACAGCCTCTCGTAAATCTCACATAATATTTATGTCAGTTTTAATAAAATTATTTGTTCCTGCATTAATAACACTGTTTCCAGAATCAAAGCAAAGAGCCTCTATACACTTCAATACGTGACCGAGTATTTCCAGAAAATGGAAAACCCCAGGTTTACAGTCTTGCAGATGGCGTTGAAAGAATCCGAAAGGTTTACGACTTCCTTTATTGTCATGTTAGATCTTAGATTACATACATACAATCACGCCTGTTTCCCACTGGGGTAGGCAGAGACTATAGATTTCCACCTGCTACGATCCTGACACACCTCTTTCGCTTCATATACATTCATTAGCCTTCTCATGTGATTTGTTCGTGGTACGCCGAGGTCGGCCCACATGTTCCATCCACACTCACCTAGTAGATCTTAGATTCAGAATGAAATATACCTACAGTCAACTACAGGTCGACACAGCAAACGGATATGAGGTGAGTCGTGGAAGGTGGGACGCCCCGCACACTCGCTCAGCGCCCGCGCCATCTTTGTCTTAGGGCTGCACGAGTCAGTATCGACCGCGTTTATCGATTTCGATCTCGCTCACGTTGTTGCTTGTAGTTGTGTATTGAAAATGACTAGAAAATTGCCATGACGACCTGTCGTTGATTGTACAATTACGTTCATCAACTTATCATCAATTATTGCACTTCGTTATTGGATAATAAACGGTGTAAATAGACCCTTAACGAAGCCGGCCACTTATTCAAGCAAGCAAAGCACTTATACAAAGCACTTATGGCAAGGCACTTATTCTCCACGTCGTTGCGGTAATTTTTTTGTTCTGGACTATGCCTGGGAACCTTCTAGTTACTGAAATATTGGAGGTCAAAGTTCCAACTTTATCACAACTTTTTTTTTTAAATACTAGTTTTGAAGGTTGCTATTAATGTACTTGAAATACCTCCATAACCCGTTTACTACTCATTGCATCTATCAGCACAGTGTTTTGAGTGTGTTACATTGAGCTTTCCAGTAAAACGAAATTTTTCACCCAAAAAAAAAGTCGTTTCTCAGCGACAATTTTTGCGTAGGGTTACTTAGTTTGATGTATTGAATGCATGGTTGACGGCGTCGTGAAGGATCTTTTTACACCTTGTAGACTAATTTCAAGTCAATCCAAAATTATATTTTATTCGCATACATTCAAGCCGGATTGGATCAAATGTACAAGACCGATTTCTCGGACGCCTTAATGAAATCTATCATAATTCCAGGGCCTCTTCGCTCTCCACTCGGTGGCTGAACCAGTATACCGTCAGATCGAAGCCACTTTCTTAGAGAGCGAGAAGTGTGACATTTCAACAGTGGACTATCTGGTCACCTTTGATTCCTTCACTCCTGTCAGGAAGGGATCCCCTTATTTGGAACTGATAAGAGTTGTGTTAGTTTTGCATAATCTTCTTTATCTTTACATAGTATAAAACAAAGTCGCTCCCGCTGTCTGTACGCTTAGATCTTTTAAACTATGCAACGGATTTTAATACAGTTTTCAGCAATAGATAGAGTGATTCAAGAGGAAAGTTTATATGCTCCACATTGTATCTACATTGCACTCGCGCGAAGCCTGGGCGGGTCGCTACTTGTCTGTAATATTATCATTGAAACGCTTAGTTTTAGCAATAGTTTTAAGTAACATCTATATTGTTATACAGTTGATTCATAAAATGAATCGATCACTTTGGTTTTGAATCAATTCGTGTTTTAATAAATTAACTTGATTTACGCTCTCTTGCGAACTGTATCCGATTCAAATGCGAAATAATCTTCTTGTTAACGTGTCGATGGCAATCTACCTATAAATTAGTCGGACCAGAAACATAGCTACAAGTTTAGCTTTATCAGTAGCGTCCATTAGTTCCTGTAACGTTCGGGTATCATGACACGCAGGGCATGATGTCAGGTGTCCCACCGTTTGTGGAACAGCACCACATTTATACTCTAAACTGGAATCGTCTATGAATCTCCACCTGAGCAGGTTTTCCTTGCTTCGACCAACCTGGGACCGGAGTCTGTTTTAAGACTTCCAGGTTAGCTAAGGCAATAATGCGAGATAACAAGGTCTGAGGATGCTCGGATGCAAATCTATGGAGATCGGATCGGATGCAGTTCACAGCTGTTTATTAGTACTGAATGTATTTTCTTGGATTCAGATCCAATGTAGTGCACAAGCTCTCTTACCGTCTTAATTTCAAACCTCACATCAAGCTGCTTTACTACTTACTTTAGGAATCAAATTCATTCAGAAAGGTTATTTTATAGACTACCCATAGGCGTATTCAGGGTGGGGCAGATGGAGCGCTTGCGCCACCCTGGTACATGAAAGAATAGCTAAATGGTCTAGATTCAGTCAACTCGCCACCCGTCTCCACGGAAAAATTACCCTAAATAGGCAGTTCAATGCTCGACTCCGTCTATACTTATTTGGACCTCAAAAACAAGGTTATAGGGCAAAATTGCCCCATAATCCCATTCTGCACTTCCCCTGAGTTTGTCCCACCCTGGACAAAATCCTAGGTACGCCCATGAGTCTACCGACGAGTGTAACGAGACTAAAATAAATTATTTTCTTTCTTTCTTTCTTCACCTAAGTACTACCAGACCAGACAAGGCTATAGACCTCTACCTTTTCCAGCCACAAGCAAATCCGAGAGGCAGGCATCCAGTCAGCTATACGCAAGCGTTACATGGTCTCCAAGCCTCATTGCACCACCAAGATGTCTTCGTTCAGCAGTGTTGGACTGATGGACACGCGGCCTGTGCTGATCCTCATGTTGTATGGCGTTGCCATCTCTGTGACTATCGTGATTGGAGAGATCCTTCTGCATAAACTGTGAGTCCGACCCCGAAAATCTTGACTGCTAAAAGTAGAGTACCTACATTCAAAAACAGGGAACAGTTTGTTAGTTTAACATAACATAACATCACGCCTGTATTCTCCGAAGGGTTGGGCAGAGGTATATACTAACACCCTCATTTCGCCGTTATGTTAAGTCCCATGTAATAGGGGGCGAGCCTATTGCCATCAACCGGGCACACAATCTAAACTCCAGGCTGCTACTGAGGAATTCCATACAGAAAAACCCAATAACACTTTGCCCGACGTGGGGATGGAACTCAGGATCTCACGATCAGCAGTCGTGCTTTCCACCACTAGACCAACGAGGCACTAGGCAGTTAGTTTGTTAGTTTAAATAATTATATTTTGATATCTATACATGGATTTTGCTTTGTTTACAGAATTCATCGACACAAGCGGACCTCAAGAGTGCAAATGATTAAGACTATTAATTAATGGTGACATAACTGCTACTCTTGTTATGAACAATTTAAGATCTTGATTGATGGGATTCTCCAAATTATTTTATTGCACTTGTATCCTTAAATAAACTTAATTAACCTTATTCCTTAATAAACATTACTGGCCCACTGCTGGGCATGGCCCTCTTCTCAGAATGAGAAAGGTTTAGGCCTTAGTCCACCACGCCGGCCTGGTGCGGGTTGGCAGACTACACACACCATCGAGAATTTTATGGAGCCCTCTCAAGTTTCCTCACGATGTTTTTCCTTCACCGTTAACGCAAGTGATAATCAAATTCTGATCTGCACATGAATTTGAAAAGTTAGAGGTACGGACCGCGATCGATCTCAGACCCTACTGCATGGAAGACAAGCGTGCAACCGCTAGGCCATCACCGTATCGTAGATCTGCTTAATTCATTACATTTTGTTATTGCCTATGAAACTTTCAATGTCAATAGGTTTTGATCTAAATTAGGAAGAGATGAGGTATACATGAAAATAAATTCTGTTTGAGTGTAACTGCTTAGAGTCCGTACACAAAACTGCGAAGCCACGCGATGCGAATTCGCAACGCAGAAAATTGCGACGCAAATTGCTGCGATACGATTTCTTCCAAGATTCGGGTGACCAATCCCTCGACGATCGTCAACCGTATTGAACTTATTTTATACTAGGTAGAATAAACTTGCGTAATAAGATTTGTGCACTGCTGTTACTGATAAGAAGGTATAGGAAAAATCAATTACGCGAATCAATTCGTAAGTTCTTGCGATGCGTCGTGCGTGATCGTATATTTCCACAATGTGACATCGCATCGCAGTTTTGTGTACGAACCCTTATTCAACACTTCAATTTTACCTCAAATAAATCATTGATTTCGGGGTTAATGTAAATGTACTTGCTGCTATGAGCAGCTGTGACTTCGTAAGTAATCCAGAACTTCCGAAACTCAAAAAAAATTACCGTTCCTTTTCAACTTACAACCAAGGAAGATGCACCTTCTGCTTATAAGTTTTCAAACTCAAACTATTTATTTACACACTAAGGTAAAATAATACAGGTCTTATTATATACCTATAGAGTAGGTACAGCTTAGCAACCTTTTCCAGGTGTTGCAATATTTGAGGGCTCTAATCAGATAAAAGTATATTTATAAATTTACTTAAGTTTTTGTGTAATCTTAGTAGTAGTAGTATATTTATGTGGAAAAATAAATAAAAAAGAAGTGAATCGTTTTTTTTGGTTTTATTTTCTCTAAAATCGCACTTGCCAAGAAATATACACCAAAATTTTTACAATAAATTCGTAACACACCAGGAATATCAAATTTTCTAATGTAATCTTTATTACTTCGCACGTTTACCCCGTTTCTTTTCTGGCACTTTACGAGTCCTTATTGTAGCTGTTGCTTTTCGTGGAGCTTCGACTTTCCTGTGTCTTTGGCCATGTTTCGCACCTAATCCTTTACCATTTGACTCCAATTTGTTCACGCGTACTTGAAACGGTGCAATCTGAGGAGGCGTCTTTGCGATTTTCTGTGTTTGTATACCCTTTTTTAGTGTCGCGGGCAAGGGCTTCATGATACTTTTCCTTTTGTTTTTAGCATACGTTTTATCCTCATATTGAATAGCTGTAGTTTTCTTTACACGCTTATCCTCGGATCTACCGCTGGCGCTCATGATGGTCCCACCAGAAAGGGTTGTTACCATATCACGAAGATCGGAAAGTGTCCGCCCATGAACTTTCACATCATCTTGTAACTGGTCCAACTTCCTTTCAAAATGCTTGAAGGAAGTAACGATTCGTTGTAAAGGGTCTATCGGACGTGTCCTCTGTATAGACATTTTTAATTAGGTATTTTCTACAAAAGATTATACTAGAAAATTAAAATATTATGCTCTGTAATATTTTTGAATTTTGTTTTAATTAAAACTGTCATTTTGTGACATTGACTCTTATTTTTACCCAAAATAATCTACTTACACGGTGTCAAGTTAAGTCGCCCGAGTAGTAACACCTGGCTCGAACGTCGCACAGTGTTGCCGAGGGCGGAAAAAAACCAAATTTTAAAGTTGAATGTAGATGAAAAACAATTACCGGACTTGCAACTAGAATATGTATGTTATAGGAATCCAAAAAAATTAGGATAGTTTTCTAATAAAAATGAGAAGATATCACTTGTCAAAGTACGCTGTCGACAACTACGGTTTCTAGAAGTGAAAACTCAACGTAATTCAAGCAAATACAGTTTTGATATTAATGTTATTTGCATAATCAATAACATGGATTCTGAAGTGCAGGGTATTGTCTTTTAGATATGATATAAATGTTCTTGAAATATAAACATAATGTCTGTAGGTATATAGACAATTTCAATTAACCACCAAAAATACGACTAAAATAAAAATTCACAAGGCTATTAGTAAGTGTTTTCCGTAACTTTCTATAACAATTTATTTACACAAATAATCTCTGGGCTTTATATTATTATATTGTAATAACAAACCTTGCTACTACATGCTACCTAGGTTGTTATTATTAATTGTTTCTTGTAGGACGCGTGGTTGAATTTACTCGTCGCGACCTTGTTATTTCAAGATCCTCTAAAGAATTGCAGTCAAAAGGGCTAGAATTATTAGCTATGTAGGTACCTAATCATTTAATTGAATAATTACTCGTCTGAATTACGTAATTTTCTTTTATTTTTTTCTTAACTTTTTTCTTAATCCTACTAATATTATAGGTAGTTAGAGGTACCCATCTGAAAGATCATGTGTGTGTCTGTGTAACTATTGTTATTCTATTAGAGGATTCGGATGAAACTTAATAGTTTAGAGCCTGAAATTGGCTACTTTTTAATGTTTTATCCAGTTTAAGGCGAGTAAAGCCGCGGGACACAGCTAGTGCATAGTAAATTACGGTTATTCTATTAAATACATATATTTTCTATACAATACTGATGATAGGTAGTAAATTCACATCACAAATAATATTGTCCGTGTCTTACCATGAACCGGCAACACTGTGCGACGTTGGTGTAAAGTACAGTTGGCAAAAAAGTTTTGGTTTCCATTTCATATTCTTTTACGAAAATAATATATATTTATATTTTTTTAAAATAACATTATTATTTCGAATACATAAATCGGTACTATTTAGTAACATAGACTTGAATAATATTTTGCAATTCAAATCTTTACATACGATATCGCGCTCCATTATCAAGAAAATATTGATAAACATTAATAATTAGTATTTTTATTATGATTTCAATATCGCGATTGTATTACGAGTAAATACAAGTCATGCACCTTCTTGACGTCATTAATAATGAGGCAATGGAGGTCAGTCCTTCATTATCCATGATGTCGATAATTCAAGTGAGAGGAGAACCAATCAGGACTGAGCGACTTATATTCCAGGGAGATAGTCTGAGCCCACTGTTTAGCCTTGAACAATCTAAGCACATTACTCTGTTGCCAAACAATTAATTAATTAATTAGAATTACTATTTTGCATGCTGTAATTAATTGTTATTAATGTGATGTAATCATTTTTTTACCTATTCATTTGCCCTCATTATCATATTTTCTTTGTTAATATGCGGATAATGTAGTGGGCTGCAATATTGTTTATATTTTGTATTATCCTTTTCCTATTCCAACACATATTGTAGCTGTTTATTGTCCCTGAATAAATAAAAATAAAAATTACTGGAGGTTGACATTTACTGCGTTCATAGTATGCAATGCCACAATTAATTTATCCCACAGTTATTCACATGTGATTATCGCAGTTTGTAGTGTTTTACTGCGTTTATACTATGTAATGCTTAATATCAGCCCGAAATATAACACTGAAATTTTGTAGTACTATTTCTTACTGCAGTACTATTATGCGACATCCAGCCATCAGCACCCCAAAAGTGATTCTTTATAAAAATACAGTATATTATCTTACTGC
This sequence comes from Amphipyra berbera, assembly GCA_910594945.2. NCBI lineage: Eukaryota > Metazoa > Arthropoda > Insecta > Lepidoptera > Noctuidae > Amphipyra > Amphipyra berbera. The sequence goes on from OU343138.1 coordinate 15,481,755, forward strand.
TAATAAAATAAGGATGTTTTTATATATATTTTTCAGATTACTTGTAAGAATAGCTGGTGTGCATACTGAGTTTAAGTTAAGTTTTTAGTAAAAGTAGCTAGTCGTTATTCTTAAAAAGTTATAATAAGTATACTTACTGTGGATATGTTAAAGGGGCAAGGACAAAATAATAATTATAGTTACTGCGTTTATGTTTTTTGATTTTCGGTCTTCTAAAGTCAAAAACAAACGGGTCTTTGATTCTTATAGAACTCATTTCGGTGATTACGAATATATGATCAACTCGTATTGACCAAAATGTTACTTACTGCGTTTATGAATCGCGCGGCAGAAATGTGGTGCTATCGCTACTCGCACGGAGACGACGGGTCCCGCGGGGGAAAGCGGGAGGGGTGTCAAATTCCAAGGCAGGTGTCGAGTTAAGTCGCCCGTGTAGTAGGACCAAGTTATCTGTGAATTGAAAAACGTCGTTTTGTTCGCTGCTGTGTTGCCATTCTATGAAAAATTATCCATTATTAGGGATACCTAATCTGAAATGACACACAATACATATTTTATATTATTTCCCATTTTCTGCCACTTTATAAATGATTTGGTGAGTCTGATAGCTCTTCCCTTACACTGCACTTGCAAGTTGGAGCTAAATTGTCATTTGTTGCCAGATACGGGACGTTTTGACAATATAGACACTGATAAGCCAATTTTTTTTCCGATTGTTGAGATAATAATTATTTTCGAACATTTTAGTAAAGGTACAAATTCCATTTAAATATTAAATAAATGCATGGAAAAGATTTTTGTCATCCTTGCAACTGAATAAAACTGTCAATGTCACAAGTTTTCACAATTTGCCATTTCACAGACGAGTTGGTCGTACCTACGGCCGTTTAGTTGTCACTAATATTGAATTCAAATATGTAAATTAGTAATCTTTGATTATCCAAATGACCGGATCATTCGCAATCGCGCATCTCTCTAGCACTTGCTCGCTGGACCCATATACTAATATATAAAATATCACTGACTAATTATAGAGGTCAGTGTAAAATATGGACGCTGGCAACATTACTCTCCCTCCGGCCGGCAGCTGTCAGTCAATCTGTCAAATTCGAAAGATACACGTTCCGCAATGGGTGACACTGCAGCTGAAGATATCCAAAAACTAAACATTGACGCAAAGGCAGGGTTTTAAACATTATATTTAGTTTGAGAAAGTATATTTGTACGTTATGTAAGTCATGATAAAGTTTATTGGCATCCGTGGAGGCTGTGTGGTCCGCTGCAAGGACTACGCATATGCCACATGGGTTTGTAGGAGTTTCATCAGCATATCTAGCTGGAATGATATCATACGGTTTCCTTTGCCTCTATTACCGTTTTCTGTACCCTAGTCATCAATTATTGTTAATATTTTTAACTGTAAACTTGCAAGCTGTGTTATAAACTATAATTTAGTTTTTTTATGATCCATGGCTCGATCAATCTTTTTAGAATGTATACAATAGGTTATTTGAGTGTATTAAACTGTAATTATTACTCACACCCGTGTATCCACTTTGTTTAAATGCAATTAGTAAATAAAATATTATTTCATGTGTCTTCGTATAACATATTCAATCATTTATTCCATTGAAAAGAAGAATGTTTGAATATAAGTTGAATGAAAAAGTGTAGGTCATACCTTTATAACAATTAAAATAAATCCATCATCATAATAACAGAATGTAAACATCTACGCTAAACATTTGTTTATGATTAATGCACTATAAACTTCTTCTTCCTGTCCTTATCCCATATTAGGTGGGGTCGGCACAACATGTAGTTCATAAATCCATGTTGTTAGAGGTTTTGGCTTATTGTTTTATGACCGGCAGCCTGCCTGACATCAACCCTCCTTGGGTATACACGTTGCGCCGTTGCGCGGGTGATCCAATGTGCTTGCTGATATTATGCACTGGGTCCCAAAATTATATGCTTATGATTAATGCACTATAAACTATTTATGGGAAATAACCGATTGGTCATAGTAGCAGTATATTGTTATTAATGCATGCAAAAGATGATGCTGGCTATTCTCTTGCCAAGAGGATCATCTTTTTATAAACGAAGAAACAGAAATTGTGGGCCGCACAGAACACAGCTATCTACAAAAACATATTTACGCTTGTTCATTGCGGCAGTAGAAATAAAAGAATTAAGAATTTTGTACTGAAATTAACTATTCCGTTTGCAGTCACAGAAGAAAGCAATGAAGGAAAAAAAGAAAAAACCCGACGAGGCGTCCGGTGGGGTGGCAGAACTGAAACCTTGGCCTGAGTTCATCCAGAAACGTATTGCTCTCTGGGATAAGTTCAAATTGCAGTATGTTGAAGATCTGGCAAATAAGCCAGATTTGAGCATAGTGGTGACCCTGCCTGATGGAAAGACCATTGAAGCTAAAGCTTGGAAGACTAGTCCGTATGATGTGGCAAAGGGGATTAGGTGAGTTTTAATTAACGCTATAAACATTGATTTACATTTTACCTACCAATGTTTCAATTAATAGCTCTAGTAAAAAAAAAGTTATTCGGTAAGTAATATGAGAACAATGGAGGTTAATGTTTGAAATAAACACACAAAAGTAGAAAAATTAAATTAGCCTTCCCGTTTCTCAATTCGGATATTATTTCTACGGGAACAAATAGTTTAATATTGATTATTAAAACTTGAATTGGTAATTTCCTAGTAGTAGAATAGATTGGAAATAGTTTTAGTCATAAGTACTACATGTCAAGGGTATGACTCATGTTACTATGTATTAGCAATTTCCTTAACATATCTTTCATGGTTATGATAACCATACTATGCGTGCAGTGCACTTAAAATTGACATTTCATAAGTGCCTGTAAATATATTTTAACTTGAAATTTTTTTATAAAAAAATCTAAAACTATAAATTACAGTAATGTAATAAAGTAAATAATAACTATCAATGTATCCAGATAGCTGAGGAAAAAAAATACGCAATAATAATAATAATAATGTTTATTTTCTCATAGACACATTACAGAGTATTATAATTATTATAATACAGAGTAATTATAACATCTTAAATAGAGACTGGTGTCTGAGATAGGTAAAACCTGTGATACAGATCGCCAGGCTTTCAAATTAGACACATTTTAACAAAATAAAAAAAAAAACACAAGGTTGAGGAAGATTAATAATACACACAGCAATTTTTTTTTTCTGTATAAATCTATAAGGATAATAAAATGAAGTCAATTAAAGTAAATTCCCCTTCTCTACCAAATTGCTAATCCATATTTTGCTAGTTCACTATGTATAATAATTAATTACTTATTTACCTGCACACAAGCGAGTGGTGGAGAGAATAGTGAGTATATAACATAAGGGTGGACTGTTGAGTTGGCTTTGACTGGTAATTGTCTATACTGCCTAAGGCGTGGTGAATGTGGATATATTTAAGGCCATTTTTTTATAGCTCATGATACGCTAGAACAAAATGTGACAACCCTCATTGCTATACAGAATGATTCTATCCTTTTCTGTCGCTCAGTAACGTCATAGAGCGAGAAAGACAGCTTGAGACAGCATGTGATAGCACTCATGTTGTCTTTCTTTGTTAAATGATGTTCTTGAGCGACAGGAAAGGATAGAGCATGTAAAAACGCGATTCCGTGCTAACAGATATGGGTCAACCCTTAATCTCCATCCATATTTTTTCTACACATTAAGTAGGTATTATACAAGGAGTCTATTTTTGAAAAAGAAAATGATTTAATCAAATATTGTGTTCTTGAACGCATTCAACCTGAATCTCTTCAAAGTTAGAGTTAACAGGCTTCTTCTGGGTAAGCTCACTCCATCGTAGACTTTGTCTCTGTCTCCTCTGACCTAGACTAGAGTCATGACCAAACCCATTTCAAATAAAAAAAAAAAATATTCTCTTTAAAATAATTTTCCCTATTCGCTCCCGTTCGCCCTATGGTAGGGCCATAGGGCGAACAGGCCGGCTCTGCATCAGAGTGAGTGACACTTATTTTTTTTTCAAAAATGGAATCTTTGTTTAATACCTAACGCCTAGAAAAAATTTGAATGGTGATTGAAAAATCAGCCTGTATAATTAATTCTATGAACCGTTTACTCACGAAACCACACACTACTAGCTGCTAGTGCTACTAGTGTTGCAGTAAATGATTCATAGAAATATCGGGCGTAAAAATACCCTTAACGAGCCGAGAGCCACGTTTTCTTCCCATCATTATGAAGATTTTTTGGTATTGGGCCATACCTGGGAACCGACTGGCTATGGAGATATTGAACGTCAAAGTCACCATATTTTTGAACATTTTTCACGAAAACAGTTTAAATGTTATTACTAAACATTCTTCTATACAAACATTATCAACATTTTCGAAATGTAGGCACAGTCTGCTGCGCGCGCGCTTACATTGCGCGCTACCATTAAAAGCTGTTTTTTAATACCAAAAAATAAAAGTCATTTCCCAGCAATTATTTTTGCTGTGTTACTTAGTTTGATGTACAGTACGCATAGACTTCGGCTTCGTTAAAGCTATTTTTACACCCATATTATGTTACATGAAGTTGACACCAACATTTTAGTGTCTTGAGCTGTGGAAAGGTTGCCTAAATGTGTGATATTAAATATTAACTAAATATCAACAATCTGTCTACCAATTATGGGACCTATCACCCTGTCATAGTAGCAGTCATTCGGAGGATATTTAACACTGTATATTTACGGGTTAATAAGAGATTAACAGGATAATTTTTCACATTAAAAATGAGTGCAACATTAATTGAAGCATGCTTGAAACTGTATTTAATAGCTGTCTGAACATAAATGTTTGCATAAATATAATTATTGTGCTTGGCTCTCCTTGGTGTTCATTGTAATTTAACAATATAATATTAAACATATCCCTCTTTGCTTCAGTAACGGAACAAGTCCGAACGATCCTTATTTGTTTTATTTGATAACTAGCTCTTGCCCGCGGTTGCACCCGCATCCTAGAGGAACTACTTCATGCACCTGGATAAAAAGTAACCTATGTGTGAATCCAGAATATTGTCTATACCTATATGTGTGCCAAATTTTATCCAAATCTGTGTAGCCGTTAATGCGTGAAAGAGTAACAAACATCCATACATCCATCCTCACAAACTTTCACATTTATAATATTAGTAGAATAAAACCGCCGTGTCCAATTTCATTTTTTCATAAATCGTGTTTTCTTTTACACGAATAATAGTGAAACTACGTTTTTTGAAAAAAATAAAGTCGAGCACGGTGATTTTAATTATCAAATAAAACAAATATCTAAGGATCGTACGGGCTTGTCACGTTATTGAAGCAAAGAGGCGATGTGTTTGTTAATTTTAACAGCAATATATTTCATTAGTAAATACCAAAATTTTAAGAATCAGTTGTTCAAATATTCCATAAATATTTATTGTAACAAGTCTAACTATCAAATTTTTACAACCAAAATGTAAAAAAAACTGCTTTTTGGCTCAGCAAACTAGCCATATTATGTATAGTCTACTCAATAAAGCTTACAAATCCCAGTAAAAGCCACTCTATCCAGTTCCACCCTGCTTCTCCACTTCCGACCCTCATGATGACTGTCCTCCCTCACAGCCAGGGCCTGGCGGACTCCACCATCATTGCCCGGGTGAACAACGAGCTCTGGGACCTGGACAGGCCATTAGAAGGTGACTGTAAGCTGGAACTGCTTAGATGGGACAACACGGATGCTCAAGCGGTCTTCTGGCATTCTTCTGCCCATATGCTGGGAGAGGCTATGGAGAGGGTGTGTATTTTTTTTTACTGTAATCTTCTCACAAATCACGTCATTCTTATCCAAGGTTTTAATATTTTTCCACCAATTTGGTGTGAGTTGGCGGACTACACACACCATCGAGAACTTTATGGAGCCCCCTCAGGTGTGCAGGTTTCCTCATGATGTTTTCCTTCACCGTTAACGCAAATGATAATCAAATTCTGATCCACACATGAATTTGAGAAGTCAGAGGTGCAGAACGAACTCAGACCTTCCAAAATGGAAGCGAAGTATTCAACCCTGAAGGCTATTGCTGGCTAATGCCAAATATCTAAATATGTTTAATAATTTAGTAATATTTTCTGCTTCTTTACATAGTATAAAACAAAGTCGCTTCCGCTGTCTGTACGCTTAGATCTTTTAAACTACGCAACGGATTTTAATGCAATTTTCAGCAATAGATACGAGTGATTTAAGAGGAAGGTTTATATGCCCCACATTAGTATCTACATTGCACCCCGTGCGAAGCTGGGGCGGATTGCTCGTACATTATAAATTACTCATGACACAAAATAATGTTCTCCATATTTGAACATTTTTGTCTCGTGACAATGACGTTTTTAAATTTATTTCTTTTCCATCAGGTCTATGGAGGTTGTCTATGCTACGGCCCACCCATCGAAGAGGGTTTCTATTACGACATGTTTTACCCAGAGAAAGGTGTAAGTATTTTAGAACAATCCACTACTGAAAATGGGCCCTCTTTATCTAAGGCTTATTCAGAGAGAACATCAAAAATTACAATGATTAGTCAAAAGGGAATTTGCTTTCATCACCATGGTTGGCAGATATTGGTGATCGCAGATTTTTGTTTTAAACAAGTACGAGAACGAACTCATCCTGTTGAGGTCTTTTATTACCCAGGGTTGGGGAAGGGATACCGAGAACATTTTCTAATAATGGTGTAGGGAACTGCAGAGCATATGGCGCCGCCATCGTTATATTGCCATCTTTTATTAACAGGCAAAACAAGAAAGAGACGGATCGTTTTTAGAGCTGCCCAAACTAGTTTACTTGTTGAACATCGTGTTTTTAGGCGGCATTGCTGAAGTGTCGTCTAAAACTGTTTGGAAATAGTCCAACCTAATTTGACAGCCCTAATATTCTTTCATCTCTTTCTTGTTTTATCTGCAAGTAAAGGATAGCAATATTTTCAGTTAGAGTCTGAAATAAAGCTGTCCACGAGATACGGCAGCAATTTAAAAAAAATCTTAGCTATCAACACTAACTATACACTAAATGAACAGTTTAATTTTCCAGGAAACTTGATTTTTGTTAGGTACCAACGCGGACATTTGCGGTGAATCACTTTTCAACCTTATTGCCTTAGTAATAAGGTCGAAAAGTGAATCACCGCAAATTTCCGCGATTGTACTTACATTAGTGTAGATTCACAATATGTAGAAACGGGTTATTGCTAACTAATAAATAAATAGGAGTCGAGATTTTTTTAAATTGCCGCCTTTTCTCGTGGACGTCTTTCGTTGGCCAGACTACGTTTAGTTAGTGCTCAACAGAAACGGCGCCAATGGTATCGATTCTGTAGCACATTTTGACACTACTAAACTAGACTAAACGCAACTGTCACTTTCTTATTCTATTAAAACAGAAAGAGACAAACACCCTTAGTTTAGTTTAGTACTGTCAAAGTGCCCAACAGAATCGACAACAATGTCAATTTAACTCATTCTGATTGGTGGTGTTGAGTACGTAGGGGTCATTCAAGTATCACGTAGGTAAGCAGAATTTTAGTAATTTCTGACCCACCCCTCCCCTTGTCAGCAAAAGTAAGCAAAGCTTTTACTCCCCCCCACCCCCCTCATATGCTTAAGTAAACATTGGTATATATTTTTTTAAACTGATCAGGTCTCTTTATTGTTATTCATGAGCAGCAGTTTTTAAGTTTAGAAAAATAAGTAAATAAATAAAAATTGCTGAAGTAATCATCATCTAGACACCTCCGTCCCCCATGTCATCAAAAATAAGCTAAGCAAAGATCCCCTCACCCATCTTTCGTGCTTACATAATACTTGAATGTCTCCTTACGGTGCTGCCATCTGCTTTCGATTCCAGATTTTAATCTTATAAAACTTTCTCCTCCACAGATCTCATCGACCGACTTCCACGTCCTAGAAAGCCTAATAAAGAAAATAGCGAAGGAAAAGCAGCCTTTTGAACGACTAGAGCTTACTAAAGAGCAGTTATTGGAAATGTTTGACTACAACCCTTTCAAAGTGCGCATTCTTAACGAGAAGGTCAACACTGCGACTACCACGGTGTACCGATGTGGCCCACTCATTGATTTGTGTAGGGGACCCCATGTTAGGCATACGGGGAAGGTTAAGGCGTTGAAGGTTACTAAGGTACGCAGTATTTTCTTTTTCATAAAGTCCTCGCAAATTGCATGAATATGGGGTCCTGGGTTCGATCCCCAGGTCAGGCAGTGTTATTGGGTTTTTCCATTAGGAATTGCTCAGTAGCAGCCCGGTGTCTGGATTTGTGCCCGGTTAATGGAAATAGGTTCGCCCCATTACATGGGACTTAAACATAACTGGCGAAACGAGAGCGTGGTGTTATGTTATGTCTGATCAATGTACTGCTATTTTCAACACCAACTCGTACAGATGTAAAACTCATGACTCGTTGCAAGGACTGTAAAATATTTTGCTTACTATTGCTACAGTATAACCACAGAGAATTTAAAAATAATCTAAAGCAGTATGGAAACTACGTACAAACGTTCGATACAGCCACACTTCGGTTCGCACGCGCGCATCGACGAGACCCAAAGCGGCGTTAGCAGTGCTCAGTACGAGGAGCGCCGCTCGACCGTCTCGTCGATGCGCGCGTCTATGTGGGTGTGCCGTTACAAAAGTTTGTACGTAGTTTCCATACTGCTTTAGCTTATATTTACTGTGGTATAACTGAGCTGTGTTATGCAATAATGTGTCAACCCACAAAAATATTAATACTGTGTTAACGCCATCTATAGTCCGACCGGATAACTCAATCCTCGCCCGCGACGTTACAGGGACGCGGGGGATGACGACTAAAAGATGATTTCCAACAAACGGCTCGCATCGCATCGGATCGGAAAGGATACGGACGGATGCGAGCCGTTTGTTGGAAATCATCTTTTAGTCGTCATCCCCCGCGTCCCTGTAACGTCGCGGGCGAGGACTGAGTTATCCGGTTGGACTATAGTTGTAGTGGTAGGTCTACCCTACGCTTGAAATAATGCAAACTGCATTAAGATTTTTTTTGATAGACGCTCTATTAAATTTACTACAGTTCTGGGCATTTTTACAAGCGGTGAGTATAGACCAACCACAAGAACTAGATGACGTTAACAGAAAATTAATATTTTTGTGGGTTGACCCATTATTGCATAACACTGCCCAACTAACCTACTCCTACTCCTTCTTCGAAAGTTTGACATTGATAGTTTTTGAAGTCAGCTCGGGAGATGACGTCCCCGCGATGGACGACTATATGGAATGACTAGACTGTGCCGCTGCTGAGCATAAACATTATTCTATGAGATGGCTATCAATCTTCAATTTATCCACAAAATTTATTATTTATTGAAATTGTGGCGTGCTAGTTCTGTCTAGCGTGTTAAGTACAGTCAGCGACAGGTCGACAAGGCAATTGGGTATGAGGTGAGTCATGTCAGGGGACACGCCCGCACACCCGCACAGCGCCCGCGCCGTCTTAGGCCGGGGCCGCACTGGTATCAGTCGGCGACAGCGACGCGGCGGCGACGCGGCAAAATAGGTGGCCGCATTGCAAAAGCGAGAAGCCAGCGAAACGCCGCTACGTCGCTTAATGGGTGGCCGCACCTCTTTGCTCGAACATGTCGCACTCTTTCGCACGAACGCCGCGAGGCAGTGCGGCCGCTCAGGTACATCACCGCATATTTTGTTGGAAATCGTGACAAAGCGCCGTCGCATCGCTGCTTGTCGTATGAAATTCAAGTGTCGTCGTGGGTCGCTGAATAATTTTCTTTTCTTACATTACTTGTAGAACATTTGAAATTTCTTTACGATATGAACAAATAAATTTCGCTTGTCGTTTCTGCAGTGCGGCCACGGACAATGTTTATATGAGTTTGTTTTCTCGAAATCGCCGTTGCGTCGCTGTCGCCGTACCAGTGCGGCCCCGGCCTTAGTGTTAGCGCTGCACGAGTCCGCATTCACTGCGTTTATCGATTTCGATCACACTCACGTTGTTGCTTGTAGTTGTGTATTGAAAATGACTAAAAATTTCCATGTCGACCTGTCTTTGACTGTAGTAATAGTAATTTGTGCCTCGCATTATATGCAAGTATTTTGTTTGATATTTTACTGCCCACTAACGCAAGTAGATTTCCAGCCTTCCTCTGTAATAATCAAAACTATTTTACTCCAGAACTCTGCCACATACTGGGAGGGTAAGGCTGACGCGGAGAGTCTTCAGCGAGTCTACGGCGTATCGTTCCCAGAACCCAAACAACTGAAGGAGTGGGAGACCATACAGGAGGAGGCCGCCAAGAGGGACCACAGGAAGATCGGCAGGGTATGTGTCCTCGCTAATCACTACATATTATAAAATAAAATCCCTCGCTGCGTACGTCTGTCTGTGCGTGATTTTCTCCGTAATTACTAAACAGATTTTGTTCAGAGTTTCAGGATTAGATAGCTTGATTCTCGGGGAAGATTTTTGTGTATAATTTATAAATGTGTTGTTTATATTAGCTGAGCTAGCACGATTCATATCTTTATGATATCACTAAACAGCTGAAGAAGTTAATGTACCTGCTTCTAAAAAAATCACTATTTTACTATTATTTATTTAAACTTACGTAACGGTCCCGGGTGTCATAAGAATAACTATGACAGTCGTTACGGGTAGTCAGAAGCTCGAACGTGCCTGACAACCGGTCTAACCTTAGAATATTGGCATTGCCCAGTAAATGGGTTGCGGAGGTCTGATGGCAGTCGCACCGTGTAAAATACTGGTATTTAACCGCATCTGGTTAGATTGGAAGCTGACCCCAAAATTGTTGGGATAAGGCTAGGATAAATATATACCATTATTTATTTAGACATACTAATTTAATCTTTATTGCTTCAGGAACAAGAGCTATTCTTCTTCCACGAGATGTCTCCAGGCTCGTGCTTCTTCCAGCCGCGCGGTGCACACATATACAACACACTCGTTAACTTTATTAAAGAACAATACAGGTATGTACAGTTTTAATACAAATCTAGGACAGTGTGTTAAATAAAAGTAAATCAGCTGATATTATTATGTTATATTGTATAATATAAAAAAAATACCTTTTCATGTTTTATGCGTTTATACAAGGTTAGTCGGAAAGGGGGTACTAAGTCGCGGGCCACTTAAAGTATCACTAATGACTATTTTAAAGCAAGTGTTAAAATTTAAAAATTCAATAATTTTTATTTGCATGCAAAAAGATTTTTATTTTAGGTTTTTCAAAAAAAAAAAAAACATACCTGCTTTAGTTATGAATTCAGAAAATTAATTTTCTAATCCGTCACCCCAAATATGACCTAAATCGTAAAAACAGCTGATCATAGCTATGGACAGATAGATTTTAGATTATTTTTTATGAAATCTTTGAAAAGCTATTTCTCTTAAACTATCGAGTTTTGGGGAAAGTTGTAGAACAAAAGTTATCTCTTATTATCGGTACTTTAACACCCTTTCGGCTTAGTACCCCCTTTCCGACTAACCTTGTACAAACACGCGATGGCTTCGCCACTGAGCATCGGTAGAGGTTTTGATAGCTTAATTTCTGAATGACTACTGGGCCTATCGCATTTGTAATATCTCTGCAAATGTTCACCGTATAAATTAAATCCAAATATCTTTTTTTCTTCGACTTATTTTATTCTCACTGAAATATTTTCTGTTCAGGCTCCGTGGCTTCCAAGAGGTGGTAACTCCAAACATGTACAACGCCAAACTATGGCAGACGTCAGGCCACTGGGCCCACTACGCAGAAAACATGTTCTCCTTCGATGTAGAGAAGGAAACCTTTGCACTGAAGCCTATGAATTGCCCGGGACATTGGTGAGTGGTACTTCATTTTAATAAGTGGTTACTGTCGCCACCGTTGCCTATGTTTATGGTGGGTGGGAGGTGTATACCTACAACACCAAGAGGATTTCTGATGTGTTGTCAATCTTAGAGACAAGGTTTGAAAATCTCATGTGTCTATAATTTCACCGGCACTCATACCCTTTAGCCAGAACACAGCAATTCTGCTTGGTGGTAGAAATTTCTATGTTGGTAGTACTTTCCCTCACGAACTCTTTTAGGAACTCTACTACTCCTACGGTTGACAGCAGACATATATACATATATAATTACTTGTCCTGACTGACAGACTGACTGATTCAACAACGCAGAGCTTAGGCCCATATTACACTATCATATATTAATCATATAAATATGATGTCATATCTGTCAAATTCTATGATGTTGTTCTTCATATCTACATGTTACACTTACTATCATATGAACGTCATACTTCATCAAGATAGATAACTATTTAGCCGTGTTTTCCGTTGCTATGAGTGCAATTTTATTAATTGCATTAAAAAACAAGATAAAAACGGTTAAGAAAAAAACAAAAAATAAAAGACGTATCTGGGTTAGATCATGGGTAGCAAGGCGATCAAAGAGAGGGCTCCATAACACCTTACTCGAAGAACTTAGATTAGAAGATAAAAATGTAATAATAATTATATTAATTACTGAAATACAACCTTGTGGACGCAGAAGTACCATACTACAAGTATGTGCCCGACCCAGTTCTCGAGAATGGTCATATCACATTGTACTGGGATCGACCTATCATCACCGACAGGACTATTGTTGCCAATAAGCCTGACATAGTGGTGATAGATCGATCAGAGCGTCTCACAATAATTGTTGATATCACTGTCCCGCATGACGAGAACCTTGTGAAAGCCGAGAAAGATAAAGAAATTAAGTATCAAGATTTGGCACACGAGGTTGTCGACATGTGGGAGATTGACTCAGCAGTCATTGTGCCGATAGTCGTTACGGCCAATGGCTTAATAGCCAAGAGCCTCGACCAACATCTGAAGAGGCTCTCGTTGGGCAGCTGGGTCAAGGGCCTGATACAGAAAGCAGTACTTCTGGACACGGCACGTATTGTCAGGAAGTTCCTCTCTCTGAGGCCCTGACCACCGGTAGCTTGGACCCTGTTCCCGATGCCGGTGGGCTACTATCTTTTATATTTTTAAATGTTTTTGTTATAATTTTTATAGAAATATTTAAAAATGTAATTAGTATGTAAGTTAACGAATAAAGGAAAATATTAATTAATATTTTTGTTATTTCGGTATTCCAGTCGAAATTCTTGCATTTTGACGCCATTTTTGAGATTCGACGGATATATGATCGTATTTGTACGCTTGCTGTCAAATAGGAGCCCATAACTATGATCATAGATATATGAATCATATGTAGTTATTACACCGTCATAGGTTCTTCATATAAAAATGACTCGTACATCTATGATCATATTTATATGATAGTGTAATATGGGCCTTAAACTGCTAGGGCTACGAACTTACTTGTTTGGTCCCCGGGGTGGTCACGGCGTACCATGTGTTCTGGTGCGCCGGTGATGTGGGGTGCCCCCCGCGCCTCTCAGGAGGGCGTGGGGGGGCCCTACAGTGGAGAGGTCCACCAGCAACTGGTGGACCAAGACCTGCCGGGGTCGCGGTGCATGCAACAGCGAATCCCGCGACCCCGGCCTTAGGTCAGAAGGAGGGACACCGTGGTGGTTTTAGCCGGTAAGAGTCTGGCACACCCCCCCGTCTTCCCCAGACGGGGGATAGTCCATGAGGATATCCCCACGATAAAAAAAAAAAAGGGCTACGAACTTGAAATTTGGACAGTAGGTTCCTTTTAAGTATTGATTGTAATTTATTTATTTATCTATCTATCTAATACCTTTAAACGAGCAATTCTTATATATATGTATATATATAATCTGAATCTCGGAAACGGCTCCAACGATTTTCATGAAATTTAGTATGCAGGGGATTTCGGGGGCGATAAAGCGTTTAAGACGACACGTTTGGTGCAGTGGCTAAGCGATTGGCTTCTGCGCTGCGGGTCGTGGGTTCGATTCCCGCACGGAACAAATATTTGTATGGCCTACAGATAGTTGTTCCGGGTCTGGGTGTTTGTGCATGTGAAGATTTGTGTCTGTAAACGCACCCACGATACAGGAGAAATCCTAGTGCGGGGAAACGTTTTTATTGTAAAAAAAAAAAGCGATCAAGCTAGGTTTCATTTTTAGAAAACGTCGATTAACCAAAGAAAAAGGTCATCCAGGTACTTTTATTTATGTAATTAGTTTATGTATTCGCTCGTGACTGCCCGTGGCCTCACTATCAGGACCCATCCGAAAACCAGCGCTGCTATACTTCGGTGTAGCAGCATTATGCTGAGATGGGCTCCTTTTTAGTCTCGTGGAGGCATATAGCATTTTTATTTGTCTTTTAATGTGTTTGTATGTCTGTAACGAGACTTAAATAAATAATTTTCTTTATTTCTTTTTTCTCTTGTGACGTAGGCATTAACTAAGAAAGGATTTTTGGAAATTCCACCCTTAAGGGGTTAAAATAGGGGATGGAAGTTTGTATGAAAACTCACGTGGACGAAGTCGCAAAGTGCTAGTCTACTATAAAAATAATGTCCACAGCCTAATGTTCGACAACCGCATCCGCTCGTGGCGTGAGCTGCCGCTCCGCCTGGCAGACTTCGGCGTGCTACACCGTAACGAGCTGAGCGGCGCACTCACCGGCCTCACACGAGTACGTCGCTTCCAACAGGACGACGCGCATATTTTCTGCACACCGCAGCATATTGAACAAGAAATGGTATGTATGATACTTTTTTGCGTCTATCCACAAAGGTTTATTTATATCTCTTTACACGAAGACAAAGAAACTCCTCGCGGTTATTTTTGAACGTCACTGTTATATAAGGTTAGTCGGAACAGGGGTACTAAGCCGCAGGCCACTTAAGGTATCACTGATGATTGTTTTAATAAAAGTGTTAAAAATTCGATTTTTTTTTCCATGAAGAATTATTTTTATTTTAATTTTTTCAAAAATTCTTCATCCCAGCTTTAGTTAAGAATTCAGAAAATGGAGTTTCTAATCCGTGACCCCAAATATGACGTAACATGTAAACACGTCTGATCATAGCTGAGGATAGATAGAATTTAGCGTATTTTTTATGAAATCTTTGAACAGCTATTTCTCTTGAACTATTGACATTTGGGAAAAGTTGTCTATTATTATGGGTTCTTTAACACCCTTTCGACTAACCTTGTATATATAAAATACAACAGAATCTTCTAGGAGTGAATCTACCGTTATAGTTATAGCTAATATCGGTATGTCAGGGTTACGAGCATGGTAAATAAAGTAAACGAAACCAACATAGACTCTCCACCACTAAGAGAACTTTTAATTGGGTTAGTGATTAGTTACAGAAGCTAGTTCACAATATAATAATTAACACAAGATCAGAAAATGAGGACAAGCAAACCAGATATAAAAGGTCAGACTACTTCAGCTGTTCGACATGGAATCCTTTGCTCCGTCGAATGACCAGTGTTTTTATAACTTCGGGTACGTTGATTCTTCTGACGATTACCCTCCTTTATTAACATTGTCCAGTGTTACCAGCTACCGATAGCATATATAGGTATAAATACACTATAACAAGTAATGTTTGTCTTTAGCTGGCGTGCTTGGAGTTCCTGAACTGCGTGTACACTACGTTCGGCTTCACGTTCCAGCTGAAACTGTCTACCAGACCAGAGAAGTTCCTTGGTGACCTAGCCACGTGGGACCAGGCTGAGAAGGTAAATACATTAACAAGTGTTAGTGTAACGATAATCTTACTACCGAAAATAGGCTAACACCCATATTCTAAGACGTTCCTCCAAAACTTATTCGACTCAGGACGGCCTCGAAAACACCTTCAAAACTGTATTCTTAGTTGCAATTTCGAGTGAACTTTGAGGTTCCTCGACTGAGGGGTCCTCAAATGAGTCGAGGCGGAGTGGAGTCATTGCGTCATAATTTTGTTTATCTGCATCGTGCAAATAACGCCGCGATAAATAGTTGTAAGGATTATCGTAAGCATATTCGATAAAGTCTTCAAAATTCATGTTTGTTACACACAAACTTTGACACTTCCTTCCTTAAGGTAGGTTCCGAGGTACCTTGAGTTTGACAGATGATTCCTTACCTCGACTGAGGAAAAATCTCGAGTCGAGGACGTTTATGTCAACTATAACTACCGATGCAGCGATGGTAGTGACATACGCTGAGTCGAGGTGGAATCGAGTTTAGTAAGTTTTGGAGGAATGCCTTAGAATATGGGTGTTAGTGTACCGTCAACGGAGATCTGAAGTTTTTTTTAGTTAAATTATGACCATTTTTACATTAATCATAACTCGTAATTAAATCTACTCTACAATGAAACTAACATGACTGTAGCGGCATCTATCACGCCACATGCGAACTACACAGCCCGACGATTGTGTAGCAGACTACAGCAACAATAATGACAACTCTCAAATATGACGTAACGAAATCCTGCATCGCGATTTGACACGCAGATAGTATATCGACGCTCAGCAGTGAAAATCTCGTAAATAAAATTTTCTTAAAAGTATTTTATTCGTTCTTTAGATTGATAAACTCGTCATACACGTCCTAGTTCAACAAAATTTCAATTCAAATACTTCTAAGCTATCTATGACGTACGATGACAAACTTGTATTACATTTGATCGACCATTTTTTTTGCAAGAGACAGTTATTTCTATCTCTTTTAAAAATTTATATTTTACACATACGTGGTTTTCACTGCCAATCGAAGATATACAACTTCCCAACATCAGCCGTTGGGCAGCAGCCCGCCAGGCAAAAGACCCGTCTGGTTGGGAGATCCTCCCTTTTCGTTGGAGGGACACCATACCTCGTTGCTCCAAATAACTACCTAAATATTCATAATCAAATCTACGTTTTTTTGCCAGGCTTTAGCCGACTCCCTGAACAAGTTCGGTCGTCCCTGGCAACTGAACCCTGGTGATGGCGCGTTCTACGGCCCCAAGATTGATATCACTATCCAGGATGCTCTCCGAAGGTCGCACCAGTGTGCCACCATACAGCTGGACTTCCAGCTGCCTGAGAGATTCAACCTTACTTATGTCAGGTAAGAGAAACATCTCGATCCATACACAGCATGATTTTAGGCTGAGAGATTGACTTTTGCACTACGGGTCGCGGTTTCGACTCCCGCACCGTTGTACCGGGTCTAGAGATAACGTAACATCACGCCTGTATTCTCTAAAGGGTTGGACAGAGGTGTATAGTAGCATTCTCATTTCGCCGTTATGTCTAAGTCCCATGTAATATGGGGCGAGCCTATTGCCATCAACCGCGCACAAATCCACACGGAATTACCCAATAACACTGCCCGAACTGGGGATTGAACCCAGGACCTCACTATCAGCAGTCGCGCTTGCGACCACTATACCGACGCGACGAGGCATTTCTGATAGATAGATATGTCTCTGTAAACGCACCCACGATACAGGAGAAGTCCTAATGTCATGGCAACGTATTTCAAATTTAAAAAATAAACGCACAAATTGTTCGTTTGTCCAAGAGTTTTGAATGTAAATCTTTCGTGACGTCAACAAATTTAATCAGATTTTCACGAATCATTCTGTTATATTGGTGCCGATTCTGTTGTACACAAACTAAACTTATATCTTGCTATTGGCTATTACCATCTTGTTTACTCTGATGATATAAGAAAAGACGGACGTGAATAAGAGCTGTCATATTTAGTTGACGACACGTTTGGTGCAGTGGCTGAGCGATTGGCTTCTGCGCTACGGGTCGTGGGTTCGATTTCCACACGGAACAAATATTTGTATGGTCTACAGATAGTTATTCCGGGTTTGGGCGTTTGTGCATGTGAAGATTTGTGTCTGTAAACGCACCCACGCACGATACAGGAGAAATCCTAGTGTGGGGCAATGCTAAATTTCCAATTTGTCTAAATACACAGTGAAGTTCAAGGCGTAAACTAGTCTGACATCGTCTGTTAGTAAAAGATAACATTTCTCTAGTTTTAGTTTAGTTGGTGTAAAAGAGAACGATGGTGTCGATTCTATTGCACATTTTGACTGTACTAAACTAGACTAAACGCAACTGTCACTTTCTTTTTGTATTGAAACAGAAAGAGACAAACACCCTTAGTTTAACCTTTTAAGCGCGTGGCTAAATATCAATTGCCGTGCCCCTAGCGCGCGACCACGAATCGTTAAAATAATACCTACAATAAATATATTAAGCTTTTTCAATACTTAGAGCTATGAAACAATTTTAAGTAATTGTCGTAAATCATATCTCTATTGAATAATCGTTTTAGTTGTACCACGCAGTTCGTAGGATGAAAATAGAACAAAAAAACCATGCATGTTCTCTGTCGCAGAAATACGACACGCGCGGTAGGGGCACCAAAATATTTGTCGCAGAAATGCGACTGAGGGCGGATTCGACCAAACCAGAATTTATACACGAGTAACTATACCAGGAATAATTTATTCCATGATTTTATTCTCGAATAAATCAACAGTCATTTTTCCATGCAATCTAACGTATAACTATACTTGGAATAGTTACTCGCGAATAGCGGAGTGAATGTGAACATGTGGTGAGCGAATGTAATACCCGGCAAAAACGTTGTTCTAGAAACGGGAGAGTGCAGAAGCATAACGCATGACAACTCTCATTTGTCGTATTATAGAGTGGAAAAGTTGCGGTCAATAGTCTCAGTATAATTTGAAATGTTTGAAGTTTTGCTTGTCGGTTCGGTTTGATTCATGTGGTATTTATTTTCGCGTTTTGCAAGTTAGGATAATCATATTTATAAAATGAGTGACGTTATGCGTAAACGTAGTCCTCATAATCATAATATTCAATTAAATCTATTCTCTCTTTTATCCACCTTGGACGTCTAATAACTTCCTCATCACTATCACTATCTTCAATCAAATTATTTAAACGTTGCATTATATGTTTTTGGAACAATACCTTGTGTTGAGTTGAAATTACAGCTTAAAACAATAGGACGCCATTTTGTTATTCTTGGAATAAGCTCTCTAATCCATGCCTGACGGCGGTATAGTGACTATTCCCGAATAGACTCGTTATTCCTCGAATTGTAGTTGGTTAAACGTGAAATTGAGTTATTCTCGAGTAAGTAGCGATTTACTCCGAGAATAAAATTTATTCCTGTTTGGTCGTATCCGCCCTCAAGCGGTTAAAAGGTTAATCCTGTCAAAGTGCACAACAGAATCGACACCAGTGTTAAGTTGCCTCTACAATACCCAGGGGAAGCGGTGGGGTGGCCTATTCTAATCCAGCAACACCATATCATAGCCTATTTGTTTATTTCCAGTGAGAGTGGCGACAAGAAGCGTCCTGTCATCATCCACCGCGCTATCCTCGGCTCAGTGGAGCGTATGATCGCCATCCTTAGCGAGTCGTACGCGGGCAAGTGGCCCTTCTGGATCAGTCCGCGACAAGTGTGTGTCGTGCCCGTCGGTCCAGCCTTCGATGACTACGCGACGAAGGTAAATTTAACTAATGAATTTATATTGGCGTTGCTTTTCAGTCGGGTAGGAAACGCCGGCGCCAAAAAATTATAAGGTGACATATAAAACAGTTGAAAAAATCTACAAGGTTAGTCGGAAAGGGGGTACTAAGCCGAAAGGGTGTTAAAGTACAGAAAATAAGGGATAACTTTTGTTACAACTTTCCCCAAAAGTCAATAGTTTAAGAGGAATAACTGTTCAAAGATTTCATAAAAAATACGCTAAATTCTATCTTTGCTTAGCTATGATCAGCTGTGTTTACATTTTAGGTCATATTTGGGGTCACGGATTAGAAGCTCCATTTTCTGAATTCGTAACTAAAGCAGGGATGAAGAATTTATGAAAAAACTAAAATAAAAATCATTTTGCATTGTTTTTTTTTTATCGAATTTTGAAATTTTAACACAGCTTTTTTCGCAATTTCGAGTGAACTTTGAGATTCCTCGACGGAGTCATTACGTCATAATTTGAATTATCTGCATCGCAAAAGTAAAGCCACGATAAATATTTGTAAGGATTATCGTAAGCATATTCGATAAACTCTTCAAAATTCATTTTTGTTACATACGAACTTTGACACTTCCTTCCTTAAGTTAGGTTCCGAGGTGCCTTGAGTTTGACAGATGATTCCTTACCTCGACTGAGGAAAAATCTCGAGTTGAGGCGGAGTCGAGTAAGTTTTAGAGGAACCTCTTAGAATGTGGGTGTATATGGCGCCGGCATTTCCTATCTGGCGTATACCAAGGTCGTGACCATATACTCAATGTGCAGTATCTAATGTCTGAACATTGCTACAGGTGAACGAGCAACTGTTCGCGGCAGGTTTCATGTCGGAAGTAGACACAGACGCCGGAGACACGCTCAACAAGAAAGTGCGGAACGCACAGCTCGCGCAGTTCAACTATATATTAGGTGAGTTATTGTTTTGATACCTAGTATTTATACAGGGTGTCCCGATACTCAACGTCAAGCCGTCCCACAAATGATAAGGCACTTTATAACTGTTCAGAAAAAAAAAATAAAGAAACTAGCGGCCCGTCCCGGCTTCGCACGGGTGGACATTTTTCCCGTTTTTGCAACATTTTTCATTTATGCTCCGCTCCAATTGGTCGTAGCGTGATGTTATATAGTCTATAAGGGAACATACCCATACTACGTGACCCATTTTTTAATATTTTTGACCTCGCTCCCCCCCTCGGTAACCACCCGTAGTATATGCCAATACACCCCCCCTCCCCCTCTAGTTTTCACGTGGTAATATATAAATATGGTTTTAAATCATATTTTGCAAACAGAAAGTTAAAAAGAAATATTTGACTCCTATGTGCGAGTGTTGCCACCTGTGAGTTCAAAAAGCGATAAACTCTGCGCGCCATATTTGAATATAGCTCGAAAAAACTCGAGATTTCCCTAGAAGATATTGACTACGTGACGAAAACCTAAGCAAAAAAACAAACAAACAAACTCTTAAGCTTTATAATATTAGTATAGATTTAAAGTTTAATAGTTTTCTAGTTTCAAAGTTACCATGAATAAAATTTTACCCCATAAATCTTACTATTAAATATCAAATTCAAACTCATTTATTAATTTTGTGAACATAGGGTAAAAAAATATACAGATGTTA
This sequence comes from Amphipyra berbera, assembly GCA_910594945.2. NCBI lineage: Eukaryota > Metazoa > Arthropoda > Insecta > Lepidoptera > Noctuidae > Amphipyra > Amphipyra berbera. The sequence continues at coordinate 15,502,992 of OU343138.1, forward strand.
TATAAATAAATAAATGTTGGTCCATACCATGTCGCGCCGAAAGGCATACAAAATAATGTCACTGGTAAAATTAAATTAATTATAAAACTACAAAATGTCACAAAATACAATGTCAACAATATTACAGCTGTCAAAAAATATAAATTAATTTAAATATAGTACAAAATGTCATGAAAAAATACAATGTCTGCGAAATTAAAATTATCAGCATTAAATTAATGTTTTTAAATAAAAAAATAGAACCTATCATTTGTTCCCAGCTTGACGTAAAGTTTCGGGACACCTGTATATGACTAAAGAAGTTTTTTGGCTATTTGGAAATCTGTGTTTTCTGTGGTCAGTCCGTGAAATGTTCCTGTAACTTTCCTCTATGTCTCGCAGAAGACATCATGTCAGTGGTTACAGGCAGTCAAAAGTTTGAAAGTCTGGTAATTTAGTAAGACATCTCTGTTCTGCCTAGCTTTTTCCCATATTGGGGTCAGCTTCCAGTCTAACCAGATGCGGCTGAATACCAGTATTTTACACGGAGCGACTGCCATCAGACCTCCGTAACCCAGTTACAGGGCAATGCCGGTATCCTAAGGTCAGACCAGTTATCAGACTATTGGGCTTCTGGCTTAACCTAACGACTGTCATAGGTATTCATATGACACCCGAGACCGACAGTTTAACGTGCTCTCCGGCCTCGGAGGGGTCTCGATGTGTAACGAACAGTCAGCATTGACTGAACGCGGCAAGCGCAGCATAACCTCTCAAATCGTTTGAACCGCGCGGTTGAAAAATAGCCACGAGCTCTTAATTTAGTAAGAAATCTATATGCCCCAGTAATTAGATACTGATATTCAACTGAATCTGGTTAGACTGGAAGCTGACTAAAATATGTCATGCTCCGCAGCAGAACCACTTTGACTTTCTTAGCAAATGTATCTAATTAATCTTGTTATTTGCTAAAAAATTCATGGCAGGCGCATTCCGATAAAACATTTACATGTTACTAAAAATCAGTAAGTAAGTATTTATCTAAAATTGTGGATGTTATCTTGATATACAATAAATATACATTTGTTTATATTATGACCTGTGCATAATTAGCGTGAAATAACCGTTATTTTAAAGTGGTTCTGCTGGAGAGTATGCTCTGTAGCATGACCACTTGGAATTGATATTTTTCAAGAAACTAACAATATACAATTTTTGATATTAAGCAGCAAAAATATAGACATTATGTACATTTTATCCTGTAATTTTTACATAATATAGTCAAAGTGGTTCTGCTGCGGAGCATGACATGACTAAAATATAGTTGGGAAAAGGTTAGGCTGTTGTTGGACTGGACTTTAGTAACCTATTCCTAAGGGACCATTCAAGTATTACGTAAGCAGAATTTTAGTAATTTTTTACCCACCCCTCCCCCTTGTCAGCAAAAGTAAGCAAAGCTTTTACCCCCCTCCCTTACGTAAACATTGGTATATTTGTTTTTAAACTGATCCGGTTTCTTGTTATTCACGATCTGCAGTTTTTAAGTCTAGAAAAAGCTGACATAACCATCATCTAGACACCCCCGTCCCCCATGTCATCAAAAACCAGCTAAGCAAAGACCCCCTCACCCCCCTTCCGTGCTTACGTAATACTTGAATGGCCCCTAACGCCTTATCCACCTCTCGGACACGAGAAAGAATAAGCTGACCTAATCTTGGCCAGTGGCCACAGAAGATATGGCCTTACGACTCAACACTATTCAATTTAATTCCCAGTTGTCGGCGAACGTGAAAAATCTTCGGGCACAGTGAACGTGCGCACGCGTGACAACAAAGTGCACGGCGAGATGTCCATACAAGGGCTTATCGACCATCTGAACACGCTCGTCAAAGAGAAGACTTTATCAGAAGACAGTGAGCTACCTAAGTAGATGGATGGTGGATTGGCAGGAATAAATTTGATTTTTGAATCGTTTGTGTGTCAGTTTTAATTTTTTCTGGTTGACAATTATTTTTTTCTACTGTTAAACTTTATTTCCTGTCTTCTGTTGCTCACACACCATTAGCTAATGACGTCATTAAGTTCCATGTATGGCCTATGGGGGCGAGCCTAATGCACAATTTCATACGCAAACTGCTAATAAGAATTTCCTAACAGAATAGAAAACCTCCTTTTTTATTTGGGAGTTTCAAAAACGTGGGCTTTTATCTGCGCGCAAGTGCTAGTCGTCTCCTGAGGTATGTAAGCGGCAAGAGGGGGATGCGAAAAATAGACGCGACCAGTCAGCCTGCTTTGTCTTGTCTACCGCGCGCACTCCCTTCCTGCCGCTCTCATAACTCAGAGGTGAAAGTCTGCTTCTAGGGAAGGAGGAAAAAGGAATGATGACACAAAATATTATGTAAGCGTCGAAAGAAAACGATATGTTTCGCTAACGCATTCTACCGCGTTTCATAGTACAGGGTGGTGCAGTCATTCAGCGATAACAAACCTGTTTCCACATGCTTTGCGATGAGGCGATGGTTCTGGACGGACGCTCAGAGCACAAAACATAGGTACAGAAGTCAATCTACATACAAGTGCGCTCGAGCAACGCACACATAGACACTGCTCACGGATACGACATCTCGGACTGTTTGGGACTATAGTGCGAGTGAGTGCGAGCGCGAGTGCCATGCGCTTGAGAGAGATAGATATATAGATAGAGCGACCGCCGAGCGTAGGTATGAAAAGTGAAGAACATACATGTGATTGACTTCTGTACCTATCTGTTTTGTGCTCAAAGGTCGTTGTCCGTTTTTCCGCCTACCCTACAAACATACAAGTAATTCATGACTTAAAATACGAACGATTCAAAAATTAAACTTAAGTCAAGTCAAGAACAAAAAAATAATGGGAATAGTTTGACTAGAAAGTATTTTTCCAACATAGCAGAGGTTTATGTAGCTATACTGCTGTCTGAAGTGTTTTTAATTATTTATTTAGAACGCTAGATTCTTATGTGAATCTTCGTTAGTTTAAATAGGATTAAGTCACCGAATTTCAGTTTTATATTGGCATTTGACATCCCGCTGTTGGGTAAGGGTTAAAAAAGATCTGACATAACGTCCTTATTTGCAAATTTGTCTTACAGAACGTCTATAAAATCCACCATAGAGAAAAAAACACCAACAATTTTTTTTTTGTGTGGAGTTTCTGTCTCTTATAACGTAGTGATTATATTATTTTTTACCAAGACTAGACCAATGAAATAACTACAAATCTTTGATAAAACATCTCAAGGGAGATCTTTTGCCCAGCAGTAGTAGATTAGGTTAGAAATGTTTAAAATAAAGCTAAAGCTAAGTTCTAGCTAGTGAATGCTGGATATTATGTTGGATATTATCGACACTTTCGTAACCTTTCCATCTTGTAGTAATTTATTTTGAGTAGTAAACTTGGAGCTTGGATACTTCTAACAGATTTAGCGCACACCGAAACCATAGCTTAGACAAAACGAATCGATCACTAAGGCGGTTACTTCACTTGTAAGTTGCTTTAGTAAAATGTATGTAAGTGACTTAGGGAGCGTTCAAGTATTACGTAACGCATTTTTTGGAGATTTTTGACCCCCCTCCCCCCCCCATGTAACGCGCCGTAACGTTTTTCTTTACCCCCTAGTGAAATTTTGAGAAAAAAACGTTTTAAAAAACGCGTGAGAAAAAAAATCACTACGCGACCGTTCTGAAGGGTTAAAACAATGTTACGTACCTAACGCGTAGTTCAACCCCCCCCCCCCTCCCGCCCCTGTAACGCATCGTATCGTTTCAGAGGACCCCCACCCCCCAAATTCGTTACATAATACTTGAACGCTCTCATATAACAATTAATTCAACTTTACAAATCAGTCGATAAGCTACTTACAAGGTAGTTTACATTTGCAAATTGATCGTAAGTTAATTATGTAAGAATAACTTACAGGTGTTAAGCCGCCTAAAGGTAGGAACCACATAATGTATCATTTTGCCGATACTATAGTATCCGTATCGCCGTATACAATTATATGGAGGTAGGTTTAGATTTAAACCTGCGATATGTGGGCCCATCTTTAAGTGATGTAGGCAAAAAGTACTTACTGCGTAGGTACGTACACTATACCTCCTTTAAATTTAGAATTAACATGTTTTATGATTAGAAACCTTAATTTCATTATGCATGGTTCAATTTCTATTGTAACAAAAATTATTTTGTGACCTTTTCAATAGTTTTTTGTCATTCTGAAATCAACTTAATTTACATGCTGTTAAAGTTGACATTCGTGTCAGCTGTTGCTGAGGCAAATGTATGTTATACATGTTATTAGGAAAGTAAGCTGTTGTATGTATAGGTCAACCAGTATCTCATGGCATTAAAAATTAATAACAAATAGTGGTTTTCATATGGCAATGTCAACATGTCACTTGTCAAAACAAGTATGACTGTAGTTGATACATTTTCCAGTTCTGATTAATGTTTTATTGTTCAAACATTTTTAATAAACATACTTATTTTAACAACGTTTCCTTTTCCATTACAATAAAATTGCAAAAAACCACATATCAGCGTATCATTTTGGGACCCAGTGCATAATATCAGCAAGCACATTGGGTCACATAAAACAATAAGCCAAAACCTCTAACAACATGGATTTATGAAATACATGTTGTGCTGACCCCATCTAGTGTGGGATAAGGGCAGGTAGAAGATGAAGAAGAAACTAAAGAAAAAAATTACAAGTATCAAGACTTTATTCAATTTACCCTTGTGTTACCCACAAAAAAGTTTAATTTCCCTATTTGCCATCAGATTCTGGTAGACCTATAGTTTCGGTGTGTCGTTCGCTTAAATGTAGGGTTTGGTTTACGAATAAGCATTTAAAATGTTTTAAACCTATCTTGTACGATAAAATAAACCTTTTACGCCCATAACTTGTTTTATTTTTTACATATATTTTGACGCATAAGAATTGATTGAACACTACTTGATACTAAAGATCGCACAAAGCGACCTATGGCCGAAACAAATAACTAATCTCAATCCAATCTCTGGATTGATATAGGTTTTTGGTATTACTTCTATTGAATTTCTGTTAAAAAACTACATCAAGCCAGACACTCAAGATTGAGATCAGTAGGCCTAGCACGGATGCTATCGAGTTACTATCGTTAATGTAAGTGAATTTTAAATCGGAAATACTCGTTTCGCATATACTATTTAATTGAATTGAAAAAATTATTCACATCTATGTATGACTAAATTGAAGATGCCTATGCATTCCACAAGATTCTTTGACCATTCCTTCACTGTTCAGGCCATACGCTTGTGGAATGCACTACTAGTACCTATATCTGTAAGGCGTGCTCAGTCGTTGGTTTCTTTCAAAAGAATGGTTAAAGAACATTATCTTGCTCTATAGTGGTTTATATAGGTAAATTATCTGTATGTATAATTAATTATATATGTACCCTATTTGAGTGTGTGTATATATATATATATTTAAAATATGTATTGTAATTATACCTATTATTTAGTTGATTCCCGGTTTTTAGTAGGTTGCATATTTGTACGCTGCAAACTGCCCTTTATATTTTTCTTAACAATTCTTTCCATCCAATGGTTGTCTGGAAGAAATTGCTTTAAGCGATAAGACCGCCATTTGTACTGTTAATTATGTGTATTCCTTGTTTTATTTATTTTAGTGTGCAATAAAGTATATCTATCCATCTATCTAATAAATTGTGCATGTCACAAAAAAAACAAAATGTTATAGGACAGTTTTATTTTCGATTCAAAATTCGCTTACATTAGCGATACGTATACGTCAAATGATCGTGCTAGGCCTACAGTTATTGATTTCGGCCGTTACACAACAAAGTTAACATACTAGACAGCTATCCTGTCGCAGGGAGCTTGCTAGCCAGCCAATCCGAAACAGTTTTTCACTTCTCACTGACTAGATTTTCTATGAAGCTGAAATATGAATGTTCAGATATTCTGGTCCATATGCAACAAATCTGTGTTTAGTGGTTTGAGGCAAATTAATGCCAATATTTAAGCACGGTGTCGATTCTGTTGTACACTTTGACAGGACCAAACTAAACTAAGGGTGTTTGTCTCTTTCTGTTTCAATAGAAAAAGAAAGAGACAGTTGCGGTTAGTCTAGTTTAGTACTGTCAAAATGTGCAACAGAATCGACACCATCATCAAATCTTCTGGGTGGTTTAGATCCGTAATCCTTATTTTATCAAGTCTCCTACGCGTTTCTGTAAAAAGAAATTGGTTTAGTAAATAGAACATGCCTTATTTGCTAACTAGTTTACGAGTAAATGTGAACGCACGCACTCTGAAATCGACGTATGCACGCAGAAGTCAACCCAACCACTCACAAATCGACTAGAACACTTGGAAATCAACGCAAACACTGAAATCAATGCATACATTTGGAAATCAACGCACACACTCTGAAATCAACATAGCCTTTCCCAAGTTAAACCACAACATTCGGACCTCCGCCTTTCGCATCTAGTCCGCCCCAGTGACCTTGAAGTCCTCGAAAGGACGATGTTCTTCTTCCTGCCTTGGTCCCAAGTTACTTGGGGTCGGCGCCATATGTTTTCCTCTTCCATTCTTTCCTGTCAGCCTTCTCACTGTCATTTACTCCCTTGTCTTTCATGTCCTCCGTCACACAATCCACCCATATTTTCTTTGCTCTCCCCCTCCATCCATCAACATTCATATTCATCGCTCTCTTAGTTACACGTGTTTCATCCCTCCTCATCACATGCCCATACCAAGACAAACGATTTCCTTTCAACTTTTCTGTCACTGGTGCCACTTTCAAACTCCCTCTATTATATTTATTTCTTACTTTATTCATTCGCATCACTCCACACACCCATCTCAATATTCTCATCTCCGCTACGTGTAATCTTCTTTCATCCGTCTTCTTCACGGCCCAACACTCTGATTCGAAAGGACGATGAGGATCAGAAATGAATACAAAAACTCACAATTTAAAAACGAGAATCTCCGCAAGGACGATGGCCACGGACAAGCAGATGCCATACAGCATGAAGAACAGCACTGGCTTCATGTCCATCAGCCCCACACTGCTGAACGAAGACAACTTGGTGGCGCAGTGAGGCTTCGGCACTTGCAGACGCTTCGACAGGGCTGACTGGATGCCTGACTCGCGGATCTGTTTGAAACTGGGTAAAGGCTTTTCATCATTGTCATATTATCAGCTTTTAAAAGATCTTTTTTAGAGTTCCGTACCCCAAGGGTAAAACGGGACCCTATTACTAATACTCCGCTGTCCGTCCGTCCGTCTGTCACCGGGCTGTATCTCATGAACCGTGATAGTTAGACAGTTGAAATTTTCACAGATGATGTATTTCTGTTGCCGCTATAACAGCAAATACTAAAAAACAGAATAAAATAAATATTGAAGGGGGCTCCCATACAACAAACGTGATTTTTTTGCTCAATATTGATAATGGCAACAGGTAGACGCTTGAAATATTCACAAAATGTTTAGTTATATATTCACTTTAAAAATAATACTTAAATTAAAATAAAACAAATATTTAAGTGGGGCTCCCATACAACAGACATGATTTTTTTGCCGTTTTTATAGATAATGGTACGGAACCCTTCGTGCCCGAGTCCGACTCGCACTTGGCCGTTTTTTATTCGTCTACTTCGTCGCGTCTGACTAGTTGTTCCTGGTGGTAAGCATGAATCCAAGGAACAGAGTTATAGAGACCTTCCCCTATACCCCTCTGGCTATGACATACAGACGACGGAACACAGTAAACTACTAGGCTTTAATGTGAGGGTATCTAGCTAGTCAGGCGGACCTTATATATCCTACCACCAACCGTGTTCGGTTTTGCTGCATCTTACAACACGCATAATATGCGCTATAAAGTCTCCGAAGTAATATTATCAAAATAACCATGCTTAGTTTGATTGCCAGTTTCGTAAAAGGCGAATTTTATGGGCAGCAAGTCAACCCATTCCTAAAGGCGCGATTCCATTAGGCAAGTTACTTGTATGCAAGTTGCAAATTGCATACAACTTGAACAAACCTACATACAAGCTACAACTTGTATGAGGTAGTTTGAACTTGTACATTTTTTTATTCAAAGGACGTGCATATTGAACGCGCGCAACGTTAGTTGCACGGTTCCACTTGCGAACGAGTGACGTGTACGCGCATGGTATCTCTCGCTGTACAAATTATCGAAACATAATGGGTGTTAGGTGGGGGCATGAGAAAATAATCATCTTTATTGAGGAGTATCATAGAACCAACTGCCTTTGGGAATTAAAAAGTCCTTTTTATAAAAATCGAGATGCTCGCGACGCTGCATATAACAATATAATAGAAAAAACAATAAATCGCAATGGTGTTGCAATGACTGGGATAGAAGTAAAAAATAAAATAAAATCATGGCAAGCAGCATCGACCACAGCAGCACGTCTTCCACCTATGATGAACTCAATTGTTGAACATCTCCACTTGTATGTCTTCTTCTTCCTACCCTTATCCCACACTAGGTGGGGTCGGCACAACATGTATTTCATAAATCCATGTTGTTAGAGGTTTTGGCTTATTGTTTTATGACCGGCCGCCTGCCTGACATCAACCCTCCTTGGGAATACTCGTTGCGCCGTCGCGCGGGTGACCCAATGTGCTTGCTGATATTATGTACTGGGTCCCAAAATGATATGCTTGTCAATCTTATCGCCGAAAACTAAGTAGACTGTGTTCTTCTTGGTGGGGTATCCTTGAAGTTGTATCTCCACTTGTATGTATATAAGTAAAACCTGCATGCAATTTGCACACTCTCGAAAACTTGTTTCCAATGCAAGCAACTTGTCATACTTGCATGCAAGACTTGCCTAATGGAATCGCGCCTTTAGGAAGGCATGTTCACATTCATTCTGATAGTAAATTCAACAACACAATTCCACTTACACAACTCTAAGCAGTTCCAAGTAAGGCGAATCCTTCCTCACAGGCACGAAGCTATCGAAGCTGTTAAGAAAGTCCACCTCCATCAGGTCGCACTTTTCTGTCTCTAGGAACGTCTCCTCGATGCGCCGGTACACTGGTTCCACGATCGAGTGGAAGGCGAACAGACCCTGAGTGACAAAAGAAATAAGAAACAGAAAGAAGAAGCATTGATGAGAGTAGATTGCAGAACATTTCCATAAGTGTATGTAGGGCAACGAGGTATGGTGTTCTTCCTACGAAAAGGGAGAATCCTCCAACCTGGCGGGTCTTACGCCTGGCGGACCACTGCCTAACGGTTGATGTTGGGAAGTTGTAAATATACTAACTCCGTGTCAAATCTTGATATCGCGATGCAGGATTTGTGACATTCCATTTGACAGCTGTCATTGTTGTCTCTGTAGTCTGCTAAAAAATCGTCTTGTTGCGTAATTCTCATGAGGCATGATAGATGCCGCCACAAGTAGATCTTGGATATTTTTTGGTCATTCTCCACGTAAAATGACGCAGTTCCCGACCAAAGCACCTATTCTTCTCAGCTTTTGCTGTTTTATTGCTCAACTAGGTAGGAGTAGGTGGGGGACGGATATAGAATATCGTGAGTGCAAAGGTAAAAAGACTAAAGCGCCAATATAAATAGATAATTAAATTATATTATATGTAGGTATACTCTAAGAAAAATAATTATGTTTATTTTCTTAAAAAAATACTTTGAATCTCTCTACTGTAAAGTAGGTATATTGGCGCTTTAGTCTTTTTACCTTTCCACTGACGATATAATTCCCCTCTGACGCCGGCCAAGCGAGTAGTAAGTGGCGACGAACCTTGAAAATAGCGAGACTCGCCACCTTAGATTACATGGGACTTAATACCTGAAAAGTGGGTGTACAGACTACTGTGTCATAGTAGAATACCTCTGCGTGTATGTATGTATGTATGTAACTATAACTCAATACTCAACTTCTTCTTCTTCTTCCTGCCCTTATCCCACACCAGGCGGGGTCGGCACAACATGTATTTCATAAATCCATGTAGTTAGAGGTTTTGGCTTATTGTTTTATGACCGGCCGCCTGCCTGACGTCAACCCTTCTTGGGCATACTCGTCGCGCCGTCGCGCGGGTGATCCAATATCATCAATCCAACTCAATACTCAACTGATGTCTATAAACCTTGTCCTTTGTTACCGTGTCCCACTGGACACCATTGGACTGTTGGTGCAGTGGCTGAGCGATTGGCTACTGCGCTACGGGTCGTGGGTTCGATTCCCGCACGGAACAAATATTTGTATGGCCTACAGATAGTTGTTCCGGGTCTGGGTGTTTGTGCGTGTGAAAATTTGTGTCTGTAAACGCACCTACGAAACAGGAGAAATCCTAGAGTGGGGCAACGTTTCTAAAAAAAAAATATTACCAATAATCAACGAAACACAACATTACTTTAAAGTTAAAACATGTATGCTAACATTAAATAATAATAATTAAAAATAATAATTTATTCAAATAAAAACGTTCATAAAAAGTGTAAATTTAGCCAACAGTAAAAGATTTTCCATACAATTATAATGCCTAAAAATAAACTAAAACTAAGATATTATTATTATAGGTGGAAGTAATGGTGGTTCGGAATTGCAACGTTAGATAGCGGCCAGCCCGATCTAGGTTAATTTAAACCTGTGTTTCAGGCCATCACTTTATACTGCAATTACTTTGGGACAGTAAAATTTAAAGTTAAACTATAACTACGAGAAAAAGCTTAATGGTACATTAAAACCTAAAACTAAGCCTATGTAATTATACAAAAGTAAACACTTACGAGGGTATTAAATATCATCATGCCAAAATTTCTAGAAGTTGTTCTGTGTCTGTGTAATCGAGTATCGCTAAATATTCGGATAACATTTTGCTACATTTTTTAAACCTTACACTATAGAAGCTTAGTACCTTGTTGAGCCTATTATATAGAAAAGGTCCTAAGAACACATGAAAACGTTTAGCAAACGCATGTCTAGTTTGAGGCTTTAAGCAAACCAAGTCCTTCCTTCTCTTGTCAGGAGCTACAGGGTCAAAAGGAAGTGCAGTGTGCTGGTGTATGTTTAAAATAAATAATTGCCGTACTGTAAGCAAATTGCATGCTCGGTAGAGCTAATGCGTAGGAAAAATTACCTTTCTAATCCTCTCAACTCCTTCGTTGAGGTCGTAGAAGTGTTTCTTTCCATTCTCGGGATCAATTCTGTTGTACACCGTCACACGGACTGGGTCTTTGTACAACTGAAACAGTGAATGAGTTCGCTTCAGAATAGTTTCTTTGGTCAAGACACGAATCAGAACTATATTATAACAATAAATGTTTTCAAACTTTCGCGATTTGTACACATTATAAAAATACTAATTCGGGTCTAATCGCGTAGAAAAACAAGTGTATTATAAGTATATTATATCAAGTAGCGGATTCAGCGGATCAGGGGGTGGTCAAAGCTGGTACCCTAGGCCAGGCGTCGGCAACCTTTTGAGACGGAAGAGCCAAAAGTTGCAATTTACGAAATATCACAGTTTTTAAAGAGCCACAAAAAATTTCGTTTCAATATTTGCTTATACAGGATGTCCTGTAATTAGTGGATAACCTGGAAATGGCGTTTAAAAAAAATATTTAGGTAGGTACCTTTAAAAAAATACAAAACGAAAATACATTTAGATTTAGCTACTATATCTATCTCTCAGTCGTGGCTCGTGGCTAAATAACAACCGCGCCGATCGTACGATTTGCGAGGTTAAGCTGCGCTTGTCGCGGATAGTCCGTGGATGGGTGACCATTTGTTACACATCGAGACCCCTCCGTGCCTCGGAGAGCACGTTAAGCCGTCGGTCCCGGGTGTCATACGAATACCTATGACAGTCGTTACAAGTAGTCAGAAGCCCGAAAGTCTGACAAACTGTTTAACCTTAGGATATCGGTATTGCAGAGTTACTGGGTTGCGGAGGTCTGATGGCAGTCACTCCGTGTAAAATACTGGTATTCAGCCGCATCTGGTTAGACTGGAAGCTGACCCCAAGATAATTGGGAAAAGGCTAAGAGGAAGATCTATCTCTCAGTCATAGTCAGTATATTTCAGTCATACTACCTATATTATAGTACTCAATTCGACGGTCCCTACGTATACTATTGTAACTACAAAATCTTAGTTTTTATTTTATTATTTATGTACACCGATTACGCTGAGATTTATGATCCGATTTACGTGATTCTTCTTTAGTTTGATGCGGAATAGTTGCCATTTAGTCCCATAAAAATTTATTATTTTATAACCTTAAAGATAACATAATTTTACACATTTTAAGCAGATAAAATAAAAACTGAGATTTTGTAGTTTCGATTGTATACGTACCTAGGGACCGTCGAATTATGGATCAATTGCACGATTTTAAGGGTTTTGCACGCTGCAGATCGGCCGCTGCAGTTGCCAAGTTAAGTGCTACACCTGCTTAAGAAGACCCTGGACTCCTCGCATTACTACGAACCACGCCGTGTTGATCTATTTGTAATTCTTATTAAAATATAGTGTTATTCTTTATCCTCCCGTAAGTACACGCCTGCTAAATTTTATGTGCACATGCTTGTTGAGGGTAGACCACTTAAAGTGTGACTAGAGTAAGGCATAAACAAAAAATTGTAACATGCTTGCCGGCAATATTTTTTTTTGTGTAGTTTGGACTACCACCCTGTCTCAAAAGTGTATGTGAAACACATCGTCAACACTCACTTTAAAAATAAAATGGTTATAATCGACATCGTTGGCCGCGAGCGTGATCTTGGCTCCGGCGAGCTGCGGCAGGCTGCGGATGGAGTAAGACGGCGCCTGCAGCAGCACCACGATGTTGGCCGAGTACGCCGCGTACAGCGCCATCAGCGCCGTGAACAGAGCGAATATCATCATGCGACCTGGTCACCAGAACAGTTCGTATAGATATAACTTCAGGTGACCAGTAGGTACAGGGGCAGTCATCTAACAGTTAAATGCCTATAATAACAACATAACATCACGCCTTGTACTCCCCGAAGGGTTGGGCAGATGTGTATAGTAACACCCTCATTTCGCCGTTATGTTTAAGTCCCATATAAAGGAGCGAGCCTATTGCCATCAATCGGGCACAAATCCAGACACTGGGCTGCTACTGAGGAATCCCACACGAAAAAACCCAATAAGACTTTGCCCGACCTCGGGATCGAACCTGACCTCACGATCAGCAGTCGCGCTTGCCACCACTAGACCAACGAGGTAGCTAGCACAGCAGAATACAACATTAGCTAAATTGACTTCTGTCTGAGGAACTGACCTGATAGCCTTCTAGGTTCCATGACACAACCCTGCTGGCCGATAGCACAGAATGTCAGCAGCATTGCGTCGCCTATACTATCTAATTGTGTTGGACCCTGAAGAGAGAGTTTGTGTACATTACATATAATACAAGGTTAGTCGGAAAGGGGGTACTAAGCCGCGGGCTACCTAAAGTATCACTGATGACTATTTAAGAGCAATTATTAAAATTTCAAAATTCGATCATTTTTATTTGCATGCAATAAGAACTTTATTTTAGATTTTTCAAAAAAAATAAAATCCTGCTTTAGTTATCAATTCAGAAAATTAATTTTCTAATCCCCAAATATGACCTAAATTGTAAAAACAGCTGATCCTAGCTATGGACAGATAGATTTTAGCATATTATTTACGAAAACTTTGAAAAGCAATTTCTGTTATCTCCCGGCCACACTACCTTACCGTCTACCGCCCGTTTACCGCAATAATTATGGCATTAAATTATGGCCTAAATTACCGCGATAAGTGGTGTGGTTACACTAATGTTTACCTAGATATGACAATGAACTAGGCGGTAAAAAACACATATTTTCAAGATGGAAGTTGAAGCTGCGGCGTTGTTGTACTTTATGAGTGTGAATTACTATTATATGAATCTTTTACATTTTGAAACTTAGACTTTTGACTTAAGACTTGGTTCCGATTGGAATGCTTCCAAAAACTCGAGTACCTTTTCATTCGACCACTCCATGTCGGTCGGCAAATCGGCGCGCGGCGCGTGCGTTTCCGTTGAGCTCATGTCACACACTGAACAAACTGTAGTGTGGCCACTCACGCAAAAATTACCGCGGTAAAAGTCTTTGATATGCGAAAAAAGACCGCCACCGGAGCTATTGCCTACCGTCATATGCCATATTGATTGACATTGTGAAATTATGGTCATAAATCGTGGCCACACCTAGTTGTTGTTTCAATTATGGCCATAATTATTTCCATATCACGGTAGTGTAGCCGCAGCATTAAACTATCGAGTTTTGGGGAAAGTTGTAAAACTAAAGTTATCCCTTATTATGGGTACTTTAACACCCTTTCGGGTTTCCGACTAACCTTGTATAAACTCACGCCTTTTTCCCATGGGGCCAGGCAGAAACTAAATATTATGTATGGTGTCTGCCTACCCCCATGGAACGCCACATGCTATTTATTACCCTTACATACTCTTTTCGCTTAACCCACATTCATACATCTTGTCATACACACACGTCGGTATATGTACCTAGTTTTAGAACTAAAACGTAAAATGAATGAAGATTTTATGGATGTAAATTATGTACTTAGGGGTTTCGATCACTAAGGGCCTACGCACACGACGTTTTTCCTACGTGCAGACGACGCGCGTTACTGACTTCATACTTAATAAACAAGTGTAACGTTTTTTTATGTATGGAGTTTAAAGTAAACGCGCGTCGTCTGCGCGTAGAAAAGACGTGTGCATAGGCTCTAAGGGGTAGGCAGTCATAGCTATATCAACAATAATTCACCAATGACAGTAGCCATGATATAAAGGGATGTTTCGAAGATACTGCGCGGCTACGGTTCCGCTCCCGCCCGTCTTTCTCTGTGACATTTTTTTATAATATTTACTAGCGGCCCGTCATTTTTCCCGTTTTTGCAACATTTTTCATTTATGCTCCGCTCCTATTGGTCGTAGCGTGATGTTATTATAGCCTATAACCTTCATCGATAAATGGACTATCCAACACAAAAATAATTTTTAAATTCCAACTAGTACTTCCTGAGTGTAGCGCGTTCAAACAAACAAACTCTTCAGCTTTATAATATTAGTATAGATTACCTACTATTTTAAAAGAATCAAGAATCTTACCTTACCATCCCAAGCTTCGCATTTCGCAGCCAGATACACAGTCGCCGTAGAAATTAAAGCACACACAAACATCGCGATCCAGACGTTTTTAGAGAACGGCATAGAGAATATATTGGAGACGTATGGCAGAGGGGGCTGCCGGAATATGAAGCGGACGCGGAAGGGGGCTAGGCGATCCGTGTAGGAGACCACGTTGAGACGCTCCGTGTCTGATGTCACACAGTTTGTTCCTGGAAGTTATGCAGCAGTCGATGTCGTTTCAAATACAGAGGGTACAAGTTAAAAATCTTGTTAAAAGTAATGAAGTAAATGATCGTGTAATGAGGGTTTTCGATACTTTTTCTGCCACCAGACGGCGCTTCGTATTCGTCAGGTCCAAACAGCTGTCAGATAGCATAGATTCTTACCGAACATATAATTTCTTAGTGAAATTCTATGTATTTGGAAGTGGTATTGATTTTATTATGGATTACGGCCAGAGAAAGGTTGCCGAACTGAAGATTGAGCTCAAAAAGAGAGGCGCAAAAGTCACCCTCCTGTTTTATTTGCACACATAGGTACTGCACAACACTGTGGCATTTTAGAAAACAATATTCCTTTTCTAACGTTTTTAAGAATAAATAAACCAAAAAAATTATCTAAAAATACAAATCGTGTATGTGTTTTGACAGGTGGTAGCAGTGATAGCCTAGTGGTGTGACCGTCGGACTGCCAAGTCATAGGTCTCGAGTTCGAATCCAAGGCACCTCTGACTTTTCGGATTCATGTGCGTATTGTATAATTATCACTTGCTTAAAAACGGTGATGGAAAATATCGTGAGGAAACCGACATGCCTGGGAGATATTTCTCGACGGCATGTGAAGCCAAGTCAGAGGCCCAAGGGCGGCATAAATTCTGACACCAGGTTAGTCACTAACTACACGAAAAGAAGAAGATAGGTGATTTGACCTGACGCTACAGTGCTGCCATATCACGCAGAACATTTTTCAGAAAACCCTCATTGAACTGCGTCTTTTAGCATTTAAAGACAGAAATTTGCTCTGTATCTCCGGTTAGAATCATCAAACAGTGTTCTGTTTAGCAATCCATCAAGTGGAATGTTTAGTTAAGTAAACCATTCTTCAAAATTCTTCGAAGGAATTAACATTGGTGTCAATTCTGTTGCGCGCTTTGACAGAGCTAAACTAAGGGTGTTTGTCTCTTTCTATTTCAATAGAAAAAGAAAGTGACAGTTGCGTCTATTCTAGTTTAGTAGTATCAAAATGTGCAACAAAATCTACACCAATATCTAAGGATACCCAACAACCGATTTTTTTTAAGATGAAGTTGTTTCAACGGTCGTTCTTCAGATTTAAGTGATTTTTTTTTCTCGTTGGAACGTCCTCATGGATGTCCCTCGCCCGGGGAAGGCGAGGGGGTCTGCCGGACTCTTACCGGCTAAAAACCAACGGTGTCCCTCCTTGTGACCTAAGGCCGGGGTCACGGGATTCGCAAAAGCATGCACCGCAACCCCGGGAGTAAGTGATGTACCTACATCATCATGTTTGGAGAACACGTAACATTTGCATCCAGTAGGTACCCCGCAGAACCCTGTTCTATAAAAATATCAAGAAAAAACTACTAGGGGTCGGCTGTTTAACAGACATTTTTGAAGGTAAACGTAAACATGTACTCACCCAAGTCCGCTCGTCCCGAATGCAGGTCATCTATCATCCCAGACCATTTGCCATTCACCTTGTACCCCCAACGATAGCTGAATATGTATCCTGGCGTCGCGTTCAACAGGTCGAACGCAAGTCTCACGTTCATCCAGCAAATCTTCGTTATTGAGTCGTATTGTGGCTCCCTAGAAGATTGAACTTATAGAATACTAGCTGTGTCCTCACGGCTCCGCTTGTAGCCTATGTTACTCAGTGATAATGTAGCTTTATGAACGGCAAAAGAATTTTTGAAATCGGTCCAGTAGTTTTTAAGTTTATTCGTTACATACAAAAATACAAATCTTTCCTCTTTATAATATTAGTATAGAAAAAAAGTTTTAAATACTTAATCAAAAAACCCGACTGCGTAAAAAGTGAACTATAAAAAAAACCGAAAAGAAAAAAACAAGTCCAGTAGTCTAGAATTCTGTTAAGTAATCCATAAGTACTAATATTATAAATGCGAAAGTGTGTTTGTTTGTCCTTCCTTCACGCCCTAACTAAGCAACCAATCGACTTGATTTTCGGCATAGAGTTAGTTGAAAGGATGGAGAGTAACATAGGCTACTTTTGGTCCTGGAAAAACATCATGTTAATTCCACGTGAGCGAAGCCGCGGGTAAAAGCTAGTATTGAATAATTACGCCATTATGATCGATACACACATAGAACAAATAATAAATTCTAATGCGGAACATAGCAATTTTAGCAGTCGGGACCCATTAAAAATCTATACCGGCTCAAATCTAATTAAAATGACAAGAGTGTATTCTTACAATCGATCCTCCCTGGGTAAATGAAAACGGGTGGTGTTGCTGTCCTGAATAACGTTGGACATGGTGATGATGTGGCCCATGACATTACGGCGTCTGCGGAACAGCTCCCGGTGAGGACGGACGTCCATCAGGCTACCGTTGTAGAAGCCTCGCAGAGTTGACACCAATGAGCCGTTAGGCGATGGCTTGTGGACTTGTGAACGAAAAGATCATGATCTTAGCAGGGAGTGTATTTGTCGACATAATGATTATAATTCTTCCCTACTTGATATTGGTTCCAAAAAGGTTAAATCAATTCTAAAGCAGTGATCGCCTAGTGGTGTGACCGTCGGTCTGTCAAGTCTCGAGCTCGAACCCAAGGCACGCACCTCTGACTTTTCAGATTCATGAGCGTATTGTATAATTATCACTTGCTTAAAAACGGTGAAGGAAAACATCGTGAGGAATCATGCCTGAAATATTTTTCAACGGCATGTGCGGCCTAGTCAGAGGCCCATGGGCGGCATAAACTCTGACACCAGGTTAGTCACACCAGACAAAAAGAAGAATTCTCCGGGTCATGCACAGCGTTTTTAGGGGCATTGTAGGTACACCTTGGATCTGGTTCATGAAGTTCGGGTTTAATAACGAAGGTAACTATCCTACTGTTGATGAATAGTTTATGGGTTTATGGCTTTAAGAGTGGGAGAGATTGGTATAATATTGAAGCAATAAGCTTTTGCGTATAACCTACGGAATAAAGATGCGGAACGTGGCGAGCTGGGTTGGCCAAACTCTGTCAGACAGTAAATATTTTTCTTTTCAATAAATCTGAAAGTGCAGATTGCCCCATAACCTTATTTTTGAGGCCTAAATATGTATAGATAGAGACAGGCATTGGTCTGCCTAAATTGGGTAATTGTTTTGTGGACATGAGTGGCGAGTTGACTGAATCTGGACTATTTGCCCTTTCTTTCCTGTGCCAGGGTGAGGCAAGCGCGAAATCTAACCCACCCTGACTCCGCCTATACTGAGTGCTGTAGCGGAACTTGGCAGAGGCCTATATCCAGCAGTAGAGTGCCATAAGCTGAGTTAATAGACTGATGTGAACTTACGCTCCACCAGTTTCAATAAGCTGCCTGTTCCCGAAGCCAGTACTAAGTCGCTGTCAGCCAATATTGGGGTGTTCCGTAGAGCAGCTCTGTTTTCGTGGTCCGAAGAGTTGGAGGCGACTAGCCAGCGGTACGGGGAGCGAAACAGGTTTCGTGATGTTGCCTTTTTGAATTTAGTTAAATAAATATCCAGTTAAAAGACACAAATCAGTTGAATAACTGCGGATTGCATTAGAACGATTTGTTAAAATGCCTGTGACTACGTAGCTGATAAAATTGTGCATCCTGTTTTTTAAGCCATACATCGGAACTTCGAAAGGCTTCCTAGGATATATGTAACTTTTCATATCAGACAGCCGTGTTTTCATTGGACGACGAAGTTCAAAATGGCAGACGGTCTGAATAAATTTGTAGGCTAGCTAAGCGCCTACGCATAAGGTCTACGGTCACTCAATTAAACTGTAGCTGTACATAAAGATGATAGTTCCATCTTTGAAACATGGAATAAGCGTTAAGCGATCAACTAAGTTTGTAATCTACCAAAATCCGATGTTTTACTTACTAACGTTATGATTTCTTCAGCCCTGGGACAGTCGAGATCAATAAGATATAGCAAATCATGATGATGATATTTTGTGTCAGTATTCATCGACGTTGACGATCTGCTTCCAATCTTTGATATTTCATTTGCTAAGCTGACTATAATATCTGAGAATAAGATAATTAAATTAATTAACAACAGTAAATTCAGGCTTATGGGTTCAAACGATATAAACAACAATTTTGCGAATTTTCAAGATAATTATGTTCCTAGTCTTGCCATAAATATTGTCACAAAGAAAAAAAAAATTTTTTTATTGCAAATAATATTTATTACTTTTACAGTGTGTTAGTTTAATACATAAATATAGAAGCACGCACTCTTTCCATGGTTAAATTGTTCACTGCCAATCGTATGGACTGTTTTAGGGACTCCAAATTATCATGGCGTTTAGAGGAAGCCGTACTCTCTAAAACTGACCATAAATCATAATCCAGCGGATTAAGGTCGGGACTAGACGACGGCCAGTCTTCAGCTCTGATGAAGTCCGAAACGTTCACTTCCAACCAAGACTGCGTGGACCGAGCTTTATGACCCGGCGCCGAGTCTTGTTGGAAGGACCATACTTGGTTATTGAACATGGTGTTGTTAAGGGGCTTAACTACCTTCTCAAGAATGGTATCTTGATACACTTGTGCCGATGTTTTGATACCTTTTTCACAAAAATGTGGCTCAGTCACTCCTTCATAGCTAACACCCCACCAAAACATCACTGAAGTCGGATAATGCCCACGGTGCACTCCGTCGACTAATTGGGAAGCTTCCTTAGAGCTTTGAGCATAAATACGGTCATTTTGTTTGTTAAAATGTTGCTCAATTGTAAAGATTTTCTCATCCGTAAACAAAAATTTTCTGTGACCTCCCTTTGCGTACCGCTTCAGTAGATGTTTCGATTTTACCACCCTATTCTTTTTAAATTATCAGTTAAAAAATGACCAGTGCGTCTCTTATAGGCTGCAAGTCTTAAGTCATCTTTTAAAATACGCGACATGGTTCTGGGTGCTATCTTCATCTCCCGAGATAAAATATTTTGCTTTCGGACAGGATTTCTTCGAATTCTTTCCCTTACTGCTTTGACCACCTTTTTCATACGAACACTACGTGGACGGCCAGATATTTTTCTGTCACAAACAGAGGAGATCTCATTGTACCTATTAATAGCCCGGTAGGTACACAAACATTTGACTAATACCAAGCGTATGGAGAGTTTTAAAAATTACATTTGGCTCCATACCAACTTTGTGTAATGCAATCACAGCGATTCGGTTCTCTTTATCACCCCACTCCATTTTAATATCGCAAAATATTGTACAATGTATTGGCGCCAAAATTAGAAAACTCAATGAACAATCGTATAAAAATTACAGATTCCAAATTCAAATGTAATTATCTTTCTTATTTTTAATTGTAACAGTATTTATGGCCAGACTAGGTATGTATATTAAAAAATCCAAACTAGCAAATTACTTACTTTTGTCCCAACAGAGGTCACTAAAAATCAAAATTGTTGGTTTCCCTTCATTCTCAACATAACTTTTAATAAAGTGGACCCAAGTAGGATCCCTGGCGTACACCTCCTTTTCTAGCAGTATAAAAAGCAAAATTAATGCCCCAGAGATTTTTCTCATGTTGGATAACTTTAGCATACACATAAAGAACTCGAAACTATTATATATTATGATGGATAAACATTACGTATCTAATAATCCGTCATGTCAACAATGTCAAAGGCTTTCTATAAGACATTCCGTGTTCGGGGACTAAAAGAATACATTTTTAATGAGAGATTCGAACATGAGATACATAATCAGTTGTGACCGATAGGCTATAGGTATGAGAAATAACTTACAATTTGATTCGGAATTGTACGTAATTACTCTAATTATAGAGGTTGTTGAAAGGTATAATTATATGTCATGGATCCACAGAACGCTATTTATCTGTAATTATCTAGCGTTTACATAATTTATTAGTTATGTAAACCCTAGATAACTACAGGCGAACCTTCGTCTTCGGCCAAATCTTCGGCTTCTGCCAAAATGGGCCGAAGTTTTGGTCAAAGCCGAAGGTTTCTAGCAAACACCGAAATTGAACGAACTGTTACGAACGCACGAGAGCGCCAAGTAATTTCCTAGTCTAGTTTCACACAAGTTGAGAAAAAACCGAGACTAAATAAATATTATAAGTAACATTATTTTTAAGAGTTATTATTTTTGACAAGGTGCAAGGTAATTTTAAGCATGTATTTTCGTTGTTTATATACATTCAACATAAACTTTTAAAAGACCATTATTTTATTCACTTTTAGCCAGTCTTGAACTGAATTTCTTAGGGTTTATTATACCTTCGGTTTCGGCCAGAAATCGACCGAAGGCCGGACACTAAAAATTAAAGACTGATTGTCGTGATGTGATGTTTGTGAAACAATTTGTTAATGCTTGTGATTTTAGCCGCTACTTAGCAGTTAATCATAGATTACATAAACTATCTCATGTAGGTAGTATTAAATATTATCCCCGGGTACGGGATACAATATAAAACTTCCTCACCGCACGCTGGGAATAGACGCGTGTTGTAAGATTCAACAAAACCCAGCACGCTTGGTGGTAGGATCTATACGGTCCGCCTGGCTAGCTACCACCCTCACATTAAAGCCCGGCGCCAAGCAGTTTACCGAGTTCCGTCGTGTTTATGTGAGAGCCAGAGGGGTATAGGAGAATCCCTCTATATCTCTGTTCCTAGGATTCGTGTGCTCAACCTTAGACCCTATCTGCGCTTACCATCAGGTGAGACTAGGGCAAGTCAAGTATAAAATTCAGTTATCAGTAATGTACCTATAATATATATGATGTCAGGTCATTAAATAAAATAAAACTATTAAAACTAAACCACCTGTAATACACGTTTAATAAAAAATAAATTTATACAGCATTATACAAAATATGGAAAATTGTATACCTTCTTAAATATTCAATGTACTATTTGGTGTGTTTACAATATAATTGGTACCAGTTGTTGCTCAGTGGGCGAGTTTCTACTATGCAAGTAGCTTGCACGACGTTGAACGTGAGGATAGGCCGCATAGCATGGTTTATAACATTACGCAAGCTGCTTGCTTGCATAATTGAAACGCAACTATATGCAACGAAGTAAAAAGTTTTTACTCTTTAGCTAGTCTGGTAAACTAAAGAAGAGATTGAAAAATAGAAACATATTAAAAAAATATATCAGCAAAGCAACTCCAAAATGAGTATGAAATACCTGGAATAACTTAATTTGATACTTTAGAATTACTTGTTTTAAATGGTACTAGCACAGCTTAACCATTCCATACAGTTGTCCATCGCGGTGACGTCATGTCCCGAGCTGTGTTCAAAACTGTCACGTCATCGCCCGAGCTGTCTTTAAAAACTGTCAATGTCAAACCCTCGATGAACCACTGTATGGACTAAGTTGATTACACTGTGGTACTAGCGACCCGCCACAGCTTCGCACGGGTGCAACTTAAATACTAATGTGGGGCATATAAACCTTTCTCTTGAATCACTCTATCTATTGCTGAAAACTGCATTAAAATCCGTTGCGTAGTTTAAAAGATCTAAGATTACAGACAGCGGGAGCGACTTTGTTTTATAAAAGATAGCATTGCCATACAAGTTTGCAAATAATTCGAGTGTCTTCTTTCGTTTGCCAGACTCTTGTCGTTGATGAGTTTAATTATTCATTCACGGATACAATTCTTCCCCACAAGTTTTATGTGTACTATGCCTTAATAAAAATAATCTTAGTAGTAAAAAATGCATTTTTTACTATTGTGTACAATATTTTTTACTCCCAACTGCAAAAGGATAAGTGTTATAAGTTTAGTGTTTTTCTCTGTCTGTCTGGGTCGCCGTAACTCCCAAACGGATAAACTGATCTGAATGCGTTTTTTTTTAAAGCTGGTTTAATTTTAATCGCGGTAGTTCTTAGCTATGTGTCCTGAATTCAATGTCGGGGTCATCATTATCTATCATATGTATTACTTAGATTACGTTTATGTATAGATTGTAAAGCCTCTGGCTTTTCAATGTACCCTCATCCTGAAATGATGATTTTGAAATATGTACTTACTGTAATGAACCTCTAAGCTAACAATATATTGGACTTTTCTGTTTGGAATGATTAATTCTAGCCTCTGTCCAGGTAATTTTTAGCCTTAATTCGAACTCATTAGCCGGCTTTACATATTCGCTCTATCGCGCGTGAAACAATTTTTTTCTTACAAAGATATTACGAACGACCTTTATATTTATAAGAAAAAAAAAGTTTCACGCGCGTTTGAGCGAGTGTGTAAACCCGGCTATTATATGAAATTAGCTGCAAGCATGTCTAGAATCGTACTAATGGGCGACTTACGGCTAGTATAATAATATTTTCTTTGCGAAATCTATCGTCAGATTTATTCCTGTCATCCATCTTACAATATCTAGCTGCGGCGATGGATTGGAAGGCATTTTAAGCGGACTTAAATATTCACTTAATATTCAGATTAAAAATTAAATTACACATGTATGTGTGTGTATTACCCACATTTTTTTTTGTATTTATTTATTACTAAGTAAATTAATCTCTGAGAAACCAAGTTTTTGAATCACAAAATAATACCAGTGTTACAGATATAAGCTCATTAGCTAATTAATAAAAATAAATAAATTGGACTATTATATTATGATTACAATGACCAGCATTGTATCACAGTCTATCTATACTCCATACAGCCAGGCAACGCGAGCTTTTTTGGAGAGAAATCGAGCGGGGCCTGTGAAGGGATTGCGTCCCGAGTTGCCATACCGCAACTTGGGACATTTCATTCTGATTTTAAATGCAGTGGACTGATTAAATTAAATATTTCTTTTTCTTAACATTTCCTTTTCTTTAAGTGCTTGTAAGTGCTTATTTGAAGTAAAAATACTTTGAACCTGAACGCAGTTTCAATTTATTATTTGATTCATGCAGGCGCGGTCGCAGCCAAGGACTATTAGAGGTCATATTAACAGTAAAATAACTTGAGCATACTAGAATTCATTGCACAATATATTTTTTGTAAATCATCTATTTTTAGGGTTGTCAATTTGACGTGTATGATTTGGGTGGGGGGGTCATGACCCCTACGACACCCCCCCCCCCTCCCGCCGCCACGGGTATCATGTAACGTCATCTTAAAATTGATTATGTCCTATCAATATAATCCAGGGATTTTTAATTTTGCATTCACATGCTTCGGGATAAGAAATCTTAATCCCATTCTACTAAGTTCAAATTCTATTGCAACATAAATTGTTATAAGACCTGTTCCATATTTGTCATTCGCAAATCGACTTTGTTTATTTGTTTTTAAAGTTGATATTTCTGTTAGTTAGAATAAAATTTTATTTGGCTGACGTATAATGTACCCGCTGTATGGAGTTGATAGTTAGACTGAGATAATAAGCATCGTGTTAAGTAAACCCGTTATGTAACATCACATAATAAAAAAAATACTTTGGTGACATCTTCATACAAATTGAAAATCACAGTTCTTATAAATAATCCCATTAACTAAGATTTTAATATAATTAACTGGTTACATTACTACATAGTGGAATCCATCGACTTTTTAGCTACTTAATTATTGTAAAGCAGATATTCAAAACTAATATACTTAACTCTAACTAGGTTTAGAAGAAAATATTGGTGTCGATTCTGTTGCGCACTTTGACAGGACTATACTGAACTGAGGGGGGTTTGTCTCTTTCTGTTTCAATAGAAAAAGAAAGTGACAGTTGCGTTTAGTCTAGTTTAGTAGAGATAAACTACGATAACATGTCCCACCCCTCCAAATTATTATTTCAATGTGTTTAGTCACATCTTTACGAAAGAGCGTGTATGTAGTTGTTGTTTTTTGTTTGACGGCTGTCTCAACACGCACACATGCGTTGGGAGTATTGGTGGTGCTTTATAAATACTTTCACAAATACATTGAAGCGTTTTGAATTTTGGAGGGGCGGGACATGTTATCGTAGGTAGTTTATCTCTACTGTTAAAATGTACAACAGAATTAGCACGATTAAGACTCGTCCATTTTAGTATAAACTTATCCCTCTTATTACTAGACATATTCTAAGTAAAAGTCAGGTTTAAAAATAGACCCGTCCTTTTTTTGTTATATGACATTAGAAAGTGAATGGGTTACTGATATTTTAAATCTGGTTTGACGTTAGTGTTGGATTAAATCATGACTAAGGGGGTATTATTTTAACCTATAACTTTAGTTCTCGTTGGGTACACATCTACAAATAAGCATCAAACGCCTTTTATTTTGATTGGAGACAGCCTACATCTAGCGGGCCGCTACAGTACCTTAGTACTGTACTGCATAGCGCATGCAGCGCACAAGCATGAATCCTTATAGACGAGTACACATCCTTAGAGCATAACACGTTGCGTGTTCTCTCTCACTCTAAAATAAAGAGCGAGAGAGAACACGCGATTTAGACAAACAGTGGGGCGCGTCTTCGTGGATGGCACTACCTGGCATCTGTAGCGTCGATCAAGATTTAAGGTCGTCAGCTATGTCTATTTTTAACCGACTTCAAAAAAAGGAAGGTTCTTTATTCGGCGCGTTATATACTGCGATATTTTCATACTATTTACCAATCTTACTGTATTTTCGGTAGCTACATTTTCAATGCTTTGTTTGGCAGACTTACAGGTTGTATAATGTACAAAATTGGGCTTAGAATATCATCTATTTCACTTGTATAGTGTTATATATTTGTATATATTTGTATGTTGTTAAATTTCTTTTTTTTTGTTGTTTTATTTTATTTTATTTATATTATAATTTGTTTGTTTTGTAACTAGCTGAATGTCCGCACGTGTTTTAGGTGATCACTGAAAATCAGCGCTGTGTCTGTGGCCCACGCCATAGCACAGCATTATGCTGAGTGGTCACCTTTTTGTCACAGTTGTCTTTTATTTTAATATTATTTATATACTATCATGTTTTGTGTTAAAGTGTATCTGTGACAAATAAATGTTTTTTCTTTCTTTCTTTCTTAATAAGAACTGTATATCAAGTTTAGTTTTAAATTCGTCATCAATAGTTTAAAGTCTTATGGCCAAATATTTGACCATATGTCTAGCAGAGGCTTACGGTATATGGGTTAGCTAAAGAATATTTTCTTTCTTATAATTATTTTGCACATTCGTTTCAATTCTAAAGAGCTTATTTTATTAACCGACTTCAAAAAGGAGGAGGTTCTATATTCGATAAGTTTTTTTTAAATGTATGTACACCGATTACGCTGAGATTTATGATCCGATTTACGTGATTCTTCTTTACTTTGATGCGGAATAGTTGCCATTTGGTCCCATAAAAATTTAACATAGTTTGGCCCAGTAGTTTTCATTTTATTAACATTTTAGTTTACGTGGACGATGTAATTATTCTACCTGATGTAATCTAGAAAAATCCTACTGTAGTTTACAGAACAACCTATTACAGACACTAAAAAGCAAAAAATAAAAAAACTACGTTTAAAAAAACCGACTTCAAAAACTAAAAAGTATAAAATAACTTAATAAAGTTACAGTTTCAGAAGTCGGTGCCTTCAATTTGGTTCAGCGTGGATTAGCATCGACTTCTGAAACTGTAACTTTATTAAGTTATTTTATACTTTTTAGTTTTTGAAGTCGGTTTTTTTAAACGTAGTTTTTTTTTTACTTATTAAGTATTTCGTTTAATCCAGGGGCCTATTATCTCGTTTTGTCTACGACTCTAGAGCGAGAAGAGATAACGAACCGTATCTTTCGACAACCGACTTATCGAATCGTTCTTAATTACAGCAGGGTTGATAAGATTTTCAAAAGTTGAATTTAGTATACATTTTTCTCTTGTTCTTCTCTTAAGGTGAGTATACACTAGAGCAGAGGTGGCCAACTTGATTCGACCCAAGATCTACTGTTTACTGAGTAGTCTCTGTGCGATCTACCAATTACATAATCAGTACCTCTTCATTCACCTTATATTAAACTTATAATTTTCTTTGTTTTGTCATGATCGACTGGATTAAGAGCCGAGATCGACTGGTTGGCCACCCCTGCACTAGAGCATTTTCTCGAGCATTTCCATGTAATGTTACGTTCTTACGAATGGTAGAATACAAGCAAAAGCACGCGTCGTGCTCATTGTTCAGTTCGTGAAAGGGTGACACTTTAGAGCGGCTCGATGTTTTGTTACAAGTAAAGGCTCTAGTCTATACTCACCTTTAGATGGTCATTGCGGACTACTTCTACGTAACCGGGCAATTATTGGAAAGTCCTGATGGGTCTCCAGTCAAGACTTTGGGATACAATACAGACATGGATTATAAAGTATTGAGAAATAATAGACATTTTTTAAGAATCGCAGTCAGTGAATTTTTGAGGTGTAGAGAAAGATACGTCGCTTCTGTCATTGGACGAACGCCGGTGTCGCGTCATACAGCTTACTTCTTACTGGCTACTGTCAAGGTGATATACAAGTTGTAACATAACCATTAACCAGAAAGTAGTTTTAACACTTGCTGTAAAACAACTCGCAGCTTAGTACCCTCTTTCCGACTAATAAAGGCTCATTTACACGGTGATAGTTTCTCGAAGCGAGTTTCATGCTATCTCTCTTTTCATTGTAGAGAAAGACAAGGACAGAACGAGTCTCGCTTCTTCGTCTGCCCTTAACTTTGTATAACTAATTCGTAATTTTTACTGCAAATGTGTTATCGAAGTAGTATTTTTTGCATTACGAAGTCAGCATACCTTACAACCCCTTTGGCTGCGCTGATGATCTCAATAATAGTTAGCTGTGACAATGGGGTAGGAAACTGGGGTACAAATGCCGCCAATATCGCGGTACATGAAAAAAAGTTATTGATTTACATGCAATTAGCTATACTGGTGGACGACGCAGGTAACTGAGGCACTCACACTAAAGCCGGGTGGGTCTCCTACGACACTGTTTTAGTTATTTTTAGTTTTTCTATCAAAATTGGGGCGTGGCTTAAGTGTTTATTGTAATTTTTCCGAATGTTCACTAAACATGTTTTGTTAGAATTTTGTTGCAGGACACCCGTTTTAAAAGACCGAGGTACCGTCAATACTACTCATTACACACACTACAACACCACAGCCACGTGCACGCATAGTATGTAGTAGATAGTATAACAAGATTTCGCTCACACTTAGAGCCAATCCAAATCTGACGGAAGATACGTCGCCAATCTTCCGTCGCATAATTTACTCGTGGAATTTTAGTAACGTATCTTCGGTCAAATGTGTACGGTATGAGATGTTTGTATGGAATTATGTGTACCGGCGGAAGATCGGCGACGTATCTTCCGTCAGATGAGACTTGGTCTTTACGATTGCAAAACCACATTTTTTTTCGTGTATCAAAGAGGTTTCATTGGTTATTTCAATTTAACGTGCTTTTATTGGTTGTGATAAGGTGGTTTTGCCATTTAATTTCGTTTTACGTTTGAGGTACTATTTTTACAATACTGGTACATTAGTTACGTTTCCTTAGGGTTGATAAGTGGAGCGTCGATGGTGTTTGTGTCGACACCCGTTGGTTCTTCCGTATTTGACATCTTCGGGCTTGGGGAGCACTCGAAGTTACCGCAAAGGGAACAAATCTGTGGGGAAAAGAAAAAAGGTGTTTTATTAAACATAACATACATAACCTGTATGGGACGAAGGGTTGGGCAGAGGTGTATTGTAACACCCGCATTTCGCCATTATGTTTAAGTCCCATATAATAGTGGGTAAGCCTATTGCCATCAACTTTGCACAAATCCAAACACCAGGCTGCTATTGAGGAATTCCACACGGAAAACCCCAATAACACTTTGCCCGACCTGGGCAAAATATATAAATATGTAGTGGTACAAGAGTTATAGTGTAATATAAGATGGGCGCCGCTATCCCCGCGCCCGCCAGCACGTCCCACCAGTGGTGCCGGTGGTCCGTCAGGCGCCACACGCTGCACGCTACTGCTGTAGCTACTTACAGTGTAATATAAGATGGGCGCCGCTATCCCCGCGCCCGCCAGCACGTCCCACCAGTGGTGCCGGTGGTCCGTCAGGCGCCACACGCTGCACGCTACTGCTGTAGCTACTTACAGTGTAATATAAGATGGGCGCCGCTATCCCCGCGCCCGCCAGCACGTCCCACCAGTGGTGCCGGTGGTCCGTCAGGCGCCACACGCTGCACGCTACTGCTGTAGCTACTTACAGTGTAATATAAGATGGGCGCCGCTATCCCCGCGCCCGCCAGCACGTCCCACCAGTGGTGCCGGTGGTCCGTCAGGCGCCACACGCTGCACGCTACTGCTGTAGCTACTTACAGTGTAATATAAGATGGGCGCCGCTATCCCCGCGCCCGCCAGCACGTCCCACCAGTGGTGCCGGTGGTCCGTCAGGCGCCACACGCTGCACGCTACTGCTGTAGCTACTTACAGTGTAATATAAGATGGGCGCCGCTATCCCCGCGCCCGCCAGCACGTCCCACCAGTGGTGCTGGTGGTCCGTCAGGCGCCACACGCTGCACGCTACTGCTGTAGCTACTTACAGTGTAATATAAGATGGGCGCCGCTATCCCCGCGCCCGCCAGCACGTCCCACCAGTGGTGCCGGTGGTCCGTCAGGCGCCACACGCTGCACGCTACTGCTGTAGCTACTTACAGTGTAATATAAGATGGGCGCCGCTATCCCCGCGCCCGCCAGCACGTCCCACCAGTGGTGCCGGTGGTCCGTCAGGCGCCACACGCTGCACGCTACTGCTGTAGCTACTTACAGTGTAATATAAGATGGGCGCCGCTATCCCCGCGCCCGCCAGCACGTCCCACCAGTGGTGCCGGTGGTCCGTCAGGCGCCACACGCTGCACGCTACTGCTGTAGCTACTTACAGTGTAATATAAGATGGGCGCCGCTATCCCCGCGCCCGCCAGCACGTCCCACCAGTGGTGCCGGTGGTCCGTCAGGCGCCACACGCTGCACGCTACTGCTGTAGCTACTTACAGTGTAATATAAGATGGGCGCCGCTATCCCCGCGCCCGCCAGCACGTCCCACCAGTGGTGCCGGTGGTCCGTCAGGCGCCACACGCTGCACGCTACTGCTGTAGCTACTTACAGTGTAATATAAGATGGGCGCCGCTATCCCCGCGCCCGCCAGCACGTCCCACCAGTGGTGCCGGTGGTCCGTCAGGCGCCACACGCTGCACGCTACTGCTGTAGCTACTTACAGTGTAATATAAGATGGGCGCCGCTATCCCCGCGCCCGCCAGCACGTCCCACCAGTGGTGCCGGTGGTCCGTCAGGCGCCACACGCTGCACGCTACTGCTGTAGCTACTTACAGTGTAATATAAGATGGGCGCCGCTATCCCCGCGCCCGCCAGCACGTCCCACCAGTGGTGCCGGTGGTCCGTCAGGCGCCACACGCTGCACGCTACTGCTGTAGCTACTTACAGTGTAATATAAGATGGGCGCCGCTATCCCCGCGCCCGCCAGCACGTCCCACCAGTGGTGCCGGTGGTCCGTCAGGCGCCACACGCTGCACGCTACTGCTGTAGCTACTTACAGTGTAATATAAGATGGGCGCCGCTATCCCCGCGCCCGCCAGCACGTCCCACCAGTGGTGCTGGTGGTCCGTCAGGCGCCACACGCTGCACGCTACTGCTGTAGCTACTTACAGTGTAATATAAGATGGGCGCCGCTATCCCCGCGCCCGCCAGCACGTCCCACCAGTGGTGCCGGTGGTCCGTCAGGCGCCACACGCTGCACGCTACTGCTGTAGCTACTTACAGTGTAATATAAGATGGGCGCCGCTATCCCCGCGCCCGCCAGCACGTCCCACCAGTGGTGCCGGTGGTCCGTCAGGCGCCACACGCTGCACGCTACTGCTGTAGCTACTTACAGTGTAATATAAGATGGGCGCCGCTATCCCCGCGCCCGCCAGCACGTCCCACCAGTGGTGCCGGTGGTCCGTCAGGCGCCACACGCTGCACGCTACTGCTGTAGCTACTTACAGTGTAATATAAGATGGGCGCCGCTATCCCCGCGCCCGCCAGCACGTCCCACCAGTGGTGCCGGTGGTCCGTCAGGCGCCACACGCTGCACGCTACTGCTGTAGCTACTTACAGTGTAATATAAGATGGGCGCCGCTATCCCCGCGCCCGCCAGCACGTCCCACCAGTGGTGCCGGTGGTCCGTCAGGCGCCACACGCTGCACGCTACTGCTGTAGCTACTTACAGTGTAATATAAGATGGGCGCCGCTATCCCCGCGCCCGCCAGCACGTCCCACCAGTGGTGCCGGTGGTCCGTCAGGCGCGACACGCTGCATGCTACTGCTGTAGCTACGCACAGGACTTGGATGATGAGGATCTTGCTGGCAGTCGGACAACTTGTTCGGCGGCGGAGGTAGTACTGTAACAAAACATTATTTTAAATTACAATGATTTGAGAATACATTAATTGCACACATTAGCCATTATGTTGGGCCTAGTTTCCAGTTTAACCAGGTGCGGCTGAATACCAGTATTTTACACGTAGCGATTGCCATCAGACCCCCGCAACCTAGTGACTGGGCAATACCGATATCCTAAGGTTAGACCGGTTGTCAGGCTTCCGTGCTTCTGACTACCCGTAACGGCTGTCATATGTGTTCTTATAACACCCGGGACCGACAGTTTAACGTGCTCTCCGAAGCTTGGAGGAGTTTCGATGTGTAACGAACGGTCACCCATCCAAGGACTGACCGCGGCAAGCGCAGCTTAAACTCGCAAATCGTATGATCGGCGTGGTTGCGGCTGGTATTCAGCCGCATCTGGTTAAATTGGAAGCTGACCTCAACATAGTTGGGAAAAGGCTAGGCAGAACTGGTACACGACAATTTCTTTGGGAAATTGAAAGGTTTAATATTAACACTTTAGTTTGTCACATATTACTTACAGCTAGAAACAGCGCCGTGTGCACGGCGAGAGACGTGTGTCCCGAGGGGAAGCTCTTGTCTGACTGACTTATCCAGTGCGCCTTCGTGCATGTATAACTGGGTACGTATTCAGACCTATAACAAATCGGATATCGTTAGCAATATTTTACAAAATTTACGCCGAGGGAATGTTTGCGAAAGAGTTTCATAGGAATAACATTTGCTAAGGAATTAGTTTGGTACATCCGTTTGGGCGCTACGAAGCCACAGACAAACACAGGCCTCAAACTTATAACATCCCTCTTTTTTCATCGGGTGTTAAAACTGAACTTTGCTACGAACCCAAAATGGCCCTCCCCCGCCAAGGAAAAGTATATTTTATTTGTGTATAAAAAGGGAATGAATAAAAAGTTTGTGTACTTATTAAAATGAGCAGCCTATTATTTCATCCTTACGAAAATAGATAACACTAAAATGTGAGACCCTAATTTCAACCCTGGGTCAACATCTCCATTATGGAGTATGTAGGTACAGTAGGGGAATAAAAAGGGTCGTCAGTTTTCAAATTCATTCCTTTCCCACATCGCGGGCACATGTTACTTTTTCAAACTGTTGAACGGAACAGATCAATGCATGGAAAATTATGTTTAATTATTTGGTAGCAAAAATCAAAATTGCCTTTTGCCTCCATATGACGTAGCAGTGACAAGTAATGTCTTTGATTTGATTTAAGAAGTTTTGTTGTAAAAACCATGACATCAATCAAATCGATGAGTAAATAAATTGAACTTGTGTCTGTCACCATGTCACCATTATATTCTGTTAAAACTATTTTTATTTTCATTTCTATAATGTTGGCAATACGTAGTTGGTGAAATAGTTCGTTTCTTGCACTGTGCAAGCAAAAATAGACCTTGCAGTGCATAACCTTTTCATTCCCCTACTGTACATCAGAAAAACGGCCAACTTAATTTTGTTTGTCAAGCTGTGCAATTACGATACAACTATCGCTGCATCGGTAACTTTTACTAAGAATATCGAATTTAAGTCGAAGGATGTCCAAGTAGTTCTGACGTTTTTGGACCTTGTGACAGAATATTAAACATAATTAGCCCATTACTGTCCCAATGCTGGGCACGGGTCTCTTCTCAAAATGATGGTTTAGGCCTTAGTCCACCACGCTGGCCTGGTGCGGGTTGGCAGACTATACATACCATCGAGAACTTTATGGAACCCTCTCAGGTGAGCAGGTTTTCTCACGATGTTTTCCTTCACCGTTAACGCAAGTCATAATCACAATCTGATGCGCACATGAACTTAAAAAGTCAAAGGTACGGGCCAGGATATACCTCAGAGCTTCCTGCATGGAAGGTAAGCGTTCAACCGCTAGACTATCACTACTTTTAAGAACATTAATGCTAATAACAGTAATACTTCCAAAAATATCCTTACCCCTCACAGGTCGCCGCCTCTTTAGGGCTGCAAGTATCAAAGAAGTGGGGTCTAGGAGATCCCACGATCAGCTTCAGCGTCTGTACCACGATGAGGTTGACCAGGACCCCGAATAGATACTCTCTGAACCAACACAGCGCTTGCTGCTTTGGGTTCACTGTCTTCTCATTGTAGTTCTTCCTCTCGACTATTAGCATCTGGAAAGAGAAGAGAACTTCATAGTCTTTACCCGAATACCGCAGAAGAAGAGTTCGTTCGTAGCCTTTTTCCAACTATATTGGGGTCAGCTTCCAGTCTAACCAGATGCGGCTGAATACCAGTTTTTACACGGAGCAATCAGACTTCCGTAACCCAGTTACTGGGTAATGCTGATATCCTACGGTTAGATCGGTTGTCAGACTTTCGGGCTTCTGACTTCCCGTAACGACTGTCATAGGTATTCGTATGACAGCCGGGGCAGACTGTTTAACGTGCTCTTCGAGGCACGGAGAGGTCTCAATGTGTCACGAATGGTCACCCATTCACAGCTTAACCTCGCAAATCGTATGATCCGCGTGGTTGGTAATTAGCCACGAGCTCCAAGAAGGAGATAAATTTTCACTTTGTTATAATACTTACAACTGCCAACGGCAACAGCACAGTGGTAGCCAGCAGCAGCTTCCAACTAATAGTATCTCCAGTGTAAGGGTGTGAGAGCGCGGGGTCATTGCACTGGAAGCCCAGCTGACCTCCCGGGAGGACTCGCAGCTCCACTACGAGGAAGATGAATAGACCTGGAATAGGGGAACCGATTAACAGGATTTTAGGCAAAAGTATGAAGGTTAATTTGTTCTGCCTAGCTTTTTTACATTCTGTTGGGTCAGCTTCCAGTCTAACCAGTTGCAGCTGAAAACCAGTATTTTACACAGAGCGACTGCCATCAGACCTTCGTAACCCAGTTACTGGGCAATGTCGATATCCTAAAGTTAGACTAGTCAGACTTGCGGGCTTCTGACAACCCGTAACGACTGTCATAGCTATTCGTATGACATCCGGGACAGACGGTTTATCGTGCTCTCTGAGGCAGGGATGGACCTCGATGTGTAACAAATGGTCATCCATCCACGGAAGACTGCGGCAAACGTTGCTTAACATCGCAAATCGTATGATACGCGCGGTCGTTAATATGACATGAGCCCGTCTAAAAAAGTATGGAGGTATGAAATGTTATTGTGATTTTCCGTGTGGAATTCCTCAGTAGCAGCCCGGAGTTTGGATTTGTGCCCGGTTGATGGCAATAGACTCACCCCTTACATGGGACTTAAACATAACGGCGCAATGAGGGTGTTACTATACACCTCTGACCAACCCTTCGGGTAATGCAAGTGTGATGTTAAGTTACCGAGTAAACTGTTGTTTAACCAGAGATTAAACGTTGATGAAAACCAACCTGAGGAAACTAAACTAAAAAAACTAACCTAAACTGTAAAAACTAAACTGCCTCGTTGGTCTAGTGGTGGCAAGCGCGACTGCTG
The DNA here is from genome assembly GCA_910594945.2 of Amphipyra berbera. Classification (NCBI taxonomy): domain Eukaryota; kingdom Metazoa; phylum Arthropoda; class Insecta; order Lepidoptera; family Noctuidae; genus Amphipyra; species Amphipyra berbera. Next base: position 15,538,325 of record OU343138.1, read on the forward strand.
ATCGTTAGATCTCCATGTCAGTCAATGTATTATTGTGTTTTCCGTTTTGAATTCCTTAGTAGCAACCCGGAGTTTTGATTTGTGCCTGGTTGATGGCAATATGTCTCTTACATGGGACTTAAACATAACGACGAAATGAGGGTGTTTCTACACATCTCTGCCCAACCCTTCGGGGAATACAGGCGTGATGTCATGTTATGTATGAAGGCTTTTATTAATCTACTTTTGAATTCCCCGTATCAAACGATGACCGGTGCACTATAGCGAATGGTCGCTACGCTTTGTGAAACACGACGACGAAGCGTGAAGATTGTGTTGTTTTATTTAGAAACGGTGAGTTATTTTGCACAATAGTACTTACCTCGCAAGACCAAAGGTTATTAACCGGTGTTTTTTAACATCCGTACCTGTCATTAAAGATTTCTCAGAGAGATCCGGGCAGACGGACGGATCGACAAAAAGAATACATTAAATGTAATTTAATGATTAAACTCATTGTACGCAAAACATAAGATTACGAAGCCCCAAAGGGTTGGGCAGAAGAGTATAGTAACACTAACACCCTCATTTCGACTAAGACCCATGTAATAGAGGGCGAGCCTATTACCATCAATGGGGTACAAATCCAAACTCCGGGCTGCTGCTGAGTAATTCCAAGCGGAAAAACGCAAATAACACTTTGCCCGACCTGGGGATCGAACCTAAGACCTCACGCTTAGCAGTTGCGCTTGCCACCACTAGACTAAAGAGGCAGTCGAATGCAAAATATATAATAAAAAATATACTTTATTTGTAGGTACAGTAGTGGAATGAAATGTTATGCAACTTGAGGTCTATTTTTGCTTGCACAGTGCAAGAAACGAACTATTTTACAGACTACGTATTGCTAACATTATAGAAATGCAAATACAGTATTTTTTGACAGGATATTATGGTGACATGGTGGCAGACACAATTAATGACAATTTATTTAATCATCGATTTGATTGATATCATGGTTTTTACAACAAAACTGCTTAAATCAAATCAAAGACATTATATGGCGCTACAACGTCATATGGAGGCAAAACGCAATTTTGATCTTCGGTACCAAATAATGAAACATAATTTTCCAAGCATTGGTCTGTTTCGTTCAACAGTTTGAAAAAGTAACACGTGCCCGCGATGTGAGAAAGGAATGAATTTGAAAACTGACTAACCTCTTCATTTCCCTACTGTACATTTGTCTATCTCGATTCTATCACCCATATTCTAAGACGTTCCTCCAAAACTTACTCGACTCGACTCCACCTCGACTTGACATAAACGTCCTGGGCTCGAGATTTTTCCTCAGTCGAGATAAGGAATCATCTGTCAAACTCAAGATACCTCGAAACCTACCTTAAGGAAGGAAGTGTCAAAGTTCGTATGTATTAAAAATGAATTTTGATAACTTTATCGAATATGCTTACGATAATCCTTACAATTATTTATCGCAGCGTTATTTGCGCGATGCATATAATTCAAATTATCACGTAATGACTCCGTCGAGGAACCTCAAAGTTCACTCGAAATTGCGACTAAGAATACAATTTTGAAGGTGTTTTCGAGGCCGTTCTGAGTCGAGTAAGTTTTGGAGGAACGTCTTAGAATATGGGTGTATATCTACCTAGCACCTACATGGCCTTGTAAACGATTAACCGGCATTTACGTCACACGAGATCTAGGTAGCAAGTTAGAATATGTCATTCTGTTATTTATAAGGAATTACTAATGAGGTATGACATTTGCTATGAACTATGAATGATAAATGATTTTTATTTCTGTAAATAAATCTGTTACAGACACTTTTACTAGTCATTGTTGTTTTTTTTAAGACTAAACGCCGGCATTTCCTACCTGACTAGCTCCGAGAAGAAAAGCCGAAACAAACTCAGAGATCAAGGTCTCTTTTAAAGTCCAGACATTGTGGTATAAAAACTATGCGAGTGTAACAATGTAGGGCAACTTCTGGAAGGGTTTTTTGAGGAAAGTGCCATAGCAGGTTTCAGTTGACTTGTCCTAACTGACGGCACGCATGCATCAGCCGTCGCGTAGCTCAGAACTTATCTGGGAATCAGCAGATAATGTATCCAAACCGATGTGCTTTATTGGAAGTCAAATTTAATCTTATTGCAAATCTCTATACTCCATTTTATATAACACTAGCTGTGTTTTCAGGGTTCCGCCCGTAGCCTATGTTACTCCGTGATAATGTAGCTTTCTAACGGCAAAAGAATTTTTGAAATCGGTCCAGTAGTTTTTAAGTTTATTCGTTACATACAAAAATACAAATCTTTCCTCTTTATAATATTAGTATAGATATAGATTAGACAAAAGTGGTCCCGCAAGGTCCCGGGTGTCATACGAATACCTATGACAGTCGTTACGGGTAGTTAGAACCTCGAAATTCTGACAACCGGTCAAACCTTAGGATATCGGCATTGCCCAGTAACTGGGTTGCGGAGGTTTGATGGCACTCGCTCCGTGCAAAATACTGGTATTCAGCCGCATCTGGAAGCTGACCCCAAAATGTAGTTGGGAAAAAAGGTGGAATATATAATATCCACGAAAGCACGAATATCTTTTAAACTATTTCTTCAAGTAGAGTTTCAGCTCATTTTAATAGATCGTTAGGACCGGCGCAGATTTGGCGAAGCGCAGCGCAGAGCATTTTTCACTGTTAAAGCATTATCATCTTTCTGTGCCTTGAAATAAGAAAGAAAATCAATTAACACAACGATTAGTCTCCGAGACTCCGAGAGCATCGAAGCGACTAGAAACGAAAGATGGTTTTCGATATTATTTAAACGCAAGCAAAGTCTATATTGGTTTGGCAATGAAAAATGCTCTGCGCTGCGCCTCGCCAAATCTGCGCTGGCCCCTAAAGTTCATAAAAGCATAATACTGTGTTCACTCTCAGCTGGAAGCAAACATGTAACTTATTTCTATAAATTTCCTTTCTAAAAAAAGTCTTATTGTGTTTTCCATTAGGAATTTCTCAGTAGCAGCTTCGGAGTTTGGGTTTGTGCCCAGTTAATGGCAATATGCTCGCCCCCTATGACGTGGGATTTAAAACATAACTGGCGAAACGAGGGCGTCCGAAAACACCTCTGCCGAACCCTTCGGGGAATAAAAGGCGTGATGTTATGTCCTTTCTAAAATGGGTCTCTTGTCTGTTGTTATATTAAATAGAGTATTGTTATCTTGATGAAGAAACAGAAGTTCTTTAGTCACTGACGTGACTGAAAAGACTGCCAACCATAAAGTGGACAAAAACAAGTGTTAATTAGCAAGACCGAGATGCAAATTGCTAATTACAATGGACTTGTAAATAAACAAAGTAAATAAGCTTGTTATCATCTTACATAATCTGTAGATAACCTGAGTTAAAACCTTATCACAGACACAACTCGTAAAAAAATTATACAATTTTATTTGTTCTGCGTAGCCTTTTCCCAACTATATTGGGGTCAGCTTCCAGTCTAACCAGATGCGGCTGAATGTCAGTATTTTACACGGAGCGACTGCCATCAGACCTCCGCAACCCAGATATCCTAGTTAGACCAGTTGTTAACGACTGTCATAGGTATTCGTATGACACCCGGAACCGACTGTTAAACTTGCTCTTCGAGGCACGGAGGAGGCTCGATGTGTAATGAAAGGTCTCCCATCCACGGACTGACCGCGGCAAGCGCAGCCTAAAGTCCCAAATCGTATGACCCGCGCGGGTGGTAATTAACCACAAGCCTCACATCAATGAAATAGTAATTAAAATTTTAATAAAAATTGGAATATCGGTGTCTAATATTATGTACAAAAAGTTTGATGAGAGTTTTACTTTCAGTATCTATTGGATTTAACAAGTTGTTGAAACACACAGTAATTTATCATCTATACTAATATTATAAAGCTGAAGAGTTTGTTTGAACGCGCTAATCTCAGAAACCTCTGGCTGGAATTGAAAAATTATTTTTGTGTTGGATAGTCCATTTATCGAGGAAGGTTATAGGCTATATAACATCACGCTACGACCAATAGGAGCGGAGCATAAATGTAAAATGTTGCATAAACGGGAAAAATGACCACCCGTGGGAAGCCGGGAGGGGCCGCTAGTTTATCATATTTTCTTCTCTCTTTACAACGTTAATGTGTACTAAAAATGTCTAAGCTGTATTCCACCTTTTGTTTAGTTAGTAGTGATAGCCTAGTCGTGTGACCGTCGGACTGCCATATCATAGGTCTCGAGTTCGAACCCAAGGCACGCACATCTGACTTTTCGAATTCATGTGCGTATTGTTTAATTATCACGCTTAAAAACGGTGAAGGAAAACATCGTGAGGAAACCGGCATGCCCGAGAGATATTTCTCGACGGCGTGTGAAGCCACGTCAGAGGCCCATGGGCGGCATAAACTCTGACACTAGGTTAGTCACTAACCACACGAAAAGAAGAAGACCGTTGTGGGAGGTTGGCGCCTGATATAGGTTTTTGGGAAAAACCTGTAACACAGGTTTTTCCTAAAAACCTATTAAAACCTATACAGTATTTAAAGAAAATAAATATCATCAAAGTGAATTATTATATTCTTTCTCTAGTAATATGAATGAGTCAACTGTATGTTACTAAGTACTTACATTAATCATGATCATCATGACACAGCATAAATGATATGTGGGTTCTACTCGCTCCTGTGTATTATAGCGGGTGTAAAAATACCCTTAACGAAGCCGAGAGCCACGTATTCTTCCCATCATTATGAAGATTTTTTGGTATAGGGCCATACCTGGGAACAGACTGGTTACGGAGATATGCGTAGACTTCGGCTTCGTTAAGGCTATTTTTACACCCAGTATACAAAGAGAGGATGAGGAAAATGGCTTTTTCTGTGATAATTGGATAAATACCCAAGATAATATTTGGGTATTTCAGTAATCTATACTAATATTATAAAGAGGAAAGATTTGTATTTTTGTATGTAACGAATAAACTTAAAATCTCGTGGACTGATTTCAAAAATTCTTTTGCTGTTAGAAAGCTACATTATCACTGAGTAACATAGGCTACGGGCGGAGCCGTAGGACACAGCTAGTATAATATAACTGCATCGTTGGTCTAGTGGTGGCAAGCGCGACTGCTGATCGTGTGGCCCTGGGTTCGATCCCAAGGTCGGACAAAGTGTTATTGGGTTTTGCTGTGGGAATTTCCTCGGTAGCAGCCTTGGATTTGTGCATGGTTGATGGTAATTAGCTCGCCCCTTATTACATGGGACTTAAAGATAATGGTGAAATGAGGGTGTTTACACACCTCTGCACAACACTACGGGGAATACAGGGGTGATTTTATATTATAATTATTAATTAAGAAACATGATTTTAAGAAATTCGTCATTTTATGTTTTTTATTTGTGGAATTGCGACTCCAGCCCCATAATACATATATCTCAGTCAGAAAAACAAAAATCTTTTTTTTTTATTTCCATAAACCAATACAGGTGCTTATGAAAAGTTGAATTTAGATGCACGGTTCCAATTAGTCGTTTCCTATGGAGAAGAGCCAATAAGAAACTCCACGTCTAACTACACAGCCTATCAAGAGTCCTGCTATTCTGCACCTGTGAACTCCACCTTAAAAAAAACTTTGAATACTGATTCTGTGATTGGTGACTGAAGAGCTGTCACCATGACAGTATCATAAGTCTTCAGTCCTGAAATTTAGTTTCAGCATTGCTTTTCATGTAAAAAACAGATTCGCAACATGAAAGTGAGTCCGAAATAAAAAAGTTTGTTATTATGGTGTACACACATAGTTACTTCATCGCAAGGTGGCTGGTAGAAGCTGGATGAGAGGGGCCGTAATTAGGTTCAGTGGAAATGCCTATGTCCAGCATTGGACAGGTATGGGCTGGTGATGGCATAGTTACTGCATTATAAGAAACTAAATATGTTTTTATTATGTTTGTGTCAATACTAAGTACATTAGTTAACATATTAGAATATTTCATAATGTTATGTATATTATTTAACAAATATTGTAACGTGTTGAAAGACTTATGTTAATTTTAACTTGAAGTAAGTAGATGCTGTACAAAGTTCAAATAACCAGTTTTTCTGGTGTATAGTTAATTATTTATGTAAGGAAACGTCAATGTGTTGTGAGGTTAAAAAAGTATGCCATTTATGAGCCTATGCCCAACAGTGGACTGCTATTGCCTGATGATGATGTAAATAAGTATGACAAGACTAATGATCCAAAGTAATGATCGATTACATAATCTCAATAACTTGAACACTGTTTAAGTACTATTTTTTGTATCATAAATAGGTAGCAGTAAGTATAATATTGGTGCAATAAAAATAATTCATGATCTCCAAAAATATTCAAAAATATTTCGGTCGTATAAACATTGTCTAAAAAATAAATAAAAAACTGGGTACAAACCTCTATGCCACCGGTTAGTTTTCGACCACAACAATTTAATTTTATCCATCATATTACAAACTTTACGCACGTCTGTACAAAACAAGAAACGCAATCTACTGAAATTGTTAATAGATCATTTCACGCGCGGAAAAACACTTTATCGTGACTCAGTTCTCATTTTCGCGGATTTTAATAGTCGTAATTTTATTAGAAGCGCGCTCAACGAGCGTCTCTTGTAACTATGCAAAGGAAACTGATGAAAGACAGCTTTTGTCTTATCTCACGATTTATTAGACTTGCTAATTAAGTAGCGTTGATATCGTCATTGAATGTTTAGTTTTACGTGGTAAAATAATTAAATTATTATATCTGTAAATAATGCTGAAATTAGCACTGCCGGAGGAACGGGAAACGAAATACGTCAACCGTCTTAACTCATAACAGTTCGGAAATACTTTCATTCATTATTTTGATGTTGTCAGTTGTTCATAAGTTTAAAAAACTATTCTATTCCTTTTGACGTAAAAAATTTCAGTGTTTAATTATAGAAATGCCAATTAAAATAAAACTATAAATATAAATCTTTCCAACATGTTGAAAAATTAAAAGAAACAACAAAATATATCAGTTACGTCTGTAATTTCAAGAATTATTCAATGTTGAACGAAGCTGTCAGTGTCAATAAAATTGACAGAACAGGCGCGGTTACGAAGTTGGTTTTATGCAATAGTTTTTTTAAAGTGAACCTATAGGCTCGAATAACCATAATTTAAATTTTGAATTAAATGTTTTGAGTAGGGAGTGGTTATTTTAAATACAGCGATAAGACCGCCATTGTACCCTTTAATGTTTGTTATTGTATAAGAGCTGTGTTACAATTTTGGTGTACAATAAAGTATATTCTATTCTATTCTATTCTACAGTCTACGAGCCCCGCTGTTCACCAAGGTAGTGCATAAGACTTCCAGGTCATTCAAGTGTTAGGTATAAGGCTCATTTTCTAGAAAATTCTTAGTAACAGTCCGAAAGCGTGTACGAAGGCGCAGGCCACGCAGGAAACACAGGCAACACACGTGAGGCACCACGCGATGCGCACCGAGCCGCGTCTCCATAAACAAGCCCTTAGAATTTTGTACCTACTCATATTTCGGTAAAAATGGTAAAAGACACGGTCTCCATAACATGGGACTTATTACGTTCTTGACAAATCGAGTTGCATAAAACAGTTCATGCCAAATAGAGTGTGAGTCGAATGTTGAGGATGCTGCATGCTTGCATCGTGGTTTCTTTATGCAGCAAGTTCACAGTGTACCTACTATTTATTTAGTGGAGAAACATTTTGGAAGGCCGAAACTCAAACATCGCTGATCTGATTCACATTTTATGACTCCTTCAAGTTCAAAAGGATATATCTAAGCCTATTTATTCATTTGAAAATTCTTTCTAGTGAAAAGGTACCTAAGTACCTACCTACTGATCATAGTACTTACCTAGTTTTAGTTTATATACTCAATAAAAAAACATTAAGTAGATATCTGCCAGTGTGATCTAGCCTATCTTGCATAATACAAGTGCTGCCTACGTATTCTCACATTGCTATACCACTAGCTACAAACAAAAGTTAAGTAAGATGTTTAGATATCTTTATTACGGTGGTTACGGTCAAAATCTGATGTCAGGCGCATCGCCCACGACCCGGCGACAATGCGCCATTATGTTAGGAGAGCGTTAATAAAGCACGCTATGAACCAGGAAGCCGCTTTGTTAGGCTGAATGGGAGTTTTTTTTTTAAAGATTTTTATCAACGCTTGGGTAATGATGACGTCACAAACGTTGTACTTATGTACAAAAGTTATTACAATAATAATTCAGCTCGTTAGCTTTCATTACTGTACAATATTTTATAAGCCTACTAAAACCGGTCATACTTATCCATTTCTGCATTGCAATAAATCACCACGCTTGATAGTCAGATTGGTGATAGGAGTGTGGTTGGCGTAACTATATCATCAGAGGCCCGTGGGAAATTCATTGGATGGGGCTCCAGTAAAAATCGTCACGTTGTAACCATGCGATTGTTGGGCGACCGTTTTTTTTTAAACTTTCCCCTCACTCTTCGATTTCTCCTGTATCTTGGGTGCATTTACAAACACAAAAAAATTGCCGCCCCTTAAATCTAATCTGCCGCCTCGGCTCCAGCCTACTCCGCCACTGGCCGGTGGCCCCGTGGCATTTTGCCAGCCCTGCCCCCCTTTAGTTACGCCACTGGGAGTGTACTGTTATTAGGCACAGGGTAATTTAATGAGCAGCCAGGTGACGTGTTATGTCGTGTTAAAATCATGATTGTTCCGTTGTGAGAATGTGACGGCGCTTTACGAGCTGCATAGCCGCGTCACTTTCTCACCGGAACAGTGATGGTTTTAACACGTCGTAATACGGCAACAGGAGGGCGACGCTGCCCATCCTCTGGTGAAAGTCCCTTAGACGAGACGCCTTAGCTTTAGGTACTACATATTCTTCTTCTTTTCGTGTGGTTAGTGACTAACCTGGTGTCAGAGTTTATGCCGCCCATGGGCCTCTGACTTGGCTTCACATGTCGTCGAGAAATATCTGTCAGGCATGCCGGTTTCCTCACGATGTTTTCCTTCACCGTTTTTAAACAAGTGATAATATTATACAATACAGACATGAATCCGAAAAGTCAGAAGTGCGTGCCTTGGGTTCGAACTCGAGACACGAGTTCGCAGTCCGACAGTCAAAGGTTATCACTGCTACAAAGAAAGAAGAAAGTTTTACTAGGTACTACGGCTGATGGAGAATGGTGTGCTATTATTAATTATTTGCCAGTGATTGTGAATGAAAGTACTTAATTGGTGTATTCGAAATTACTTTCATAGTTACTGAACGAAACAGGCTTCAACAATAAATTGTTTCATTATCATATTCAGCCTTCAAAATGCCACTGTTGGGCAAAAGCGTCCTCTTTTGCATGTCAGTCTGTGCCAGTCGCATCCAGGTGTAGATAAGTCGTCGACGTTTGGTATCAACATCAACCCATCTTACTGCAGGACGTCCAACATTCTTTCCCCCTTGTCTTGGCCAAGATTTATTGCTGGACACGAACGTTTTTCCTTTGTTTTTGGTAACAGTTGTTAGCTATGTGTAGACAGCCTAACTGTCTAGTAACTAGAGTACCAACCTAATAATTCAATTTACCGCCATTCGCAATCGTCCATACAACGTTGAACTCTCGTCCGATCATCGAAATCAAGCAACATCGAGTGCAGTCAGTACTTAGATAGGTGACCGCTCGGGAACACCATGTGACGTTGGCTTTTTGTATTTTTATAGGTACTTAACTTTACACCCATCTATTTTGTATTTATGAATTGTTAAAAAGAAAACTACGATTAAAAAAACCGACTTCAAAAACTAAAAAGTATAAAATAACTTAATATAAAATTAACAGTTTCAGAAGTCGGTGCTAATCCACGCTGAACCAAATTGAAGGCACCGACTTCTGAAACTGTTAATTTTATATTAAGTTATTTTATACTTTTTAGTTTTTGAAGTCGGTTTTTTTAAACGTAGTTATCTTTTATTTTTAACTTTTTAGTGTCTGTAATAAGTTCTTCTCTAAATTACAGTAGGATTTTTCTAGATTACATCAGGTAGAATAATTACATCATCCACGTAAACTAAAATGTTCATAAAAAAATAAAAATGTTCATAAAATGAAAACTACTGGCCCAAACTATGTTAAATTTTTATGGGACCAAATGGCAAATATTCCGCATCAAACTAAATAAGAATTACGTAAATCAGATCATAAATCTCAGCGTAATCGGTGTACATACATTAAAAAAACCAATCGTATAGAGAACCTCCTCCTTTTTGAAGTCGGTTAAAAATATTCATTGTTTACCAACCTATCATATTGAAAATGGTATTTACCGTTACTTTTTTGTCGATAAAGTATAATCAACGTATATGTATTTGCTTACAAAATTGTATGGAGCTTGTGAGCTGTCACACATAATTCACAATTTAAGCCTCAGAATGGCGATGTTCTTCGATTTAACATGCACTTCGTTCAAAATTATGATATTTTTAAAACAAATAACTTATTCGGTAACATCTAACATCATAACTGCAAGAATTTTTTTTTATTGCATCCGTTGGCAGTATTGTTTATGGATATTTCTTTTTTTTGAATGAGAATAGTTTATGATAATGATAAAATATGTCTTCTTTATATAAAGTACCTATTTAAATATTCAGTTATTTTTCTAATGATAATGAGTTTTTAAGTCCAATGAAAACTCTAGCTAAATGCTCTCATTCATAAAACTAATTTATAATTATCAGCTTGTAAACTGACAGTGGATTTTGGCAATGCCTCGAATCTGATTATCTACTATCGGTAAACAGCTGATCAGTGATAAAGATAACATTATTGCCTGGTTGGTCTAGTGGTGGCAAGCGCGACTGCTGACCACGAGGTCCTGGGTTCGATCCCCAGGTCAGGCAAAGTGTTATTGGGTTTTTCGTGTGGAATTCCTTAATAGCTCTTAGTTTGGATTTGTACCTGGTTGATGGCAATAGGCTTGCCCCTATTACATGGGACTTAAACATAACGGCGAAATGAGGGTGTAACTCTACACCTCCGCCCAACCCTTCAAGGAATACAGGCGTGATGTTATGTTATGTCATTACTTTATCAATAAATTCGGAAAGCAAGACTTTCCGGCGCATTCTGGGCAGTCAGCCCCGCTACCAACCTTACTGACTGACTATACAGATCTTTTCACCACGGCATGAGCTAGTGTGCATCTGGATTGAGGGCCCATTTTTTAAATCCTTGCGAAACGAAATAAGACTTATAGGGGAATTAGTAAAAAATAGTAAAAACTTAAAGCATATACATGAATTTCTTAAACGTGAATTTAAACTGTTATGATAAGATAACTTGGGCCCTCAGTCCAGACGCGTGCATAAAGTGGCATAGCCTAAATCTCAGAAAGTACTATCTCTGGGTTAATCATTTTTATTTAAGAATTTAGTTAAGAAATTCCCAAATCCGTCGAATATGACATTACAGATTTATGGCGCGATATCTAGGTCCCTCAATTCATTAATGTCTTGACTGAGGAATCTGCAAAACATGAATTTATCTGAAGAAATACATAAATAGGACTTTAATATATTTTACTTAGATACTTCTGTGAATTAGTTAAAAAGAAATAATGACATAAAAGTTAATTGTTAAAAAGCATATTGTCATTAGCTCGTGTCGGCACAAGAAAAGAGTAGTAACCAGCTTTCTAGCATAGGTATGAAGCAAGGCCGTAGCCAGGAATATTGTTTGGGGGGGTTGAACGGTAAACAAGAAAATCAATTACAATAAGTAACGTGTGTACATTTAAAAAAATAAATTTATAAAAAATGATTTTTATTTCTGTAAATAAATCTGTTAAGTATGTACAACACTTTTATGTTTTTTTTTAATTGCTTGGACTTGTGCGTTTCGACAAAGTCATCGTATGGTAGAATAATAACGAAAAATGACATTTAATAAAGGTAGGGAAACTGAGTTATTTTTATTAAGAAAACGGATCGGATAATTTACAGACACTTTTACAAGTCAATGTAATGTTTTTTTTAAGACTAAATGGCGCCGGCATTTCCTATCTGACTAGCTCTGAGGAATAAGTACTTAGTTTAATTGTCTGTGGTTTCGGGGGCGGGAGCTTGAACCACCAAATCCCCCTCTGGCTAAAGCCTTGGTATGTAGTTGGTACCTATTATCATAATCTCATTTAAATGTCAATAACCTCAGGGGGATTTCAGGCAAGACACACATTTAATTATTTCATAAATTCCCCTTGCGAATACACCTAATGTGTTTTCTGTAAATAATAGCACACGTATATGGAGTGTTAAAGTTATTAAATACATTATTCATGTAACATGTGGGGACTATGAGTGCCTATGTTATTGTTTAGATTTACTATTAATAAATATGATTTTCCATACCTATTGAAACATTAGGTACTAATGATAATTACTGACATCTTATTTATTTGTTAAGAGTTGATGTTATTAACAATTAATACTTATTTAATATTGATAATAATTGAATTGTATATTTAATTGGTTCGTTCTGCCTAGCTTTTCCCAACTATGTTGGGGTCAGCCTCCAGTCTAACCAGATGCGGCTGAATACCAGTATTTTACACGGAGCGACTGCCATCAGACCTCCGCAACTCAGTTACTGGGCAAAACCGATATTCTGAGGTTAGACCAGTTTCAGACTTCTGACTGTCATAGGTATTCGTGACGTAACGACTGTCATAGGTATTCGTATGACACCCGAGACCGACTGTTTAACGTGCTCTTAGAGGCACGGAGAGGTCACAATGTGTAACGAACGGTCAACCATCCACAGATAATCCGCGGAGTTGGTAATTAGTCAGGAATTTTGTCTCGAATTGATGTTATTTGCAATTAATAATAATATTGATAATTATTTATTTATTTATTTATACATTCGCACAAAAAAAAAATTATACAGAGGCGGACTTAATGCCTTAGGCATTTTCTACCAGTCGACCTAATCAATTGAAAATACGTGAGTTTATGCATGTATGTATGTAATAAATTGAATTGTATTAATAGTGAGATAGCTTTGTATATCACTAATCTGTGGTTTGTGGTTATTTTGTTCAGCTGCACTGGTGCCTACATGTATCAAATAAGCAATATGTTGCATCTGATCAACGCACTATTACGTTACGCGGCACATAATAGTGTAAGTAATTTTCTGGGTATTGGGCGCTAAAATGGAGTAGAGTGACGTGTCCATCAAACGAGCCTAGGGAGGGTAGCACGTGCAGTCGCGTGCTGCTGTGCACGGCGAGGTTGTTGGAGAGACAACGTTGTTTCTCCTACATAGTTGGGAAAAGGCTAGGCAGAATAAATAAACTCCTTGGCACTTATTACAAAAAGTGGTTTAAACCAAGACTAAGGTAAACCCAGATTTATAATATACCCATCACTTGCTAACGTCATATAACAAAAAGAGATGGAGCTATTTTAAAACCGAGGTTTTTCTTAGTCCATCTTTCGTAATAAGAGGGCTTAGGTCAAACGATCTCAGATCAAAATATAGTCCGGTTTAACTCCGTAGCATTAAAAGCATAACAACGGTACTAACCTTGTTTAACCTTATGAATTATAAGAGGAAACAATGGCGATTGTTTACATGCATCGCTGTGTACGACAGGTAAAGCAGTAAAATCCCTCATACACAAGTTATGAGGCCCGGTTGGTACGACTACAATAGTTCATGAAGTGAAAAAAATCTAGGAACACGCTACGTAAGTCTTGTACTTAACATAACATCACGCCCAGTATTCCCCGAAGTGTTGGGCAGAGGTCTATACTTAACACTCTCGTTTCGCCAGTTATGTTTAAGTCCCATGTAATAGGGGGCGAGATTATTGCCATTAAACGGGCACACATCCAGACTGGGGTGCTACTGAGAAATTCTTAATGGAAAAACCTAATAACACTGCCCGAACTGGGGATCGAACCCGGGACCCCATGCTCAGCAGTCGCATTTGCGACCACTAGACCAATAAGGCAGTCAAAAAAGTCAGTCTTGTATTTATTAGTTCCAAAGTACTGTATCAACATTTCCTCTTTTGTAAACATCATTCTACTGCTAAACACGAGATGGCCAAAATATTGTAAAATGTGACTGTAACTGTCTCGTTGGACTAGTGGTGGCAAGCGCGACTGCTGATCGTGAGGTCCTGTGTTCACATCCACACATGGAAAACTGAATATTATCTATACTAATATTATAAAGCTGGAGAGTATGTTTGTTTGAACGCGCTAATCTCAGGAACTACTGGTTGGAATTGAAAAATTATTTTTGTGTTGGATAGTCCATTCATCGAGGAAGGTTATAGGCTATATAACATTACGCTACGACCAATAGGAGCGGAGCATAAATGAAAAATGTTGCAAAAACGGGGAAAATGTCCACCCGTGCGAAGCCGGACGGGCCGCTAGTCGTAAAATATAATTTGACTGTTAAGTTCTACAAGTAAAACAAAGTTGGTACTTAAAACTATTTGGCTTAAATCTCTGGCTACATATCGAAATAATTGACGACAAAGCTAGTCATGTTTTAATCATCTCTTATTTCGTTACTTTAACAATATTTAACAACAAAGGTTTTTGTACTTCTTGGTGTGTTTATTTACATCAGTTTCTTCATACATCCTTGACCATGTTTAACTTGTCACAGTATTCAGTTTATAAGATGGGAGGCGCCCCCAATTTGTCCCCGTCTTATCTAAATAACCTCTTCAATTCTTAAATGTTATCTAAATAATAATCCTCACAGCATGATTGAAATGAATACATTAAACTTTATTTTTTTTATCTGCAGGACAAAAGAGTGCAACGGTCATAGACAACACACGATGCGTCATTAAACTTTTTTATTCCTAACACCGTGTGTGGCCACGGCAACTCTTTAAAAGTCCAAGCCGGGATGTTGGCTAACCTCAGGCACTTAATTTATAACCGGCATAGATAATATAGGCCAGTTTGGATTAGTTTTAATGAAGCCTAGTTTACCGAGAGTTTAAATATGATAAGGGCCCTTTTATGACTGTTTCGCAATGGGATTTAGTTAATCTCAGTTTTGTAACTCGCTGTTATCGATACGGTGCTATATGGTTGCATTTGATAGTAAAAAGTTCAGAATTAAGTGGTCTACCAGCCTATTAACATCTCATGTCATAGTAAAGTGTTTAATTTATTCAAAAGCCTGTGGGCGGACATGTCCTAAATGATAATCATTGTATGACACCAGAAGTTGATGCTACTGGTTTATATTTTGACGCCTTTGTAGAGAAAGAAATTTTACGATTAGATTACGACACGGATGTACATAAAAAGCTGATAATTATGTATTTTCTGACCAGGTTTATTGCCAAGATCTATTTAGTTAAAGAATTGATTGTCCGCTCATTAGTAAGCAAATGATTAGGGGAAAGGTGTACAACGATTCCTCTAAAAGAAAATGTATGCTCTAGCCAAAATATTAAAGTTTATTTTAATATTATAGTTAGTAGTTTTGGTTCATTTATTTATGTGACGTCATATTAGTTCAACCCTTTTTTAAAATGTATACGTCTTTTCTAAGTTATTTAATGTTTCCTAAAGGATCGTTTTGTACACATAAAAAAAGTTAATAACGGTGTCGATTCTGTAGCACATTTTGACAGTACTAAACTAGACTAAACGTGACTGTCACTTTCTTTTTCTATTGAAACAGAAAGAGACAAACACCCTTAGTTTAGTTTAGTCTTGTCAGAGTGCGCTACAGAATCCGACAAATTTTGATACAGGCCCCGTCTAGGGCAATCTACAATACAATACAATACTCTTTATTGTACACAAAACAAACAAGAAACATAACTATAAAAATAGAGATGTACAATGGGCGGTCTTATCGCACTAGGCGATTTCTTCCAGACAACCTTTGGATGGACATGAAGTGTAAGAAAAAAAAGCGCGTATTTTGCGTCACGGGTGGTAAGTATAGTTACTCGATCCACCCTAACTCCTCGAAAAAGGTCAGCACACCCTTGATGTCGCTGACAATTTCTCGGAGAGTACCTGGGTTTCCGAAGTACTTGGCCCTGTATGTGGCGACCTCAGGGCAGTTTAGTAGCACGTGGGCTGCCGTCTCGTCCTCCTCCATGCATGCTCTGCACAGTGGGCTGTCTGTAACTCCAATGACAAAGAGGTGTTTGTTAAACGAACCATGGCCAGTGATGGCTGCCGTGACTGTACGTAGTTGTTGCTTTGACAGTCGGAGAGCTTTCATAGTTAGGCGACCGTCCATTGCAGGAAGCGCCTCCTTGGCCTGCCTGCACTCGCCATGGTTTATCCATGATTCGTTGGGTTGATCTCTGGTGCGTTTTCTTACCAGAGTGCGTAGGTATCCGAAGGGGAGTGGTACTATGGGTTCAGGACCCACCGCAGCCATGCTCGATCCCTTTCTAGCGAGCTCATCCGCTGCATCGTTGTCTCGGGAACCGCTGTGTCCTTTGATCCATTGAATGGTTATATTATTGAGGTTACCCACCTGGTTTAGAGTTTGGTGACACTCGTGTACCAGCCCAGAATTAACTGTGTGGCTGCTTAGTGCTTGCAGGACCGCCATGCTGTCCGAGAGTATACGTATTGAGTGGTCCTCAACCTTCCTGGCTATGATTGCTGAAGCAGCCAAAGAGATGCCCAAGCATTCAGCCTGGAACTTCGTGTTGTGGGCCCCCAATGGTGTGGCTATGTGTATGTTGAGATCCTCCGAGATCGTGACGTAGGTACCTGGGTGACCCATTCTTAGGCGGGAACCACATGGTACTATTCTTAATCTATAAGGCATATTAATATTATCGAACTAGGATATTTACCACATGTTTAGACGTCAATTTCCAATTGTATTTAAATATTGACAAAACAGTTCATGTTGACCGCTCAAGATCGCCACAACACTAAATAATAACTATCGAAACGAAAGTTATTTCTGAACGTTGGTTATTATTTAATTGTTTCTGAACAAAGATTAACCGGTTTCAGTTAAGATCATGTTTTAAACGTGCATTGTTTGTACTTCCGTGCGTTTTGTTTGTACATCTAATTATATGTGTGTATGTCGCTGTGCAACTAAGAAATTGGACTATTTGTTTGTTTTCCTTTAGTCTTTGTTGACTTTTGATTATTTAGATGGAGGTGTCAATTGCGAATTGCGCCGGTATCGCTCGCCGTGCGATCATTTAACTCAAGGTGCTAAAATGCCTCACGTTAAGAACATAATCATGTTTACGTCTTGTAATTTTTTTTATTAAATCCAAAAGTGTCCCGTGCTAGGTTAATATTTATGTCAACAGTACATCACGAGGTTAGAAGGAATTACATGATTTCGTTTACATCTGTATATTTACTATGGCTAATTATATCATAATTCATTTTTTTCGAAGCCTTATGTGTTCTAGGACTGTTCATAACTTAGTTCATGATGATGACTCAACGGCCACTGAAAAATCCGTAACAATTACAAAATAAGTAGGTATATGCACGCTGTTCATCCTGGTTTACAAAAGACACTGTACACTGTACTGTGTATTGGATGTGTGCTAAATTCTCGAACACGTTTTCGCCCTGGAGTTATCGAAGCAGAGTCAATATTGCCATTGCTCTAGGAAGCACCTAGTGGTAATTTACTGGGTTTAAGGACGCTTCCATGCGTATACAAGAACCTATATCCTTTACTTCATTGTTAGGTAGATACATCTTACGACTGTTGATAACCTAATGGCTTACTGTATTTTTTATTAAGTTTTTTCTGTGTATAAGCTTAATCAAACCTGTTTTAAAATATTAGTTGCTGTTATTTTTGTTTAAAATAATTCATCGAGTTGGTGCATGCGGATCTGATTCCCGCATCGGAACTAATATTTAAATGAATTATAGATAAGTATTATTATGTTTAGGATCAATATCCTAAACTTAATAATACTTATCCAGACTCAATAATCTGGAAACTTCTGCACGTAGGTAAATCATTCAAGTATTTAATAGCACTATATTCATGCGTTAGGCCCTTCAGATTGTGGAAAAATGGTGTGACGAGCAACGACTGTCAGTAAACCCGAAGAAGACAGAACTAATCCTTTTCACCAACAAAAGGAAGTTACCAGAACTTCAACTACCAAAATTATTTAACACCAAACTCTCCCTATCAACACAAGTGAAATACCTGGGCGTCATACTTGACAGCAAGTTGAGCTGGGCGAATCATATAGAGGAAAAAACAAAGAAGGCCTGTATAGCTTTTTATAAGTGTAAGAGACTAGTTGGCAAAAGATGGGGTCTCAATCCGAAAATAACACTTTGGTTGTACACATCAGTCATCAGACCTTCTATGACCTACGGATCAATTGTATGGTGGCCCAGAACACAATTGACCACGGTAAGAACGAAACTCTAGAGCCTACAACGCCTAGCGAGTGTAGCTGCTACTGGATGTAAGAGAACCACCCCATCAGCCGCAATCGAGTGCCTCCTGAACCTAAGACCGTTAGATCTGGTCATATAGGAGGAGGCGGGGGCAGCCGCCCTAAGACTTAGGGCAAATGGCTTATGGACAATAAACATAGAAACAGCTCACTCCAAAGTTCTGCCAGGGATCCTGAAAGAAATTCCTTTTCTTGAAGCGCCCATGGACAGAACACCATGTCACCACTTCTTCGATCGAAGATACAATATCCAACTCAACGCAGAAGTAAAAGATAGCTCTGGCAGTCGCGAAGTTAGGATATACACAGACGGCTCCAAAACCTCACATGATAAAAGTCTATGTAAGTAGGTACTTATTTGAATTATAGAAACTTCATAAATTCTCAAAATCCAACCTTGCGCCGTGGCATGCGTACGACGGAGTTAAAAAAACGAAACAATACAAACACACTAGATTAGTGTTAGCGGTGAAACCGTACGTCCGTCTGTTTACACATAAACTGTGGACGTAACCGCTTGTAGCTGCGCCCGCGCCGGCGACTGACACTACGCGGCGCCTGCGCAGTACTTGAACTTTATTGCTTTTCAAACTTCAACCAACGACATCAATATTGCAACATTCATTATGTCAATTTTGTGAACAGTTTGTTTTGTTAATCGAAGAATTATCTTACATTTAATCCTAGCCATCGTAATCTGCTCGGAGACTGTACTTAGAGCCAGAATATAATTTCTTTTCATCAGAATGTGACCCATAGCTGCTGGACAAAGGTTTTATAGCTTTTCCTTCAAAGGCCTTCTACGGCTCGGTTCTCGACAAAGTCCATTTTTTTTCAAACTTTTTCCCACTCTATTCGTGCCATTTAAGAACAAAAACAATAGAAGAATTATAATTGACAAATTATAATTATCTAGGTACTTATTCTTAATTTGACGAAGTAAAGTGTTGTTTGAGGGAGTAAGTATATTAGAAAGAGTTTGAAAATGGCACCAGTGACAGAAAAGTTGAAAGGAAAGCGTTTGTCTTGGTATCAGCATGTGATGAGGAGGGATGAAACACATGTGATTAAGAGAGTGATGAATATGAATGTTGATGGATGGAGGGGGAGAGGGAGACCTAAGAAAATATGGATGGATTGTGTGAGGGAGGATATGAAAGATAAGGGAGTAAATGATAATGAGACGGCTGACAGGGAAGAGTAGAAGAGAAAAACATATTGCGCCGACTCCAAGTAACTTACGACCAGGGCAGGAAGAAGAAGAAGAAAGTGTTGTTTGACAGGAGTCAGTAGTGCGTTGTTGTTTGACAGTAGTGCGTTGTCGTTTGACAGTAGAACCTATCACTTACTCCATCGAAACTCCATCGAAAGAGTAAGTACTTCAGCAATGATTCTATTCTAATCCCAAGCGCCATTTCATTTATTTGCGTAGTGTCTTATAAAATTATGATCCCAGATTTGGCAAGATTCCTTTTGTAGTATGAAGTAAACTATTTATTTATTACTATTGTTTACATTGGAAACCGGAATGTAAGCGTTTGGAGCTGCGCGCGCCGGTGACTGACACAACGCTTACACATTGGTGTGGCGCCAAGCTTCAGGAACTTACATTGTAAACAATATAGAACAACCCGTAGAAATTTAAGAGGCCGTTCATTTCACAGCCGTCTCGCTCTAACTTTAATTCTTTTTTAAAGATTTAAAGAGATTTTAGGCGATATTGAAAAGCATTTTCTTTAAACATCCTTCAGGAAAACATTATAATTATATTTGAAACATATGTTCGTCCTGATTTGTTGCTTAGAAAGAGGAGGGGAAAGAATATGTATGTCTTTTGTTTTTTTAATATAAATGATGCATGGAACTAATACTATTTGTGATGACACTCAAAAGGTGGATATACACTGAGTTTCTATAACAAATTCGAATTCAATGTTTTTATTTCGAATAGGCACAGTAGGTACATGCACTTGGGAAACGTCTCGACAATTTAGTTGCACGTTTCCAAAAAGTAGATCCTATGGAGACGAAGCCGGCAAGAAACTCCATGGATACTCTTTTAAAATAATTTGCTGTACAATCGGGTATTGTTACAATGCGGTGCTTAAAATTAAAATTATGTAAGAACAATGCAGGTTAGCGTAATAACAAAATACAAAATGTCAATAATAATTTACATTTTGATAATACTACAGGTGCAGCAAAATCAGGCTCGACCATAATATTATGGGAATCCAACACTGTCATCAGCAGTCTTATTATACTCATAGTCAAAATGTCACACTTCTGGCTGCATTGTGCTGTGTATAGATTACATTTTTAATATCGTAAAGCTTAAAGTTAGAGCGAGACTGATTTGAAACGGGAACGGCCTCTTAAGATGCGTCAGGCATCAATTGTCTAAATATTAGGTCCCCACCTATGAAATCAGCGTTTTGTATGGAGAATTTTAAAGAAGTTGCATTTTTCATACTAACATTTTCTTAATTTGTTTGACAATTATGAACACTAATGTTTTAAAACTTTTATGCACTAATGTTTAAAAACTAAGATAACGTATGCCACTTAGAATATGCGACAAAAATAAGTTTTGGCTAAGTTAAAACAAAAATAGTGGTCTATTCTGCTAACAAAAAGAGGAGTGATTTTTAAGGTATTTTTTATGTTTAGAAAATATAAGTATTAAGGTTTTTTTACTATTGGTAGTTGTCTATGATGGTCATTATTCGATATAATATCAAGCAATTGATGAATATTTTAAATCATAGAAGTGACGAGGTTCTCTATTTGTGAGAAAAAAACGCCAATTTCATAGGTGGGGACCCAATAAAAATTCGATTTTGTTTCTAAGACAAGTTAATTTTTGAAGTTTATTTATTCATTTAAGTTTCAGAGGATTTTTAGGCTTTCGACCTGAAGAAGAAAGAAATAATTAAAAACATTTATTCAGCAGAAGACAGTATCTACAAAAGAAACAAACGCAAAATGAGACACAAACATCACAATTATGCTGACGGTACACCCATACCATTGGCATTGAAATACCCAGCACTGATTTGCAGACGTTTTTTTTCTATTACCTGTGGATAGGGTGGCCATCCGTCCGGGTTTTCCCGGATTTGTCCTAGTTTGGGAGGGTGTCCGGAGTTGTCCGGGGAGCGTTTTCAAAAAGTGTCCAGATAAAACCCGCACGTCAGTCGCGTTGGCAGTTTCGGTGGTTTTCTAATCCACCGATTAGTTTGATACAATTCACACACGGACTTGGGAAGAAAAAAAAATATTTTGGCTATTTTAATGCATAACTTATTTTTATATTTTCATTAGCGTCCGGGGAAAAATCCGAATTTCGACCAAATGTCTGGGGTATTTGCAATCTTTGTCCGGTGTCGGCAGTCTTGATGACGGCAGCCCTACATGTGGAGGATACCTGCGGATCGCTTCTATGTGACCGGGCAGTTTATTCAATACAATAGAAAGAAAAGGTCTGTAAACCAATGCGTCCTATATCTTACATCGTTCTGCCTAGCCTTTTTCCAACTATGATGGGGTCAGCTTCCAGTCTAACCAGATGCGGCTGGATACCAGTATTTTACACGGAATGACTGCCATTAGACCTCCGCAACCCAGTTACTGGACAATACCGATATCCTAAGGTTAGACAGGTTGTCAGATTTTTGGGCTTCTAACTGCCCGTAACGACTGTCACCCAGGACCGACCGTTTAACGTGCTCTCCGAGGCACGGAGGGGTCTCAATGCGTAATGAATGGTCACCCATCCACGGACTGACCGCTGCAAAGGCAGCTTAACCTTACAAAACATATAATCCGCGTGGTTGTTAATTAGCCACTAGCCCCCCAATCCTATATCTTACAAAACCAACATAAAAATACAACGCTTTGTAATATCTTCTTCTTCTCGTGTGGTTAGTGACTAACCTGGTATCAGAGTTTATGCCGCCCATGGGCCTCTGACTTGGCTTCAAATGCCGTCGAGAAATATCTCTCAGGCATGTCGGTTTCCTCACGATGTTTTCCATCACCGTTTTTAAGCAAGTGATAATTATACAATACGCACATGAATCCGAAAAGTCTTAAGACTTGTCAGTCCGACGGTCACATCACTAGGTTATTACTGCTTTAATATGTTAAGTATTACTTAGTAGGTACTTACGTTGGCTTCATAAATCGACAAGGTACATTCAGAAACTCGCACGAAACCTTTAAAGTACACCTGATAACCTTTGTTCTTTAGTTCTATAAATAAACTTACTAATAATAAAGAGGTTCTGTCTGTGTCAATGTATGTACATATATTTGGGATATTTTTGAAGATCTTTTGAAGGAACGAATGCTTGTTTGACGTGATTGTACCTAAGGGCCAAGCCACATCTAACGGAGGATACGTCGTCGTCACCGATCTTCCTTTGCATAATTTACTTGAGGAATTTTAGTAACGCATCTTCGGTCAAATGTGTACGGTGCGAGATGTTTATATGGAATTACTAGCGACACGCCCCGGCTTCGCATGGGTGCAATGTAGATACTAATGTGGGGCATATGAACCTCCCTCTTGAATCTTCTTCTTCTTCTTCCTGCCCTTATCCCACACTAGGTGAGGTCGGCACAACATGTATTTCATGAATCCATGTTGTATGACCGGCCGCCTGCCTGACATCAACTCTCCTTGGGAATACTCGTTGCGCTGTCGCACGGTTGACCCAATGTTCTTGCTGATATTATGCACTGGGTCCCAAAATGATAAACCTTCCTCTTGAATAACTCGATCTATTGCTGAAAACTGCATTAAAATCCGTTGCGTAGTTAAAAAGGTCTAAGCGTACAGACAGCGGGAGCGATTTTGTTTTATACTATGTAAAAAAGATGTATAGGTACCGGCGGAAGATCGGCAACGTATCTTCCGTCAGATGTGGCTGGACCCTAAGTATATCTGATAGTAAACTAAGCCTCACCTTGACCGATATGATTTATCAAGTTCATCTGCTATGTATGTGATGACGCATTTCCAGGTTTTTTAAACGATTTTAATTATCTTCACTTCGTATACCTATTTGTTTGATTCAAATCTTGCGACAGATTTTTCAACCGCTTCTGCTTAACCGATTCTCTTGAAACTTCGCACACAAATTCAATTCTCATTACAATACAACTTTATAATTTCAACCTTCAATCCTCAAATCCAGAGTTTGGATTTGGGCCCGGTTGATGGTAATAGGCTCGCCCCTGACATGGGGCTTAAAATGCAAAATGACGGTGTTACTATACACCTCTGCCCTACCCTTCGGGAAATACAGCCGTGATGTTATGTTTATATAAAATATAAAAGTTATCGAATTATTATACTGTTATAAAAGTTAGGTACATGTTATTCCACAGTGTGGGAGCGCCATAAAAAGAAATGTCTTGCAAGCAAAACCACTTGCACAAGCGTGTATCGATACAAACTGAATACGGAATAAGGCATCTAATCTTTGTAAGTGTTATATCAATAGTTGTGCATCATAGTATCTGTTACAGCTGCATTGAAACCTCTTCCTACATTTACGAGAGCGATTGAGAGGTGCGTACAGTCAATGACGAAAGTGTTTCAGCTATGATTTTTTGACATATACATTTTTGTTACCTACTATGAATAGTGGTAGAGATAATTACTTTTAAGACAATATTTTAAATTACATTGACTTATTCACTACACAAAACAATAAATCAGTAGGTATCTGTAGTAGTTAATGATTTACTTTGTTATTTTTTTCTGCAGATAAGAAATGAGTAAAGGTTAGCCAGTGGGCTAAAGTCGGTTGAAGTAGATAATCTACACGAAATCGCCTATTACGTGGGACTTGAGCATAACGGCGTAATGAGGGTGTTACTATACACTCTGCCTAACCCTTCGGGCAATACAAGCGTAATGTTCTGTTATGTTATGAAATAATTTAAAACATATATTTAAAAATAAAAATCACATTATAACCTGTCGCAAAAATAAAACCTACTGCTCCGTTTTATAAAAAATAATTGAAACCAATTTTCATGCCACGAAAATAAAATAGATTATAACCTTTTTCACCTCACCAGTACAACTTACAAGTTTCCCAATACCACTGCACCATAACTTATTAGCATATTATTAACATTGCACAACGTTACAAAATACACATACCTACCTATATCTAAGTGTCCCCTATTTATTTAGCTGGGACCCACAAAAATTACGTTTTAGATACGTACAAATAATTTTATGTTCAAACATAACATATTTATTGGGAAATTAATTTACAAAGTGACGTGTAAAGTTCATGAATTAGCACTTGAGTACTTTTGGAGCCAACTGTACTTATAGATTTTTTATTTCATTTTAAAGCTGTGGGTTATTGAGTTAAGTAAAAATAGTAATTTAAGTTTTATTATGTTTCGGTTAGTACTTATGCCATTTTTATTTGAATGAGGAACAAAGAAGTTCGCTCTGTTTAGTTATTAAAATTTAATTAAGTTTCGGTATGCCATTTTTATTCGAATAAGGAACAAAGTATACACAGGAAAAAAAATTAAGTCCAATTATTATCAATAGAATTTACCTTAAAGAAAAATAATGTAATTCCAAGTAAAACTCCGACACCCTTGCTCCATCCCATCTTCCTAGCTCGGCGGGCTGTGCTGGCGCTGCCGCTGCGGCCACGGGGGCCCTCAAACGGCGCAAATATAGTAACCTCATTGGTTGCTATGACTTTGAGCCGTTTGGGGTCGAAACGCTCGGGCCATGGGGTCCGAGTACACATCTTTTCCGGATGACGGTGATGAGGAGGAATATTTTGGGCACGCTTCCGGATGACGGTGATGAGGAGGAATATTTTGACGCCTAAGTGATATTTTTGAATAATTTGTATTTAATAATTTTGTATATAGGTAGTTAGTTTTGACTTTAGATTTGTATGTTTGTAGTTTAGTTTTATATTGTATATATTAGGTTAAAATGTAAATGATATTTGATACAAAACTTCATTTTAAAATTCTGAAATTGTAGAGGTAATAAAATATTTTTTATTGTAACGAGAATAACTACAATAAACCGAGTGAGAAGAGTCAATAGACCCGTGAGCTCTAAAGGGATATTATAACGACCTTTATAGACACCTATTCAACCTATTACCCATGTTAAACAAACTAAATTAAAATAAATATAGAAAATGATGCCGATTCTGTTGTGTACAAACTAAACTTAATTTAGACTATTGCCATCTCTTTCACTCTAAGAAAATAAGAAAGAGACGGACATAAATAAGAACTGTCAAAATTAGTTGAACTAAAATTTCCATGCAAATTTAGACGACACGTCGGAACATATCAACTAAAAACACGGTGAAGTTCTAGACGTAAACTAGTCTGACATCTCTAACTTAGTTCTTATCTATCACCGTCCTTTTCTAGTGCCGTCTGTTAGTAAAGGCCAAGCCACATCTGAAGGAAGATACGTCGCCGATCGTCCGCCGCGTCATTTACTCGAGGAATTTTAGTAACGCATCTTCCCCAGTCCCGGCTTCACACGGGTGGACATTTTTCCCGTTTTTGCAACATTTTTCATGTATGCTCCGCTCCTATTGGTCATAGCGTGATGCTATATAGCCTATAACCTTCCTCGATAAATGGACTAACCAACACAAAAATATTTTTTCAATTCCAACCAGTAGTTCCGACGTATCTTCAGTCAGATGTGGCTTGGTCCTTACTCACAAAACTAGACCTTACTCTACCATCGTTAGTAATACTACAACACTCCTAATAATTGACACATTCGCACGACTATTGCAAACGCATTAGACACTCCCGCGCAGTCAGATAAACGCAATGCGGCAATCTTCATTCCAGAGTAATGATAGCGAAGATGATGATGATAATAGTGTTGCGTAGTAGTCTTTATGTGCAAAACTTGGGTAATAGGTAATGTTGCACAAGCTTGAATTTATAGCTGACTTTATTGTGGTTTTATGAAGCCAATCATCACCGTTTTGCCTAGCCTTTACCCAACTATGTTGGGGCACAAAACAGATAGGTACAGACAGTGATATTATTTACTTATAATATCATTGGATACAGAAGTCAATCTACATACAAGTGCGCTCGAGCAACGCACACATCATCATCACTCACAACGCAGACACTGCTCACGGACACGATATCTCGGACTGTTTGGGACTAGAGTGCGAGTGAGTGCGAGCGCGAGTGCCATGCGCTTGAGAAAGATAGATATATAGATAGAGCGACCGCCGAGCGTAGGTATGAAAAGTGAAGTACATACATGTGCTTGACTTCTGTACCTATCTGTTTTGTGGTTGGGGTCAACTTCCAGTGTAACCAGATGCGGCTGGATACCAGTATTTTACACGGAGCGACTGCCATCAGACCTCTACAACCCAGTTACTGGGCAATGCCGATATCCTGACCAGTAGACCAGTAGACCAGTTGTCAGACTTTCGGGCGTCTTTCTTCCCGTAATGACTGTCATAGGTATTCGTATGACACCCGAGCCTGTTTAACGTGCTCTGCGAGGCACGGAGAGGTCTTGATGTGAAACGAACGGTCACCCATCCACGGATTAACCGCGGCAATCGCAGCATAACCTCGCAAATCGTATGATTCGCGCGGTTGTTATTTAAACACGAGCCAATTCTAGCCATTCCTCATTTATTATTTCGGAATTTTGGTAATAACTATCATAGGAGCCTAATTATATTGTTCTCAATTGATAATGTCAGAAGAATAATAATAAATATACCTAATGATAGAATTATGCCGGGTTCTTATAAGCTAAAACGAAGCGTTTTGCTTACCAATGGTAGTTTTTTAAACAGTTTTAATTATCTTTACTTTGTATATTTGTTTGTTTGATTCAAATCTTGCGACAGATTTTTCAACTACTTCTGCTTAACCGATTCTCCTGAAACATCGCACACAAATTCAATTCCCATGACAATACAACATTATAATAATTTCAACCTTCAATCCTAAAATCCTGATGCCGCAGGGATGTTGCAAGGTAAAACCGTTATACTTGCTTTCCGAGGCTCGGAGGATTGTCGATGTGTAACGAACGATCACCCATCCACGGACTGACCTCAGCAGGCGCAGCTTAACCGTGCAAATCGTATGATTCGCGCGGTTGGTAATAACCACGAGCCAATAACATCAGATACCATTTGTTATTCTACTAAAATGTTCTATCTTCACGACACCACCCTATGAGGCTATGCAGGAAAACATTTTAACGATCCAAGTGTCTAGGGCTGTCTCTTGACCCTTTTTGGGCTATAAAATGCAACATCTGATACCGTTAAGTGATTCTTATAGTTACAACACACGCACTGTCTTCAACTTTATTATTAACTTTAAATGCATATCGAAATTTAGTCTTTATTCACTTGATATAAGAGTTATAATAGTGTCAACGCGGGCTGAAATATTTCCAGTATGTAATTTTTATATGCAATCATTTATGAGTTCTATAGTTTACAAGTTAGGGGTGAAAATTGAATGAGATAGAAATAGAATAGAGTCTCTATTATTGTTGTTCGTAAACATTGTTGCCATAGCAACGGGGTTGTTAATTGATATCAATCTGCGATCGCATCGAGATATAAAATCGAACACAATTCGATTTTATTGGCTTGTTCAGTTAAGCTAACTTTGAAAATGATGTTTTTAATTGCAGAAACTATGAATAGAGGTATGTTATAACAATTAAAAATATAAATCCAAACAATTTTTAACAATAAAAGTTATTTTATAGAAAGTATTAGCTGGTCGAGTGCAGGTTCAAAGCTTTTAATTTATATTCAACCAAAACGGGGCGCAACTAGACAGAAATCATAAAATTAAACCAAACAAGAACCTCTGTAATAGTTTTATTCATTTTAAATCAGTTTGAGCGTGTATTTATCGCTAGAACGTCGACCGACACAGCAATGACAAAAAGTTTTTTTTTTCTATTGGACTGTTGGTAGATGGTCCTTGCAGACCGTTTCTACGTAACCGGGAAGTTATTGGCGAGACTTGAAGGGTCTCCAACCAATGGGGGCGAAGTAAACTACTTAACCTAAGCTAACTACTACTCTAACATCATGACTTCTAGCAACAGCAGCACTAAGAGCGACCCCTAATGGGACTCGGACCTCGGCTTAGGGCATTGCTGGAGGACTGGGAGGGAGACAGCTTAATGAGAGCTGAATTAGCGGTGTGAAGACAAAAAGGTAAAATCGATGGCAGCAAAGTAGATACGGACATCTACATTTTTGTGAAAATGCTTTTATTACAAAGATGAGCTTATATCAACCCTATCTACAAGTCTGTATTAAAATTATTTCAAATTTCAAAATAATGAAGAAAATCTCGCACGTAAATGTACACTCGATTTTTAAGAAACATCGCATCTAGATGGCCACTACTTTTTACTAAATGTGCTTTCCTGTAAAATTGCGATTTTGTAGATGTCTTCTTTTACTTTGCTGCCATCGATATAATAGTTCCATTTATAGACATAGCTTAAGGTACCCACTAAGCTGTTGCTGTTACGAATAGGTACTACTAGGTAACAAGAAAAACTCATAAAATGAAAGTTTACACTTATGAATTTTCTGTTAGTAACTTACTTACTTAAGTACCTTAAAAGAAACTCAGAGATGATTATATAAATACCTTACACCTATATAATTAACCTTAAAAACATGCCAACTACTTGCAAATGCTAATAACATCAAGTAATTACGCAACAACCTGTAATTAAACAAACAAAATGGACGGAGAAATGCAATTAATAGCAATTACGAATGTTTATGAAGATTTGATTTAATTAGTACTGAAAGTGCAAACATTGCCCTTCTTGGCATTCAGGTTAGAAGGTCGTAACGGGATGCATCTTGAACAGTGTGCTGTTTTCATTAAGATGGTGATCAGAGTTCCATTTGGCACTTACTAACACCGATAATGCACCTGCACACTGCATTCTAAACATCGCCTACCTAATTTAGTTGTAGGATTTGGGTTAACATAACATTTCGCCTCTCCACGGGGCATCCTCAGGAGATGTTGACTCTTCGACCGCTTGGACGTGAATTCTTGAATTCGTGGCACGTGTCGTATCGGTTTGATTTGTTTGTGTGTTGCATATTATTAATCGCATCTTCTGCATTTGCATATATTTGCGGGCGGGAGGGCGGTGCTGCATACCTACTGCTTTCAGGCTTGATCAACTGTTTTCGCGGAGTTAACACTAAATATTGTTATTGTATATTTGTAGATCATGGATTTCCACAAAGTGACGCCTGATCCCATCATTTATATTAACATATCATCACGCCTGTATTCCGCGGTTGAGCAGAGGTGTATAGTATGAGTAAATGAGAGTGTCATTTCGTCATGTTTAAGTCCCATATAATAGGGGGAGAGCCTATTCCCATCAACCGAGCACAAATCCAAAGTACGGGCTGTTACTCAGGAATTCAACACGGAAAAACCCAATAACACTGCCCGACCTGAGGATGGAGCCCAGGACCTCACGATCAGCAGTCGCGTTTGCCACCACTAGACCAATGAGGCAGTTAGAATTGATCTTCCATTTAATACGGGCCTTAGTTACTTCAAGATACATAAGTAGGTAGCAGTGCCGGAAATATGTAATTCCTTATCGTTCCAATCTTCGTTTTTGCATTAAATGCGGACGAAGACCATGTTCAATGATTAGTGGCGCCATCTATAGCCTTTCTAAACACATTAAACACAACAAGTACAAACTAACAACATTAGAATTATTTATAATGCTATTAATCGCTTGACTAGTATTGATAATGTAAGCCGTTAATCCATCCACAGATTTATTGCGAGATGAATATTATTACGACGGTTTAGAAGTAACATTTCACTTCCTACAGGTGTTATCGGTAACTGGTAACACTGGATAATATTGATAAAGGAGGGTAGTCGTCAAGATGAATCAACGTACCCGAAGTTATAAAAACAGTGGCCATACGATGGAGCAAAGGATTCCATGTCGAACAGCTGAAGAAGTCTGAACTTTTATATCCGACTAGCGACCCGCCCCGGCTTCGTACGGGTGCAATGTAGATACTAATGTATGGCACATAAACCTCCCTCTTGAAACACTCTATCTATTAAAAAAACCGCATAAAAATCCGTTGGGTAGTTTTAAAGATCTAAGCATACATAAGGACAGACAGACAGCGGGAGCGACTTTGTTTTATACTATGTAAAGATTAACTTGTCCTTATTTTCTGATCTTGTGTAAATTTTATTACTTATTATATTGTGAACTAGCTTTTGTAACTAACCACTAACCCAAATATTACTACTCTCAGTGGTGGAGAGTCTATGTTGGTTTCATTTACTTTATTTACCATGCTCGTAATCCTGACATACTGATATTAGCTATAACTGTAACGATAGATTCCCCTTTTTTTTTATTTTTTTTTTATTATTTTTTTTAGCGTGTGGAAATCCTCTTGGACTATCCCCCGTCTGGGGAAGACGGGGGGGTGTGCCGGACTTTTACCGGCTAAAACCCCACGGTGTCCCTCCTTCTGGCCTAAGGCCGGGGTCACGGGATTCGCTGTTGCATGCACCGCGACCCCGGCAGGTCTCGGTCCACCAGCTTCTTCTGGTGGACCTCTCCTGTGGTGGGGCAGTTGCTCCCCTGCCCCACATCCTTCCGAGAGGCGCGCGCGGAACACGGCGCGCCATCCTCCCTGGGCCCGTTACTGGTCGGGCGACGGGTTCCCCAACCCGCCGCCCGCAGGCCACTCACTAGGGTGGCCGGAGATCGTCACGCGCCCTCCGGCGCCCGGTGCGTCTAGCTCGAGAAGGGAGAGAAGAAGCGGCCTCCCTCTCCCTCTCCGCTACCTCCTTGGTCGCCATCACCTCCTCGCAAAAAGAGGCGATGGCTTCCCACGCAGTCTCGCTCCCGACCATGGACAGAACCACGGCCGGAAGCGAGAGGTCACCGCCGATCGCCGCGACTAGTTCGCGGCGCTGCGACCCCCGTGCTGGACACGCCTGCAAAGTGTGCAGCGCCGTGTCCTCGGGGCAGTCGCAGTGGTGACAACCGGGCGTCTGCTCCCGGCCTATACGACACAGGTACTTCCCGAAACAGCCATGTCCCGAGAGTACCTGCGTCAGCCGGAAGCTGAGGGCGCCGTGACGCCTCTCCAGCCACTCCTCCATCACGGGTCAACGATAGATTCCCCTACAGCAGGGGTGGCCAACTTAATTTACCCAAGATCTAGTGTTTACTGAGTAGACTGTGCGATCTACCAATTACATAATCAGTACCTCTTCATTCAACTTATATTAAACTTATATTTTTCTTTGCCTTGCCATGATCGACTGGATTAAGAGCCGCGATCGACTGGTTGGCCACTCCTTTTTTTTAATCGTTGGAAGTTCCTCATGGATATCTCTCGCCCGGGGAAGGCGAGAGGATCTGCCGGACTCTTACCGGCTAAAAACCAACGGTGTTCCTCCTCCTGACCGTTCGGCCGGGGTTACGGGATTCGCAAAAGCATGCACCGCAACCCCGGCTGGTTGCCCACCCCTGCCCTACAAGATTATATTGTATGTCTTTTACACTGGGAAGATTTTGAAAGCAAATTACTGTTCCACTGCGGGCCACGGGCCTCTTCTCAGAACCAGAAGGATTTAGTCTTTAGTCCACCACGCTGGCCTTTTGCGAGTTGGCAGACTAAACACACCATCGAGCACTACGGAAGCACTCTCAGGTGTGCAGGTTTGCTCGCGATGTTTTCGTTCACTCTTCACGCAAGTGATAATCAAATTATAGATCCGCACATGAATTCGAAAGGTCAGAGGTTTGGGTCGGGCTCGAACTCCGACGTTGCGCTGCTGCATGGTAGGCAAGCATTTAGCCACTAGACTATCAGCGTTGTACATTTCATTGACTGATACAGAATTCAACATCATATTTGTACGCTTGCTGTCAAATAGGTGATCATAGACAATAAGAAGGACAGAGGTGTAAGTAGAGTGCGCGCAAGATAACTCTGCGTGCGGCCAAAATCGGAACTAATCATGTTCCGCCATAATGTTGCCGTTTTATTGACTTTGTCACTAGATCTACCTGATTTTAGGAATAAAATAATAATAATAATAGGTATAATTGCTAGGTACATCGATCCATAGATATTGGGTTGAGATCGGATATTAATATTGACGGCATAAGGCTACCGAGGATCATTGCGTCTTGATGTTTCTTACTAGAAAGCAGTTATATGGAAAAATAAATCAAAAATAATTATAAAGGAAACTTTTCAAATAAAAAAGTAACACAAAGGAAGTCCTACAATAAAATTCTTGATGGTTGTCACACAGAGTAAGGGAGACAGGCTACTAGATGAATGTGTTCAGATCGTTATCTTAAGACCTATCGGACACACACATCTCTATTTATCTTAAGACCAAGCCAGAGGTTCTTAACATTTTCTTCATCTGTTACGTCACTTCAAGATTAAACATTAAAAACCGTAGAACAATCTTTTACTCAAAATTCACTTTTGCTGAGCGATGGCCGACATGCATGGATGTGACGTATTTATCCCAAACGTTTTGAGATTTAAAATATTTTTTTTTTGTTTTTTTTGGTGTTTATGCCGCTTTTCCATTATGCAAGTAGCGTGCTCGCAAACTGCAACCTACAAGAAGTTTGTGTAATAGAAACATTATTTTCACAAACTGGGGCCGAATTGGTGAGTTGACATTTTAAAGTGGGGTTACTAAGTAAAGTGGGGTATCATTATGAAAGAGCTTCATTTGCTCATTATAAAATACTAGCTGTGTCCCCACGGCTCCGCCCGCGTAAGAAGTTTTATTCCAGTAATAAATATAGCCTATGTTACTCAGTGATAATGTAGCTTTCTAACGGCAAAAGAATTTCTGAAATCGGTCCAGTAGTTTGTAAATTTATTCGTTACATACAAAAATACAAATCTTTCCTCTTTATAATATTAGTATAGACAAGCGGCCCGTCCCGGCTTCACACGGTGGACATTTTTCCCGTTTTTGCAACATTTTTCATTTATGCTCCACTCCTATTGATCGTAGCGTGATGTTATATAGCCTATAACCTTCCTCGATAAATGGACTATCCAACACAAAAATAATTTTTCAATTCCAACCAGTAGTTCCTGAGATTAGCGCGTTCAAACAAACACACAAACAAACTTCAGCTTTATAATATTAGTATAGATATTTTTATTTTCATTTATGCCGCATAGACTCGCACTTGGCCGGATTTTTTACTACTATTTGTGCTTTCAATTTAAACATTTGGGATCCAGTGCCTGCCAGTTCGTATCGTTCGTCTGTAGGCGTCCTTAGTCACGACAAAATTTATATCCTACAGCATTCGTGATAGTTGCTTCTTCGTTTATTTTTATTGAGTTGAACAGGATAGGTGCCTGTTTTGCTGTTGCTAGGGTTGTACGGAATGATAATGGAAATATTAACTTACATACATACATACATACATAAACTCACGCCTTTTTCCCATGGGGGTAGGCAGAAACTATAGAACGCCACATGCTACGACTCTTACATACCCCTTTCGCTTCATCCACATTCATACATCTTGTCATACACGCACGCCGGTTGAGAGTACTACGCACCTGACCTTTGTGAAGAACATCTCCAATAACATCGATGTATGTCCTTCTAGGACGTCCTCTACCGGCGTTACCATTAACATCCGCCTTATAAATTTCTTTTGTTAATCGCCGTTCACTCATTCTCTCAACATGGCCAAACCACCTAAGCATACTCCTTTAAATTTTTGTCACTACATCATCTTTTAAACCGCAACTTTGTCTAATCTCTTCATTTCTCAATCTATCATTCAAAGTTACAGTACCCGGCAATAACTAGCATCGAGCTTAAGAAAGAGATAATCGGCTAGCTTCGGCTTCGTAGAGCGTCGTCTCCGTCACTCATACACACCTGTATTCCCCGAAGGGTTAGGCAGAGGTGTATAGTAACACCCTAATTTCGCCGTTGTTTAAGTCCCATGTCTTAGGGGGTTCAATTGCCATCAACCGGGCCCAAATCCAAAGTCCAGGAAATTGCACAAGGAAAGACCCAATTACACTTTGCCCGACCTAGGGATCGAACTCAGGACCTCACGATCACCAGTCGCGTTTGCCACCACTAGACAGTCAGGCAGTTTTGTGTTTAATATTAAGTTTACATGTAAGTAGGATTTACCGTCTTTTACATCCATTGAGGAACGAGGTATGGTGTTCCTTACTTATCCTAAGCTAACTACTACTACTAACATCATGACTACTAGCAACAACAGCACTAAGGGCGACCCCTAATGGGACTCGGACCTCGGCATAGAGCGTTGCTGGCGAGAGGACTGGGAGACAGCTTGACGAGGGCTGAATTAACGGTGTGAGCCCAACGGTTGATGTTGGGAAGTTGTATGTCAAATTTTGATATCGCGATGCAGGATATGTGACGTCACATTTGAGAGTTGTCTTTTGTTGTCGCTGTAGTCTACTAGACATTCGTTACAAAACAGATAGGTACAGAAGTCAATCACATGTTTGTACTTCACTTTTCATACCTACGCTCGGCGGTCGCTCTATCTATCTCTCTCAAGCGCATGGCATTCGCGCTCGCACTCACTCGCACTCTAGTCCCAAACAGTCCGAGATATCGTGTCCGTGAGCAGTGTCTATGTGTGCGTTGCTCAAGCGCACTTGTATGTAGATTGACTTCTGGATCTAGGTATCTGTTTTGTGCATTCGTCGTGCTGCATAGTTCGCATGTGGTGGGATAGATGCCGCTACACATCCATTGCTTAACTTTCTTTGATAACACGTCTATAAGAAACCGTTACTGCGTCGTAAACAATATAAATTACCGCCAGGTATAATAAAATACTTTCATATTGTTTTATTACGAGCTGGTAATTATAGGAAATGTATAGAGAATGAATATCGCAACTCATAATACCTACACATAATTTATGGTCCCGGATAGGTTATGTCGAGTTCAGTGGTGTGCATTGGTTTTCGGACTAGGTAGGCAGACACTAGCGATGTCGGTGCATGCAATAGCGAACCCCGTGACCCCGGCTTTAGGTCAGAAGGAGGGACACCGTTGGTTTTTAGCCGGTAAGAGTCCGGCCGACCCCTTCGCCTTCCCCGGGTGAGGGACATCCACGAGGATTTTCCAACAATAAAAAAAATAAAAAGAAAACGGCACTAGTGATGTCGCTTTTTTTTCAAATCGACTGCTTGTAGTTGGTCTTGCGGACCGTTTCTACGTAACCGGGCAGTTATTGGCGAGACCTGAATGGTCTCCAACCAATGGGGACGAGAGTAAAATACTTAACCTAAGCTAACTACTACTACTAACATCATGACTACTAGCAACAACAGCACTAAGGGCGACCCCTAATGGGACTCGGACCTCGGTTTAGGGCGTTGCTGGACTATCGATGTCGCCTTTCAATTGTACGCTTAAGTCCATTTCAATACAATTCTGACCAAAAGAAATCATTGCTATACACGCTTATTTTATTTATAGTAATAGTTAAAGATGGATTAGTTAATTAAATCTTATGAGGTAGGCACTGCTAAATTGCCTACCTATATGCAATGCACGCCACCGAGTTACAATATTTGCGTCAACGCTGAAAATCTACATTTTACAAAGTTAAGAATGCATGCATTTAAAACTCGAATTATGATAATAAAAACCAAAACTCAAGACCATCAAGCAATGAGATATAAATAAAAATAATTTGAAACTACTATCATCTCACACCGTTAATTCAGTCCTCATCAAGCTGTCTCCCCAGTCCTCCCGCCAGTAACGCCCTAAGCCGAGGTCCGAGTCCCATTAGGGGTCGCCCTGATGACGTTGCTAGTAGTCATGATGTTAGCTTAGGTTAAGTATTTTACTTGGCTGGAGACCTTTCAGGTCTCGCTAATAAATGCCCGGTTACGTAGAAACGCTCCGCAAGGACCATCTCTATGCATTTCAATAGAAAGGAGAAAGGAGAGAGATAGTGAGAGAGAGAGAGAGAGAGAGAGAGAGAGAGGTGGAGAGGTGTATAGTAACACCCTCCTTTTACCGCTATGTTGAAGTCCCATATAATAGGGAGCGAGCCTATTGCCATCAAATGGGCACAAAACCAAACTCCGGGCTGCTACTGAGGAATTCCACACAGAAAAACCCGAACACTTTTTTATTTGGCTTTTAAAATAATTATAAAATCTAAAAAAATAAGCCGTCGCGAGACGCCTGGTAGATGTGAAACATCGAAATTAATTATGTAAAAAAAAACTGAGCGAATCAAACCGAAGAGAGCCGACTAGTTACGAAGGTCTGCCGTCATGTGTCTGCTATCGCGAGCATCGCCACGCAACAGCCGCTCTCACACCCGTACCGCCACATTCGATGTTTCACATCGAAAATATTTCCTCGCTGCAACAACCCTAGCTTAAACATTCACTAATTTATGTCCTCGGCTGCACACTTTACATGCAAAACATACCGAGGTGGGCTTACTCACAAAGTCACAATTATATTGTATTTTTATCTTCTTCAGCAAAAATCTATGCATTCGTATTTTTTGCTTAAAGTAGGAAGACTTGGAATCTAATTGTACAAGATGGCGACTGTCCACAGTGGTATAAGTTGGGCCTTCTTTTATAGAATTTGGTAAAACATC
Organism: Amphipyra berbera; assembly: GCA_910594945.2. Taxonomy (NCBI): domain Eukaryota; kingdom Metazoa; phylum Arthropoda; class Insecta; order Lepidoptera; family Noctuidae; genus Amphipyra; species Amphipyra berbera. The sequence goes on from OU343138.1 coordinate 15,575,641, forward strand.
AATAGATTATTGTACATTGAAGTTTTTTAAAACAAGAAAGCACATACATTTTCGTTCTACCTAGCCTTTACTAACTATGTTGGGGTCAGCTTCCAGTCGAACCAGATGCGGCTGAATACGAGTATTATACACGGAGCGACTGCCATCAGACCTCCGCAACCTAGTTACTGGGCAATGCCGATATCGTAAGGTTACACCAGTTATCAGACTTCCCTTAACGACTATCATAGGCATTCGTATGACACCCGGGACCGACTGTTTAACGTGCTCTCCGAGGCACGGAGGGGTCTCGATGTGTAACGAACGGTCATCCATCCACGGACTGACCATGGCAAGTGCAGCTTGACCTCGCAAATCGTATGGCCCGCGCGGTTGGTAATTAGCTATGAGTCCATCGAAAGAACATACATAATAATATGCCTACCTTAAAAAAATAACCATCAGTAGGTACTAGCGACCCGCCTCGGCTACACACGGGTGCAATGTAGATACTAATGTGAGGCATCCTCTTGAATCGCTCTATCTATTGCTGAAAACTGCATTAAAATCCGTGGCGTAATTTATAAGATCTAAGCCTACAGACAGCGCGAGCGACTTTATTTTATATTATGTAAAGAATTAAAATCATTACCTACATTACATTTAATTTCAAACTTCATTCTTAGAAAATAAAATTATAATAACTATCGCAGTTATCCTAACGATAACCATTCAAAAACGGTGATTAATGGCTACAAAAACTAAGATTATTTTTAGTTTTAATGAACACAGCCAGTCTTCATTACAATAATGTATGTTACATTACATTTTTGAAGTTACAAAGTAACTACGAAAGGCCCCTTGTGGCTTTTTAATTATAAAAAGACCATTTGGAAGGAGTTAAGAAAGATGCGGGTAACTAGTCTTTCAAACTGTCTCTATTTATGACCATAGTGACGTCTGACCTTATTAGGGCGCGTACACAAAGTCAAACGCAATCAGAATATGCGCAAACTACGCTTTGGTGCAATTTAGCGACATGCCTTTGGTCTGCTCCTCTGCCGAGGGGCAAATAATGAAAGGGATCTTACTAGGGTGCTCATAAAAAGTTACATTAACGAATGCAATCAGAATATGCGCAAACTACGCTTTGGTGCAATTTAGCGATAAGCCTTTGGCCTGCTCCTTTGTCGCGGCGCATCTAATGAAAGGGGTCTTACTAGGGCGCGTACACAAAGTCACATTGACGAACGCAATCAGAATATGCGTAAACTACGCTTTGGTGCATTTTAGCGACATGCCTTTAACATGCCACTCTGGCGCAGCGCAACTAATGCTACGTCATCATCAATAGGTATCTTCAAGTGTACGACACTCAGCTCAATTCTCGGCTTCTCTTAAAGCCCGATCGAGTCCGATTCCACTGGCGTCTGTCGGTCGTGCGCGTTTTTCTAACGTTTGACTAGCTTTGCGCGCACACGGCGCTCGTGCCTCTGAGATACGGCGTAAACGCGGTGTTTTTGTACTCGAGAGGTCTCGCTGCGTCTCCGCAAAGCAAGCGAGGTGTTCAGCAGACACGCGACGCGAGCGCCGCGTGCGCGCAGCGTCGGCGCTGGTCGAATGTTAGAGGAACGCATACGCACAACAGTCGCCAGTGGTTTTGGGCCCTTGTCCAGCTGTTATCAAATCAAATCAAAATCTTTATTTCGGATAAAACATTACATAAAAGTCATCCATATTACATTGGTGTTAATTAGTAAAAAGAAAATTTATAACTATGTTAGTAATAATTACATTAGCTATATAAATCCTCTTCTAGAAATCGAGCACCGGGTAGACAAATGAGTGTTTACCCAGTGCTTCAGCATAGGACTGTCTGGTTTTCCAGCCATGACCCTCAAAATAGTGTTAGGACTATTATAAGCTACCCTGATGCGCGATCCAGCTGTATTCTTCTGTTAGTTTTCCTCTCGAAATTGTTTTTACCAAAGCGAATGTTTGCCTAAGGTAATTTTTTGAACAATTTCAAGAGCACTGGCGCCGTTGACATCAACAATGCAAGGTATGCGTGACAATTGTTAATCTATAATAATATATAAAGCTGAAGAGTTTGTTTGTTTGTTTTATTGTTTGTTTAAACGAGCTAATCTCAGGAACTACTGGTTGGAATTGAAACATTATTTTTGTGTTGGATAGTCCATTTTTTTTCATCTTCCGTGAAGAAGACGGATGAAAGAAGATTACACGTAGCGGAGTTAAGAATGTTGAGATGGATGTGTGGAGTGAAGCGAATGGATAAAGTAAGAAATAAGTATATTAGAGGAAGTTTGAAAGTGGCACCAGTGACAGAAAAGTTGAAAGGAAAGCGTTTGTCTTGGTATGGGCATGTGCTGAGGAGGGATGAAACACATGTGACTAAGAGAGTGATGAATATGAATGTTGATGGATGGAGGGGGAGAGGGAGACCTAAGAAAAGATGGATGGATTGTGTGAGGGAGGATATGAAAGATAAGGGAGTAAATGATAATGAGACGGCTGACAGGGAAGAGTGGAAGAGAAAAACATATTGCGCCGACCCCAAGTAACTTGGGACCAGGGCAGGAAGATGATGATGATAGTCCATTTATCGAGGAAGGTTATAGGCTATATAACATCACGCTACGACCAATAAGAACGGAGCATAAATGAAGTATGTTGCAAAAACGGGAAATATGTCCACCCGCTATTGGTCCATGAAAGAGCAATTCAAGAGCAATTTGCCCATATCACTAAAGCGCAAGCTCATGGACATGTGCATACTCCCCATCTTGACATATGGTGCACAGACTTGGTCTTTGACCAACATCCAGAAGTCTAAACTCAAGGTTTGCCAAAGGGCTATGGAGCGCAGCATACTTGGTGTTAAATTAACAGATCGTGTTCGAAACACAATGCCGCGCTCCAAAACTCAAATTGTAGATGTGGCTCAAAAGGCCGCCCAGCTGAAGTGGGACTGGGCAGGACATGTCTGCCGTATGCCGAACGAGCTGTGGGCCCGAATAGCACAAGACTGGAGCCCCGAGACAGCGAGACGGGGTCGCGGCAGACCGCGGAGAAGATGGCGGGACGAGTTGAATGCCTTTAATGATAATTGGCATGAAACTGGACAGAATCGTGACAGATGGAAGGAATGGAGGGAGGCCTTCGCCCAGCAGTGGGACAGTACAGGCTAATTATAATAATAATTATAATAATGTCCACCCGTGCGAAGGAAGCCGGGACGAGCCGCTAGTTTTGTAATAAGACGTTGCTAAATCCTCCTCTCCGTTGTCATGTGTGCGTTTGTTGCACTTCCGTACATGTGTACGCAGTCTTATGTACCTTATTGCAAACTCCATAAATCTAACGTGTTATTATTGTTTTTCTTTTGAAAAAGCAGTGTTCCAAGTTACAAGGTTAAGTAAAGTACTAAGGTAGAAGGTACTTGACTGCAATAGGACGATAGAGACTTAGAGCACAGTTTTTTTTTCTTTTCTTGTACGAGTTTGGCCCTAGTCTCACCTGATGGTAAGTGCAGATAGGGTCTAATATGGAGCACACGAATCCAAGGAACAGAGATATAGAGGGATTCCCCTATACCCCTCTGGCTCTCACATATACACGACAGAACATAGTAAACTGCTTGGTGCTGGACTTTAATGTTCAGGTGGTAGCTAGCCAGGTGGACTGTATAGATGTGGCCATCGTGCCACGTGATCGTACCACCAAGCATGCTGGGTTTTGTTGTAGGTACAGTCGAGTTCATTAATATATTGGCCCTTCCAGGCTTCAAAAATATATGAATGTTAAAAAAGTTCATAATATTGTGACAATTCTAAGCATCATTAAATTGTGGTCAAGATTTAGATTCATTAATATGGGACTGCTTTTTAACCGACTTCCAAAAAGGAGGAGGTTACTATGTTCGTCTGTATGTAAGTTTTTTTTTTTTTTTTGTGTATGTTCATCGATATTTTCGCCAATTGTGAACCGATTTTAATGATTCTTTTTTTAATGGATAGGGTATACTTCGAAGTTGGTCCCATTTAAATTTGGTGAAGATCTGATGAAGTACTTCGGCGATAGACAATGGAACTCCTCAATGACGAACAGTACGCATATTGTGATGATGTGATGATAACATAATTGTTACGAGCAGCGTCTTTAGTAGGTCCAACCAAGTTTTAATTAAGGCCACTAAAATGAAAAAAATAAAAACTTTTTTACAAAAAATTTAAACCGACTTCAAAAAGAATAAAATAATTACCATATAAAATTAACAGTTTCAGAAGTCGGTGCCTTCAATTTGGTTCAGCGTGGATCAGCACCGACTTCTGAAACTGTTAATTTTATATGGTAATTATTTTATTCTTTTTGAAGTCGGTTTAAATTTTTTGTAATTCTCAGTAACATGTACACAGCCAAAGGCACATTATTATACAGGATGTAAACGAAATCATGCAATTCCTTCAAACCTTGTGATGTACTGCTGACATAGATTAACCCTAAAAAAGCAGTCACATATTAATGAATCTAAATCTTGACCACAATTGAATGATTCTTAGAGTTGTCACAATATTATGAACTTTTCTAACGTTCATATATTTTTGAAGCCTGGAAGGGCCCATATATTAATGAACTCGACTGTACAGCACGCGTCTTCTCGGTCTTCTTAATTTACAAATGAATGCTCTGTTTTATCAGCGCCTTATAGCACTTACTATCGCTGCAAGAACGCGTCGATATCGAAACGACAAAGTGTAATTTAAGCGACAGCAGTAAATGTCGCAAAAGTAATAAAATTACAGAAATTCGAGTTAAAATCCTCGATTAATTAGCATGATAGTCAATTTATAGTCGAGTAAACAATTTATAGTTAACTAAAATAGTTTTTATAGTCAAATTGTTTATTTAACGAGCTGTTAAGAATGTCTTTGTTGAGCTTTAAGCATGTTTTTGGAACAAATTCTGAGTCGTTCCTTTATATTTAAATTGTGGTTGAATGCGATTAAAATGGAGAATTATTTTTAAATAAAATATTTACTTTATAATACTTTTGTTGCCTCGTTGGTCTAGTGGTGGCAAGCGCGACTGCTGATCGTGAAGTCCTGGGTTCGATCCCCAGGTCGAGCAGTGTTATTTGATTTTTCCGTGCGGAATTCATCAGTAGCAGCCTGGAGTTTGGATTTGTGTCCGGTTGATGGTAATAGTCTCGCCCCTCATTACATGGGACTTAAACATAACGGCGAAATGAGGGTGTTACTATACACCTCTGCCCAACCCTTCAGGGAAGACAGGCGTGATGTTATGTTATGTTACTTTTGTGTTTTTAATTTTTATGGCTTGTCAGTTCTTGCAAGTCGTAATAAATAGCTACTGACATTATAATGGCCATTGTCAGTTAATCGTGTTTAAAAGGTTCATAATTATATAAATTAGTTATTAATCAAAGTACCTCGAGGTCATCTCTACTAAGCCAATCGCGGTCAAGTGCTGGACCTGTCCACGGGCATGACCGACTGCCCTTTTTAGAGATTCGTACACAAAAAATGGTTAAAACGGAACCCATGATAATTTCTAACCTGCAACAAAACATAACATCACGCCAGTATTCCCCGAAGGGTTGCGCAGAGGTGTAGTAACACCGCTGCACCGTCATTTCACCGTTATGTTTGTTCCATGTAATAGGGGGCGAGCCTATTGCCATCTACCAGGCACAAATCCAAACTCCGGGCTGCTACTGAGGAATTCCACCGGAAAAACCCAACAAAATAATACTTTGCCGGACCTGGGAATTGAATCCAGGACCTCAGGATGCACAGCGTGCATGGTATGATTGACCTAGAGAATTGGAATGCTGTGCGCATTTTCCTAACATTTTCAGCCCACAATAGGTACACTAAATAAAATCTCGAATAAATAAGCAAATTCATAATGCACTTAATCTTGACGTATTTCCTCAGAAAATAATTCTGCCATGAAATATTGCGCAATCTAAATACTGCACAAGAGAAGCTACAGAAACCAGAATACCAGGTAATCGTAATGGATACCTACAGTACTTATTTTGAAAATGAAACACTGAACCATGTTCATTAATTAGGTACTTATTAACCCTACAACTTGGCCAATTATTGCAAATTAAGGGTTTTATCACGCAAAACTGAGCAGTTGCTTCGAAGGATTTTTTTCTTTTCGATTGCTTGTAGATATTCTTGCGGCTTCTTCTACGTAACCGGGCACTTATTGGCGAGACCTGAAGGGTCTCCAACCAACGGGGACGAGAGTAAAATACTTAACCTAAGCTAACTACTACTACTATCATGACTACTAGCAACAATCGCACTAAGGCCGACCCCTAATGGGTCTCGGACCTCGGCTTAGGGCGTTGCTGGCCGGAGGACTGGGAAGGAGACAGCTTGATGAGGGCTGAATTAACGGTGTGACTGCGGGGTCACAAAAAACGACCGGCTCTGCGGCGGCCGCGGGTGAGCACGGTGGATCAGGGAGCTTAGAAAGATAACGTACCTAATGGCCAAACCACATCTGACGGAAGATACGTCGCTGGTCTTCCGTCGCGTAATTTACTCAAGGAATTTTAGTAACGCAACTTCGGTCAAATGTGTACGGTATGAGATGTTTATATGGAATTATGGGTACCGGCGGAAGATCGGCGACGTATCTTCCGTCAGATGTGGCTTGACCCCAAGAGCTCTGCCTCATTAGTGAGTTGCGTAGCGTCGTCGCAGCGTCAACGCTGCGTCGTTTTCCATATATTTTATGACATGCCACGTTAAAGCGTTACGTCGTCGCACGCGACGTTTCAACGGATCGGCGGTCGAGAGACGAAGCGGGGGGAGGGTGATGTGCTGCGCTGTCGGAGCTCAGGTGCGGACAGTGTTCCACTGCTAGAGGGGCAAACAAATGAGACTGACTGAGGTGCGTGCGTTGTCCTCTTGCGCTGCGACGTCGTGCGTCGTCGCAACGCAGGTGTGGCATACAATGCATTGATCCGTGGCGACGACGCAACGCAACGCACTAACGAGGCATCGCCCTAAGGCGAAGTAAATATGCCAGCACAAAATTAACGGCAACTGTAAATTGAGTAGGTACCTAGCGTTTGAGTCTTTGGTCATAAAAGTGATAATTGCTACAAATAGGCTTTCCCTTTTATAATTAGAAACAAACTAATTTATAGGGATTATTAAATAATTATTTATATATCTTAATGTTACTTTCGCTCGGGGCTTCTGCTGCAATTACTGGATGGCTATTAAAACATTAAGTACTTACCCATTATTGATTTAATGTAGGGCTGTCAAGTTGCCACTTTATGACTTATGGGTTTACAAAAATAAAGCACATTTGTAACGTAGGGGGTTAGGTAGATAGTTTATGAAATTAAATTATTAGTTGTAGAAAAAAATATTATTTATTTATAAATATACAATAAAAATATTTAGTGTTAATTCCACGAAAACAGTTGATCAAGCTTGAATGCACTCCCGCCCGCAAATATATGCAAATGCAGAAGGTGCAATTAATAACATGCAACACAAACAAATCAAACCGATACGACACGTGTTTCGCCCTTCCACGGGGCATCCTCAGGAGATGTTGACTCATCGACCGCTTGGACGCGAGTCGCATTTGTATCGAATTTTCGCGTCCAAGCGGTCGACGCGACGGTCGGTAAATGTTTTTATTGTATAGGTACTAGCTGCCCGGACAGACTTCGTGCTGTCAAAAGTTATTGGCCTGTAGTGGGAAAAGAATATTTTCCACGCATTTTTTATGTTTTTTCTCTCCATAAGAACCTTCCATAAGCCTTAAGGAATATATTTTTATAAAATAGCCGAATTGGTCGAGCCGTTCTCGCGTTTTGCGCTTAGCAACACATTTGGCGATTCATTTTTATTTAATAGATTTATAGATCATGAATTTCCACAAACAAACGCCTGATTCCATCATTTATTTTAAATTATTTATTTTACAAAAATTGTGAAGGTAGATTTAAAAATATAAAATTATCGGTGAAGCCGAAAGTGAGTTCGGTAATATCGGGCGCGTGTCAAGTTTCTAGACGACAATAGAAACACCACTGACCTGCGTTAGTAGCCGGATGGCGTGGTGTGTACCGTGGTAGGCAGCAATCAGCTTTTCTTTCGCGTCGTAGTACTCGGAGTATCTTGCCCGGAGTGTAGCCGTAGTAGTAGTGGTAGAAGGTAGGAAGGAAGAACCCCGTTCTGGCGTTTACACTGAATTTAATCTTAGTTATAAAGCAGTAAGCACTAAGATATTGTACTTAGCGAATTAAAGCAGTTTTAAATATTATAACTCTAAATTACTATGCACAATTTGATAATCTTATGCCAATTAGCTCGGAGTAATTAGTTAAGTAAATACAACTGTTCGCGGCGCTGTCGCAGAAGGTGTGTCCACAAAACAGATATGTACAGAAGTCAATCAAATGTATGTACTTCACTTTTCATACCTACGCTCGGCGGTCGCTCTATCTATATATCTATCTCTCTCAAGCGCATGGCACTCGCGCTCGCACTCACTCGCACACTAGTCCCAAACAGTCCGAGATATCGTGTCCGTGAGCAGTGTCTGTGTGCGTTGCTCGAACGTACTTGTATGTAGATTGACTTCTGTACCTATCTGTTTTGTGGTGTGTCGTTTAGAATATTCGCGATGCGTTCCGAGGATTCTGTTGTAGTAGGAAATGGTTCAAATTCCAACCGAACATGTAGGTATTCAAAACGTGTCGGTCATCACGGGTGCGTTCCAATAATAATTAGAATAGTAATTACGTTTAGTTGCAAGTATTTTAATTGTTGTAAAAATGTAAATAAAATTGCTTTAAATTCGATTTGATTATTCCTATAGTAAGTATTTTAGAATAAAAGTAGGTAGATAACGTAATTTCTTTGTTTGTTAGCTAAATACCTGCGTGAGATAACGTACAACGTTACACACTGTATAAAAAGGTAGGCACTTTTTTATATTTTGTCAAAATAAATGACATTTCGTTAAAGCTGCGTTCAGAGACGATCGAATTCGTAAATACTTAAAATAAAAGGTCAGCGAGAATTAATATCACGTAAATAAAAGGATTTTAACGTACCTACTTTATTGTTTTCAGCAGTGATAGCCTAGCGGTTGAACGATTGCCTTCCATGCAGGAAGGTCTGAGTTCGATCCCGGCCCGTACCTCTGACTTTTCGAATTCATGTGCGGATCAGAATTTCATTATCACTTGCGTTGCCGGTGAAGGAAGAAACATCGTGAGCAAACCTGCACAACTGAGAGGGCTCCATAAAGTTCTCGATGGTGTGTGTAGTCTGGCAACCCGCACCAGGCCAGCGTGGTGGACTAAGACCTAAACCCTTCTCATTCTGAGGAGAGGCCTGTGCCCAGCAGAGGGACAGTAATGGGCTAATTATGTTATGTATGTATTGTTTTCGTAGATTATACAAGGTTAGTCGGAAAGGGGGTACTAAGCCGAAAGGGTGTTAAAGTACCTATAATAATGGATAACTTTTGTTCTACAACTTTCCCCAAAACTCGATAGTTTAAGAGAAATAGCTGTTCAAAGATTTCGTAAAAAATATGCTAAAATCTATCTGTCCATAGCTATGATCAGCTGTGTTTACAATTTAGGTCATATTTGGGGTCACGGATTAGAAACTTAATTTTCTGAATTCATAACTAAAGCAGGTATCATTTTTTTTTTGAAAAAACTAAAATAAAAATCTTTTTGCATGCAAATAAAAAATATCGAATTTTGATATTTTATCACTTGCTTTAAAATAGTCATCAGTGATACTTTAAGTGACCCGCGGCTTAGTACCCCCTTTCCGACTAACCTTGTATAGTAGGGGAATGAAAAGGCTATGCGCCTTGAGGTCTATTTTTGCTTGCACAGTGCAAGAAATGAACGATTTTATCGACTACGTGTATGGCCACTATTACAGAAATGAAAATACAAATATTTTTTGACAGGATATTAAATTAAATTATAATGGTGACAGATACTATAGTGGCTAAAATTTAATAGGCCCGTTTTGACAGCTGTCAGATTAGAACATGTTATATCAATTTCGACATAAAATGTACTGACCTGACAGCTGTCAAAACGGGCCTATTATATTTTAGACACTATAGTAATGTTAATTTATTTAATCATCGATTTGATTGATGTCATTGTTTTTACAACAAAACTCCTTAAATCAAATCAAAGACATTACATGGCACAACTACGTCATATGGAGCCAAAAGGCAATCTTGATCATTGCTACCATACCATTTTCCATGCATTGGACTGTTCCGTTCAACAGTTTGAAAATGTAACATGTGCCCGCGATGTGGGAAAGGAATGAATTTCAAAACTGACGAATCTTTTTATTCCCCTACTGTGCAATGCTATTATGAAATAACGTACAATCAGGGCCGGATGCCCGATGGGCCGGTGTGGTCTGATGGGCCGGTCACACAGTCGGAGAAATCGAAAGAGTGAGGGGAACGTCAAAAAAAAAGGGTCGTCCAAGTATCGTAAATTTATAATCTTCCTCTTAGCCTTTTCCCAATTATCTTGGGGTCAGCTTCCAGTCTAACCAGATGTGGCTGAATACCAGTATTTTACACGGAGCGACTGCCATCAGACCTCCGCAACCCAGTAACTGGGCAATGCCGATATCCTAAGGTTAAACCGTTTGTCAGACTTTCGGGCTTCTGACTACCCGTAACGACTGTCATAGGTATTCGTATGACACCCGGGACCGACGGCTTAACGTGCTCTCCGAGGCACGGAGGGGTCTCGATGTGTAACAAATGGTCACCCATCCACGGACTGACCGCGGCAAGCGCAGCTTAACCTCACAAATCGTACGATCGGCGCGGTTGTTATTTAGCCACGAGCCCCTCAGTATCGTAAATTTATAATAAACTGCCAAAAAGTTGAAAGCATTTAAGTGGTGTAGCGTTCAAAAATAAAGTAAAGAATTTTCTAGCAGATAAAGCCTATTATAATATTAATGAGTTTTTGGCTGAAGGTTTTCAACATTCTACATAATTTAATGTAATTATATAATATTAATAGTTTTTTTTTAAATTTTATTTTGTATTAATATTTGTATGCCATTGATCATGGCAAACATGATGATCTCTATTGTTACTTTAACATTTTTTTTTTTTTTTTTTTTGAAAACGTTGCCCCACACTAGGATTTCTCCTGTATCGTGGGTGCGTTTACAGACACAAATCTTCACATGCACAAACAACCAGACCCGGAACAACTATCTGTAGGCCATACAAATATTTGTTCCGTGCGGGAATCGAACCCACGACCCGCAGCGCAGAAGCCAATCGCTTAGCCACTGCACCAAACGTGTCGTCATTCATATATCACATGACATTCATATATAACATCTTGCATATATGCTGACAATTGTTTTTGTATGTATGTACACTCATGTTTGAGCAAATAAAAATTATCTTATCTTATCGCCTATCGCTTGAAAAAGAAGCCGCAAATTGTTTGTGTTTGTAAATGCACCCAAGATACAGGAGAAAGAGTGAGGGGAGTGTCTAAAAAACAAAGAAAAACCTCGTCCGTCTAATCGCTTGGGAATGAAATTTTTTTGCCCGCACTGGCCGACCGTCTCTCAAATGCCCGGGCCGATTTCAGGTCCCAGTCCGGCCCTGCGTACAATACTCTATTATAGGGTAAAGGTGGCAACCCTGTCTGTCGAATCACCCAGTCAGATATAAGCGATATTCGCTACCGCTGTGGGTAGCGAAAAAAAACCGCCGAGTATTTGTATGAACTTTTGCGGCCATTCGATTTTCGCTACTCACAGCGGGTAGCGAATATCGCTTATATCTAAATAACCTTTTATTTGCACACATTTGTATTTTTCTGTGGTACAGAGGAAGTAAAAATAAAACCGCATTGTAAAAATTTGTTTTAAAATTTATTTATTATTCATGTTTACATACAGACAGCCAGTCACACGCATCTACACCTTAAAACGAACTATTTACAATTCTCAAACAAAAGAATTAAAAATAATAGTATACTAAATGCAGAGGAATGTCAAATTCTTAAAAAAAAAAAACAGAAAATTTTAATAATGTGAAACTACCCGACTATGGTAAAACCATAAAGGGTAGGTAGGTAATGTGTTTTATTATTATTTATAAATAAAGGTGGGTGTTTTCAAACATGGTTTTTAATGAAAAATTATAACAATAAATATATTTTTTAATAATCTTACGACTAGACAGGTACTAAGCAGTGAATACTGTCAAAATGTTGTTATTAATTAAAATGTATTTTAAATATTATTTAGTACAACTAATTAATAAATTAATAAGTAGAGTTGCGCCGTGAAAACCATTCTATTACGTTAGGTTGTCAAAAATGTACATTAAATACAATGTACCTATACATATTTTACACAGATTTATGGATATACACTATGCATTTAGGCATGTAAAAATGTAAAGATGTATTTTTTAACTAGCTTATTTTGACGCTATATTCTACAATAAGCATTGTAAAATAGAAGCATTTGAAATAAACCATGGATACATTATTCTCAAGTACGGTTCAATGCAATTCTTGTGATGGCTTCCAATTATTGTTAATTTAATTTCTCTCTTTAACTTTCTATTTTCAATTCTGTTTTTATTTTTCGAGTGTATACATATTGCCTTTATACATTAAGACAGAGATTCTCAATGTTTTGATACTTTTAAGAAAAATTAATTGTATCCACTATTTATTTTTATATGAATCAGAATTGCACTATCACTGGTCTCATTTATAATTAACTTATATTTAATTATAATGAAATATACAACTACGAATGACTCATTCTGTTTTAATTACATAATTATTAGGCGCAAAATTGCTATTTATTTCTAAATAACCGTATTGTTTTAGTTATTGCTTTAAAAAAGTACCTACTACATATTTTCTTTTTCTTGAAATTGAATAAAATACAGATGTGAAATTAGCAATTTTAAAAGTTTGAATATTATTGAATTTTTAAATGTGTGAAGTCAGAAAATTCTAAATGAACGTTCTCATGTTTTATCAATTCTAAAATAAAACGGTTTCTATATCGATAACTAATACGTCACCATGGTAATGTTTATCGAAACAATCATTTCAAATTAATGGCAAAGTTACCCAAACTTTTACTCCACCCCCTCTCTAAAAATAACTCCCCTTTCAACAAGAGGGGCGTGATAAACAGAAAATGATTGACTTATTCCATTTGTCAATGTAAATAAAGGGGCTTTCCCTTTAAAATATAATGCTTCTAAGAAAACATTGGACATCCTTTTTAAAGAAAGGAGATTAAGATGAAAGGCCAAATCTCATGGGGTATCGCCTATGGTAAGTGAATTTCTATGTTTATAAACTAGCATCACTTTGTACTTGTTAGATCTTTATATTTATTTAATGTTGACAATGTGAATAAGTGAAATATTTTTTTTATCTTAGTTTGAAGTAATTATGAATTATATGAAATACTTTTGGTTTTAATCTGAGCTGCCATGTCATATTTTTTAGCTATTTTTACGTAATTTCAATGCAATAAAGCGAACGTGTACTAAATATTGATAATTAATTCCAAGATTTCCAGATTAATTAACAGACATTTTAATAATGGAATTTACTTACAATTTCTAATGTAAGCTCATATTTAGAATTCACCTTCGCACATAATACTAAAAACTTAAAACTAATTTTATTTACAATACAACACAATTCGTTCTCTCGTCACAATGTTAAAATTAAACTAATTTAGAAATACTAGCAAAATAATTTGAACAATGCACATAAAATCAAAGTCAACTAAACATTTAATTTCCCTTTCTCCAATACCAACTAATTCGTTAAAATTAATTGCGAAGAACCTTAATTTTTATTCTAAACTTCTTCAACTACGCACATAAATCAACTAAAACATATTTTTGTCCCTTCAACTTTATTTTCAAATACTATCTGGATTCAATCTACAAACTACAGACCAATTACTTCTGTACTATCCATGGTTCTAACAAACCAATTGCCAGTCAATTAAACAAAATGCAATTCTACAAGATTCTGACTCATCCAACTTACAAATCAAGTAAGCTCGAGGCTTACATTGTTTAAGATTAGGATTACTTAGGTCAGAATTTGCTCCAAACACACTTCTAACTGATATTCACTTCACCAGAATACAACTATCCTAAAATTAATGCATTCTCTTCAGTTTCAGAAGTTTAATCCTCTACATAAACACTGACATACAATCTCAAGACGATAACCAGTTTGCACGCATTTTTTACTAGGCCCGTATGAATAAATAACTTTCATATGAGAGCTCCCTTTGAAATGTCGCTTTGATATCTGAGACGACAATTCTATAAATTAAAAAAAAAGTGCTTTGGTTGTATGAAATTTAGATGTCGTTTAATTTTTTATAGCACCACTTAAGATGCTGCTCCCAGGCCACCATGTTGACAGTGGTTTTTTAATACGGGCTTTAGAGCCAAATAATATCTACATTGTATTTAGTTTCACCCTTAACAATATCCAATCATATCTAGAGTACACTATTCAGAGAGAAACTTGAAAAACCAACTGAGATTCAGACCTCGACTGCAACCAAGTCTTAGACTACTGCTAGCTAAATGAGGTTCACAGATCCACATCCAAACGTTTCTAAGAAATACGTCACTTCACTTCCAAGTCTTTGTAACCAGGTAAGCGTTCGCTTACACCGCTTGAGGCTAGGGGACGACGACGTGTGTTTCGCTTGACAACAACCGTCTGACTGACTGGTGGTTATTGCCATCACTGCTGGAAATGTCGCTCGTGCTGACGACAGCTGGCTGCGAGAAGTTCTTGCACAGAACTAGGACCTAGAAAAGAAAGGCTGTTGTAGAAATTAAAAATGATATGTAACTTATTCTTGGCGAAATGTGAGTAGATGAGAACATAAAACATCGTAACCAAGTCCTCGTGTAGCAGCAATCCAAGGTACGTTGTCACTGGCAAGCTGATTTTTTTTCCACCCATCTATCGATAGTTATTGCCTTGTTTTTTGAGGAATCTGGATGCTGTGCCATCCATGAGTTTATTAATCTAATCGCTTACTTAATATAGAAACCCAACTATACATTTTAGCTGATCTAACAAATTACTGAGGTCATCATTTTGCTGGTAGCATTTGTATACGAAATCTGTCAAAATGTTTGTATAGGTTGAACAATTTTGACTGTAAAATTATTATTGGCGTCCTATTCTTGTACTCGTAAGTACTAGAATAATGAGGCACAACACTGAAATACTATACAGTTGTATTAAGTGTTTAGACGGCGTAATTAAAACTATAAATAAATTACCGCTCATGTAAATAATGGCTGAGGTAATCCCTTGCAGCTATAAAACGATTCCATCATAGTAACACCTATTGCAAACATTTACATAAACTCTAATGAGGTTTATGACCTACTAGACATAAATCGCAAACAAGAATGGAATAAAATAGTGCCAATGATGTCAATACGCTGGATTAAAATCTATGGTTGAATACAACCCGTTTGCAACGTTAAGTATATAGAAAATGTTTTGTATTTAGACAGGGATTTTAATTGAAGGTGTTGAAATTCGTTGGCAATCTTGAATATTTGAGGCATTTGTTTATAATAATTAATTTCTGTTTACTTTAGCCCAGGTGGCTTAAACCTGTTATGGGCATTTATGCTTTACTAAAAAAAGGTTCCCTACATGCTGGGCAACTACGTTGGTGACCGTAAAGCCAATCCTCGCATCTTCACTAGTTGGAGAATTTAGGCTAGAATCTTTTTGTCAGGCTTAGGCAGGCTTGGGAATGCTGGATGTCATGTGCTATCTCCTTAACATTTTAATTTGAACAATAAATAAAAATTAAGACACTTACCGTATACAAAACACTAAGAACGCCCATCGCTCCTCCAACCAGCACGTCCCACCAGTGATGCCGGTGGTCGCTGAGCCGGCTCAGCGAGCACACCGCGGCGTACACGATGCAGAGGACTTGGAGTAGAGGAACCAGTAGGACGGAGCGGTTGTGCCAGCTGAAGGCTCGTCTTTGGAGGTACCACTATGGAGAAAGAAGTTGGATTAGTAGAGAATTCATCAGTTAATAAGTACATAGTTACTATGGTAACTATAAATTATTATACATAAATAGCTAAAAAGTGTTTTAGGTATAATAATAACATTGTTTGTTCACAATAAATTCACTGTGCAATTATTAGAACAACGAAAAAGTTTGACAATCAGTGTCAGCCAAATATAATTCGTAATTTTTTTCTATGTTTTTTTTAATAAAACCTTTTGCTCTTATATTTTGTAATATTCACAAATTACGGAGGATTTGAAATGTACTCACAGCTAAAAACAATCCGCAGTATATTGAGAGCGACGCATGCGCAGAAGGGAAGCTGCGGCTGGAGTCGATCTGTAGGTAGCGGGAGTACTTTGTCGACGTGCATCTGTAGCTGCTGATGTACTCCGAACTGTTGGCGTGAAGATATGATTATTGTAGGTAAAGGGAATGATCAATTTAGTAATTTTATAGGAACGCAAGGCACGGTCAGAACATATTTCTTTAGAGGCCTACACTTGGGAGCAATGAATCCGAGTCACCAACATAAACAAAACAATGTTAAAATGTTAAACAATATTTTCCCAGATGTTGGTGACCCGGATTCATTGCGGCAGTCGGTCCGTGTAAAATACTATTATTCAGCCGCATCTGGTTAGACTGGAAGCTGACCCCAACATAGTTAGGAAAAGGCTAGGCAGAACATTACCATCTCTCCAAAGTTAAGAATGCAGACGTTTATGATTCCAATTACTATAATGAAAACCCAAACTTTACAACTGCTATAATTGAACAAAAACTAAAACTACTACCTATAATGTTAACAACCCAGAAGAACAATTATTTATTTATTTATTATATTTCAAATATTTAACCAAGTCTAAGTGTAGGTAGAAGAATAAAAAATTACTCACCCATTACAAGTGCTAGCCTTATCCGGCTGACATAGATCAAAAAATGTGGGCCTCGGAGACCCGACCACGCACTTCACGACCTCCAGTATGGTTAGATTGACCACCGACCCGTAGATGTAGTCGCGGTACAAGAACGCGGCTGACTTCGCGCTGGTCAGGTACTTGCTCTTCTTCAAGTTGTACTCGTCTTCGCGTTGAAGAGTCGTTTCGATTGCCCAAAGCTGGAAAGGAAGGAGTTGTTGAAATTTTTGTTAGGTAAATGACATTTTTTGAGTTTAACCCATAGGCGTATTCAGGGTCGGGCAACCACCCAATCTTCCCCACGGAAGCCAAGAGTCTAGCCAACTTGGAGTTCGAATTTGTGCCCGGTTGATGGCAATAGGCTCGCCCCCTATTACGTGATACTTAACTATAACGGCGAAATGAGTGTGTTACTATGCACCTCCGCCCAACCCTTCGGGGAATACCGGCATGATGTTATGTTATGTGAATTAGTTCTTTCTCTAATCTATTTATTTCCCTAACTCCCTTATTCAGCACAACTCGCATAGGGCAAGTTGCAGAAAATTTATTGGTGACACTAAATTTTGCACGTGGCGTCGTCTGTACAAGTTTCCATTGGACAAGACGTTACAGTACCACACAACTAAGAACAATAACAACCAATGGGAGTCGCTTATTTTTGCGCCACTCGCACTCATTGCGTCATCGTAAATATCATTTTTACTACAGTACTATACTTCATAAAAGATAGCTTGATCTCTGCGCCAGCTGTCAGTAAAATCACGCCTATGAAGTCCTAAATTTCATAATAGTACAGACAGTACCTGTCAATGTCATACTTTATGGGCATGCCAACCTAATGAATAACCGACCTAGGAATGTCAGTTTGACATATGTCGCAGAGATCAAGCTATCTTTTATGTAGTATAATAAACATTCGTGGTCTATAGTTGGACCGTTAATCTGATGCAGTAAATTGACAGTTCAAAGCAAAATAATGATACCATACTAAAACTAATAGTGTTGGGTAGTGAACGATTTCACGAAAAGAACGAATACGAAAAATTGTTTAATTTAAACAAATCTCTACAAATTCTTTGTACCTCTTCACGATGCTGTTCTCTTAGACCCAAATTGACTGATAGAGAATGCCTTATGACATTAAGTCCGCATTATGTAGGGACCACAATTGTGCATTGAAGTATTAAATAAATAAATAATTAACCTTAATTTCAGTTATTTGACGCTTCAAAAACGTCATATCAGTAGTTACTAGTGGTTACGGCTATTTTTAATAGTGATATATCGTGTTTTGATCCATTAAATTCAATAAAAAGTATGCATATAAGTACATTATTAAGTTCATTCGATTTTATTCATTTAATTCATGAACATAGTTGGCGGCAATAAGATTGACAAGCACACTATTTGGGACCCAGTGCATAATATCAGCAAGCACATTGGGTCATCCGCGCGACGGCGCAACGAGTATTCCCAAGGAGGGTTGATGTCAGGCAGGCGGCCGGTCATAAAACAATAAGCCTAAACCTCTAACAACATGGATTTATGAAATACATGTTGTGCCGACCCCACCTAGTGTAGGATAAGGGCAGGAAGAAGAAGATTCGATTTTATTCATTCTTTTTTTCACCTCGCTACCTTTTTTTTGTCAAAAACTGGTATCCTTCTAACTGTCAAGTTACTGCATCGAATTAACGGTCCAACTATAGAAGTCGCACTCAGTTCGGTAATGATCGGTTTTACGAAGTTTGCGACTTCTTAGTTATGTCGTACTATACCTACCTGTTAAACTGTCACTGTCACACAAATGTCAAACTTCTACATACCGCTGTCATGTCTATTATTTTGTAGATCGCAGATTGACATCCCTGGATACCTGAAAGTGTCTACAGTCGTTTCATATCAACTAATGACAGCTACCGATCTGGGGTCTAATAATACAACAATATCCGTATTGTTTTATTGTGTAATTAAACAAACAATGACAGACAGTCAATGTTCAAATGGACGTTTTAAATTAGCAAGCGAATGACAAGCTGTTGTCAATTTATTTTGCAAAATTGTCGTGCAAATGCTAACACCCATATTCTAAGACGTTCTTCCAAAACTTACTCGACTCGTACTCGACTCAGGACGGCCTCGAAAACACCTTCAAAATTGTATTCTTAGTCGCAACTTCAAGTGAACTTTGAGGTTCCTCGACGGAGTCATTACGTCATAATTTGAATTATCTGCATCGCGCAAATAACGCCGCGATAAATAATTGTAAGGCTTATCGTAAGCATAACATACGAACTTTGACACTTCCTTCCTTAAGGTAGGTTCTGTGGTACCTTGAGTTTGACAGATGATTTCTTACCTCGACTGAGTGACTGAACTATAACTACCGATGGTAGTGAGTCGAGGTGGAGTCGAGTCGAGTAAGTTTTGGAGGAACGTCTTAGAATATGGGTGTAAGATTGTTGACGTTTAGCAAATATTATTTTTGTAAATGAAAGAGTTAACCTGTCAATTACTTAAATCACTTCTAAACTTTGAGGAAGATTTAAAATGCAAAACGTAGTGTTTTAAAATAAAAGAAGTATTGTTTAGAAAATTTTGCTAATACACAGTTCTTAGAATGGTTTTGCTTACTGATAGTAGCATTTATTATTGGCAAACTGGGTATATAAGGTTAGTCGGAAAGGGGTACTAAGCCGCGGGCCACTTAATGTATCACTGATGATTGCTTTAAAAAGTGTTAAAATTTCAAAATTCGATAAAAACAATCCAAGCAATATTATTTTTATATTTTTCAAAAATTCTTCATTCCTGGATGAAGAATTTTTAAAAAAATCTGCTGTAGTTACGAATTCAGAAAATGGAGCTTCTAATCCGTGACCCCAAATATGACCTAAATGTAAATATAGATGAGCATAGATAGAAATTAGCATATTTTTTTATGAAATCTTTGAACAGCTATTTCTCTTAAATTAATGAGTTTTCGGGAAAGTTGTAGAACTAAAGTTATCCATTATTATGGGTACTTTAACATCCTTTCGGCTTAGTACCCTCTTCCCGATTAACTTAGTATAAATAGACTCGTAAGCTAATTTTACCTGTGATAGTTACTTCCATATGGGAGGGTCTACTATGCAAAGCTATGAGGTCTTTGCTTCATTATTGGTAAAGATACAATACTCTCAATTATAACCGATAACGCTCCGTAAATTATAGGAATCCGCCATAAGTGTTTGTATAAAATAAATTGTATAATGTCTTTTGAACATTTGTTCCTGTATCACTGTTTATTCTTTCGACTGATAACACACCAGGCCGAAATTACGGCATGTCCTAATAATAAACGCTCGCTGTTGTTAGGTACAGTTAAATGCTTCATTTTCATAGCAGCATCTGCATTGCATGACGTTAAACACATTGTCATAAATTGTACATCAACATGTATTTACCAAAACACACACCTGTGTACATAATTGAGTGTGGCCACAACAATAGCGTTTTAACGACAATAGTTTCTGATTTTTTGCCAAAATAGAACTTAGTCCGCGATTTCGTCCGCGTGAATTTTCATACAAACTTCCACCCCCTATTTTACACCCTTAAGGGTAGAATTTCCAAAAATCCTTTCTTAATGGATGCCTACGCCACAAAAGGAACCTGCTGTCCAAATTTCATGTTTCCAGCTTCAGCGGTTTAGGCTCTGCGTTGATGAATCAGTCAGGACAAGTAATTACACAACGTGTTACATAATTCCCCATGAAAAATGTAAATAATTCAAGTAGTCTTTTATGGTTGTTGTCATTTACCTCTCAGAGGAAATTAGGTAAGAATGTAAATAACTTTCTGGGTAGTCTACTCTTTAGTTTTATGTTTTCAGGGTTGCGTTTCAATGATGATTATTTTATGCTTTATCCAAAATCTTTTTTTGGGTTACTACGGTTTCCAAAAATTGCCAATAGACTCTTTACAAGGGGCCTTTTAACCCCCTTTCGGCTTTAAGGGTATTTTTGTAACACGTTGTATAATGTATAGATAAATAAATACTCACAACTAAATAAGGCACGATAACGGTGACTGCTGCTACTAAGGATATGGAGAAGGTGTCTCCAGTGTGAGGGTATGACAGCGCAGGATCATTGCACGTGAAGCCAGCACGCCGACTCGGGAGCGCGCCCACTTCCAGCAGGATACACACTGCTGCAACTGTTGAAGAAGAGAAACGGAGGTTAGAATAGGTTACATTTTTTTAAAATTCTTGTCTTGGTCGCCTATGTCCATAATCACATCTGATGGTAAGCGCAGATAGAATCTAAGATAGAGCACACGCATCCAAGGACTATTCCTTGGATGCGTGTGCTCTATCTTAGATTCTACTCCCTGGTGTAGAGGAATCCCTCTATATCTCTATAGATATAGAGGGATTCCTCTACACCAGGGAGTGCGAACCAATTGCACGCATGCCATTAATGGCACGCGACACAATACTTTGGGCACGTCACTGATCACAAAATTCATTATGCACTACGAAAAAAGTGTGAGGTAGGTATTATATGACAAAATAATCCCCAATAATCACAAAGTCAAAATTATTTGATGGCACGTATATGACCTCATTAAACATTTCATTAGAAAAATGGCACGATCGATCCACCAAGCCTGCTGGGTTTTGTTGAATCTTACAACAAGCGTCTATTCCCAGCGTGCGGTGAGAAAGTTTTATATTCTCGCCCATCCCCACACGGGAAGTTGAAAACATAAGCATAATCAACCCATTGCTGTCCCACAGCTGGGTACGGATCTCTCCTGAGAACGAGGAAGATTCAGACCTCAGTCCACCATGCAGGTCTGGTGCGGGTTGGCGGACTACACACACCATCGAGAACATTTTTAAACCCTCTGAGGTTTCCTCATGATGTTCTCCTTTACCGTTGCGAAAATAAATCATTATTCCTATCGTCTTGTGCAATTTATAAGTCTTACAGGTAGTTGCAGGGTTCTTAGCAAAAGGTTAGTAACCTATAATTACTTCTGTGCATTATTGCAATCCTTGCATCAGTAAGTTTCGCTAGCTGCTGGAGGCTACTGGTAATGGGTTAGTAGCATGCTATTCCAACTACTTATTAGTCTTTATTATGCTCATTTTTCATTAGATGACAAGATAGATTAAAAATAAGATAGGTAGACTGTTGCAAGCATTCCAAATGTTCCATAAGCACGTCAAGCACAAAATAATAAATAGTATTAGAGTGCGCGCAAGATAACTCTGCGCGCGACGGAGGGCGTGCTAAATGTTGCCATGATCGCAAAAATATAAAGTCCTACTTTTCAAGGAAAAGTAGTATATCGTGAGCATTAAAATTGGGCAGCCCTCTTGCTGTTTATTATATTTTAATTGAGCTAAGTTATGTACGTTTAAATTTACTACCTATCAATTAAATTAATTCGTATTTTTACGTAATTTGCAAAGGAAAAGAACTAAGGTTATAAATGTGCCGTGAGTGAATAAGAATGCAGTATGATTATTATCGGCTGATGAGGTCTATTATAATCTTTATTATTATATTTTCTTTTATTCCTAAAATCAGGTAGATGTAGTGACAAAGTTAATAAAACGGCAACATTATGGCGGAACATGATTAGTTCCGATTTTGGCCGCGCGCAGAGTTATCTTGCGCGCACTCTACATACAGAAACCTCACTCTCGAACTAATGTGTCAAATACAATAGTCGCCAAACTTTTTGACCAGTCTGAAGTCAAGCAAATGGTCGGGCAGTAGCAAAACTAGCATTTTGCTACTGCTCAAACACTTTCCGAACTTCAGAGCGGCCAAAAGGGTTTGGCGAGTAACCTGGAAAAATGTGCTCCGCGAAACCGAAATTGATCTTCAGTATTAGGCGAGAGCTCTCACGTTCTGCTACGCATTTGCAATCTTATTACATGTCGGTTCGGTCATTCGGTTAATTTTTCTTTCTTCCACTCCAGAGGTGAAGCGGTGCGTAGACATGTTTTGACACCTAAACAATAGTGACAGCTAGTTTACACAGAAACTGTTTACAGGACGGTTTATAATGGATCCGTTTTTATTTTGGTGATGGCGCCTGTAGTTGTATGAGCGAGTTCAAAATTTCACATACACGACAGTATTCCGAATCCAGTAAAAAATACTAGTCCGACATTTTTACACATTCCGTTTTGTCATCAAAAACTGGATGCAGGAATAGTATAAAACACGGATCCGTACATGAAGATGTACAGAGAAGTATGGGTGCCTTCACACACGATCCGTTATTTTTATCGTATCCTGCCTGCCTGATGCGACGCAGCTCTGCCATTTGTTTAACTGACCCGTCGATACAGACGTGAACAAGACATCCAGTACCGCTGTGTCAACGGGCTCTAACACAGGCCTGCGTCTAAAACGTACTAGAAGACAACTAGCAGCATGATCTGCATCGGTTTGGCTGATGCGGACATCGGCATATACGTCATCACTATTCACCACTAGCTATATAAAATCTTGACATCCTCAGAAAAGCTGACTAAAAAGATGGCAGATTAACAATATGCTTAATGCGTTTAGCCTTTTTCTTGGGAAATTTGAATTACCTGAAGATGGCTCTTCCGTAACCTGTTATGCAGCATTGGTGTGAATTCTATATGGAGAGGACACGCAACATATCCTC
This sequence comes from Amphipyra berbera, assembly GCA_910594945.2. Lineage (NCBI taxonomy): Eukaryota > Metazoa > Arthropoda > Insecta > Lepidoptera > Noctuidae > Amphipyra > Amphipyra berbera. The sequence goes on from OU343138.1 coordinate 15,599,417, forward strand.
CATAAGGCTATCTGATTACTTAATACATCTCGCATCCTGACTGCCTAGCCCCTTATCTGTTAAACAATAATAAAACCTCTATAGATAGCCTCGCCTAGAAATGAAGGGACAAAGTTCATGTTATTCAATGCTTGCCCAGCTTTTACCGGAAACTCATTAACTTTGGATGAATAGCAGTTCGTAAGACACGACGAACATTAAATGTTGGAAGAGGGATGCGGCGATTACAAATCTTAAGTGCTGGGTCTAAAGATCATCGAGATTTTCGCAACACAATATCGATTGTAGTAAATAATTTTACGAATTATATCACGTTCCCAGGTGTATCCAATAACAATATCGATATTGTATTTTGTATCGATAAGTTCCGAAATAAAACCATCGATCAAATTATCGATTTCACACATAAACATAACATCACGCCTGTATTCCCTAAGTTGGCTAAGTATTCAGCCACTAAAGCCAAGTGATAAATGATTTTTATTTCTGTAAATAAATCTGTTACAGACACTTTTACAAGTCAATGTAATGTTTTTTTAAGACTAGATGGCGCCGGCATTCCCTATCTGACTAGCTCTGAGAAGATAAACCGAAACAAACTCAGAGGTCAAAGTCTCTTTTAAAGTCCAGACATTGTGCTATAAAAACTATGCGAGTGTAACAATGTAGGGCAACGTCTGGAATGGCCTTTTGAGGAAAGTGCCCTAGCAGGTTTGAGTTGACCTGTCCTAACTGATAGCACGCATGCATCAGTCATCGCATAGCTCAAACCTTATTTTAGGGAGCTCGACAACCCGACTGCCGCACGACGCTATCAATCAAGCTCAATGATTTCCAGAACCATCCAAATATAATTTCTGCTGCTTAGATATTTTCACATCGGCCAACGCAGACAATTGCTAGCGTTAACACTTTCTAGACAGGCCGACTTGCAGGCAGACTGCAATTATCGCTACAATCTAATCTGTTAGTACTGTCAGTCAAAACGTTTGTTCATAAGATAGCTGGGCTATAATTAACTTGTGCTGACTTTTAACTTGAATTCACTTGCACGCAAAATTTGTTTAGGCCAATGTTTTTAACCGACTTCAAAAAGGAGGAGGTTCTATATTCGATTGGTATTTTTTATGTATGTACATCCTGAGATTTATGATCCGATTTACGTAATTCTTCTTTAGTTTGATGCGGAATAGTTGCCATTTGGTCCCATAAAAATTTAACATAGTTTGGCCCAGTAGTTTTCATTTTATGAAAAAAAAAATTAATGAACATTTTAGTTTACGTGGACGATGTAATTATTCTACCTGATGTAATCTAGAAAAACCCTACTGTAGTTTACAGAACAACATAGTACAGACACTAAAAAGTAAAAAAAAAACTACGTTTAAAAAAACCAACTTCAAAAACTAAAAAAAATTAAAATAACTTAATAAAGATTTAATTTAATACACCTCTTATGCAAACCTAATACCTTTACCATAATATAAAATTAACAGTTTCAGAAGTCGGTGCCTTCAATTTGGTTCAGCGTGGATTAGCACCGACTTCTGAAACGGTTAATTTTTATTATTAAACGGTTATATTTAAGTAGCTTGTCTTCGTATGTTGGTTTGTGTTTAGTATTTATCTAAATTATTAAATGTTTTGTAACTAGACGGGGTTGGGATCGAATTACATCACGATATGGTTTCGTTACATCAATTTCACTACCCAAACTTAAAGCGTTGGATTAAATTGTCTGGCTCTGTGGGATACGTGCTTGATTCGGTTAACACAGGTTCAAGGGACTTTATATCGAAATTATACAGTTTATTTCAAATTGTACAGTTTATTTCAAATCTTGCGACAGATATTCCATCTACTTCTACTTAACCGATTCTTCTGAAACTTCGCACACAAATTCAATTCCCATTACAATACAATCTATATATAAATAAAAATGAATCGCCAAATGTGTTGCTAAGCGCAAAACTTGAGAACGGCTCAACCAATTTGGCTATTTTTTTTTTATATAATCCTAAAGGCACAAGGAACGTTGTATGGAAAGAAAAAACATACAAATTACGTGGAAAATAGTAAAAACAACACTTTTCTTTTCCCACTACAGGCCAATAACTTTTGACAGAACGAAGTCCGTCCGGGCAGCTAGTATTATAATAATTTCAGCCTTCAGTCATCAAATCCTGATGCTGCAGGGGTATAGCAAGATAAAAGTTTAACTTAAACTTTTTTTTTATTTGTAATAGTTTTAGGTATAAAAAGATAGAAAATAGAGAGACCTAGGACCCACACAAAAATGTGTTCGTCTGTTTGTTTGATACTTCTTTACAATTAAACTACTACAATAACTGACTTGTTGATTTAGTAGTCACAAGCGCGACTGCTGAGCATGGGGTCCTGGGTTCGATCCCCAGGTCGGGCAGTGTTATTGGGTTTTTCCATTAGGAATTTCTCAGTAGCAGCCCGGAGCCTGGATTTATGCCCGGTTATTGGCAATAGGCTCGCCCCCATTACATGGTACTTAAACATAACTGGTGATACGAGGGTGTACTAAAAACACCTCTGCCGAACCCTTTGGGGAATACAAGGCGTGATGTTATGTATATATGTAAATAATTATACTGAAACTTGGCACAGAGCTAGCCTGAAGCTTGGAAAAAAATATAATGATACATTCTATCGATGTACCATACGACAGAAGTAGAAATTCTTCAGGTGCTAAAAACCGCAAATGCCGTTTGGAAAAATGGCGGAGTTGCTTGTCCTTTACCATTTTTCCTCACGATCGGCAGTGGTGCCGATTCTCTTATTCACCAACTAAACTAAAATTAGATAATTGCTATCTTGTACTAACAGACAGCGCGAGAAAAGGACGGAGATAGATGAGAACTAAGTCAGAGCTGTTGTTTAGTTAGATTAGGTCGATTGTTGTTTGAGAGGGTTATTTTGGACAGAAACAACGTCCTTTCTTTACGCTCCATATATAAGTACTAAAAAACTCAACTGCTTCTAATGTTTGGACTGTATATGCATAGGTGTAATTAGATAGATAGGTTGTATACATTCATACCTCAGCGACAAAATAGATAGGTACAGAAGTCAATCTACATACCAGTGCGCTCGAGCAACGCACACATAGACACTGCTCACGGACACGATATCTCGGACCGTTTGGGACTAGAGTGCGAGTGCGTGCGAGCGCGAGTGCCATGCGCTTGAGAGAGATATATATATATAGATAGAGCGACCGCCAAGCGTAGGTATGAAAAGTGAAGTACATACATGTGATTGACTTCTGTACCTATCTGTTTTGTGCCTCAGCTCGCAATGTTCGCATAGCGATATTTTAAAACTATTAGGATAGATGTCAAACTAGTTTACACCTTGAATTTCATCGTGTTTTTAGTCGACATGTTCTATTTGTCGTCTTAAGTATGGAAATTTTAGTTTAACTAAATTTGACAGCTTTTATTTACGTCCGTCTCTTTCTTATTTTATTAGAGTGAAACAGATGGCAATAGCCTAAATGAAGTTTTATTTGTGTACAACAGAATATACACCATTGGCATAATCTCATCATTATTTTATGACAGCCTCGTTGGTCTAGTCGCCAAACGCGACTGCTGATGGTGAGGTCCTGGGTTCGATCTCCAGGTCGGGCAAAGTGTTATTGGGTTTTCTGTGTTTAATTCCTCGGTAGCAGCCCGTACTTTGGATTTGTGCCCGGTTGATGGCAATAGGCTCGCCAACTATTACACGGGACTTAAACATTAATGGTGAAATGAGGGTGTTACTATACACCTCTGCCCAGCCCTTCGGGGATTACAGGCGTGATGTTATGTTATGTTGTTTGAGTCATTCCTTTCTTCTTTTCGTATGGTTAGTGACTACCCTGGTGTCAGAGTTTATGCCGCCCACGGGCCTCTGACTTGGCTTCACATGCCTTCGAGAAATATCTTTCAGGCATGCCGGTGTCCTCACGATGTTTTCCTTCACCGTTTTTTTTAAGCTAGTGATAATTATCCAATACGCACATGAATCTGAAAAGCCAGAGGTGCGTGCCTTGGGTTCGAACTCGAGACCTATGACTTGGGAGTCCGACCGTCACACCACTAGGCTATCACTGCTATTCCCTATGACTGTACTTATGTTGAGGTCACCTTCCAAATTCCAATCTAACCAGCAGGCACCCGATGGCTGGGTATTAGTCTTTACACGGCAATCAACTAGTAAGACATCAATTAAGCTATGTATAATTTGCCCATTCGTCATAATGTTGTGGCTCCACCTCCAAGCGGACATAATAAATAGTTGTAAATCATATTCCTGCGAATTCGACCTGAATACTTACTTTAACGACAAAATTAAATGTACAGACAGACATACCTACTCGTGCTTTGAAAACTAATAGTATTGTAATGAGAATTTAAGAGACCGTTCCCGTTTCACAGGTGTCTCGCTCTAACTTTAAGCCTTTTTTAGAGTTCCGTACCCAAAGGTTAAAACGGGACCCAATTACTAAGACTCCGCTGTTTGTCCGTCCGTCCGTCTGTCACCGTGATAGTTAGACAGTTAAAATTTACACAAATAATGTATTTTTGTTGCCGCTATAACAACAAATACTAAAACACAGAATAAAATAATTATTTAAGGGGGCTCCCATACAACAGACATGTTTTTTTTTGCCGTTTTTATAGATAATGGTACGGAACTCTTCGTGCACGAGTCCGACTCACACTTAGCCGGTGACGAATATAAAAAATAAAAGAAAAACATATAGACATAACCAAAGTCTTTCTTAAATTATTACAGATTTTTTTTAATATCGGCTCTGATTTGAAGAAGGAAACAGGGAAATACGAAAGTACGATTTCGCTAATAATTTTATTATTGCACAGGAGAAATCAGTCCGAGATGCAGTTGTCTCTTTCGCGCTCAATTGTGAAGATTTGCGGGAGGAGTGGGACGGAAATAGGTCGCTTAAAAACCTATTCTTCAAGTATTTTGCAGCCCGCGTTTCCTCTTAAGACTTTTTAAGCGATTTCTGGGCTACTTCATACAAGGATGAATCATCCCTCATTATTCAAACTATCACCCATAACAAGACCATTAAAATAACTTTTATTTTCACCTCGTGACCGTTTCGGATGTAAACCGTTGACATGGTAATCAGTTTGTTTTGTTCGAAGGCTTTTATTTTTATGCCCTATAAACTTTTCAATGGACAACAATGGTTTCAACGGTATCGTTTTGTGGAACAGATTTTATGAGTTACTGGAACATAATTATATTTTATTAAAAGTTATTAAATTTTAAATCAGTTTTCTGATTAATCAATAAATTAAATTTAAATACTGTCGGGCGCTTGTGGGTTGTATTCTGGAATTTGTTAATTTCCGGCGAATTCGTAAGGAATAATTTATTTAAAAATTAATTATTGCCTTGAGTAATAATAAAATATGAATGACCGATAAAATTTGTGGAAAAATAAATAACAGCTTACACAGAAACTGTTTACAGGATCCGTTTTTATTTTGGTGATGGCGCCTGTAGTTGTATGAGCGAGTTCACATACACGACATTATTCCGAATCCAGTAAAAAATACTGGATCCGTTATCCTGTCTGCCAGATGCGACGCAGCTGTCATTTGTTTAACTGATCCGTCGGTACAGATGTGAACAACACATCCAGTACCGACGGATCCGCTGTGTAAACGGGCTCTAAGATAAGCACTTATTAAAGTTACATTCTTAGTTTACGGTTAAGTTTTCATAGTTAAACTACAATAAACTTGTGTGTCTGTAAATTAAATATTTATTTAAAAAATAATTTTATTGACATGTAAGATTTATAGAGCCATTGTTGATTCTCGTGTTATTTTAGACATAACATAACATCACGCCTGTATTCCCCGAAGGGTTGGGCAGAGGTGTAGTCACACCCTCATTTCGTCGTTATGTTTAAGTCCCATGTAATAGCGAGCTTGATGCCATCAACCGGGCACAAATCCAAACTCCAGGCTGCTACTGATTCCAGACGGAAATACCCAATAACACTTTGCCCGACCTGGAGATCGAACTCAGAACCTCACGATCAGCAGTCGCGCTTGCCATCCCTGGACCTAGTTTTTTTTAGAGTACCTAGTTGTTTTTAGAGTTTAGTTAAAATACCTATGTGTTTTTTTATTTGTAAAATATTTTCAATCACATTGAAACCATTTCTAAATACAATCTATTACATAGCCATCCTATTATTCAAAGCTAGACACATTTTCTACCAAATAAAGCTTGGCATTCACGTCACATAATTTGATAGTGACTGACTCATGACTCATATCCAGGTGGGCAACTTATCATCTATTTAGTAAGACCGATACAAATCTCTAATTTGACAGCTACTGCTGCAAGCATAATGATGAATCGTACTATGCGGGCGGTTAGGGCGAGCCCATATTATTGTTGGGGCTATGAAACCCATTTGTAGGTACTTTATTCGTCCACTAGCGGGCCGTCCCGGCTTCGCACGGGTGGACATTTTCCCCGTTTTTGCAACATTTTTAATTTATGCTCCGCTCCTATTGGTCGTAGCGTGATGTTATATAGCCTATAACCTTCCTCGATAAATGGAATATCCAACACAAAAATAATTTTTCAATTCCAACCAGTAGTTCCTGAGATTAGCGCGTTCAAACAAACAAACAAACTCTTCAACTTTATAATATTAGTATAGATTTTTGTAATTAAGAGGCAGCTACTAAACATAATTATTTTATTATTATTATATTCAATCTATAACAGTGATAGCCCAGCGGTTGAACGCTTGCCTTCCATGCACGAGGGTCTGAGTTCGATCTCGGCCCGTATATCTGACTTCGAATTCATGTGCGGATCTGAATTTGATTATCACTTGCGTTAACGGTGAAGGAAAAACATCGAGAAGAAATCTGCACACCTGAGAGGTCTCCATAAAGTTCTCGATGGTTTGTGTTGTCTGCCAACCCTCACCAGGACAGCATGGTGGACTAAGGCCTAAACCCTTCTCATTCTGAGAAGAGGCCCGTGCCCAGCTGTGGGACAGTAATGGGCTAATTATGTTATATTCAATCTTTATCGTCCCACTGTTGAGCAAAGGCCTCCTGCTGCATCTTCCACTTCCACCCTTCTCTATTATAGACCGCTTGTCGCCGTTGTTTAGATCTCGCAAAAGTGGTGAGAAGAACTCGACGCCTTTGACAAAGATTCTATTATATTTACTTATATTACATAGAAATAATGATAAGGGGCTCCTGGCTAATTACCAACCGCGCGGTTCATTCGATATGCGAGGTTAAGCTGCGCTTACCGCGGTCAGTCTGTGGGTGAGTAACCATTCGTTACACATCGAGACCCCTCCGTGCCTCGGAGAGCACGTAAAACAGCCGGTCCCGGGTATCACACGAATACTTAGACAGTCGTTACGGGAATCAGAAGCCCGAAAGTCTGACAACCAGTCTAACATAGGATATCGGAATTACTCTGTAACTGGGTTGCGGAGGTCTGATGGCAGTCGCTCCGTGTAAAATACTAGTATTCAGCCGCATCTGGTTAGACTGGAAGCTGATCCTAACATAGTTGGGAAAAAGGCTAGGCAGAACGAACCTAGAAATAATGATTGCTGCTTAAATTATCCAATATATTGTTACAAGGAACGTTTGCTGTCATTATCACGATAATTGGTGCTTTTAGAGTACGGGAATATGCTACTCCTCAAATGTTCTCGAACAATACAAAACGTAATTGTGAAATATTAGCAATTTCCTTTAGCAATAAAAAAACTGTACGAATGATTTTAACACAACGCCGTTATAACAATATTCTTGTAATAAATATTTATTGCAAGTGGTTGTAAAATATATTTTATTGTTATTTTAGCTCTTCACCACATTATTACGTATGAAACAATGTACAAATAGTTATACTACGCTATTTCGAATACATTGATGTGGACCAACCTTTAGTTTTCGACCTCCTTCCTTTCATCTATAATTTGAATGATAAATTATTACGTTGTAAGTACATTTTGAGGTAAACGTCATTCTAGGTAACTAAAATCTGTACAATCGTTACTTAAACAATAATGTGGCCTAGTGTAAAACTTAGGTGTTTCTGGACCGATAAAAAATTAATGTCCATTCATTTAAACAAGGATTGTATTTTTAATATTACAATAAAATTATTAATGTTATAAAAACTGCTGAGCGCCACATACGACTAGAATGGTGGTGTTGTTGATTGCATTGCATTGGGCATCCCGCGCCGCACAGTGGGCTGAAAATCGATCTTTATAGACTTAGGAATCAACTTACCAAATCGTTTTTTTTGACAGGTTTTTGTTTTGATGGGTTCAGATGTCGTATATTGATCAATTTAATGCTATTTCCATTATTTTATATCTGTCTATATTGTTTTTAAAACATGCATTAAAATCAAGTTAAAACCCCATTATAAGTGAATAAAAATATCGCAATATATCAATAGGACACATTTCAAACAATTAAAAAGAAACATGAATAATTAAAAAAACTTAAAAAATAAACAATAAAAACTAAGTTTATGAAGATCGATGTTCAACCCAGCGGTCGTTGCCGATGTCGCCTGTGTGTTTTAAGAGCAGCCTGCGCGCACGCATACAAGGCGACACCTAGTCTTAATAACATGTAGTTTAAAGTATCAGATAATTTATCCTAATTTTGTTAAAATGCCTTACAAAATCCTCTATATTGAATAATATAATACATTTTGGACTTATTTAGTATGCAGTACATGGTTTTACCGTTATAGGGTCAGCAGATTTCTCAGCGGTGCCTTATGCAGTGATATTTATAGAACGAAGAGGTAATAAACTTCTATAGTCGTGCCGACAAGTAATCAATTTCCTTCAGTAGGACAAGTCGTTGTACGCTTGCCTTCAATGCAGAAGGGTCTGAGTTGGATCCCGGCACGTACCTATGACTTTTCGAATTCATGTGCGGATCAGAATTTGATTGCCAGTTGCGAAAACGGTGAAGGAAAAACATCGTGAGGAAACCTGCACACCTGAGAGGGCTCCATAAAGTTCTCGATGGTGTGTGTAGCCTGCCTACCCATACCTGGCCAGCGTGGTGTACTAAGACCGAAACCCGACTCATTAGTGATCAGTCCAGTAGTGGGCTGTTTATTGTTAATATTTGGCAATATTATAAATATTGTGTTTTAGTACATACAGAATAGCTATTCTAGACTAGTCATCATCTCCCTGCCCTTATCCCACACTAGGTGGGGTCGGCACAACATGTATTTCGTAAATCCATGTTGTTAGAGGTTATGGCTTATTGTTTTATGACCGGCCTCCTGCTTGACATCAACCCTCCTTGGGAATACTCGCTGCGCTGTCCCGCGGGTGACCCAATGTGCTTGCTGATATTATGCACTGGGACCCAAACTGATATTATTATGCTTGTCAATCTTATTGCCGACGACTAAGCAGACTATGTTCTTCTTGGTGGAGTATTCTAGACTAGTCCTCGTCGTGAAAGTTTCTATAAATGGAGAGTGCATACTTAATGATATAATCTGCAATATATGAACTTTATTGTATGTTATATAATTTGAATGAGATTTGCCGCCATGTTGATAGCGACAGACATGAGTAATTAGAGCTGAGTCCCTGTCACTTTCATACTAAGATGAATGTTATACTTAGTGTTAGCGACCATAGTTTCCGATCTTGGGTGGTTCGATTCCTTCAACTGCAGGGGGTAAGGGCAATGTTTATAAAAAGATATGTGCCAGTTTTTTATGGTTTGGAATTGTGCGGCTTTTATCAGGTACAGTCACGTGTAATAATATGTATACACATAGAGAAATTCAAAAGCGATTTGCTTCTAAAATATCTATTAGAATCATGAAATATTACACACATTAGTTTCTACAAATACATACGAATTATGGTTTCGAATTGTTCTTAATTATAATCTATTTTCTTAAAGAAACTAGCTTTTTAAGTTCGCTATGTGTATATATATTATTACACGTGACTGTACCTACATGAGTACACCTTAAGATAATAGGCTCATAACAATCTTCTCTTACTAGGCGTAAATATTTTCTATGATATTTTAAAATTAAATAAGTATAGATTTTAAGTAGTTTTTTTTTATTATTGACTCCACACTGGAATTATTTCTCCTGTATCGTAGGTGAGATTACAAACACAAATATTCACACGCACAGACGTCCAGACCCGGAAGAACCATTTGTAGACCATACAAATATTTGATCCGTGCGGGAATCGGACCCATGACCCGTAGCGCAGAAGCCAATCGCTCAGTCACTACACCAAGCGTGTCGTCAAACCTATACCTATATTTAAACGGTTTTGGGGTGTGTGTGTGTGTGTGTGTGTGTATGGGTGTATTCTGCCCACGCACTCCATACTAGAGCATAGTGGACTAAGGAGTAATAGGCTGAGAAGGTTAGGTATAGTCCGCGCGCAAGTGCTAGTCACCTGCTGAGGTATGTGAGTGGCAGGCTGGTAGGAGGGGGGGTACTAAACAATAGACGCGCTTTGTCAGTTCGCTTTGTCTTCTCTACCGCGCACCCCTCTGCCGCTCCCATACCTCAGGAGGTGACTAGTACTTGCGAGTGGACTATAGTCTATCCTTGGCTGGGAATCACACCTATTCCAATATCTGCTCATCCCTCTAGGAGAATGACTTGAAGTTCTAACAAAACATTCGTAAGTACCTTTTGTTCTAATTACAATTGTAATTAAATAGGTACAATAATTGCAATATTGTGTTGCATGCGGTTTTACACCTGCATTGGTACTTGGAAGACCACAACTAGAACAATTGTAACGAATACCTGCATACCATTGATTCATTGGTACCTTAAGTATATTACATAAAGTACTTATGTACCATTTTTTTTATTTGAATATATTTTTTTTTTTGCAATAGAAAGTTGGGTTTCACTAATATGAACATGGCATGGCAGGAAGGAACGCTGACACCTGAGATACAGGACAAATGTTCCTAGTTTGGGTGTCAGGAGTTTTACACAACGTGCATTTACTTACATCTACCTATAAGGATATAACTTATTTTAGTACATAATGCATTGTAAACCCTTTGTTTTCTCCTTGTTGTATTAGGCTTATGAAAATAAATTATTATTAATACCTTGGATTCACTAAGGGACATATAGAGCAACATGCCACGGGACTAGACTCGGGAAACCTACGTGAATGTCGCGGAACAAGTCCTTCGCACACACCTGCGCCCGCTCTAGAACCGTCGGCTTGCAACATGTCCCGCGTCACGTAGAAATGAAGCACAATGTTGCGCGCAACGTTTCGGGGCAGTGTGCACCGTTGCAGTGTCACGTAGACTCAATATTGCGTGTCATGTTGGGGTAAATTTTACCCTCTAGTAAATCAAGGTTTAAAAAAAATCTGAACAATCTGTCATCGTATGCGCATATCTATACTAATATTATAAAGCTGAAGAGTTTGTTTGTTTGTTTGAACGCGCTAATCTCAGGAACTACTGGTTGGAATTGAAAAAATATTTTTGTGTTGGATAGTCCATTTACCAGGAAGGTTATAGGCTGCATAACATCACGCTACAACCAATAGGAGCGGAGCATAAATGAAAAATGTTGCTAAAACGGGGAAAATGTCCACCCGTGCAAAACCGGGACGGGCCGCTAGTTAGCAATATTTTAGCTCGATACTGTCATGGGTGACCTCCCCGCCATATTCGCTTGGTGTCCTGTTTATACCATAAAAGGGTACAACTGTCGGTGATAAGCCTCAAGTATGTGCGAGTTCTAGATTTCTTAGCTTAAAAATATTTTGTAGACATCTGGTGACATGGTTACATTTGTTGTCAATACTATGTCGGGGTCAGCTTCCAGTCTAACCAGATACGGCTGAATACCAGTATTTTACACGGAGCGATTACCATCAGACCTCCGCAACCCAGTAACTGGGCAATGCCGATATCCTAAGGTTAGATCGGTTGTCAGAGTTTCGGGCTTCTGACCGTAACGACTGTCATAGGTATTCGTATGATATCCGGGACCGACTATTTAACCATAAATACCATTTCTCAGGAAAATCTTTGGATAGTCTATTATAGCATAGGAAGGTTGGTTGGGATAGGAAAGTTACGCATATTGAGACACATTTATTGCCGGATAAAAACATAGACGGAAAGCTTGACACACCACTAGGTAAATTTAAAAATTAGTTCCATTTTAGACGCTTTTTCGGAACTGTATGTCTGGCCCGCTGTATTTTTGGTTTGCTATTGCCCGGTTCCTATAGCCAGAAACGAATCGTTTTCCTTACCAACGGTAGCATTTTTATTTCCAAACTATAACAAACAAATATAAATGGAATCGTAAGATAATTTAACATGTGATAGACACTAACGTATGGAAGTTTCTACTATGCGAAGCTATGGGGTATTTGCTTCATTATTGGTAAAGATGGAAGAGTCTTAATTTTAATCAATTACGCTCGGTAAATCATAGGAATCGGACATATAAGAAGGTTATTTTACCACAACACGTCTTATTTAACCGAAGATAGATCGCGTATCTGACTCTCAAAGTATCGGTTGAAGATTGAGAAAACCACATCGCATCAGTTATCCCTCTACAATTTTTTACCTGATTAAATATCGCGACATTTCCCATCAATTTGATGCAAAACATACATAAAACATAATTAGCCCATTACTGTCCCACTGTTGGGCACGGGCCTCTTCTCAGAATAAGAAGGGTTAAGGCCTTAGTCCATCACGCTGGCTTGGTGCGGGTTGGCAGACTACACACACCATCGAGAAATTTATGGAACCCTCTCGGGTGTGCAGGATTCCTCACGATACTTTTCCTTCACGGTTAACGCAAGTGGTTATCAAATTCTGATCCGCACATGAATTCGAAAAGTCAGAGGTACGGGCCGGGATCGAACTCAGACCCTCCTGCATAGAAGGCGAGCGTTCAACCGCTAGGCTGTCACAGCTTTTGATGCAAAACATGCAAATACTAAATAACTGTTTTATACAAACGTTTGTAGTAGCAGTCTGTACTGCCGGTCCTTATCGCTGTCCAGGCAACACCAATCTCGTGCACTCACATTTGACCGGTTTTCTATTCGATCTCCAATAGAGATGGGGTCGTTTATCTAATAAATCGACTAATAAATCGATTAATTAATTGACATGTGCACGGAAAAGTCGATTTCGATTTTATGTAGATTACTTCATTAGGTAAAGGAAACTGTTTACCACAAGATAATGTTAACAAATGGTCTGATTGGCATACCTATAATCAGTCGCCATGGGCAGACAGTAGTCAGAAAGTCAGACAACTGCTCTAACCTTAGGATATCGGTAATATTTTGGACTGCAATCGAAATATTTGGCGATACCCATATCCCAGGTCAAACTGTAAAAAATTGATACAATCAAAAACATTAGGTAACGTAACAAAACAAAAGGAAAAAATTAAAAGTATTGAGGCAAGTCTGGCATTCCATTTAAAAAAATAGCTTTCGGACTGGGCAATCACGTAGCAGTAGGATGACTGTGATAAGAGACTAATTATTTATGTATTATAAATGTACTTTATTCCATAGATGATTGACCGGATCTGGTAGGATTAGAAGCTGATTGAACATAGTCAGGAAAACGCTAAGACAATGATGATAAGTAGTGATTATAGAAACTTGCGGCAAATGCATTCTTAATGGTAAAGCGATTAGCAATTATTCTCCAATTAAGGGTCACCGACTGAGACAACTTAATAGGGTGCTATGTCAAATTAGTCTGGTATTCGAAGAAGCTGATAATTGCTACGATTTATAGAACTATTACAGCTTTGCTCATAGATCTTTACGTGCCTTGAAGTAGTATAAAAACCTTTTGCGACAATTCCTACAAAGATAGAGTCTTGCGGTAATACAGATAGGACCCATACTTAAAATGGCGACCCTAACAATTTACCGACCAAAAGCCTGAAAAATAATGTATCTTAAATTCTTTCTAAAAGAGAAAGAATATAACATAACATCACGTTCGTATTCCCCGAAGGGTTGAGCAGAGATGTATAGTAACACCCTCATTTCACTGTTATGTAAGTCCCATGTAACAGAGGGTGAGCCTTTTGCCATCAATCGAGCTCAAATCCAAGCTCTGAGCTGCTACTGCGGAATTCCATACGAAAAAACCCCATTAACACTTTACCCGACCTGGGGATTGAACTCAGGACGTGAGGTCCTGGGTCAGCAGTCGCGCTTGCCACCACTAGACCAAGAAGCTACATGGAAATTCGAATCAAAGACTGTCAAATCCAGAGCGATCGTACAACAATGAGGTGACAACGAAACGACGTAGGTCCAAAAAATCTATCGTCTAAGTACCTTAATACTGGTCATTCCAAGTAGCACAACATGCGCATCACTAATCTCGAAGATTTCCATGTTAATTGACACACGGAAAACGTCCGCCGATAACGAAAGTGTCATGGCGCCACGAAATTAATTAGCCGAGACAGTAGCCACGTAATGATTGGAAGGTGATTAGGCAATACGTGTTATTTATAGCTATAGTCCATGGTTTCGGAAGTGTTGGCGCTTGAACAAATGTTTGGACTTGGTAATTATGGTTATGTAACCCATGGGACCAATCGCCATCTGTCTTGCTCTTCGCTGGCTTGTGGGCAATAATAACATAAAGAGACGCCTATGTCCAGCAGTGTGCTGCGATATGCTGTTGATAACGAAAGAGAAAGAACTCGTGTCAAAAATATATCATAAATGTCAGTTGAGGGTTATTTTTGAATTAGTAACCAAATTCCACCAAACTATAATGGCCGTTACGAGCTAATGTGATAATGATAGTCCAATGCAAGCCACAATAATACGACGTCCACAAGATGGAGACGAGACATCAATCAATGTAACTAATCAATCAGAACACTTACGTCAAAATCGCATCAACAATAACAATATTATTACGCTATCAAACAAAATAATAGACCGAGACAGACAGGGTACCTAATAATGAAAAGTTGAGCATTGTCTAAGAATAAAAAAAGTTTTATTTTATTTTAAATAAAATAACTTAATAAAAAACAAACAATAAACTTAATATCATAGCCCTGGTTCTAATCGTCTATTCAAGCGAAACACGTGTAAGAGATTCAACTCCTTACTAATGACTTCCCATTATCCTTGAAGAAGTCTAAAGCCTATCGACCCTGAAGAAGAAGGTCCTTGACGCGGTCGCGTGTTTCAGGAGACCTTGAAACCTTACAAGGGCAAGTATTAGGGATAAATAAACAACCTTCAAGGGTTGAAGGTGAATGAAGTTTCTAATTACTTGTTGTTAGGAATGTTTGAAGACTTTGGTGCTTTGTTTTGTTTGAACCTATTATTAGTATTGTATGTTTTAGGTGTGTTATTAGCAAAATTTCAAACATCATTGTTTTGGACTGGTTTTTAAATATTCAAAGGCATTTTGACGCTATTTTTGGAATCCCTAATCAATATTTCATCATCAACCGATAATAACCGTGTTGGAGGTATAGCATATTAGGTGCTAGCATTTAGTAAATCATTTGTCAAGAGTGATTTATGTTAATTCAAAGTCTACTATTATTTCTGGGAACTGCTTCGATGGTCTAGTGGTGGTAAGCGCGACTGCTGATCGTGAGGTCCTGGGTTCGATCCCCAGGTCGGGCAAAGTGTTATTGGGTTTTACCCTGTGGAATTTCTCAGTAGCAGCCCGGAGTTTGGATTAGTGCCCGATTTATGCCAATAGGCTTCCCCCCTATAACGTGGGACCTAAACATAACGGCGAAATGAGGGTGTTACTATACACCTGTGCCCAACCCTTCGGGGAATACAGGTGTGATGTTATGTTATGTGTTAATTTTGGGCAAAATATTAATCGACAACGGTCCAAATATGAAAAACAGAGACTCTGTATCCAACTCCATTCTTGTTGCTACTATAATAACAATTGGTGCTTTAGCTATTCGTTCTGAAGCGATTATCAATAGTAGTCCAATATGGCAATAAAATCCAATACAGTTATTTTAAGGGCGTGAGAATCCAAAAGCGATTAAGTTCCACGTTAATTAAAGGTCTTTAGTTATAATAGAAATCGATTGTGACGTAATAGGACAAGTAATCATAGTGTGCCACTTTCGATTTCCGTATAGAGTGAAACCAGACATTGGGGACAATTACATACAATGTGCGGTCTTGGCATTCTTTTTCTTATAATTCGTAATCTTTCTTTCGTCATCCCTTCTTATGATGAAGGTGATGATTTTTGTCACTATCAAGTTAGTAATCCAGATTGTTCAACAGAGTCAAAGCGTTTTTTATCTTCAGGTTTTTCCTGACCAGATCTTCAAGGTTATTTTAGATTCTTAGCCTAAATCCCTAAATGATAAACGATTTTTGTTTCTGTAAATAAATCTGTTACAGACACTTTTACAAGTCAATGTAATGTTTTTTATTTAAGACTAGATGGCGCCGGTATTTCTTATCTGACTAGCTCTGAGAAGAAAAGCTGAAACAAACTCAGAGATCAAAGTCTCTTTAAGCCAATAGCTATGTACTACCACACGATACTTTCGCGGTTTGTTTCTTTATATCAATTTATTTATGACCAAATGAATGGTTTTCAACACTTGCACAAATCACTATATTAGCTAGTCCCATTAATAACACAACCAAATTAATCATATTCCACTACTTCTTCTTCTTCCTGCCCTGTTCCAAGTTACTTGGAGTCGGCGCAATACGTTTTCCACTTCCATTCTTCACTGTCAGCCGTCTCATTATCATTTACTCCCTTATCTTTCATATCCTCCCTTACACAACCCATCCATCTTTTCTTTGGTCTCCCTCTCCCCCTCCATCCATCAACATTAATATTCATCACTCTCTTAGTCACATGTGTTTCATCCCTCATCACATGCCCATACCAAACCATAAATCATATTTCACTACTACACCATTAATTTAATATTTCAATACAACAGCATATTTGTACGCACATATCCAAGATCAGTAGCTGCCGACGTATAACCACCATAAAATTAAAATTCTCTTCCTACTAATTTATTATCACAATGGCCAGTAGGTGGCCCTACATTCTCACACACGTGTTTCGTATAACGTATAAACAAATCATAAATCTTCAGCTGTGGACAACAAAGGGTCATAATTACAACAGTGAATTAGTATTATTAATATAAGACATTGGTCAGTTACTGATTCGGAAGAGAAAGCATGCGTAGGTGACGCGTGGACATTGTGCGTTCCAGTGGAGGAGGTTTTACGCTTTGTATAGCATTCCTAATTTAATGTTTGCGGAGTTGGTATTCATAGGTTTTGAACTTGAATGAGAATTTTGATGTAGGTATTCTGCATCGGCCGTATGGTCTCGTACATCTAATGTATTCAGAAGTCAAGAACGTAGTATCGATGGGATAGTGAAGTCGGGTTCAAGGGTACAGTCAAATATAAAAGTCAACCGATACCACTGAGGCATGTAATTGCACTAAATTATTACATTAGAAACAGTAAGTCGCAAGGTTCAAGTCAGCAGTTTAGCATTACATCAATCATTTTATTTACGCTGTGTCAAAATAGTGAACGATGATTCGTAAATATTCATAGACGAGAGTCTTTGTTTGATTTAGAATCTGGATCTATTTTGAGCACCATGTTTGTAATCTAACGGCTGTTTCTACATGTGACTGAAAGGCCGATGGATCAATTCTTAATTTGTTTATTTATTATAATTACCTATTTTTATTTTATTTTAGAACACCACAAACAGGGCGTTATTCTTTCTGCCAAACAAGTCTTGTCCATCCAAAAGCTGTCTGTTAGAGATCACTTTTAACGATAAGACCATCTGTTGTACTGTTTTACCGTGTACAATAAAGAATATTCTAAACTTATTAGTTTAATGGAAAGCAAATGCCTTCGTAATCCTAATGTCATATCGGTCAATGGCTCTAATCAGCTTAGTGTTTCAAGAACTGTTGACGAGCTCATTCATATTATGTGTAAGATCAATGCCACCATCTAAGATATGATTAGTTTCTGGTTCTTCAAAGAACGCCTGCGTGTCTGACTTCCCAAGGCTTAGGGAACCAGGTTTACAGTATAAGTAAGCAATAAGATGTAGAATTTAAACATCATAATTATGCATAACACTCTAATGACTGCAGCCAACCGGTTTCATTTGACAGTTACATCTTGTCTCAAATGATAAGCAACTAGAACTTATTTAATTCACAGATTAACATGGAAAATTATAGATAAATTGTAACTTAGTCTTTTAATCGGTAGAACTGGATATTTTTATTATAAATTATAACAGAATCAGTTGAGCAGAAATTCCGTTTTTCAGAGCATTTGTGTGTATTTATGCAATGTGTCCGTCTTTCTTATCTTTAAACTACACAATGTTCTGCCTAGCTTTTTCCCAACTATGTTGTGGTCAGCTTCCAGTTTAACCAGATGCGGCTGAATACCAGTATTTTACACGGAGCGACTGCCATCAGACCTCCACAACCCAGTTGTAGCAGCCCGGAATTTGGATTTGTGCCGTTTGATGGCAATAGACTCGCCCCCTATTACATGGAACTTAAAACATTACGGAGAAATAAGGGTGTTACTATATACCTATGCCCAACCCTTCGTGGAATACAGGCGTGATGTTATGTTATGTATAAAATCTCGTTCAAGGCAACACGGTGGTTTTCAATTGACCTGCGTTGAAGCCACACGTTATTTGGTAGTTACAAATTAATAGTTTGTAGCTGTGGCGGTTATCCATCTATTAATAATGGGATAAATTAGGTGCAGTTAATTTTTGGTTGAAGAAACATTTTGTAACATCCTAGTTCTTAGACTAACAAGAGCTTTGATTTTGCCATTATTTTTCTCAAATTCACTGTTAGCGATGGTTTTCATCTTGATATTTTGTAAAAGCATAAACATTTTAACAGAAATGGAGGTACGTGAGATGTTTTCTTATAGACTATAATCTGCGCGCACGTGCCAGTCACCTCCTGAGGTATGGGAGCTGCAGGAGGGGGGTGCGAAACAATAGACGCCCTCTGTCAGTTTGCTTTGCTTTGTCTACCACGCGCACCCCCTACTGCCGCTCCCACACTTCAGGAGGTGACTAGAATTTGCTCACTCCCTTTCGCGCTGGGGTAGGCAGAGACAGTTGAACAACAACAGCTACTATCCTGACCAACATTCCTCACTTCCTCTACATCTGTTATCCTTTTCCAAAATTTTTATCGTTTCTTTGTACTGCGAACTTTATTTAAAAAGATCACTAAAGTCTGTATATTGCTGACGAGTATTTTCTTGATTCTAATATACTAAATATCTGATAGCCTAGCGGTTAAACAATTGCCTTCCATGCGTTGGGTCTGAGTTCGATCCGGGCCCGCACCTCTGACATTTCAAATTCATATGCGGATTAGAATTTGATTATCACTTGCGTCAACGGTGAAGGAAAACATCATGAGGAAACCTACACACCTGAGAGGGCTCCATAAAGTTCTCGATGGTATGTGTAGTCTGCTAACCCGCACCAGGCCAGTGTGGTGAACTAAGGCCTAAACCTTTTCATTTTGATAAGAGGTCCGTGCCGAGCTTTGGGGCAGTAATCTATACTAATATTATAAAGAGGAAAGATTTGTATTTTTGGATTTTTGTATGTAACGAATAAACTTAAAAACTACTGGACCGATTTCAAAAATTCTTTTGCCGTTAGAAAGCTACATTATCACTGAGTAACATAAGCTACGGGCGGAGCCGTGAGGACACAGCTAGTGAGCTAATAAAGTTAAATAAATATTTTTGTCTTGTTTCACTTTTTGATCCACAGCGATATTTTATCGCTTTAGCGTCTCCATCGTTGTAGTATAGCACAAACTTTATGTCCCCATTGCGGACAATAATAGATCCGCGAGATATAAGCAGTATTAACATTTTTCAGATTAAAAATGGCGTAGGTGTGATCAATATGATATGTTCAACTGTTTTATTATCTATCAATGTACCGCTATACCGTCTAGTCAATAGATATCTACTATAGAAATGATTTGATTTTTGGTCTCGAGTTCGAACCCAAGGCACGCACCTCTGACTTTGCGGATTCATGTGCGTTTTGCTTAAAAACAGTAAAGGAAAACATCGTGAAGAAACCGGTATGCCTGAGAATTATTTCTCGATAGCATGTGAAGCCAAGTCAGAGACCCATGGGCGGCGTAAACTCTGACACCAGGTTAGTCACTAACCACACGAAAATAAGAAGAAATGACTTATCTTGACAATTTAGAAATTGTCTGATAAATACCTCGTTGGTTTAGTGGTGGCAGGCGCGACTGCTGATCGTAAAATCCTGGGTTCGATCCCCAGGTCGGGCAGTGTTATTGGGTATTTTCCGTGTGAAATTCCTCAGTAGCAGTCTGGAGTTTGGATTTATGCCCGGTTGATGGTAATATGCTATTACATGGGACTTAAATGTAACGGCGAAATGAGGGTGTTACTATACACCTCTGCACAACCCTTTGTGGAATATAGGCGTGATGTTATGTTATGTGGATAAAATTAATCGTGTATTTCCTAAATCCTTGAAAATGCGGATATGGGCTATTTGCCAATATGATGCTACGGCATTGAGGGATAAGGGACGTAATAGCTATAAGCGTCAATTTGCATGTTTTTTTACATTTTTGCATCGATTCAGCTTCCGTATGCAACACATTCCAAATCTTTCACAGGTGATCCTGATAAGATAATAAGTGTGTCTAATCGTTTTTTTTAATAAATAAATTAAATCATCCAGCTTTTTTGCAAAACATAGCTAATGCTAGTGTGATAAGTTTCAAGGGGCTCGTGGCTAATTCGGAACCGCGCTGATCATACGATTTGCGAGGTTAAGTTGTACTCGCCGCGGTCGTTCTGTGGATGGGTGACCGTTCGTTACATATCAAGACACCTCCGTGCCCCGGAGAGCACGTTAAATAGTCGGCCCCGGGTGTCATATGAATACCTATGACAGTCGTTACGGGATGTCAGAATCCCGAAGGTCTGATAACCGGTCTAATCTTAGGATATCGGCATTTCCCTGTGACTGGGTTGCGAAGGTCTGATGGCAGTCACTCTGTGTAAAATACAAGGATTAAACACATTACATGTATGACTAGCACTTAGCCCGCGACTTCGTCCGCGTGAATTTTCATACAAACTTCCATCCCGTATTTTAGAAGGATTTAGAAATTCCAAAAATCCTTTCTTAGTGGATGCCTACGTCACAAAAGGAACCTACTGTCTAAATTTCATATTTCCAGCTTCAGTGGTTTAGGCTCTGCGTTGATGAATAAGTCAGTCAGGACAAG
Source organism: Amphipyra berbera (assembly GCA_910594945.2). NCBI lineage: Eukaryota > Metazoa > Arthropoda > Insecta > Lepidoptera > Noctuidae > Amphipyra > Amphipyra berbera. Next base: position 15,620,897 of record OU343138.1, read on the forward strand.
TAATTATATTTTTATATACGGTTTTAACAAGTGTCTAAACTTTTGTAGTACCTACTATCCACTGTATTCTTCTTCTTCTTTTCGTGTGATTAGTGACTAACCTGGTGTCAGAGTTTATATCACCCATGAGCCTCTGACTTAGCTTCACATGCCGTCGAGAAATATCTCGCAGGCATGCCGGTTTCCTCACGATGTTTTCCTTCACCGTTTTTAAGCAAGTGATAATTATACAATACGCACATGACTCCGAAAAGCCAGAGGTGCGAGCCTTGGGTCCGAACACGATACCTATGACTTGGCAGTCCGACGGTCACATCACTAGGCTATCGCTGCTGTTACTGTATTCTAAAATTATCTAAATAGTACGCAAAACAGTTCGTAACGTCGAAGTTAGCTTAGATAGGTGTTGATAACAGAGTGTCACTCGTATATACTGACAGCACGTCTATAAATCATAATAATTGCGGACGTAACAGCTAAATTTAATTCTAGGACTTGTCTACTAATTGTGGGTTTGCACCAAAAAACATTAAACGTGTCTCGAAACTTTTATTATGAAAACGCTGAACAAAATTGAAGGCACCGACTTCTGAAACTGTTAATTTTATATGGTAATTATTTTATTCTTTTTTGAAGTCGGTTTAAATTTTTTGTAAAAAATATTTTTATTTTTTTCACTTTAGTGGCCTTAATTAAAACTTGGTTGGACCTACTAAAGACGCTGCTCGTAACATAATCACATCAACACAATATGCGTACTGTTCGTCATTGAGGAGTTCCATTGTCTATCTCCGAAGTTCTTCATCAGATCTTCATCAAATTTAAATGAGACCAACTTCGAAGTATACCCTATCCATTAAAAAAACAATCAACAAAATCGGTTCACAATTGGCGAAAATATCGAAGAACATACAAAAAAAAAACATACAGACGAACATAGTAACCTCCTCCTTTTTGGAACTCGGTTAAAAAACATTAAAACATGTCTCGAAACTTTTCTTATGAAACAAATCTCACAACATGTTTTGTTGAGTTTACGTCCGCACTCCAGGTAACTGGGTAAATTCTTTATTAGATTTCAAGTATTGTTTTTGGCTATGTTTGCACTGATTAAAAACTAAGGGATGATTTCCACCAAACGGCTCGCATCGCATCGGATCGGAATGGATACAAACGAATACGGCGACAGCCGATCGCGGTCACTTGCGAATGTATCCGTTTCTGCGATTAGTCAAATAGTTTCATTCCTACCGTGTTGACAGCCGAAAGGATCCGATCGAATACGATGACAGGGGAACGGAGCCGATCGTACGTCGCAGCATACTTTCGGCCACGATCGCGTGTCGCGGAAGACGCCCGCGGTCAAGTTGCTGTGCGCGGCTTGGTAATATAAATTTTAAATACTGTGTACACGATTTAATATCGTTTCAAGATTATTAAATCCGTTCCGATCCGATGCGATGCGAGCCGTTTGGTGGAAATCATTCTTTATCCTGTAACATGTTTTGTCTATACATTTGTCACGATTATCGTTCGCACTGTTGCTTATTTATGTCTCGCAACTTGTCTAAATCTTGTTTTTAGTGCTTTCCAATTAGTTCGGCAAACATGGAGTGGACGAAAGTAGAAACTCAAATACTCAAACGCTAGTCAAATTTAAGTTGCCGTTAATTTCGTGCTGTCCCTGTCACTTGACTTAGAGTGAAAGGGACAGCACGAGACTTACGGCAACTTAAAATTGAGTATTTGGCCATTAGAGCAGTAGAATTACATTTCTTCCTCTCATTGAATCTCCTGTTCTTTCTTAGCTTATAATATTTTTACAGCGAATTGCTGGTTTAACCGAGCTTCTCCGCAGTCCTTAGGGTAACTATCTCCGTACAAAGCGTTGCTGTCAACCATCAGTCTGATATCATCCTAATCCGATGACACGTTTGCAGTGGCTGAGTGATTGTCATCTACGCTACGGGTCGAGGGTGCGCACGGAACCAATATTTGTATGGCCTACAGATAGTTGTTCCGGGTCTGGGTGTTTATGCATGTGAAGATTTGTGTCAGTAAACGCACCCAAGATACAGGAGAAATAACGTAGGGCAACGTTTTAATAAAAAGAGAAAGAGACAGTAATCTCCTTTTAAGATAACTTCAAGAAGATAAGAGAGGCCTATTTTTTTTTAAAGCCATAAAACAAACCTGTTTAAGACATTACACATTGAATTTCATTCATAAACAGCTTAAAAGATTTAAAGATCAATTTAACGACCCTGACACATCTGATTATACTTTTATAGCCAACTGCTTATAAATTGTTTAATTTTGAACTTAACGATAAAAAGCGCTACTACCGAACATATGAAGTGTTTAAAGAGAAACAGAGATGGCGCTGTACGTGGTTAATACATCTATCTCTTTCTAACACTGATAAGTTGTCTCCATACGACTTCCAAGCAAGAAAATTCGTTTTAAATTATGTTAATTGTGATTAAATTTTATATTCAATTGATTTTATCGGAATATTAATTTAACGTGGAGATTTCACTAAGGGATTTGCATAGAAGTAGATAATCTTCGGATTATTTGATGCGTTTTGTGTCAAGGGTCCGTTTGGAATGTGGGGAAAGGTCGCAATGCTTGTTTAACGTGAGCACAGTATAACCGGTGTGAAAATACAGTGATTTAAATGTAGTAATGTTTATTAGATGTGATAGCTTAGCGGTTGAACGCTCCGATTCCATGCAGGAGGGTCTTAGTTCCATTCCGTCGCGCACCTCTGACCTTACGAATTCATGTGCGGATCAGAATTTGATTATCATTTGCGTTAACGGTGAAGGAAAAATATGGTGAAGAAACCTGCACACTGATAAGGCTCCATAAAGTTCTCGGTGGTGTGTGTAGTCTAAACCCTTCTCATTCTGAGAAGAGGCCTGTGCCCAGCAGTGGGACAGTAATGGGCTGATTATGTTCATGTTTTATTTGTTAGATGTGCAAGAAGGTATAAACAGAAATGTATAATAATCCCTATAAAAAAAACTTAATTTAAATGGTTTTATCTTACATAAGGTACCCCTGCAGCATTAGAATTTGAGGATTGAAGGTTGAAATTATTATAATGTTGTATTGTCATGGGAATTGAATTTGTGTGCGAAGTTTCAGGAGCATCGGTTAAGCAGAAGTTGTTGAAAAATCTGTCGCAAGATTTGAATTAAACAAACAAATATAGTCTGAGTAACCTGACTTATTCGTCTCCGAGATTATTCAGCAACGCTAATTAAACATGGCGACATATTTCATAATTAAAAACAATGACTATATCATAAAAACAAATGATTAGATCGTTCACCAGATTACAGTGCAGCCGACGAGAGAATGTGTTCCTGACAGATCATGTTTCTTATTATAACGTTAAACCAAAATAGTTTAGCGCTAAACTTAGTGGTGTAAGGAACGTATTCTCTCGGCGGCAGCACTGTAAAATATTTTAGTTTATAGTATTAGATTGATGTTATAATATGAAACACGATCTGTCAACACTCTGTCATAAAATAGTCTCGACTGACTGACTTGTGATGATCTGAAGAAGGGAGATGGGGTAGATTGGATGCGAAAGGCGAAATGATGCAAATAAACTAGAAAGCGGTTCACTCCAAGTATAGAATTGAAATTTTAATACAGGGACTTTTCAAAAAAATCTTTACTACCGTATACATTGCTGAGAGACCAGAGTCTGCGCGCTTCTCAGAAGGATGTGGGGCAAGGCCCCACAGAGGAGAGGTCCGCCATAGGCTGGTGGACCGGGACCTGTCGGTTGCAGTGCATGTTCTTGCAAATCCCGCGACCCCGGCCGAACGGTCAGGAGAAGGAACACCGTTGGTTTTTAGCCGGTAAGAGTCCGGCAGACCCCCTCGCCTTCCCCGGGCGAGGGACATCCATGATGATTTTCCAACGAAAAAGAAAAGGTTGCATGTGACCTGATAATTGTAATGGGGATTATTTTATACTGTCTCTGACTAATATAGTTAGTTGTAAAATAATTCTTACTAACAAAATATGGACATCGATTAGTCTGAAATAAATGATTTTTTCGTCGTCAAGGATCACTACCTATCAATATAGTTAATTTTGCATCTTTATGTATAGTTATTTATTGTCTGTTTATATTATGTATTACATACACATTACACCATATATATTTATTTCATATTTATTGTATATAATATTTATTTATTTGTGTTTTTAGGTTTATTTAACGTACATAATTTAATGTCTCCTAATTAATTGTTACACTGTGAACTACCTCTCTCTTTTTTTCTTGCACTTCATGTCCATCCAAAGGTTGTCTGGAAGAAATCGCCTAGTGCGATAAGACCACCCATTGTACATCTCTATTTTTATAGTAATTTTTCTTGTTTGTTTTGTGTACAATAAAGAGTATTGTATTGTATTGTATTGTATTGTATTGTATTGTATTGTATTGTATTTTTCTACCTGTTTTCCGGAAAATTGCTAGGTATATGTTAAATATCTAGATCATTTTCCCGCAGAATGCAAGTGATATAAAACTAGGCCAGTGCAATTGTAACTGCAATTGCATTTGACTGTCTGCAATTGACGTTGTGGATTAAAACATACGGGGGTCGTAATATGTCCGGGGCCGTTTGTACAGTAATTTCAAGAAGTTAGAATTATACTAATGTTAAAATGTCTCAATTAACATAACATCACGCCTTCCTTATATTGCCCGAATGGTTCGGCAGAGGTGATTTTAGTACATCCTCGTTTCGCCAGTTATGTAATAGGGGGCGAGCCTTTTGCCATTAACCGGGTAGTAATCCACTGGGCTGATACTGAGAAATTCCTAATAGAAAAACCCAATAACACTGCCCGACCTGGGGATCGAACCTAGAAGCTCATGCTCAGCAGTCACACTGCGACCACCAGACCAACAAGGCGGTCTCAATGATTGTTGTCAAAGTATAATACAAGTCCGGGTTTCAGCTCTTAAAGGTATTTCATACATATGAAACAGATATTCTGAACGTTCATTTCATATGGAACGCACACAATGTAGATTTTATTATTTAGTCAATATCTTAACCATAAAACTGACATATTTACGGCATCGCCTATCGCATTGCATTAACCAAACTATTATTAAAAATCGGGCCACTGCGACGGAAAACGCATTCAAAAATGTGCCGTTCTATATACGACAAAAAATGTAAATTGACGCTCCTATAAACAGTATTGATTGTAGCCAAACACCATAAAAGTCACATAAGCAAGCTGTCTTCCCAAATATGGCGTGGAACAAGAGCTATTGAAGAAGGCGCCCGCGCATTTTCTATGCAAATAAAAACCAAGATCAGGTGAAAGTTTATCTAAATCTGAGTACTATATCTTCTTTTCAATATAATAAATCACTTTTAAACGAATATTTTTATAAACAAATGATTGAACGAAGGCTATTTTAAATTAAGATCGGTTTTGTGATATAAAAACCAACCATTTAGAATATTTAATTGAACATGTAGATTTTTACTATGTTGTATAGTTTTATGTCAAATACCAAAGCTTTTGCCTAATATAGATGTTAAATTAGTTATCTAAGTAAATAAACTAACAAGAATATAAAAATCTAATAAAAGAAATTTAATTAAATTCTTCTAGTGGTGGCAAGCGCGACTGCTGATCGTGAGGTGTGTTATTGGGTGTTTTTGTGTGGAATTCCTCAGTAGCAGCCTGGAGTTTAGATTTATACCCGGTTGATGGCAATAGGCTCGCCGCGTCCGATTATAAACCCTCCCAGATTAGCATAGTCCGCCGTCCCCGGCATGCGCTACTAGAGCCCGATGATGAGATCACCCTCCTCCAGGAGGCGAATAAATCGACTAGTACTATACACAAACACCGCCGCCGCCGACTGACGTTTCGCCCTCGCCGACGAGGCCCCTCGCGACGTCCCACCGCCGCCGCCCCCGATCCACCGTGCTCACCCGCCGCAGCCGCGGAGCCGGTCGTCCCTTCTGACTCCGCGCAGTCACTATGACGCGAGAATACAGCCCTCATCAAGCTGTCGTATCCCTCCCAGTCCTCTTGCATTCGACACCCTAAGAGTTCGAGCCCCCCCTTGGGGACACTCTCAGAGGTGTCGCTGCTATAGTCATAGCCATGAATGATGTTACAGTAGTTAGCTTTGCGTAGTTAGCTAGGTAGTTAGAATAGTAGGTATTGGTTCGGAGACCCTTCTGGTCTCGCCAATAATAGTCAGGTTACGTAGAAGAGGTCCGCAAGACCATCTACAATAGTCGAATAGTAAAAAATAAATAAATAATAATAATAGGCTCGCCTCCTATTATGTGGGACTTAAACACAACGGCGAAATGAGGGTGTTACTATACACCTCTGCCCAACCCTTCGGGGAATACAGGCTTCATGTTATGTTAAGTGTTAAATTCTTTTGGTTAAATAAAAATAACCCAGATGTTAAGTAGGAAGTAAGCAGGACATGAAGACCGAAACTGTAGTACAAGATTAGTTTAATTTACACAAGACATTGGTGTCTGTTCTGTAGCACATTTTGACAGTACTAAATTAGACTAAACGCAACTGTCACTTTCTTTTTCTATTGAAACAGAAAGAGACAAACACCCTTAGTTTAGTTTAGTACTGTCAAAGTATGCAATAGAATCAACACCATTGCGTTTGAAATAAAAAAGTTTATCCTTTGCCATAAATGTAAGCCAAATTACATACTAAAGGATTTCGTACAAAAACGCAGCGTTTTCATCCAACCCTCCGCGTAACCGCCCAAGATTATATTCCCGTATGTTAGTCTATTAGGAAATTGATTGTTATCTAGTGCAGTAGATAATGCTTTGACCTCTAAGCTGGTTAAACTCCGGTTATCGTAAGGCATAGAGATAGTCTATCAATGACAGAATAAAGGTTACGCGAAGCGGAGGGTAGACCTCACAGGATCTGACACTCATTAAATATGGCTCAAAGGCAGTATTGTTTATGAAAGTTAAGATTATGAGTTGTGACGTGTACATATTGATTATTAGACTACGCTTTTTCCCGTTAAAGGTCAATTCTTAGGATGATGTTCATTATCACTATGTCTCTGGTTAACCATCTTGGAGATGATAGCGAGTAGGCTGGACAGTCGCTTTAGTAGACACTAGAACAGTCTGCACTTAAGTGCGTGTGTGTATACCTACTAACATAGTAAATACGTTATCATATACTAACAAACTCCTTTTTTTTAAATGTATATTTGTATTGTGTAACATTTATGGACCGTAAAGGTCTGAATTAAATGATTATTTTAAACTAGCAACTCGTTCCGGCTTCGCACGAGTGCAATGTAGATACTAATGTGGAGTATATAAACCTTCTTCTTTAATCACTCTATCTATTGCTGAAAACTGCACTAAAATCCGTTGCGTAGTTTAAAAGATCTAAGCGTACAGACAGCGGGAGCGACTTTGTTGTATACTATGTAAAGATAACCGCTGGCTTAGTATTGTAGTATTTTTTTCTAGTAAACGCTGGTTTCATCAGAGAATTAATGTTCGTGAACACTAAGCCTTTAGCAGTGTCAGACTTTATTGCCGCTTGAAACGACTTATTATTTGTCTTACAGCGTTAGGTGGCCTGTTACCATTGACTGTTTTGTTTGGAACTAAGGGCCAATTTTACTAACGTCAGATAACTTTTATCTTAGGAACAAATTAGATGTTTTGACAGCTGTGTATAAATTCTGTTAAAATGTCTAAGTTATTCTTTCGGTAAAAGTAATTTGACGTCGGTAAAATTATTATGCTTAATAGCGAGTGTATAGAGTACCCAGTATAACTTGACCTTTCAGAGCGGCGCTGCTTGTGAAGGTAAAACGTGATAATACGTCAAATTCAATACATTTTAATTTAGTTCCCTACTTTGTCACGTGCCAAGTTATACTGGACGGCGAATACAACGTGTTACATAATTCCCCATGAAAAAGAAAATATTTATTAAACCGAAAAAAATTGCCAACCCAGATAAGTTAGAAGAAAATTAGATAAGAATGTAAATAACTTTCTGGGTGGGTAGTCTACTCTTTAGTTTTATGTTTTCAGGATTGCGTTTCAATGATGATTATTTTATGTTTTATCAAAATTCATTTTTTTGTGGGTCATACTACGGTTTTCAATTGCCAATAAACTCTTAACAAGGGACCCACCCTTTCGGCTTTAGGGGTACTTTTGTAACACGTTGTTCATGAATGGTATCTAGCATTTCTGGGTTACTGCAAAGCGAGTGTACCGAACCTTCGCAGGCTTCAATATTCAATATCAATATTCAATATTATTATTATATATTATTATGTTATTATATATTATTATAAAGAAGAAAGATTTGTATTTTTGTATGTAACGAATAAACTTAAAAACTACTGAACCGATTTCAAAAATTCCTTTGCCGTTAGAAAGCTACATTATTACTGAGTAACATAGGCTACGGGCGGAGCCGTGAGGACACAGCTAGTATTCAATATAGTAGTTAGTATTCAAATAAGTAGTTAGTTTGGATTTAACATCAAACATAGGAAAGTGTTGCTGATAAACAAATAAAATATTAATGAGAGAGGGTACACTAATAAAGTACCATATATAACATAATCACCTCATTACTGTCCCACTGCACGGCACGGGCCTCTTCTCATAATGAGAAGGGTTTTAGGCCTTAGTCCACCACGCTGGCCTGGTGCGGGTCAGCGGACAACACACACCATCGAGAACTTTTTGGTGCCTTCTCAGGTGTGCGCTTGTGCAGGTTTCCTCACGATATTTTCCTTCACCGTTAACGCAAGTGATAATCAAATTATGATCCGCACATGAATTCGAAAAGTCAGAGGTACGGGCCGGATTCGAACTCAAACCCAGTATGGAAGGCAAGCGTTCTACCACTAGGCTATCACTGCTTAAAGATTAAGGTAAATAGATATCACATCACAAAATTAACAGTTTATTTTAATCTTTAATTCATACCATACATAGTAAATACTAATTTTATGTTTGAAAGGTGAAAGTTGCCGCGATAAACCGGTAGTATCAGTGATCAGATCTAAATGGCCGTTTAATTTGACTTAAGCTGAGTACTGTATTAACGGTCGTTTATTGATACCGTCAAATAAAACACTTCAGTCCATACATTTGCATTAGCATTGTATATCTGTCTGATAAATTTATCTGATAGTTATGATAAATCGTGTCATTACTAATGGCAGCAAGTAAGGGAACGTACCCATACTACGTGACCCACTTTTTACAACTTTTTAGCCCCTCCCTCCCCTCGGTGACCACCCGTAGTATATTCCAATACCCCCCTCCCCCTCTAGTATATTTATATATATATTTTTTTTGCAACAAGAAAATTATTTGGCTCATTGTGCGTCAATGTTGCCACCGGTGAGTTTAAAAACCGCTAAACGCTGCGCGCCATATTTGAATATAGCTCGAAAAAGCGCGACATTTCCCTAAAGGATATTGACCACGTGACGAAAACCTAAGCCCCCCCCGCCCCTGTGACCAAATGTGGTATTTTGAAGACCCCCCTCCCCCCTGAACGGGTCACGTAGTATGGGTACGTTCCTTAACTTGAGTTCTAGGTACCGATTTCTAATAAAAAAATTGAATTACGTATTTGTGGTAGATTAAAATTAATTCCAATTTATTAGCCTGCGAGTAGATTAGCCAATGTCTATGAACCTGGGTTTGAGAATAAATCGATACTTTGGAGAACCTTCAAAGGGCGTGTTTACGCTTATTTCGCTTACGCCCCTTTTAGTCCCTTTAACATTAAAGGACATTAACGCTTATTTCGCTTACGCTCTTTTTGTCCCTTTAAAGGGTGTAAGGGACATTTACGCTTATTTCGCTTACGCCTTTTTAGCCCCAAGATATTAAAATATTAGTGCCTAGTTCACTGAAGGTGTATACAGCTACATTTGCTTTGTCCTTCAAAGATCACGAATGTTTTTATTTGACAGATATTAGTGGGAAGACGGAATGGACAGGGATGCTGTGGTATGTAGCGGGGCGCTCTAGGCCAAAGACATTAGCCTTTTTCAACATGTCGCTGGCAGAATAGTCTACAACATCGACACAGATGTCACAGAAAAAAAAAACATTGGCCGTAGACTTAATAATAAAAACTAAAAATGGAATTATTTTTAAAATCAGGTTAAGAACTTTGACCTGGCTGGCGATTTACTAGCTTTAATATAATTTCCTTATGAGTACCTACAATATTTTTTTAAACATTTTCTATTTCAATTTATATAACGGTCACATCGCGTGTGCTAGTGTTGCATGCAAATCCCACACGTAATATTGCAATAAGTCTTCATTGTAAGGGTTGTCAGAGTTTAAAAAGAGACAGCCATTAGCCATTTCCTGTGAATTGACAGTTCGCTGTCCTGTTGCAATTTGTTAACGGTTTATCATATTTTGCATAAGGTTTTTTATAATATTTCTTAAGGCTGATTTATATTAAGAAAGTTACTTGAAGCAAGCGATTAACTCTCCTAGTGTAATGGGCAAATACTTCTCTAAACGACGACACGTTGGGTGCAGTGGCTGAGCGATTGGCTTCTACGCTACGGGTCGTGGGTTCGATTCCCGCACGAAACAAATATTTGTATGGCCTACAGATAGTTGTTCCGGGTCCGGATATTTGTGCGTGTGAAGATTTGTGTTTGTAAACGCACCCACGACAGAGGAGAAATCCTAGTGTGGGGCAACGTTAAAAAAAAATTGATGATATTTAGCCGTGTCAAGATAGACTTGCACCCGACCCCAACGTACTTCAGCATACCTACTTGGGAAAAAGTAAGACTGATAAGTTAGTTATGACGTCATTTAAGTAGTGTTATTGGATTCTTCAAAGATTCCGAAGGTAGAGACATCTTCTTTTCGTGTGGTTAGTGATTAACCTGGTGTCAGAGTTTATGCCGCCCATAGGCCTCTGACTTGACTTCACATGCCGTCGAGTATATCTCTCAGACATGCCGGTTTCCTCAAGACGTTTTCCTTCACCGTTTTTAAGCAAGTGATAATTATACAATACGCACATGAATCCGAAAAGTCAGAGGTGCGTGTCTTGGGTGAGAACTCGAGACCTATGACTATGGCAGAGACATGAGAATGCACATCTTATTCGTTCAAACAAGTCCAATCCAATTCCTAGTTGGGTTTTGGGCCGAAGGATAAACAAAAATCCCACAGTAAGTACATCAGTCGGCGCGTGAGCATCTCAACTAAAATTATTAGACCATACAACCATTTTTCATCCACACAAAGACCATACACAAGTATTACAACCATAAAACAACGCTGTTTTTATTGAATTAGCATACTGCATCCACTGACCTTATTCTGGTTCAAACAAACTTATCATCCCCTTCATCATCACGAAAATAGATCCTATCACAATGTATTAAGGTCTATACGTTCGCAGTTAATAGTTGGTTGTGTTGTTCGGAGTAATTAGCGTGTATGGGGTCATTGCACATAGACAGCTAGGTTTAGAGCTTCGAATTGGATTTAGAACTGTAGCTTTGTACTTGAAATGTATTCTGGAAGGTTCTTGGTCATGCCAGTTATAGTATCGGCTTGAGATTTTAATTAAACCACTTTAGCCCGGTTCCTATAACCAAAAACGAATCGTTTTGCTTACCAATAAGGGGCCATTCAAGTATTACGTAAGCACGAAAGGGGGGTGAGGGGGTCTTTGCTTAGCTTATTTTTGATGACATGGGGGATGGGGGTGTCAAGATGATGATTACGTCAGCAAATTTTTATTTATTTAGGTACCTACTTATTTTCTAGACTTAAAAACTGCTGCTCATGAATAACAATAAAGAAACCTGATCAGTTTAAAAAATATATATACCAATGTTTACGTAAGCATAGGAGGGGGGTAAAAGCTTTACTTACTTATACTGACAATGGGGAGGGGAGGGTCAAAAATTACTAAAATTCTGCTTACGTAATACTTGAATGGCCACTAACTAGTATACTACCGAATTTAGGGGACGTCCTAGAAGGACATACTTCGATGTTATTGGTGATGTTCTTCACAAAGGTCAGGTGCGTAGTACTCTTAACCGGCGTGCGTGTATGACAAGATGTATGAATGTGGATGAAGCGTAAGGGTCGTAGCATGTGGCGTTCTATAGTTTCTACCTACCCCCATCGGAAAAAGGCGTGAGTTTATGTATGTAATAGTTGTTTATCGCTCATTTTATTTCTGCCTTCATTATTATGTGACGGTTTGCGAGTTGCGAGGTTGAGCTGTGCTTGCCGCGGTCAGTCTATGGAAGGGTGACCGTCCGTTCCTCAGAGAAAACGTTAAACAGTCGGTCTCGGGTGTCAAACGAATACCTATGACAGTCGTTACGGGTAGTCAGAAGTCCGAAAGTCTGACAACCGGTCTAAGTATCGGCATTGCCCAGTAACTGGGTTGCGGAGGTCTGATGACAGTCGCTCCGTGTACTATACTGGTATTCAGCCGCATCTGGTTAGACTGGAAGCTGACTCAAACATAGTTGGGAAAAAGTATTTTTAAACATTGCCCCTCACTAGTATTTCTCCTGTATCGTGGGTGCGTTTACAGACACAAATCTTTACATACACAAACACCCAGACTCGAAACATTTATCTGTAGGCCATACAAAGACTAGTTCCATGCTAGAGTTGAACCCACGACCCGTACCGCTGAAGGCCAATAACTTAACCACTACGCCAGAGGTATCGTGTCGTCAATTTTTTTTCGTATTTCGTTCTGTTTCTATCTACCTATTGTTATTTATTAGTTCATGTTTCATTAAAATAGGAAACATTGTTAAAGCCAACGCCCGGAGCGATACAAACGTTGTTGAGTTATTACCAAAGATGTTAGTTCAGACATTCTCTAAGGCGATATGTCCTAACTAGATTCATGATTCAAATTATTGTTTTCGACACAAATCCAGCACGCAATAATGAAGGTTCGTTCTGCCTAGCCTTTTCCCAACTATGTTGGGGTCAGCTTCCAGTCTAACCAGATGCGGCTGAATACCAGTATTTTACACGGAGCGACTGCCATCAGACCTCGGCAACCCAGTATATGGGCAATGCCGACATCCTAAGGTTACACCGGTTGTCAGACTTTCCGGGTTCTAACTACCCGTAACGATTGTCATAGGTATTCGTATGAGACCCGGGACCGACGGCTTAACGTGCTCTCCGAGGCACAGAGGGGTCTCGAATGTGTAACGAATGGTCATCCACGGACTGACCGCGGCAAGCGCAGCTTAACCTCGCAAATCATATGATCCGTTCGGTTGTTATACAAGGTTAGTCGGAAAGGGGGTACTAAGCCGCGGGCCACTTAATGTATCACTGATGACTATTTTAAAGCAAGTGTTAAAATTTCAAAATTCGATTAGTTTTATTTCCATGAAAAATAATTTTTATTTTAGTTTTTTCGAAAATTCTTCATCCCTGCTGCAGTTATGAATTCAGAAAATGGAGTTTCTAAACCGTGACCCCAAATATGACCTAAAATGTAAACACAGCTGATCATAGCTGAGGATAGATAGAATTTAGCGTATTTTTTATGATATCTTTGAACAGCTATTTCTCATATACTATTGAGTTTAGGGGAAAGTTGTAGAACAAAAGTTATCCCCTATTATGGGTACTTTAACACCCTTTCGGCTAGTACCCCCTTTCCGACTAACCTTCTATAGCAACGGGAACCTCGGTTAATATACTCTTGTATCTGAAACAGTCAGAAGCTAAAGTCATAAGCTTTAAGCAGACTTCAAGCTAATTCCCAGCAAATAGATGGTAGCCATAACTTTCTTCTACAGTATCAATATGATTTACATAACATAACATCACGCCTGTATAACCCAAAGGGTTTGACAGAGGTGTACAGTAACACCGTCATTTCGCCGTTGTGTTTAAGTCCCATGTAATAAGCGAGCCTCGGGGCTGTTACTGAGGGATTCCACTCAGAAAAACCTAATAACACTTTGTCCGACCTGGGGATCGAACCCAGGACCTCACGATCAGCAGTCGCGCTTGCCACCACTAGACCGACGAGGCAGTTAATATGATTTAAACACTATTATTTATAAATTCAGTCTGGCTAACTTGCAACATGTTGTCTAAGTCTGATTTCCGTCTTAAGTAATAGGTCTAGTATATTAGCATGCCCTGAGTACTGCGTTTCGACATAGCAGTACTATCTGATCGGTGTTTCTGAACGAATATTATGATTATTTTATAGCAGCTATAAAGTATTTGTTACGTTCTAAAATTCCTTTTATGCATAAACGGGGTTTCTATAAAATTGACAACTAAAAGGTTCTGTTACTGAAATATAAATAACATTATGGTATCCAGCACTTGGATTTTATGTAACATTAGTTTATACCACAGAAATCTTATTATTTAGAAGATTTCTGTGGTTTATACCAATATAATCTTTACATAGTATAAAACAAAGTCGCTGCCGCTGTCTGTACGCTTAGATCTTTTAAACTACGCAACGGATTTTGATGCAGTTTTCAGCAATAGATAGAGTGATTCAAGAGGAAGGTTTATATGCCCCACATTAGTATCTACATTGCACCCGTGCGAAGCCGGGGCGGGTTGTTAGTTAATGATAATTGAAAGTCCGACGACTTTGGGCTATCAATACTATTGCGAGGTTTTCATCAAGGTTGAAATTTCAAGTATTTTTTATTTTTATTCATTATTTGGTCGCGTTTGATCCTAGTGAAGAATAAACCTGATGCCACCTGATGGTAAGCACAGGTAGGGTCTATGATGGAGCGCACGAATCCAAGGAACAGAGATACAGACGGATTCTCTGGCTCTCACATAAACACGACGGAACACAGTAAACTGCTTTGCGCCGGACTTTAATGTGAGGGTGGTAGCTAGCCAGGCGGACCGTGTAGATCCTACCACCAAGCGTGCTGGGTTTTTTCGAATCTTATAACACGCGTGTATTCTCAGCGTGCGGTGAGGAAGTTTTATATTATAGCCCGTTCCTACACGGGTCATTGCTTCATTTTTAATTCTTCTTACCTATTGTGGTATAGTAATTTTATTCTAGGTGCATCGTCTTCATATATAATTGTATAATTAATGTACCTATACAAAATATAGTAACACATTTTAAAACAGTAACGGTGGAGTTTCTTGCCCATTCTTCTCCATACGAAACTACCTTTTGGAAGGGTTGACTAGAATTAATTCTATATTTTTTTTTTTGTTCAAATTTTTGCGTTCAAAAGTGGCTTTAATGTGCCTAATTGAAATAAATACTTTGACTTTGGACACTATCATTATCATTCAGTACACCTCTGCATAACCATTCGGGGAATACAGTCGTGATGTTATGTCAATTTGTTAAACGAATGAAACTCCCACACAAAACACATAACCCTTCTGCCATCTACCCAGTCAGTTATATCATGCTAATTAGATCACTTCTTCTCCAAACACAAAAGGCCACTCATGACAATAAACTACACGTCACTTACGGCTCTTTTCCAGAAGGTATTGTAACGGGAACCTATTGTGTGAACTGTTTGCATAATACACGGCGGTTTATGGTCTTTAAAAGCTGAACTGTGGGTTGATGACCATTTTTTTGCAATATACACCCATATTCTAAGACGTTCCTCCAAAACTTACTCGACTCGACTCCACCACGAGTTGACATAAACGTCCTCGACTCGAGATTTTTCCTCAGTCGAGGTAAGGAATTATCTGTCAAAGTCAAGGTACCTCGGAACCTAACTTAAGGAAGGAAGTGTCAAAGTTCGTATGTAACAAAAAATAATTTTGAAGACTTTATCGAATATGCTTACGATAATTCTTACAACTATTTATCGCGGCGTTATTTGCGCGATGCAGATAATTCAAATTATGAATACGACGTAATGACTTCTCGAGGAACCTCGAAGTTCACTCGAAATTGCGACTAAGAATACAATTTTGAAGGTGTTTTCGAGGCCGTCCCGAGTAGAGTATGAGTCGAGTAAGTTTTGGAGGAACGTCTTAGAATATGGGTGTTAGTGTAGATGCTGTGGAAGAACGAGCTATGGTGTTCCTCCAACAAAAAGATCCTCCAAACAAGCGAGTCTTATGCCTGGCAGGCTACGGCACAACGGTCTACTTCTTTTCGTGTGGTTAGTGACTAACCTGGTGTCAGAGTTTATGCTGCCCATGGGCCTCTGACTTGGCTTCACATGCCGTCGAGAAATATCTCTCAGGCTTGCCGGTTTCCTCACGATGTTTTCCTTCACCGTTTTTGAGCAAGTGATAATTATACAATACGCACATGAATCCGAAAAGTCAGAGGTGTGTGCCTTGGGTTCGAACTCGAGACCTATGACTTGGCAGTCCAACGGTCACACCACTAGGCTATCACTGCCCAACGGTTGATGTTGGGAAGTTATATATACGAATATACCATCTGCGTGTCAAATCTTGATATCGCGATGCAGGATTTAGTGACGTCATATTATTGTCGCTGTAGTCTGCTACACAATCGTAGCGTTACTTAGTTCGCTTGTGGCGTGATAGATGTCACCGCAATGCTACAAAACTTTCCTTTGTTCGGCTAGTGCCGCCAAATTATTTCTGTGTTCACAGGCTTTCGGATAGGGCGTCCTAATACGGGACTGGATTACAAAGGCTCATTTCACACTATAATAGTAGGCCGGATATCGCGCGGCGCGCCTCGTTCGATAGGAAACTTGCTTCGATAAAATATTCTTAAAAAGAGAAAGAATGAGACCATTCTCACTGAAAAAGGTGCCGAGTGCTCCGTCGCTGACGCAAAACAAAAGTCAGAAACAAAAAAGTACCTATAGGTGTAGCGTACTCTACGTTCAATATGCAGTCACCGTAAGAATGAAGGTATTTCAGTACACTTCTTGCACACGGGATACTGTGTATCCACACAAGGGATACTACGTATTCGCACACGGGATACCGTGTATCCGCACACGGGATACTACGTATCCACACAAGAGACACTTTGTGTATGTAGACACAATCTTCTGCCTTTTAATAAACTTAGATTTAATTATATAAACTGCCTTGTTGGTCTAGCGGTCGCAAGCGCGACTGCTGATCATAGAGTCCTGGTTTCGATCCCCAGGTCGGGCAGTGTTATTGGGTTTTTCCAATAGAAATTTATTAGTAGCACCCCGTCGCTGGATTTGTGCCCGTTTAATGGCAATAGGCTCGCCCCCTATTACATGGGACTTAAACATAACTGGCGAAACGAGGGTGAACTAAAACCCCTGCCGAACCCTTCGGGGAATATAGGGCGTGATGTTATGTTATTATGTTACGCACACAGTACTGTGTATCCGCACACGGGATACTGTGTATCCACACGAGACACTTTGTGAATGGAGACACAATCTTCTGCCTTTTAATAAACTTAGATTTAACTTTAATCTATCCATAAATAAAAGAGGTATCAATGCTTGTATATTTACATACCTATAAATTAATCCACCGTACATGGTAGCTTTAGCAATTCTACCATTTATTTAGTTACAGCAAAATAGTTGTTTGGTAATTACGCAGCTGGTGAATGTTGGATATGCATTATTAAAAACCTTATAAGGACAAAAACTAACTAAAGATGACTCAACAAAATGTACGTAGGCATTTAATTAATTTTATAATTCTTCGGCCTAACTGCCTCGTCGTTGGTCTAGTGGTGGCAAGTGCGACTGCTGATCGTAAGATCTTGGATTCGTGTCTAGTTGATGGCAGAATGCTCGCCCCCTATTCAAGGGACTTAAACATAACGGCGAAATAAGGGTGTTAATATACACCTCTACCCAACACTTCGGGGAATATAGGCCTGATGTTATGTTATTACCTTGGTTCAGTTTTGTGTAAATGGAGTATTTATGTATGGAGTGTTGTTGTAAACGGTTCAGGGAAATATAAATATGGCGGTCGCAGTCGTCACACTATTAACTGCATCTTCTTTGCG
Organism: Amphipyra berbera; assembly: GCA_910594945.2. Classification (NCBI taxonomy): domain Eukaryota; kingdom Metazoa; phylum Arthropoda; class Insecta; order Lepidoptera; family Noctuidae; genus Amphipyra; species Amphipyra berbera. Next base: position 15,638,966 of record OU343138.1, read on the forward strand.
TGTGGTTAGTGACTAACCTGATGTCACAGTTTATGCCGCCCATGGGCCTCTGACTTGGCTTCACATGCCGTCGAGAAATATTTCTCAGGCATGCCGGTTTCCTCACGATGTTTTCCTTCACCGCTTTCAAGCAAATGATAATTATACAATACGCACATGAATCCGAAAAGTCAGAGGTCTTGGGTTCTAACTCGAGACCTGGCACTTGGCAGTCCGACGGTCACACCACAAGGCTGTCTATTTGACTAAAAAGTATGTTAGTAATATTTTTTTATTAAACTTTGGTTCTATAGTTTCTCATGTATCGTTGAGTGCATTTTTAGATCCAAATAATATTATACATACCACTTACTACAATACACTGTTCTTTTATAAGTACTAACAAGCATTTTCCCTGACTATTTATAGCGGCCGTTTTACTCAATGGATTACCTTTTAGGCAGAGGACGATTAGCAAGCGCGCGCGCACGTTCATTCATTCATGATATGGATAGTTTCCGGTAGTGCGCCTAGCAACTGTCATAACGAGTAGGTAGCGAAAACCTGGTATTCGCAATATTATGATTTATCAAGGTGGTGCTTATACAAGGTTAGTCGGAAAGGGGGTACTAAGCCGAAAGGGTGTTAAAGTACCCATAATAATGGACAACTTTTGTTCTACAACTTTCCCCAAAAGTCAATAGTTCAAGAGAAATAGCTGTTCAAAGATTTCATAAAAAATACGCTAAATTCTATCTATATTCAGCTATGATCAGACGTGTTTACATGTTACGTCATATTTGGGGTCACAGATTAGAAACTCCATTTTCTGAATTCATAACTAAAGCAGGGATGAGGAATTTTTGAATAAGCTAAAATAAAAATAATTTTTCATGGAAAAAATACTAATCGAATTTTTAAATTTTAACAATTTCTTTAAAACAATCATCAGTGATACATTAAGTGGCCCGCGGCTTAGTACCACCTTTCCGACTAACCTTGTATTTGGTCATGTAGAGAGGATGGACGAAAGGAGATTAACGAAACAAGTGTACAAGGCGAGTGTGGATGGAACAGTTGGAAGAAGCCGACCTCGGCGAACGTACCACGAATAAATCGCGGACGTTCTCAAAAAAAGGCCAGGTTGGTAGCACCCTAAAACGACGAACATGCATGAGGAGGTTAATGAATGTAGATGAAGCAAAAATGGTGTGTCAGGATCGTAGTAGGTGGAAATCTATAGTCACTAGGTAGTACCCCATTGTTCCAATCTATAGTCACTAGGTAGTTTCCTATTGGGGTAGGTACCCCAATAGGAAACAGGCTGAATTGTGGTGCTGGGCGTATTAGTTTAAACCTTGAAGTAGTAGTAGTTTACCTGTCTCATCAGACTCATCCTTCCAGGTGCAGCTAAATACCTACCAGTACTATATTTTTTACTGATGTCGTGCATACGAAGTATAAGCATAATCAGCCCATTACTATCCCACAGGTGGGCACGGGCCTCTTCTCAGAATGACAAGGGTTGAAGCTTTAGTCCATCAAGCTGGCATAGTAAGAGTTTCTTTTTTTTTCTAAATTTTTGCGCCACACTAGGATTTCTTCTGTATCGTGGGTGCGTTTACAGTCACTAATCTTCACATGCACAAACGCCCAGACCCGGAACAGCTATCTGTAGGCCATACAAATATTTGCTCCGTGTGGGAATCGAACCCACGACCCGTAGCGTAAAATCCAATTGCTCAGCCACTGCACCAAACGTGTTGTCACACACCATCGACAACTTTTTTATGGAGCCCTTTCTGGTGTGCTGGTTTCCTTACTATGTTTTTAGTCACCGTTATTGCAAGTGATTATGGAGCAACCAGGTATGATGTCCCTCCAACAAAGAGGGAAAATCCTCCAACCAGATCCTCTTATTACACATCAGCTATCGGTCACCATTAATAACTATGGATATTGTTGATGTCACCGCTAATTACGAACCGCGCGGATCATTTAATTTGCGTGGATAGGCTGCGCTTGCCGCGGTTAGTCCGTGGATGGATGACCGTTCGTTACACAACAACACCCCTACGTGCTTCGGAGAACATGTTAAACTGTGGGTCCCAGATGTCATACGAATACCAATGACAGTCGTTACGGGAAGTCGGAATCTCGAAAATGTGACAACCGGTCTAACCCTAGGATATCGGCACTGTCCAGTAATTGAGTTGCCGAGTAGAAAACTGGTATTCAGCTGCATCTGGTTAGATTGGAGGCTGACCCCAATATAGTTGCGAAAAGGCTAGGCAGAACATTGTTGATGACACCTCGAATCCTAATAACCCCTTTTCTTTACTAACTCTTTCAACACCTAATGGAAGCCCAAAGCAATCGAAATCATTGGAGATGCGCCAGCCATCGCCACGTCCTAATCACCCATTTCTATTGTGCCTCTTGCAACGTAACAGTAGCCATCTTTGATTCCATCAATAGTACGTACCTATACAGGCTGTAAACAAAATCATGTAATTCCTTTAAACCTCGTGATGCACTGCTGACATAGATTAACCGTGAACGGGATACTATTGGATTCAATAGAAAAAACAAACTACATAAAGTAAACATGTTTTCTTAACGTGAGGCGTTTTAGCGCTCCGAGTTAGACGACCGCGTGGCGAGCGATACCGCGCAGTTCTCTGGTGTCGATTCTGTAGCACATTTTGACAGTACTAAACTAGACTAAACGCAACTATCACTTTCTTTTTCTATTGAAATAGAAAGAGAGACAAACGCCCTTAGTTTAGTTTAGTCCTGTAAAAGTGCGCTACAGAGTCGACACCACTGCTGATATAGATTAACCCTGCACGGGATACTTTTGAATTCAATAAAAAAAATACAAGAAGTAGACATGTGTTCTTAACGTGAGGCATTTTAGCGCCTCGAGCAAATTGTGCGGCTATCGTTCGCCGCGCGGTCATTTAACTCGGGGCGCTAAAATGCCTCACATTAAGAACACATGGTTTACTTTTTGTAATTATTTTTTTATTGAATTCAAAAGTATTCCGTGCAGGGTTTATCTATGTCAGCAGTACATCACGAGGTTTGAAGGAATTACATGATTTTGTTTACACCCTGTATAAGACGGGACGTAAATTAGGCAACAAGTGCACAAAGCGACTGTAGTGTCGCAACCGGACTATAAAATCTCTCCTGTACGATCGTCGTAAATTTTACGTGGATGTAGCCTACTCTGGTTTTGAGAAATGGGTTAGTATGGTGCTTGGAAACGGATACACATTCATGCGTATGGTATACTGCCTCGTTGGTCTAGTGGTGGCAAGCGCGACTGCTGATCGTGAGGTCCTGGGTTCGATCCCCAGGTCGGGCAGTATTATTGGGTTTTTCCGTATGAGATTCCTTAGTAGCAGCTGCCCGGTTGATGGCAATAGGCTCGCCCCCTATTACATGGGACTTGAACATAACGGCGAAATGAGGGTGTTACTATACACCTCTGTCAACCCTTCGGGGAATACAGGCATGATATTATGTTGGGCAGAGGTGTATAGTAACACTCTCATTTCGCCGTTTTGTTTAAGTCCCATGTAATAGGGGGCGAGCCTATTGCCATCAACCGGGCACAAATTCAAACTCCGGGCTGCTACTGAGGAATTCCAACGGAAAAAACCCAAAAACACTTTGCCCGACCTGAGGATCGAAACCAAGACCTCGCGATCAGCAGTCGCGCTTACCACCACTTGACCAACGAGGCCGTCAAGTTAGTACATCTCTTCGTACTTCACACGAAAAAAATGTTCCCAGCACGATGATACTCATCTTCCACGATATTTTTCTCAAGCCAAGTACATACCTTATCAGTTTATCACTGACATTGTAAGTTCAAGAGAAAAAAAAACTGACATTGTTATAGATCGGTTATCGAGTGTTACGTGTCCGATAAAGTGAGCGATAACATTGTGTGCGCACATGTACACCGAGCTTTATGCGTGAGTGGCTCGTTGTACAGTCGAGAACAAAGACGTTTTTTAGTTTTTTATATTATGTTGGTTGGCTGGCAAAATGTTTTTGTTTTTTTTACTGTTTTTATCAAGTGTTAAGAAGCTTATAGTTAATCGTATTTTCTTGTTTTAGTAACAAATAAATATAAATAAAATTATTTTAGACTAGCAGCCCGTCCCGGCTTCGCACGGGTGGACAATTTTCCCGTTTTTGCAACATTTTTCATTTATGCTCCGCTCCTATTGGTAGCGTGATGTCATATAGCCTATAACCTTCCTCGATAAATGGACTATCCAACACAAATATATTTTTTCAATTCCAACCAGTAGTTCCTGAGATTAGCGCGTTCAAACAACCTCTTCAGTTTTATAATATTAGTATAGATTAAATAGGTAAGCTTACAAATAAATTTACCACTGTTCACCAATATTTTGCGGCAGTACTATTCGTGTCACCTTTTAGAGATCTGCCCACATCGTAACGGGAAACAGTTTGATACATACACAGAAGAACTGGGTCAATAAAACTATAAGGTAAACAAATATATTTTGAACGTTCTAAAATCCTCTAAAAGGGACTGTTTAAAAGAAAATCCTTGAACAAGTAAAGAGAATTATATTTTGTCACTAAACACCGGTCTTGCCAGTTACGGTAATTTTATAGTTTTAGAGAATTTTCTCGACTTATTTATGTTATGTAGGTATGTACATTAATTTAAGAGAATGAGGTTGAGCTATTAATTTTAGTTGAATCAAAAGTACTTAATAAATTGGAACGGAGTTAAAGTTAATGAATTTATTGTGAAGCACAGTCGGTTTATTTTTCAGTTAAAGGATCTCACAAACTGAGACAATAGTGCGACTTTAAAGTTAGACTTATCTGGGATGTAGGTCAGAAAAATAATGTTCCGCGTGAGGAGTCAATGACATTTGTTTAAAAAAAACATTTTTAGGCTGATATAAACAGGCGTATTTATAAATGTATCAATCAAAAAACAATCTTTATTTCTTATTTAAGTTGTCTAAAATATTATTATCGTCATGTTTACCTGACCGCTGATGATCTTCATTCAAATCAAAGATTGTAATCATTAAAAGCTATAACAATGACAGCGTGATTTTATACTATTTTTATATCGTTACGTAAAGTTAACGAGTGTTGTGAATAATTACCCATAATGCATAACAGCATAATGTTTATAGCAAAGTCATAAAATAATTTTAATTAAATATTATTTTGTAATAACAATTTATGTTATAATTATGTAGGCCTCTTAGAACATTATTCTAGAAAAAACGACAGTATCTATAAATTATATAGTAATTACTTAATATCTCAAGCCTGCATTTTAATTGTTTTACGTAATTATTGTACATTAAGTTAGTCGATGATTAATATTTCCTTTTACAAATGAAATCACGTTTTATTTTTCTGATTAATTTATCCAAAATTCCGAATTTGAATTTATTTATACAATTATTTAAAAGCAAAAAAGAAAACAGCACCACGTATAATAAAAATAAAAATAAAATTCGCGATAAATTCATAGTTCCATCGATTTATTAGATAGTAATACTAATAACACTTGTGTGGGCGAGTACACTTCGTGACTGGTGTCAAGGCGATGTCAGCGTTGTGTCAACAGTGTCAGGTATCGCATGTCACTACTGACCACCCAGCTAGAGTGTAACTTAAGAAAAAACCATAGATATACCGTGAATAAACTCGTTAGGCGTCAAGACAAATAGGATTTGACGTGTGTACGAGAGTTTGAATGAAATATGGTAGTTGTGTGGGAAATGTATGGAACAACCGCGTAACCGTGATAATGATGGGAAATGTACAGTTTGGTTATTTACTTTTGTATGTGAAGCTTTGGAATTCACACACATAATTATAAGTCCACATATTTATAAGCACATTTGTGCATGTTAATAGGCTCGCCCCCTATTACATGGGACTTAAACATAACGGCGAAATGAGGGTGTTACTGTACACCTCTGCCTAACCCTTCGGGGAATATACAAGGTTAGTCGGAAGGGGGGTACTAAGGCGAAAGGGTGTTAAAGTACCCATAATAGGGGATAACTTTTGTTCTACAACTTTCCCCAAAACTCGATAGTTTAAGTGAAATTGCTTTTCAAAGATTTCGTAAAAAATATGCTAAAATCTATCCTTCCATAGCTATGATCAGCTCTTTTTACAATTTAGGTCATATTTGGGGTCACGGATTAGAAAATTAATTTTCTGAATTGTTAACTAAAGCAGGTATATTTTTTTTGAAAAAATCTAAAATAAAAATCATTTTGCATGCAAATAAAAATTATCGAATTTTGAAATTTTAACACTTGCTTTAAAATAGTCATTAGGGATACTTTAGGTGGCCCGCGGCTTAGTACCCCCTTTCCGACTAACCTTGTATAGGCGTGATGTTATGTTATTTGTGTTATATAAGTAAAAGCAAACGAAAGTCGACCTATAATATAGGAACAGTTCATGTTCACCAATATTAAATCTCTGGTTAATTAAACAACTGTTTATTCAAAAAATGCACGTTAATTCAGTCGGTCCCGGGTGTCATACGAATACCTATGACAATCTTTACGGGAAATCAAAACCCGGAAAGTCTGACAACCGGTCTAAGCTTAGGACATCGGCATTGCCCAGTTATTGGGTTCCGGAGGTCTGATGGCAATCGCTCCGTGTAAAATACATTCAGCCGCATCTGGTTACACTGGAAGCTAACCCCAACAACATAGTTGGGAAAAAAGCTAGACAGAACTTGAATCAGATAAATTATCTTGCTGAACAGTCTAAGATAATATAACTGAATTGATTGTGTTTTATGTTATAGTACCTCTAGTATACCTAATATCTTGCATTCTTTATCTTTGCAAAAACAAAATTTGGAAATATTCTACTTGAATAAAGCATCAACTGCCTCGTTCGTCTAGTGGTGGCAAGCGCGACTGCTGACCGTGAGGTCCTGGGTTCGATCCCCGGGTCGGGCAAACTGTTATTGGGTTTTTCAGTTTGAAATTCCTCAGTAGCAGCCCGGAGTTTAGATTTGTGCCCGGTTGATGGCAATAGGCTCACCCTCTATTATATGGGACTTAAACATAACGGCGAAGTGAGGGTGTTACTATAGAGTGAGAGTGCTACTGCCCAACCCTTCGGGGAATACAGGCGTGATGTTATGTTATATACCTATATATCTATTCATAAGTAATAGTACATATTGTCTAAGTTAAGTTAAAGTTTCTTAACTTTTAATGCTTGTAAGTATTATATTAGAATGTAAGTGATTTGGTCGTAAGTACTGTTTGTTACCTTATGTTTTTAAATAAATAAAATGCATTGTTTACTTCTTTAAAGGGCAACAAAGCTCTAGAGCCTTTTATAACAAGCCCTTCAAAGTGTTTGTTGATTGATTTTGTTGATCAAATGACAAGGCTATGCCTACGACGTGTTTAGTTGACTGGCGCCAAATCGATGAGATAAGTAATAATAATAATACGCAATGAGGGTTACTATACATCTCTGCCAACCCTTAAGGAAATATAGGCGTGATGTTATGTAATAAAACATCAAAGAAAATCTTTTTTGATAAATAATATCATAAAGCCTAAAGCAGGAAGCTGTTCTACTAACAAAATGGTATAAAATCGCAATCGATTTTTTCCTATAAAGATAACGTACAAACTGCCGCGATTGGGCTGCGGTTTTAAACAATTTTGTAAATAGAATTGGGTCCTGACTAGGGCTACCATTTCAAAATGGAATGCCTGTATAAAGTGCCTTAAATGCTTGATTTTACAGAAAAATACCTGTAGACCTCTCTCATGTCGGCTCAGAATAGCTCATGTCGTGTCGTGAAAAGATTAGGCAGTTAGCAAGGTTGGTAGCGGGGCTGACTACACAGTATGCTCCGTACGTACCTACTTAAGTATCGTCACTCATAGAGGCTTTTTGAATGCACCCTTATGCCTGTCTCAGAGTAATGCCGGCCGCACGCCTAAGGGATGATTTCCACCAAACGGCTCGCATCGCATCGGATCGGAAATACGAAGGGATGCGGCGACAGCCGAACCCGTCCGTCAGGATGTCGACGCATACGATCAGCTCCATACAGTCGCTTGCGAACGTATCCGTTTCTGCGCCTAGACAAATAGTTTCATTCCTACCGTGTTGACGTGTTCTAGTTTTTAAAAGATCTGATTGGATACGACGACATGCGAACGGAGCCGATCGCGCGTCGCAGTATACTTTCGGATACGTTCGCGTGTCGCGGAAGACGTCCGCGGTCAAGCTGCTGTGCGCGGCTTGGTAATATAGACTTTAAATACTGTGTACACGATTTAATATCGTTTAAAGATTGTAAAATCCGTTCCGATCCGATGCGATGTGAGCCGTATGGTGGAAATCATCTGTTAGCCTTAAAAGGCCTGTCAAATGCGGCAAATGCCTGACATATCGTAACCCTAGTCTTGACTGTTTCAAAGCGTATGTTTACATTCTCCGCAACATAATTTTGCGTCGACTGTACCTACTTCCGTACTTGTAAACTCAGTTACAAGTAACTTACACAAGCGTTGGTGGTCGGGCTCAAAGGACCGACATAGTAGACCACGAGGACACCGACTCACGCGGTTATTAAACCTACAATGATGTTGACATTCTTTCCTTACGGATGGGTTAAAAACAATGCTCTCACATTACACCAACACACGTGTAACATAATGGTATGACGTGTTCACACAAAACTGTATCTTAAAGAGCAGTGTTAGTCAAACTTTTTCCTAGGACCACATTTTTCAGTTACGCACGCTTAAAGCTGCTGCGACCATATTTTTGTTAGAAATAGCACCTAACATGTTTTACTAACAAAATTGGGGCGTGATCTAACTGTTTACTGTGTTGTAATTGGTCCAAGAGTTCACTAAACATTTTTTATTAGATTTTAGTCGTAGCAGGCCCAGCTTAAGAAGTCAATGTTTTGTGAATGAGTGGGAAGAACTGAACAAGATACAAGAAAAATAGTCTTCCTAGCTACATAGACTGAAATTTGTGAAAATCATAAAGTTAAGTCAACAATGTTATTTTATGGGCTGAGAGTGCTACTTTTTAATTTAGAAAATAGCTATACCACAGGTACATAACAAGTTTAAATGTCAATAATCAATATCGAAGTAGCAAAGTAATACAGTAAGTAGATCATTAATTATTTAAAATTATTTATGCTTTTGGCTTCACTCTAAAGCTCAACCACAGAGAACAACTCCTACGTTGAGCACCGCTGGCTCGCTCGTTGCATACGACCTCTACGGAGTACTCCATGCGTCTGAGTTGAAGTGGAGTAGCATTCTTACAGAACGTGTTTACTCAAACACTTTGATGACTGCGAGTAATTTGATTCAGTTCGATTGATGATGAAATACGATTGTTTAAAATAATTGTGCGTAGATTTTTTACCTACCTTGACAAAATCGAAATAAAAACTGTCTATTTGCAATTAGTAATCGATTTTTTAATAAACAGCCTATAATTTGAGAACGCGTGTCCGATTAATGCGTTGCTTATTTGATAAAATGAAAAGTAATCAAATGTAAGAAATTCAGATGACGTTTACATATTGACTGCTCCACTTTGAATTTATGTAGATGTTTGACATAATATGTTAAAAACCTACATCCATCACAAGTCTCCAGTTTTACCTATGCCTTCGTGATCCATCCAAAGATTTTGGATTGAGATCGATAATTAATTTTAGCCGTAAGAGTCTTATACGATAATAATAAGAGCATCAAATTGATAAAAAAGAATCGAACAAATCTGATTTAACCTTATTTTATATTATAACCCTACATTTATACTAATATTATAAAGAGGAAAGATTATTTGTATTTTTGTATGTAATGAATAAACTTAAAAACTACTGGACCGATTTCAAAAATTCTTTTGCAGTTAGAAAGCTACATTATCACAGAGTAACATATATATTTATTACTGGAATAAAACTTGTTACGCGGACGGAGCCGTGAGGTCACAGCTAGTTAAATATATTTAATAGGGACTGCACTGATTTTGACAAATCATGTCTGTCCAAAAAATGAATAAAATGCATTTTTTACTTTTTTTTAAAGGGCACCAAAGTTCTAGAGCCTTTTATAAGAAGCCCTTCAAGTTGTTTGTTGATTGATTTTGTTGATCAAATGACAAGGCTATGTCCACGACGTGTTTAGTTGACTGACACCAAATCGATGAGATAAGCATACCTAATGTTACAGCGTTAGTTTTATTTATTAATTAACGAATTAAGCAATAGTTAGATAATTAATGTGGCTGATTAACTAATATTCACTAACATTAAAACGACCTTTTACTCGAAAAATTTACAATAATTTTAGGTAAAACGTTGTTTAATCAGAAAGTTAATGGTGGTGAATACCAGTATTATGGTCGATTCAAAAAATTGTGACGGGTGGTGGCGGTCTGGCGGGGGTCCGGGTCTATAAAGGGTCGGGCATGCTGCAGATCAGCCCTCTCGCGCCGTTGCAATTGCCAAGTTAAATGCTACATATGCTTAAGAACACCCTGGACTCCTCGCATTGCTACGAACCACGCCCTGTTGATCTGTTTGTAATTCTTATTAAAATATATACCTATCGTCACCGGAAAACCAATACTACTTAAGCGCCATTTTTGGCCAAAATGAGTTATATATATCGTTGGATTGCATTTTAAAAATCCAATCAACGATATATATAACTCATTTTGTCCAAAAATGGCGCTTAAGTAGTATTGGCTTTCCGGTGACGATATAGTGTACGGTTACAAGTGTTATTCTTTATCCTCCCGTAAGTACATGCCTGCTAAATTTTATGTGCACATGCTTGTTGAGTGTTGTCTCTTAAAGCCAACCTAAACTGTTACAAAATTTACGAAGCGTTATTGGTTAAAATTGAGACTCTTGTATCTTTAACAATACTGAAGCAAGAACCTCATGGCTTTGCTTAGTAGACCCTCTTATATGGAAGTACCTATCACAGGTAAAATTAGCTTACGAGTCTATTTATATACCCAGTTTGACAATAAAAATGCTATAGTCGCCGGCACGTAACTTGGCAAGGTTTTGGCGTAATGGGAGTAAGATCGCGGATGTACACTTAGTGCAACAAAAAAATGGTCACTTTTATTGCTTGTCATTATTCTATGGTTATTGCCATAATTTATTTATAAACATGTCTGTTCAGAAGAAAGGAGAGGAATCTCTTTTCTATTCTTGCCAACCATTGGTAAGCAAAACGATTTGTTTTTGATCATAGGAACCAGGCATAAGTCTTTAAGATTGGCGACTTGGCCGTGTGTATCTGTCGCGATTTTGCCCTCTCCGTTTTGTTTTTAAATCGGGGCTACCTAAGAATTACCCTTTTGCATCAAATCTACGCGTGTGCATCAAATGGACACGCTGCTACGTTGCTGATGTTAAACCAGTCTTAGAAGCAACAACCCATTACAATAACCACTCTATAACTCTTTTATAGAACCATTAAATAAACTTCATGCCACACTGGTATTTATATCGCATTAATCTGCAATTATCGGCGTTCCACGTCCGATAATCCGAATTCTAAGCCACTTACGGCCGGTGTGTCGGACAATCGGACAAAAAGCAGCCAGTTCCCACAACACGCTGACCCGTTAGGCCGACTTATTATAGTCTGCCGTGAGAACTAGGCTTTATAAATTGAAAATGTATGTTCTGGCTATGTGATATTGGCTTTATAAATAACACTTATATGACCCGTGATAGCCTAGTGGTATGACCGTCGGTCTGCCAAGTTATAGGTCTCGAGTTCGAACCCAAGGCACGCACGTCTGTCTTTTCGGATTCATGTGCGTATTGTATAATTATCACTTGCTTAAAAACGGTGAAGGAAACATTGTGAGGAAACCGGCATGCCTGAGAGATATTTCTCGACGGCATGTGAAGCCAAGTCAAAGGCCCATGGACGGCATAAATTCTGACACCAGGTTAGTCACTAACCACACGAAAATAAGGGAATTAAGGGATTTGTTTGGACTCTTATTCAGAGCAACCGTTGATACAAATGGCATCAGCTGATCGGGTCATTTTGTATGGAGAGTTGGATTTTTTTTATTTGACCTATCAAATGTTGCTCTGAATAAAAGTCCAAAAAGCTCTGTAACTATGACCACGCATTTCTGGTACACGTTGTACCTACCTACCTAATGTTTACCAGAAGACAAATGGCACCAGCTTAAGTATCTATAATGTATGTAATCTGTGGTAGTATCATCAGCAGGGTGGGCTAATGTGTGTGTCCGTTAAGTTAGATAAGACTAGCGTTATCTACAAGCATTTTAAGGTGTATAATTAGTTACGAGGAAGTTAAACTGTCATTTACATGACATAAATTATAGTTAACGTCCATTACCGAACATGGAGCCACGCTAAAGACCGTGACGACAAAAACGAATATAGTAGACAGAATGGTGAGCGTAGAAACCTATTAGTGTTATGTGTTATCTGGTTTACCATTGTGTTTCCCTACCCATCTCTTTTGTCCCACCTGCTGAAAATCTCCCACCTGGACATGTGTTGCCTTTGCTAACCTGGAAGTCTTTATACAGACTCCGGACCCAGATTGGTGGAAGCAAGGAAAACCTGCTCAGGTGGAAATTCGTAGACGATTCCGGCTTGGAGTGTAAATGTGGTGCTGTTCCACAAACGATGGTACACCTGACATCATATCATGCGTGTCCTGATAGGCGTAGGTAAGGAAGCTCTAGGGGCCCCGGAAACTAAACCTTTATCTACAGACTGTGCGTGTGAACATAAAACAACATCATGCCTGTATTCCCCGAAAGGTTGGGCAGAGGTGTATAGTAACACCCTCATTTTGCCGTTACGTTTAAGTTCCATATAATAGAGGGCGAGCCTATTGACATCAACTGGGCACAAATTCAAACTCCGGGCTATATAACTCATTGCTCGACCTGGGGTTCGAACCCAGGACCTCACGATCAGCAGTCGCGCTTGCCACCACTAGACCAACGAGGTAGTTAAAGATATAAGACTCTATTGGTACATCATAGGGCTTTTTTTTATCATGGGAATATCCCCATGGATGTCCCTCGCGTGGGGAAGGTGTAGGGGTCTGCCGGACTCTTACCGGCTAAAAATCAACGGTGTTCCTCCTCCTGACCGTTCGGCCGGGGTCGCGGGATTCGCAAAGGCATGCACCGCAACCCCGGCATCCAACGTTGCACCTACACAATTGCCAAGAGTGATCTATCTACAGTATTGGACGTGTATACCATTTATTATCTTAGAACGGTAACTATAATACTGTTAAAGATCAAGATGACGTCGTTAAATAATAAAATAGCCATGATAAGGAACGCGGTCTTTAAACTGCACTTTATATTACTTTATACGGCGTATAAGATAATAATGATAAAACACGTGATGGCGTACAAAATGCCGTAATGACTTATATGAGAGCCAACAAGAACCTGACCATTATCTACAATCCTGATGTCCTAATTGTTTATTTTTTTTCATTTGGCCCTAGTCTCACCTGATGGTAAGCGCAAACAGGGTCTAAGATGGAGCACACGAATCCAATCCTTATAAAACTACCTTTTCAGCCTTAGAATCTGAACAAAACAAAGGAGAGCAATGAATCCGGTTCACCAACATAAACAAAACAATGTTGAAATGTTAAACAATGTTTTCCGAGATACTATAATGGTTGATGTTGGTGACCCGGATTCATTGCTCCAGAGTGTAAGTTCATAATCTTATTTATTTATTTGATTTACACGGCTTAAGAAACCAATTACATAAATCAAAGTATATGCAAGGTTAGTCGGAAAGGGGGTACTAAGCCGCGGGCCACCTGAAGTATCACCAATGACTATTTTAAAGCAAGTGTTAAAATTTCAAAATTCGATAATTTTTATTTGCATGCAAAAAGATTTTTATTTTAGTTTTTTCAAAAAAATAATCATGCCAGCTTTAGTTATGAATTCAGAAAATAAAATTTCTAATCCGTGACCCCAAATATGACCTAAATTGTAAAAATAGGTGATCATAGCTATGGACAGATAAATTTTATCATATTTTGTACGAAATCTATGAAAAGCTATTTCTCTTAAACTATCGAGTTTTGGGGAAAGTTGTAGAATAAAAGTTATCCCTTATTATGGGTGCTTTAACACCCTTTTGGCTTAGTACCCCCTTTCCGACTAACCTTGTATAATAAGTACAAACATAAAACATAAACTAATAACAATAATTAAATATTATTACTCTCACAAAAATGTAGGCACATAACCATTAAATGGCGAATTTATTGGCGAATAGATCGCAGTCCAGGTTGGCTTCCACGAGCTTATTTAGTGCGGTCAACACGCGCGGTACGGAAGAAAGAAAGAAAGAAAATGTATTTATTTTCCGCCCACGCGGACGCATACGGATACTTAAAATTAAAAATACGCAGACGCAGCACGGGCTGCAGTCCGACACGAAGGCACGCCTAGCATTTGGTCACATTTCGTCGCTTAAGTTCTAACACCGCGTAACTCAAAATATTTAACTTTTCAAGAGAGCACAACATAGAAATTTTTGTACTTATCATATAATTCTTTTTAATCTACAATATTCTATTTTATTTAGATTTTTTCGACGGAGCACTTTCGCGACACGATCCGGTATGGAACTCACCTGATTTATACGCTGTTTTAGCTGTTTACATAGCTTGTTGGAAAAAATATTACATACGCGGTGGATTTTGTTTTTGAAATAACCCGTTGCTATTGGATCTAACCATTGATTTTGATTGGTCAAACGATGCGTTTTTCGATTCCCTATCGAATGATGTGCGTAACTCAAAACTACTATTTTTAGAGTTACGCGGTGTTAGAACTTAAGCGACGATTTGCAGTAATGACTACACAGTTGTCCTGTACGATGAGAAGAATAAAAGTATTGGTATATGAGCGCTTACCTAATAACAGTATAGGCAGATCAAGAAGCAGGTGCCACAATAAGCTGTGCCGTGCCTGCATCTCCTCGGTGGCGGACGCTCGCTGCTCCGATGCTGTCTGTAACAAATATAACATCATTCATTAGAGTAGGTGCGATAGGTAATTAACATAATACTATAGACGTTTCTTGGCAAGAGTAGACAAGATAATTCCTCTCCTTTCTTTCTTTCTTCTGAACAGACATGTTTACAAATCTATACTAATATTATTAAGCTGAAGAGTTTGTTTGTTTGAACGCGCTAATCTCAGGAACTACTGGTTGGAATTGAAAAATTATTTTTGGGTTCGATAGTCCATTCATCGAGGAAGGTTATAGGCTATATAACATCACGCTATGACCAATAGGAGCGGAGCATAAATGAAAAATGTTGCATAAACGGGAAAAATGTCCACCCGTGCGTAGCCGGAACGGGCCGCTAGTACCTACATAATAATACAACTAGCTGGTATATTGTTTTTATTTGTTCCTATTCGACTGCTTGTAGATGGTCTTGTGGACCGTTTTAACCGGGCAGTTATTGGCGAGACCTGATGGGTCTCCAACCAATGGGGACGAGAGTAAAACATTTAACCTAAGCTAACTACTACTACTAACATCATGACTAGCTAGCAACAACAGCACTAAGGGCGACCCCTAATGGGACTCGGACCTCGGTTTAGGGCGTTGCTGGCGAGAGGACTGGAAGGTAGACAGCTTGATCGGGGGTTGAATTAACGGTGTAACTGCGGAATCAGATAGGACGACCGGTTCCGCGGCTGCGGCGGGTGAGCACGGTGGATCAGGGACTGTACAAGCTGGATGATTTTATTTATTTACTAGCGGCACGTCCCGGCTTCGCACGGGTGGACATTTTTCCCGTTTTTGCAACATTATTAATTTATGCTCCGCTCCTATTGGTCGTAGCGTGATGTTATATAGCCTATAACCTTCCTCGATGAATGGACTATCGAACCCAAAAATAATTTTTCAATTCCAACCAGTAGTTCCTGAGATTACCGCGTTCAAACAAACAAACTCTTCAGCTTTATAGTATTAGTATAGATTTGTACTGCTTCGTTGGTTTAGTGGTGGCAAGCGCGACTACTGATCTTGAGGTCCTGGATTCGATCCCCAGATCGGGAAAAATGTTATTGGGTTTTTCCGTCCGTAATTCCTCAGTAGCAGCCCGGAGTTTGGATCTGTGCCCGGTTGATGGCAATTGACTCACCCCCTATTACATGGGACTTAAACATAACGGCGAAATGATGGTGTTACTATACACCTCTGCCCTACCCTTCGGGGAATACAGGCGTGATGTTATGTTATCTAGATTTAGAAACTCTCTAAAGTTCGACACTACATAGTACATACTTAAGCCAAGTAGCAGTTCTACTCTAATATTCACAACAGAACTAAATCGCAACATTTAGAAACCTCTTTCGTTCAGAAATATAGAATACTGTTAGTCACAAGCTTGTTGCTAGCAAAAATTAGCTTTTAACAATTTTACCTACTAGCAACATTGGGTGAGTTGCACTTTACCGAATGAATTTGTCGCGGCCCATCGTAAACCCAGTTTAAGTGTTCAAACGTTAACTCCAGTTAACACAAATAACTAAAGTTTAAAAGTTGGTACGGACGTGTCTAAAAATAATTTGGTTGGCGTGTTTACCTTACGAGGTAGACTAGAATAAGACCAGGTTTACACCTGTTCTTCTTTTCGTGTAGTTAGAGCCTAGCCTGGTGTCAGAGTATGTGCCGCCCATGGACCTCTAACTTGGCAGCGGGGTCTCTATATGTAACGAATTGTCACCCATCCACGGACTGACCGCGGCAAGTGCAGCTTAACCTCGCAAATCGTACGAGCCACGAGCCGCTCAATAAATCACGTAAGGTATTATAAATACAGTCAGAATAGTGTCAATAGCTAACTATAAAGTACCAACTGCCTCGTTGGTCTAATAGTGGCAAGCGCGACTGCTGATCGTGAGGTCCTGGGTTCGAACCCCAGGTCGGGCAGTGTTATTGGGATTTTCCGTGTGCAATTTCTCAGTAGCAGCTCGGAGTTTAGATTTGTGCCCGGTTGATGGCAATAGGCTCGCCCCATATTACATGGGACTTAAACATAACGGCGAAATGAGGGTGTTACTATACACCTCTGCCCAGCCCTTCGGGGATTACAGGCGTGATGTTATGTTAGTAAAGTACCTACCAAAGTCTCTTGTTAACGTTAATCTAAATCAACAAATTAACTCATTGTTTAACTCGATATGGTATACTCAACCTATTTATGGATATCTTCCTACTTCTATATCTACGTGACTTTTTTGGATAAAACTTTTTTTAATAGAATGACGCACGTAACTAAAAATAATTGTTAGATAAATAGGTACCTGTCAATAGGCCTATCGCTTTAAAATTCAGTAGGCAATTTCTATATTCCGCAGACCACGTATATCATGGTGCCGGTAGGACTGACTACCCCATATAGGAAGACACCGTGATGTTTAACTTGATTTACGGGCAATTAACGTACGTGGTCTGAATAAACCATTGTTTTAACAAGACCGATTATAACGGGAGCTTAAGATTCGTTTTATGACTAAGATTCTATTGTTTTCTACTTATAATGTCCTGTAGGTACCTGGATGACTGAGCCTTGCTCGGTTTTATTTTGGTAAATCGTGTTTTTTAGAAAGAAAAAAAAGGGAAAAAGAAAAAAGAAGGAACTTGAAAAAAAAAGGAAAACATCATCTGTTCTCGAACCGGGGTCTTCTGGTTACGGGACCGCCCGATTTCCCACCTGAGCTATTATAACCTTAAAGAACATCGCGAAATTTACCTTCGTATTCTAATGACTATTATAGCAGATTTTCATTGCCTGAAAACACGGATAAAACGACGTTTCCTAAAAAAAAACCTAGCTAGATCGATGTATCGCCCCCGAAACCCCCTGCATACTAAATTTCATGTAAATCGTTGGAGCCGTTTCCGAGATTCAGAATATATATACAAGGTTAGTCGGAAAGGGGGTACTAAGCCGAAAGGGTGTTAAAGTACCCATAATAAGGGATAACTTTTGTTCTACAACTTTCCCCAAAACTCGATAGTTTAAGAGAAATAGCTGTTCAAAGATTTCATAAAAAATATGCTAAAATCTATCTGTCCATAGCTATGATCAGTTGTGTTTACATTTTAGGTCATATTTGGGGTCACGGATTAGAAACCCCATTTTCTGAATTCATAACTAAAGTAGGGATGAAGAAATTTCGAAAAAATTAAAATAAAAAATATTTTTCATGGAACAAAAATTAATCGAATTTTGAAATTTTAACACTTGCTTTAAAATAGTCATCAGTGAATTCAGTGATACTTTAAGTGGCCCGCGGCTTAGTACCCCCTTTCCGACTAAACTTGTATATATATATATATACAAGAATTGCTCATTTAAAGGTATTAGATTAAAAATATTTATTCAATGCTTGTCGTATGATGTCATGTGGAATAACAATCGCCAGGTGTATCGACAATTTGCGATTCGCTGATGTGTATGGCCCTAACGGTAGGGTTGCCGACCTCGAAATCTAATTCGCAATTAACATTTTGTAATAAATAATTGTCACGTCAATCTTTGAAGGTTTGCCCATTGTTCGTTGTTGACGGAATTAGGTAATGCGTTGATGAGCCTATCTCCATTTATCGGGCACAGTGCTGGTATTTTTTTGTCGGCTAACTGTGAATTGTACAGTTGCGCATTGAATCCAGGACTTTACGACTTATTGCTATTTTTAAATACTTAGTCAAATCGTGAAGTTCTTAAAGTATTTAAAAATAAGACAAATCTTGGATCTTTTTACAAAATTAATGTTTTACTAAAATATTTATATTATACTAGCTGCCCGGTGAACTTCGTACCACCAAATTTTTTTTAACCTCCTTGTGTTCATTCGAATGAAACAAAAAATATTATTCAAATCGGTCCAGCCGTTCTCAACTTTTAGTGAGACTAATGAGCTATTCAGTTTTGTATTAGATAGATATTTAATATTATTTGCCACTAAAATAATTTTAGCTTCAAATAATGCACCTTGATCTGTTTTCTTAGAAGAATAGCTTTTGATGAAAATATTATTTAGGTAGTTAGGTACCTATTGATTTTTTTTATAGGAAATAGGAGTTAACAATACAATTATAATTAACTACATAGGAAAACCACACGCTAAAATAGGATTAACTTGTGAGGAAATTCCTGAATTAAAAGGAGCAGAGGAATAAAATAAATATCACATAAATACCTACATCGCCTTATCAATCGCATATTATTATTAATTAAAAATATATCCCTCAACAATTAACAATTGAAAATAATGAATTGATTCATTAGAATGTTAATTATTAACATTCTAATGAATCAATTCATGCCCCACCAACCTGCTTGCGCAGCTGAGTTGAGCGTTTTTAAGAGAGGCTTATGTCCAACAGTGGGCAACGCAAGCTCTTCTTACACAAATAACGCTGTTAATAATGTGCAAGAGAACATAACTATCTATCTCACTAGCAGTCTTTTAAAATATTTTATTAGGTACGTTCCTTTTGTAATTAATTGTGATTATTTGATGTATCTACTTGGCAGTTTATCAGTCTGTCAGGTACCTATAGACAGACACACAGAGAGCACCGAATATTCAGACTTAAAATAGATTATACGAAAATATATCGAGTTCACTTTAATTCTTTTTTTAAACATTCAAAAATAATACATTAGCTGAGTTTTGTTTTTCGTTTTCAAACATCGAAATACCATAAACGAAACATTATTTTTATTTCACGTCATCCATCTTGTCAGTGCGACAGAAAAGGGCATATTTTAAATTTGACATCCCTACAGCCGGGGAGCGGTTGACAGTAGCCGTCACTACCATATTTGGTACGCTGTCAAACTGTCATTGACTTTGAGCTGCGCAAACGCAAGCCTTAATTACGTGTGGTAGATGAATATTAAAAATATTCTAACTGTTTCATACTGGTATTATGTAGATTATAGTGTGTGATTATTATACGACTTATTGATTTTTTATTGATTATTAATTTGCTTTGAAATGAGCCGACGCGATCGGATATCGTCGCTTAAGTTCTAACACCGCGTAACTCGAAAAATAGTAGTTTTGAGTTAAGTACGTCATTCGATAGGGAATCGAAAAACGCACCGTTTGACCAATCACAATGAATAGTTAAATCCAATAGCAACGCGTTATTTCAATAACAAAATCCACCGCGTAATATTTTTTCCATCAAGCTATGTAAGCAGCTAAAACAGCGTATAAGTCAGGTGAGTTCCATACTTGATCGTGTCGCGAAAGTGCTCCGGCGAAAAACCAAATTAAAATAGAATATTGTAGATTAAAAACAATTATATGATAAGTAGAAAAGAAACTATTTTTTGTTCTCCTGAAAAGTTAACTATTTTGAGTTACGTGGTGTCAGAACTTACGACGACGCGGCGACGTCGACGATATGATGTTTGGTAACATATAATGTTAATTAAAATTAAATTAACAGTAAATCACATTGTAATGTCATATTTACTCAGATATCGATACCATCTCGCTTTAACACAATGCTGTAGTAGGCCTAGCAGAAATGTAATGTGTATGTATCACTTTAGTAACGTAACGAAATTATGAATTGGAAATACTCCTATCGCACATACTCCTTCTTCTTCTTCCTGTCCTTATCCCACACTAGGTGGGGTCGGCACAACATGTATTTCATAAATCCATGTTGTTAGAGGTTTTGCCTTATTGTTTTATGACCGGCAGCCTGCCTAACATCAACCCTCCTTGGGAATACTCGTTGCGCCGTCGCGCGGGTGACCCAATGTGCTTGCTGATATTATGCACTGGGTCCCAAAATGGTATGCTTGTCAATTTTATTGCCGACAACTAAGCAGACTGTATATTCTTCTCGTTTTGTTTCGCACATACTATTTAATTAAATTGAAAACTCTATCCACATCTATGTATGATACAAATTGTGTATGGCGCAAAAAAATAAACCGAAATGTTATAGGACAGTTGTATTTTCGATTCAAAATTCGCTTACATTAGCGATAAGTTTACGATACTATACGCCAAATGTTCGTGCTAGCCTTAGATTATTCTCCTCTAGATCTAGTCATGACTACAGTGGGAAGTGTGGAAGTGAGAAGCATATATACAAAATAAGTAAAAAAACTGAGACAAAGGATCTTCTGTCTCACATGACGTGCCTTTTTTCGCTTGATGGCGAACTTTTTAATACATACATAAACTCACGCCTTTTTCCCATGGGGGTAGGCAGAAACTATAGAACGCCACATGCTACGACCCTTACATACCCCTTTCGCTTCATCCACATTCATACATCTTGTCATACACGCACGCCGGTTGAGAGTACTACGCACCTGACCTTTGTGAAGAACATCACCAATAACATCGATGTATGTCCTTCTAGGACGTCCTCTACCTCGTCTCTCTCTCTCACGTCTCTCTTACTGTTAGCCAATTAGCCAACTCACTGTCGCAAAACGTCGTTTCCCCGTATTCTTGTATTTATGAGAAATAGACTCCATTAGTTAAGTGTTTAGTCTATATTGTATGCTCTACGATGGGAGGATGCTGTATTTTTAGTTTTATATCCACTCAACCGCCCGGCCCCCGCCGCCGAATTTCAGCCAACCGCCACGGACCGCGCGGTCTTGTTTATGTTATTTGACCCCTTCTGACCTTAGCGATAAAAACACCTGACGTACGCAAACTACAAGTGCTATATCAAAATAAAAAATACAGATATAAAGCTGAATAATTAAGGAACATACTTATCTATAAACCAAGAGATATAATTATAATTTGAAACTCAAAAAAAAAAGATTAACTTGAAAAACAGTGATGGAAAATTGGAAAAATTTGAAAATTGGAAATTTTTGATGGATAACTCTTAACTTTAAAATAAACTAGATTATATTTCCTTTCTAACAATACCAGAATGTATAAACTTATTTTATAGAGGTATATAAATATAATCTAAGGTGCTAGGCCTACAGGAGGTAAGTTCTACTAACAAAATTGTTATAAATCGCAATCGAATCGCAGCTGAACCAAAACGGTCTAATCGGTGTTAGATCAATATAGACACTACCAATTTGTAGTTAACTTAACTTATTGTTAGCATATACTAACTTCAAAGCTAGACGTAACAGCATCAAGTTTATGGCTCTGGAAAACATGTCCCATCGTTATAAAGCCTCCAATACACATCTATAACCAACGGTCCCGCAGCTATTCACTTTTATCACCAGCTCTAAACTATAGGTAATCACCGCTAGACAGGGCCGTACTGGGACCTGAAATCGGCCCGGGCATTTGAGAGACGGTCGGCCAGTGCGGGCAAAAAAAAATTAATTCCCAAGCGATTATACGGACGACGTTTTTTTTTAGAAAGAAAAACCGTTTATTCACGTGAGAGTGACGCACATAACATAGCTTTTTATAAAAATAAAATAACTGGCACAGAAATATATTATGCGCCACTACCGCGCGAAACGGCCGACGCTCAGCATAATGCCGTGGCTCGTGCACGAAGGCACGGAACCACGGCGCTGGTTTTCAGCGTAAGCCGGCGTGTCGCTGTCTCGGAACTACTAAGTAAAAAACATCACACAAAGTTCCGAGGCACAGACAGTAGCACTGTTCTGCGGTCGCTGTGGACACAAAAGAGGAGACACTTCCCTCACTCTTTCCCCTGTATCTTGGGTTTCATTTACAAACACAAACAATTTGCGGCTTCTTTTTCAAGACGTTTTTTTTTGACGTTCCCCTCACTACAAAACAGATAGGTACAGAAGTCAATCACATGTATGTACTTCACTTTTCATACCTACGCTCGGCGGTCGCTCTATCTATATATCTATCTCTCTCAAGCGCATGGCACTCGTGCTCGCAATCACTCGCACTCTGGTCCCAAACGGTCCGAGATATCGTGTCCGTGAGCAGTGTCTATGTGTGCGTTGCTCGACCGCACTTGTATGTAGATTGACTTCTGTACCTATCTATTTTGTGCCCTCACTCTTTCGATTTCTCCGACTGTGTGACCGGCCCATCGGGAATTTGCCCGATTTGCTCGTATGGCCAGTCTCTAGAAGACTGAAGTTTATCGTAAGAACAGTACCTACTTACATGTAATTACGAAACTGCGCAGTATAAATACTTATTTGTTTCTATTGGATGTATAGAAAATTAAACCAAATAATTTCATCTTTATAGGTTACTAGCGACCCGCCCCGGCTTCGCACGGGTGCAATGTAGATACTTATGTGGGGCATATAAACCTTCCTCTTGAATCACTCTATCTATTGCTGTAAACTGCATTAAAATCCGTTGCGTAGTTTTAAAAGATTTAAGCGTACAGATAGCGGGAGCGACTTTGTTTTATACTATGTAAAAATGAAGATGATCAAGCGCAGCTAAGAGCCCGTTCACACAGCGGATCCGTTGGTACTGGATGTGTTGTTCACACCTGTACTGACGGATTAGTTAAACAAATGACAGCTGCGTCGCATCTGGCGGGCAGGATACGATAAAAATAACGGATCTAGTATTTTTTACTGGATTCGGAATACTGTCGTGTATGTGAACTCGCTTACACAACTACAGGCGCCATCACCAAAATAAAAACGTATCCGATAAAACGGGTCCTGTAAACAGTTTCTGTGTGAACTAGTCCCATGTACCTAATAGGGGGCGAGTCTATTGCCATCAACCGGGCACAAATCGAAACTCCGGTCTGCTACTGAGGTATTCCACACAGAAAAACCCAATAACAGTTTGAACGACCTGGGGATCGAACCCAGGACCTCACGATCAGCAGTCGCGCTTGCCACCACTAGACCAACGAGGTAGTTAACAATGATGAAGTTTGGCTTTCCCGGCCTAACAGACGTGTTTTATTATCCTATACTAATATTATAAAGCTGAAGAGTTTGTTTGTTTGTTTGAACGCGCTAATCTCAGGCTGGAATTGAAAAATTATTTTGTGTTGTATAGTCCATTTATCGAGGAAGGTCTTATAGGCTATATAACGTCACGCTACGTCCAATAGGAGCGGAGCATAAATGAAAAATGTTGCAAACACCTGAAAAATGTCCACCCGTGCGAAGCCGGGCGGGCCGCTAGTCATTGATATCGAGCCAATCTTTGCGTACAGCCGTAAATATTAATACTAGTAGTAACTCAACAGTATGTTAGGGCAAACATTTGGTCAAACATTTGTACAAACATGGCTGAGTAATTATGGGATGGGCAAAGGAATTTATTGAGGAATGCGAGTAAGTGAGTTATGTTTCTTTTCATTAGGGTTGTGACTTATTGGATTGGATATTTTCGTGTGAATGTTTTTGGTATAATTATAAATCCATTATGTAGTGTCGTTTCTATTTATTTTATTGATTTCTTCTCTGTGAAATACTTTGGGCTTTTACATCAATATATTTTAGATATATGGTCTAGTGGTGGCAAGCGCGACTGCTGATCGGTGAGGTTCTGGGTTCGATCCCCAGGTCGGGCAAAGTGTTATTCGGTTTTTCCGTGTGGAATTCCTCAGTAGCAGCTCGGAGTTTGGATTTGTGCCCGGTTAATGGCAATAGGCTCGCCCCTTATTACATGGGTCTTAAACAAATGTCAAAATGAGGGTGTTACCTCTGCCCAGCCCTTCGGAGAATTCAGGCGTGATGTTATGTTATGTTATATTTTAGATATTTTGTTTTTATTGTTGGAATTTAATCTTAACAAATTCTTTTTTTAACCGGCTACAAAAAAGAAGGTTTTCTATTCAGCGCAATCATTATTTTTAATAGTTAAACATTATTCTCATACATCAAAAAGAAAACATTTTCTTTATTGACACCGCTCAATAATTTATCTAAAGATACGATAAAAGCATAAACTACGCATTAGCGAACGTATAATTCTAATAATTAAATTGCTCAAGTAATAATTATTGCTTGAATAATTTAATTATTTTGTTGGCAGTTATAATAAATCTTATTAGATATAATGATTAATGTTTATGCAAAAATTATTCATTCAAAATAAATAAACCATTGTAATCTAATTTTAACACCGTATTTATTAAATAGTGATAAATCGTGCTTTGACATTCATTTTATCAATGATCAAAAGTATGATAATTATTGAATGAATAAATAAATAAACTAATTTCAATTCCTATGGAATTACGTTCTAATTCATTCATTTTATATACTTAGTAGCCTTTCAGCTTTGCTTGCGGTTAGTTTATAATAGCATCGATTCTCTTATTCACCAACTAAACTAACATAACAAGCATAATATCACGCCTGTATTCCCCGAAGGATTAGGCAGAGGTGTATAGTAACACCCTCATTTCGCCGTTATGTTTAAGTCCCTTGCAATAGAGGGCGATCCTATTGCCATCAACCGGGCACAAATCAAAACTCCGAGCTGCTACTGAGGAATTCCACACGGAAAACCCAATAACACTATACCAGACCTGGAAATCGAACCCAGGACACACGACCAGCAGTCGTGCTTGCCACCACTAGGCCAACGAGGCATTTATATAAGTTATATACTGACACTAGCGGCCCGCCCCGGTTTCGCACGGGTGGACATTTTTCCCGTTTTTGCAACATTTTTCATTTATGCTCCGCTCCTATTGGTCGTAGCGTGATATTATATAGCCTATAACCTTCCTCGATAAATGGACTATCCAACACAAAAATATTTTTTCAATTCCAAAAATTAATTCCTGAGATTAGCGCGTTCAAACAAACAAACAAACTCTTCAGCTTTATAATATTAGTATAAATTACACATATTGTCTAAAGTTTAATGTCATCTTTGACAGCTCTCGTTACGTTCAGAATACTACACAGATCATGTTTAATTCTACAGACGCTACAGAACAGAAACTCTGCTTAAAACCCAATGGACATAGCCAAAGAATTTGCAAACTTTCCTATGCAAATAACTATGAATTTGGTTTAAAATCCTGGCGTCTATTCAAGCGTTGGTTCCAACGTTGGCGCCAGGCGTAGGCAGACATTCCTATGTTAATGCCTAGGTTTTAGCGGTTACATAGCAATTGACGTACTGCACCTATGACACTTTTGGCCTACTTATATCTAATTCGTGTTCTCAAGGATTACTGGAAGGCCTACGCAAAGTTGGCGTGAAATGTGAATACATTTGAATAACCCGTAAAGGATGGATGACGGAATTGTTCCTGTAGATAAAACTGAATAGCTTGTATAACTACCTCGTCGTTGACAAGTGCGACTGCTGACCGTGAGGCCCTAGGTTCGATCCCCAGGTCGATCAAAGCTTTATTGGGTTTTTCCGTGTGGAATTTACCAGTAGCAGCCCAGTTTGTATTTGTGCCCGATTGATGTCAGGCTCGCCTCGTATTACATGGGACTTAAACATAACGAAATGAGGGTGTTACTATACACCTCTGCCCAACCCTTCGGAGAATACAGGCGTGATGTTTTGTTATGTTATTTGTATACTGATCAGGTCACCGTCCTGTCCCACCCACATACTAGTTATGTATATAATTTATTGCGTCATTCTATTCAATTAAACACCTTGGCGAATATCACTTATTTTTGAAAAGTATGTAACAAAAATGATTACTTAACTACTAATAGTCAAGTAATCACGCTTGCTGCGGTCTGTGGATAAGTAGCCGTTCGTTACACACCGAGACTCCTCCGTGGCTCGGAGAGCACGTTAAACCGTCGGTCCCGAGTGTCATACGAATACCTAAGACAGTCGTTACGGGTAGTCAGAAGACCGAAAGTCTGACAACTGGTCTAATTTTAGGCTATCGGCATTGCCCAGTAACTGAATTACGGAGGTCTGATGGCAGACGCTCCGTGTTAAATACTGGTATTCAGTCGCACTGGAAGCTGACCCCAACACAATTGGGAAAAAGCTAGACAGAACGGAACTCTGTTACATCATAAGTGTTGTTGTAACACAGAATAACAAGATGAATGGATACGTTATAGTTGACCGTTATTACAAATATGACAGCCATTCAATGTTAAATCATGATCCTGCGCTGTTTTTTTTAGCAATTTGTTTAACGGTAACGCGTTCTTATTTTAAATGTTACTAGCTGTTATTAAATCGTGACGGAGGTGTGTATATTGAAGATTTCTTTTTAAAATTGGAATGGTATCTACTCCTATTCATAAGTGGAATTGATTTAAATAAAATGGTTGCTATTGATGATTCTTTTTATAAAAAAGATATAATAAAGGTAGATAATATTTATGGCCAGTATGGAAGTCAAGTTTCTATGAATGAAAAACATATTTTTAGAGATCTTGGAATGTACAATGTGAGAGAGATGTATTCTTGAATTTGAAAATCAAACTAATCATAGCAGTTGCTTCTTTCTTTTTAATTATCATAATATTTACTGTAGTTATTGCCAAGCTCAGATTCAAATAACTTTCCACTGATCGGACACAGAATCTAAAAGTTAAAATTTACTATAGTGTACTAAGAACCATAAGCTTACACCATAACATTCAATATTGACCAGATATGATTGGAAAGTGCAAATCCGATCGCCATAATGGCCTGCCATGATCTTGCACGTGCCAAATGCCCTAATACGCCATAAAAAATGATTGAAAGCTGCCATGACCACCATCAAACGAAATACAAAAGGCTAACTCCTGACAACGCAGTGGAGGCATTCCGTTTAGCGCACCAATTTGAATAGCACCGATTCAAATCACACCAATAGTAATTGGAATGGGAATATCATTCGAATGATTATATTTTTATTGGTGCTATTCTAATGGGTGGGTGAATATTCGAAATTTTTTAACATTATTTTAACAAATCATTCTTCTCCCGGGTTGTTAACGTTATAGTATTGTCAGATTGTTTTTATTCTTGTCTTATTGCTTGACGGCAGCGGTATAGTTTGAGTTTTCATTATCATAATTATAGTATTAAGCATCTGCATTCTTAACTTTGGGATGATGCTAATGACGTTCTCAATTTTTGTTAATATTTTTCGAAGAATGCCCCGGGTGCTATTCAAACTATATGGTCTTTTCTTTGTCATCGCGAACTGGTATTTCACTTCAGGACATGAAGTTCGTCCAGTTCCGGGATTCGACATCCGAGGTGATTCAACGAAACCAAATAAAACCGTCAGGTGCTATTCCCAAACGCCTTGAACCACGCATGGATATTAAACAATTTATTTATATTTTCTTCTCTCATTGTAGTTATATTATATTGTTTAGTTGGTCTAGTAGCAGCCCGGAGTTTGGATGTGTGCCCGGTTGAAGGCAATAGGCTCACAATTACATGGGACTTAAACATAACGGTGAAATGAGGGTGTTACTATACACCTCTGCCCAACCCTTCGGGGAATACAGGCGTGATGTTGTGTTATATTGTTTCGCTATCTATCATGTGATTTTCCGCATATTTTGTGGACTGGGTTTTCTGTGTATGTATATTTTGCGTCCACTCACTGCTACATGCTACATTTACTGCAATTTCTCTATAACAATACCGTAATATATAGAGTTTCACCATTTTGTCGTAGTTAAGACTATTATATTATTTACAGCCTACACTTTCTATGTTCTGTCTAGTCTTTACTTAACTGTGTTGGGGTCAGCTTCCAGTCTAAGCAGATGCGGCTGTATACCAGTATTTTACAAGGAGCGACTGCCATCAGACCTCCGCAACTCAGTTACATGGCAATACGGATATCTTAAACTTAGACCGGTGACTTTCGAGCTTCTGACTTCCTGTAACAGCTGTCATAGGTATGACACCCAGGACCGACGGTTCAACGTAAAGCTTTACGTTTCCCAAGATAGCGTAAGAAATATTCTGACTCCTGATCTGAAGCCTATGAGTGCATAGGTGAGGGGTGCACAGACCACGGCCCTTTGTCGTTGCGGCTTGATGACATTTAATTATGTCAATTGTTTTATATGTATAGTTTAGCTTCCTTTTCACTTTTGTAAATGTGAGAACTTTGTGGACCTGCATCTATAAATTTGTAAATTACTACAATATTATTCATATTACTTTTTTTTAAATTTTATTTTGTTTGTTAGTTTTTGTACTCAAGTCTTTTAGTACTATATTACTCATTGGTCTGTGGTCAGGACCTCATTGTTCTCTCACTATCCTAAATCATTGTACTGTATCCACTGAAATTGTTAAAGGTATTATTTTTAAAAGAGTAACCATGGAGTTTCTTGCCGGCTCTTCTCCATAGGAAACAACTAATTGGAACCGTGCACCTAAATTCGACGTTTCATAAGCACCTGTATTGGTTTATGTGAAATATTTTTTTTTGATTTGATTTGCTTGCCAGCGAATTAAACTCTTTTATGTATTTGTATGAAAATACTGCAATATTTTTAAGTTTTTCAAATGCCTAATTAACTTTTTTTTCAGTAATTATATTTTCAACTATTTTGATAGTTTTTAATTATGGTGGCCCGCTTTTTGCTCATAGTTTGCCCAAAAGGCCCCTCGTTCTAATAAGTCTGTGCATACCTGTCCTAGATTATCGGTAATCTATTTTAATTTGTCTAGCAGACTGACAGGAGGCATCTAAGAGGCACATCAATTGGATTAGTTAAGACGTCCGATAAAAGGTTATCACCTACTCATATTGTTATAAGCGTAGAGAAGGATAGCATAAAACATAATCAGACCAGCACGGTCCCACGGTTGGCGGAAATGTGCTTACAATTTTCACCTCACGAGGATATCTTTATCTTTACATACATACATACATAAACTCACGCCTTTTTCCCATGGGGGTAGGCAGAAACTATAGAACGCCACATGCTACGACTCTTACATACCCCTTTCGCTTCATCCACATTCATACATCTTGTCATACACGCACGCCGGTTGAGAGTACTACGCACCTGACCTTTGTGAAGAACATCACCAATAACATCGATGTATGTCTTTCTAGGACGTCCTCTACCGGCGTTCCCATTAACATCCGCCTTATAAATTCCTTTTGTTAATCGCCGTTCACTCATTCTCTCAACATGGCCAAACCACCTAAGCATACTCCTTTCAATTTTTGTCACTACATCATCTTTTAAACCGCAACTTTGTCTAATCTCTTCATTTCTCAATCTATCATTCAAAGTTACACCGCACATACTTCGCAAGGAACGCATTTCCTATCTTTATATTTTTTTCTTTAAAAAACCAACGTTGCCCCACACTAGGATTTTCTCCTGTATCGTGGGTGCGTTTACAGACACAAATCTTCACATGCACAAACATCCAGACCCGGAACAACTATCTGTAGGCCATACAAATATTTGTTCCGTGCGGGAATCGAACCCACGACCCGTAGCACAGAAGTCTGCACTGCACCAAACGAGTCGTCAAAAAAATAAAAAATAAAAGAAAACTTTTAGGTATCTACTAATGAGTGTACTATTAATTTAAACAGGGCAGAACTTGGCACTCGAACGAGCAAAGTCAGGAAGAAGTACATACTTAATAGGCTAATGAGTCTATTAGCGATACTTTCAACTCGTCACCGGCGCAAGCGCCGCCGTCTACTTAGTGTACCAAAGAATGTAGGTTAGACATTGTAGTAGAATATTGAATATACGGCCGATTGACATTTGAATAGCTAAGACGTGTGACATGTGGAATTAAGTATCGTATTGTAACGGGGTAAGCAGAGTTGTAGCCGGTTAGTGATTATAGTTATTGGTTGGTATTCTATGTATGCGGGTGTATTCAATGATTGGATGTGCTAGTTTTAGTGAAGGTATCTCTAGGTAGACGATATCATTGTCAATGACGGAACTTGAAGAAAATATCTATATCGGTATATGATTGCCAGTAATTTTGTTTTGAAAAGCACGTGGTCTGTTAAATGATTTAACATAACATCACCCCTGTATACCCCGAAGGGTTGAGCAGAGGTGTATAGTAACATCCTCATTTCGCAGTTATGGTTAAGTCCCATGTAATTGAGGGTGACCTTATGGCTCAATTAGGCACAAATCCAAACTCCCGGCTGCTACTGAGGAATTCCACTCGAAAAAACCTAATAACACTTTGCCCGAACTTTGGATCAGGACCTTACGATCAGCAGTCGCGCTTGCCACCACTAGACCAATTAGGAAGTTCATAGGATAATGTTAAATAATCCTGATCAAAATCTATCTTGAAGCTTCCGATATGAATTGAAAGACACAGATAAATTGCCATATGCATTACATAACATAACTAGCTATTATTGTCCTACTGCTGGGCACGGGCCTCTTCTCAGAATGAGAAGGGTTTAGGCCTTAGTCCACCACGTTGGCCTGATGCGGGTTGGCAGACAACACACACCATCGAGAACTTTATGGAGCCTTCTCAGTTGTGCAGGTTTCCTCACGATGTTTTTCCTTCACCGTTAACGCAAGTCACAATCAAATTCTGATCCGCACATGAATTTGAAAAGTCAGAGGTACGGGCCGGGATCGAACTCAGACCCTCCTGCATGGAAGGCAAGCGTTCAACCGCTAGGCTATCAAAAAAACATTTGATTTTCTTTCTCAGATGTCTAAAAATAGGAAATAGTAGGTACCTGGGCTCATGGCTACGTGGTAAAGCTGCACTTACCGCGGTCAGTCCGTGAATGGGTGACCGTACGTTACACATTGAGACCCCTCCGTAACTCGAAGAGCACGTTAAATAGTCGGTCCCGGATGTCATACGAATACCTATGACAGTCATTACGGGTAATCAAAAGCTCAAAAGTCTGACAACTGGTCTAACTCAGGATACTGGCATTGCCCTGTAACTGGGTTGCGGAGGTCTGATGGCAGTCGCTCCGTGTAAAATATTGGTATTCACCTGCATCTGATTAGACTGGAAGCTGACCACAACATAGTAAGGAAAATACTAGGCATAACGTAGGTACCTCGGTCATTCATCCAACCGATTCTCTCTATATTTGTTCCTAGATAAATAAAAAGACAAATACAATCTCACTCAAAAGTTACTACACTACAAATCATATACAAATTGAACTTTCGTGTACAAGTACATTCATACAGAGCGAAGTCTTTCACCTTACGACCTCTGTTATTTATGTACTCGTGAATATACGATAACAAACACTTTGAAGTTGTAATGACCGTTATTATATTGTTATTGGACAATTATGTGCGAGGATGTACTTTCGTTTATATTGAATTTATTCGTGGCTCGTAGTTTACGATGGTAGTATTGAATTGTAATGGTTTTGTGTGCAATATTATGAAGCATGCTATTACGACTTAGAATAAACATTTATTTGAAATGCTAAACCAGATGCGTGTTCCTCAAACGATGGGACACCTGACATCATGCGCTGCCCTGATACCTGCACGTTACAGGAACTAATGGACGCTACTGATAACGCTAAACTCGTAGCTAAGTTCTGGGCTGACTTAATTTACACCCATATTCTAAGATGTTCCTCCAAAACTTACTCGACTCATACTCGACTCAGGACGGCCTCCAAAACACCTTTAAAATTGTATTCTTAGTCGCAATTTCGAGTGAACTTTGAGGTTCTTCGACGGAGTCATTACGTCATAATTTGAATTATCTGCATCGCGCAAATAACGCCGCGATAAATAATTGTAAGGATTATCGTAGGCATATTCGATAAAGTCTTTTTTATTACATACGAACTTTGACACTTCCTTCCTTAAGGTAGGTTCCGAGGTACCTTGAGTTTGACAGATGATTCCTTACCTCGACTGACGAAAAATTTCGAGCCGAGGACGTTTATGTCAACTATAGCTACCGATGGTAGTGAGTCGAGGTGGAGTCGAGTCGAGTAAGTTTTGGAGGGACGTTTTACCACAATAACTAGATGTCGTTACCACAGATTTCATATCTTTATGAGTTGCAACATTATTGCATAACACAGTGTAGTTCGTAGGTACGTGTATAAAGGGGCTAAGGAATGAGTTAACAAAACCGCTGTTGCTAAGTCCCCTTCAAACGAGTAGTGCACTAAGCCGGTATTAAGCACAAGATAGGCTTCCTTGTCACATAATTGAATTAAGTATGCTAATACTTTGTCGTGCTTTTGTTACTTGAGAACAAAATACTTGTAAGTTAAAGCTGTTGGCATCCGGAAGTAGGTAGTTACAAGTTACAAGTAAATAATCCCATTTTTGAAAATATAACACAATTCCCCGAAGGGTTGGGCAGAAGTGTATAGTAACACCCACATTTAGAGGTAATGTTTAAGTCTCATGTACCTAATATGTGGTGAGCTTATTGCCATAAACCAGGTACAAATCTTGACTCCGGGCTGCTACTGAGAAATTCTTCATGAAAAAACCAATAACACTGGTCCGACCTGGCGATAGAACACAGTACATCACAATAAGTGGTGTGGTGGGCTAGTGAGTGGTGGAATTAAGCCTAAACCCTTCTCATTCTGATAAGAGACCGATGCCCAACAGTGGGACAGTAGTGGACTAATGTATGATGAATGAATAAACGCAACGTACGCACGGTCAAGATCATAAAAATTCTTACTAAACTTCAAAAATTTTAACAAACCATGTATCATGTCGTAAGTCACAGCGCATCTCACAAATAAATCTCCCATCACGTCCAGTCAATTAAAAGACCCTAAATATCTGCCCTGAATTCCTTATAAATCGTACTTTACATTCAAACAGACAAACGAATCTGATTGTCTATGCGACACGCGTGGTCATTGTACACAAATTGTTTTATAACCCGCTCCGGTAACTAAACTGTGGCATTGATGCGTGTGAGGTAGATACTACTACAAAATCGTTAGGTAAGACAGAAGATCCACTTGGAACGAACCGCGCAACCCAATCGCAGAGTTATGACAAAGCACCAACGCGGCAACGCGAACAGCGAACAAAAACATGGCTTATACATGGTTCTTCTTCTTCTTTTCGTATCGACGACCACCTACTGGGTGCAAGCATTATAATTCATAGATAATGAAGTTTATTATCTATGAATTATAATGTTTGCGCCCAGTAGGTGGCCACATTAATTGCAGCTTCGGTGGCGCTCTTCAGATCATTGAAGGTGCAGGTGGACGGACATTTGGGACACTCCAGCAAGTGGTACATGGTCTGGACAGGAGCGCCGCACTCGCACTGGGTGTTGGATTGATCGATGATCCCCCGTATATACTTGGTTTATACGATGGCAGTGACTGGACCCAGTGACTCGGAATTGGATACATGTAGACGGAATTGGCATTAAGTCAGTTTCCAGTGGATTATTGACACACTGGGCCCGAAAATAGACGGGTAGGTTAGTCAACTGGACTGACTTAAGGGCGCGAAGTCAGCATTGGACTGGGTTCAAACTAGTGTCTACACGAGCCCAGTAGCAAGTCAGCGCTGGGTTGGGGTACTGTACTGCCATGTTAATGACCCCGTATAAACCAGTCTATAAGGTGAATGCGATCAGACAGTAAGCGCATTTTTTTAAAAATATTTTACTTAAAATATGATAAGACGTAATTTTATGAAGACGTATTTATATATGGATTTAATTGTTTACCTTATAAAACGACAAATTTTGATGTATTTTAGTCGACCATGATAAAAACTTTTTTTAGGCAAAAATACATTACTTGCGTAAGTCTGCATGCAATCTGCGACAGTAATTGAATAGTTCGGGACAGTTTTCCTTAGAGCAACTCAAGGCAATCAGTATAGAGCAAGGCACAGGGGATTTCCAATAGAAAATGTAAAGTTTGAAGTCACGACACGGCTGTGCCTACGACTTTATGACTACAAACATTCTTCTGCAAAAGTCACTGGCTTGAAATCCTTCAACTAGCACTGTATCAGTCGATCCTCAAATACTCATTTCTTAGCAAACTAGTACAGTAGCGGACATTTCTGTGTATCTTATGGCCAAATACTCAATTATTAGTTGCCGTTAAGGCTCGTGTGTCCACTGTCACTTTAAGGCGAAGTGACAGTGGATAGCACGAAATTTACGGCAATGAAATTGAGTAGCGTTCGAGTATTTGGCTATTAGCCTTCTGTTACAACGTTTCTACGATGTGACACTACTTTAGTTTTGTAATTTTGTTGCCAACAGGCGCCAGTAAGATGTGAACTCACTTTGAAGTTTAATGTGTGGTAACCACTTTTGTATGGGCAATATAAGACACCTATTACTGACGTTT
Source organism: Amphipyra berbera (assembly GCA_910594945.2). Lineage (NCBI taxonomy): Eukaryota > Metazoa > Arthropoda > Insecta > Lepidoptera > Noctuidae > Amphipyra > Amphipyra berbera. Next base: position 15,674,298 of record OU343138.1, read on the forward strand.
ATGATTCTCTTGATATTATTACGGACTAGGTTTAAAGGCATAAGCAATTTGTTGATAAAAAGAGCAAAATGTTAACTACATAACATAACATCACGCCTTTATTCCCCAAAGGGTTGAGCAGAGGTGTACAGTAACACCCTCATTTCGCCGTTATGTTTAAGTCCCATGTAATAGGAGGCTAGCCTATTGCCATCATTCGGGCACAAATCGAAACTCCGGATTGCTACTGAGGAATTCCACGCGGAAAAACACAATAACACTGCCCGACCTGGGGAGCTCACGAGAACACATGTTTAGGTACGGTTTGTATTTTTTTAAACTGAATCCCAATGTATCCCTTTCATGGTTAATCTATGTCAGCATTACATCATGAGCAGAGATCGGATAATCGGATGCATATTTACCTAAAGTTCAGGTGTTGGCTAATATGGAATGCACTTTTGTATCGAAAAAATCCCGCGATTCCGGGGTCGTCAAATTTAGTGTTCTGTAGAATAGAATCATATTTATCTAGAATTCGACGTATATTTCTTTATTTACATACTTAAAGTTGTACCTTTTTTTAACTAACACAGACGTGCACCCCTTACTTTCTTACACCCCACATACACACATTAGGGGTTAAAAGTTAACTTTAATTAATTATATGCATTTGATTAGTTATGCAATCCCGTGATATCGAGTATTTTTTTCTAATAAATTATTATAAGAAGCCTTTTCCATACTTTCGTAGCGAAAAAATTACTTTAGGTAAATATGCATCCGATTATCCGATCTCTAATCATGAGGTTTGTAGGTTGGATTGCATGATTTCGTTTACACCCTGTATGTACTTAATTTCTCCGGGAATCTTAAGTTACGATTACGATTGGCCATTTCATTTCATATTCACGTCACACTTTCTTTTCCATACCACCGTCATAATAACTATATTCTTAATAACCCTAAGATCTTGCTAATTGCCTTGCACTGACCTTGGCCAGACATCTGTCCGTCACCATTAATCCTAAGTGACCGTCTACTGGCGCCTGCGCGTGCGCATGCGGCATAACTAATTACCACTAATTTAGCATTTCCTGAGACCTATAAAGGGAGTGTTGGCTATTTTAAGATCCTGCAAGAATGTTGTATTTGAGTGGGTACATGGTTAAGTGTGCCGGCCTTTGACCCTGTCTTGAAAGTAGTGCTGACAATAGGCATTTTTGCCTATGACCGGCCATTAATGAAGTGTTATATGAAAGGGCTTTCAATATACAGTACGTAACAACCCGTTTACACAGGGGATCCGTTTTAACGGATCCGTCGGTACTGGATGTGTTGTTCACATGTGTACCGACGGATCAGTTAAACAAATGGCAGCTGTGTTGCATCTGGCAGGCAGGATACGATAACAATAACGGATCCAGTATTTTATATTGGATTCGGAATACTGTCGTGTATCGTCGCTGCGCCTGCAAAATCCGCTATGTATTTTATTTTGAAAATCGGTCTTTGATGCTATTTTATAATACATATTTCTCAAGACACGTGCATCTGTAAAATCCTGTTTCTAAAAATTTATTTTGCTATATTCTTAACCAAATAAATTATTAGAAAACGGATTTTACAGGTGCACGTGGCTTGAGAAGTATTATAAAACATCATCAAAGACCGATTTTCAAAATAAAATGCATAGCGGATTTTGCAGGCGCAGTGAAGGTATGTGATCTCGCTCATACAACTACAGGCGCCATCACCAATATAAAACGGATCCGATAAAATGGGTCCTGCAAACTGTTTCCTTGTGAACTAGCTGTAACACAACAAAGATCAAACCTTGTAACTGGTTGATATGTAGGTTAAGTGTAATACAATCGTAAACTTTTTGTCACTATCCACGCTATCCACTTGTCACACAGTGTGAAAATGCGGGCATAGCTCACGCTATGATATTCAGGATTTTGAGAAATTGTTGATTTCTTATTTGTTTATATTGTGCAGCTGATCTTATAGGATGATGTTAGATATGTTGACCGAATACAAAAGTGAAACAGATAATGAAAAATAAGGAAAATAAACATTGGTGAATAGCGTGGATAGTGACAAAATGTGTATGATTGTGCTATAGTTTAAAGTGAGGCATTTTAGCGAATTGTGCGGCTAAACGCTCGCCGCGCGGTCATTTAACTCAGGGCGCTAAAATGCCTCACTTTAAGGACACGTGTTTACTTCTTGTAATTTTTTTAAAATTAAATCCATGATTATCCCGTTAAGGGTTAATCTATGTCAGCAGTACATCACGAGGTTTGAAGGAATTACATTTTTTCGTTTACAACCTGTATATGTTATTTTTTTATTAATGTTATATTTAAGTTATAAAATAGGAGGTTCCTATGAGGCTTCCATAGTTACCCAAAGTACTATGTAGAAAAAAAAGAATTTAAAAAAAGATTAAATGTACATAATTATCACAAAGACCCGTCTTATGAATAATACATCTTTTTAAAACCCAAAGGATATATCCGCGTGGCATAAAAATTAGCCTATATGCAATTGTATGACGTAAGCTTCCTGTGTTCTGTCCTTTGTACCGTTGGGACAATATTAAGTCACACATATTATACAGTTGGGATATCTTATGTAAAACTGAATATAATTTGATTAGGCTACGGCTATAGCTTACGAGGAGAGGTCCGCCAGTGGCTGGTGGACCGGGACCTGCCGGGGTTACGGTGCATGCTTTTGCGATTCCCGCGACCCCGGCCGAATGGTCAGAAGGAGGAACACCGTTGGATTTTAGCCGGTAAGAGTCCGACAGACTCCCTTACCTTTCCGGGCGAGGGACATCTATGAGGATTTTCCAACGATAAAAAAAGGCTTTAGCTTATAGTTTTATATGTATAAGGATACATAACATAACATCACGCCTGTATTCCTCGAAGGGTTGATCAGAGGTGTATAGTAACACCCTCGTTTCGTCCTTATGTTTAAATCCTATGTTTCGGGCGAGCCTATTGCCATCAACCGGGCACATACCAAACTCCGGGCTGCTAGTGAGGAATTCCAGACGGAAACACCCAATAACACTTTGCCCGACCTGGGGATCGAACCCAGGACCTCACGATCAGCAGTCGCGCTTGCCACCACTACACCAACGAGGTAGTCAAAAAAAAAAAATATAATTAATAATTTGACGATTGGCTTGCTACGCTACGGGCCACGGATTCGACTCCCGCACGGAACAAATAATTGTATGGTCCACAGTTAGTTGTTCCATTGTTTGTGATGATTTGTGTTTGTAATCGCACCTACGATACAGGAGAAATCCTAGATTGCCAAAGTTAAAATAGTAGTCACTGGGAAAAACGGCCGTGACATACAGACTGACAGACACCGAAGTCTGGGTTCCGTTTTGTCCATTTAAGCATGGTACCCTAAAAAACTTGTAGTTACTGATTTACTACACTATTTGCGGTGTAGCATGGTGCGGGTGTCATTAGACTAGAACTCTACAATCTTCTTCTTCCTGCCCTTATCCCACACTAGGCGGGGTCGGCACAACATGTATTTATGAAATCCATGTTGTTAGAGGTTTTGGCTTATTGTTTTATGACCGGCCGCCTGCCTGACATCAACCCTCCTTGGCAATACTCGTTGCGCCGTCGCCGTGGCGCGGGTGACCCAATGTGCCTGCTGATATTATGCACTATGTCCCAAAATGATATGCTTGTCAATCTTATTGCGGACAACTACGCAAACTTTGTTCTTCTTGGTGGAGTATACTTGAAGTTGCTCGACTCACTCATTCAGTTTTGCTAGGGACTTTGGTTCTGACACATCGTAAACTAATATACCACCGTGAGCTTCTGGGTAAAAACTTGATGTCAATGTTCTGTATCGCTCCTGTCCCGCTGTACCCCAGATACCAAGCTTGACTTTGAACACCGTTCACGTCCAGGAGTTAACATTATTTTGTAGTCAACTCCGATTGCATCTGATCCTGGGAATTATGAATTGTAGTCTCCCGTTGCGAACGCTAGGATTATGCCGAATTTACCCACACCGCACTTACCGATAAAATAATTCAAAATATCTCTATGTAAAAAAAACGTTCTTTCTTTCTTTCTTTTAAAAAAAAACGTTGCCCCACACTTGGATTTCTCCTGTATCGTGGGTGCGTTTACAGACACAAATCTTCACATGCACAAACACCCAGACCCGGAACAACTATCTGTAGGCCATACTAATATTTGTTCCGTGTGGGAATCGAACCCATGACACGCAGCGCAGAAGCCATTCGCTTAGCCACTGCACCAAACGTGTCGTCAAACGTTAGTTTTTTTTTTTTTTTACAATCATATAAAATGCTTTGTCCTGAATGACTGACTGACGGATCAACGCACAGCCTAAACCGCTGATTGTAGGGACCTGAAACTTGGAAGGTGTGTTCTTTGTATGACGTAGGCATCCGATAAGAAAGGATTTTACGAAATTCTACCCCTAATGGGGTGAAACAGGGGTGCAAAGTTTGTATGGGACAACGTGATTCCTTGGTCCAATCTACTTCAAATTTTGCATAAACCTTTTTTAACAGAATTGATGGAAGACGTGTTTCGTATTTTATTGAAATTTATCCCCTAACGGAGTTAAAAAGGGGTAGAAAGTTATTTCTCATAGTTTTCTTTTAGTTTGTCTTATAAAGTTTAATTTAGTGCACGTATTGTATTTCGCAATTGTTTTACATTTATAATTTTGTCTGTGTCTATTTTTAAAATGGGAGCATAGTTGGTTAAAATCAATGGGAAATTAATAAACATTTAATTTAAATTTTGACAGCAGGTATCTTTTATAACGTAGGCATCCACTAAAGGAAGGATTTTTCAAAATTCTTCCCCTAAGGGGGTGAAAAAAAATCACACAAGCGAAGCTGTGGGCAAAAGCTAGTGACTTAATATTTCAGTTGCACCCAGTCGCAAAATACCGTACGGAATCAGTAATAACTGTAGTAAATTAAATAGATGTACTCTGCAAAAATGTTATTGTCCACAAATAAAATCAAATATTGACAGCTGCCACCCGCACTATGCTACACCGGAAATAGTGTAGGTAGGTACTTACTACTACTACTAGTTTAGAGAGCCTAACTTTAGCCTTCATTTTAGGATAGACTATTGACCTACATTTTCGGGTAAACTATTTTAGGTCGAAGCAGCTGAATTACCGAAGTTTTCACAGGGTCAGTTCAATCTCGCCTTATGTCTGTTTTGTTCCATTTACCTACTCTTACATAACAACCCTTACAAGACAGAACATAAGTTACGTCTAAATATTGACGGCAGCAAAGTAAAAGAAGACATCTACAAAATCTCAATTTTACAGGAGAGCACATTTAGTAAAAAATAGTGGCCATTTAGCTGAGATGTTTTTTAAAAATCGAGTGTAGTTGTCTTCATTTACGTGCGATATCTTCTTCATTATTTTGAAATTTGAAATAATTTTAATACAGACATGTAGTTAGGGTTGATATAAGCACATTTTTGTAATAAAAGCATTTACGCAAAAATGTAAATGTCCGTAACTACTTTGCTGCCATCGTTATAGAAATAACAACGATTGATGCAGGTAAAGATTCCGCTTATATCCAGTTCCTATGGCTAAAAAGAATCGTTCTGCTTACTAGTGGTAGCATTTTTTATTGGCATGCATGGAACCAAACTCATATTAAGTCCGACGCCAAGCAGTTTACTGTGTTCCGTCGTGTGTATGTGAGAGCCAGAGGGGTATAGGGGGGAATCTCTCTATATCTCTGTTCCTTGGATTCGAGTGCTCCATCTTAGACCCTGTCTGCGCTTACCATCAGGTGAGACTAGGGCCAAACGCGACCAAGTCAAAAATAAAAAGTTAAAATAAAAGTTACTTTGATTATTATTTTCTACATACATAAGTTCCGTCTGTAATCCCCAAAGGGGTAAACAGAGGTCTTCTCCTATTACAGGAGTCTGTACAACCACTTTTCGCCTCTGAACTCTATTCACTTGATTGTTTCAACTTATTATACCTACTTTATATTAGGTTATATTTTATAGTGTCATATTGTCGGAAATTTGTACACTATGCACAAAAATCCTTTATTTTCTTTGTATAATTAAAAACAATACTAATCTATAAACAGCACCATTTAGTAACAATTTTGAATAAAAACGCTTTTAAATAAAATAACTTGAATTGGTATGTTCTGCCTATCCTTTTCCCAACTATGTTGGGGTCAGCTACCAGTTCAACCAGATGTGGCTGAAATAATTTCTCAATTCCCAATTTCCCACACTTCTCTCAACAAATCAACTAGAAAAACTATGATTGATTCCTCACAGTTAACTTTTACGCGGCAAAAATTGATAGTAACCGGTTTACTAACAAAATATTTTTCTCCCATACCCAAAAAAGCATGGGAATTGAATGTGCATTCAATAACATCGATTTAGAGACGATCTAATGAGACAGCCACTTGTAACATCTTCAAACATGTTTATTTGTTCGACAGAAACGTCAAAAATATTTATTTGTTAGTAGACGGTTGGAGATATTTGTTGGTAGATGTCAAATCAATTTAGTGGTATGTTTGTTTGTTCATTATAATTTATGTTTATATTTATACAACAAAATGTGGTATTATTGTATGGTCGGTATGACAGAGGAGATGCAGAAGGTTAAGTATTAAAATTAAATATTTTTTATTGTGTTGCATTTATTTAGTGATGGCCTAGCGGTTGAACGCTTGCCTTCCATGCAGGAGGGTCTGAGTTCGATCCCTGCCCGCATCTTTGACTTTTCGAATTCATGTGCGAGATTGATAATCACTTGCGTTAACGGTGAAGGAAAACATCGTGAGGAAACCTGCGCACCTGAGAGGGCTCCATAAAGTTCTCGATGGTGTGTGTAGTCCACCAACCTGCACCAGGCCAGTATGGTGGACCAAGGCCTAGACCCTTCGCATTCTGAAAAGAGGCCCATGCCTTGCAGTGGGACAGTAGTGGGCTGATTATGTTATGTTCTGAGATTGTAATGAAACCTTTAGACATCATGTTCAGATCCTTTTAAGTTATTTTCCACGATTTCAGCTTCATTCAGATCTACTTAGCTGGACATAAGCCTTTCCCCAGCTGTCATTGAATTTACTTAGACTGAAATATGTTGCGGTGAATGCACTAGCGAATCCCACGATCCAGGCTAAAGGTCCTCGTTGGAACACCGTTGCTTTTAGTTGGTAAGAATCCGACATATCGAGGACATGGGCGTATTTAAGGTGGGGCAGATGGGGTGCTCGCCCCACCCTGGCACAGAAAAGAATAAGTAAATAGTCTAGCTTCAGTCAACTTACCACCCATGTCCACAGAACAATTACCCAAAATAGGCAGACCAATGCCCGACTCCGTCTATACTTATTTGGAACTCAAAAATAAGGTTATGGAGCAAAATGGCCCCGTAATCCCATTCTGCAGTTCCAGATTTATTGAATACACAAATATTTGCTATCTGACCAAGTTAGCCCCACCCTGGACAAAATTCTTGCTACGCCTATGAACGAGGAGGATATCTATGTAGATTTCCTACAGCAAAAAAGGCTGAAATATCATAGTCACAAACTTCAAGCTGCACATAACAATTATCTATGGTAATTAATGAATCAAGCTTAATTTAATTAAGCTTAATTTAATTAAGCTTAATTTTATATAACTTGTACACTTAGGTAATTGTTCTCCTCAACATCAAATCTCTCTATCGCTCTAAGGTTTGCTGTTAGAAAACTCATTTGTGAGTTAAGCTCGCCTTTGTACATGAATTTACCAACGGAACTGTATTATATATTATTATTTTGTGTACAATAAAGAATAAGAACAATAAGAAGCTTGCAGTATTGAACGTCATCTGCTTTAGGTGACCAGTTAGAAGTAAAACCGGTAACACAAGTGAAATTAATGTTCTCTGTGCATAAATGTATAGTAAATAGTGGTAAGTCTATGTCTAATAACGTAATTAGTATGTGTTAGTATAAACTTTATGTTAATAGACGCTAATTATTGGGTAATAGTGTACCTCCTGTGCAAATAGTAGTATTTGTACATGTTAATTAGCGGTACAAATCTGCTATAATGTATATACTTTGTTTTATACAAGGTTTAAGTAGTCGTGTTTGAAATTCATACATTTTGGAATAAATTTACATTAAAAAAAAACATAACATCACGCCTTATATTCCCCGAATGGTTCGGTAGAGGTGTTTTAGTACACCCTCTCTTCGCCAGTAATAGGATGCGAGCCTATTGCCATTAATCTGCCACGAATCCAGATTCCGGGCTGCTACTGAGGAATTCCACACGGAAAAACTCAATAACATTTTGCCCGACCCGCGGATCGAACCCAGGACCCCATGCTAAGCAGTTGCGCTTGCCACCACTACACCAACGACGAAGTTTTGGTATTTTAAGACTATTTATTTAAACAGCTGTGAATAACACCTGAAATAGCGATAAGTCATACCAATACTCATCTTTACATAGTATAAAACAAAGTCGCTCCCGCTGTCTGCACGCTTAGATCTTTTAAACTACGCAACGGATTTTAATGCAGTTTTCAGCAATAGATAGAGTGATTCAAGAGGAAGGTTTATATGCCCCACATTAATATCTACATTGCACCCGTGTGAAGCTGGGGCGGGTCGCTAGTTTTAATAATAAACTAAAAATTTATAACACGCATGCACCGCAACCCCGACAGGTCCCGGTCCGCCAACCCTCGGCAGACCTCTCCTTCGTGGGAATCAACGCAGAGACCAAACCACTGAAACTGGAAACATGAAATTTGGACAGTAGGTTCTTTTGGTGACGCTAGGCAGTCTAGGTCTACGTAACAACAGCACCATTCAATGCCGCCATTATTAAGAACCGTGCGAACTTACACTTCTGTTTCATCTGTCTACAGTGACTTCATCGACTGAATGTGATGAATAAACCATGAATAACTGTCGCTGGCTATTGTTACGAAGACGGCGTGATTGTATAGTGATAGCAAAAAAATATAAATAATAAAAATAAATGGCAGAAGATTGATTTTGTTTTTAAACTTTACAATAGTCTGAAATGAAGTGTCAATATTTTTTTAAAATTTTATACTGCCTCGTTGTTCTGACTGCTGATCATGAGGTCTTGGGTTCGATTTCCAGGTCGAGCAAAGTGTTATTGGGTTTTTCCGTGTGCAATTCCGCAGTAGCAGCCCGGCGTTTGGATTTGTGCCCGGTCGGTGACAATAGGCTCGTCCCCTATTACATGGGACTTATAAACATAACGACGAAATGAGGATGCTACTATAGACCTCTGCCCAACCCTTCGGGGAATACAGGGGTGATGTTATGTTATATCCGAAGATCATGAAACGTTTTGGTAGGTAACCGAGAGTTCTGCTTTTACCACCAGCAAAAATAAGCAAAAAACTTAAGTGACACTCCACGAACGAATCTATACGAGATTTTTTATAGGTACTTATCGGTTGCGCGGGCGCAGTGGGAGATAAAATGGTGGACCGTTAGGTTTAAATTAAAATCGTGTGTACCTTACAATTTATGCTCATAAAATGTTTTCAATTCACGTTCCACTCAATCAATCACTTGGTTACAAATAACTTGGTTCAATATTTATATCTTAAGTGTTAAGTATCTGTTGGTGAATGAAATAATTGTAATGAATTAAAGAACGAAACTGTATTTTAGTTCATTCGTTCATATTTGAAATAATATACTGGGTGTAAAAATAGCCTCAATGAAGCCGAGAGCTACGTATTCTTCCTATCATTACAAAGATTTTTTGGTGATGGGCCATACCTGGGAACCGACTGGTTATGGAGATATTGAAGGTTAAAGTCACAATATGACTGCCTTGATGGTCTAATGGTCTCAAGTGCGACTGCTGACCATGGGGACCTTGGTTCGATCCCCAGGTCGGCCAAAGTGTTATTGGGTTTTTCCGTTAGGATAACAGTGGCAAGCTGGAGTCTGGATTTGTGCCCGGTTAATGGCAATAAGCTCGCCCCCTATTACATGGGCACCACCTCTTTTCGGATTCACGTGCGTATTGTATAATTATCACTTGCTTAAAAACGGTGAAGGAAAATATCGTGAAGAAACCGGCATGCCTGAGAGATATTTCTCGACGGCATGTGAAGCCAAGTCAGAGGCCCATGGGCGGCATAAACTCTGACACCAGGTTAGTCACAAACCACACGAAAAGAAGAAGGAGAAGAAACATGGTAGACATTTTCTTCGGAGTATTATTACTGGTCCACCCTTACATGTGCACCCTTATAATAAATGTTTACATCCCCCATAACAATATATTGAGGTAAAATGATGACATTTTCAGCTATAAAATCAAACATTTTTTGTGTTTGTTTTGCAAGTTGCAACAGAAAAACATTGTATTTTTCTTCAAGAACATTATTTTATACTTTTATAGTAATATGCACGTTATGGCCACTAAAATGTTATTGCAATTCTGTTACCGGTTCAGTGTAGCATTTATAATGGTTATAAAAATATGAAATGGTAGTATCCGGGTAGATTACAAATGTTTTTTTTATTGCACGCGTGACTTCTACGAACACGTTGCTGAAAATGCGTAATATTATAAATATTTTCAATTAGGAACTGAATAACCCGACAATAAGGATATCTTTAAAATACAGTATGACGTCATACTACAAATTCTGGTTATCTGTATATTAAGACACTTATACAAGGTTAGTCGGAAAGGTGGTACTAAGCCGAAAGAGTGTTAAAGTACCCATAATAATGGATAACTTTTGTTCTGCAACTTTCCCAAAAAGTCAATAGTTCAAGAGAAATAGCTGTTCAAAGATTTCATAAAAAATACGCTAAATTCTATCTAAGTATCCTCAGCTATGATCAGCTGTGTTTACATTTTACGTCATATTTGGGGTCACGGATTAGAAACTCCATTTTCTGTATTCATAACTAAAGCAGGGATAAAGAATTTTTGAAAAAACTAACATAAAAATATTTTTTCATGGAAAAAGAATTAATCGAATTTTTAAATTTTAACACTTTCTTTAAAACAGTCATCTATACTAATATTATAAAGAGGAAAGATTTGTATTTTTGGATTTTTGTGTTTTTGTATGTAACGAATAAACTTAGACCACGGACCACCTTGTTTAGACCACGGACCTTCTTTGGTACTAGCTGATCTTCGAATAGTCTTAGTTTTGTAATAAGAACACATTTTGAACCTGGTATTAACGTTAATACCGTAACAATCCTAGACTTTGTAGTCTTGGTTTAAACCAGTACTAAAGTATATTTTTGTAATAAGACTGAAAAAGTATTAGACCAATTTCAAAAATTCTTTTGCCGTTAGAAAGCTACACTATCACAGAGTAACATAGGCTACGGGCGGAGCCGTGAGGACAGCTAGTCAGTGATATAATAAGTGGCATGAGGCTTAGTAACCCCTTTCCGACTAACCTTGTATATATTTCGGTACCGAAATGTAGAATCTGAAAATGCGAAACGGTATATTCCGGTATCGGTACCTAAACCTTTATAAATAAGGGTTTTCTTTGTTGAACCACCGCGCCAGCCTGTCCTTCACTATGAAGCCCCAGATAGCATTAGCATGATTCATTCATCATTCGATGTTTTTCGGTACCGACCTCGTAAAAATCCTTACTTCCTTACTAATATTATGAATGTGAAAGTTTGTGAGGATGGATGTTTGTTACTTTTTCACGCATTAATGGCTGAACAGATTTGGATGAAATTTGGCACACATATAGACAATATTCTGGATTAACACATAGGTTACTTTTTATCCGGGTGCATGAAGCAGTTCTCCTAGGATGCGAGTGAAACCGCGGACAATAGCTAGTGTTAAACAAACATATGACCCAACCTTTATAAGAAAACGGTATTCTTTATATTTTAAAGGTGTCGTAACCTCGTACTGAAACCGCTTTCAGTCCCTGTTTTCAATAGTTTTTTGGGGGTGCATTAAAAGAGACCTCACGAGTGACGATACGTCAATCCCACTACCAACCTTGCTGACTGGCTAATCTATTCACCACGCCATGAGCTATTATCGTGTAGTACATGTCGACAGAGAAGAAGACAACACTTTATAACTTAACTAGCGACCCGGCCCGGCTTCGCACGGGTGCAATGTAGATACCAATGTGGGGCATATAAACCTTCCTCTTGAATCACTCCATCTATTGCTGAAAACTGTATTAAAATCTGTTGCGTAGTTTAAAAGCTCTAAGCGTACAGACAGCGGGAGCGACTTTGTTTTATACTATGTAAAGATTTAACTTATTTTTAACCGACTTCCAAAAAAAGAGGAGGTTCTCAATTCGTCTATGTTTTTTTTTTAATGTTTGTTACCTCATAACTCCGCCATTTATAAACCGATTTAGATATTTTTTTATTTGAAAGGATATACTTCCAGATTGGTCCCATTTAAATTTGGTGAAGATCTGATGAAGATCTTCGGAGATATACAATAGAAATCCTCAATGATGAACAGTACGCATAATGTGATGATGTGATTATGTTACGAGCAGCGTCTTTAGTAGGTCCAACCATATTTTAATTAAGGTCACTAAAACGAAAAAAAAACCATTTTAACAAAAATAAAACCGACTTCAAAAAAACGATGAAAAGAATAAAATAATTACCATATTATAAAATTAACAGTTTCAGAAGTCGGTGCCTTCAATTTGGTTCAGCGTGGATTAGCACCGACGCGACGTCTAAAACTGTTAATTTTATAATATGGTAATTATTTTATTCTTTTCATCGTTTTTTTGGAAGTCGGTTTTATTTTTGTTAAAATGTTTTTTTCAGTAAGTACCTACATAAATTCATTGTGTGTGAAGCTACCAATAAAGATGCTGAAAAATCTAATTAAATTTATTGAGTCTTGTGGTTTCGATCACTAAGCGTTGATGAATTAGGCCATATAAATAGACTCGTAAGCTAATTTTACTTGTCATATATCACGGGAGGGTCTACTATGCAATGCCGTGAGGTCTTTTCTCCATTATTGGTAAAGATACAAGAGTATCAATTTCAACTAATAACGCTCCGTAAATTATAGGAATTGGCCATAAATCTTCAAGTGTAATTACAGGCTATATGAACTGAGTGATAACTTCTCTATTTAGCATATCTCCAATTTGCAATTTTCCAATTAAACTATTGAAAATGAAAGCTAAACCCTTCATCTACTAAGCTGATTACGCTGGCTAACCCTGTCAGCGTGCCCTTTAGCTGTCCAGAACAGCTTTCGAGGACCCTTTCACTTTGTTGAAATGATAAGTCGATGATGTGAGAAAATTGTAACCTGTTCCCAACTTGTTGAAAAATTAATGAGGACCCGCCCAACATGTCGGATTAAAAAAAAAACGCTGCTGTTCGTTAAGCGTTTAGAAACTCAGGAACACAGATCCGACCTTCATGATTTCTTTTTAGAGGTCCGTTTCAAAATTGGAGAGACCATGCACGCTACGTAGTCTGAGGATTCGTCTATTGTTTTTAATAGAGACATCTACCTTGTTATTCTAGTGGTGGCAAGCGCGACTGCTGATCGTGAGGTCTTGAGTTCGATCCCCAGGTCGGGCAGTGTTATTCGGTTTTTCCGTGTGGAATTCCTTAGTAGCAGCCCAGTTTTGATTTGTGCCCAGTTGATGGCAATAGGCTCACCCCCTATTAGTGCGCCCCTAGTGCTACGTAATACCGTGTTTCATTTTTAAAAAGAGACGTTTCTGTGTCTCCTAGCAGTTTCAAGAAGACCAAAAAACTTCCACTCATCAGTTGATCAAAGAAACATTGATCGTGTTTTCAAACCACGTCATGTGTAGACTTCTACCATCCTCCATACCTCATCGCTCATTCTGCCTAGCCTTTTCCCAACTATGTTGGGGTCAGCTTCCAGTCTAACCAGATGCGGCTGAATACCAGTTTTTTACACGGAGCGATCAGACCCCCGCAACCCAGCTACTGGGAAATGCCGATATCCTAAACTTAGACCAGTTGTCGGACTTTCGGGCTTCTGACTACCTGTTACGACTGTCATAGGTATTCGTATGACACCCGGGACCGACTGTTTAACGTGCTCTTCGAGGTATGGAGGGGACTCGATGTGTAATGAAAGGTCACCCATCCACGTACTGACCGCGGCAAGCGTTACTTAACCTCGCAAATCGTATGTTCCGCGCGATCGCTAATAACCATATATTTTAATCTCACCTTATAATATGAATGCTGATGGGTTGGTCACATCCACATGGTACTTTCTACCTCTACAATCAGTATGGTGTGAACAGTAAACCAGTTCAACAAAAAAAATAACTACAAAATTGTGACTTTGACAGGGTCTTAGGAGATCACTCAAATGCATAATGTATGCACTCCGAATATTTATACATACGTGTAATTAAATGTAAATGTCACTTTACAAATAACGCGCTAACTCGCGACCGGTGGGCGAGAAGTGATTAAGATGTGTAGACATGGTGTAAGTAAGGTCAGAAAATTCATCCCGAATAATGTGTGGTATCGATAGGTAAATTGGAAAATGGACTGTTCTGGGAACATCACAGTCGCAGATAGCATGGTCGAAGTTATAAGTAATTAACTGTACTATATATCTCACAAAATAAAATATAAATGTAATTCATAGTGTATAAATCAGTAATTTCAGAAAAGTTCATCGAAATATCGAACTACGAAGCTTCGGCTAAGAAATCGCACGTTTTCCAACCACGAAAGTATTTCAGATTCCACGATCGGTTCGATTTTCGCGATTTGACATTTAGTCTTTCGTTCACCCTACTTCCAAATATTAATTGACATCTAGTAGTTCGCTGTTTGACAATACTTTGATCGCTTCGATGTTTGTTGTTGTTTCGATTCGAAACTTCAACGTTCCCACATTTGCCTACGTCATAGTTCTCAGACACACAAGTCAATGAACCTTATAGTTTCATGCAACTCATAGCAATATTTTTGATATTTTTAGCGTCTTTCAGTATGGGCTTTATTTTCGCGAGTATCAAGTAAGTTGACCTTCTGCATATGTCTTTTGTGGTAGAAACTTAGAGATGCGCGCGAGCAAGTGGGCGTACGCTAGTAGTGATGTACTAACTGATTTATTTGTGTAATAAAATGTTTGTTTGTATGTACATTTAGAATCGATGTTTTATTTTTAAATGTAAATACTGTTAGTGCAGTATAAGTGTTTTATTTTTAGAAATAAATGTCTAAGTTAGTTTTTAGAGCAAAGGTCGTCGACAGTTAGAACTTAGAACGATTTCTAAATAAGGCGTATGAATAAATGCGCTTTTTATTGCTTAAACTTAGGAAGCGTTTTTGGGTTCTGTCTTTTGTAACATTGACGTTCAAAAAGAACATTTTTTAGCCCAATTTAAGTAAAAAAAAATTGAGTTTGAGTTTCGAGTTTGAAATATTGGGGGTTCAAAGAAAGAAAGAAAGAAAATAATTTATTTGAGTCTCGTTACAGACATACAGACATACAAACATAAAATAAAGAATCAACAAAATACAAAAGTTATATGCCTCTACGAGACAAAAAAGGAGCCCATCTCAGCATAATGCTGCTACACCGAAGTATAGCAACGCTGGTTTTCGGATGCGTTGATTATCTGCATGTCATATTAGCAGCTCGTGGCTAATTAACAACTCTGGGGACCATACGATTTGCGAGGTTAAGCTGCACTTGCTGCGCTCACTTCGTGGATGGGTGACCGTTCGTTACAATCGAGACCTCTCCGTGCCTCGGAGAGCACGTTGAACCGTCACACCTTGGTGTCATAAGAATACCCATGACAGTCGTTACGGGTAGTCAGAAGCCCGAAAGTCTGTCAGCTGATCTATCCTCAGGATGTCGGATATGCCCAGTTACTGAGTTGCGGAGGTCTGATGGCAGTTGCTCCGTGTAAAATATTGGTATTCAGTCGCATCTGGTTAGACTGGATGCTGAGCCCAAAGTAATTGGGAAAAGGCTAGGCAGAACAGAACACCTGCATGTAAAATTAAAATAAACGCTTCAAATCCAGTCTCACTGTTTATTTATCGTAATGTAAGAAATTCTAGTATGATACTGGCTGTGTTGCATCCAAGGATCATTACATACACAAACATCAAGTCTTGGAACTTTCTGAAGGCCATACACATATTTGTCTTTGTACCTTTGACCCTTTATGGAAGGCCGAGGCCGATATTCTGCCGAAGAAATCTTTTTTTTTGAACATCGTAGTTTTAAATATTAGGTACAGCGATCAAGGACCATAATATGTAAGATTTAAGTAAAGTTATAGAATACTTAAGGGTTTCTAAACTAGTACCTAACCCTTCACATACAGAGGATGAACATTTAATATTTTGACAGTTAGCACTTGGTCTGCACCTCTGACTTGTCGAATTTCATGTTCGCCTAGTCTTTTCCCAACTATGTTGGGTCAGCTTCCAGTCTAACCAGATGCGGCTGAATACCAGTATTTTACACGGAGAATTTGATTATCACTTGCGTTAACGGTGAAGGAATAACATCGTGAGGAAACCTGCACACCTGAGAGGGCTCCATAAAGTTATCTATTGGGTGTGGTCAGTCAACCCGCATTAGGTCGGCATGGTGGACTAAACCGTAAACCTTTCTCATTCTGAACTAGTATTTGCCCACAGTTTCACTTGCGTGATTTTTACCACCCCCTTAGGGGAGGATTACTAGCAGTGATAGCCTAGTGGTGTGATGGTCGGACTACCAAGTCATAGGTCTCGAGTTCAAACCCAAGGAACGGACATCTGACTTTTCGGATTCAAGTGCGTATTGTATAATTATCACTTGCTTAAAAACGGTGAAGGAAAACATCGCGAGGAAACCGGCATGCCTGGGAGATATTTCTCGACGGCATGTGAAGCCAAATCAGAGGCTCATGGGTGGCATAAAACCTGACGCCAGGTTATTCACTAACCATACGAAAAGAAGAAGGGGAGGATTTAAAAAAAATCCTTCGTCAGTAGATGCCTACGTTATAAAAGGTACCAACTATAAAAATGTCAAGTTTCTAACCGCAACGGTTTAGACTGTGCGTTGATAGATCAGTTAGTCAGTCAGCTTCTCCTTTTAAGAAGAGGCCTGTGACTAGCACTGGTACAGTAATGACCTGACTATATAAGAGTAGAAACATTTCATTCACTCAAGTTGAAGAAACTTAAAACCAGCAAACGCCCATAAAATACTCGGGTCAAAGTTAGAAATTAAAAAAATCCGGTCGCCATAGCAACGAGTACAATGCACAAGCATTATTACAAAGTCATTATTACGACTGCAATTAAGTTGAACCCATACAATGGAGACAGATCTCAAAGAAATTTGAATCTTATTTCTTTACAAATAGAGTCTTTAATAACTGCATCATGCAGTTTGTAAGTCAATTGCATATACCAACTTAGTGATGCAGTCACGACAACCGATTTTAAGTCTTACAGCTTTTGAAATAAGATTGTTTTGGATAGTTTAAGTAACTTTGTCAAAGACCGTTGGCGCCAAGTGTGTTGCTCTGAAGTGTGAACTATGAATAGCTCATAAGTTCATTAATTTGATTTATAGTCACAGATTTGAGAAGGCTATTAAGTAATCAGCGGCTGATGCTGCAAACTAAACCTTTTTTGTATAACAACCTCTGATTATCTTACATAAATCGTGTTTATCTGAGAAAAATACGTACTTGCCGACGCTATTCATAGACTAACGAAAGTTATAAATAGAGAAATCTAAATAAAACCTTTAGTTTACAAACCTCTGTGGTTAGAGGCGTGAAGGAAATTGTTTATGGCTTTCGTTAGTAATTTTGCTCTTGAATGGAAATGCAGTGAATTTGTGGCGGTATTTACCACGCCACAGGCGAATTACGCAGCACGACGATTGTGTAGCAGACAATAATGACAACTCTCAAATATGACGTCACAGAATCCTGCATCACGATATCAAGATTTGACACGCAGATGGTATACAGGTTTACTGGTAACTCGACACCTGAGACCAGCATGCCTGAGAGATATTTCTCGACGGCATGAGAAGCCAAGTCAGACCCATGGACGGCGTAAACTGTGACATCAGATTATTCACTTCTTCTTCCTACCCTTATCCCACACTAGGTGTGATCGGCACAACATGTAATTCATAAATCCATATTGTTAGAAGTTTTGGCTTATTGTTTTATGACCGGCCGCCTGCCTGACATCAACCCTCCTTGGGAATACTCGTTGCGCCGTCGCGCGGGTGACCCAATGTGCTTGCTGATATGATGCACTGGATCCCAAACTGATATGCTTGTTAATCTTATTGCCGACAACTAAGCAGACTATGTTCTTCTTGGTGGAGTATACTTGAAGTTCCTTGACCCACTCATTCAGTTTTGCTAGAGACTTTGGTTCTGACACCAGGTTAGTAATTAACCACATGAAAAGCAGAAGATTGCCAACGTAGTAAATGCTTCTTATAGTAATCAATTCCTGACACAGTAAGTAATGACTGCGTGGCCTGCGGGCGGCGGGTTAGGGGACCCACCGCCCGACCAATAACAGGCTCGAGAAGGCGGTGCGCATAGGTCCGCCGAGGGTTGGCGGACCGGGACCTGCCGGGGTTGCAGTGCATGCTTTTGTGAATCCCGTGACACCGGCCGAACGGTCAGGAGGGGGAACACCGTTGGTTTTTAGCCGGTAAGAGTCCGGCAGACCCACTCGCCTTCCCATCCATGAGGATTTTCCAACGATAAAAAAAAGAAGGTAATGACTACGTGCCATGGAAACTGTTTTTAATAACACCACATGCACATTGTTTAGAACAAATGATGGTGTGACGTCAATTTCGCATGATCATGTATTCTTGGCGACAATTGTGGGAAAACTTGCAGGTATCAGCCCTATCCTTGTGTAGAGTGGACAATCAATAAATGCAGTAGCCACTGACACCATAAAGGATGTTCCTACATCGGCCTCAATTCTACAAATATTGCTATCCCTTACTTGCAGATAAAATAAGAGAGAGATGGAACAATATAAGAGTTGTATAATTAGATTGAACTTTTTTTTTCGTGTGGTTAATGAGTAACCTGGTGTCAGAGATTATACCGCCCATGGGCCTCTGACTTGGCTTCACATGCTGTCGAGAAATATCTCTCAGGCATGCCGGTTTCCTCACGATGTTTTCCTTCACCGTTTTTAATCAAGTGATAATTATACGCACATGAATCCGAAAAGTCAGAGGTTCTTGAGAGAGCCTTGGGTTCGAACTCGAGACCTATGAAATTAGATTAGATTGAACTATTCCAAACATATTTAGACGACACTTTGTTTAGCATTATGCTCCCTAATAATCACTTATTAACAAAAATAAAACCGACTTCAAATGGTCTATCTCCGAAGTTCTTCATCAGATCTTCACCAAATTTAAATGGGACCACTTCGAAAGAATACTCTTTCAAACAAAAAAGAATCATTAAAATCGGTTCACAATTATCAAAGATATCGCGGAACAAATATATAACAAATATACTCGCCTTTGTACATAACTTCACTAAATTGTAGTTTTACTGCTGTAATTTTTCTTGTGTACAATACAGAATAAATAAATAAATAAAAAAAAACATACAGTCGAATTGAGAACCTCCTCCTTTTTGGAAGTCGGTTAAAAACACAGTGACGTTTGACAGCTCTCAAAATATTCTGTCTTTTAAATGGTTTTAATTAGCTTGACTTCGTATATTTATTTGTTTGAATCAAATCTTGCGACAGATTTTTCAACTACTTCTGCTTAACCGATTCTCCTGAAAGTTCACACACGAATTCAATTTCCATGACAATACAACATTATGATAATTTCAACGTTCAATACTCAAATTCTGATGCTGCAGGGGTATTGCAAGATATAAATGTTTAACTTCAAAGTATTTTAAGGGATTATTCTTGTTATGAAAAGATCACGCCTTGTATTCTCCAAAGGGTTCGGCAGAGGTGTTTTTAGTACACCCTTGTTTCGCCAATTATGTTTAAGTCCGATGTAATAGGGGGCGAGCCTATTGCCACTAACCGAACACAAATACAGACACCGGGCTGCAACTTAGACATTCCTAATGGAAAAACTCAATAACACTTTGCCCGTCCTGGGGATCGAACCCAGAACTCAGCAGTCATGATTGAGACCACACTATACCAACAAGGCAAGCAACAATGTTGTTGTTTAGTGGGTGCGTAACAGTATCGTCACTACTGTGTTCACTTTCTAGAAATCGTTAGGCGATGAGTATGTGGAAAAAATTGCTTGATATTGCATGAAAATCTGGGAATGAAGAAACATGATCGTAAGCGATATTTGTTTCATCTGTATAAAGCATCGTACGATACACATCGAGATCCCTCCGTGCCTTGGCGAGCACGTTAAATCGTCGGTCCGGATGTCAAATCTATACTAATATTATAAGCTGAAGAGTTTGTTTTGTGTGTTTGAACGCGTTAATCTCGGGAACTAATGGTTGGAATTGAAAATATCTTTTTTTGTTGGATAGTTCATTTATTGAGGAAGGTTATAGGCTATATAACATCACGCTACGACCATTAGGAGCGGAGCATAAATGAAAAATGTTGCAAAAACGGGAAAAATGTCCACCCGTGCGAAGCCGGGACGGGCCGCTAGTGAATACCTATGACAGTCGTTACGGAAAGTCAGAAGCCTGAAAGTCTGACAACCGGTTTAACCTTACAGTATCAGCATTGCCAATAACTGGGTTGCGGAGTTTTGGTGGCAGTCATTCCGTGTATAATGCTGGTATTCAGCCGCATCTGGTTAGACTGGAAGCTGGCCCCAACATAGTTGGGAAAAGGCTGGGCAGATAGATAGTATTGTTACGATACAACGAAAGGAATTTGATTTTCCACGTTCCATGTGTGTTTAAATTAATGTTTCTTAACGATGTTTAAGCAGCTGAACAGATATTGACAGATGATTGCTCTATTTTTAATAATTGAGAGAAATGCCTTGTCTTGAAATATATTTTATTAGCGACCCGCCCCGGCATCGCACAAGTGCAATGTAGATACTAATGTGGGGCATATAAACCTTCCTCTTGAATCACTCTATCTATTGCTGAAAACTGCATTAAAATCCGTTACGTAGTTTAAAAGATCTAAGCGTACAGACAGCGGGAGCGACTTTGTTTTATACTATGTAAAGAAACTAGCTAAAAGTGGATAAGGATCTTATACATTTTTGCGAAAGTGATAAAAAAATGGTCTGTTCTGCCCCTATCAGATATACAGGGTGTAAACGAAATCATATAATTCCTTCAAACCTCGTGATGGACTGCTGACATAGATTAACCCTGAACGAGATAGGTATGGATTCAATAAAAATAAAACTACAAGATGTAAACACGTGTTCTTAACGTGAGGCATTTTAGCGCCCCGAGCGAATAGCGCGGCTATCGCTCGCCACGCGGGCTAAAATGCCTCACGTTAAGAACACATGTTTAATTCTTGTATTTATTTTTGTTGTATCCTAATGTATCCCGTGCAGGGATAATCTATATCAGCAGTACATCACGACATACCCGAGCTGATAATAATAAAAAAAAACAAATTTTCGCTTTCGGAAAATTAATCAGCTTAGGCCCAATCACAAAAGCTTCAACAATGTTACAATAGCAACAGAACAGCCTCCAAGAGTGACGATACTGAAGTACGTAGGTACAGCGCAACTTTTTTTTAATTGTTGGTTTATCCTCTTGGATGTCCCTCGCCCGGGGTAGGCGAGGGAGTCTGCCGGACTCTTACCGGCTAAAAACCAACGGTGTTCCTTCTCCTGACCGTACGGCCGGGGTCGCGGGATTCGCAAAAGCAGGCACCGCCACCCCGGCAGGTCCGGTGCACCCTGGGCAGTCAGCCCCAAAACCAACCTTGCTGACTGGCTAATATTTTCACCACGGCATGATTCTTCTTTTTCCTGCCCTTATCCCACACCAGGTGGGGTCGGCACAACATGTATTTCATAAATCCATGTTGTTAGAGGTTTTGGCTTATTGTTTTATGACCGGCCGCCTGCCTGACGTCAACCCTCTTTGGAAATACTCGTTGCGCTGTCGCGCGGCTGACCCAATGTGCTTGCTGATATTATGCACTGGATGATTGTATATTCTTATAACTCGTGCCGACACGAGAGCAGAAGAATAGTAACATAATTACTTAATTATATATTGTTTAAGCTAACAATGGATTCTTTAATCAACTTTATTTATGACCAGGTCTGTCAGTGACGCCTTTTATTTAATAAACTGTTGTAATAAGTTCTAGTTCAGTGAATTAATAAATTATTATTTATAGATTATTAAAGGAAAGAGTAAAATTGAAAGGAGTATGGTGATTTGGTCATATTGAAAGAATGAGTGAAGGGCGATTAAAAAAAGAAATTTATAAGGCGGATGTCAATGGAAACGCTGTTGGAGGCATTGAGATATAATGTACTAACGTACTACAATATATCTCAATGGGTGGAGGACGTCCTAGAAAGACATACATCGATGTTATTGGTGATGTTCTTCATAAAAGACAGGTGTGTAGTACTCTCAACCGGCGTGCGTGTATGACAAGATGTATGAATGTGGATGAAGCGAAAGGAGTATGTAAGGGTCGTAGCATGTGGCGTTCTATAGTTTCTGCTTAGCCCCATGGGAAAAAGGCGTGAGTTTATGTATGTATGTTAAAAATAAGGGATACGATACGGCTGAACGAATTTGTTCTGCTATGCCTAGCTTTTTTCTAACACGTTGGGGTCAGCTTCCAGTCTAACCAGATGCGGTTGAATACCAATATTTTACATGGAGCAACTGCCATCAGACCTCCTCAACCCAGTTACTGGGCAATGCTGATATCCTAAGGTTAGACCGATTGTCAGACTACCGGGCTTCTGACTTTCCGTAACGACTGTCATAGGTATTAGTATGACACCCGGGACCGACTGTTTAACGTGCTCTCCGAAGCACGGAGGTGTTTCGATGTGTAACGAACGGTCACCCATCCACAGACTGACTGACTGCGCGGTTGGTAATTAGCCATGAGCCCCTCTTTTTATTGCATATTATTTTACGATATTTGATAAAGCGTAGTGAGGTATTTTAATGACCATTTCAACAAGTAATAAACACATAAGCGACGGTTGCCATTACATACTCAAACAACTTGACGTGGGTCACATATCTGTAGGCCATATAAATATTTATTTTACACGGGCGTCGAACTTGCGACCCTGAGTATAGAGGGCGGAAGCTCTACCACAGCGCCATTCGCATCGTCCAATACTCTTCTTAGGTCAAGGATTAGGATTTATTATACTATCAAAACGCTTAGAAGGACCAATAGTTTAAAACTTCTTGACTTGATCAAAGTTACCTTCAATTCCGAACCGTTCGTTCTACCTAGTTTTTTCCCAATTGTGTTGGGTCAGCTTCTAGTCTGACCAGATGCGGCTGAATACCAGTATTTTACACGGAGCGACTGCCATCAGACCTCCGTAACGCAATTACTGGCAACTTCGATATCCTAAAGTTAGACCTGTAGTCAGACTTTCAGGCTTCTGACTACCCATAACGACTGTCATTGATAGGTATTCATATGACACCCGGGACCGATGGTTTAACGTGCTCTCCGAGACACGGAGGGATATCAATGTGTAACAAACGGTCACTCATCCATGGACTGACCGCGGCAAGCGCAGCTTAAACTCACAAATCGTATGATCTGCGCAGTCATTAATAAGCCACGAGCTCCTTCAATTTCGAACCGAGAGACCAATTTTTTTTCTAAATATTATTCAGAGTGATGACTTTTTTATAGCACTATTTATAAAGGCTGCTTATATTTTTCACTTTTACACTGTAGTTCTCTGTTCCAATAGTACCACAAAAGTGTTGCCAGTTTATTTCTCCATTCGAAACCAGGGCCGCACTGACATTTAAACAAATGATCCTTACGATGGCGCCAGTAAATCAATAATCTAAATTCTAAAGCTATTATTTGATGGCGTCGTCCCGAGTCGTGGTCGTGCGCCGCAGCTGAGCAAACCATTATGTGTATAAAGATGTAAGATGTTACAGGGACGGACTTGGGTCAGAAGGTTTGGTATAAATTTAAACGTAAATTTTGGGTAGCACATTACCTATTGGTTTTACTGTTGATCCCTTCATTTTAAATTTTGGTGGTGCAAATAATTATTTTAATAAAAATTAATCAATAAAGGCGAAAAAAAAATCTTTACATATTTTAAATTATTATTTAAAAAAATACTGACAGTGAGATGTGTCTACCGAAAAACTAAACAAATGAGAAGCATACATTCTTTGAACAGGGTGTAAACGAAATTATATAATTCCTTCAAACCTCGTGATGTACTGCTGACATAGATTAATCCTGCACGGGATACCTTTGGATTCCATAAAAAAAATATTTCAAGAAGTAAACATGTGTTCTTAACACGAGGCATTTTAGCGCCCCGAGCGAATTGCGCGGCTATTGCTCACCGCACGGGGCTCGGGGCGCTAAAGTCAGTTAAGAAGTCAGTGTTTACTTTTTGTATTTTTTTTTATTGAATCCAAAAGTATCCCGTTCAGGGTTAATCTATGTCAGCAGTACACCACGAGGTTTGAAGGAATTACATGATTTTGTTTACACCCTGTATAATATTCTACACATCGACAAAACCGCCTTTCTATTCAAGATAACATTAACAAAGCACATTTGTTTATTTCGTAATTTCATAAACAAATGCATTGTAAATCTTTATTTGTTGTGATTAGATAGTTTATCAACGCTATAAAGCGACCACATAAAAACAAATCCATGTTTCAGATAATTCTATTTGACAACAGAAGACATTTGTCTGGGCACAGTTCAAAGAATTTAGGGCGACATAAATATTTACTCGTATAAAGTTTCTTGATAATCCGAAATAAAAATAAACGTATCTCCTCTTTATCATTCTGTATAAATTTTAGAAGTCAACTGATGAAATGGGGTATTATTATGCGTGGAAGTGATAGTTAAGCAACTTACAGCACAAAATAATACAAACAAGTTCAAGCATACTTAATAAGTACCTATTGAAATCTTATCCCCAGTGATATATCAAGGGTAACCACTCATCGTGGATCGCTCAAATGTACAGTAGGGAAATGAAAAGATGCGTTAGTTTTCAAATTCATTCCTTCCCACATCGCAGGCACATGTTACCTTTTCACGCTGTTGACTGGAACCTTGAAGGGAACAAACCAATGCATGGAAAATCATGTTTAATTATTAGGTACCAGAGATCAAAATTGCCTTTTACATCTATATGATGTAGAAGTGCCATGTAACGCCTTTGATTTGGTTTAAGGAGTTTAGTTGTAAAAACCGTGACATCAATAAAATTGATGATTAAATAAATTTACATTACTATGTCTGTCACAATGTCACCATTATAATTTATTATACTGTCAAAAAAATACGTGTATTGTCATTTCTATAATGTTGGCAATACGTAGTCGGTAAAATAGTTCCGTTTCTTGCGCTGTGCAAACAAAAAGAGATCTTAAGGTGTATAACCTTTTCATTTCCCTACTGTACTATGAAGGAAAGTAATGACATGAAATACCTACAGATAAAATGTCTAAATATTGACATTGAAACAGGTCATTACTTATCCCTATACCAATATTGTTGAATTCTAATTAGGTAGTTTAAACAAAGGATTACTGTCCAACGATTATATTTTAATCAAAAAAATAAACAGATTAATGTTTAATTTCGTTAATAATAAATTTCCAATTACAAATAGAAAAGAGGTACGTGCAAAAAAGTATTTACGGTTACTTACACTTGACAATATTCGGCCATCCTTAGGATCGGATGTATTATATTTGACCTACAATTTCTTCTATACAATTGCAGTTCTTCATGTGATTTTAACATACTTAGAGGCTATTATGACACCGTTGGAAGTTCTTGTTACCTCGTAAGGTGGGACGAGCGTGAAAGACGACAGTTATCTCCATGAAACCACCACTAAAGACTACTATTTACCCAACAGGTGTAAATTTTGAGCTGTACCTAAAACATACTACAGAATTCCGTTGCCATTTTACTAAATTGCATTGCCCGATGATATTTTGTACGCCTTATAAAGGCAGTCCATGATAGAATATAATTATATAAATGCATGAGATAAAACACAGTACTTTTTTATTAATTAGGCGATGACGTTGATGATTGAAACATCTGACTCCAACTAATATGAATGCAATTTTGGATTAAACAAAATATGTTCTATTTTTCTATTCAACTTGTTGTAGATGGTCTTGCGGACGGTTTCTTTGGCGAGACCTGAAGGGTTTCCAACCAAAAATAAAATATGTGCCCCTGTACCTAACTGATTTGGTCTGTAGCCGACGAAAGAAGGTGGCGGCGGGTGCGCAATGTGCGCAGCGTATGGCTAGGTGTGTGGGGTCGCGGATGGGGGCGAGGCTAGGGACAGGCGCCAGCCATAGATAATTAACTAACACCTAGAGGCATGCCGGAACAGCATGGATAATTCATTGATCTTATCATTCTTCTATAGTTATTTTACTACAACGTAGGTAATAAAAATACTGGAAGCCGATTACAATACAGTTGGGAAAAGGTCAGTCAAACGATGATTGATAAGTAAAAACATTAATGAAAAAAAAATATGATAAAATAAAAGAATACTACTTTTTACTTTATGCAATTGTATTGATTATTATTGGATGCACGATAACGCATCCGCCGAGTCCACCCCTGCTCACAAGTGCACTCAGAGGGAACACCGAATTAAAGGCAGAGTTGATGGACGTTAAACAGTATTATTATTTATTACGCGTAACGTATTGCCTTTGTGAGGGGAAACTATCTTGAAGGTGCAAGTTTAATTGAAGACATTTAACTTGATCATTGCTTAGAGTCACATACACCCATATTCTAAGACGTTCCTCCAAAACTTACTCGACTCATACTCGACTCAGAACGGCCTCGAAAACACCTTTCAAATTGTATTCTTAGTCGCAATTTCGAGTGAACTTTGAGGTTCCTCGACGGAGTCATTACGTCATAATTTGAATTATCTGCATCGCGCAAATAACGCCGCGGTAAATAGTTGTAAGGATTATCGTAAGCATATTCGATAAAGTCTTCAAAATTAATTTTTGTTAGATACGAACTTTGACACTTCCTTTCTTAAGGTAGGTTCCGAGGTACCTTGAGTTTGACAGATACACCTTACCTCAACTGAGGAAAAATCTCGAGTCGAGGACGTTTATGTCAACTATAACTATCGATGGTAGTGAGAAAGACTGAGTCGAGGTGGAGTCGAGTCGAGTAAGTTTTGGAGGAACGTCTTAGAATATGGGTGTTAGAGATGGGTATAGAATCTTGGCAATAAATAATAATAAAAGTGCAGTCGAATGCATTGATAGTTATGCTTAGAGATAGCTAAACCATCGTGGCAGTAAATCCTAGCGAAACCTTAGCGCTTAGGTCAAATGCATTGACTAAGATCCGACACTTGATTAAGTGTTCAAGATTCTACATCAGAATATAATTAAATTGGAATCTGATAAAGTGGCAATGTATTAACAAAATGAATGATAACACCACTTATTGCAAAAGTACTAAAAATTTATCATCATCTCCCTGCCCTTATCCCATACTATGTGTGGTCGGCACAACATGTATTTCTCTTCCATTCTCCTCTATCAGCCGCCATTTTAGTACTCACTCTTTTCTTACCCATATCATCCTTCACACAATCCATCCATCTTTTCTTTGGCCTACCTCTAGGTACTTATATATCCATCCACATTCATATTTAACACTCTTCTAACAACATGACTTTCTTCCCTCCACATAACATGTCTATACCACGCTAACCCATTACTCTTCAAATTTTCATTCACTGTCGCTACTTTCTAACTTCCTCTAAAGATCTATCAATAAACTGACAATCATTTAAAATCGATTCTAAAAAGCATCATATCTTATGCACACAGAACGTGAGATGAAATTTACAATTTTGATAGCGACTTACGTGATACAGTTCTTAAAACTGATGTTTAGACAGGTCTTGAATGAGGTTAATACTTTGCACATTCTACAATGAAAAATGTTGAAGATACAAATGCACATATTTCTTGAACAGTGTGTGTAAGAACTCATAAATCTTGTCTTGAAGACAGGTGTCGCGATGTGATATAATTCATTGCATAAAGTTGAAACTCTTAAAACAAAGACAGACATTTATCAAGTGAATCTTTTCTGTTCAGACAGTCTTTATAACAAAAGGTTTATGAAATAACGGTCCATAATATTGAAATCCGTTACAATCACGGAAATTTATTAAGTTCTAGTACTTAGCCCGCGACTTCATCCGCGTGAATTTTCATACAAACTTCCATCCCCTATTTTACCCCCTTAGGGGTAGAATTTCCAAAATTCCTTTCTTAGTCGATGCCTACGTCACAAAAGATACCTTTTGTCCAAAGTTCATGTTTCCAGCTTCAGTGGTTTATGCTCTGCGTTGATGAATCAATCAGTCAGTCAGGACAAGTAATTATATTATATGTATAGATAGATTTGATTTCTGCCATAACTATTCACCCATAGTGACGTGAGGAACGGACGAGATCGATCAGTTTGACGTCAATAATATTGAGATTGGTAAAACAGTTACGGTAGATGACTTTTTTTTAGTTTTAGAAAAAAGCTCCTCTTCGAAAGATTCTTCTTCAAAATTTTATATTGGGTTCTTAAATTCAGAACGTTTTCTTTTTGCTAAAAGAAAAATTCTCGTCCTGAGGTCAAGTACAGTAGGGGAATGGAAAAGCACGTCAGTTTACAAATTAATTCCTTTCCCACATCGCGGGCAAATGTTACCTTTTCAAACTATTGAACGGAACAGACCAATGCATGGAACATTATGTGTAATTAATTGGTAGCAAAGATCAAAGTTGCCTATTGCCTCATGAGGTAGTAGTGCCGTGTAATGTATTTGATTTGATATCAGGAGTTTTGTTGTAAAACCATAACATCAAATAAATCGATGATTAAATAAATTGACAATATTAGTGTCTGTCACCATCTCACCATTAAAATTAAAAATATTCTGTCAAAAAACTTGTGTTTTCATTTCTATAATGTTGGCTGTACGTAGTCGGTAAAATTGTTCGTTTGTGCACTGTGTAAGCAAAAATAGACCTTAAATGATAAATGATTTTTATTTCTGTAAATAAATCTGTTACAGACACTTTTACAAGTCAATGTAATATTTTTTTTAAGACTAGATGGCGCCGGTATTTCCTATCTGACTAACTCTGAGAAGAAAAGCTGAAACAAACTCAGAGGTCAAGGCCTCTTTTAAAGTCCAGACATTGCAGTATAAAAAACTATGCGAATGAAACGATGTAGGGCAACGTCTGGAATGGCCTTAAGATGAGAGATTCCCCTACTGTACATACATTCAATTTTCCACTGGGATTTTTCATTTCTTTCGATTACATTTGCGGTGAGCTTACAAACCGCTGAACTAATTACAAGTCGGGTTTTTACCGCATAATCATCACTTTTCTGGATAATTGTCATACTAATGACGATGATTTGCAACAGTACGAACTTCATGTATGTCACTTACAGTAATTTGATCTACTTAAGTTTTTGCTCGTAACTGCCTCGTTGGTCTAGTGGTGGCAAGCGTGACTGCTGATTGTGAGGTTCTGAGTTCAATCCCCAGGTCGCGCAAAGTGTTATTGTGTTTTTCCGTGTGTTATTCCTCAGTAACAGCCCAGAGTTTGGATTTGTGCCCGTTTGATGGCAATAGGCTCGCCTCCTGTTACATGGGACTTAAACATAACGGCGAAATGAGGGTGTTACTATACACGTCTGCCCAACCCTTCGTAGAATACAGGCGTGATGTTATGTTAACATCCAAATAATTACTAAAAAAACTGTAGATGACGTTAATCAATTTCGAAAAGAACTCATCAGCTTCCAATTGAGACCATCTGACTAGTTCAACGACCCATCGCGAAGGGCGACATAATACCACATCTCCTGCAATTGGTTGCTACTACTCCAATTCATTGTAGCTGTGCACTCAATATTTATCTTTCATTAAGACCACTATTTATTACAATATGCAGGTAATTGTACTTAATCTATATAAATAAAAATGAATCGCCAAATGTGTTGCTAAGCGCAAAACTTGAGAACGGTTCGGCATATTCGGCTATTATTTTTTTATAATATTCCATAAGGCACAAGGAAAGTTCTTATGGAGAGAAAAAACATAAAAATTGCGTGGAAAATAGTAAAAACAACACTTTTCTTTTCCCACTACAGGCCAATAACTTTTGACAGAACGAAGTCTGTCCGGGCAGCTATTTAAAAATAAACAAGAACAATTAATCTCGTGGCTAATTACCAACCGCGCGAATCGTACGATTTGCAAGGTTAAGCTGCGCTTGCCGCGGTTAGTCTGTGGATGGGTGACCGTTCGTTACACATCGAAACCCCACCACTTCGGAGAGCACGTTAAACCGTCGGTTCCGAATGTCATAGGAACCTATGCCAGTCGTAGCCACCGTAGACCTTAGGATATCGGCATTGCTCAGTTACTGGGTTACGGAGGTCTGATGGTAGTCGCTCCGTGTAAAATACTGGTATTCATCCGCATCTGGTTAGACTGGAAACTGACTCCAATATAGTTGGGAAAAAGCTAGGCAGAACTAATTCTTCTTCTTGTCGTGTGGTTAGTGACCATAGTGACTAACCAGGTGTCAGAGTTCATACCGCCCATGGGCCTCTGACTTGGCTTCACATGCCGTCGAGAAATATCTCTAAGGCATGCCGATTTCCTCACGATGTTTTCCTTCACCGTTTTTAAGCAAGTGATAATTATACAATAAGCACATGAATCCGAAAAGTCAGAGGTGCGTGCCTTGGGTTCGAGCTCGAGACCTATGACTTGGCAGTCCGACGGTCACACCACTAGGCAGAACAAATTATTTTTAA
Organism: Amphipyra berbera; assembly: GCA_910594945.2. Classification (NCBI taxonomy): domain Eukaryota; kingdom Metazoa; phylum Arthropoda; class Insecta; order Lepidoptera; family Noctuidae; genus Amphipyra; species Amphipyra berbera. Next base: position 15,705,469 of record OU343138.1, read on the forward strand.
TAGTAATAGCACAATAGGTACATAATCATTTAATTACTCCAGACGTATTAAGTGAAGTAGCATCTAATGTTGAAAACAATACATGAAATTGCGTAACCCAAGTTGATGATACTTTTAACGATAAAATTACAAGTCTAAATAATAAAGAAATTGAACCAGGTAATGCTGTATCTTGTAATAAAGAATATTGACACGAAGAAGACGTTAGCAGTGATAGCCTAGTGGTGTGACCGTCGTAGTGCCAAGTCATAGGTCTCGAGTCACCCAAGGCACGCACCCCTGACTTTTCGTATTCATGTGCGTTTTGTATAATTATCACTTGCTTAAAAACGATGAAGGAAAACATCGTGAGGAAACCGGCATACCTAAGAGATATTTCTCTACGGCATGTGAGCTAAGTCAGAGGCCCATGGACGGCATATACTCTGACAGCAGGTTACTCAGTAATCACACAAAAAGAAGAAGAAGAAGATACTAATTAGAGCAATATTACTAAAACAACTAATAATGGAAGTATTTCAAAACAGGAGATCGTAACATGACCCATAAAAGTTCGACGTGATAAAACGCAGCTTCCGTGAAATGCATTTAAGAGATTAAATTGTAAAGACAAACAGACAATGCCCTTTCGTAACCGCCGCGTGCGCAGATCTATGAGAAAGTTTTTGTTGTTTTTTATTAGTTTTTTGTTTAATTTGGTGGGGGATTGCGAAATATGAGGATGTTCACTTTTATCTTTTAATTTGTTTTGTTTAGTTTGAAGATTTAGTAATACAAGTAAAAGTATAATTTTAGTACGGTTGAGTTATTACACAATGTTTGATTTAATTACATACATAACAACATCACACTTGTTTTACCCGAGGGGTTCGGCAGAGGTGTATAGTAACACCCTCATTTCATCGTTACGTTTAGGTCCTATGTAACAGGGGGCGAGCCTTTTGCCATCGACCGAGAGAAAATCCAAACACCGGTCTGCTACTGAGGAATTCCACACAGAAAATCGCAATAACACATTGCCAGACCTGGGGGTCGAAGCCAGGACCTCACGATCAGCAGTCGCGCTTGCCAACACTAGACCAACGAGGCTGTTTGATTTAATTAACAATAACATATTGTGTTGCTTCCTCTTTATAAATTAAATTGTTCTGAAAAAAAATATGATAAATGTAATCTTTATATTGAGGGTTGTCCCGAGGGCAATACATAAAATATGCCTGGAGAGCTGTGAAATGAACACAGACAACGACGACAATAATTATAAAGAAAGCAGTGATAGCCTAGTGTTGTGACCCTCGGACTGCCAAGTCATAGGTCTCGAGATTGAACCCAAGGCACGCACCTCTGACTTTTCGGATTCATGTGCGTATTGTATAATTATGACTTGGTTAAAAACGATGAAGGAAAACATCGTGAGGAAATGCCTGAGAGATATTTTTCGTCGGCATGTGAAGCCAAATCAGAGGCTCATGGGCGGCATAAACTCTGAAACCAGGTTAGTCACTAACCAAACAAAAAAAAGAAGATTAAAAGAAGAGTCTTCCTTTATTATTACAATAGATAATGTAAATATGGTTAATGACGAAGAAATCAATGCTATGTAAAAGTAAGCAACGTGGAAACTATGGTAGTTAGTAGTACAAGAGTCAACCATTGACTTATACAATCAAAAAGGCATCGTACGTAATTCTATTGTAGTTTTGTAAAACCCAATAATAAAAATGTTATCGAGTTAGGTGCCATTCATAAAAATCTAAATAATAAGACTTGAACGAAAAGCAATTGGAAGTGGCTGTAGGAGTATTAAGCATAGATGCTGTAGATGAATTAATAATAGATTTGATTAGAACAGACAAACAATGTTTGGACGTGAAAAGAACTTAATCTTTTGACCCAGACACCCCGTTTGGATCATCGCATTAATGTCCAATCGTGTTTCATAAAAAAGTAATACATTTTTTCTAAATTCTTTTTTGAGGTCTTGTTGGTCAGTTAGTTCTAGTTTTTTAGTCAATTGCTTTCGATTTTTTACAATTGATCGATCGATGATGTATCCGTTCGCTATTTTTGCTTGCACAGTGCAAGAAATGAACTATTTTAACGACTACGTATTTCCAACATTATAGAAATGAAAATACAAGTATTTTTTGACAAGATATTATGGTGACATGGTGACAGACACTAGTAATGTCAATTTATTTAATCATCGAGTTGATAGATGTCACGGTGTTTACAACAAAACTCCTGAAATCAAATCAAATACATTACATGGCTCTACTACATCATATGGAGGTAAAAGGCAATTTTGATCGTTGCTACCAAATAATTAAACATAATTTTCCATGCATTGGTCTGTTCCGTTCAACAGTTTGAAAAAGGTAATATGTGCCCGCGATGTGGGAAAGGAATGGATTTGAAAACTGGCGAACCTCTTCGTTCTCCTACTTTAGAATTTGTTTCACTCAACTTGGTTTTTTGAAATATTATCAGTTGAAAAAATTATAAAATACACGTAGTTACTGAATTCTTTCTAATCCATTAACTTCTAACTGATTCAAACAGAATTGCATAATGAACTATTAAATGTCAATTCCCAGTATTTCAACCGACTCTACTGGTACTTAAAATGCCAGTACGATACTACTTGACACATTATCGGATGAGACGATGAAATTAACACTAATTGGGTCGCTGCTTGGGTTACATGCAACTTTTATGGCACGGAATACACGATGTGCTCATTGAGATGGTTGGATCCGTTGGATAGATAGCACTCTTAAGATCCATGATAAGTAGATTCAATTTATCATTTTCATTGAGAATAAATGCGACCCTTTAGATGACGACACGTTTGGTGCAGTGGCTAAGCGATTGACTTCTGCGCTGCGGGTCGTGGGTTCGATTCCCGCACGGAACAAACATTTGTATGGCCTATAGATAGTTGTTCCGGGTCTGGGTGTTTGTGCATGTGAAGATTTGTGTCTGTAAACGCACCCACGATACAGGAGAACTCCTAATGTTGGACAAAGTATAAAAAAAAAAAAAAGATCCTATTTTCCTTGATTTTGCAAACGAACTGCCTCGTTGGTCTAGTGGTGGCAGGCGCGACTGCTGATCGTGAGGTTCTTCGTTCGATTCCCAGGTAGGGCAGTGTTATTGGGTTTTTCCGTGTGGAATTCGTGTGGTTAATGGCAATAGGCTCACCACCTATTATTACATGGGACTTAAATATAACGGCGAAATGAGGGTTACTATACACCTCTGCCCAACTCTTCGGGGAATACAGGCGGGGTGTTTTGTTTATGTTATATTTGCAAATGATAAAAGTCGTGTATCCCGTCAAAAAAAGCCCGCTCTCGGAGTTCCAGATACAAAGTCTTTCAAAAATATTCAGCCTTCGGGATAATATAATGTAATCTTGATTCTTAAAGATTTTATTATTATGAATGTCATTGTAACGAACGCAGGTATAACTTTGACGACGAGTTTATAACTGTCGGTTATTAGTCACTACAATTGATTGAAATTTACAAATAACGCGCGGACTTCATCGTGTCTCACTTCCTTTAGTATTTTTAAACGTTATCAATTAGCTTCACTTATTTGATGTTTCATTCAAATCTTGCGACAGATTTTTCAACTACTTCTGCTTAACCGATTCTCCCGACACTTCACACACAAATTCAATTCTCATGACAATACAACATTACAACGTTTGGTGCAGTGGTTGAGCGATCGGCTTCTGCGCTACGGGTCGTGGGTTCGATTCCCGCACGGAACAAATATTTGTAAACGACACGAACGAAACGAAATAAAGATTTGTGTTTGTAAACGCACCCACGACACAGGAGAAATCCAAGTGTGGGGAAACGTTTTAAAAAAAAAAAATATAACCAACAATCCTCAAATCCTGAGGCTGCAGGGATACTGCAAGATAAAACTGTTTAACTTAAAAGCTTTTTTTAAGGGGTTATTTAATTTTCCCTTTTAATTGCACACAGTGTAATTATATTTCTGATAGTCAGAACCATGAAATTATCATTTAGATAGCTGCCCCGGTTAAGAATATTGGTATATTTTAAAATAGAGAGTTCAAAAAGCGTTCTTTGGAATATTGAGTGGGTAAGAAGATACTACCGAAATGCCATCACCAACACCAGGCAGAGGATTGACTCCTCGGATACTGGTGACTCGTTAGTGGAAATCAATTGGACGTAGTTTAGCAGAAAGGACTCAATCCACAAAATTGTCAAAAAAATATTTATTAGTACCAAAATGGTCTATAAGCCTGGCCTTTCATTCAGCAAAAAAGATCCAAGAAATAAACAAAGGAAATACGTTTTTTGTGACGGAACCAAATCACATATTAAGCAGGTATTTTCTTTTTATTACCTATAAAGACCCAATCTGCTTAAATCACCCAACCCTTTATTTTCCTAAATAAGTCTAGAAATACACAATATAACCACCAATCAACTTATAGATATAAAAATACGATTGATATTACCAAGGATGCGTAATTACGTAACAAAATCTGAATACAGCATCACTGAAGAAAACCACTCTGAATTTAAAACGTCTTGAAACTCAAAAGTGACTCTGTGTGGGTTGAGTCCTTTCTGCTTAACTACGTCCAATTGTTCTCCGTGTTTTCAGGTAGACCATTGTCCTGAAGTCTATACTATCGCCTCAAGATTGGTTAATTCTAGCGATTTTCTTCTGTTATAGATCTTTATAAAATCTTATCCTTTGTGGGGACGGGTTACAATATAAAACTACCACACCGTACGCTGGGAAAAGACCAATAGACCAGCACACTTGGTGGTAGGATCTATACGGTCCGTCTGGCTAGCTACCACCTAACATAAAAGCCCACCTAACCGCCTAGCCGCCTAACATTAGACTGTGCGACGGCGCTCTTTCCTGTGTAACCGGGAGCCAGTGGTGTAAATAGAGAAGGATCTTTGTTATAGTGGATTTGTGTGTTCCTTTTTAGACCCTGTCTGCGCTTACCATCAGATGGGATTAGAGCCTAACGCATCTAACCCAAAGAATTAAGAAATGAGCATCATGCTTTGCAGTGTACATTATCAATATCTTCATCATTCTTGAATGCTTGAGTCTTGACTCAAGTTATGCAGTGTATTATATCATATCGTCATCATCCAAGCCTTTACCTACGCATGCTGGCTGTCTACTTTCAGTCTCAACAGACACGCCTATCATTGCATTGTGTAAGTCCGTCATAAAATTACATTATGGGAACGATACCGCCGCAAAATTAGAGTCAAAGCAAACAGTTCAAATGTCACGTGCGATAAATATTTCATAATAAAGTTTCCTAAGTAAAAGTGGTATTCATAGCTACTGTAATAATGTACCATAAAACAATAACACATAAAAACGTGTTGCCACTTCCGTACCCATTTTATAGTGAGTTTGTATTAGGGAAATGGTTCCTTACTTAGTAACTTGAGTGTGATTTGTATTGTAGCTTGAAACTATGTGCTTGTTTAGATTACTTTACGATTTATAAGTTACTTTCTATGTTATGGTCACTTGGTATTGTTGTAATTTCTATGGGATTGTTTTTGATTTGTATGTTTCCCGATGTTGCTTTGTTGGTTTAGCGAGACTGCTGATCGTGAGGTCCTGGGTCGGCTATCGTAAGTGTTATTGCGTTTTTCCGTGTAGAATTCCTCAATAGCAGCCGAGTTGATGGAAATAGGCTCGCCCCCTATTACATGGTACTTAAACATACCGGCAAAATGAGGGTGTTACTATAGGTACACCTCTGCCTAACCCTTGGGGAATACAGGCGTGATGTTATGTTATGTTTCCCGATGTTTCGAGTACTGTTTAGTATCTAGTGGTCTCTTGAACGAAAATTCTCGAAAGTGTTGAATTAAATCTGGAATATTTTATATTTCTCGAACTCTCTGGGTTACAAGAATCTTTTCTGATGGATGTAATGCTAGTGTTGCATAAGATGTCTATAAAAGATCTGACGGTGACAAAATTAGTTTTGATAAGCGCTATTTTGATGCCAATTATCGTATAAAACTTGAAAATTTAATTACAATTAAACGTTCTTGAGATGTAATTAATTATATTAATATCGTTCGGGATTGACGGATGATATTCAACTACTTATCATCTGACGTAGTAAGAGTCAATGGTATTGATTATTACGTAATAATGCACTAGTGTTTAAGGTTTAAAATATCATTCCATCGTCCTGAATGTCTTAAAGAATCGATGTTGCAACATTGGAATAACATTCGATTGATTTATTAATTTCCTTTTTTTTGGCAACTGAGTCGATGTTATATGATTTTTATCTCTGTAAATAAATCTGTTACAGACACTTTTAGAAATCAATGTAATGTTTTTTTAAGACTAGATGGCGCCGGCATTTCCTATCTGACTAGCTCTGAGAAGAAAAGCCGAAACAAACTCAGAGATCAAGGTCTCTTTTAAAGTCCAGACATTGTGGTATAAAAACTATGCGAGTGTAACAATGTAGGGCAACTCCTGGAGTGGCCTTTTGAGGTAAGTGCCATAGCAGGTTTGGGTTGACCTGTCCTAACTGACGGCACGCATGCATCAGTCATTGCATAGCTCATACCTTATTTTAGGGAGCTCAACAAACCGACTCCCGCACGACGTTACCAATCGTTGTTGACTTTTCTGCCAGCGTCATGTTGAGGCATACGACAAACTGTCAGACGGAACGTCGTTTTATTAGTCTTACGTTAATTGCTGAAAAGACAGGCTGAAACAACAAGAATTCTTGTGTTTACTTTTGTATTTATTAGTCGAGTTTTGACAGCTGTCAAAAATTATATATAAAAATCGAAATCTTTGTCATCTTTTACGATATATTTTTAACAGCAATACTAAAGTTGATTTCAGTTATAGATCTTAAAATTAGGAACTACGATTTAATTGTATTAATATCATTTACTAGCAGGACGGAAAACGGTGTTACGCGTTAGAGTTCAAAGGTCTTTTATGATATATTAACGTTTTATGACAATTAAAAATAGTAACATAGTATTGTTTGCGTAATTATTACGCACTATAAGATTGGTATTCCTCTTTCAAGTTTCCCACAAACAATATTTTAGTGAAACACGTTGGAGGTATTGAAAAACAAACTTTGTCGGGTCACATAATTTTGTCGATCATTTCCCTGTCATGGAACCGCGAAATTTACCTTTTGCGCTTAGTTTTTTACGCAAACAAAACAGTAATCTTTTTTGTTAAACATCTAGATTACATTTGTAACATTTTTAAGCAGTTATTTTGGCACAGAAACAAATGCCACGGAACCGTTCGCTCTTTTATCAGTCAAATGTCAGTCAACGTGTGAGGGGTCAAGGCGAAGATAACATATTGTTGTACCGTAGCTTATCGCGAAGAAATGTTGGGTCATTATGATACGGGAACTTTTTGTGGTGAATGAGGGTTCCTTTTAACCGTATGTTGTTTTACCGATAAATTAGAGATCGTTTTCATTTGTTCTAATGTAATTAGACAAATTGGGCAATGCTTTTTATAATAAAAAAACAATCGTATGTACAGATAGTGGCGTGTGTTTGGTCGATGTATTTGAGTTGTTATAAAACTGATTGTAAAAATGTTAAGTGCACAGATTAAACAAAATTGATAAGTGCAAATATTTACGCATAATTTTTGCAATTTTTATGTCTTTATGGCATTTCAGTATTATATACAGCAATTTTATTTTTTATCTCTGCAAATTGTATAAGTATTTATAAAACCTACTTTTAAGTGATATTTATCTATAGGTATACTAATATTATAAAGCCGAAGAGTTTGTTTGTTTGTTTGAACGCGCTAATCTCAGGAATTAGGTTGGAACTGAAAAATTATTTTTGTGTTGGATAGTCCATTTATCGAGGAAGGTTATAGGCTATATAACATCAAGCTACGACTAATAGGAGCGAAGCATAAATGAAAAATGTTGCAAAAACGGGGAAAATGTCCACCCGTCCGAAGCCGGGACGGGCCGCTAGTATTACTAATAAGAAAAAAAACATCGTTTTACAAAGTGCAAATACAAAAATGAGTTTTTATTTCTTCCGATATATTATGTATGTGGTCTGATTGCATGTACTGGTTGTAAAGGTAAGATACCTTAATAAAATATGAATAAATAAACACTTATAAGAGAGACCCCCAGAGATGTGCATTGTAGGAGCCAGTTTTACTTAACAGAAGCAAATTGTATTATTGCAATTTGCAAAAATCTGTCTATGATTGCTGATCGGAGTTAATAACACTGATTGAGGTTACTAAAAATGGGAATGGAATTGTCGTATTTTTTTTTTCGTTTCTGGTTGGAGTTTAGGTAGGTAGGTACTTTTGATTTGATCATTACCTACCTAAAAAATATTTTTATGAAACTGAAGATAGCACAGTGAGTGATCTCGAGAATTGTAAGTTCGGTTTCCCTAGCCGTTTCCCAACTATGTTGGGGTCGGCTTCCAGTCTAACCAGATGTGGATGAATACCAGTATTTTAAACGGAGCGACTGCCATCAGACCTCCGCAACCCAGTTACACGGCTGGTTGTCAGACTTTCGGGCTTCTGACTTCCCGTAACGACTGTCATAGGTATTCATATGACACCCGGGATCGACAGTTTAACGTGCTCTCCGAGGCATGTAGGGGTCTCGATGTTTAACGAATGATCACCCATCCACGGATTAACCGCGGCAAGGGCAGCTTAACCTCGCAAATGTTATGATCCGCGCAGTTGTTTATATACCACGAGTCCCACATCTCGAGAATTGTAAGTGTACAAAAATAATTGTGTTCAGTTTTGCTAGACTTATTTCGTAATTGCATTTTTCTTTTTCTAAGAAATTTAGAGTGAGTGTCGAATTCTATTTTAAGCGATTAAATATTTACGTAATGTTTTCTTGTGAGTGAACAGCAAGAGCTGAAGAGATGCAGTTTTTACGGAGTTTTTTTTTCAATAATTGGATAAAACAGCTGACTCATTAGATTACCTACTTCAATTAATATTAGCGCATTATTACATCTTAGTTATGTAATTGTTTACTATGGAATGTACTCACGTATTAAGCATGCAGTAATAATTCAAGTATGTATTACTAATTAACTAATTGCGGAATTAAGTGCGGATATTAGAATAAATAATATTTTCGTTATCAGTTCCCCTTACAATGGCATTTACACTGGTACCGAAAAGTTTCAAAGTTAATTTTCTAAGTATCTAAGTTAAATTAACACTAGAAAATATTTTGCAGATGTCTTAATATTATAATAAGTGCTTTCACTTACCAAAAAATATTTTCGTCTGGCTTACCAGCCAATAATGCAGCAAAAGATATCCGCAAACATTTTTGTTCAAAACTATTATATATCTCAAAATAATAAAGAAATCACCTCACTAAACACTATCACTATGTCAAAAGAATCGATAAAAAATAAATCAGTAATAATATTAGTCGAATTCAGAACAAAACACAAAATTATCGTGCGAGTGTTCGGTCGCGTTCGAAATTTGAAAGTGCGCGGGTATCAACTAACGTTCGTAGAGCGCGCTGTGCACTCTCTGACTGACGGTGATATTTTGCTTCGATAGCCGCGGGCCGCGTGAACCCGCTGGTTCATTAAAAACATTGGAGGGACCGCACTAGGTACGTACACCCACCGTACTGAACAGCGGATGTTCGTTATTTATTATTTTAACGTTGTCAAAAACTGCCGAACAAAATATTAAAACGTAAACAGAGTCGTTTTCGAAGTCGACTGTTGAGAACACCCTACAAGTAAAACGCAACATAGCGATTATGAAAATAAAAACAAATTTTATGGAATTTACTATCAAGCACCACTTTTTTATATCGAAGGCACCGTATAATTATTACCATAAAACTAATAAAACAATCGTAATCTTGGAAACGCATGAGTTAGTTTCGTTCCATTGTATACTAGATGGCGCTACTGTAACCTATCTTCGTATTTGAGAGCTTTATTTATTCTACTCGCCGGCAGATGGCGATGCAAGCGGAAGTAATGTAGTTTCGTACTTGATAGATTTGATTAGTAATGTTGATTTACTTATTAGATACTAACACAGAACTATATAATTAAATATTGACATGACTTGCACCATTTTTTTTTATACAACTCAAGAAATCATGGTCCCGGCACGTAACTTGGCAAGAGTAGAGAAGATAATTAATTCCTCTCCTATCTTTCTTTCTTCTAAACATATAACGTCATGTTTTAAAATAAATTATGGAAATAACCATAGAATAATCACAAGCAATAAAAGTGACAATTTTTTGTTGCACTCAGTGTACATGCGCAAATTTATTCCCACTACGCCAAAACCTTGCCAAGTTACCTACGTGCCGGCGACTATAATATTTTTATGCACCTAAAGAGTTAATGAGTTATTTACTCATAAAATAGTCTAGTAGTTAGACTAATGGGTGTAGCAAATTGCTTAGCTCATGAGACAAATACTTATTAATAAAATAATAATGTCATCTAGTCAATTATTCACTCGCGTTTTTTCAACAAGATTAAGTCTGGCCTTGTGTTGAGAGCTCATGCATTTTGATTAGGATAATAATACATTGAGCTGAATAGTTGTAATTAGAATAGGAATGTGGAATAAGCGATGTGTATCAACCGAAATCCGTCTTGAAGCGATCCTGTTTTTAATGCCGGGAAGTCCATAACATAACATCACGCCTGTATTCCCCAAAGGGCTGGGCAGAGGTGTATCGTAACACCATCATTTCGCCATTATCGTTTAAGTCCCATATAATAGGGGGCGAGCCTATAGCCACCCATGGGATGGTGGGGAGGGGGGGTTATGTCGCCTCGAATTACTAATGGCAATGACATTTCTTCATCACGATATCGTCTGATGGCTATCCTTTGCGTTCCAGTGACAACTGCGTTTTAAAATTTCAACTGCAATTAACGTTTTGGAGTGCAGAATGCTTGCTTAGGGTACGTTTACAGCCTCTGAGCGCAAGCTATTAGATACGATAGTTAGTTACGATATGGGGGGGCTCATATCTAATTAACAACGCGTGGATCATAAGGTTTGCGAGGTTAAGCTACGCTTACCGCGGCCATTCCGTGAATGGGTGACCATTCGTTACCCATCGAGACCCCACCGTGCCTCGGAGATCAAGTTAAACAGTCGGTCCCGGGTGTCATACGAATACTTATGACGGTCATTACAGGAAGTCAGAAACCTGGAAGTCTGACAACCGGTCTAACCTTAGGATATCCGATTGCCCTGTAAATAGGTTGCGGAGGTCTGATGGCAGAGTCGCTCCGTGTAAAATACTGGTATTCAGTTGCATCTGGTTAGACTGGAAGCTGATCCCAAACATAGTTGGGAAAAGGCTAGGAAGAAGAAAACAGATAGTTACGATATGATAGATAGTTAATCCTTACTCATAAACGCTGTATAAAGTTATCTCATAAATAACAACAGTATAACCACACAGTTTTTGATGGTATAAGCTTGTTTTAACTTTATTAAAGTAAATTATTATTAGTAAGAGGGTTAGACCACAAGGTGCTACCAGCCACACGTGTCTGGCAAGGCCTTAAATGTTTGGAATTTATCCACTTTTTTTTCTCTCTCTATTCGGCTGCTTGTAGATGGTCTTGCGGACCGTTTCTACGTAACCGGGCAGTTATTGGCGAGACCAGAAGGATCTCCAACCAATGAAGACGAGAGTAAAATACTTGACTTAAACTAACTACTATTACTACTACTAACATCATGACTAGCTAGCAACAACAGCTGCACTAAGGGCGACTAATGGGACTCGGACCTCGGCTTAGGGCGTTGCTTGCGGGAGGACTGGGAGGGAGACAGCTTGATGAGGGCTGAATTAACGGTGTGACTGCGGAGTCAGAAAAGACGACCGGCTCCGCGGCTGCGGCGGGTGAGCACAGTGGATCATGGATTAATCCACATCTTTTGGCAGACCACTTGAGACTGTGGCGAGAAGCCCGTGTGCGTCCGCACCCTCAAGGCCGAGATTTACACCAGGATAGTTTCTTGAAGCGAGTCTCTTTCTGTCTTTGTCTTTCTCTACGACGAAAACAGAGATAGCGTGACACTCGCTTCGAGAAACTACCTCCGTGTAAATGAGTCTTTACGTACAAAGTCGTACGCTGTATCGCTGCTCTTCGTGATCTTTAGAAAAATATTTAAGTGTTTTTCGTTTATTCTTCAGCCATATTACCTACCTCGTTGGTCTAGTGGTGGCAAGCACGACTGCTGATCGTGCGGCAAAGTGTTATATCCGGTTTTTGTCAACACGTCCGAGACAATGTGCAATCTATCTACAGCTTGGTCGATGCTAGAAGCTATTATCAAGATATCATCCATGTAGACCACAACAAAGGAGTTAGCGAGCTCTCTCAAGGCTTTCATTTTTGCACGTTGGAAAACTGAAGGGGAATTGCGCAAACCGAACGGCATGGACAAATAAATATTCGCACTGCCCGTCGGGCGTTACGAATGCAGTTTTTCTGTGTGGAATTCCTCAGTAGCAGTCCGAAGTTTGGATTTGTGCCTGGTCGATGGCAATAGGCTCGCCGCCTATTACATGGGACTTAAATATAACGGCGAAATGAGGGTGTTACTATACACCTCTGACCAACCTTTCAGGGAAAACGTGATGTTATGTTATTATTATGTAGTTCGACTTACCTTACAAAATCAATTACCCCACATATTTAGCATTTAAGCTATAAAAGGGTTCTAAGCTATAAAGGTAAATTCCGTCATATCCTAGATCTCCACAAGGTAATAATAAAATAGTTAAAAGGTGACTTAATAGTTAAACAGAAGTCTTTGTGCGTTCATCGCTTGATTTGTTCAAGTTATTAAGTTACGTTAAGTAACTACATTACCTACAGCAGTAGGTAATGTTGTTATTTAAAGAGTTGCTAAGCTGTTAACCTATCGTTAAGTATTTATGCATCATTGTGATATTTAACTTAGGATACATTATAAACTTAAACTATGATAGGTAAGTTTTAATCCATTACTGTCCTACGTGGGTTAGGGGACTCAGAATTCGCTAGTTGAAAACCTACTTTAAAAAAAAATTGTAGAAGTTAATTGAATTTTTATTTTATAAAAAAAGGTATAAAGAAAATTATCGTTGAAATCTATACCTATAAATAAAAATAAAAATGAATCGCCAAATGTGTTGCTAAGCGCAAAACTTGAGAAAGGCTCGATCAATGTGGCTATTTTTTTAAAATATATATTCCTTAAGGCACAAGGAAGGTTCTTATGGAGAGAAAAAACATACAAATTACGTGGAAAATAGTAAAAACAACACTTTTCTTTTCCCACTACAGGCCAATAACTTTTGACAGAACGAAGTCTGTCCGGGCAGCTAGTAATAAATAAAATCGATCTAAAAATGGAGGAGACACGTTTTACAAAATTTTGAATGGCGCATTTTCTGCCCTTGTCGCACGAAACGGACATTGTGCGGACTATGACTATGAAGTTTTTGAATTATGACGTCATCGTTCCATAGAGCGGTCTATTAACAATTTTAAATCGTTCATAACTTGTGCATTTTACTAAATAGTTAATTGGTTTTTTCATTATTGCCTATATTTCTTGTAATAGTTTTGTGATAATTAATAAATAAAATATTGTCTACTACTCAATGGCAAGGGTTTAGGCCTTAGTCCACCATGCTGGCCTGGTGCGGATTGGCAGTCTACACACACCATCAAGAATATTTTTCAATGGTAAATGAAAATGATGTTACAATAAATTTAAAACAAACCATTATTATTGCTCTTACGTCATCAACAATAGGTTCTATTCCAAGTTTACACACAGTACTACGTCACGAACGGTTTTATAGCGGTCTTTAAACGCAATCAAACAGAAAATAGGTTATCGGCGTAGTGTAGCAACACTAGCCACTAGAAGTAATGTTTAACTCATGAATAAGTTAAATATAAACAGACTGCTAGTTAACAATCAGAGTTTTACGAGCTTTAAACCTAATTCTTAATTGGTTTCGTGACGAATAGAGTTAACACGATTCGAATTAGTGGCGCGATGTAAGTAGTTACTAGTATAGCAGTGATAGCCTAGTTGTGGGACCGTTGGACTGCCAAGTCATAGGTCTCGAGTTAAAACCCAAGGCACGCACCTCTGAATTTTCGGATTCATGTACGTATTGTATAATTACCACTTGCTTTAAAAACGGTGAAGGAAAACATCGTGAGGAAACCGGCATGCCTGAGAGATATTTCTCGACAGCGTGTGCAGCCAAGTCAGAGGCGTATAGGCGGCATAAACTTTTACACCAGGTTAGTCACTAACCACACGAAAAGAAGAAGTAAGTACTAGTGATGTGAAATTGTATCGACTGTGTACTTATTAGTACCTACTTAATATTATATTTTTTCACACACGGTTTCATAATGTAAATAAGGTTTGCGCTATACGATGGCAGACTTACGACTGTCATAGGTATTCGTACGACACCCGGGACCTACTGTTTAACGCGCTCTACGAGGCAGGAAGGGGTCTTGATGTGTAACGAATGGTTATCCATCCAAGGACCGCGGTGAGCGCAACTTAACCTCGTAAATCGTTTGATCTGCGCGGTTGGTGAGCCACGAGGCTACACTTTTGTTTTTGTTTATTCTTATGTTGGTCGCCTTTGGCCCTATTTTCATCTGATGGTAAGCGCAGAGGGGCTCGTGGCTAAATAACAACCGCGCCGATCGTACGATTTGCGAGGTTAAGCTGCGCTTGCCGCGGTCAGTCCGTGGATGGGTAGACCATTTGTTACACATCGAGACCCCTCCGTGCCTCGGAGAGCACGTTAAGCTGTCGGTCCCGGGTGTCATACCAATACCTATGACAGTCGTTACGGGTAGTCAGAAGCCCGAAAGTCTGACAAACGGTTTAACCTTAGGATATCGGCATTGCCCAGTTACTGGGTTGCGGAGGTCTGATGGCAGTCGCTCCGTGTAAAATACTGGTATTCAGCCGCATCTGGTTAGACTGGAAGCTGACCCCAAGATAATTGGGAAAAGGCTAAGAGGGGGGGTAAGCGCAGACAAGGTCTTAGATGAAACACACGAATACAAGGAACAGACATATACTAAAGGGATTCCCCTATACGCCTCTGGCTCTCACATACACACGACGGAACACAATAAACCTGTAGCTAGCCAGGCGGATCGTGTAGATCCTACCATCAAACGTGCTGTGTTATTATCAAACACGAATTTGACAAAATGTCACATATCGGCCTTTTAGAAAACGGAAGTCAGATGGGCAGCAACGTCCTCCCACCAATTCGTCTACCAAGCGTGACGATTAGCGTGAAATTTACTTCTCGAAATACCTTCCCATCGCACAGGTTTCATTTCTAACTCCTTCGCTGTCTCAGCAATTAAACTTTGGAACGTGCTCCCCCTTGATATTAAAAAAGCTCCTAGTAAATTCTCCTTCAAGCGCAAAGTTAGGAAACACTACTTGAAGTCGCTGCACTCCTAATCATCTAATTTTGTCTTCGTCATAATTGCATTAAGTTTTTCATAACGTTTTGTAATTGATATATATCTATATATTTTATTATTTGTATATATGTATTTTATTTAATTTATATTTAACTTTTGATTTCCTGATATATTCAGTCCAAAATTGTCAACTCATGTTTTTCCTGTACCTACGTATTTTGATGCTTTTCGTTTTAACCCTAAAGTTAACTGGTAGAGAATGCCTTATGGCATTAAGTCCGCCTTATGTACCACAATAGTGCATAGAAGTATAAATAAATAAATAAATTAATTAATTATAGCAATCACCCCTTTGACCGTTCATTGTAGCGGTCATTGAGAGGCCCATGTTCAACAGGGGACGTGTATGGGCTGAGATGATAATGATAATGTTTGGTACAAAATATACTGATTCTGTTGCTACTTGTATGAATTTACATAATTTACAATACATGGTCGTTAGCTCGCTAGCCTATTGTCCAGACATTAGTGTCTAATCACCCGTGATATTTTCTAATTTTACTAATGTTGGGTTCTCGATCATTCTATTTAGAACCGAAGATATTTTCGAATTGAGTCACAAAAAAGACAAAATAAAAAAAACACCTAGGTACCTGTGGTTAAAATAAAAAACAACCTTTGGAATGCTGACATGGATAAACTTATTTACATATGATTTGACTACACGATTAGCGCAGCGGCTGAGAGCTAGGCTGCTGCGCAACGAGTAGTGGGTTCGATTCCCACACGGAACAAGGCAAGGATTTGTATGTGTTAAGGATTTGTTAATTAGCCACGAGCCCCTCCCTCCATTATTATCCAATAGACACTAAGGGCCTGCGCAGACCAGGGACAATGGCGGACAAAAAGTCCGCGTTAGCCACGAGCCCCTCCCTCCATTATTATCCAATAGACACTAAGGGCCTGCGCAGACCAGGGACAATGGCGGACAAAAAGTCCGCGGTGCGCTCTTATTAGTACTGCAATAAGGTTGCACTTTGTCCGCGCAATACATCATGGCGACATGAGGTTTTAGCGCGGACAAAGTGCAACCTTGTTGCAGTACTAATAAGAGCGCACCACGGACTTCTTGTCTGATAATGATAAATGATTTTTATTTCTGTAAATAAATCTGTTACAGACACTTTTACAAGTCAATGTAATGTTTTTTTTAAGAGTAGATGGTGCCGGCATTTCCTATCTGACTAGCTCTGAGAAGAAAAGCCGAAACAAACTCAGAGGTCAAAGTCTCTTTTAAAGTCCAAACATTGTAGTATACAAACTATGCGAGTGAAACGATGTAGGGCAACGTCTGGAATGGCCTTTTGAGGAAAGTGCCATAGCATTGCATCTGCCATTGTACCTCGTCTGCGCAGGCTCTGAACCGTACTTAAATCCCTCTCATTATTTTTCTGAGAACTCTGTTATGTTCCTTATCTCAAGAAATAATCTACCTATACAAAATTTAATTAACTATTTAGATGTTAAAAATTATTCTGTCTGTCTGTTCGCCGCGCCGCCGCCGCGGTTCTACAAACTATTATGAATAATAATGAGTGTTGAATATCTTTCCGAACGAGATGTTTTACGAGGTCGGTTATGTTTACTTCAATCCAAACTGGTTTTTGCCCTAACTTAAATTCGGCCTTCAATATTGAACTAAATTTATGTGTCTGTTCCTGTAGATATAAATATCACAACAAACACAACATCACGCCTTGTATTCTGTAAAGGGATAGGCAGAGGTGTTTTAGTAACACCTTTTTATCACCGTTTCGCCAGTTATGTTTAAGTCCCATGTAATAGGGGGCAAGCCTATTGCCATTAACCGGGCTCAAATCCAGACTTCGGGCTGCTACTGAGAAATTCCTAATGGAAAAACCCAATATCACTTTGCCCGACCTGGGGATCGAACCCAGGACCCTATGCTCAGCAGTCACGCTTGCGACCACTAGACCAATAAGGCAGTCAGATAAATATCGTACAAATAATATTTAAACTACTTACGACTGACAGACTGAGGGGCTCTTGGATAATTACCGAGGTTAAGCTGCGCTTTGCGCGGTCATTCTGTAGATGAGTGACCATTTGTTACATATCGAGACCTGCAGTGTCTCGGAGAGCACGTAAAACAGTCGGTCCCGGTTGTCATACGAATACCTATGACAGTCGTTACGGGAAGTCAGAAGCCCGAAAATTTGACAACCGGTCTAACCTTAGGACATCAGCATTGCTCTGTAACTGGATTGCGGAGGTTTGATGGCAGTCGCTCCGTGTAAAATACTGGTACTCAGCCGCATCTGGTTAGACAGGAAGCTGACCCTAATATAGTTGGGAAAACGCTAGGCAGAAAAAAACTTACGTCAGTCATTTTTTTTATTTCAATCGTTTGGAAATCTTCTGCGATGTCCCTCATCCGCATAAGGCGAGAGGGTATGCCGGCCTCTTACCGGCCAAAAACCAACGGTGTTCCTCCTCCTGACCGTTCGGCCGGGGTCGCGGGATTCGCAAAAGCATGCACCGCAACCTCGGCAGGGCCCGGTCCGCCAGCCACTGGCGGACCTCTCCTCTGCCTCCTCGGTCGCTATCACCCCCTCGCAAAAGGTGGCGATGGCTTCCCACGCACACGACTGACAAATTTCAACTTAAGATATCTGTGTAAAAATAATCTTGGGGAATATTGCCGCAATTCTACAACTTTGATTATAGCAGACAGGAGCATAGATGCACACGTCGGCGGTCCCTAGGTACGTATACTATCGAAACTACAAAATTCCAGTTTTTATTTTATTATGTATGTACACCGATTACGCTGAGATTTATGATCCGATTTACGTAATTATTCTTTAGTTTGATGCGGAATAGTTGCCATTTGGTCCCATAAAAAATATTATTTTATAACCTTTAAGATAACATAATTTTACACATTTTAAGCAGATAAAATAAAAACTGAGATTTTGTAGTTTCGATAGTATACGTAGGAACCGACGACGTATTTACAACAATCGATCTACATCTCTGTACTACCCCTGTATTAAAAACACCCGCAATTATTTTCATATTGCATACGATCTAATAAGATCATCTACATAGCAATACCTTTGCCAATACACAGCTATTGAAGACTGTTAGCTACGCATCAGACACGTACTGGTTGGCAATGGACGACCGGTTCAAGCAACCAGTTCTGTCAGCGACACTTTGTTCTATATCTTGATAAACCAATATGGATTAGAAAGCAAATCTGATAACTGAGATTTGGCACGTTTTGTACAGTGGCTTCTGTGCTACGGGTCGCAGGTTCGATTCCCACACGGAACAAACGTTTGTATGGCCTACAGATAGTTGTTCCGGGTCTGGGCGTTTGTGCATGTGAGATTTGTGTCTGTAAACGCACCCACGATACAGGAGAAATCCTAGTGTGGGGCTAAGTTTAAAAACAATAAAAACTTTTTTACAAAAAATTTAAACCGACTTCAAAAAATAATAAAATAATTACCATATAAAGTTAACAGTTTCAGAAGTCGGTGCCTTCGATTTGGTTCAGCGTGGATCAGCACCGACTTCTGAAACTGTTTACTTTATATGGTAATTATTTTATTCTTTTTTGAAGTCGGTTTAAATTTTTTGTAAAAAAGTTTTTATTTTTTTCGTTTTAGTGGCCTTAATTAAAACTTGGTTGGATCTACTAAAGACGCTGCTCGTAACATAATCACATCATCACAATATCCGTACTGTTCATCATTGAGGAGTTCCATTGTCTATCTCCGAAGTTCTTCATCAGATCTTCACCAAATTTAAATGGGACCAACTTCGAAGTATACCCTATCCATTAAAAAAATAATCACTAAAATCGCTTCACAATTGGCGAAAATATCGATGAACATACACAAAAAAAAAAAAAACATACAGACGAACATAGTAACCTCCTCCTTTTTGGAAGTCGGTTAAAAAAAGAAAAACTTTTTTAACCATAAAATGACGCCTTGTATTTCCCGAAGGGTTGGGCAGTGGTGTATAGTAACACTCTCATTTCGCCTTTACGTTTAAGTCCCATGTAAAAGGGGGAGAGACTATTGCCATCATACGAGCACAAATCCAAACACCGGACTGCTACTGAGGAATTCCACACGAGAAAACCTAATAACACTTTGACCGACCTGGGGATCGAATCCAGAACCTCACGCTCAGCAGTCGCGCTTGCCACCATTAGACCAACGAGGCATATTATTCGAGGATTAATTTAATCCTTGGTTTTAGAGCACACGAATGACAAATAACGGAAGTTGTTATTGTTCAAACATGACTAGGCAAGCCGCACGACTGTTGAACGACACGACGAACCAAAAGAGCTAGCTTGCTAGTATTAATCTGATTGATTTAACTGTTTACCAAACGACTGACCGCGATAGACTGTCTAGAATGGGCCTTACGTCAGCTAATTCAGTCTGCTGTGATTTATGACTTATCATTTTCATATTGGCTGTGGGCAGGGCTCGACTGCTAAGTAAAAACCAATACTTTTTTCCCAATTGTTTTGCGTTCAGCTTCCAGTCTAACCAGATGTGGCTGAATACCAGTATTTTACATGGAGCGACTGCCATCAGACCTCCGCAACCCAGTTACAGGAAATTACCGATGTCCTAAGGTTACATCGGCTGTCAGACTTTCGGGCTTCTGACTTCCCGTAACGACTGTCATAGGTATTCGTATGTCACCCGGGACCGACTGTTTAACGTGCCCTCCGAGGCACGGAGGGGTCTCGATGTTTAACGAACGGTCACCCATCCACAGACTGACCGCTGTAAGCGCAGCTTAACCTCGTAAATCGTATGAGCCGCGCGGTTGGTAAAGCCAAGAGCCCATCAAGCTCTTTTTAAGTGGTTATAGATCACAATTGAACATTGGTCCTTGAGAGTTTTGGGGTGAGAGTCTTTTGCCTATTGTGTCATTGAAAAATTTATATCATAGCATAACATCACGCCTGTATTCCCCGAAGGGTTTGGCAGAGATGTATAGTAACACCCTCATTTCGCCGTTATGTTTAAGTCCCATGTAATAGAGGGCGAGCCTATAGCCATCGCCCGGACACAAATCCAATCTCCGGGCCGCTACTGAGGAATTCTACACTGAAAAACCCAATAACACTTTGCCAAACCTGGGGATCGAACCCAGAACCTCACGATCACCACTCGTGCTTGCCACCACTAGACCAACGAGGCAGTTAAATTTCTACCATTGTTACGTTACATTGAATATTGGTCCTTGTAGTCTTGGACGTAAGTTCCATTATTAATTTTATACATACATACAGAAAATCACGCCTTTCTCCCATGGGGGTAAGTGGAAACTATATAACGACACATGCTACGACCCTTGCATACTCCTTTCGCTTCATCCACATTCATACATCTTGTCATACACGCACGCCGATTGAGAGTACTACGCACCTGTCCTTCGTGAAAAACATCACCAATAACATCGATGTATGTCCTTCTAGTGTCCTCTACCGCCGGTGGCATTTCCATTGACATCCGCCTTATAAATTCCTTTTGTTAATTGCCGTTCACTCATTCTCTCAACATGACCAAACCACCTAAGCATACTCCTTTCAATTTGTGTCCCTTCATCGTCTATTTATTTTATAATTATCTTAGTTAAGATATCAAAAGCCTTTCTAAATGTCGACAGAAACCTAATTTCTCCGCTTGTCTTCAGCAAAAGTAATGAAAGTTAAGTCAGTAAATCACCGTCACTTCAGCATGTCTATCATAAGAAACCATCACAGCAATTTGTCGAGAAACTAACGTTAATAGCTAAAGTAAACAATTAGTGTAATAAGCATAATTTAGTTGTAAATCGCTGGTACCTTATTAACACCTTGTTTGAGTTTGCGCTTTTCCAATGGTGTCGACATTTTAAGAAGGGTTTAGACCAAACGAATATAGAGCAAGAGCTAAAACAAGAGCACAGAGCGTTCGTTGTTTGTGGCTTTTTTAGTGTAAAGGATAATTCGTTTTCATCATTTACACCAAAAGAATACCAACGAGTAAAAATAACAAACAAGAACTGGAATTCTTGCACATGCTCTAGAGATGTTTAGATCAGGCGAAGGAGTGCTCATTGCTCATTCGTCAAGTGTCTGTGGCCGATTGTAGACTAGGTACACTATGTCTGAATATACATAAATAAATACTCTAAATACGGTTTAGTCCGAAAGGGGTACTAAGCCGAAAGGGTGTTTAAGTACCTATAATAAGGGATAACTTTTGTTCTACAACTTTCCCCAAAACTCAATAGATTAAGAGAAATAGCTTTTCAAAGATTTCATAAGAAATATGATAAAATCTATCTGTCCATAGCTATGATCAGCTGTGTTTACTATTTAGGTCATATTTGGGACCCCAAAGTAATTAATTTTCTGAATTCATAACTAAAGCACGTATGATTTTTTATTGAAAAAACTAATATAAGTGCAAACTTACATTTTATGAGACCCATGTTACCGGGGTTGTGGTCGAGCAAAGAGTGACATAAAATGGATATAATTATGTCAACGCCTCATCTTAACAGGAAGTGCGTACCGCGCCGCCTGCTATTTCAATAGCCATATTTTTGATTAGCTGTCACAAATTATATTAAAAGTAGTTTTTATTTTTTATTATATTTTTGTAGTTTATTGACACATTATAAAACACTTTTATCCATTCAAGTATAATAGAATATATATTTAAAATTAACTACCTCCATCCGTGTGTCACTGCGGGGGTGCCAGCTGAAAATCAGCGCTGGGTGTTTTGACGCCTAGCATATGCTGAGTTGGTAACCTTTTCGGCATGGACATGCTCGACAGCATAAAATTTGTGTTTAATTTTTATTATATTGTTCTTTCTTTGTTTATTTTATTTATGCTGTCAGTGTTCTTGGCTGAATAAATAAATTTTCTTTCTTTCTTTCTTTATAAAAAATATTTTTGCATGCAAATAAAAATAATTGAATTTTGAAATTTTACCACTTGCTTTAAAATAGTCATCAGTGATACTTTAAGTGGCCCGCGGCTTAGTACCCCTTTTCCGACTAACCTTGTATATCTTTTTTCTGACTTCTTCGACAGTACATTCTAGCAGGTTTGCTATTTTTTGCCAAGCATCTTGCTTGTGGCTTTTGTTTTTATAATTTCCATATGTAGGATCCCACAGACATCTCAAATTATGAAGCCTACTTCTATCATAAGTAGACCTTTTTCTCGAGACCAATCCGTAATTAAATAAGATATTTTATCGGTCAAGTCGCTAAAACACAGGAATGCTTTGAAGAGATCGCTTCGAGGAGAGAGCACGTCCGAACACGAAAGAAAACTCTAAGCAACTGTTCGCATTCGCACGCTCGTGCATCGTTTATATCAAGCGAGCGAGCATTCTTAGAACATTCCATAGAATCTCCGCAAACAAGATAGAATAACGAAAGAATGCTCTGTCTCTGTTTACACCAAAAGAACACCTTTTTACTTATAATATCATTGCAAAAGAATATGATGGAGTGGGAATAGAATGAGCATTCGCTCGTTTAGTCCAAACCCACCTTTAGAAAATAAGTCGCAAATCTTGTAAAATGGAAAAATAATTGCTAGTTTTAAAGATGGAACCAAACATAATGATGCAAGTAAATTATTTGTCATACATTTTTCAGCAGGCTTTATGAGCGTAAAAAGATATTTTGAATTATTGTGGTTTGTCAATAAAATCCTCTATAAATCGACATTATATGTAGATGAGACGTCAGTAAATTTATAATTTTCAACAAAAGTCAGTAAGATGTTATTTATTTGATTCATAAGTAAGCAAGTGTCTCCAATTTGTCGCGTCTGGCCGCGTCGTTTCATTCGCCTATAACTTTTCAAGTCTTCTAATAAATAATTCCTAAGATAGCTGTCTGGCTATCACTGAGCCCATTAAACCTTGGTAATATAGATATTAATCTATTCGTAAAATAACATGGATCACACTGTCATATCTAGTCTGAGTCTCTAATTAGTAATGTCTGACCGAAGACGAATGTTTAATAACCCTAAGAAATTCAGTTAAAGATTGGCTAAAACTTTTAGCCTAACAGTGAATAATATAATGGTTTTGTTAAAAGTTTAAGTTGACTGTAGGTATACATAACGACGCCATGCCCCCCGCGCGTAGCCTCTTCCATCGCGCTCTCGCGCATTCGTAACAGTTTGTTCAATTTCAGCGGAAACCTTCGGCTTCGATTAAAACTACGGTCCATTTTGGCCGAAGCCGACGCGACGGTGGTTTTTTTGCCGATGGTGGCCGAACCCGAAAGTTCGGCCGGTACAAATTAGTCAATATTTAATAGCTGTATCGTGATTAATGTTGAATCCATACATTTTATAACGCATTCAAAATATGTCAAATATGAACGTCAAGTTACACATGACCAACGGCACGGTGTATTTTGATGACTCATACGCCATTAGAATACACCGGTCCTTAAGTACACATCGCTTCCGAATAAATAGACATGTAGTCTGAAACCGTTTGTTTGATAAAAAGATTTATGTTCATTCAAATGTAGATATATAAATATACTTTATTGCACACTAAAAGAAATAAAACAAGGAATACACATAATTAGGAACAGTACAAATGGCGGTCTTATCGCTTAAAGCAATCTCTTCCAGACAACCATTCGATGGAAAGAATTGTTAAGAAAAATATAAAGGGCAGTTTGCAGCGTACAAATATGTAACCTACTAAAAATCGGGAATCAACTAAATAATAGGTATAAATACATACTATAACACAATTTTTTTCTTTTTTTTTATATTAACCGTTGCCCCACACTAGGATTTCTCCTGTATCGTGGGTGCGTTTACAGACACAAATCTTCACATGCACAAACACCCAGACCCGGAACAACTATCTGTAGGCCATACAAATATTTGTTCCGTGCGGGAATCGAACCCACGACCCGCAGCGCAGAAGCCAATCGCTTAGCCACTGCACCAAACGTGTCGTCAAACTATAACAACAATTATATAATAACATTATAATTACAATACATATCTTAAATGTAGGGTCGATGTTTCTACCGAAATAATTTCTGGAGACAAAATACTTCCATCGTAAGGATTTTTGTGATACCTTTCCGTTCAGAAAGAAGATTAGAGCTGGTGTTCATCAACATTAATTCTCTTTTTAAACAACTGATCACTCAAAAATGTGCCAGTATTTGAATATTTGACGTACAGAATCGTAAACGTATCGCTAATGCAAGCGATATTTGAATCAAAAATACAACTGTCCTAGGTATAACATTTTGATTTATTTTTTTGCGACATTCACAATTTGTTTCATACATGTATATGAATTAAGTTTTATTTAATTGAGATGGGTTTGCTCTTGACTCTAGTCTAGGTCAGAGGTGACAGAAACAAAGTCTACGATGGAGTAAGCTTACCCAGAAGAAGGCTGTTCGCTCTAACTGTGAAGAGATTCGGGTTGTATGTTTTAAATTTAATTAATTAGTATGTGCGAAACGAGTATTTCCAATTCAAAACACACACATTAACGCAACATCACAACATGCGTGCTAGGCCTATTATTGTTTAACCAAAGAATTTATGTTGGTAAGCATTAACTTAAGGATGCTAGTTTTAATTGAGATGTATAGGCTAGATTATTTATCTGACTGTTCTGCCTAGCCTTTACCCAACTATGTTAGCGTCAGCTTCCAGTCTAACCAGATGCAGCTGACTACCAGTATTTTACACGGAACGACTGCCATCAGACCTCCGCAACGCATTTACTGGGCAATGCCGATATCCAAAGCATAGACTGGTTGTCAGACTTTCGGGCTTTTGAATTCCCGTAACGACTGTCATAGGTATTTGTATGACACCCGGGACTGACGGTTTAACGTGCTCTCTGAGACACGGAGGGGTCTCGATGTGTAACGAATGGTTACGCATCCACGGACTGACCGCGGCAAGCGCAGTGTAACCACGCAAGTCTTATGATCCGCGCGGTTGGTAATTAGCCACAAGACCCTCTAATGTGTTCTCCTGTATTATCGCTTAATATTTAAGCACCAATAAGGAACAAAAGTGGAGGAGCCTCATGAAAAAAACATGATTATTATTTGCCAATTCCGATGTTGCATGACGCATTGGAAAAACGCCAAGTTATTGTCAATACGGCGTGAAGAGTCATATTGAACAGAGTAAGGTTACAGAATAACATAACATCACGCCTGTATTCGTCAACACATTGGGTCACCCGCGCGAACGCTCAACGAGTATTCCCAAGGAGGGTTGATGTCAGGCTGGCGGCCGGTCATAAAACAATAAGCCAAAACTTCTAACAACATGGATTTATGAAATACATGTTGTACCGACCCCACCTAGTGTGGGATAAGGGCAGGAAGATGATCACGCCTGTATTCCCCAAAGGGTTGGACAGAGGTGTATAGTAACACCCTCATTTCGCCGTTATGTATAGGTCCCATGTAATACGGGGCGAGCCTATTGCCATCGACCGGGCACAACTCCGAACTGGCTGGTATTGAGGAATTCCACACGGAAAGACCCAATTAGACTTTGCCCGACCTGGGGATCGAACCCAGGACCCCACGACCAGACGTTGGCGGACTACACACATCATCGACAACTTTATGAAGCCCTTTCAGGTTAGGTTTCCTCACGATGTTTTCCTTCACCGTTCACGCAAGTGATGATCAGATTCTGATCTGCACATGAATTTAAAGGTTATAAGCTTCGTGCCTCGAAGAGCACGTTAAACCGTCGTTCCCGGGTGTCATGCGAATATACAGTCGTTACGGGTAGTCAGAAGCCCGTAAGTTTGACAACCGGTCTAACCTTAGGATATCGGCATTATCCAGTAAGGGTTGCGGAGGTCTGATGACAGTCGCTCCGTGTTAAATACTGGTCAGTCGCATCTGGTTAGATTGGAAGCTGACCCCAACATAGTTGCGACTACGTTAGAAAGACGAACATATTGTATAAAGAATTCTTAGAAAACCTTATTCTTACAGTTTACTTTTCAATTGTTCGTTTACAAATGTATTTTAAACAATTCTTAGCAAAATCAATGTTTAATTATCAAAGGTTTTTAATGGCCATTCTATGAACACAATGGCATGTTTATTATATTCAGCTGGTTGTATTTGACATACATTCAATGGGAGTATTTCTGCATCCTTTGGCCAGGGTGTGATGGTGACTGTTGTATAATTATTTACCGTACGGTGACGTCACGTTTTTTTATTATACAAAGCTTCCAGTTACATTGAAATGTCAGTAACGAATTGGGTCGTTGATACTTAAAAAAATTTGAAAGAATTTAATTGATTTTTTATTATAATATCAAAAAAGGTATGGACAGAAAACGGTCGTTGAAAAAATAAATAAAATTAATCTAATAATTGAGGAGATACACGTTGTTTAAGTTTTTGAATGGCGTATTTTCTTGTCGCACGAAACGGACATTGTACAGAGTATGTCAAGTTACTATGAAGTTTTTGAAGTATGACGTTATAGTTCATAAGTGCGGTTTCTGTCTATTAACAATTTTCAATCGTTTATAACTTGGCATTTTATTATATTGGGATTTTCATTGTTACCTATGTTTTTTGTAAAAGTTTAGAGACAATTAATAAAAAAATGTCAACTACCCAATTCTGTAGATAGGTATTGTGATTACAAAACTATAAACAATCCAATGGCATCACATAAGAGATCTATTTACACTGAAGAAGAAATTATATTAATATTTAATGGTACCAATTGCTTTTTAACATTGTCTAGAAAAAATGTTAAAGCTCTGATTAGCCTCGGAGAGTACCTACGTTAAACCGTCGGTCCCGGGTGTCATACCTGACAACTTACCCGAAAGTCTGACAACTGGTGTAACCTTAGTTTATCGGCAATGCCCAGTCACTGGGTTGCCGAGGTCTGATGGCAGTCGCTCCGTGTAACATACTGGTACTCAGTCGCATCTGGTTAGACTAGAAGCTGACCCCAACAATTGGGAGAAAGCTAGGCAGAACAACTCATGATTACTTCCCCTATTTCTGATACCACGATTCAATGAACATTTCTGATACTACGTGGAGGACCTGCCTCTTAACATCCTTAATCTAAAGAAAAATTACGTTGTCAACTTAGATTAATAACTTGATATCTTGTAAGGCTTTCAATATCAAAGGCGATGACCCAGTATAAGGACTCCATAGATACACTGCTAATAGTATGCGGGTAGCGCTGCCTTCGACACTTTGTTTTGTAACTTCTACATTTTGTACTTAAACAGTAACAGCAGTGTGGTAAACCACAATTCCACATAATCTCCATAGCCAATGACCGACGGCCAATGACCTTCAATGTGGTGATTTCTCTCAGTTGTTTGAGCAGGACCACCGTGTTTCATGGAAATTGTAGCTGTGTAATTTGGGAGCTTAAATAAGTCGATCACCGCACCGCAAACATTGCGTTGCAGTCGCCATGTTTTGGCGGGACGAGAATATGGAAATTCTAAACTACGCTAGAGCGATTTGAAAATTTTACTTCCATTATCTATTTTCGTGGCTAATTACCAACCGCGCAGATCATACGATTTGAGAGGTTAAGCCACGCTTGCCGCGGTCAGTCTGCGAATGTGTGACCGTTCGTTACACATCGAGACCCCTCAGTGCGTCGGAGAGAACGTTAAACAGTAGGTCCCGGATGTCATACGAATACCTATGATAGTCGTTACGGGAAGTTAGAAGCCCGAAACTCTGACAACCGTGGATATCGGCATTGCCCTGTAACTGGGTGGCGGAGATCTGATGGCAGTCGGTCCGTGTTAAACACTGGTATTCAGCCGCATCTGGTTAGACTGGAAGCTGACCCCAATAGTTGGGAAAAAGGCTAGGCAGAACATCTTTACATAGTATAAAACAAAGTCGTTCCCGCTGTCTGTACGCTTAGATCTTTTAAACTACGCAGTGGATTTTAATGCAGTTTTCTGCAATAGATAGAGTGATTCAAGAAGAAGGTTTATATGCTCTACATTAGTATCTACATTGCACCCGTGCGAAGCCGAGGTGGGTCGCTAGTGACATATAACACAGAACAACCTATCTCCTATGAACCTTGAACCTGCAGTAGAATGCGCACAGCAATTGTTCCATTTCACAAAACACTTGATAATACTTTAGTATTGTATGATTATTTAAATGACCTTTGAAATTATAGTGAAACATATCTGTGCAGTGCAACCAATGTAACACAACAATCCTATTATGAGAATGAATGACAGGAAACGATGACCCACTGAATTGGTCTTTTGTGCTGTTGTCGTGATGTTGTTGTTGTGCCTGTGTTGTTTTGTCATTGGTGTTTGGCTTTGAATGCACTTCTGAAATATTACGGATATAAATCAGATGACGTTGAAACTTCTATAAATATTAATTCCAACGACTTTCTTATCTCTGTCCGTGTTCTTTTCACTTCTAAAATTAATCTTTAGATAGTATAAAACAAAGTCACTCGCGCTGTCTGTACGCTTAGATCTTTTAAACTACGTAACGGATTTTAATGCAGTTTTCAGCAATAGATACAATGATTCAAGAGGAAGGTTTATATGCCCCACATTAGTATCTACATTGCACCCGTGCGAAGCCGAGGCGGGTCGCTAGTTATTTAAAAGAGATAATAAAAATCCATGTGGTTCTTAAGATCCAGCACTTCTAGTATCAGGATTGAGCCACCACCTTTGGACGTCTTCTAACTATTTTATAATAATACCTACAATTGTTTTGGAGGTCCTGCTAAAACAAAGGATAGGTAAATTTTATGTAAGTACAGGTGGGGGTCCCGCCTCAATCCTTACACACATTCAGAACTATCTCTCTCTAAGTAACCTGAGGCATCAAATGAAGTGGCGCCTGATCTAACCCCGGTCACTCACATGCGCACAAACTTTCGTAAATTAATTATACGAATGTTTTCCGTTTTGTATGGAAAATGTTCGCATAGTCATTGCGAATGTCAGTCCCACACTTGTGGGTTCGCGTATTCGTGCGATTGTGAGTGGCCCGCATAAGATAAGGACCACTTACGTTCCAATTATGATTGAGGATCAAAATTTTTGATCAAAATAATTGTAGTCGTAGCTAAGAGTATAGGCTGTTTTTCCACAGCATACGATGTGACAAAATGTTGTGACGACTACGAGCGAAATATGAGACTGCCTGTCCACTGGAGCGGACAGGAGCGGAGCGGTACGGAACTAACCAATAGAATTGCATAAAATTCACGTCTTCGCTCTGATCTGTGGATGTTGTGCAGTTCCGTACCGCTCTGCTGCGACTGACAGTCTAAAGGTAAAGCCGTGTCAGGGTCGGGACCGGGCCGGAGATCATCATCGCATTCGTTTTGTGCCAAAGCAAGAGCTCCGTCGCTTCCGGGTTCCGACCAGCACTGAGCGACTGAGGTCTTCCTTCGGTACAAAATGTATGCGATGTTGATCTCCGGCCCTGTGTCGGCCCTGATATATGTGGGAACAGCTTAATTCTATGAACCGTTTACTCGAAAATGACGTCATTACTAGTATTAAAAAAATGACTTAAGAGAAAACGCAGGCTGCAAAATATTAATAATTTAAATAGTTTTTTGCGTCTATTTCCATCTCACCCCTCCCGCAAACCTTCCCAATTGAGCACAAAAGAGACACCTGCATCTCGGACTGATTTCTCTTGTGAAATATTAGTGAAATTGTACTTTCGTATTTCTCTGTTTCCTTCTTCATATCTGGACCGATTTTAATTTTTTTTTCTGTAATAATATAAGAAAGACTGGTTATGTCTGTGTTTTTCTTTTATTTCTTATATTCGTCAAATTTGTTTGCCAGATTTTTGAAAACGGTGATATAACCGGTCGATTTTTGTAAAATTTAAACGTTTTTAGTTCTTTTCATAATTAATTTATTGACAAAAACAAAACATAGGGACATAGAGGTGGTAGATATATATCATATGGTAAAAAGTATTTGCTCTAGTGACACTATCCAAGGAGGAAACTGAGGAATACGTTTGTATGGACTAAATGCCGACCGCATTTCCTCTTAAATTCGTATTATAAAATCGTATGAGACTTCTATTGCACCTAACTTATTCAATATTCATGTCTTAAGCTTAGCTTCTACAAATAATTTCTCATGGTTGGAAGAGGTAAATCCAAGAGCACTATTTACCCCATCTTACTCCACAGTCTATCATTATATTACCGATACAGTTACTCATTGGCGCCGCCTGAACCGGTACCTTTATAAACTGCCTGCTACAGGTCTTAAGATGATTGCCGAGCGTGAGCAAATTGCTGGCTCATCGCTTAGCATTATGAATAGTAAGTTGGTTCTGCCTAGCCTTTTCCCAACTATGATGGGGTCAGCTTCCAGTTTAACCAAATGCGGCTGAATACCAGTATTTTACATGGAGCGACTGCCATCAGCCCAGTTACTGGGCAATGCCGATATCCTATGGTTAGACCGGTTGTCAGACTTTTGGGCTACTGACTTCCCGGAACGAGTGTTACTTATAGGTATTCGTATGACATCCGGGACCGACTGTTTAACCTGTTCCTCGAGGCACAGAGGGGTCTCGATGTGTAATGGACGGCCATCCATCTGCAGAATGGCCGCAGTAACCGGAGCTTAACCTCGCAAATTGTACGATCCGCGCGATTGGTAATTAGTCCCGAGCCCCTTAATAGATTTTTATAAGTATACACTGAAAAAACTAACTAACAACAATCCATTAAAAAAACTTTTAAGTTACAAGGTTTTATCTTGCAATACCCCTGCAGCATCAGGATTTGAGGATTGAAGGTTGAAATTATTATTGAAGGTTGAAATTATCTAAAATTCCTAATTCGGTTTCATATATCTACATTTACCGAACTACTTCGCGAAAGTAGGGATACCCCAAGCCACAGCAATTCCGGGTGCGGTGCGCGTCTCCAAGGCCGAGGTCACCGACGAACGAGCTGCGCCGGCGCATCTCAACATTTTCATTCATAAACATTCGACAACTTATTTCGTATTTTGTAATGAGATGAAAAAAAAAATTAAGGAGGTATGTAGCGTGCTCCACAGTGGGCTGATGGTTTCTAATACGCAGAAAGGCGCAGGCGCATCACATTAAACCAATGCAGAATTAAGTACTCATTAATAATTAAATAAGTACTCATTAATATTTTAAGGACTCTCCATTTTTAATAAATTGTGAATGTGAGTACCATGTAGGGTAGCTTTATACACGAATTTTGTAAACGTTTGGCGGTTCTTGAGTTTTTTTTTGTGACCCACACAAATGTCCAGCTGAATGATAGCGTCGTGCGGCGGTCGGGTTGTTGAGCTCCCTAAAATAAGGTTTGAGCTCCGCGATGACTGATGCAGATGTGCCGTCAGTTAGGACAGGTGAACTCGAACCTGCTATGGCACTTTCCTCAAAAGGCCATTCCAGACGTTGCCCTACATCGTTTCACTCGCATAGTTTGTATACTACAATGTCTGGACTTTAAAAGAGACTTTGACCTCTGAGTTTGTTTCGGCTTTTCTTCTCAGAGCTAGTCAGATAGGAAATGCCGGCGCCATCTAGTCTTAAAAAAAAACATTACATTGACTTGTAAAAGTGTCTGTAACAGATTTATTTACAGAAATAAAAATCATTTATCATTTATTGATCTGGAGGCCTAGTACGTAGGTATGCTGTCACGTTACTAACGCGAACGTAAACGTAGGTTACGCTAATGTGAGTGATTTTGAATCAGAACTACTCGTTTCACACATACTATGAGTTGGGGTAAGTCCAGAAATGGGATAAGTTCGTTAAATAGATTTACAGCAAAATATGTTAAAAAAATTTGCTGACAAGAATATCGTGCTATGCCATTTTATTCTGATCCACGCTTTAGTCCGCATCGAAATATTTCTACGACATATACTGCGGTAAATCCATTTCAACGAACTTACCCCACTTCCGGACTTACCCCAACGCATGCACTATAATTAAATTGAAAACTTTATTCATATCTATGTATGATACAAATTGTGCATGTCGCAAAAAATAAACCAAAATGTTATAGGACAGTTGTATTTTTGATTGATAATTCACTAACATCGCTAATGTTATACCTTTACTATACCACCAAAGAGATAGGTACAGACGTCAATCTACATACAAGTGCGCTCGAGCAACGCACACATAGACACTGCTCACGGACACGATATCTCGGACTGTTTGGGACCAGAGTGCGAGTGAGTGCAAGCGCGAGTGCCATGCGCTTGAGAGAGATAGATAAATAGATAGAGCGACAGCCGAGCGTAGGTATGAAAAGTGAAGTACATACATGTGATTGACTTCTGTACCTATCTGTTTTGTGACTATACTATACGTCAAAACTTCGTGCTAGGCCTACGGGAAAACCTAAGTTTTTTTTCCTTAAAAGCAAATTCGTCATTCGATGAATCGATTAGGTATCATTATCAACTACCTGCTTGTATTTGCTGTACGTGATAATACTATTAAACTAACCACAAGTACTACCGCAGAGACATACCTAACTTACAATAATTTATAATATAAACTATTCACAACGGAATTCCCAATACCAACAATTCAAGGAGTTGTTAAAACCCATCACTACCGTCGATAATCACACAAACAAAAATTTACCTTATCTTGTCAAGATAAAACTTACAATTGAACGACAACAATATAGCCCGTTTAGACCCCAGGTAATAGGATTTATTTCAAAATTCCTGTTTGCTCTACAAAATTATTATTATGATAAGATTCTTAAATTGGTTGGTTATTTTTTATACATGCAGAGGTTGGGGCATTGTGTGAGTTGTTTTTACACGCTTTATATTTTATTTCTAGTTCCTACATTTGTTATAGTTAGAGATAGTATCGAAATTATTTCAAACCTGTTACATGTACAAATTAAGCTGTACAATTACAGTTTATGCTGACCTCTCATTGCTCGAAAATTCTGTATGACATGGTACTGCTTGGTCCGACTGAGAGATCTATCAGAGATATGCTGAAGGTCTGCGAGAACTGGCGAGAAGTACGCTGGTTCGCACGGCCTTTTTTATATTGTCAGGAAGTGCGAACACATGGTCTTTAAGGCCGCCGGTAAGTGCCCTAATCATACACCTAATTTCACCCTAAATGGCATGAGCGTAAATAACACTCAATTCGTTGTGTTGCCGGTGTTGATTTATTTATATACTCTTTATTGTACATAATAAGCACACCGGTAAGAAACAAAAAGAACACAAAGATTTACACAATATGTACAATGGGCGGTCTTATCGCACAATGCGATCTCTTCCAGACAACCTTAGGAGGGACTGGAAGAACGGAAATAGATATCGTGTGTTGATTGATTTGATTCAATCAATATTTATATTTATATATTTTATATCTATATAAAAGGAGAAGTTGACTGACTGACTGATCTATCAATGCACAGCCTAAACGGCTGGGGTTAGAAACTTGAAATTTTGACAGTAGGTTCATTTTGTGACGTAAACATCCACTAAGAAGGGATTTCTCGAAATTCAACCCCTAAGGGGGTGAAATAGGGTTTTTAAGTTTGTATGTAAGTCCGTCATTTTTGCAGTAAGAATCTTGAAATTAAATATTAAGGTTTTTGGTTAGAAATAAACGTAGACCTGTTTGAGCATTTTTGGAAATTCAACCCTTAAAGGGGTGAAATAAGTGTTGAAAGTTTGTATGAGAAATCTGGTATTTTTGAAGTGATAAACATGGAATTAAATATTTAGGCTTTTGGTAAGAAATAAACGTATAAGTGTTTGAGGGTTTTTGGAGATTACACCCTTATGAGGGTGAAATGGGGGGTTGAAGTTTGTATGTAAGTCCGTCGCTCTTGAAGTAAGAAAGATGAAATTAAATATTAAGGTTTCTAGCTAGGAATAAATGTACAAATATTTGGAAATTCAACCTCTAAGGGGGTGAAATAAATGTTGAAAGTTTGTATGAGAAATCTGGTACTTTTGAAGTAAGAAGCATGGGGAGAAACTGACCGACTGGCTGACTAATCTAGCAACGCACAGCCTAAACCGCTGGGAGTGATAAAAGACGGATGTTTTGGATTTTATGTCACTTTAAAATGGGTTTAACGAGGATTTCAAACTTCACGCAAGCGAAGCTGCGGGCAAAAGCTAGTTGATAAATATTTATTGTTTTGTTTTACTAACATTAGTTATAAGGTGATTTTTTTATATCGTTGTCCGAAACTAAATAAATCTATACCTACTAATATTATAACGAGGAAAGATTTGTAGTTTTAGATTTTTGTATGTAACGAATAAACTTAAAAAAATCTGGACCGATTTCAAAAATTCTTTTGCCGTTAGAAAGCTACATTATCACTAGAGATCGGATAATCGGATGCATATTTACTTAAAGTTAATTTTTCGCTATGAAAGTATGGAAAAGGCTTCTTAAAATAATTTATTAGAAAAAAAAACTCGATATCACGGGATTGCATAACTAATCGAATGCATATAATTAATTGAAGTTAACTTTTAACCCCTAATGCGAATATGTGTATGTAGGATGTAAGAAAGTAAGGGGTGCACGTCTGTGTTCGTTAAAAAAAAGGTACAACTTTAAGCATGTAAATAAAGAAATATACATCGAATTCTAGGTAAATATGATTCTATTCTATAGAACACTAAATTTGACGACCCCGGAATCGCGGGATTTTTTCGATACAAAAGTGCATTCCATATTAGTCAACACCTGAACTTTAGGTAAATATGCATCCGATTATCCGATCTCTGATTATCACTGAATAACATAGGCAACGGGTGGAGCCGTGAGGACACAGCTAGTAAATAAATAAATTTAAAAAAAAAGAATTGGAATTGTATAGCTTTATTTGCTGTCGTACAAGTTATTTTCCTAGCATTTTCCTGGTTCAGAAACTTGTCAAGAAACTGGTCGGCTAACTAAGTAAGTGCTTAACCATTTAAGTTTAACTAGGTACAACCGTATGATTTCTCTTAAGACTGTAGACCTGCTTCGTTAGTCTAGTGGTGGCAAGCGCAACTGCTGATCGTGAGGTCCTGGGTTCGATTCCCAGGTCGGGCAGTGTTATTGGGTTTTTACGTGTGGAATTCCTCAGTAGCAGCCCAGAGTTTGGATTTGTGCCCGGTAGAGTACAATATGCTCACCCCTTATTACATGGTACTTAAGCATAACGGCGAAATGAGGGTATTTCTGTACATCTCTGCCTACCCCTTCAGGGAATACAGGCGTGATGTCATGTTTATTGTAGAGGTCAGGCGCTAATCACTGCACTGAAAATAACTAATATGAACTTAGCCATAATAAATGCAGATTCTGTATGAGCCTTTGCGTGTTGGACCGTTGATCGATCTTAGGCCTTTTGAAAGACCTTACCTTCTTACATAATAAAAGTTAGCATATAAAATTGAGAGATAGGGAGGGGCTCCTGGCTTATTACCAACCGCGCGGATCATACGACTTGCGAGGTTCTTTTACGCGCGCGCACTGTAACCGAGCGCGGCGCGCGCGCAGCTTGACCTTCGGAGTGAACGAGCGCAAAACGAACACCAAAGCTCAATATCAGCGTCAAGCACATTCTTCGGAGTGAAGTTTCTGTGCGTAATACTATTATTTAATTATCCTTTTGGACGCCATTGTTACATATGTGACAAACAAAAGCTAACCCTGTACGCCAACGTCACAAATGTATGACAAAAACGATGGGATTACAGTTACCTTGGCGTGGGGGCAATGCATTTATACTCTGGCTAAATGTAAAGAAGTCAAGATTTTTTTTTCCGTATAATTATCCCTAACGCTTACATTTATATCTCTTTCAGACAACAATCTCAAATTATATTATGTAGGCCTGTTATCAGTAAAACATCTTCCACAAGATGTAAACAAATCTTACATCATTCCACTATTTGTCTGTTAAGTGCATAACCAACGTAAAAGATAAGATAATAAAAATGAGTTAAATCTGCAAACGGCTTTTAAAAACTTAATTACTGAAGACTATTATAAAATTCTTCTTCTTTTCGTGTGGTTAGTGACTAACCTGGTGTCAGAGTTTATGCCGCCCATGGGCCTCTGACTGCTTCACATGCCGTCGAGAAATATCTCTCAGGCATGCCGGTTTCATTAACCGTTTTTAAGCAAGTGATAATTATACAATACGCACATGAATCCGAAAAGTCAGAGGTGCGTGCCTTGGGTTCGAACTCGAGACCTATGACTTGGCAGTCCGACGGTCAGACCACTAGGCTATCACTGCTGTGATTATAATTAAAACTATATAAAATTAAATCATTCGTTAAATGGTAGCTGGGATTGTAGCTTGCCGATTTGGACAAAAAACGATAATGGATGATACCCCAGGATTTCCTCAAAAGGCCATTCCAGACGTTGCCGTACATTGTTACACTCGCATAGTTTTCAACCACAATGTCTGGACTTTAAAAGAGTCCTTGATCTCTGAGTTTGTTTCGGCTTTTCTTCTCAGAGCTAGTCAGATAGGAAATGCCAGCGCCATCCAGTCTTACAAAACATTTCATTGTCTTGTAAAAGTGTTTGTAACAGATTTATTTACAGAAATAAAAACTATTTATCATTTGGAATGTAGCCCATAAATGTCGATAAAATGTAGGTGCCATACCACTTCCCTGTCGCCACTCTACTAGTGAGGACCTTCAGGATCGTGGGTGCTAAGAGTGGGGACTCGAGGTCATCAAGCGACCCTGGGAAGACCTTAGCACATAGTGGTCACGTGCTACTGTGCACCGCGAGGGTTTGGGTAAACGTCGTTTCCCCGGGATGTGCCAAAGGGCACTTCGGTGCTTACTACCGGAGAGTCGATAAGAATTCGACTCACTGACTTATGGGCAGATAATGCTATGCTATATTCTTAATACAGAAAACAGAATTAAGCCAAACCTTCTTTTCCCGTGGGTAGAGGAGCAAGTGCTCGATTTGCAACGTTAAGCTGCGCTTGCCGCGGTCAGTCCGTGCATGGGTGACCGTTCGTTACACATCGAGACTTCTCCGCGCCTCAGGGAGCATGTTAAACCTTGTTAAACGTCGATTCCGGGTGTCATACGAATACCTATGACAGTCGTTACGGGAAGTCAGAAGTCTGAATGTCTGACAATCGATCTAACCTAAAGATATCGGCATTGCCCTGTAACTGGTTTGCGGAGGTATCATGGCAGTCGCTCCGTGTAATATTAGTATTCAGCCGCATCTGGTTAGACTGGAAGCTGACCCCAACATAGTTGAGAAAAGGCTAGGCAGAACTGGACTTCGCTTCACGTGGGTTTAATAGAAGGTGGCAAAGTCAATGCCTACCGAGGATATCAATGAGATATTCTTTCAGCCCAGATTATTGCCGCAGTCAATAATAGGGCCAATGTTCGGTCACAGCCTGATACCGGTATACATGTATCGTAGAACATGAAGGTCACCACTGCTCTCATTATAAACTTATCGCCACCTACAGCTGTGGTTAATAATCGCATAACAACATATTATCGATCACAACAGCACATTACGGACGACAGCTCATTTCCTACGAACATTGACTTTGATTTCACCCTCACTCGCTTGCATGTAACTTTAAGTTTCTAAGAAATACATAATGGAACATGAAATATTAGTACTATAGAGGAACGAAGTATGGTGTTCCTCCAACGAAAAGGGAGGGTCTTCAACCAGGCTGGTCTTATGCCTGGCGGGCTACTGCCCAACAGTTGTATTGTTTTTCTATTCGACTGCTTGTAGATGGTCTTGCGGACCGTTTCTACGTAACCGGGCAGTTATTGGCGAGACCTGAAGGGTCTCCAACCAATGGGGACGAGAGTAAAATACTTAACCAAAGCTAACTACTACTGCTACTGACATCATGACTAGCTAGCAACAACAGAACTAAGGGCAACCCCTAATGGGACTCGGACCTCGGCTTAGGGCGTTGCTGGCGAGAGGACTAGGAGGGAGACAGCTTGATGACGGCTGAATTAACGGTGTGACTGCGGAGTTAGAAAAGACGATCGCCTCCGCGGCTACAGCGAGTGAGCACGGTGGATCAGGGAGCCAACGGTTGATGTTGGGAAGTTGTATATGTACTATCTGCGTGTCAAATCTTGATATCGCGATGCAGGATTTGTGACGTCATTTTTGAGAGTTGTCATTTTGTTGTCTCTGTAGTCTGCTACACATTCTTTGTGCTGCATAGTTCGCATGTGGCGTAATAGATGCCGCCACAGTACCAATAAGCAATCATAGCATTCGTACATTTTTAGAGACCGTTATGTCTTTTACAGAGGATTCAAGTAGTGTCAAAACTCTTTTGTGGCCATCCAGTTCCAATTCAAGAAAGACAGGAACGGCCATATTATCTGTATTGGAACTGTGCACTGGAGGTGATGGGTTTCTTCTGGTCTGACACCTAACGGCTACGATTGCGTACAAAAAGGTAAGTAGTCACCATCTCCAAGATTCCCTTTCCAGCCTTCTACCGTCCTCCCAAGCTTACTTGATGCTGACTTCCACCATTTCTTGAAGCAGTCCTTGAATCGCAATATTTATGGGTCTCCCAAATGAAAAATGACTGCTTTTAGTGACCACGGTGGATTTTTTTGAATCTCCGATACAGCTGCTTCTTAGAGCCAATACTCTAAATTTGGACTAGGCACCTGGATGGTTATCAACCATTTGTCGGTCTTCAGAAGCATGCTGTTCAGTGGCAAGGTGCAACGTGCATAATTGTGAGCTTGTTAATGAATTCTGGATATTCTGCCTAGATTTTCTCCCATGATCACGTCAGCTTACAGTCTTAACCAGATGCGGCTGAATACCAGTATTTTACACGGAGCGACTGCCATCAGACCTCCGCAACCCAGTTACTGGGCAATGCAGATATCTTAAGGATAGACCGGTTATCAGACTTTCGGGGTTCTGACTACCCGTAACGACCGTCATAGGTATTTGTATGACACTCGGGGCCGACTATTTTACGTGCTCTCCGAAGTACGGAGGGGACTCGATATCTAACGAACGGTCACCCATCCACGGACTGACCGCGACAAGCGCAGCTTAACCTTGCAAATCGTATGATTTGCGCGGTTAGTAATTAGCCTGTTAAGGGATTCTGGATGCTGTGCGAAGACTGCTCTTATTCAATGCCTAGACAATATGGCAAGCAAACATGTAGATAATATATTCAGTGGTATGATATATTACGTATCAGCGTTTGTATATTTTGCACCAACTGAATCAATTAGCTTCTACATAAGTTCGTATGTTATCAGCGTTCTCAATAACTCTGTCATACAAATGGGATTTGTATTGTTATTATAAATTAACTGCAAAATTTGCGAGACGGTCTTCAAAATGCGATAAAACTCTATATTTAGGTAGTAGTAAACAATATTATTTAATAAGATGGTTCTGTGAATGAGAATTTTGATAATAAGTGCGAATAACATGTGTGAGCTTTCAGACAATGAAACAGGAAAAATAAAGGGTAGTACGTAATTCTTTAACGGTGACGATGAAGTGGTTTAAAAGATGATGTAGCAACAAAAACTGAAAGGAGTATGCATAGGTGGTTTGGTCATGTTGAGAGAATGAGTGAACGGCGATTAACAAAAGGAATTTTTAAGGCGAATTGTCAATGGAAACGCCGGTAGAGGACGCCCGAGAAGGACATACATCGATGTTATTGGTGATGTTCTTCACAAAGGACAGGTGTGTAGTACTCTCAACGGAGTATCTAAGTATCGTAGCATGTGACGTTCTATAGTTTCTGCCTACCCCCGTGGAAAAAAGGCGTGAGTTTATGTATTTATGTATGAAGTGGTAAAACCCATAAATGCTCTAGGAACAGAGACTGATAAACCACCGATCAAATAAAATTAAGTCATAGATAAAATGAAGGCTGTTTCTCATCCAAAATTAACTGACGTTAAGCACAGAAAGCTAAATATAATATCACTTGCAGAGGCTGTGATCACACAACAACGGGAAGAAAATACCTTACAAGGAACTTTAATTTTAAAAATACTGATGAGTGAAGGTTTAATTATTAAATGTCTATAATACAGCAAATTAAGTACATTTATTAATGATATTCTCAAAACAATCATAAAAACTGAATAGTTATAGGTAAAAGCTAATTACTGCAGTTGACCTTTGTCCAGTTCCTATAAACAAAAACGAATCGTATTGCTTACCAATAGTAGCATTTTTCATTGCCAAACTGGGGCATATAGGTAGACTTGTAAACTAATTTTACCTGTGATAGCTACTTCTATTGGGAGGGTCTACTTGCAAAGCCATGAGGTGTTTGCTTATTGGTAAAGATAAGAGTCTCAATTTTAATCCATAATGCTCCGTAAATTATAGGTATCCGCCATAAGATTGTAAAAGGAGTTTAAGTACAACATTACTCATCGTTCGAAGCGAGATAGACAGAAACAAAAGTAGGTACCTGATTAAGATGCAACTGATCACTTTCTCAATGCTGTTTGTTGTGTAAGAAATGTAACAAGATAAGCTGTATTTGGAAGCTGTATTTTATTAAAACAATGTGACGAAACATTCACGGATTCGTTTTGCGTTCTGCCTAACCTTTTCCCAACTATGTTGAGGTCAGCTTTCAGTCTAACCAGATGCGGCTGAATACCAGTATTTTACACGGAGCGACTGCTATCAGACCTCCGCAACCCAGTTACTGGGCAATGCCGATATTCTAAGGTTAGACCGGTGCCTAGACTTCTGGGCTTCGGACTACCTATACTAACCGCGGTTAGAGCAGCTTGACCTTGCAAATCGTACGATCCGCGAGGTTATTAATTAGCCATGAACTCGCAACATTTACGGGCCTGGACACAAATTATTTTAATAAAATCACTATGAAATTGTAATCTATCTTTCGTAAGATCTTTGATAAAATTTGGTAAAATTTTGTTTACGAGTAGGCACATTTCCTATCGATTTCCTGTTCTTCTTCATTTCGTGTGGTTAGTGACTAACCTGGTGTCAGAGTTTATGCCGCCTATGGGCCTATGACTTGGCTTCACATGCCGTCGAGAAATATCTCTCAGGCATGCCGGTTTACTCACGATGTTTTCCTTCACCGTCTTTAAGCAAGTGATAATTATACAATACGCACATGAATCCGAAAAGTCAGAGGTGCGTGCCTTGGGATCGAACTCGAGACCTATGACTTGGCAGTCCGATGGTCACACCACTATAATAGGCTATCACTGCTTAAATATATATATTACTAGCTACCCGGACAGACTTCGTTCTGTCAAAAGGTATTGGCCTGTAGTGGGAAAAGAAAAGTGTCGTATTTTCCACGCAATTTTTATGTTTTTTCTCTCCATAAAGCAGGCCATACACGCTAGGGTTTACCTCACAGATTTGCCTGTACAGTTCAACCGTACAGGTAAACTTGAGCTGGGTAGAGACCATACATGTAGCGATAAACCTGTACAAAAACTCAGTTGAAACCATGGCCCCGCCAGCGGCGCTTGATCTCGACACAATCGCGTTAATAGGTTTATTGTTTGTTTTATTAAAGAAAAGGAAATATAAACGAAAACACCGTGAAGAGTGGTGCAAAGCATGGTTACTGGAAAGAAAACAGTTCTCTTATGTCAACTTATTGAAACAATTGAAATTTGAGCCGCAAGTTTACTGCAATTATCTACGAATGGACGAAAAGACGTATCTCAAACTGTTATCAACTGACGCCTGCGCAGGCGACCGCCACACACGCTCAGTTTTACTTGCTCAGTTAAACTGTACAAGTATACCCACAGACAAAAAATATCAAAATTCATATTTTCTTACTTGCCTGTACAGGCGTGGAAACCTGCACAATTGTGTGACATATACGCTCCGGTTTACCTGTACAGTTAAAATGTATAGGCAAACCTGTCAGGTACACCCTAGCGTGTATGGCCTGCTTAAGAACCTTCTTTGTGCCTTAAGGAATTATAAAAAAACAAATAGCGGAATTGGTCGAGCCGTTCTCAAGTTTTGCGCTTAGCAACACATTTGGCGATTCATTTTTATTTATATAGACTATCGCTTGTTTAATTCATTGTAGTAGGATCTAAGATAGTTTGGTGGACAAGATTATCTTCCAATCATCCACCATCATCATAACTCAAGTAGATTGCTGGACTGTATTATTTATCCTTGCTAACAGAGCCAATTGATTATCACCTCAGTCATTCACATGCACTCAAACATTCGTACATTGTACGAATGTTTTCTGTTTTGTATGGAAAATGTTCGCATAGACATTGAGAATGTCAGTCCCACACTTGTGGGTTCACGTATTCGTGCGAATGTGAGTGACCCGCATTAGTGTTATGTACCGCATCATTGTCATATACAATGTCTGTTAATTGTTTTTTTTTTAATGGATGTGATGTGGCTGTACTTCAATAAATAAATAACAGGAATTACATAAAAATACGTGGTGGGCTAAGTCCTAACTACTAATATTATCAAAAAAAATTAGTCTTGAGTTCGAACCCAAGGCACGCACCTCCAACTTTTCGGATTCATGTGCGTATTGAATAGTTATCACCTGCTAAAAACGGTGAAGAAAAACATCGTGAAGAAATCGGCATGCCTGAGAGATTTCTCGACGGCATGTGAAGCCAAGTCAGAGGCCTATGGGCGGCATAAACTCTTACACCAGGTTAGTCACTAACCACACGAAAAGAAGATGATCAGAAAATGCCTACAAATGTTGTTGACAAACTGCCAACAATGGTCTAGTGGTTGCAAGCGCGGCTGCTGAGCATG
Organism: Amphipyra berbera; assembly: GCA_910594945.2. Taxonomy (NCBI): domain Eukaryota; kingdom Metazoa; phylum Arthropoda; class Insecta; order Lepidoptera; family Noctuidae; genus Amphipyra; species Amphipyra berbera. The sequence goes on from OU343138.1 coordinate 15,749,001, forward strand.
TGGTGGTGGGTAGGTCGGGCAAATTGTTATTGGGTTTTTCCATTTCCATTTCTCAGTACTAGCAGCCCGGAGTCTGAATTTGTGCCCGGTTAATGGCAATAATCTCGCCCCTATTACATGGAACTTAAACATAACGGCGAAATGAGGGTGTTACTATACACCTCTACCGAACCCTTCGGGGAATACAAGGCGTAATGTTATATTGTTTAACCTTTCTTTTATCATAGTTAACCTTGACTTTACAACGCTAACTTTCTCTTGCGACTAAATAGCAGATGCAAATAGTAAGACTGATATTTTAGTTGAATAAGATTTAGCCAAAAGAAATTCAGATTCCAAAAATAAAAGATTAAGTTCAGACTTAAGACACAGTGGCGTCAATTCTGTTGCGCACTTTGACGGGACTAAACTAAGGGTGTTTGTCTCTTTCTGTGTCAATAGAAAAAGAAAGTGACAGTTGCTAGTCTAGTTTAGTACTGTCAAAATGTGCAACAGAGTCGACGTCAGTCTCGTGCTCGACACCGGTCTCGAAGATTCTATAGATGCGACATTTGATTCACTCATTATTACATTCTGAAATGCAATTGGAATTACGAGTTGCCGTAATGTCTGGGGTCTCCTTGGAATGTTGCCTACAATAATGGCAGAAATCTTTCTAGAACGTTCACATGTTCCCATATTTGGGTTGTCTTTTAGTCTGATCAGATGCAGCAGCTGAATTCCGAGGAAATGTGTGTAATGGTAATCGAGCATTTTAATTATTTATACAATTTAGATAACAAAACTATGAGTGTCATGACAAGATGTATGAATGTGGATGAAGCGAAAGTAGTATGTAAGGATCGTAGCATGTGGCGTCCTATAGTTTCTGCCTACCCCCATGGGAAAGAGGCGTGAGTATATGTATAACAAAACTAGGGCCTGGCTTTAAGGATAACCAAAGAATACGGAAGAACGTAATTTCCGTAAAAAGGTACATTGCTTGAGGAAAAAATTCTGGGGCATGTTGGACTGAACAGGTGGGTTTACACACTGTCATGTCATCAGTGGGTCATACGGTCATAGTTGTGACCTCGTGACATGCTCAACGTATATGCTAATTCAAGGAACGCATCTGGATAGGCTAGACGACACCAAGATAATGTAGACTTTTGACATTACTTCTCTACAGAGATTGTGAATCGAGATCGGTTATCGAGAAAACTAGAATAAAACAAAAATATTGATGAATACTTTCATTACCATATACCATATACGGTGAATAGGGATGCTGAGGTGAATCGGGACGAAACTTTAAAATTCATTCTATCGTTGAAACAATATAGTTTGTTGCCAAAGAGGACCACAAATCGTTAATTATAATACAGTAAACACATTAGAGTCCTTTTTTTCAACAAACTATATTATTTCAATGTTAAAATCCCTTATAAAATTTCGTCCCTATTCACCCCTGCATCCCTATTCACCCCATTTTACGGTACATATATGTATAGCTTACGAAATTATTACTACAGCCTTAACATAACGAGGCGAATGAGCAACTAAAGGTTTTGCTTACACCCTGATGGTTAGCAAGTGAAACAAAACTTACATAACGTTTTGAAAATGCATAATATCCAATCGCAACTTACGATCAAGTAACATTCTGGTGACGTCACATCAAAACAGTTGTTAGTTGACACAACACTATATTCAAGAGTCATAACAAAGTGTAAGTTTCTGCTTAAATATTCAACTATTTAATTTGGTCGCCTATTAGGTCATTATTTTGCAATTAACTTACGGCAACATCCAAAGTTGAGGTAGACGACACGTTGATTGTGAAAATTCCCTCTTCACTCGACGCTGGTATCACTTTTGCCGAACGTCTTGGCACTTTGGAGCACCCCACTAGTTTAAAAGTACGCAACATTATCACAATTTGCACAAACAACACTTTTTAATTCAAAAATGTTGCGTTTACACTTCGAATTACACAAATAATGGCGGGCTAAACGCGATGGCCGTCCGAACAGTTCACGCATGCGCGTCAGAATGACAGCTTGGTTCATTCATTATGGCGCGAAGGAGCCGGTGAGTCATGCGGCCAGGTAGATTATTTTTGTCTATTATCAGGAAACAGGTCTAAGATAAAAACTTCTTTGCATTGTTTCTTAACTGTGAAGTTGGTACAAGTAGAATGGGGATTTAGGCCCCTTTTTACTATTCCCACGGTGCTGGTAGTTTGGAAGCTGTTAAATTTTACTGCTATGAGTTTTAAAGAAACGTTACCAGTTTTATTTATAATGATGATGATAATTATGTTACAGGATTTATAATACCCACCTGTTTTTTGTTCATTCCTTGATAATATCAAATCGTTTAGCGTTAAATCCACTTATCGCAAATGTTGTTGCTCGCTTAGTTCGTAAAACTTGCAGAAGTCAAAAATTTGCTAGTGGAATTGGCGCTTTAAATCTTTTTCGCTTGCTTGCAATTTTGCGATACAGCTATCACATTCAGTGGTGGTGGTAGACCTAATACATTTATCCATTATTAAGAAATCTTCTCAATATTCGTTCATACAATAAAGGTTTTTTAATTTATCTAGTTCTGGGGCCTCTGGGGTCCGGTCTTTATAGCATATTAGGTATTTAAACAATAACATGTATTTATATCAGCAAGCAAACTTAGTAAAGAGACAGAAAGTTTCAAAAAAATTAAAACGTCTAAGTGTTAGTTTCCACTAAGGAGAAATATCCTCGCGCCCTATTTTGATATCACTGTATAACGAACAGTACCTACCTTAAAGTGTAAAATCCGACGCTCGGGTATGCTCGGGCGTGCGCAAGTAAACGCTTGATTCTGCGTCCGATTTTATACTTAAAGTCAATACTGACACAGTTCTTTATTCAGTGTCATCAACAAAAGGCCGCGAGGATGTTTCCGCTTGATGGAAACTGACCCTAACGATACTCGTGGTAACGTAAACATAGCGCGATTCAGAAAGCTGTACAACGCCATCTAGTTGTAAACTTGGAACTAAAATGTCCCAAGGACTTATTACCTACTAATCAATGTATATCAATGTCCGAACCATAGCGTGATTCAGCTAACTGTACAGCACCATCTAGTTATAGGTACCAGGTTCACACGATTCGATTCTAGTTGACCAACTGCCAAATCGCATGCGATTTGAACCGTCTGAACAGTCTTTCAATCTAATTGAATCAATTTGAAGGAACAAAACGTTTCAACTTTTGTTGATCAACTAAAATCGAACCATGTGAACCCGCTATTACCTACATTCTCCGAACTAAGTGACATCTTCTTCGATGGCAATCTAAATTCAGTCGGCCCAGAACTTAGCTACGAGTTAAGCGTTATCAATAGCGTCCATTAGTTCCTGTAACGTGCAGGTATCAGTGCACGCAGGGCATGATGTCAGGTGTCCCATCGTTTGTGGAACAGCACCACATTTATACTCCCAAGTTGGATTCGTCTATGTATCTCCACTAAGTTACATTATGGATAGTAACGCTTGTAAGAAGGTTTTATTAAAGTATGATTGTTTATTTAATTGCAGGGATGCACAGACCGAGGCCCGCGAGCCGCATCCGACCCTTCGTCAATAAACGTGCGGCCCGCCAGCGATTTAAATTATGTTATGCGTTTGTATGACAATAGTGCAATATTTTAACAATAGGAGTCAGCTTAAGAGGAAACGCGGGCTGCAAAATATTAATAATTTGAATAGGTTTTTGCTATCTATTTCCGTCCCATGCCTCCCGCAAACCTTCCCAATTGAGTGCGAAAGAGACACCTGCATCTCGGACTGATTTCTCCTGTGAAATATTAGCGAAATCGTACTTTCGTATTTCGCTGTTTCCTTCTTCAAATCTGGACCGATTTTAATATTTTTTTCTGTAGGTAATAATTTAAGAAAGACTGGTTATGTCTGTATGTTTTTCTTTTTTTTTATATTCGTCAATTTTGTTTGCCAGATGTTTGAAAACGGTGGTAAAACCGGTTGATTTTTGTAAAATTTAAACATTTCTGGTTCTTTTAATAATTCATTTATTGACAAAAATAAAACATAGGGACATAGTGGTGGCAGATATATATATCATATGGTAAAAAATATTTGCTCTAGTGACATTATCCAAGGATGAAACTGAGGGATACATTTGTATGGACTAAATGTTGACCGCATTTCCTCTTAACATCTCTGAATACAAGATTTTTTTTTTAAATTCCCCTTATAATTATTTTTTTCAGTAAACTTTTTTCCATCATTTTTTTTTTTCAAAATTGTTGTGGCCCACTTTTAGCAATTTTAATCTGCCCGACTGGCACCTAGTCCTAACATCCTAAGTCTATGCATCCCTAGTTTATTGCTTTTATTGTCAATGAATGAAATGAACTGCCTAATTGGTCTAGTGGTCGCAAGCGCGACTGCTGAGCATGGGGTCCTTGGTTCAATCCCCAGGTCGGGCAAAGTGTTATTGGGTTTTTTCCATTAGGAATTTCCAAGTAGCAGCCCGGAGTCTGCATTTGTGCCCGGTTAATGGCAGTAGACTCGGCCCCTATTATATGGGACTTAAACATAACTGGCAAAACGTGGGTGTACTAAAATACTGCCGTACCCTTCGGAAATATAAGTCGTGATGTTATGTTATGAATTTGACAAAAAAACACGTAAACAATATCCAAACAAGCCATAATTATAACCGTCAACCTATTGTTATTTTTAAACAAAGTGTAGAGAAAGCAGGTATCTCCATTAACAGTACACTTATTTGTTTATCGTTAAAAACACGTTTTGTTAACTGACAACACAGTTTTAATGGTCGCGTGCAAAACCAAGCCATTTGCATTCAAATCTCGGTGTTGTTAAGTGAAAGTAGTCGTTGTGCAAGGACATTGATCGCTGTTACCGGTAAATGGTATCAATGAACTGGTGGTCTGATGCTTATTAAATGGTTTAATAGAAGCTCTAAATAGGGGTAAATCTTCCTCCTAGCCTTTTCCTAATTTTCCAAGCCCCCCACCCCACACACACACACACACACACCAACTCATTTAAGTAATTCTTCTTTTTTTTCTTTTTTTTATTGTAAAAAAAAATGATGGAATCAGGCGTCACTTTGCGGATATCCATGACCTATAAATATACAATAAAAATATTTAGTGTTAATTCCGCGAAAACAGTTGATCAAGCCTGAACGCAGTATGCAACACCGCCCTCCCGCCTGCAAATATATAGGTATGCAAATGAAGGTGCGATTAATAACATGCAACACACAAACAAATCAAACCGATACGACACTTGTTTCGCCCCTCCATGGGGCATCCTCGGGAGATGTTGACTCGTCGACCGCTTGGACGTGAATTTTTTTTTATTGTACATAACTACCTCGTTGGTCTAGTGGTGGCAAGCGCGACTGTTGATGGTGAGGCTCTGGATCCGAGCCCTAGTTCAGGCAAAGTGTAATTGGGTTCTTTGGGTCTTCAAAGTTAAATGGTATTTAACTCGGAAGTATAAAATTTAATGGCTTTGATTTCCGTATTAACTTGTAACTGATACTTTAACAAAGCTTTGCTCGTATTCAAATGTTCAAGAATACCAACCAGTTGAAATTAATGATTAAATATTAATTAAAGTATTAAAAAATCATCCAGGTACCTACACGTTAAACAATGACGATTATCTCAAAAACTTACTATGATACTAAGTGTAAAAAATATGAGAAAAACATCCTTATTTCATCAGCTGTCCAATGAGCTATAAAGGTTTAGAAAAAATATTGTAATTCTTCTAAAATGTTGAAAATACTGACTTCTTCTTTTCGTGTGGTTAGTGACTAACCTGGTGTCAGAGTTTATGCCGCCCATGGGCCTCTGACTTGGCTTCACATGCCGTCGAGAAATATCTCTCAGGCATGCCGGTTTCCACACTATGTTTTCCTTCCCCGTTTTTAAGCATGTGATAAATATACAATACGCACATGATTCCGAAAAGTCCGAGGTGCGTGCCTTTGGTTCGAACACGAGACCTAGGACTTGGCAGTCCGACGGTCACACCACTAGGCTATCACTGCTTTTTGTAAGCCTATTATCATCATCTAATGGAACGTTTTGGAGTAGGTACTAAAACCTTATCAACTAAAAATGAAACTATAAAGGTCATCACTCACTGTAACAGCATCGCTCTGACACAGCAAATATCTCGCTATTCATGTTAGAGCTTTAAATCGTGTGCATTAAAGTAAATGTTATACACAGCCGCAACATCACGCCTTGTAATCCCCGAAGGATTCGGGAGAAATGTTTTTAGTACACTCTCATTTCGCCAGTTATGTTTAAGTCCCATGTAATAGGGGGCGAGCGGTTTAACCTTAGGATATCGGCATTGCCCAGTTACTGGGTTGCGGAGGTCTGATGGCAGTCGCTCCGTGTAAAATACTGGTATTCAGCCGCATCTGGTTAGACTGGAAGCTGACCCCAAGATAATTGGGAAAAGGCTAAGAGGAAGTAATAGGGGGCGAGCCTATTGCCATTAATCGGGCACAAATCCAGACTTCGGGCTGCTACTGAGAAATTTCTAATGGAAAAACCCAATATCACTTTGCCCGACCTGCGGATCGAGCCCAGGACTTCGCGATCAGCAGTCGCGCTTGCTACCACTAGACCAACGAGACAGCCAAAAAATGTTGTCAATAAATGTTGTAATGACAAGATAAAATAGTTGACGGCTCGCGACAAGCGCGCTACAGTCCACTATAAAAGGAGACCATTCATGTTTCATACAAAGTTGGGCCCAAAATCGAAAGTGCATCGAAAGCCAACGGAAAAGGATGTTTTTAATCCGTTTGGAACATCATCCTGAGCATTTGGTACTATGACACCAAAGCGGTAGAACCATCAGAATAGCAGCTGCATAAGTTCGAAAAATCTGATTTCCCATACATTGGACCAAAAATAATGGACTTATTCAGTGGGTCATTCTTCACTTTTTTGCCATGACTGTAATTCTGTACGTGTGACTGAAATATAAAAAAGTTTAATTCGATTTTTTCTTCTTCTGTGAGCCTTGGTATATCGTTGTAATCTGGAAGGTCAGCAGCACGGTTCAGAATATAGTTCTTGGCCTATTGCAATTGTACCTACAGACAAGATCGGCTAACATGTTGGGCATTTCAATCCTTTCCCTGATGATCTCTAAAAATGTTTGTGCGTGAACGTTGTCTTCAATCAAAATATGATATGCGTTGAGTAAAGCCGCAGCGATTTTATAATAGTTGAACATTTTGTTTAAGGCGCAGTTGACATGAACATTTCTCAAAAGCCGAAAATCTCTTTTGAACCGACCATTGATCACTTCGACCTCCCATCGGCAAATGGTCACACGTAATGTGCGTAGTGTGGTTTTTAACCTACGGACGGTATGAACCAAATGCGAGACACCCTCCATCTATAGAATTGGAAGATGTTCTAGACCAAACTTATAAATAGTATTTATTAAAAAAAATTGAAAATAGTATTTTGAAAATGTTTGCCATTGTTTTATTTGCGAGAATTAGTAACCGTGCACAACACATGGTATGCACAAAACATAGAACACAAATATACTTAAACTCATAATCTAAGCGGAAAATCGAATTTTTTGTTTTTTTTTAATATTACAGTAACACTTACAGAATTACAGTCATGGCAAAAAAGTTAAGAATGACCCACTAAATAAGTCCATGTACATACATATATGATATGTTTACATTTATTTTTGGTCCAATGTATGGGAAATCAGATTTTTCGAACTAATGCAGCTGCTATTCTGATGGTTCTACCGCTTTGGTGTCATAGTACCAAATGCTAAGGATGATGTTCCAAACGGATTGGAAACATTTTTTTCCGTTGGCCCTCGTTGGACTTTCAATTTTGGGCCCAATATGAATGGTCTCCTTTACTATAAAGGAAATGCGGTCGGCATTTAGCCCATACAAACGTATTCTTCAGTTTTCTCCTTGGATAATGTCACTAGAGCAAATATTTTTTACCATAATATGATATATATCTACCACTATCTATCTACGTTTTGTTTTTGTCAATAAATTAATTATTAAAAGAACTAGAAACGTTTAAATTTTACAAAAATCTACCGGTTTTACCACCGTTTTCAAACATGTGGTAAACAAATTTGACGAATATAAAAAAAACATACAGACATAACCAGTCTTTCTTAAATTATGACAGAAAAAAATATTGAAATCGGTCCAGATTTGAAGAAGGAAACAGGGAAATACGAAAGTCCGATTTCGCTAATATTGCACAGGAGAAATCAGTCCGAGATGCAGTTGTCTCTTTTGCGCTCAATTGGGAAGGTTTGCGCGAGGGGTGGGACGGAAATAGATCGCCTAAAAACCTATTCAATTTTTTTTTTTTGAATTTGTAATACTGTGGTGTTACTTAATTTTAATCTGAACTGCCTAATATTTTGCAGCCCGCGTTTCCTCTTAATGCACACGATTTAAACCCCTAATTTGAATGGAAAGTTGTTTGCTGTGTTGGAGCGGTGCTGTAATAATGAGTGATGACCCTAAGAGATTTTAGTATTGCTAAAACGGAGCGTTTAGATTCCACCGACATTGAGAAACCGGTTTACATGTTCGAGAATGCAAGATATTGCGATCGTCGATCCAAAATTAACATAACATCCTTCTCGGAAGACATACTATCGATTGATGACTCATTCTATTCATTTTCCTGTATATAAAGCCTTCAGTTTTTTAGTAATTCGTTGAAAATTCTCTCACGTTTTTATAGGAAATCATTAACTAATGTTGTATATTGATGATACGATCTGTAGTCGTTTATTTTGTGGTAGCATTTATTTAAAGTATCAAATTATTTATCAGTAGTCAGTATTTAGTATTTAACTCAGATCGCCGACGTTGGTCAGCCGCAAGCTTAAAATGGAACTGGGCTGGTCACGTCTGCCGCATGTCGGTCGAGCTGTGGGCAAAACTCATCACTGAGTGGAACCCACATAACGTCGGACGACGTCGCGGCAGGCCCAGAAGGAGATAGCAGGACGAACTAGACACCTATTGGAAGGATTGGCCACAGAAAACCTTAAACCCAGAGGTGTGGAAGGAGGGTAGGGAGGCCTTTGCCCTGCAGTGGGATGATCATGGCTGAATAATATAATAATAGTCAGTTTTTAACATTTATATAATTTTTTTTGACGACACCTTTGGTGCAGTGGCTGAACGATCGGCTTCTGCACTACAAGTCGTGGGTTCGATGCCCGCGCGGAACAAATTTGTATGGCCTACAGACAGTTGTTCCGGGTCTGGATGTTTGTGCGTGTGAAGATTTGTATCTGTAAACGCACCCACGATACAGGAGAAATACTAGTGTGGGGCAAGGTTATAAAAAAATAAACATTTTTATTGTTTGTATACAGTTAAGATCTGGAACAAACCTTTAATGAGCTATTCTAACGTAGTTCGTGCCGACACAAGAGATAGAAGATACCGCTTCGATTATACGTACTTGGTGATGACTCTGTTCGGTTTTCAGCTACAATACAATCATAACATAACATAACATCACGCCTGTATTCCCCGAAGGGTTGAGCAGAGGTGTATAGTAACACCCTCATTTCGCCGTTATGTTCAAGTCCCATGTAATAGGGGGCGAGCCTATTGCCATCAGCCGGGTACAAATCCAAACTCCGGACTGCTACTGACGAATTCCACATGGATAACACTTTGCCCAACCTGGGGATCTAACCCAGGACCTCACGATCAGCAGACGCGCTAGCCACCATTAGACCAACGAAGTAGAACCCCTCCCTAAAAACTAGTTGTAAACATAATTTGAGCTGTGTTATGCAATAATGTGTCAACCCACAAAAATATTAGTTCTGTATTAACGCTATATAGTTATAGTGGTAGGTCTACCCGGCGCTTGAAAAAAGCTAACTGCATTAAGATTTTTTTGATAGACGCTCTATTAAATTTACAACATTTCTGGGCATTTTTCAAGCGTTGAGTATAGACCTACCACAAGAACAAATGACGTTAACACAAAATTCATATTTTTGTGGGTTGACACATTATTGCATAACACGGTCCATTTGTGTAAAGGTCTTTTTAAAATAAATTATGATCTACATACAATGTTTGCTACTTAAAGTTCTTATGCATATATACAAGGTTAGTCGGAAAGGGGGTACTAAGCCAAAAGGGTGTTAAAGTACCCATAATAAGGGATAACGTTTGTTCTACAGCTTTCCCCAAAACTCGTTAGTTTAAGAGAAATAGCTTTTCAAAGATTTCGTAAAAAATATGCTAAAATCTATCTGTCCATACCTATGATCAGCTGTTTTTACAATTTAGGTCATATTTGGGGTCACGGATTAGAAAATTAATATTCTGAATTCTTAACTAAAGCAGGTATGTTTTTATTTTGAAAAAACTAAAATAAAAATCTTTTTGCATGCAAATAAAAATTATCGAATTTTGAAATTTTAACACTTGCTTTAAAATAGTCATCAGTGATACTTTACGTGGCCCGCGGCTTAGTACCCCCTTTCCGACTAACCTTGTATAATCATTTTTTCGAAAAAAAAATATATGCATGTAGAATACATGTTTTAAACCTAGGTGTAAACACCGGTAGAGGACGTCCTAGAAGAACATACATCGATGTTATTGGTGATCTTCTTCACAAAGGACAGGTGCGTTGTACTCTCAACCGGCGTGCGTGTATGACAAGATGTATGAATGTGGATGAAGCAAAAGGAGTATGTAAGGGTCGTAGCATGTGGCGTTCTATAGTTTCTGCCTACGCCCATGGGAAAAAGGCGTGAGTTTATGTATGTGTAAACGAAGGGTAAAACCGCCACAGTGCCTACGTAGAATTTTGGCATATCACATTTTCTCTGGATCTATTTGAAGGACATTCAAATTTCCGCCATTTTGATTTCCAACTTTTATAATTGACTAGCGACCCGCCCCGGCTTCGCACGGGTGCAATGTAGATACTAATGTGGGGCATATAAACCTTCCTCTTAAATCACTCTATCTATTGCTGAAAACTACATTAAAATCCGTTGCATAGTTTAAAAGATCTAAGCGTAGGTACAGACAGCGGGAGCGACTTCGTTTTATATGTAAAGATGATTGAATACTTGTCAATTTAATAATCACTTTTTAACAAAAATAAAACCGACTTCAAATTGTCTATCTCCGAAGTTATTCATCAGATCTTCACCAAATTTGAATAGGACCACTTCGAAAGAATACTCTTTCAAACAAAAAAAGAATCATTAAAATCGGTCGACAATTAGGAAAGATATCGCGGAACAAACATACAAAAAAAAACATACAGTCGAATTGAGAACCTCCTCCTTTTTTGAAAGTCGGTTAAAAACAGAGTTTTACTGCCCTATTTCTGTAATAAAATAACTATCAGAATAGCAGTAAATGCCAACCACAAAACAATTAAAAAAGTCGAATAGCTTCTATTCTCTGGAAGAGGTCGATCTTCATCTTGATCACAGAAAAAATCCAGTCAGCGGTGAGGGTAACGAAGCGGATGTCGTGTTCCGTGTATTGACCCTCCACCCTGAATATAATCTGAAAGAGGGAAAGTTACCATACAATAATTTATAATCGTGAGAACTGTGATTCCCTTTCCATCTTTTATTTGGTCTGTCTTTTCTGTTAAATAAAACCGACTTCAAAAAGACGAAAAAAATTCCATATTACAAAATTAACAGTTTCAAAAGTCGGTGCCTTCAATTTGGTTCAGCGTTTGATTAGCACCGACTTCTGAAACTGTTAATTTTGTAATATGGAATTTTTTTCGTTTTTTTGAAGTCTGTTTTATTTTTGTTAAAATGTTTTTATTTTTTTATTTTTAGTGGCCTTATTAAAACATGGTTGGACCTACTAAAGACGCTGCTCGTAACCTAATCACATCATCACATTATGCGTACTGTTCGAAGTTCTTCATCGATCTTCACCAAATTTAAATAGGAGCATTTGAAAGAATACTCTTTCATACAAAAAAAGAATTTTTCAAATCGTTTTATAAATGACGGTGCTGTGAGGTAACAAACATTTAAAAAAATACAGCCGAATTGATAATCTCTTCCTTTTTTTGGAAGTCGGTTAAAAAGATGTTGCCCCACTCAAGGATTCCTTATGTTTTGTTAAGTACAGTTTACAGACAATATTTTGTACCAAAAAATCCCGCAGTTTTATAATAAAACTAGCACTTTGCCCGCGACTAATTAAGTAGGGGCTCGTGGCTAATTTCCAACCGCGCGGATCATACGATTTGCGAGGTTAAGCTGCGTTTGCCGCGGTCAGTCTGTGGATGGGGCGACAGCTCGTTACACATGGAGGCCCGTCCGTGCCTTGGAGAGCGCGTTAAATAGTCGGCCCTGGGTGTCATACAAATACCTACAGTCGTTACGGGAAGTCAGAAGCCCGAGAGTCTGACAACCGGTCTAACCTTAAGATATCGGCAGCATGTATTGCTCTGTAACTAAGTTGCGGAGGTCTGATGGCAGTCGCTCCCTCTAAAATACTGGTATACAGCCGAATCTGGTTAGACTGGAAGCTGACCCCAATAATAATTGGGAAAAAGCTAGGCAGATCAACTTTGCCTGCGACATCGTCTGCGTGAATTTCGTAACAAAGTTCCATCCCCTATTTTAGTAGGATTTCCAAAAATCCTTTCTTAGTGGATACCTACGTCACAAAAGGAACCTCTGTTGTAATTTCATGTTTCCGGCTTCAGTGGTTTAGGCTCTGCATTGATGAATCAGTCAGTCAGTCAGGACATTTTACTTTATGGGTAATAGCTGTGTTCTCACGGCTCCGCCCGTAGCCTATGTTACTCAGTGATAATGTAGCTTTCTAACGGCAAAAGAATTTTTGAAATCGGTCCAGTAGTTTTTAAGTTTATTCGTTACATACAAAAGTATTAAAATACAAATCTCTCCTCTTTTTAATATTAGTATAGAAGTATAGATTACGTGACAATAGACACGAATTACCGAAATCAATTTACAATAGTGTCCAAACACAAAACTGCGATGCGACGTCGCATCGTAGAAATATACGAGCTCGCACGACGCATCGCAAGAACTTACGAATTGATTCGCGTAATAGATTTTTCCTATATCTTCTTATCAAACAGCAGTGCGCAAATCTTTTTACGCAAATTTATTCTACGTAGTATAAAATACGTTCAATACGGTTGACGATCGTCAAGGGATTGATTACCCGAGGCTTGGGAGGAAGACGCCTTGCCACACGAAATCGCATCGCGGCAATTTGCGTCGCAGTTTTCTGCGTTGCGAATTCGCATCGCATCGATTCGCAGTTTTGTGTACAAGCCCATGAAGCTTGGTGTACGGTAGGGGAATGAAAAGGTCCATCAATTTTCAAATTCATTCCTTACCCACATCGCGGGCACATGTTACCTTTTCAAACTGTTGAATGGAACAGACAAATGCATGGAAAATTATGTTTAATTATTTGGTAGCAAAGATCAAAATGACCTTTTGGCTCCATATGCCATAACAGTGCCTTGTAATATATTTGATTTAATTTGATCAGTTTTGTTTTAAAAACCATGACATTAATCAAATAGATGATTAAATAAATTGACATTACTAGTGTCTGTCACCTTGTCATTATAATATCCTGTCAAAAATCCTTGTATTTACATTTTTACAATGTTGGCAATACTTAGACGGTAAAATAGGTTGTTTCTTGAACTGTGTAAGCAAAAAAAGACCTCAAGGTGTATCATTTTAATTTCCCATTAATGTTACGCAAAATGTACGACTGAATTTTGAATTCGGTTCATTTGTAATTTTAGCTACAACTCAGTTTTGATTTAATTAATTTTAGCGAGCATTTACTTACATATATTATCACCCATATTCTAAGACGTTCCTCCAAAACATACTCGACTCAGGATTGCCTCGAAAACATCTTCAAAATTGTATTCTTGGTCGCAAACTTTGAGGTTCCTCGACTGAGGGGTCCTCAATGAGTCGAGGTAGAGTGGAGTCATTACGTAATAATTTTGTTTATCTGCATCGCGCAAATAACGCCGCGATAAATAGTTGTAAGATTATCGTAAGCATATTCGATAAAGTCTTCAAAATTCATTTTTGTTACATACGAATTTTGACACTTCCTTCTTTAAGGTAGGTTCCGAGGTACCTTGAGTTTGACAGATGATTCCTTACCTCGACTGAGGAAAAATCTCGAGTCGAGGACGTTTATGTCAACTATAACCCGATGAAAAAAAAAACGGCTGAGTTGAGGTGGAGTCAAGTCGAGTATGTTTTGGAGGAACGTCTTAGAATATGGGTGTAAGTTCCAGATTTGTGCCAACACGCATGATAATGTCATTGTAGACGAATTTATTAATTTTATTTGGGTAATACCATATAAATTTTATGCAATTTATTGTGACAGTTGTCACGTATGACATAACAAGTTGCTATGGCCCAAATAGCATCGTTGGGACGTTGTTGTCCGACTTTCTATACTAAGCTTGGGGATTGATTCCAGTTTATAGACAGTATTCAGAATTATTGGACGTAGAAATTTTACAGACATAACCAAAGTCTTTCTTAAATTATTACAGAAAAAAATATTAAAATCGGTCCAGATTTGAAGAAGGAAACAGGGAAATACGAAAGTACGATTTCGCTAATATTGCACAGGAGAGTGCAGAGCACAATCAGTCCGAGATGCAGGTGTCTCTTTCGCGCTTAATTGGGAAGGTTTGCGGGAGGGGTGGGACGGAAATAGATCGCTTATAAACCTATTCAAATTATTAATATTTTGCAGACCGCGTTTCCTCTTAACTGCCTCGTTGGTCTAGTGGTCGCAAACGTGACCGTTGAGCATGAGGCCCTGGGTTCGATCCCCAGGTCGGACAAAGTGTTATCGGGTTTTTCAATTAAGAATTTTTCAGTAGCAACCCGGTATCTGGATTTGTGCCCGGTTAACGGCAATAGGCTCGCCCCCTACTAAATGGGACGTAAACATAACTGGCGAAACGAGGGTGTACTAAAACACCTCTGCCGTACCCTTCGGGGAACACAAGGCGTGATGTTATCAAGCGCGGATCCACCGTTGTGGGCACGATGGGCATGCCCACAGCCATAATAGATTTGTGACGTCACACTTTCACGGTCTATTGAGGTCGATAGTAGTAGAGTTTATGTGACATGACTGTGATGTGTAATTTTCATGAGCGAACAAACTAACATTTTACAGGTTTATTAATTTACTAGTGTTCACCCCACGGCTTTGCCCACATGGAACTATACACTGTACAAAATCGTGGTCAGGACGTCATATATTTTGTAAACATCTCCTTTGTAGGAACGCACTATATCGATCATGAGCGAGTTCATACTCCGACTCGCACTTGGCCGAGTTTCGGGTGGCTGTGACCACAAACTTTTTTGAGGGCTGGATCCGCGCCTGGATGTTATGTTATGTTAATAGTTAGGTACCTACCTATTTATTAAAGTACTAACCCTAAGGAAAAAACTGATACCACACTAACTACTACCACAGTGATTAATCAAACCACAATTATAATAAATTATAAACGTAGGTACTGGGTTTTTGAATATATTTTAAAACAATAAGTAGGCGATTATGTGGTTTTGATGAATAGGCATATCATTAAGGTATCGTAGGTTACCGCGTAGCTAGTGCGTACAACATGAACATTGAAAATAAATATTAAAAATATGATTTTAAAGTTCCCTTTAAAAACTGCTTATTTTGGGTCCATACACAAAACTGCGATGCGATGTCGCACCGTGAAATATACGAGCTCGCACGATGCATCGCAAGAACTTACGAATTGATTCGCGTAATAGATTTTTCCTATATCTTCTTATCAGTAACAGCAGTGCGCAAATCTTTTTACGCAAATTCATTCTACCTAGTATAAAATACGTTCTATACGGTTGACGATTGTCGAGGTATTGGTCACCCGAACCTTGGAAGGATCGAATTCTTGCCTTGCGAAGCCTTGCCGCACAAAATCGCATCGCGCCGATTCGCAGTTTTGTGTACAAGCCCTTTATCCGCTGTTTTGCCAAAAACATCCAAACCTTACAACAAGTGGCCCATAACCTTTATGTACAGTTAGGTAGGTATAACCTTAAACTGTTCTACCTAGCTTTTTCCCAACTATGTTAAGGTTAGCTTCCAGTCAAACCAGATGCGGCTAAATACCAGTATTTTACACGGAGTGACTGCCAGCAGACCTCCGCAATCCAGTTACAGGGCAATGCCGATATCCTAACATTATCTAAACACCGCCGTCCCCCATGTCATCAAAACTAAGCTAAGCAACCTCACTCCCTTTCGTGCTTACATTGCTCCGTTAACTTTATTATTTTTACTAAAGTACTTCTGGTGCATCCACGTCTGTCAGCCCCGCTACCAACCTCGTTGACAGGCTAACCTTCGCATGAGCTATTCACGTCAATGACACAAGAGCAGATATTCATTTTTTTTTAAATTCTTTGTCGTATTCGCGTTTGGCCCTAGTTTCACCTGACGGTAAGCACAGACAGGGTCTAAGATGAAGCACACGAATCCAAGTAGCAAAGATATAGAGGGACTCCCTTATAGGGACTGATGCATGCGTGCCGTCAGTTAGGACAGATCAACTCAAACCTGGTGTGGCACTTTCCTATAAAGGCCATTTCAGACGTTGCCCTACATTTTTACACTCACATAGTTTTTATACCACAATGTTTGGACTTTAAAAGAGACCTTGATCTTTGAGTTAGTTTCGGCTTTTCTTCTCAGAGCTAGTCAGATAGGAAATGCCGGCGCCATCTAGTCTTGAAAAAATATATTATAAAGACTTGTAAAAGTGTGTGTAACACATTTATTTACAGAAATAAAAATAATTTATCATTTATAATTTACCCCTCTGGCCCACACGAGGACATACATGTGGGGGTGGAAGCTAACCAAGCGGACTTTATAGACCCTACCATCAACCGTGTTAGTATGTACATACTCACCGACGGCGCACCCCGTTGTTTTAAGGGCACGAAAAGCTTGTCTTCCAGCCTGAAGAAAACCGATACTTGGGTCTGAGGAATCGGGTACGTCATCGTCGGCTGGCTGAAGATGGCCTGCAATGCAATTAATTTCTTTTGAACATAACATCACGCCTTGTACTCTCTGAAGGGTTCGGCAGAGGTTTCTTTTTAGTGCGCCCTCGTTTCGCCAGTTAGGTTTTAGTCGCATGTAATAGGGGGCGAGCCTATTGCTATCAACCGGGCACAAATCCAAGCTCCAGTCTGCTACTGAGGAATTCCACACGGATAAACCCAATTACACTTTGCCCGACCTAGGGGTCGAACCCAGGACCTCACGATCAGCAGTCGCGCTTGCCACCACTAGACCAACGAGGCATCAATCCAGAGGATTTTGGATTGAGATTAGATATGGGTTTTGGCCGTTAGTAATATTTTACGACAGCCACAGAGGGGTGACCACATTCTGTTCTACGCCGGGTAACACACATAGCTTATTGGTCCAAACCTCAAAATAGTAATAACGAGTCACTTCACTCTTAGATCCTCCCAAGTACTTGACGACGTACATAAAGGTCTCCCCAAGCTTCCAATCATGTTCAATAGTGTTGTTAATGAACTTTTCTGTGGTTATCGCGTACGGAGGTCTAATGGTATTCAGGGAAACCTTGGGGTTGAACGCGAAATCACGACTATCTGTAATTAGTTTAAAAGGTCATACGTCATGGTATTTGACTGTTTCTCTAAAATTCTGTGTAAAAGTAAGAAATTCGTCCTAAATTGGAATGGACTTGCAGTCCTATGAGCCCTAACTTTTGCCCAGAACTTGTATAAGATTGACGGACGATTAACTGAAGATACTGGATATCATATCTGATTGATAACTATTACGTCGTTTACACTCTGCAAAGTAATAGGATTTATGGTGATCGTGAACGCAGTTACCATCCTTACCTAGATGCTATTCCACCAATTCGCACTAAGCGCTTCCAAACATCCTTCACAGTGCGCACGGCAAAAGAGTGGAACACATTACCAGCGTCTGTGTTTCCGAACGCATACAACCCGAATCTCTTCAAAGTTAGAGTGAACAGGCCCTTTCTGGGTAAGCTCACTCCATCGTAGACTGTCTCTGTCACCTTTAACCTAGACTAGAGTCAAAAGCAAACCCAACACAAAAAGAAATACCCAGTGCGAGAAGATTATTAGTGGAGAACGCAATTGTGATAGTACCTTACAAGGTTTTCCACCAGGAAAGCTACTTATGCGATTTTTTACATTATTGATAGTCCAAACCGTGGTCCGGTACTCACGGGCTAGCTGTCTTAAAGTTTGGCGTTCTCCCAACTTCTCCTTCGCCCGATTTAATATTAAGACCACGGTGTCTACGGCCTGTTCTTCATAGGAGTTTAATTCAGTAATATTCATGTCTGGACTTTTTCAATTGAATTATTACTACAATAATGTTGACAAAAGATTTGTCTATGTCACGTCATAGTGACGTAATTTTTTCTTCTAAAAATAATGTGTACTGAGATGATTTTCAGTTAGGCTTTTGTTGATTGAAACTTCTTGTTCCATTTTGCATTTAGTAAATCAAAAGCTCCAAAGTCTGACAAACAGTCTAACCTTAGGATATCGGCATTGCCCAGTAACTGGGTTGCGGATGTCTGATGGCAGTCGCTCCGTGTAAAATACTGGTATTCAACCGCATCTGGTTAGAGTAAAAGCTGAACCCTTACAAAAAGGGTAGGCAGAACACTGGGGGTCAATTCTTGAAACATTTTGAAAATGTTCAATTGTGTTTTGATTTGAATTTGGTTTCTTTATTGAATGATGAACTTTAAATGTAGCCAAGATACTGCCATCATCTTGTCCATCTATTCATTTAAATACAAACTTGATAAATGCTGCTGTGTGTCTGTGAAGCTGGGTTTCTACTTTATCTAGCGAACAAACATATGCTTTATACGTGTTTTTGTTCGGAACGTCGATGGTCGGATGTTTTCGACACCGAAAAACCCTTGGAGCGCGCGGCGACACCTTTTAAATTGTTTAAACACTAGAATCAAACATCGAACAAATGATCACTCGCGAACATAAAACGGTCACTGCGAACGAATCTGTTCCCGCCCGTCGCGACGTCCCGTCGCCACCGCCGCCGTCACCGTGCTCACCCGCCGTTGCGGAGCCGGTCGTCTCTTCAAACTCTACAGTCACACCGTTAATGCAGCCCTCATCAAGCTGTCTTTCTCCTAGTCCCGCCAGAAACGCCCTAAGCCGAGCTCCGAGTCCTATTAGGGGTCGCCCTTAGTGCTGTTGTTGCTAGTAGTATGTTAGATAGTAGCTTAGGTTAAGTATTTTACTTCGTCCCCATTGGTTGGAGACCCTTCAGGTCTCGCCAATAACTGCCCGGTTACGTAGAAACGGTGCGCAAGGAACATCTACAAACAGTTCAATAGAAAAAAAATGTTCGCTCGTCCTTGGCGTTTCCATTTGATGCGGGAGCGAGGTTATGATTGTTCAGAACACTTCAGAACACGGAGCTGTAGGAAAACCAGTGACGTCATTGGTTACCTCTGTTACACTTCCGGTAAAATTTATTGTTAATTCAATGGTGACGACACGTTTGGCGCTGTGGCTTAGCAATTGGCTTTCTGCGCTACAGGTCGCAGGTTCGATACCCGCTCGGAACAAATATTTGTATGGCCTACAGATAGTTGTTTCGGGTCTGTGTGCTTTTGCTTCTCTCTGAGTTTGTTTCGGCTTTTCTTCTCAGAGCTAGTCAGAAAGGAAATGTCGGCGCCATCTAGTCTTAAAAAAAACATTACATTGACTTGTAAAAGTGTCTGTAACAGAATTATTTACAGAAATAAAAATCATTTATCATTTATCAAACACTAGCGACCCGCCCCGGCTTCCCACGGGTGCAGTGTAGATACTAGTGTAGGGCATATAAACCTTCCCCTTGAATCAATCTATCTATTGCTGACAACTGCATTAAAATCCGTTACGTAGTTTAAAAGATCTAAGCGTATAGATAGCGGAAGCGACTTTGTTTTAAACTATGTAAAGATGCAAGATTATGTGAATGTAAACGTACCCACGATACAAGAGAAATGCAAGTGGGGGATGTAATTAAAAAAAAAATTGATGTGTAACATCTTATGCGGCTGTACGGATTAGAGCGGCTGCTGCGTGGCGACGCTCGCGATGGCAGACAAACGACGGCAGACCTTCGTAACTCATCGGTTCTCTTCGGTTTTATTCGACCAGTATCTTTTTTAAAAAATGTGTTTCTATGTTTCACAGCCAAAGTTCCCAAAAAGGCTTCCTTTTTTTAAATTGGCTAGTTTACATGTAGGTACATTAGAAAAGTCAAAATAGGCGCAGTGTTCCAAATACATAAATCTACCATACACTGTACATTTCCATATACAAGGTTAGTCGGAGAGGGGGTACTAAGCCAAAATGATGTTAAAGTACCCATAGTAATGGATAACTTTTGTTCTACAACTTTCCCTAAAAGTTAATAGTTCAAGAGAAATAGCTGTTCAAAGATTTCATAAAAAATACGCGCAATTCTATTTATCCTCAGCTATGATCAGACGTGTTTACATTTTACGTCATATTTGGGGTCGCGGATTAGAAATTCCATTTTCTGAATTCTTAACTAAAGCAGGGATGAAGAATTTTTGAAAAAACTAATACAGAAATAATTTTTCATGGAAAAGAAATTAATCATTATCATCCTCCTGCCCTTATCCCAACTTATTTGTGGTCGGCGCAGTATGTCTTCTTCTTCCATACATCTCTATCAGCTGTCAATTCAGTAGTCACCCCCTTTCTACCCATATCATCTTTCACACTATCCATCCATCGCTTCTTTGGTCTTCCTTTACTCTTATAACCATCTACATTCATACTCAATACTTTCCTCACGACATGTTCCTCGTTCCTCCGCATCACATGCCCATACCATGACAACCGGTTTCCACACAACTTCTCAGTCACCGGCGCCACTTTCAGGCTTCCTCTTACATACTCATTTCTAATTCTATCCATTCGCGTAATACAGATGGAGTGGAAAAGAAATTAATCGAATTTTTAATATTTAACACTTTCTTTATAACAATCATCAGTGATACATTAAGTAGCCCGCGGCTTAGTACCCCCTTTCCGACTAATCTTGTATGTACATAACTCAATGTAGGTATTTCCTGGTTCATAAATGCGTCAATAGCTAATTAATTCATAAACCAATTAATGTACCCAATTATTAATATTATGGACACACGAGTGACTTTTCCTGTTATTGTTAAACAGCTGTTTCTGACTTTCTGTAGTAATAAGACTAAGCTAAGCTAAGCTACCACGTAGTATAATGTTCTGCCTAGCGTTTTCCCAACTATGTCGGGTTCAGTTTCCAGTCGAACCAGATGCGGCTGAATACCAGTATTTTACACGGAGCGACTGCCATCAGATCTCCGCAACCCAGTTACAGAGCAATGCCGCCCAATACAAAGGAAAAAATGAGAAAACAGTGAATTTTTACGATTTGAATTTTTTTTAAGCAATCGATTTTTATTATAGCGCCTTTGGAAATTATAATAGCAACAAACTTTTTCTTTCGCATAAGAATAGGTTCCATGATTCCATGATGAAATGTCGCTTTTATCGTTTTATATACCAGATTATATGATTCAAGTGGGAAATAAAAATATACCTAACAGGCAAATGATAAGAAAAATAAAGGGGGGGACTTTGTATTTCTAACGTTTAAGAAAATGTAAAAAATAGCACAAAAAAGAAAACTATATAGCGTAAACGTTTTACAGAATACTTTTGAATGATGAATAATAATAATTTAGTTACAAAAAGTAATGATATCCCATCAAAAACATAAATGTGAAAATGGGAGCCAAGTTCAATAATAAGAATATGCGTGGTTGTTGACTTCGCCGACAAAAGAATTGAGATCTAAACGGGTGCCAAGTTCTGTAGATAATCCTGAAATTTATTTACACAAAGCAGATAACTTAGGATAAATGGAAGCTCAAGATTTGACTAAACTTATCGGCGAAATGAGGGTGGTACTATACACCTCTGCCCATCACTTCGGGGAATACAGGCGTTGTTATGCCATGCTTTATTGCTATATTACTCATATGTACTATAGTTTGAATACTACAGATGTACGCTTCTATTATTTATTTACTACCTTTGCTTAACTTCGGGGAAGTCGGTTATGTTATAACTACGCGTGTCCCAAGCGCCACTATTAAAGTGAGTCAGGCTTCGGCGCGAGCGCACCGACCGTTGTACCTATATAATTTATGTGCGTCAGCGCGAAAGTAAATACTATGTTATGAGTCACGATGGCTTCCCAAGAATGTTGGTTGTATTCGTGAATGTGAATGCCTTTGATATTTATTCAACTTACCTATATACTTTTGCAACTATATGTAGGTACAGTCGCGGAATGAAAATGTTATACACGTTAAGGTCTATTTTTGCTTGCACAGTGCAAGAAATGAACTATTTTACCGACTACGCTTTGCCAACATTATAGAAAAGAAAATACTAGTATTTTTTGACAAAACATTATGGTGACATGGTGACAGACATGTAATGCCAATCTATTTAATCATCGATTTGATTAATGTCATGGTTTTTACGACAAACCTCCTTAAACCAAATCAAAGACATTACATGGCACTAATACGTCATAATGGAGACAAAAGGCAATTTTGATCTTTGTTATCCAAAAATTAAACATAATTTTTTTCCATGCATTGGTCTTTTCTGTTGAACAATTTGAAAAGGTAACATGTGCCCGCGAAGTGGGAAAGGAATGAACTTGAAAACTGACAAACCTTTTCATTCCCCTAGTGTACAATCTTGTTTGATTTGCGACACACCGATTGTAAATGTAAGATTGTATTAACTATGTTGATTTTTAAACGACTGATCAGTAGTTGGGTTTCCAACGTTAAACACATCATGAAAAATTGACATGTTGACATTATACAGGTGCTCCAACAATGGAATTAAAACAGGCATCGCTCTGACATCGCCTACACTCCTGACACCCTGTATATAAAATTGCTGTTAACATATACAGGGTACTCCATATGAGGGGCTCATGGCTAATTACCAACCGCACGGATCGTACGATTTGCGAGTTTAAGCTGTGCTTGCCGCGGTCAGTCTGTGGATGGATGACCGTTCGTTACACATCGAGACTCCTTCGTGCCTCGGAGAGCACGTTAAATAGTCGGTCCCGGGTGTCTTACGAAACTAAGACAGTTGTTACGGGAAGACAGAAGCCCAAACGTCTGACAACCGGTCTAACCTTAGGATATCGACATTGCCCAGTAACTGGGTTGCGGAGGTCCGATGGCAGCCCCTCCGTGTAAAATACTAGTATTCAGCCGTATCTGATTAGACTGGAACCTGTCTCCAACGTAGCTGGAGAAACCGTAGGCTGGGGGAACATATACAGGGTACTTCAAAAGTACACTTAAAATTGACGTCGCTCAGTGGATCGTCCCCATACAAGAGGTTGGACATAGAACAAAAAATTGAAACCTTATTTAAATTTTAAAAAATTCAGTTGCACTTCTCTATTAAAGAACAACAAAAATTGTTACTACGCTTTTTTTATTTGACCAGCACTTTAGGAGCGACTCGCTGAACACTGTTATTTTTGTATGGAAACGAACACAAAAATGTCTGTATCTCATCATTCCCTCCTTGTTTCTATTTGCGGTTTTCACTGCTTTTATTAAACCATTTTGTGCCACATTTTCTTCAAGGACATATGGTGCCCCCAGAGTACCCCTTCCGAGATATTTTGCCTATAGTAACTATCTTTGTTATTGTATTCCTGGTGGAATGGAGGTACATTAAGTATACTATTACTGAGAATCACTCTTAAGGAACTACGTAGTGATGAGTAATTCTCAGTAATAAGTATACTTAATGTATCTCCATTCCATCAGTAATACAATAACAAAGATAGTTCCTATAGGTAAAATATCTCGGAAGGGGCATCATGTGTCCTTGAAGAAAATGTGGCATAAAATGGGTAAATAACAGTAGTGAAAACCGCAAATCGAAACAAGGAGGGATTCGTGAGATACAGACATTTTTGTGTTCGTTTCCATACAAAAATAACAGTTTTCATCGAATCGTTCCTAAAGTGCTGGTCAAATAAAAAAAGCGTAGTAACAATTTTTGTTGTTCTTTAATAGAGGAATGCAACTGTATTTTTCTTTTTTAAATTAAATAGTTTTCAATTTTTGATTCTATGTCCAACTTCTTGTATGGGGACGATCCACTGTGCGTCGCTCCGTCACCCTGTATATACTATCACTGTAACTGTGTGCCTTTCATGTTTGCGGGTATGTATAAAGAGTACGAGGCATTATAGAAAAGGACGCCAGAATTGAAAATGGGGCGAGTTTTTGTTCTAGCGTACTCTTTCTAAACGTAAGTAGAGTAACTATTACCTACTGTTATCATTATTAATGTTTGTACGGACACCGTTTAACAAATAAACAATATTTTTATGTATACAAGATGAAGATAATTTATTGACTTTTAAATCACGTCAAGTTCAAAGATTGCAAATTAATGTTGGCCTTTGACCCGTTTTACTCTATTGATTAATAAAACAAAATAATTCACTCTTCTGAAAATATTTGCACTAACACCGTATGAAATGTACTTATACAAATCAAATAAATAGTTAAACACATTATTGGTTAATTATTAATGTTGCTTTAGTTGTTTATATTACATAGATGACTCAGAAATAACACATGACGCATTTTAGCTCCCCGAGTGTATTGCGCGGCTAGCGCTAGCCGCGTGGTCATTTAACACGGGGCGCTAAAATGCCTCACGTTAAGAATACATGTTTACTTCTTGTTTTTTTTATTGAATCCAAAAGTATCCCGTTCAGGGTTAATCTATGTCAGCAGTACATCACGAGGTTTGAAGTAATTACATGATTTCGTTTACACCCTGTATATAATAATGGAAAGAGCATTACTAAACTTAATTTCACAGTCCAGTAATCTGTTCTGCCAAACCATTTCCATAATTTTGAAAAAACAACCAAAATTCCTCTTCATAACATTCTTAATGCATGTTGTGATCTGTGGTCTCTAGTCTTACCAAAGGCGGATTTTTTTATTTTATTTTTCACTACATGAGGGCCACGACTTTGGTCCTCAATACCAGCACCCATTTGGTAGGTTAGAAATCACGCAATAATAAATATCATACAGAAAAAGAGCCGAAATATCTCCATTAACTACCTCTTTAGTTTAGTGGTGGCAAGCGCAACTGCTGATCGTGAGGTCCTGGGTTCGATTTCCAGGTCGGGCAAAATGTTATTCAGTTTCCCCTTGCGGAATTCCTCAGCAGCAGCCCGGAGTTTGGATTCGTGCCCGGTTGATGACAATAGGCTCGCCCCCTTCTACATGGGAATTAAACATAACGGCGAAGTGAGGGTGTTACTATTCACCTCTGCCGAAACCTTCGGGGAATACAGGCGTGATGTTATGTTATATCTCCATTAAACTCTATTATTGATAACACAGAACTATCACCGACTGTATTACGCAAGTAAGGCCGCGGTACTCGCCGTATCTTAGAGCCGGAACTCTTCCATACACTCATACAAATCATACATTCATACACACACAACTCATACACTCATACAATGACCCACAAACTGACATAACGCTCCACGGTTCTTATATATATTCACTTCATATAGGTATTCACTTCGCTCACGTGAATGAATCATTTGAGATATTGTGTTGGTTTCATTGATGTAATGTATGTACTAGATGTGATATATGTATGAAACTTGTTTGATTGTATTGTATTTGATTTATGCAGTAAAGATCATGGAAAATCTATATCTATGGTACAGACAGATTTTTGTCATTTTTTTTAGTAAGAAATATTGCATTTGATGATTTGTTAAAAATCTAGCCGGGAATAGAACCAATACAAACGAGAAAAAATATAACATAACATCACGCCTGTATTCCCCGAAGGGTTTGGCAGAGGTGTATAGTAACACCCTCATTTCGCCATTATGTTTTAAGTCCCATGTAATAGGGGGCGAGGCTATTGCCATCAACCGGGCATAAATCCAAACTCCAGGCTGCTATTGAGAAATTTCACACGGAAAAACCCAATTACACACTTTGACCGACCTGGGGATGGAACCCAGGACCTCATCGATCAACAGTCGTGCTTGCCACCACTAGACCAACGAGGCAGTTATTCATCCTGTGAATAATGTGAATTAGTAAAACAGTAACCTAACCTATTCTTCTATTGGTGATTCTGAAGTGCAATTCTGAAGCGATAATTAATTTTGGTCCGACTCAACGTACTTCCAAATTATTTTTATTATAATATTATCATGGCTGACATTTTTATCACAAAAAAAAAATGTTAAATACATTAAAATGGAATGAAATGCTACCTTTGTCAATTGATTTTTAAAACAGTTTTGTAATAACATACTCGTTTCAAGGAATCGAAAAAAAGATTGTAATATCAGAAAGAATATTTTAAAAACTGGTCTGAGGTCGA
Source organism: Amphipyra berbera (assembly GCA_910594945.2). NCBI lineage: Eukaryota > Metazoa > Arthropoda > Insecta > Lepidoptera > Noctuidae > Amphipyra > Amphipyra berbera. The sequence goes on from OU343138.1 coordinate 15,775,726, forward strand.
CTAAACAGGTTTCCTACAAGAATAAGCATTATTGACACCAACGACCCCAATATAAGTAAAAGAAACAAGAAGGGATCAAAATTAATTCGCGTTATAAAAAGTTGTTAACCTCTGAGTGAAGGAAATAACTTTAAAAGACGCAGCAATCTTGATCCTTTTTTTTACTTTCTTTGTAGTATTTATTGTACCTAGCCGTTTAAGATAACTAAATACAGAACACTCTTCTGAAAAAGTAAAAAACAAGTAGATTTAATTTCTTTTTTTTTAACGTGGCTTTATTGTCATGTCTGCCCCCACTCTAGAGGAGGCAGCGGATAACTTCGGACTCTTACCGATTAAAACCACCACAGTGTTACTCCGAGGGCCTATAGCCGGGATCGCAGGCTTGGCTAGTGCATTCACCGCAACCAACCCTTCTGACCCGGTTCCAATAGATAGAACTAGCAATATATCAAAAGCCTGTCTGACCTACTGTATTACCGTCAGCAAAAAATTATAAAATCGGTCCCAAAAAAAACATATACATAGTAACTGATTCCCATGCTCCAATTTCCATCTCACTCTAAACCAGTCTACCCATTGACCTTTAAGAACAATGCCACATCCAGTCGCGATATATCATTGAACACACGTTCAGTGTTGCGCACTCGCAGTCGACTGTCAGTCGGCGCCATATCTCAACTTAGAACACTTGAGAATTAAGAGCGCAACTTAAAAAATACTTCGAACATGTTTAAAAATTTAATTTAAATAAATAAATCCTTTTTTTAAATATTTTTGAATTTGGAACTGTTTCGTTGTCTGTGCCAGTGACTTTTTTTTGCGAAAATGGGTGCGTTTGAGTGTATAAGTGCAAATAAAATAACGCCGACAGAAAGTACTGAAGTTTTTACGATTAGCGTGTCTTCAAATGCAACTCTCAATGAAAACGTAAGTTATTATACATTGTATAATAATATGTTATTACCTATGTTTAATATCTAATACTGAATTGTTATATAGATAAGATAAAGTTTATCTAACTTCATTGTCCTTGTGACAATGGCTAGCGGCTAAGGGATTTCAAGTATCTCGAGTTTGATTCCTAGGTTAGAAAAACTAGATTTTTCTGACAGAAAATAATAATAGAGAAAGGCGGTAAATGACGGTTATTGGTCTCGAGTAATTGAAGTCGTAAAATCAACATTATTTATTAACTTTCATTGAAAGATATTGCTTGGTTATGACTAACAGTAGTCGTGAAACGTAGTACTTACCTATGTAGTAGACAATACCTACTTATAGTAATAACTTTCTATTTACTTTAGCGTAAAGATAATATCTTCAATATGAGTATAATTTTCCTCATACATCACTCAACACATAAATGCAATTATTAGAGGTCAAGTTGTTATAACATAATTTAAGACAAGTTCTATATCGACGCTCGGCAGTGAAAACCACGTAAAACAAATACTCTTCAAAAATGTTTTATTTGCTCTTTAGATTGATAAACTCGTCATACACGTACTAGTTCAACAAACTTTCAATCCAAATACTTCTAAGGTATCTATGACGTACGATGACAAACTTGTATTAACATTTGATCGGCCATTTTTTTGCAGGAGACAGTTATTTCTATCTCTTTTAAAAATTTGTATTTTACACATACGTGGTTTTCACTGCCGACCATCGATGTATGGTGTAGTATTTATAATACATAAATTATGTAAGTGGACATGTGATGAGGAGGGATGAAACACATCACACATGTGACTAAGGGAGTGATGAATATGGATGTTGATGGACGGCTTGTGTAAGGGAGGATATGAAAGTTAAGGGAGTAAATCATAATGAGATGGCTGACAGGGAAGAATGGAAGAGGAAAACATATTGCGCCGACCCCAAGTAACTTGGGACCAGGGCAGGAAGAAAAAGAATCTAAAAACATTAAAAAAACATTATTAGCCCATTACTGTCGGCACGGGACTCTTCTCAGAATGAGAAGGGTTTAGGCCTTAGTCCACCACTCTGGCCTGGTGCGGGTTGAACTACACACACTATCGAGAACTTTATGGAGCCCTCTCAGATGTGCAGATTTCCTCACGATGGTTTTCCTTCACCGTTTTTAAACAAGTGATAATTACCTAATACAATACGCACATGAATCCGAAAAGTCAGAGGTGCGTATCTTGGGTTAGAATTCTAGACCTATGACTTGGCAGTCCGACGGTCACAGCACTAGGCTATCACTGCTAGTCCCTACAGTTGTAAAACGTATCCCGGATGGAGAACATTTTCCGGTTCTCAATTTCTCCAGGATAGAAGCTGAAGCTGGTATCATAGCTAGTACAAAATCTATACTAATATTATAAAGCTGAAGAGTTTGTTTGTTTGAACGCGCTAATCTCAAGAACTTAGTGGTTGGAATTGAAAAAATATTTTTGTGTTGGATATTCCATTTATCGAGGTAAGTTATAGGCTATATAACATCACGCTACGACCAATAGGAGCGGAGCATAAATGAAAAATGTTGCAAAAACGAGAAAAATGTCCGTGCGAAGCCGGGACGGGCCTCTAGTAATATCATAAAGACTGTTATTGTATGGTAGGCTATAATAGGTTGTACAATATCCTTGAACGATTGTGCTCTTTGCACTCAATTCATTTTGCTACATCATACTCGCCATGTTGGCAGCACTGCCGTTTCCAAACCTGATTATCCGGTTCTGACGTCATTTATTGAGAATTCAGACATCGAACGTCGTCCGGTTTTCGACTGGGAATGCAGAGTTCTGAGAATGGCGCAGTTCTCAATGAATAAAAAATAATAAATGGTGGCCTTTTTGCTTTATAGCAAAAGGCCCCGGTAAAGGTAGCAGTAATAGCCTAGCGGTTAAACGCTTGCCTTCCATGCAGGAGGGTCTGAGTTCGATCCCGGCCTGTACCTCTGAATTTCGAATTCATGTACGGAGCATTTATTATCACTTGCGTTAGCGGTGAAGGAAAAACATCGTGAGGAAACTTGCACACCTGAGAGGGCTCCATAAAGTTCTCGATGGTGTGTGCAGTCTGCCAACTCGCACTAGGCCAGCGTGGTGGACTAAGGCCTGCACCATTTTCATTCTGAAAATAGGCCCGTGCCCAGCAGTGAGGCCTCTTAAGGGCTCATTGTACATATCATTATGAACAACTTTTCCTATGAGACTAATCAAGAAATCGCGAAAAGAAAACAGCTGTGCCCTACATTTTGTCTAGTTATGCGAACATAAATGTATCGACCAGCAGATTTATTTTATACATAATGTGTGTGATTATGTTATATTTTTGTATATGTGTATGTTTTGCCTTTTATACTTACATAAAAACATTTTAACAAAAATAAAACCGACTTCAACAATACGAAAAAGTAATAAAATAATTACCTACCATATTATAAAAGTAACAGATTCAGAAGCCGGTGCTAATAAAAAAAACATACAGACGAATTGAGAACCTCCTCCTTTTTTGGAAGTCGGTTAAAAAAGTAGCGAAGGTTTCCAAATAAACAGATAGATTACGTATCTTATCAAAATCACTAAAGATAAAAGCGACTATCAAAAACTTGAAAGTTGACAACCCTGGATGTTGATAAAACTTGGAACATAGCTTACTCTGCAAAGCCGTGTACTTCTTCTTTTCGTGTGGTTAGTGACTAACCTGGTGTCAGAGTTAATTCCGCTCATGGGCCTCTGACCTGGCTCCACATGCCGTCGGGAATTATCTCTCAGGCATGCCGGTTTCCTCACGATGTTTTCCTTCACCGTTTTTAAGCAAGTGATAACTATACAATACGCACATGAATCCGAAAAGTCACAGGTGCGTGCCTTGGGATCGAACTCGGGATTATGACTTGGCAGTACGATGTTCACACCATTAGGCTATCACTGCTAAGGCGTGTACTAATCCAACTATTTGAATTTCCTTCAAAAGGTAAATAAACCATTGATTGCGAATCATGCATTTTGCTTAAAGAACTCATTAAAAATACACGTTACTGTAACACCTCGGTCATGAATCGATATAAACGTTTTCAATCAACACACCGTTCTATAGTAGTGATACCCTAGTGGTGTGACCGTCAGACTGCCAAGTCATAGGACTCGAGTTCGATCCCAAGGCACGCCCCCCTGACTTTTCGGATTCATGTGCGTATTGTATAATTATCACTTGCTTAAAAACGGTGAAGGAAAATATTGTGAGGAAACCCGCCTGAGAGATATTTCTCGACGGCATTTGAAGCCAAGTCAGAGGCCCATGGGCGGCATAAACTCTGACACCAGGTTAGTCACTAACCACACGAAAAGAAGGAGACTGTTGGATATCGATACACACACTACCCAGTTTTAAGAACAACAATCTTCGTAATTGAAATTCGAAAGTGCGCAGGTTACGCACTGGTTACGACAAAATGTCTGTTTGTGTGTGTCTGTGTCTGACGAGGGTTCTCCGTGAATAGAGTTGCCATCTCTAAAATTTGCCAACCAGGACAAGATGCGTGAAAACCCCGGATATTAAAGCCCAGAACCCGGACATGTCAACAGGTTTTTATAAACAGGGTCAGTGTAATAAAAAACACGCGGCCCAAGACTGTTTTTAAACCCGAACTACAAATGAAGCCCCGCCCGCACGCTCCCCGGATGCCCTCTAAACTACAAATCCGCGGAAACCCGGACGGATGGCAACCCTATCCGTGAATCATAATTAATTATTCGCTGGCGTAATTTTTTTACCCTCTTAGGAGATAAATTTAGAAAAATCCTTGTTTAGATGCCTACGTTATAAAAGGTACCTACTGTCAAAATTTCAAGTTTCTAACCACATCGGTTTAGGCTGTGCGTTGATAGGTTAGTCATTGAGCCAGTTTCTCCTTTTATATAGTAACTAGCGACCCGCCCTGGCTTCGCGCGGGTGCAATGTAGATACTAATGTGGGGCATATAAACCTTCCTCTTGAATCACTCTATCTATTGCTGAAAACTGCATTAAAATCCATTGCGTAGTTTAAAAGATCTAAGCGTACAGACAGCGGGAGCGACTTTGTTTTATACTATGTAAAGATACGGATATAATGTTACATGAATATAGTAACATAATCAGCCCATTACTGTCCTATAGCTGGGCACGGGCCTCTTCTCAGAATGAGAAGGATCTAGACCTTAGTCTACCACGCTGGTCTGGTGAGGGTTGGCAGACTACACACACCATCGAGAATCTTAAGGAGGTGCATATGTGCAGGTTTCCTCACGATGTTTTTCTTTCACTGCTAACGCAAGTGATAATAAATGATCCGCACATGAATTTGAAATTCAGAGGTACAGGCTGGGATCGAACTCAGACCCTCCTGCATGGAAAACAAAGGTTCAACCGCTAGGCTAGCACTGGCTATTATTACTATGTTACACAGTGTAAAAATATTTCCTTTATCGTTTGGTAGAACGTGTCGGTATTTATTTAATAGTAAACTTCAAGTTTTTTTCTTGAAATAGATTATTATTATCTATTATTGTACTGCTCACACGTTATGCTCCCTTCATTAGCAGTCATTTGCAGTCCAGCGGTGGACATAGTAACCTTCAACAAACATAACATAACATCACGACTGTATTTCCCGAAGGGTTAGGCAGAGGTATATAGTAACACCCTCATTTCGCTGTAAGTCCCGTGTAATAGGGGGCGAGCCTTTTGCCATCAACCGGGCACAAATCCAACTCCGGGCTGCTACTGAGGAATTCCACACGGAAACCCAATAACACTTTGCCCGACCCAGGGATCGAACCCAGGACCTCTCGATCAGCAGTCTCGCTTGCCATTATTAGACCAATGAGGCAGTTATTCTTCTATGTGACTAGAATATTACGACATAAGTTATGCTCTTCGGCAATTCTCGTATTTCTGAATTTGCACGAACTATGCGATAGGTACTTATTCAGAATTGATCCAATGAGGATGAAGCCAGAGTTACACTTCTTCCTCCTAGCCTTTTTCCAACTTTGTTGGGGTCAGCTACCAGTCTAACCAGATCCGGATGAATACCAGTATTTTACATGGAGCGACTGCCATCAGACCTCCGCAATCCAGTTACTGGGCAATGCCGATATCATAAGGTTAGACCAGTTGTCAAGACTTTCAGGCTTCTGACTTCCCGTAACGACTGCCATCATCATCATCAGCCTATAATGTTCCCACTGCTGGGACACAGGCCTCCTCTCTGTGAGAGGGAATGGGCCGTAATCCACCACGCGGGCCCAGTGCGGGTTGGTAGATGTCACATGTCTTCGAATTTTTGGTTCTAGGACATGCCGGTTTCCTCACGATGTTTTCCTTCACCGTTACGACTGCCAACTGTATTCTTATGACACCCAGGACTGACTGTTTAACGTGCTCTCCGAGGCACGGAGGGGTCTCGATGACAAACGGTCACCTATCCACGGATTGATCCCGACCCAACCGCAGCTTAACTTCGCATATTGTATGATCGGCGCAGTTGTTAATGAGCCATGAGCCCAGAGCTATACATTACTAGCGACCCATCCCGGCTTCGCACGGGTGCAATGTAGATACTAATGTGGGGCATATAAATCTTTCTCTTGAATCACTCTATCTATTGCTGAAAACTGCATTAAAATCCGTTGCGTAGTTTAAAAGATCTAAGCGTACCTGAGACAGCGGGAGCGACTTTGTTTTATACTATGTACAGATTGTGGCGGAATCTTCCACGCCACATGCGAATGATGCGGACGATGGTCTAGCAGACTACAGCAACAATAATGACAACTCTCAAATATGACGTCATAAAATCGTGCGTCGCGATATATACAACTTCCCAAGATCAACCGTGGGGCAGACACACCGATAATTCAACCCTCATCAAGCTGTCTCCGTCCCAGTCCTCCCGCCAGCAACGCCTTAAACCGAGGTCCGAGTCCCACTAGGGGTCGCCCTTAGTGCTGTTATTGCTAGTAGTCATGATTTTAGTAGTATTAGTTAGCTTAGGTTAAGTATCTTACTCGTCCCTATTGGTTGGAGACCCTTTGGCTGCATGCACAGATAACGAAAGTCTACGTGAGCGACGATGTTGACGCCACGAAATGTTGCTATATTTAAATATTATATATCATACACTTTCACATGATTCTATTTAATGCGTATTTTATCTATTTTCTTATATTGAGTTTATTTATATCTTTTTACTTGCTGCACCGGTGGACGTCATCATGTCAACGCCGGCTGTCGCTGAAAACCAGCGCTGTGGCTCTGTCTCGCACGTGAGACACAGCATTATGCTGAGCGATGGCCGTTTTGCGCGGATGTGACGCATATTTTTCCCCAAGCTTATAGTCAGTTTTGTTACTTTTATTTTATTTTGTGCGTCATGTTGGCGCGAATAAATAACTCTTCTTCTTTTCTTCCTTCTTCTTCTTCTTTAAGTGTCGCCGAAACGGTCCGCAAGACCATCTACAAGCAGTCGAATGGGAAAAAAAAACAATCGTGGGGCAGTAGCCCGCCAGGCATAATACCCGCCTGGTTGGAGGAACACCATACCACGTTCGCCGATCGAGCGAACATTGGCGTGCATTGCATATAGACAATCATAAGATTTAATGAACTACTCCATCTTTAACTATTACTATAAATAAAATAAGCGTGTATGGCTATGATTTCTTTTGGTCAGAATCGTATTGAAATGGGCTTAAGCGTACAATTGAAAGGTGACATCGCTAGTGCCGCCTACCTAGTCCGTAAACCAATGTACGCCACTGCTCGTTTTTCCCGTTTTTGTAACTTTTTTCATTTATGCTCCGCTCCTATTGATCGTAGCGTGATGTTATACAAGGTTAGTCGGAAAGGGGGTACTAAGCGGAAAGGGTGTTAAAGTACCCATAATAAGGGATAACTTTTGTTCTACAACTTTCCCCAAAACTCGATAGTTTAAGAGAAATAGCTTATCAAAGATTTCATAAAAAATATGCTAAAATCTATCTGTCCATAGCTATGATCAGCTGTGTTTACTATTTAGGTCATATTTGGGGTCATGGATTAGAAACTTAATTTTCTGAATTCATAACTAAAGCAGGTACGATTTTTTTTTGAAAAAACTAAAATAATAATCTTTTTGCATGCAAATAAAAATTATCGAATTTTGAAATTTTGAAATTTTAACACTTGTTTTAAAATAGTCATCAGTGATACTTTAAGTGGGCCGCGGCTTAGTACCCCCTTTCCGACTAACCTTGTATAGCCTATAACTTTCCTCGATAAATGGACTATCCAACACAAAAATATTTTTCAAATCCAACCAGTAGTTTCTGAGATTAGCGCGTTCAAACAAACAAACAAACTCTTCAGCTTTATAATATTATAGTATAGATTAATTAAATGATAAATTGTAAGTCTACATTCTATTATTACAGTGCCCTATTTCCCTCACCACTGCAATGCTGATAATAAAATTTAAGTTCACATACATAGATTTTTTCACTAAAAATTCTCATGAATAATTTTATTGTCCTGATTCATAATTAGGTTTGTGAATAATTCAATTAAATAACCATATTATTGAGTTAGTCACTTCCTTATCTGGGTATAAATAGCTATTCATTTTACTGAACAATAAGTACTTGAGTAATAATTACTAATTCATTGTTAATTACTAACGCAGAACAGATTGAATGCCTATTTTTAACCTAGGGTTTTCCCGGCCTATAACTGTAGGGTCTGCATCACCGAGAACCTTATGGAGCCCTCTTTTGGTGTACAGGTTTCCTCACGATGTTTTCCCTTCACCGTTAATGCAAATTAATATGATCCGCACATGAATTCGAAAAGTCAGATGTACATGTCAGGTGTGGGTAAATCCTAGTGTTCACAACGGGAGACTACAATCCATCATTCTCAGCTACAATCGGAGTTGACTACAAATGTAAAGTCATGGACGTGAACGGTGGTAAAGTCAAGCTTGGTATTTGGGATACAGTGGGACAGGAGCGATACAGAACATTGACATCAAAATTTTACAAAGAAGCTCACGGTGCTATATTAGTTTACGATGTGTCAGAACCAAAGTCCCTAGCAAAACTGAATGAATGGGTCATGGAATTGCAAGTATACTCCACCAAGAAGAACATAGTCTGCTTAATTGTTGGCAATAAGATTGACAAGCATATAATTTTGGGACCCAGTGCATAATATCAGCAAGCACATTGGGTCACCCGCGCGACGGTGGCGCAACGAGTATTCTCAAGGAGGGATGATGTTAGGCGGGCGGCTTGTCATAAAACAATAAGTCAAGACCTCTAACAACATGGATTTATGAAATACATGTTGTGCCGACCACCCCTAGTGGGAAGGGTAGGAAGAGAAAATACATGAATTCGAAAAGTCTGATGTACGGGTCGGGGTCGAACTCAGACCCACCTGCATGGAAAGCAAGCGTACAACCGCTAGGCTGCACTGCTTACTGCATACAATAGCTAATAAAAACCATAGCCGTTTTTACCTAGAATAACTAATCAAAAAGAAAGTAATGATCGAGTATCGATTGAATTATTTATCGACAACGATAAAAACGGTATCTTATGACAGACAGCGATGAGAAGAAGATCGATTTATGATAATATTTTCCGTTCAACACGGTTTATCGTCTCAAGTGTCTCTTGTCGTTGGAAATCTCGAGTTTTTCATCATAAACAGCTATGGTATGTGATGTGTGGAATCGATCTTAACGTGTGAGCGACAGGTATGGGTGAAAAGTTATCAATTGCATTGATTCATTGACGAAGAAAAAGTTAGGCGTCCGTTTTTATGTGAAATGCATCTATGCGTGTCATTTAATGGAAGAATTTAGAAGAAACTGTTCTTTCCCTAGCTAGATCTGACAGATAGTATCTGTTTCATAACATGATGGTTCTCAACGACATTTCGAGCGTACTGGGTGAATATTCGAAATTTTTTAACATTATTTTAACAAATCATTCTTCTCCCGGGTTGTTAACGTTATAGTATTGTCAGATTGTTTTTATTCTTGTCTTATTGCTTGACGGCAGCGGTATAGTTTCAGTTTTCATTATAATAATTATAGTATTAAACATCTGCATTCTTAACTTTGGGATGATGCTAATGACGTTCTCAATTTTTGTTAATATTTTTCGAAGAATACCCCACTATACATATTCCAAAATGAACTGTGATATAATATAAACATAACGAAGCTCGTCAGTTAAAACCTCGTAAATAAAAAAAAAACAAAAGCGTTTTATTTGTTCTTTAGACTGATAAACTCGTCATACACGTACTAGTTCAACAAACTTTCAATTCAAATACTTCTAAGCTATCTATGACGTATGCTGACAAACTTGTATTAACATTTGATCGACCATTTTTTTAGTAGGAGACAGTTATTTCTCTCTTTAAAAAAATTGTATTTTACACATACGTGGTTTTCTCTGCTGACCGACGATAATCAATCCATTACTGTCATTCCAAGAAGAACATAGTCTGCTTAGTTGTTGGCAATAAGATTGACAAGCATATCATTTTGGGACCCAGTGCATAATATCAGCAAGCACATTGGGTCGCCCGCGCGACGGCGCAACGAGTATTCCCAAGGAGGGTTAATGTCAGGCAGGCGGCCGGTCATAAAACAATAAGCCAAAACCTCTAACAACATGGATTTATGAAATATTATGTTGTGCCGACCCCACCTAGTGTGGGATAACGCAGGAAGAAGAAAAAAAAGAAGTTCTGCCTAGTTTTTTCCCATGTTGGGGTTGACTTCCAATCTAACTAGATGCGGCTGAATACCAATATTTTACACGGAGCGACTGCCATCAGACTTCTGCAACCCAGTTACTAGACGATGCTGATATTCTAACGATAGACTACTTGAGACTTTTGGGTTTCTGACTACCCGTATCTGTCAAAGGTATTCGTATGACACCCGCGACCGATGGTTGAACGTGCCTTGCGGGGCACAGAGGTGTCTGCGCAGTCTGCCAAAAAATGTATGGTCAGCACCATAACTATTTAAAACAAAACTCTCCTCGGATCCTGGACTTACCACATTCCTTATCACATTTTCCAAATAAAAAGCAACAATCATGTTAGTCATCACGTCAAATACCTGGAATTTTAAGATACCTTTTTCCTTACTGATTACACTGCTCACGATTCAAATAAGTGGTGGGTAGGTAACCTAGAGAAATCAAAAATGATCCTCAATGGTTAGTCAGTTTTGACGACACGTTTGGTGCAGTGGCTGAGTGATCGGCTTATGCGCTAGGGGTCGGGAGTTCGATTCCCGCACGGAACAAATATTTGTATGGCCTACAGATAATTGTTCCGGGTCTGGATATTTGTGCATGTGAAGAATTGTGTCTGTAAACACACCCACGATACAGGAGAAATCCTAGTGCGGAGAAACGTTTTTTCAAAAAAAAAGGAAACGGTTTATTCTAGATTCATTTAAATAAAACAATCCAATGTTTCTCAGTGGAATCAACCAATGTATCATAATAATAATTTAAACCAAATTAGAATTCAACTGCGAGCATGAAATTATTGTTCTACCTAGCCTTTTCCCCAACTATGTTGGGGTCAGTCTAACCAGATGCGGCTGAATACCAGTATTTTACACGGAGTGACTGCCATCAGACCTGCGCAACCCAATTACTGGGTAATGCCGATATCCTAAGGTTAGATCGGTGGTCAGACTTTCGGGTTTTTGACAAGGCTGGAATGGTTATGCCATATTATACAAGGTTAGTCGGAAAGGGGGGTACTAAGCCGAAAGGGTGTTAAAGTACCCATAATAAGGGATAACTTTTGTTCTACAACTTTCCCCAAAACTGGATAGTTTGAGAGAAATAGCTTTTCAAATATTTCGTATAAAATATGCTAAAATCTATCAGCTATGATCAGCTGTGTTTACAATTTAGATTTCATATTTGGGGTCATAGATTAGAAAATTAATTTTCTGAATTCATAACTAAAGCAGATATGTTTTTTTTTTTTTAAAAACTAAAATATAAATCTTTTTGTATACAAATAAAAAATCTCTAATTTTGAAATTTTAACACTTTTTTTGAAATATTCATCAGTGATACTTTAGGTGGCCCGCGGCTTAGTACCCCATTTCCGACTAACCTTGTATTTCAATTATACCAGTTCAGTACACCATCCAATTTGTTCGCTCCATCCCAACTCCTCGAGAAACACCAGTAAGCATTTAATGTTGTTGACGATTTTTCGGAAAGTACTCGAGTTACCAAAGTTCCTACTTAGCCCTGTATATGGAAACTTCAGGGCAATTCAGTAGCACTTGGACCTCCGTTTCGTCTTCCTCCAGGCAGACTCTGCATAGAGGGTTGTTTGAAACCCCCATAACAAAAAGATGTTTGTTAATATCCCTTAAAAAAACTTTCGAGTTACCGCCCGTTCACACAGCGGATCCGTTTTAACGGATCCGTCAGTACTGGATGTGTTGTTCACATCTGTACCGACGGATCAGTTAAACAAATGGCAAGTGCGTACCATCTGGTAGACGGGATACGATAAAAATAACGATCCAATTTTTTTTACTGGATTTGGAATTCTGTCTTGTATGTGAACTCGCTCATTCAACTACAGGCGCCATCACCAAAATAAAAACGAATCCTGTAAACAGTATCTGTGTGAACTAGCTGTAAAACGGTTTTATCTTGCAGTACCCAGCATCAGGATTTAAATATTGAAGATTGAGATTATTATAATGTTGTATTGTCATGGGAATTGAATTCGTGTGCGAAGTTTTAAGATAATCAGTTAAGCAGAAGTAGTTGAAAAATGTGTCGCAAGATTTGAATCAAACAAACAAAATACGAAGTGAAGCTAATTAGGTAAAACCGTTTAGTAAAAAAAATGGTCAAGGTTCGATGACAAATATTATGGAACTACAAAATAGTATGCACTGGCATGACACGAGATGCTTAATTCTCCTTTATTAACCGACTTCTAAAAAGGAGAAGGTTCTCAATTCGACTGTATGTTTTTTTTTGTATGTTTGTTCCGCGATATCTTTGCTAATAATTGTGAACCGATTTTAATGATTCCTTTTTTTTTGAAAGAGTATTCTTTCGAAGTGGTCCCATTTAAATTTGGTGTAGATCTGATGAAGAACTTCGGAGATGGACAATTTGAAGTCGGTTTTATTTTTGTTAAAAAGTTATATTATTTATTAAATCTTTACATGGTATAAAACAAAGTCGCTCCCGCTGTCTGTATGCTTAGATCTTTAAAACTACGCAACGGACTTTAATGCAGTCTGCAGCAATAGATAGAGTGATTCAAGAGGAAGGTTTATATGCCCCACATTAATATCTACATTGCACCCGTGCGAAGCCGGAGCAGGTCGCTATACCCAATAACACTTTGCCCGACCTGGGGATCGAACCTAGAACCTCACGATCAGCAGTCGCGTTTGCCACCACTAAACCAACGAGGCAGTTAATAATACACATAAAGAATTTAACGTCATTAGTTTATCTTTTGTTGCTTTTTAATGTTTTTTTTATATTATACATTATTTTCATTGTTCATGTTTTTATTGTTGTTGTGTAGTGTTTGGAACTAATGATTGTAAAGAGTAAAGCATGCATTAACATGACACATCGTGTAAATTGTTTAAGCGGAAATGCGGTCGGCATATTCTATACAAACGTATTCCTCAGTTTCCTCCTTGAATAATATCACTAGAGCAAATATTTTTTACCATAATTATGATATATATATATTTACCACCACTATGTCCCTATGTTTTGTTTTTGTCAGTAAATTAATTATTAAAAGAACTAGAAACGTTTAAACTTTACAAAAATCGACCGGTTTTACCACCGTTTTCAAACATCTGGCAAACATATTTGACGAATATAAAAAAATAAAAAGAAACATACAGACATAACCAAAGACTTTCTTAAATTATTACAGAAAAAAATATTAAAATCGGTCCAGATTTGAATAAGGAAACAGGGAAATACGAAAGTACGATTTCGCTAATATTGCACAGGAGAAATCAGTCCGAGATGCAGGTGTTTCTTTCGCGCTCAATTGGGAAGATTTGCGGGAGGGGTGGGACGGAAATAAATCGCAAAAACCTATTCAAATTGTTAATATTTTGCAGCCCGCGTTTCCTCTTAAGCGGGGCAAAAAAATTATAATGAGGGTCGTTCCGATACGCAGATTGGTTAAAAATGTAAATGGGTTTTTCCGTTGGAAAATGTAATTTCCCGCTTGAGGTCGATATTTTGACTTCGAGTGGTGTTAACTCGCCTACACTAACCGCCCGTTCACACAGCGGATCCGTTTTCATAAAACCGTTTTTAACTGATCCGTTGGTAATGGATATTCACATTTGTCGAATTCCGGTCAGTTCTAACGATCTCGATAGACAGCATCTGGCAGGTAAAATATAATAAAAATAACGATCCGTGAGTGAAGGAAAAAAAGAAGAAAGAAAATTAGAAGTTTATTTGGCACGAAAGCAGTCAGACACACTGACAAAAAATTCATAACAGACAAAACAAAAAAAAAAAAAACAAAAACAAAGTAAGTACCTGTGTGTCTAGCGGCTGCGCCAAATAGGTTCAGTTCAGCATAAATGTCAGACCACTAGTGCCTGACGCTGGTTTTCAACTGAACCCATTGTGACGTAACTGATGTAAACCAGTTCCAAATAGATAAATAGCGTGCTTAAATAAATAAATAAAAATAAATACTATTGATCTTTAATTACGGATGTCTCAGTGATCATGCCCGTTCACTTAAACCAACATTTGTGAAGGCGTCCATACTTCTCCAAACATCTTTATGTACGGATTTGTTTTTTATACTGTTCTGGCTTCCAGTTTTTTATGACAAAACGGAATGTGTAAAAATGTCGTGTATGTAAACTCGCTCATACAAATGCAGGCGCCATAATCAAAATAAAAACGTATCCGCTAAAATCGGTCCTGTAAACAGTTTCTATGTGAACTAGCCGTAAGTTGTATACTGTTACTAACACTTAGCCCGCGACTTCGTCCACGTGAATGTTCATACAAACTTCCATCCCGTATTTTACCCCCTTACCGCCCGTTCACACAGCGGATCCGTCGGTACTGGATGTGTTGTTCACATCTGTACCGACGGATCAGTTAAACAAATGGCAGCTGCGTCGCATCTGGCAAGCAGGATACGATAAAAATAACGGATCCAGTATTTTTTACGGGATTCGGAATACTGTAATGTATGTGAACTCGCTCATACAACTACAGGCGCCATGACCAAAATAAAAACGGATCCTGTAAACAGTTTCTGTGTGAACTAGCTGTTAGGGGTAGAATTTCCAAAAATTCTTCCCCCTTACGTCACAAAAGGAACCTACTGTCCAAATTTCATGTTTCTAGCTTCGGTGGTTTAGGCTCTGCGTTGATGAATCAGTCAGTCGTCAGGACAAAGAATTATATAATATGTACAAGGTTTAATTAAAAACACCCAATATAAGCAAAAATAACATAAACCTAAATAAATAAAACATACAATTAATAATACACCTACACCAATTACTCGATAACATATCACTCGATATACTATGTTGTTTTGGTTCTAGTATCCTTAATTAAAAATATTGTGTATTAAGAATAACAATAGTAAAGAATTAGGCACTATGTACCAAGTAGACACATAAGTAAATTTATAAATATACTTTTATGTAATTAGAGCCCTCAAATATTGCAACACCTGGAAAAGGTTGCTAAGCTGTACCTACTCTATATAATAGGTAAGATCTGTATTATTTTACCTTAGTGTGCAAATAAATATTTTGAGTTTGAGTTTGAGGTTAGTCGGAAAGGGGGTACTAAGCCGCGGGCCACTTAATGTATCACTGATGATTGTTTTAAAGAAAATGTTAAAATTTCAAAATTCGTTTTTTTTTTCCATTAAAAATATTTTTATTTTAGTGTTTTCAACAATTCTTCATCCCTGCTTTAGTTATGAATTCAGAAAATGGAATTTCTAATCCGTGACCCTAAATATGACGTATAATGTAAACACATCTGATCATAGCTGAGGATAGATAGAATTTAGCGTATTTTTTTATGAAATCTTTGAACAACTATTTCTCTTGAACTATTGACTTTTATAGAAAGTTGTAGAACAAAAGTTATCCATTATTATGGGTACTTTAACACCCTTTCGGTTTAGTACCTCCTTTCCGACTAACCTTGTATATGTATAGATAGATTAAACGCGAAGTATAACTATAATTTTCTATTAAATTTCTCCTCTTCACTCTATATTTTCTTTCCGGTTCAATAATAAAACAAGAATCCCAAAACAAACATACATAATTAATAGTGTCATCGCACATGTTCCAAATTACAGATTAGCATCAAATTACTCATTCTCATTGGCGCGAGAGACGGTCTGAATTAAACCTAATTTTAAATAATTGAGTCCTGAAAATATCGCTGACCTTTCAGCTGTGTGCTCTGAAAATTGCTGAAATTCCATTGTTACTAATTTTGCATCTTCAAATGGCCGATTCCTGTAATTAACGGATCGTTATTGGTAAAAATTGCGACTCGTATCTTTACCAATAATGACGTAGCTTCGTAGTAGCATCCTTCCATATGGAAGTAGGACTGCCTCGTTGGTCTAGTGGTCGCAAGCGCGACTGCTGAGCATGGGGTCCTGGGTTCGATCTCCAGGTCGGGTAAAGTGTTATTGGGTTTTTCCATTAGGAATTTCTCAGTAGCAGCCTAGAGTCTGGATTTGTGCCCGGTTAATGGCAATAGGCTCGCCCCCTATGACAAATGACTTAAACATAACTGGCGGAACGAGGGTGTACTAAAACACCTCTGCCGAACCCTACAGGGAATGTAAGGCGTGATGTTATGTTTATGTTATGGAAGTAGCTATCACTGGTAAAATTAGTTTACGAGTCTATTTATATGCTCAGTTTGGCTGTAAAAAGGCTACCATTGGTAAGTAAAACGATTCGTTTTTGTTTATTGGAACCAGGCATAAGTAAGCGCTAAATGTACTAACGAGTTAAATTATGCTAGTTATCCAAGTAAATACTTGCTTACTTATTTACTGAAATCAAGTTTCTTTAAACCCTACACGCGCAACTTTTGGCTTGTTTTCAAAACGCTTTTGTTATTAATCTTCTATATAATAATCCCTTAAAATAAACTTTTAAGTGAAATGGTTTTATCTTGCAGTACCCCTGCTGCAGGATTTGAGGATTGAACGTTGAAATTTTTTTTTTTTTTTTTTTTAAAAACGTTGCCCCACACTAGGATATCTCCTGCATCGTGGGTGCGTTTACAGACACAAATCTTCACATGCACAAACACCCAGACCCGGAACAACTATCTGTAGGCCATACAAATATTTGTTCCGTGCGGGAATCGAACCCACGACCCGCAGCGCAGAAGCCAATCGCTTAGCCACTGCACCAAACGTGTCGTGGGAATTGAATTTGTATGCGAAGTTTCTAAAGAATCGGTTAAGCAGACGTAGATGAAAAATCTGTCGCAAGATTTGAATTAAACAAATTAAGAAGTGAAGCTAATAAAAATCGTTCAGAAATTCTTAAGTTGGAATACAACCTTCGATTCTTTACTAATTTTCAAATTCACGTTATCATCATCCTCCTGCCCTTATCCCAACTTATTTGTGGTCGGTGCAGTATGTCTTCTTCTTCCATACATCACTATTAGCCGTCATCTCAGTAGTCACCCCCATTCTAGCCATATCATCTTTCACGCTATCCATCCATCGTTTCTTTGGTCTTCCCACTCTTATTATTCACGTAATAGGCTGAATTTGACGACACGTTTGGTGCAGTGGCTGGGCGATTGGCTTCTGCGCTACGAGTCGTGGTTTCGATTCCCGCACGGATCAAACATTTGTATGACCTACAAATAGTTGTTTCGGCTCTGCGTGTGTGCATGTGAAGATTTGAGTCTGTAAACGCACCCACGATACATGAGAAATCCTAGTGTGGGGCATTTAATCCAAAAAAACTTTTTTACAAAAAATTTAAACCGACTTCAAAAAGAATAAAATAATTACCATAATTATAAAATTAACAGTTTCAGAAGTCGGTGCTGATCCACGCTGAACCAAATTGAAGGCACCGACTTCTGAAACTGTTAATTTTATATGGTAATTATTTTATTCTTTTTGAAGTCGGTTTAAATTTTTTGTAAAAAAGTTTTTATTTTTTTCTTTTTAGTGGCCTTAATTAAAACTTGGTTGGACCTACTAAAGACGCTGCTCGTAACATAATCACATCATCACAATATGCGTACTGTTCGTCATTGAGGAGTTCCATTGTCTATCTCCGAAGTTCTTCATCAGATCTTCACCAAATTTAAATGGGACCAACTTCGAAGTATACCCCATCCATTAAAAAAAGAATCATCAAAATCGGTTCACAATTGGCGAAAATATCGATGAACATACACAAAAAAAAAAAATACATACAGACGAACATAGTAACCTCCTCCTTTTTGGAAGTCGGTTAAAAAAAACGAGTTAAATCCTATTGGTACCTACTTCAACTTCAACTTCAAATGTTTATTGCAATCATGAGTACATAGGATGTTACAATTATAGTTGTAGGCTCATACATGATACCCTGTTAGGGTGCAGCAATACAATTTTATTATTATCGTTTATTCATTATATGTACATATCTTATTACATTTTTAAATATTTCAATAAAAAAATATATAAAAACATTTAAAAATATAAAAAATAGTAGCCCACCGGCATCGGGAACAGGGTCCAAGCTACCGGTGGTCAGGGCCTCAGAGAGAGGAACTTCCTGACAATACGTGCCGTGTCCAGAAGTACCGCATTCTGTATCAGGCCCTTGACCCAGCTGCCCAACGAGAGCCTCTTCAGATGTTGGTCGAGGCTCTTGGCTATTAAGCCATTGGCCGTAACGACTATCGGCACAATGACTGCTGAGTCAATCTCCCACATGTCGACAACCTCGTGTGCCAAATCGTGATACTTAATTTCTTTATCTTTCTCGGCTTTCACAAGGTTCTCGTCATGCGGGACTGTGATATCAACAATCATTGTGAGACGCTCTGATCGATCTATCACCACTATGTCAGGCTGTTGATGTTAGATCGATCCCAGTACAATGTGATATGACCATTCTCGAGAACTGGGTCGGGCACATACTTGTAGTATGGTACTTCTGCGTCAATTATATTTTGTTCAATTTTATTATATTGTTAATTATGAAATAAAATAAGATTACAATCACTTACACTATTTTTTAGTTTAGAAAATATATATACCTACGTTTCTTATTAGTCAGAACTGTTTGTGCTCTCACTTATCCTTCAAACGTATCCGCTAAAAACTATGGTTCATCGATTTTCTTATTAAAACTCGTGTCCAAGAAATAATTGACGCAAGTAGTATTATAGCAGACTTAAATCCGTGAGCTATTCCCGTAACTGTTAGTTTTAGCGAAAAAATGTTAATGTAAATTAAAATTGTTGATACTAGTATCCATACGAAGTGCAGATGTTAGTAAAAAACCAACATTTTTTACTAAAAAACGATCAATCTGAATAGATTTGCAGATTGTGCATTACGCTAGTCAAAAATAATAAGTGTAGGTATGCAAAAAATGATAGAAGTTGTTACTTCTAAATATTAAATCATTCTTCATGATTTAATCATTATTTTGTAAACTATTTTTGACAAAAAGGAAAGTTGGATAAAATTGTTCTTCTACTCGACAACAGATGGCGCTGTTTTAAGATTTTCTTACATTATTCTTTCTCATACAAATTATTATTTCATAAAAAATGTATGATAAATGAACATCTTCACATTAGTAGTAAATAGAAAAATATTTATGTAGGTAAGTATAATAAAGTCTGGAATGAGCACGTAATTGTTCCACTCAGTAGTGTCTAATTAAATTGAGCGTCTGACAGAGTATATAAAGTTTCAAGTAGTTTCACGCTTCTAAAATTACTAATTACAATTAGGTAGCTACTGCAATCGGATATTATATCCTATATCTTAATAGAAACTGTCATGCATCTCATTCTCTATGTTATATGAAAATCCAATTATGTGGAAATAATGGCATTTGAAAATCTGTTGCGTATTGCAAATATTGCGGTGACCTTCTTAATTTTGATGGCAGTTACTATTAAAATGGTAACACCATTTCCCTTATAGTATTTTTACGATTTCCGTAGGGCAATAAGAAATTCATGAACTTTAATTTTTTTCAAATAATTTAAATTAAGCAAATACACCACCACCTCTACACACCTCTACCCAACCTTTCGTGGAATACAGGCGTGATGTTGTTATGTTTATGTTTATTAAGCAAATAATTCAAAAGAACATGAAGTATTCATTGGAAGGTTTTTGCCACTTGGTTAAGTCTAAACATTTTTTCAATTAATAAATATAAGTTTTTAATTAGGTAAGTAGGTACCTATTATTGTGAATGAGATGCTATATTTTTTTAATCGTACGAGACACAACGTTGTGTCCATCTTTTAATATTTTTCTTAGATAACCAGTCTTTTGATTTATTTAACATAAAGCTTCTTAAGTACTAAATAACAGTATCCAGTTCATTTTTAAAACTTTGTCAGCTCCTAACTTATTAAGCATTTCGTAGATTTGATAACAACAAACAAACGGTCACACTATTTATAAAGATAACATATATTTCTCCGAATAGTGTCGCTCTATTTATTATATTGTACTAACGAACTAAGTACGTAGCTTATGCTTCCGAAATTGGAGTTTTAAACCTCAATCAAATAAAAGAAGGTAGGTACCTACGCACGTCTTTATTCCCCGAAGAGTTGAGCAGAGGTGTATAGTAACACCCTCATTTCGCCTATTGCCATCATCTGGGCACAAATCCAAACTCCTGCTGAGGCTGCTACTGAGGAGTTACACACGGAAAAAACCAATAACACTGCATACATACATACATAAACTCACGCCTTTTTCCCATGGGGATAGGCAGAAACTATAGAACGCCACATGCTACGACCCTTACATACCCCTTTCGCTTCATCCACATTCATACATCTTGTCATACACGCACGCCGGTTGAGAGTACTACGCACCTGACCTTTGTGAAGAACATCACCAATAACATCGATGTATGTCCTTCTAGGACGTCCTCTACCAGCGTTTCCATTGACATCCGCCTTATAAATTCCTTTTATTAATCGCCGTTCACTCATTCTCTCAACATGACCTGAAAGCATACTCCTTTCAATTTTGTCACTACATCATCTTTTAAACCGCAACTTTGTCCAATCTCTTCATTTCTCAGTCTATCATTCAAAGTTACACCGCACATACTTCGCAAGGAACGCATTTCCACGGCATTTATTCTACTTTCATGCGTCTTCTGCCACGACCAACATTCACTTCCATACATAAGCATAGGTACCAGCACACCATTATGGACAGCCACTACTACTATTATTACTAAAATTTTGCTTACGTAATACTTGAATGGCCCGATACCAGTCCAAATGCTTCAGGACTGATTGACTGAATAAATAAAGCTGGTTTTAGAGTCACGCTGACCGTCGGCGCTGACAGCTGAAACGTATGACTTCCCCGTCAGCGCTGACCACCGCACGCGCTGATTATTCTAAAACGCTTCAAGACACTCAAAGCTCGTGGCCCGCGACGCTTACTTACCGCGCTGGCGAAAGCGGCACTGTAAAACCAGCCTAACTCCCATATTCTAAGACGTTTCTCCAAAACTTACTCGACTCGACTCCACCTCGACTCAGCCTTTTTCACTACCATCGGTAGTTATAGTTGACATAAACGCCCTCGACTCGAGATTTTTCCTCAGTCGAGGTAAGGAATCATCTGTCAAACTCAAGGTACCTCGGAACCTACCTTAAGAAAGGAAGTGTTAAAGTTCGTATGTAACAAAAATGATTTTTGAAGACTTTATCGAATATGCTTACGATAATCCTTACAACTATTTATCGCGGCGTTATTTGCGCGATGCAGATAATTCAAATTATGACGTAATGACTCCGTCGAGGAACCTCAAAGTTCACTCGAAATTGCGACTAAGAATACAATTTTGAAGGTGTTTTCGAGGCTGTTCTAAGTCGAGTATGAGTCGAGTAAGTTTTGGAGGAACGTCTTAGAATATGCGTGTAAGACCCCATAAAATGTTTATATGGTAGATACATACACTCGGGAGCAATGCATCCGGGTCACCAAAATAAACCTTAATCTCTCGGAAAACATTGTTTAACATTTGAACATTTTTGACAGAAACTTGTAAGTAACTATGTACTGGAAAATATTTAGTTGAAATAACTTTTAAGTTAAACGGTTTTATCTTGCAGTATCTGCACAAGCAGGATTTGAGGATTGAAGTTTGAAATTATTATAATGTTGTATTGTCATGGGATTTGAATTCGTGTGCGCAGTTTCAGGAGAATCGGTTAAGCAGAAGTAGTTGGAAAATCTGTCGCAAGATTTGACTCATTTTTTTTTTATCTTTGCCCCACGCTAGGATTTCTCTTGTATCGTGGGTGCGTTTACAAACACAAATCTTCACACGCACAAACATCCAGACCCGGAACAACTAACAAATATTTGTTCCGTGCGGGAATCGAACCCACGACCCGTAGCGCAGAAGCCGATCGCTCAGCCACTGCATCAAACGTGTCGTCAAATATACGAAGTGTAGCTAATTAAAACCGTTTAAAATTGGGCCGAGTGTTTAATGACTGAATACTGTACTCACACAATTTATTCCAAGTTAACATTTTAAAATATTTAAAAGAAACCTGAACCTGTCTCAGTGAAATTATACGCAAAAAGAAACTTCTATTACCTAAGTACAAAATAATATCCTCCACGCAATCGTAAGTGAAATGTTTATTAATATGAAGTTATTTATACAACGTTAACAATAAAGTTATTTATCGCGCGAACCGCCGCGGTAAACCTATCACTTCGTAGGTCTTCGATTATCCGAAGCATCTTGAATTATGCGCCGGCGCTTGGATGTGCTTATGCAGTAATGAGGCAAGAAAATATTTCTTTTGTTTTCTTTTTTTTTTCTGGAACCCATTCAAGTCCAATATGGCATTAATAAACATTTTATCAAAAACATATAACATAAATATACAGCCCATTACTGTCCTACGGCTGGGCACGAGCCTCTTCTCAGAATGAGAATAGTTTAGGCCTTAGTCCACCACGCTGACCTGGTGCGGGTTGGTAGACTACACACACACCATCGAGAATTTTTGTAACCTTCACAGGTGTGTAACTTTCCTCACGATGTATTATTTCTTCACCGTTAACGCAAGTAGTAAACAAATTCTAATCCACACATAAATCCGAAAAGTCAGAGGTGCGGGCCGGTATCCAACTCAGGTCCGCCTGCATCGGCAATCATTCACCGCTAGGCTATCAGAATATTTTAACTGCGTATTATCCAAGTCGTTATCATCGTACGAAGGATCGTCAAACACATTGGTGATCTCAGTATGTACTTACATATCAGGAATATGACTGGGCTGATGCCCAATACGACAATGCTGAGAGAATTCTTAAGATAACAATCTCAGTTAGGACAGGTCAACTCAAACCTGCTATGGCACTTTCCTCAAAAGGCCATTCCAGACGTTGCCCTACATTGTTACTCTCACATAGTTTTTATACCACAATGTCTGGACTTTAAAAGAGACCTTGATCTCTGAGTTGGTTTCGACTTTTCTTATCAGAGCTGGTCAGATAGAAAACGACGACGCCACAGTCTTAAAAACAAAAAAAATAATACATTGACTTGTAAAAGTGTCTGTAACAGATTTATTTAAAAAAATAAAAGTTTATCATAATGGAAAATGCCGTTGTCTTAGCAGTACGTAACAACTTTTAAATAAAAGCGTGAATTTTAAAATGGATAGGTGGTTTAATCATATTCATTGTCTTATGGTTACTGGTACCGTCTACAATAACAACTTTCATTCCAAGATATAACAGATAACCGTTCGACCTGTGACCGGCTGCCGCGGTGAAGAGAGCTTTTATTTATCACCTCCCAGCTTATTTATTGTGGCCTTAGGGCGTGCACAAACGAGCAATCTTCACCAAACATTTTAGTCGAATTGAATGTAGGTGGACAGTCGTATCACGAGTCCGGTTGTACTCAGGGACTGAATAACCGCCCGTTCACACAGCGGATCCGTCGGTACTGGATGTGTTGTTCACGTCTGTGCCGACGGATCAGTTAAACAAATGGTAGCTGCGTCGCATCTGGCAGGCAGGATAAATAACGGATCCAGTATTATTTACTGGATTTGGAATATTGTCGTGTATGTGAACTCTCTCATACAACTACAGGCGCCATCACCAAAACAAAAAAGGATCAGCTAAAACGGATCCTGTAAACAGTTTCTGTGTGTTCAGCTGTAACCCAAAAATCAAGATAGCTTTAAAATATGGTATGACGTCATACCTCTAAATTCTGATTACCTGAATATTTGTCATCATCATCATCTTCCTGCCCTGGTCCCAAGTTACTTGTGGTCGGCGCAATATGTTTTTCTCTTCCACTCTTCCCTGTTAGCCGTCTCATTATCATTTACTCCCTTTACTTTCATATTACCTGAATATTATTATACTTAAATATATTTCGGTACCGAAATGTAAAGTCTGAAAATGCGAAACGGTATATTCCGGTATCGCTACCTTCTTCCTCTTAGCCTTTTCCCAATTATCTTGGGGTCAGCTTCCAGTCTAACCAGATGCGGCTGAATACCAGTATTTTACACGGAGCGACTGTCATCAGACCTCCGCAACCCAGTAACTAGGCAATGCCGGTATCCTAAGGTTAAACCGTTTGTCAGACTTTCGGGCTTCTGACTACGCGTAACGACTGTCATAGGTATTCGTATGACACCCGGGACCGACGGCTTAACGTGCTCTCCGAGGCACGGAGGGGTCTCGATGTGTAACAAATGGTCACCCATCCACGGACTGACCGCGACAAGCGCAGCTTAACCTTGCAAATCGTACGATCGGCGCGGTTGTTATTTAGCCACGAGCCCCTCTCCGGTATCGGTACCTAAACCTTTATAAATAAGGGTGTTCATTAATGAACCGCCGCGCCAGCCTGTCTTTCGCTATGAAGCCCCAGATGGCATTAGTATGATTCATTCAACATTTAATGTTCTTCGGTACCGAAATCGTAAAAAGGTTACATAAAGGTGTGGCCCAACCTTTATAAGAAAACGGTATCCTTATATTTTAAAGGTACCTGGTACTTGCTTATTGAATCGTTGTTTATATTATACTAGCTGTGTCCTCACGGCTCCGCCCGTAGCCTATGTTACTCAGTGATAATGTAGCTTTCCAACGGCATAAGAATTTTTGAAATCGGTCCAGTAGTTTTTAAGTTTATTCATTACATACAAAAATCCAAAAATACAAATCTTTCCTCTTTATAATTTATAGTATAGATATAGACTAGCTGTTGCTCTCGGTTTCACTCGCATCCGAGGGATACTACTTCATGTACCCGGATAAAAAGTATCCTATGCCCTAATCCAGGCCATGGTCTACCTGTGTGCTAAATCTCATCCAAATCCATTCAGCCATTATGGCGTGATTGGTTAACAAACATCCAAGGTCACAAACTCACAAACATCCAAAATTTTCAGGATGTATTGTGCGACTTGCTCGAGTTGTGCCCGGAAAATGGCAATAGGCTCGCCACATGGGACTTAATATCATAGGCGACAAACTGACAAACTCACGAACATCCAAACATTCACGATGTTGTAGGAAGTAGGATAATAAAAGTTTTTTTAGTACTCTCAACCGGCGTGCATGTATGACAAGATGTATGAATGTGGATGAAGCGAAAGGAGTATGTAAGGGTCGTAGCATGTGGCTTTCTATAGTTTCTGCCTACCCCCATGGGAAAAAGGCGTGAGATTATGTATGTATGTCTGTATGTAGGATACTAAAAATGTGGGCCTTTTCATTTATTTTTATTAAGACACTGGTCATTATTAATTATTATAGTATGTCTAAGTGCAGCCTTAGGGTTGACACACATCTGTCATTAAATAGAGCAAGAAAGACAGCGTGAGACCGCACGCGATAGCACTCACGCTGTCTTTCTCGCTCTATTAAATTACGTTCCTTAGCGACAGAAAAGGATAGAGCATAAAAAACGCGATCCCGTGGGTCAACCCCTAAGGGGTAAAATACTGATTCTATTAATTTCTCGAGGAATGTTTTAGGAGATTATTTAATTCTGTAATAGGTACCTATACGGTATAGAGTAGGTTGCCGTGGCAACCGAAATATCGATATGATATTCACAGAGTACTTTTATATATACCAAAGTCCCTAGCAAAACTTAATGAGTAGGTCGAGGAACTTCAAGTATACTCCACCAAGAAGAACATAGTCTGCTTAGTTGTCGGCAATGATAATGACAAGCATATCATTTTGGGACCCAGTGAATAATATCAGCAAGCACATTGGGTCACCCGCGCGACAGCGCAACGAGTATTTCCAAGGAGGGTTGATGTCAGGCAGGCGGCCGATCATAAAACAATAAGCCAAAACGTCTAACAACATGGATTTATGGAATACATGTTGTGCCGACCCCACCTAGTGTGGGATAAGGGCAGGAAGAAGAAGAAGAATAGGTACCTATACGGTTATCAGCTGAAACACCTGCTCCACTACCTTGAAATACCTGTAACCACCTGCAAGTTTGCAAAAACCCTTTTTTTAAGATTGAATTCTTTCTCTGTTCCAAGTCTCCATATAAATGGACCACAGAATTGTGGTAACCACAAAGGTTACTTTTATCGTCTGAGTGCGGCCTAAGGGGGTAAAATATTGTATCTATTTGTCGAGGGCTAGGTGTCTCGAGTAATGATCGTAGATAGGTATATGTGAGTTATGTGTATACGATTTGTTGTTAATTGTGGTACGTTCCAGTGTTTTTGAAACCAGTTGTACTAGCTTACTGTCGACTATCGAATAAATAATGTTTTAATCATACATAACATCACGCCTATATTCCCCGAAAGGTTGGGCAGAGGTGATAACACCCTCATTTCGCATGTTTAAGTCCCATGTAATAGGCGGCGAGCTTATTGCAATCAACCGGGCACAAATTCAAACTCCGGGCTGCTACTGAGGAATTCGACAGTGGAACCCAATAATACTTTGCCCGACCCGGGGATCGGACCTAGGACCTCACAATCAGCAGTCGCGCTTGCCACCACTAGACCAACGAGACGGTTTTAATTATAATGTAAGGAAGAGTTACGGTCTAGACTAGACTAGGGGTTTTCAAAGTGAGGGGGTGGGCCACCTGTGTGATACATTAGAAGATCCTCCCTTTTCGTTGGAGGAACAGCCTTATAGTCCCTCACCCGGGGAAGGCAAGGGGGTCAGCTGGACTCTTATCGTCTAAAAACCAACGGTGTTCCTCCTCCTGACCGTTCGGCCGGGGTCACGGGATTCGCAAAAGCATGCTCCGCAACCCCGGAAGCGGACTTTACCTGACTTAACAGAATACCGTCACAATAATGACGTTTTAACCAACTTCAAGTACACTTACAATAAAATAAAGGTTAGTAGTATCAAAACTCGCGACACAGTAATGACTACATTCGATTCTTACAAAACGTTCAATTTAATAATAAATAATATTTTATAACTAGGTTATATTGACGTTAATGGCGACGGAGGATTTTCCTTAACCTTACTCATCGATATAATAACTATAAACTGAAGTCACGTATTACATTCATTTAAAACTTAACCGTTCGTTACTGTGGATTGATTTGTGATTTAAATTAAATAGACAAAACTTTAAAAAAATAACGAATTAGTATAAAATTTTATTGCGGGCAACATTTAAAAATGTTTACAGTAGAAAGTGTTAAATTTTAAATCAGGGTGAACGTTACAATTCTTAGACTTTAGTGTGTTATTTAATTTTTGATTGAACGTTATATAAAGTGACAATGGTGCACCCGACTTCTCCATTTCGGACGAGTATACAAGAAATAAAGAGGATAGCTTCCATTACAGTTAACTTGAGAAACGAGGTTTGTTTTTCTTTATAAACTTACACCCATATTCTAAGACGTTCCTCCAAAACTTACTCGACTCATACTCGACTCAGAACGGCCTCGAAAACACCTTCAAAATTACATTAATAATCGCAATTTCGAGTGAACCTTGAGGTTCCTCGACGGAGTCATTACAGTCTTCAAAATTCCTTTTTGTTACTTACGAACTTTGACACTTCCTTCCTTAAGGTAGGTTCTGAGGTAGGTACCTTGAGTTTGACACATGATTCCTTACCTCGACTGAGGAAAAATCTCGAGTCGAGGACGTTTATGTCAACTATAACTACCGATGGTAGTCAGAAAGACTGAGTCGAGGTGGAGTCGAGTCGAGTAAGTTTTGGTGGACCGTCGTAGAATATGGGTATTTGTCTTCTTCTTTTCGTGTGGTTAGTGACTAACCTGGTGTCAGAGTTTATCCCGCCCATGGACCTCTGACGTGGCTTCACATGCCGTCGAGAAATATCTCTAAGGCATGCCGGTTTCCTCACGATGTTTTCCACCACCGTTTTTAAGCACGTGATAATTATACAATACGCATTTGAATCCGAAAAGTCAGAGGCGCGTGTGTCTGTCTTGGAGTGCGCATATCTTGGCAGTCCAACGGCCACACCACTAGGCTATCTCTGCTATCTTCTTACTTCCTTTGTAAGATACCTTTTAAGTCAACTGTTATCACAAGCCACGCCAGTGAACATCAGCTAGTGTGAATTTTGTAGTGCGCAGTGCGTTATATTGTGATTTATGATCATATTCCTTTCCCCTTCGAGCCGGCCACAGCGGAAAAATAATAGGCATTTATGAAAAACCCCAGTTTCAGTGTGACTGGTGCGCCGCTAATCCTACATAACATAACATCACGCCTGTATTCCCCTAAGGGTTGGGCAGAGGTGTAATACTAGCCCATACAAACCTTCTTTCTGTGACTCAGTAGTTTTATCAAGCACGCATGCATTCGTCTAATAATACATAACATCACGCCCGTATTTTCCAAAAGGTTGGGCAGAGATGTAAAGTAACGTCCTCATTTCGCCGTTATGTTTAAGTCCGATGTAACAGGGGTTGAGCCTATTGCCATCAACCAAGCATGAATCCAAACTCCGGCCTGCTACTGAGGAATGCGTCTTTGTTCTCGAACGCATACAATCCGAATCTCTTCAAAGTTAGAGTGAACAGGCTTCTTCTGGATAAGCTCACTCCATCGTAGACTTTGTTTCTGTCACCTCTGACCTAGACTAGAGTCAAGAGCATATGCACCTCGAATAAAAAGAGAAAAAAAGAAAAACCACGCGGAAAAACCCAATAACACTGTCTGACCTGTAGATCGAACCCAGGACCTTACGATCAGCAGTCGCGCTTGCCACCACTAGACCTACGAATCATATTTTTATTTTTATATAACTATTCGTTGCTGTCGTTCACCCTCGCTGTAAAAACTTAATACTTAACTATTTCCTTTGTGTTGATTGATGGAAACATTACTGCCGCGGTCTGTAATGACTGCGTTGCTAGCAGCGCTGATGATGGCCGAAAGCGCAGCTCCAGGCCAACAGCGCGGTCAGCATTACAGCCCTTGATGGACAAGCTGGAATAAAGCGCGGACAGCAACGCAGTCATTGCGGACCAAGGCTTGTATAGTGTATACCATACAACTTTGCTGGCGCCAATTAAAGTAGCGCGGAAAGGTCGACTTTCCTCAAAGAAGGTTGTCAAAATAATGACCACATTACAAGCATTTTTGAGTAAACTAATTAAACCAACTAGTTTGTGAAAGTATGTCTTTGTCGGTAATAATTAAAGATTTTACCGTACATTTTCTGCGATGTAATGATAGTTTAATCGTAAATCACTACCGGCAAGTGCTAGCAGACATGCAAAATGATTCAATTATGTACTTACGAATAAAAATTATCAGTAAGTACGTCACAATTTATTATTTGCGTTTAAAGGAAGTGCTTTTATCTACATATGTCTATTTTATCTATATTTGGAAGAGTGGTGAGCCAAGTTCTAATAAAAATTTAGCAAAGTCTATAAGTGTACTTATTTTTAAAAATATTTTGATAGAAATATTTACAAAATGTATAGAAAATAAAAAAATAAAAAACCATACAATGCAAATAGCTTTTAAACTATAGTTAAAATTTTTAAAGTATTGCATTAGTCAAACTTTGTCGTTGCGGTAGCTCAGCTGATGCGGTTTGTCGTGGAATATGGGGGATGCCCGAGGAGTTTCGCCTCGTCATCATGACCTCGTTATTCAAAGAGTGCATGAGTAAGGAGTTTGGATGTCTTGAAAAAAACCTTTTTATTTTATCACAGCTTAAACACAAATTCATATTACCAACATTGTTTGGTTTCAAAAATAAATGCAACGTATATCATGGGTCCAAAAGATAATGCACTTTTTAACAGTCAAGAAGATTAACGTTAACGGGTTGACTGGTCAAAAAAACAATAACTAGAACATTGTTACACTAGGTTAATTTTTAAATCGTACCTGCTGACTCAACAAATTAAAGAACAACGGCCATAATTGACCTGACCAAATTTGCATGAGACCCGTTACGAGTTATACGTCAAAAAATAGTCAATTAAAGGAGCATTAATTTACAACTATTCAATTATTTATTAAAAGCCGGAATAAAATATTGATATTTTTTAAAAAAAACCTTACTTTTTTATGACATTTTTATTAATTTTGAACGCACCTTAATATGTTTCATCATGTACTGGGTACACGTTTGGTTTTATAACCAGCATTCAAGCGTTTACGATTTTTAAAATACCAGTTCTTTTTTTAAACATTATAGATTATGTTGATTGTGTCGTTTTTATTCTTACAATATTGTTATTTAATGGTTAGTAACAATTAGATCAATTACTGGGCCAAATTATCAAATACATTTAATGCTTCCAATAGATGGAACGAAACGTATGACATATTGTTATCCCGGTAGCTGTCAAAGCTTCTCCCGCGCAGTAAATTGAATAGGTATGGCCAAACACTAAGTCTGAAATAATTCTTTTCATCAAGAAAAACTGTCAATGTTTATTATTTTCGCACAGAAGTGGGACTGTGGGTGACACAGAATACGTAACTAACAATTATTAGCATGATTGTAGTTGTGGTTGTCTAGTTTTCGACTTGTCAAATTCCAACCTCCACAAGAACAAATAAATACAAAAATATATTTTCTTCCGCTTCTTAAACAAAATATTTTCTTTAAAGCATGGATTATTATAAGTAGGTGAACCAATTAAACCATATCCCATCAAAGGTCGCGATACTTTATAGTCAGGTCATAGCATGTATGGACCATGGCCGACGTTCTTTCGTAATGTCTCTTTCACCACTTACAGAAAAAAATGTATCATAATAAATATCAAAGATGTACGTAATTTCTTTATCTAGGTAGATATTTACATTCATAAGGGCTCTTTATATTAATCATTAAACCAACAAAAGATAACAGAACTTGGCTTAATTTTACACAATCTGATTTTCAAGATAAGCTTACGTATGTCATGAAATGAATCAGATTGCTAGTATTTCTATCAGTTGCGAATAGTGTGTCGATATGTCAATATATTTAGTTCATGAAGCGTAATATTTATTACTTTTCAACGTTTCAAGTTTAGTGTTAATTTATATTAAGTGTGTGTGTTAAGGCGAAGTTTGGAAATATGCCGTTTAGGTCGTACGAATCTGTACAGGTATTTTTTTTTATAATTATAGGGAATAGGATTATGGGAGTGAAAAGAAAAATGCAGAGATTGAACTTAGAATCTAGAAAGATTTATTCAGACTAAATATGACCATTTAGAAGATTATAATATTAGTTAGTGTCAGTCTCATAGCACATTTGAAGATAGAGCAACAATAGCTTTTATAACCGGTCAGTATTAAGAATACCAAAGAGGATTAATTATTTGCAATGTAAACTAGGATAAATATCAACAATAATCAAACTTATTTCTAGTATCTATTTATATATGTATGTGTACCTAATAGTATAAATATCAATTGCCGTAAAAATCGTATCAATTCTCGGAAAAACTCGAAAATGGCTCGACCGATTTCAATATTTGTTTTGATCGCCGCAATAGTAGGTGGTTTAGGAAAAAGACAACAAGGAGAAAGGTAATTACAAAAAAAAATTTGGTTATACGAATTTCACCGGGTCATCTAATCTGAAATAAATGTTTTACTCTGTTTAATGCAATAAAGGATGTGTGTATGACAATTATTTTTTATACGATTTAAATTAGCTTCAGTTCGTATACTTGTTCGTTTGATTCAAATCTTGCGACATATTTTTCAACTACTTCTGCTTAACCGATTCTCCTGAAACTTCGCACATAAATTCAATTTCCATGACAATACAACATTATAATAACTTCAACCTTCAATCCTCAAACCAAGAAGAAAGTCATGTAGCTACAAGAGTGCTAAATATGAATGTGGATGGATACACAAGTAGGGGTAAGCCAAAGAAAAGATGGATGGATTGTGTGAAGGATGATATGGGTAAGAAAGGAGTGAGTACTGAGATGACGACTGATATAGGAGAATGGAAGAGAAATACATGTTGTGCCGACCACACTTAGTGTGAGATAAGGGCCGAGAGATGATTTTTCATAACATCAAAACACATGAGCAATTCTTACTTCGGGCAGACAGAAGAAGCGTGATTTTAAGTACGTACTTGAACTACTTTCTGTGAGTCATTTAATGAATCAATTACTCAATTAGCAAATGCTACTAGTATAAACACTTGCAGTGATTTGTAATTTAATTTTCTGTAGAACTGATTACGATATGTATCCACTTGCAAGTAATCTAGACGCCGATCAGGCATCTAGCCTGAAAATTTTTAGTAGCATAATATAACAACATAACATCACGCCTGTATTCCCCGAAAGGTTGGGCAGAAGTGAAGTAACACCCTGATTTCGCCGTTATGTTTATGTCCCATGTAATAGGCGAGTCTATTGCCATTAACCGAATACAAATCCAAACTCCGGGCTGCTACTGAAGTTTTCAAAATGGAAACATCCAATAACACTGCCCGACCTGGGGATCGAACCCAGAACCTCACAATCAGCAGTCGCGCTTGCCACCAGTAGATCGAGACAGTATTTTTACTAGAATAGTTATTCAAAAGAAACAATGTGCCTAGAAAAATCGTATCTAATATTATTTAGGTCTACAACATAATACTCAGGTAAGGATCTTGGCATACCTAGTTTCAGAGATAGAGGGAGCTCGAAATGGTTCGTGTAAATATTTGAACAATACACACGCGGTCCGTTTTGCGAGAACTTGGCGTGGCGCACTCTGTGCACCTAAATTGGTATTGTTTGTGCTACTGCCTTGTTCGTTTAGTTGTGGCAAGTGCGACTACTTATCGTGCGGTTCTGGGTTCGATTCCCAGGTCGGGCAAAGTGTTATTGGGTTTCTTCGTGCATAATTCCTCAGTAGCAGCCCAGATTTTGGATTTGTGCCCGGTTGATGGCAATAGATTCGCCGCCTATTACAAGGGACTTAAACATGTGAAATGAGGGTGTTATTATACACCTCTGCCCAACCCTTCAGGGAATGCAGGCGTGATGTTATGTTATGTTATATGCTATTGCATAAGCAAATTGGTATTGTGTACTATTTATTGTATAAGCAAATCACGAACCATATTGCTCTATTTTTTGTATAACCTAATCAATAAACCGAAATTGCTCAACAAAATCCTTAAAGTAAACAAACTTAAACGTGTTTTGTAATCTGTTATAAAATTCCGTGTGAAACACTTACACGTGTTTCAATTACAACATGATTAGACTGAATAATATACAGCAGTAAATGTATTATCACTCTAATCATCTCTATAAACTGTACTATGTAAATCTATACTAATATTATAAAGCTGAAGAGTTTGTTTGTTTGTTTGAACGCGCTAATATCAGGAACTACTGGTTGGAATTGAAAAAATATTTTTGTGTTGGATAGTCCATTTATCGAGGAAGGTTATAGGCTATATAACATCACGCTACGACCAATAGGAGCGGAGCATAAATGAAAAATGTTGCAAAAACGGGGAAAATGTCCACCGTGCGAAGGCGCGACGGGCCGCTAGTTTCAGTATATTTCCAGACTGGTTCGTTGGTCTAGTGGTGGCAAGCGCGACTGCTGATCATGAGGTCCTGGGTTTGATCCCCAGATCGGGCAGTGTTATTGGATTTTTCCGTTTTGAATTCCTCAGCAGCAGACGGAGTTTGGATTTGTGCCCGGTTGATAGCAATAGGCTCGCTCCTATTACATGGGACTTAAACATAACGGCGAAATGAGAATGTTACTATACACCTCTGCCCAACCCTTCGAGGAATACAGGCGTGATGTTATGTTATGTTGTTCATGACTGAAATGGCAATGACGAAGCAGTTTCAGCGTTCAGCTTAGGTTTGCAGTCATCTAATGTCTATCTAAAATAAAGCATAAAAATAATTAGCGCATTACTGTCCCACTGCTAGGCACGGGCCTCTCCTCAGAATGAGAAGGCTTTGGGCCTTAGTCCACCACACAGGCCTGGTGCGGGTTGGCAGACTACACACACCATAGAGAACTTTATGGAGCTCTCTCAGGTGTGCAAGTTTCCTCACGAGGGTTCTCCCTTACCGTTATCGCGATAATCAAATTCTGATCCGCACATGAATTCGAAAAGTCAGAGCTCAGAACGCAGACCCTTCTGCATGGAAGGCAAGCTATCAAACGCTGGGATATCACGGCTACCTATCTAAAATATTTATTTTATTTTATTTGAGTAGGTACCTAGCTTGCAGCTAACAATATAAGATATAATAGTGGAGTAATTCAAGAAAGCCATTTACAAGTAGAATTATATTGTGTAAAAGTTATAAATAGATTTGTAATAGACAGATTGGATGCGTAATCACTCCTATTAAGCTGGCTCTACACTCACCCATGAATCGCGGCCGCGAACTTTAGTCGCGATTCGCGCGTGGTCTCTGCGCGAAAAATATGGCCTCTACACTGACAACGTTAACAGTTACAGCTAGTTCACACAGAAACTGTTTACAGGATTCGTTTTAGCGGATCCGTTTTTATTTTGGTGATGGCGCCTGTAGTTGTATGAGCGAGTTCACATACACGACAGTATTCCGTATCCAGTAAAAAATACTGGCTCCGTTGCTTTCATCGTATCCTGCCTGCCAGATGCGACGCAGCTGTCATTTGTTTAACTGATCCGTCGGTACAGATGTGAACAACACATCCAGTACCGACGGATCCGCTGTGTAAACGGGCGGTTACTTTCACATGTTTGACAGAAATAGACGAAGAAGTTGCTGTCGCTACTGCCATAGCACTGGGTGCTGTAGCGTACTACAATTATACGTATATCTTCCCCACATAGTATAAATCAAAATTGCTCCCGCTGTCTGTACGCTTAGATCTTTTAAAGTACGCAACGAATTTTAATGCAGTTTTCAGCAATAGATAGAGCGATTCAAGAGGAAGGTTTATATGCCCCACGTTAGTATCTACATTGCACCCGTGCGAAGCCTGGGCGGGTCGCTAGTTAAGAATAAAGAAGATATGGAGAAAAAGAAGATGGTGGATGACACCAATCACGTGCCGTGAACCCTTTGTCGCGGGACTAAAAACCGACACCAACCGGGGAACGCAGCGACGCGCGAACGCGAAACGGCGTAAAATACTCGCGTTTCACAACTTTCGCGCCGCGAGTGTAGAGCCGGCTTAACATAACGAATGCAAGATAGTCTAGACAGTACCGTGACAATAGATGTTTAACTGCGTAAAAAAAACACTTGCAGACTTCATGATTCATCCTACATTTCCAAATAATACACTCCTTTTACCTATGGCTAATCCGTGCGTAATCTGTAATATGACTACGACATTCATTACCTGTTTCCTGTTTGACATGATAGGAGGTTATTCCCATTCAGTACACACTGTTCTTGTTCTGCCTAGGCTTTTCCTAACAATGTTGAAGTCAGCTTCTAGTCTAACTAGATGCGGCGAAGTATCGTTTAAGAATTTCGCCATTAGTGTGTTAAATGTGTCTGATAACTTTTATAACATACATAATACATAATTAGCCCATTACTGTCCCACTGCTGGGCACGAGCCTCGTGTCAGAATGAGAAGGGTTTAGGCCTTAGTCCACCACGCTGGCCTGGTATGGGTTTTGCAAACTACGCACACCATCGAGAACTTTATGGAGCCCTCTCAGGTGTGCAGGTTTCCTCACAATGTTTTCCGTCACCGTTAACGCAAGTGATAATCAAATTCTGATCCGTACATGAATTCGATAAGTTAGAGGTACGGGCAGGGATCGAACTCACCGCTAGGCTATCACTGCTGCGTATTATTTATTTTATAACATTACATACCTAACACATAAAATAACATCACGCCTGTATTCCCCGAAGGGTTGGGCAGAGATGTATATTAACACTCATTTCGCCGTTATGTTTATGTCCCAAACTCCGGGCTGCTACTGAGGAATTCCACACGGAACAACCCAAAAACACTGCCCGAACAGGGAATCGAACCTAGGACCTCACGATCAACAGTCGCGCTTGCCACCACTACACCAACGAGGCAGTTAAATTATATCCAACAATTATCCAACAAACACATTTTCTTTTTTACTTTTAGAGGTATTTTTTTTTTTTTTTTTCATACGTGCCATACAAACTCATACTCCACCAAGAAGAACATAGTCTGCTTAGTTGTCGGCAATAATATTGACAAGCATATCATTTTGGGACCCAGTGCATAATATCAGCAAGCACATTGGGTCACTCGCGCGACAGCGCAACGAGAGGCCAAGGAGGGTTGATGTCAGGCAGGCGGCCGGTCATAAAACAATAAGCCAAAACCTCTAACAACATGAATTTATGAAAAACATGTTGTGCTGACCCCACCTAGTGTAGGATAAGGGCAGGAAGAAGAAGATTCAGGCCATACAAACTGAAGGACCCTCCATAGATCGCTTGATTTTTGGATAGTACCTAGATCTCGTTTTTCTTATTGTATCTCGTTCAATCTCAGATTCTAAGAACAAAAGCTGTTATAATTTAAGAGTTAAATAACTTACCACGTTTAAATGCATGTTTAATCAGGAATCTGAAGGCTTTTTATACGTTTTGTGATGTCACGCTTAGGTCAAAGAGTTCACGGTCGCAAGGAAACGACAGTTACTTAAACTGAATCTCACACCACACACACAAAGGAAAACCAACTTTATGGTTACATAATTAAAGTTCAGAACCCAAAAATAAGCTCAGGAAGATTCACTTCACCGTCCACTGTAGTTAGAACTCCCATGATTGAAATGTAGAACTAATTTGTTAGAGCTGAAAGGTCGCAGTATAAAAGTAAGGATCAAGATATTCTGGACATATTTTACATGACAAGTATTCTCAAAAACGACTCAGTGAAAATGGTTGAATATACGCTGTAAAGCCAGATTAATTATACTTAGTACTTACTTAAGATGCTATTGTTCAGGTCGTTGAATCATCTTATGTTGTAGGTATATCTCTGTGTAGGACATTTCCAACAGTGTCCGTTTCACTGATTCATCTTACACTAGGTTCACACGATTCGATTCTAATTGAACAACTGCTAAATCGCATGCGATTTGAACCGTCTGAACAGACTTTCAATCAAATTGAAGCAACAAAAACGTTTCAAATTTAGTTGATCAAGTCAGTTGATCAACTAGAATTGAATCGTGTGAACCTGGTATTATTGTAAAAAATACATAAAAATAGACGGATATCAGTGGAAACGCCTGTAGAGGACGCCCTAGAAGGACATACCTACATCGATGTTATTGTTGATGTTCTTCACAAAGGACAGGTGCGTAGTACTCTCAACCGGCGTGCGTGTATGACAAGATGTATGAATGTGGATGAAGTGAAAGGAGTATGTAAGAATCGTAGCATGTGGCGTTTTATAGTTTCTGCCCACAAGGCTTGAGTTTATTACATAAAATATAATATATCTATTATTTTTTCTTTTATAACTTTTTAACATCAATCATTATCATTTATTTAATTATCTATCATCAGAATTAGCAGGGGATTATGAAATTGTAGACATTATCTAACTGCGATGTGATGTATTAATAGAGTTATTAAAGTTAGGCACTTATTCTGAACTAAGAAAGTTCAAATTGCAACAACTTTGATGATTGTACTTTATTGACTGCGTCATTGGTCTAGTGGTGGCGAAATGAGGGTGTCACTATACCCCTCTGCCCAACCCTTCAGCGAATACAGGCGTGATGTTATGTTATATTAGGTATGTTAAAAACGATCAATTAAAAATTATTTGATTAGCCCCTATTAAACAAATTATTTTAACACACGTGGAATGTAACCTAAAAACACGTTGTTTATGTTTTTTTTTTTTACTAAAAACAGATTAGTTAATCGATCGTTTAATCGCCTTGTCACTATAATCGCTGATTAGCAGACGTTTTAAAATTCAACGAGTTAAGTCGTCGACCGGTTTTGTTGTGACTTGTGACAAATCTGTCAGGTTAATTGAACGATTAACTAACATTTTAAGTGGGTTATTATAGAATAGTTATCTATTATAGTTAAATAACCGGTAACGGTACGGTATAGGTATTTTGATAACGGTTATAAATGCAGTATTAATTAAGGCTTGTTTTTTTAGAACGAGAATTGTTGTTTTCTGCTCATATTCCGTATTGACTTACATAACATCACGCCAGTATTCCCCGAAGCATAGGGCAGAGGTGTATGATAGTAACACCCTCATTTTGCCGTTACGTTTAAGTTCCATGTAAAGAAGGCGAGCCTATTGCCATCAACCAGGCACAAATCCAAACTCTGGGCAGCTACTGAGAAATTCCACATGGAAAAATCCAATAACACTTTGCCCGACCTGGGGATCGAATCCAGGACCTCACGATTAGCAGTCGCGCTTGCCACCACTAGACCAACGAGACAGAAAGTACTATTTTCTAATAAGTGTCATTTGGACTTACAGACATTTTTCAAATTGCTTAATTTCACAATGCAACTGCAACAAACAAGTTATATATCTAATAACCAATTCCTATAATTTACGGAGCGTTTTTGGTTAAAATTGACACTCTTGTATCTGTACCAATATTGGAGCAAAGACCTCATAGCTTTTCATAGTAGACCCCCCCATATGAAAGTAGCTATAAAGGGTAAAAAAACAAAAAAGAAACTAAATCCATATTATAAAATTAACAGTTTCAGAAGTCGGTTTTATTTCGGTAAATTATTTTTTTCATTCTTTTTAGTGGCCTTAATTAAAACATGGTTAGAAGACTTCTACTAAACACGCTGCTCGTAACCCAGTTACATTATATGTACTGTTCGTCATTGAGGAGTTCTATTGTCTATCTCCGAAGTTCTTCATCAGATCTTCACCAAATTTAAATGGGAACCACTTCGACAGAATATTTTTTCGAACAAAAAAATAATTTTCCAAATCTGTTTATAAATGACGGTGTTCTGATGTACCAAATTATTTAAAAAATTACAACCAACTTGAGAACCTCCTCCTTTTCTTGGTAGTCGGTTAAAAATTAGCTTACGAGTATATATGCTCAGTTTGGTAATATATAGAACTTTATTAGTAAGGCTGTTCTTGACCTTAAAATGTACTGTGAAACTTAAACAAAATTTCTAGCACAAACTTGTTGATACAACCCGCTGGGTGTTTACAACAATGCCTAAAAAAACACAAACACCGCCCTATTTTCCTTTGACATGGTTCAACCACAATTTTCCTGAACAAACAACTAGAATTTATTTAAATTTGCTGACCACAATAACCACGTTTGCATTAGCCCTTATTACAAATATTACACAACATTTTACATACTTTAGTTACCAAACAAGGTAACTCCAAATACCAGTTACTTTGATCCTAAATAAATAGGGGACGGTTTTAACTGAACCACAAACGTTTGCAAAATACAGTCCCTTTGTAGAAGACCTAAGTAAATACTAAATAGACTGGACAGGAGATGGAAGATGTTAGATATAGAAGTTTCATTTTTTTGGAGGTACGAGGTCTCCTTCAACGATAAAGGAGGATCTGTGGAGGTACGAGGTATGGTGTTCTTCCAACGAAAAGGGAAGATCCTCCTACCAGGCGGATCTGCCTGCTTGGAGGCGGTCTGCCTGGAGGGTACTGCCCAATGGTTGATGTTAGGAAGTTGTATAAACAGTGTAAATAGACGCTTAACGAAGCCAAAAGGCACTTATTCTCCACGTCATTGCGATATTTTTTTATGCTGGCCTATGCCTGGGAACCTTCTAGTTATGGAGATATTGGAGGTGAAAGTACTATCTTTTTCACAACTTTTAAAAAAAATACTAGTTTTGAAGGTTGCAAATGTAGTTGAAATACCTCCATTACCCGTTTACTACTCATTGCATCTATCAGCACAGTGTTTTGAGTGCGTTACATTGAGCTTTACAGTAAAACGAAAAAAATGTCGGTCGACGGCTTCGTGAAGGGTCTTTTTACACCTTGTATAACTAACTCCGTGTCAGATCTTAATATCGCGATGCAAGATTTGTGACATTTCATTTGACAGCTGTCATTGTTGTCACTGTAGTCTGCTAGACATTCGTCGTGCTGCGTAATTCTCATGTGGCGTGATAGATGCCGCCACATATCCTCCATTAGGCGGGTCTTATGCCTGGCGGGCTACTGCCAAAAAGTTATTTTAATTTTATTTACTACTACCGGCCCGTCCCGGCTTCGCACGGGTTGACATTTTTCCCGTTTTTGCAACATTTTTCATTTATGCTCCGCTCCTATTTATTTATTTATACTTTCGCACAAAATTTGTATAAAGGCGGACTTAATGCCTTAGGCATTTTCTACCACTCGAACTTAGGGTGGTGCAGACAAAAAAACATGGTAGGTGCACTAAGTAGAGTTGTGTATGTGAGGCAATACCATATTAAAAA
This sequence comes from Amphipyra berbera, assembly GCA_910594945.2. Lineage (NCBI taxonomy): Eukaryota > Metazoa > Arthropoda > Insecta > Lepidoptera > Noctuidae > Amphipyra > Amphipyra berbera. Next base: position 15,816,971 of record OU343138.1, read on the forward strand.
ATCCTATTGGTCCTAATGGTCGTAGCGTGATGTTATATAGCCTCGATAAATGGACTATCCAACACAAAAAGATTTTTTCAATTCCAACCAGTACTTCCTAAGATTAGCGCGTTTAAACAAACAAACTCTTCAGCTTTATAATATTAGTATAGATTGGACTGGAACTCACTCACGGTGAAGGAAAACATCGTGAGGAAACCTGCACACCTGAGAGGGCTCCATAAAGTTCTCGATGGTGTGTGTAGTCGGCCAACCCGCACCAGGCCAGCGTGGTGGACTAAGGCCTAAACCCTTCGCATTCTGAGAAGAGGCCCGTGCCCAGCAGTGGGACAGTAATGGGCTAGTTATGTTATGTTAGGTTTTACTGAACTACTTGTAGATGGTCCTTGCGAACCGCTTCTACGGAACTGTCATTTTCTGAATTAAACTTTAGCGATATTTCCGTGTGCTTCAACATGACATAACATCACTCCTGTATTCCCCGAAGAGTTGGGCAGAGGTGTTTAGTAACACACTAATTTCGCCGTTATATTTAAGTCCCATGGGCGAGCCTTGCCATCAACTGGGCACATATCCAAACTCCGGGCTGCTACTGAGAAATTCCACACGGCAAAGCCCAATAACACTGCCCGACCTGGGGATTGAAACCAGGACCTCATGATCAGCAGTCGCGCTTGCCACCACTACACCGACGAGGCAGTTCAACATCTCTATTTTGTCGCGGGTTTTGCATAAAGTGAGCCTTCTCTCTATTCATTTTATGGTAGAGTTCAATAGCCTGGCAGTGAGGCCAGCCCTCCGACCTTCGAAGGTCACAGAACCAAGGTTGCGCCGACCTTGCTCTGAAAGGGTCTGAGGTAATCCTACTTATTCGCTCGACTTAGCCGGATTCTAGTTAGGATTATCTGAATGGGAGAGCTTAGACTTGTTTTATTCATGGAAAAAGTTCTGCTGTACTTAGCATTATTTTATCAGTTAAAGTTGTCTTTGGTATTGCTTTGTACGTTTTTGTATTGTTTTTTTATCCTTTGCTTATTGTCTTAAGCGCAATACAAGACGACACGATTTAGTTGACAATTGAATTGGATATTAATCAGTAGTGTTCAATTTATCACCAACTGATTTTTACATAACACAATTTGATTGGCAATTTGTGAAAATTGACAATCAAATCGTGTGGACTATGCTTTAGTAAAGACTAGGTACTCATTATATTGTTATGGGACTTGTAAAAAATATTAATTACAATTTAATTACAGTTAATTACCTAGGTGAGAAAAAGGATTTGAAATCTACATACACAGTAATGCATACTAATAAAGAAAACAAAATATTTGGAGTATTAACAATAAAACTTGTCTCAAATTCTTTTTAACCGACTTCCAAAAAGGAGGAGGTTCTCAATTCGACTGTATGTTTTTTTTTTGTATGTTTGTTCCGCGATATCTTTGCTAATTGTGAACCGATTCTAATGATTATTGTTTTGTTTGAAAGAGTATTCTTTCGAAGTGGTCCCATTTAAATTTGGTGAAGATCTGATGAAGAACTTCGGAGATAGACCATTTGAAGTCGGTTTTATTTTTGTTAAAAAGTGATTATTAAAAATCCTATATCATACCCCTCTTATTCTTAACTCCCGACGCAAAAAAGGGGTGTTTTAAGTTTGATCTCTGTCTGTCAGTGGCATCATAGCTCCTAAACAGATGAACCGATTTTGATGCGGTTTTTTTTAATTGTTAGCTGAATTGGTCGCGATGTTTCTTAGCTGTTTGATGATAATCACTTCAGTCATTTTAACCTTTTGGATGCCATAGTCACATATTTATGACAAACGAAAGCTTACCCTGTACGCCATCGTCACAAATATGTGACAAAAACGATAGCATTACAGTTACCTTGGCGTGGGGGGTACGCCGATGCGTTTAATGCTCTGGCGTTCAAAAGGTTAATGGCGGGGGTTTTATATATTTTTAAGTTCTTGAATATTCTTTCGGAGCTTATTCTAATCTTTATTTTACTTGTTACAGAGAAGAGATGTCGAGTCACAGTCAACAAAAACTGGGATTTGTACCCGGTACGGCTTGTGGTGGACACTGGGCATCGATATACCTATACTTGTAATACGTAAGTAACCATCTAATAATAAAATGTTATTGAACCAAACGCCTAAAATTACCAATCGTTATTTTAAGCATAAATGCCCCGTTCATATGAACAAAAACGTACCGTTTTACTGGTTCTCTATTTTAATTCCTACGATTTTATGTCATAATTTAACATTGCATAATGTTACTTATCCTAACATTAGTTACGCATAATACTCATTTGCCATAACTTTTTAATCATAATTTTTTAATCCTATTTACTATAAGCATAATATTTAATAAGCATACTATCCAAAAGCATAAGTTTACTTAAGCATAATGACGCATAACCATAACTATTAGAAGCATAAAATAACATAAACCTAACCTAACCTAATATAAATACATAAATATTCGTAAAGTACGTTTCCTTTATGCTTTTTGATCATTATCACAAATAACTATTAGACAAATAAACAATATGCTTTACAACTTTATGCATATCAAAGTTATGAATATAAACAATAGGATATACAATATTTATACTTAATAACACAATATGCTAAAAGCAATTATGGCACACTATTATTATGACAAAGAAAATTATGCCTAACTTATTATGACAATTTAAATTAGAACAAAAACCATTATGAGAAAAAAAGGGATCCCTGTTTTACTTACCAATGGTAGTATTTTTTATTGCCAAACTGGGCATTTATATAAACTCGTAAGATAATTTTATCTGTGATAGGTACTTCCATAGGTATGAGATAGTCTACTATGGTAAGCTATGAAGTTTTTGCTTCATTATTGGTAACTAGCGACTCGCCCCGGCTTCGCACGGGTGCAATGTAGATACTAATGTGGAGCATATAAACCTTCCCCTTGAATCACTCTATCTATTGCTGAAAACTGCATTAAAATCCGTTGCGTAGTTTAACAGATCTAAGCGTACACACAGCGGGAGCGGCTTTGTTTTTAACCGACTTCCAAAAAAGGAGGAGGTTCTTAATTCGACTGTGTTCTTTTTTTTGTATATTTGTTCCGCCATATCTTTGCTAATTGAGAACCGATTTTAATGATTCTTTTTTTGTTTGAAAGCGTATTCTTTCGAAGTGGCCCCATTTAAATTTGGTGAAGATCTGATGAAGAACTTCGGAGATAGACAATTTGAAGTCGGTTTTATTTTTGTTAAAAAGTGATTATATATTATGTAAAGAAGATAAAAAAGTCTCAATTTTAACCAATAACGCTCCGTAAATTATAGGAATCGGCCATAATCCATTAGCAAATTAAATAACGGTAGCTGTCTTCTGCAACTAACTTCGCAAGTCGATTTCTGAAAGTTTTACAGACTTGCCTGACTTCCCGCATGTTGCCGTGAGGGTTTTAACATGACTTGCTTGCAGTGTTAATGTGTAAGGAAACACTTGCTTTAATAACTTGTACAATTTAACTTTTTAATGGATTTCGCTATAGATGGACTTAGAAACGTTACGTCTTTTTAAATACTTTAACTTCTATTCTGAGAATGTCGTGTTTTCTGTTGAGTTGTAATACCAGTACATCGTTAAACAGGCGGCCCCGGGTGTCATACGAATACCTATGACAGTCGCTACGTATATTCAGAAGCCCAAAAGTCTGCGGCCAGTCTAACCTTAGAATATCGGCATTGCCCAGTAACTGGGTTGCGGAGGTCTGATGGCAGTCGCTCCGTGTAAAATACTGGTATTCAGCCGCATCTGGTTAGACTGGAAGCTGATCCCAACATAGTTTGGAAAAGGCTAGGCAGAACAGTAGTACGTCGTCTTTTATACCAACTCAAAATGCTATATCGATGGTCCCTACGTATAGGGTTGCCAACCGTACTCTAAAATAGAGTATTGTACTCTATATCATGTAGGCGTACTCTATAATCTATAACACTAATAGAGTATACTGAAATACTCTTTTTTATACAATGTTTACTATACTAGTGCCAGTCATGTAATATTATGGAAACCCATTATTATAACCAAAAAAGTCGACTATTTGCTATTAATATGTTAAAAATCATGAAAAATTGTTATGTGGTGCAAAAAGTACGAAAAAATACCTTTTTAAAAATATAAAATAAATGATACTCTTTTTTGGAAGTCCGTACTCTTTATTAACCTCCTTTGAAATCAGATATACTCTATTTCTTGTAATAAAAGTTGGCAACCCTACCTGCGTATACTATCGAAACTACAAAATATCAATTTTTATTTTATTTGCTTAAAATGTGTGAAATTATGTTATCTTAAAGGTTATAAAATTACAAAGTTAAAATATCATATTATTTCGTGTTTTTCAAAACGTAAACTTGAAAATATTCAAAGTACAATCTTCAAAACGCTCTCCTCAAAAGTAGTAATTTTCGACTTTCGGTAGTTTACGTAGGGACCGTCGATATTTCAAGCTATTTTTAACCGACTTCAAAAAGGAGGAGGTTCTATATTCGATAAGTTTTTTTTAAATGTATGTACACCGATTACGCTGAGATTTATGATCCGATTTACATGATTCTTCTTTAGTTTGATGCGGAATAGTTGCCATTTGGTCCCATAAAAATTTAAAATAGTTTGGCCCAGTAGTTTTCATTTTATGAACATTTTTATTTTTTTATGAACATTTTAGTTTACTTGGATGGTGTAATTATTCTACCTGACGTAATCTAGAAAAATCCTACTGTAGTTTACAGAACAACCTATTATAGACACTAAAAAAGAAAAAAAAAAACTATGTTTAAAAAAACCGACTTCAAAAACTAAAAAGTATAAAATAACTTAATATAAAATTAACAGTTTCAGTAGTCGGTGCTAATCCACGCTGAACCAAATTGAAGGCACCGACTTCTGAAACTGTTAATTTTATATTAAGTTATTTTATACTTTTTAGTTTTTGAAGTCGGTTTTTTTAAACGTAGTTTTTTTTTCCCTAAATTTATTTCAACAACGTGTGTGGTACGTAAACTGTTACACAGTTACGTATTTCGTTCATGAGACCATACAAGTCTTTTCTCTAATTCTTAGTCCAATAAGGAAGCGTCCCAAAGACTTATGCATCCCAAATTTATCGAATAAATTATTCAATTAATTGATATTAATCCAATAACGGATGCAACTAATTAACGGACACGAATTAAATAAAAATTGTTGGCCATAATAGGTTGACTACCAAAAATGGCTCCCGTTTCATTGCAACGAAGACAGATATAATGTTGCCAGTAATAATAAACCGGGGTGATTTATTTTCGGACGGAAAATAAGTGTTCAATTTTAAATTCTATATTAATGAAGTAAAGTTGAATTCCCGCTGTAGTTTTTTTAATGTTAATAAAACAAACTCTTATAAATTGATTTTACGCGCATACCTAATTTAATTTATACTTTTAACAATGTAATGCATTTTGCTACGTATTTTAAATTATGTGTTTGGTATAAAAAGAGATTACAACATATTTGTTTGTTCATGGAATTGTAGACCAAAGATATCTAAGTTTTTTTTAATGTAGCCATCGATAGCTAGACGCGATAACTCGTAACTTAGGTACCTATGACATATCTCTTATCTATGGATTATGGGAATATTTTAACTTCAATATTTCTTACATACATATTATTATTATACATAAGTAATTATAACGATTATTATTTTACTGGTACCGACTAAATAATGTAAATATTCTTCATTCTAAACGACATTGCGTTGATTACTGATGAAAACGTTTGAACGAACAAATCTCCGTTGAGGAAAACATTATGCTTTTGTGTTTCTAACACGTACAAATAAGTTATACTTATTGTGTTTTATAAATAAAAGTATATAATTACCTACAATACTGTAATTGCTTCAGGAAAAATAAAGAAAAAATCTTAAGGCACGTAATACGAGTGTAAAATATACATTTTACATCCTTTACAGTAAACAAGTGATTAATTAGAATTAATTAATGCGATAATAAACAATAATGAATAATAATACCGTTCTATGTATCTTCATACGAGAAATAATTATACAACAATAGCACAGATGATAAAATTGTGACAATGGGAATTATTTTGTATTTCCAACTGCCTCGTTGGCAGCGTTGCCAACTCTACGTCTTTTTACATAGATCTACGCACTTTAGGCCTTTCCTGCAAACCTACGAACTACAGTCTCAGAATCTACGTATTTTGTAGAAAAGGCGATTCGTCTCAAATCTTTTCATTATTGGCCAATTTGCACAAAATGTATTCATATTGCTACATAATGCAAATTTCGAGCGTGTTTTCTGCGATCAATTGAATGAAAACCAACGTAATTTGTAAAATATAAAAAACCAAACGACTTTCCACTAAAACACTAAAAGGCATACTTTCCACGAAATTGTTTAAAAAAAGCCACGACCCTTCGCAGGAACATATTAAACGTTTTAATAAATTGTATAAATTAAATTTGCCTGAAAATAGTAATGAAAACGAATAATTTAAATAAATTGCATAACAAAACACTCGTTTTATTCAGAGTTACCCTCTGTATTTCACTCAAAAAAAAGTCCGTAGATCTACGAACTTTTCATACGCAAATTTTACTAATTCTACGTAATTTACTATTCTGGCCTACCTACGCCTTTTTCAAAATCCGAGTTGGCAACACTGCTCGTTGGTCTAGTGGTGGTAAACGAGACTGCTGATCGTGAAGTCCTGGGTTCGATCCCCAGGTCGGGCAGTGTTATTGTGTTTTTCCGTGTAGAATTCCTAAGTAACAGCTCGGAGTTTGGATTTGTGCCCGGTTTATGGCAATAGGCTCGCCCCCTATTACATGGAACTTAAACATAACGGTGAAATTAAGGTGTGTACACCTCTGCCCAACCCTTCGGGGAAAACAGGCTGTCCGCGCTATAAAGGACTCGACCTTCGGTGTCGGCCTTTATTCTGGCTCCGCAGTCACACCGTTAAATCAGCCCTCATCAAGCTGTCTCCCTCCTAGTCCTCCCGCCAGCAACGCCCTAAGCCGAGGCCCGAATCCCATTAGGGTTCGCCCTTAGTGCTGTTGTTGCTAGTAGTCATGATGTTAGTAGTAGTAGTTCGCATAGGATAAGTATTTTACTCTCGTCCCCATTGGTTGGAGACCTTTCAGGTCTCGCCAATAACTGCCCGGTTACGTAGAAACGGTCAGCAAGACCACCTACAAGCAGACGAATAGAAAAAAAACAGAATAATCTTGGGCTTTATTCCATCTTGTCGATCAAGGGCTGCAATGCTAACCGCGCTGTGTTGGCCTGGAGCTGCGCCACCAGCAACGCAGTCATTACAGACCGCGGCAGTAATGTACTATTTCTTTACACTTTGCTCTAGATGGCTACAATTATACAAGGTTAGTCGGAAAGGGGGTACTAAGCCGAAAGGGTGTTAAAGTACCCATAATAAGGGATAACTTTTGTACTACAACTTTCCCCAAAACTCAATAGTTTAAGAGAAATAGCTTTTCAAAGATTTCGTAAAAAATATGCTAAAATCTATATGTCCATAGCTATGATCAGCTGTTTTTACAATTTAGGTCATATTTGGGGTCACGGATTAGAAACATAATTTTCTGAATTCATAACTAGAGAAGGTATTTTTTTTTTTAAATAATTAAAATAAAAATATTTTTGCGTGCAAATAAAAATTATCGAATTTTGAAATTTTAACACTTGCTTTGAAATAGTCATCAGTGATACTTTAAGTTGCCTGCGGCTTAGTACCTCCTTTCCGACTAACCTTGTATTATTATCATAGCTGAAGGAACTATTCAATTATAAAACCTAACATGAAAAAAATATCTTTCCCTATTTATTGGACTGCTTTATTATGCATATTTTACGACAAAAACAATTTATTTTACATAATAAACAACGCATAATTGTTTTTGTTCATGTTAAATGGAAATTTCGTTCATCATATTTTGTTATTGTAATTGTGAAACATCGTCATAGGTATAACGTTTAGTGCCATTGTTGATTTGATTGTTTTATGTAATTGGACGGCGTGTGTATCATACAACTTTGAACCTTATGTCCATAAGTGATAAAAGTTGGTTTGTAATGGCAGGAGACTTGAATGAACTATAAAAACGGTTAATAAAATAATTAATAGTCTAGTGCGAAGATGTTGGGACGGAAAGCGTATGTACCTACACAAAAAATATTAAATTATTTTGAAAAAAAAGAAAAATAAATTGACATCTGTCATCTCACCCAAAAGGAAAATTTTTTTAACGCATACAATACTATTATTCAATAAGATCGGTAGCCAAAATACAAAAAAAAAACTTAAGAAAGACACATTTCGAAATAATAATTAAAAATAGATTATCGGTTGAGACTGGCAAAAAGGTAAAAAATATTTTTTATGAGACACACGTGGTGGACCCCACAGTGTCGCGTTAAGGGTTGTCACAACTTCAAATTGACAAAAAAAAATTAAGTACCTATGGAATTATTTTGGGATCGTTAGAGTGACAGCACATGGGCCGCAGTTGCTCGAGACACAGTTGATCGCTAGTTGTTTGTAGCTGCAGTTACCGTTTGGTGTACTTTATGGCCTGATGCTAAAAACAAATGGCGATCAATTGTATCTCGGGCAACTTATTAGCACATGCGGTCAGCCTAGGACTGTCATACATTCGGGTTCCCCCGGATTTGTCTTAGTTTGGGAGGGCGTCCGGGCGGGTTCGTAAAAAGTGTCCGCGTAAAACCCGAAGGCCCGTCACGTTGGCAGTTTCGTTCGTTTTCTATTCCAGCAATTAGTACCACGCAGCACACACGTGTATGACGGCTACGAAAATTTATATTTTGGCTATTTTAATACATAAAAAACAATTTTTTAATATTTTCACGGGCGTTCGGGGAAAAATCCCGATTTCGACCATATGTTCGAAGTTTTTGCAAAATTGAAAGGAGTATGCTTAGGTGGTTTGGTCATATTGAGACAATGAGTGAATTGCGATTAACACAGAATTTATAAGGCGGATGACAGTGAAAACGTAGCCGCGCCGGTAGAGGACGCCCTCAAAGGACATACATCGATGTTATTGATGATGTTCTTCACAAGGGACAGGTGCATAGTATTCTCAACCGGCGTGCTTGTATGACAAGATGTATGAATGTGGATGAAGCGAAAGATAGTAAGGATCGTAGCATGCGGCGTTCTACAGTTTCTGCCTACCCCCATGGGAAAAAGGCGTAAGTTTATTATGTATGTATGTTGTCCGCTATCTGCGGTTTAGGTGATGGCAGCCCTAGGTCAGCCTTACGAAACTTCCAGACAAGGTACTAGGAAGTAGGTAGGTATATTCATTACAAAGATTATTATGTAAAATAACTTTACGTGTTTAGACTATTGAAAACGAATGACAATCTGACGCGTTGACACACTCATAAAGTTTCGCGTTTATTGTCGTCAAATTCTCAGTAAACTAATACGGTACTTGATCGATGTGGCAGTGACCTTGACAAGTAACGTTTTGCGTAGTAAGAAATGGTCGTCAATAATTATGATAGTTTATGGATCCTGTCACACGATGCATTTGTCAACTGTATTATGTAAAATATGTTGGCATCGTAAGTATTCCGTTACTTGAACTATATGTAAACAAAATCATGTAATTCTTTCAAACCTCGTGATGTACTGTTGACATAGATTAACCCTGAACGGGATAAGTAAGGAAAAATTCAAGAAATTAACATGCGTTCTAAACGTGAGGCATTTTAGCGCCCCGAGTTAAAGGACCGCGCGGCGAGCGATAGCCGCGCTATTAGCTCGGGGCGCTAAAATGCCTTTCGTTAAGAACACGTGTTTACTTCTCGTAACTTTTTTTTTACTTGTTCGAATCGTATCCCGTGCATGGTTAATCTATGTCAGCAGTATATCACGTGGTTTGAAGGAATTACATGATTTCGTTTGCACCCTGTATAAAAAATAATTTAGGTACTTATTATTATCTTTTCACTTCCAAGAAATATAAATGAAAGTAATTAAAAAAGTTCGATATAATTACAACTTTGCAGCTGGTAACACTCGCCGCATGTGGCAGAATGCACGCAATCGCAGTCACTGTTTACGAATACGAAAAAAAAAACAGTGTCAACGACCTTTTGACACAAAATAAGCGTTCATTAGGGCAGCCATTGAACACATCATTTTAAAAATAGAACGGTATGATGTAATTTTTTTACAAAGTATTTTTTTAATACGTTTTGTATGTATGTTGTTTTGTTTACTAATAATTTTAATAATGTTCACATTCATAATATCGTTCCATTATTTTGACCATCACTGCATCTGCATGCGTGTTTACTTAAACATTTTATAAATAAAGTATTGCCCAATTTAATGTTAGATTTTTAATGATAGAATCATAAAATTATTATTTTAAAACGTAATTTATATAATGTTACATGTATGTACACTTTCTATTTTTACAAAATGTTTTATGGACTAATTCGGTCGTAAGGTAAACGTCGTTGTTATCAGTCTAATAAAATAATAATGTATATTAGTGTTCATTATTACAAGAAAAATATAAACACAGTAATGGATAACAAAATGTTTTGGAAAATAAAAATAATATCATAAACTGCGTAGGTAGGTACATACGTCGTTAATTTTATCATTTTGCCTTTTCCATGTGAATGAATAAAAATTTCAATTTTATTCCGTTAAGCTTCGATCGTTACGGCTTAAAAATATAATAATCGTGTTATAAACGGGTCCTTCATTTTAAGGTGCAGCTCATCTTAATTTTTTTAAGCCACATTTTTGACAATCTTTTCTTATGAGATGTCTTGGCGATAACGGAATGCATCCAACCGGGATTCGAACTCCATTTCAGACCACTTATTATCATGTAGTAAAGTTGTTCGTACATATGTAATTTTTTTGTGTAAGGTATTAAATATTACTTCTTTTTATTTGCAATCTTTGTCGATTAGATTTTTTTCAATATTTTAATTACAGTTGGTTTGAATATTATCGATCTTTTATAGCGTTTTATTAATATGTATAATGTAGGAAGGAAGTAATGTCACAGTATAAATAATTTAGTATTACTAGTTTTTTGTTCTATAAAAATCGGGTAAAAATATTGCAAACTGGAAAATTTCCATACTTACCTAATTTTAAACTTCACAGGTACCTGTTTTAGTTTCCTTTATAATTAAATACTTTCTGATTTTTTTTTATTTATTAGATTCAACTGCCGAAAACAGTCCCGTTTTCCTTAATATTGAACACCCCGTTGCGTCGCACGCTGTTCCCTCGTCGTTCAAGTGGTATTTTAATCGATACCTATTTATGGGCGTTCGATTATACGGTCATTATCGGTTGTAATCGATTTCCGATTAATTGTTGTAATAATCGTGTCGGTAATTATAGCCTTCGTTGTGAATGAACTAAATTTACGTACAGATACCATAATTCTTATTAATTTGATTATAGATAAGCGTAATAGCGTAGTTTCACTTAAAAATTATTAATTATAATGCATTACATTGTACCGTTTAACCAAAAAATTTGACTCCATCTAAAAACTACAAACAGCGCCATCTCTTAACGAGTAGCGGTACCATTTTACTTAGTGATTGTTTAAAATTTCTAAATAGTAATTTCGCAATAAATTCTCATGATACCTTACAAAATACATCAAAACGTGCCTTATAGCGTATGGCATAGGTACTATACACAACGATTAACGCTTAATATAAGTACTACTCACAAAGTATGACGTACGGTCATACAATCTTTCAATTTACGCCCTTTGAAAAGCATGGCCGGCCGCTGGAACGTGGACGACCACGTAGCCGATCCACGTGGGTTATAATGTGGGTCTCAACGTGTCGGATGCACCGCAATTGGTCTATTAGACCTGTTACGTAAGTATAGGTAATCGGCTCCTGGGAAACACGTTATCCGTCGCGAGGTGCATCACGCAACATGCATTTGTGCCGCCATTTATCTAATGCCTTTGTACCTTTGTATCTTTAGTCTTCAGCTTCGTTTGGCCTTGTTTTAATGTGTGGAAATTCTCATGAATACCGACCACCCCTGGCAAGGCTGAATACTTACCGACTTCCACCACGGTGTTCTGAGGATCTATGGTTAGGGTGGTAGGATAAGTTTTTATCAAAAAATAGATGACCCGGTGAACTTCGTAACACCAAACCTTTTTTCTTAATTTTTCCTAATCGACCCCAGTACCTATAGAGGCAATAAAAAAAAACAAATCGGTCGACTCATTTTCGAGTTTTTGCGAGACTAACGCACGGCAATTGATTTTTATTATTTTTTCACATTTTTTTTTAAACCAGACCACTAGGTATTGAGACGAACAAACAAAAAAATATTTCAAATCGGTCGAGCCATTTTCGAGTTTTTGAGAGACTAACGCTAGGAAATTGTTTTTTATATCATAGATAGAATAGATAATGTTCACATTGTTGTTAATCAATTAGAGAAACAACTCACATTACAGTGATGTGATTTTATTAAATTCCACGTACGGGCAAACAAATTAATTTTACATGAAAAGAAATATGAATAAAGTTAGCATTATAAATATTTCTGAAATCTACTATAAAGGGTTTTAGATAAGGTTGAAATATCAGAATCTGGTATTGTGCATTTCAATTACGCATCTTTCTAAAAAGGAATTATTATGATATCGCCAATCAAGAATGTGCAACAATCTAATCAAAGAATCTAATTAAGAATACAATGTAATCTAAAGATTAATTACATTTGCATAGTGTATACAATACGCCACAATGCCTCCAGGAGAAAGCAAACCATTACTTAACGGTTTAGTCTGAAATAAAGACAATTAAAATATTAGGCCGCCAATACACTTGTAACTTGCTTCCGTAAAATTTATAGTATAAGTGACTTATGACAATTAATTCGACTTGACAAATCAGTCGATAAGCTTACAAGAGAGTTTACATTTACAAATTTATCGTAAGTTAATTACGTAAGCGGCCTACGTGAAGAAAACTTACAGGTCTAGGTAATTTAGATATAGCCGGCCTTATAATAGTTCCTATGTTCGTAATCCTGACGCTGTTCCAGCCAATGGTAGGGTTTTAGGACCAGCATTGATTATAGATCCCACGTAGTCGCCAGATTTCCTGTTCAATGAATTGTTAGTCCATCTTACCGATATTTTGCAAAGCGACTGATGAACCATTCATCTCTTAAAATGTTTGAATCAAGCGATATCCTACCTTCCCAGACTGTGTCTAGGAATTTCAACAAGCATAATTTGCAGGAACTACCAAATCCCACACGACAGTACACTCATCCGAACGCATGCCTTGAAGTCCTCAAGGTGTCAAAATACGTCATTGCAAATCTAGAAGTGGCCAGTATATTCTAACGCACGGCGAAGTAGAGAACTAAATTTGAATGTTCTGAATTTTAAACGTTACTGTCATGTGTCTGTGCAAGCAGTGCCACCATGAGGTGTCATAATAAACTGGTTGTGTGTAATTCTGTTCCTGGATGTCTGACATTGACTTTGAACCTTAACAACACCAGGAGTTTGGGGGATTGGCAAATAAATTGGCTAATGGAGGGCGACGGCCATTACAATGTCACGGGGACGCGTACGAAATTGCGAGTGTAGTTAGATAATACTAGAACTAGATTTGGACTGTATGTTCCGGGTATTTTCTGGAGGGGTAAGCAGAAGTGTTATCCGATTTGATTTAGGTGCAGTTACTAGAGGAGGGAGGAGGATCATACGTTTTCAAGGTTAAGCTGAGCTTGCCGCATTCAGTCTGTGGATGGGTAACCGTTCGTTGCACATCGAGACCCCTCCGTGCCTCGGAGAGTACGTTAAACAGTCAGTCCCAAGTATCATACGAATACCTATGACAGTCATTACGGGAAGTAAGAAACCTGAAAGCCTGAAAACCGGTCTATATCGGCATTGCCAAGTAACTGGGTTGCGGAGGTCTGATGGCAGTCGCTCCGTGTAAAATACAGCCGCTTCTGGTTAGACTGGAAGCTGACAGATTAGTTAGGAAAAGACTAGGTAGAACATATAGACACAGTTACATCATTGTTTTGACGACACGTTTGGTGCAGTGGTTGAGTGATTGGCTTCTGCGCTGCGAGTCGTGGGTTCGATTCCCGCACGAACAAATATTTGTATGGCCTACAGATAGATGTTCTGGGTCTGGGTGTTTGTGCATGTGAAGATTTGTGTCTGTAAACGCACCCACGGCACAGGAGAAATCGAAGTGTGGGGCAAAAAGGAAACAAAAAGGAACTAAAAAGTACCTACCTATAGCTAGCTATAACCTGGGTAGGCTATATATGCGTAGCTATAGATGTGTATTTCAATTAGTTCTGTCGTTAGTCACCAGATGGCGCATGACGTAGAGGTCAGCTGAATACTCTATACCCCTATATATAATGTACTCTGCGGTGTGGGGCAACGTTTAAAAAAAAAGTATAAAAGAAGTACTTCCACCACCATACGGTGGGTCACTCTCCGTCTATATCCACCTTCTAACAATACATTACTTCCACAGTGCTATCCCTGGTGGGACTCTTCGAGCTCGGCGTCATCTCCAACCATAAGGCAGGGTTCTACTGCAACGATCCAGCTCTCAGCTTCCCCTTCAACGGAGAAACCGTCACCACCGAGATTATCATGTCCACTCTGCTTCTATTGCCAATTATTTTTGTAAGTATTCAAAAAGCAGTTTTCTTTGATATGTAATCGTTTGGCAAAAGAGCTGATGGCTAACCTGGAGGACACTGGTCGCCCACGACACAGGGTGTAAACGAAATCATGTAATTCCTTTAAACCTCGTGATGTACTGCTGACATAGATTAACCCTGCACGAGATACTTTTGCATTCATTAAAACAAAAATTACAAGTTAACATGTGTTCTTAACGTGAGGCATTTTAGCGCTGCGAGTTAAATGGCCGCGCGGCGAGCGATGGTCACGCAATTTGCTCGGAACGCTAAAATGCCTCACGTTAAGAACACATGTTTACTTCTCGTAATTTCTTTATTTTTATTCACTTGTATCTCGTGCAGGGTTAATCTATATCAAACCTTAACCTTCATTTTAAACCTTATTGTAATACCTTTTAGGACTCGTATTTACCGTACCGTGGGATGCTACGGCAGGCCACGGCACGACGAAGCATTCCGCGGTATACTCAGCAAATATGAGTGGTAATGATATTAACATAAGGTTTAAAATTATTTGAGCTTAAAAATCCTTTGCCATGCCGTCCGGCCCATGAGCGCAGGCCCATAGCTACAATAAAGTGGCGTTTCAATTACGCAGGCGCAAGTAACATGCACACAAGTTGCAGCTTATCAACTTTCGTAATTGAAACATGATGAACTGCGGTCTACGTACAAGTATGTTAACATGCTAGTGCAAGCTACGTGCAACACGATTACTTAAAGAACGGCATTGAAAATGGTGGATATTTTGCCTTTCGCTGACTGAGAACGTGTGTGAGCGAGATGCAAATAACAATAATACCAATAATAATAATAATATATCTGAAATACAACCTTGTGGACGCAGAAGTACCATACTACAAGTATGTGCCCGACCCAGTTCTCGAGAATGGTCATATCACATTGTACTGGGACCGATCTATCATCACCGACAGGACTATTGTTGCCAATAAGCCTGACATAGTGGTGATAGATCGATCAGAGCGTCTCACAATGATTGTTGATATCACTGTCCCACATGACGAGAACCTTGTGAAAGCCGAGAAAGATAAAGAAATTAAGTATCAAGACTTGGCAGACGAGGTTGTCGACATGTGGGAAGTTGACTCAGCAGTCATTGTGCCGATAGTCGTGACGGCCAATGGCTTAATAGCCAAGAGCCTCGACCAACATCTGACGAGGCTCGCGTTGGGCAGCTGGGTCAAGGGCCTGATACAGAAAGCGGTACTTCTGGACACGGCACGTATTGTTAGGAAGTTCCTCTCTTTGAGGCCCTGACCACCGGTAGCTTGGACCCTGTTCCCGATGCCGGTGGGCTACTATTTTTTATATTTTTAAATGTTTTTTTTATATTTTTTATAGAAATATTTAAAAATGTATCAAATATGTAAATAGATGAATAAACGAAATAATAATATAATACCAGCTTGAGGCGTTGGAGTCCAAGAATGCTCCACGCTTGAGAAGCGTGTCAAGAAGCTCATCAGTAACGACTCCCTTGTTCAGACCAAGCACCAAAGTCTTGAGCATTGGCGCAAAGTTGCTAGTCTATCGGTTTTTTATCGGACACATTTCGGAGAGTGTGCTTCAGACCTGCATGATCTAATACCCCCCTGCCCTTTTTTCTATCGGACGGCCAGAAGCACGAAAAAGCGCCATCGGTTCATGGTTGATATACCAAAAACCCGAACGAAGCGTTTTGATTCCACTTTCATTGTGAAAACCGCCAAACAGTGGAATGCGCTGCCTGAGTGGGTGTTCCCCGACAGTTACAATCTGGGTATCTTCAAGTCACGAGTGAATCGGTTTCTTCTGGGCAAGCGTGCTCCATCGTAGACCGCACCATCGCTTAACATCAGGCGGGATGGCGGCCAAACGCAGGCCTAGTAACAAATAAAAAAAAAACTACAGTAGAAGTGCCGACATTTTCAATCCCACTTAATTAATCGGGTTTTACGTAGTAAGTAGTAATTATATTAGAATGAAAATATTATTTGTGACTGCCTCGTTGGTCTAGTGGTGGTAAGCGCGACTGCTGATCGTACGGTCCTGGGTTTAATCCCCAGGTCGAGCAAAATTTTATTAGGTTTTTCCATGTGAAATTCCTCAGTAGCAGCCCGATGATTGAATTTGTGCCCGGTTGATGGATTTGGGACTTAAACATAACGGCGAAATGAGGGTGAGACTATACACCTCTGCCCAACCCTTCGGGGAATATAGGCGTGATGTTATGTGTTATGTTATTTGTGCTATTATTGTCTCAATCCTATAGAGGTAATTAATGTACTACGCAACAATCCCTATTTATGACGCATCTGACCACAGATGCGTACGGAAAAGTATGAGTACTTACATTGCTTTACCTCACATAGATGAACCGGGATATTACCCTGAATATAATAGCAACACATACTTTTGTTTAGAACAATAATAATTACTGCCTTTCTCATGTCGGCACGAGTCTTTCTAAGAGCTATCTGCACTTCGTTACTGAAAATCCATTCTCTTCTTTTCAGATCGCCTTAACAGAGTACATCTTCCTAGATTCCGACTTCTTAACCCAATCAAGAATAAAACAAACGTGCAAGAATACCTTCTATTTATACAGGACGTATATCTACGGTCTAATCATCAACCTGTCCATTGTGGAGGTCATGAAGGGGCTCGTCGGGAATCCTAGACCCACCTTCTTTGATCTATGCGAGCCTGATACTGGCAAAACTTGTAATGGGTAAGATTTCTTTACTATGTTCAGCCTAGCCTTTTCCCAACTATATTGGGGTCAGCTTCTAATCTAACCAGATGCGGCTGAATACCAGTATTTTACACGGAGCGACTGCCATCAGACCTCCGCTACCTTACTGGGAAAACGTCGATATCCGAAGGTTAGACCGGCCGTCAGACTTTCGAGCTTTTGACTTCCTGTAACGACTGTCATAGGTATTCGTATGACACCCGGGGCCGACTATTTAACGTGCTCTCCGAGGCACGGAGGGGTCTCGATGTGTAACGAACGGTCACCCATCCCCAGACTGACTGCGGCAAGCACAGCTTAACCTCGCAAATCATATGATTGGCAATTAGCCATGAGCCCCTCTAAGATAAAGTAAGATAAAAGCAGAGTAAGATTTCTTTACTAATTCCTACAAACACTAATCTGGTTTTGTCAACCTCCTTGCTTTCCTCAACTGTATGTTCGGGCTTCCAGTCTAACCAGATGCGGCTAGTATCAGTACTTTACATGAAGCGACTGCCATCAGATCTCCGCAACAAGGCTTTCAGGCTTCTGACCACCCATAACGACTGTCATATTGTGTACTAGCTATTACCCGCGGTTTCACCCGCATGGGGAACTACTTGATGTACCCGGATAAAAAGTATTCTATGTGTAAATCCAGGACATAGTCTATCTATGTGCCAAATCTCATCCAAATCCGTTCAGCCGTTTATGCGTGATTTAGTAACAAACATCCATACATACAAACTTTCGCGTTTATAATATTAAGTAAGGATAGTAAGGATTTGTATGACTCCCGAGACCGACGGTTTAACGTGCTTTCTGGACGGCTCGATTTGTAATGAACGGTCACCTATCCACAATCCAGCAAGCGCAGCTTAACCTCGCAAATCTAATGATCCGCGCTTATGTTAACTAGCCAAGAGCCCTTCACCTCCCTTCAGTTTCCAGACTGATGTGATGATGAAAGTTTCATGTCTAAGAGACATTTCGATGGCAGCAAAGTAGACACGGACATCTACATTTTTAGCAAAATGTTTTTTTACAATAATGAGCGCAAATCCACCTTATCTACAAGTCTGTATTAAAATAATTTCAAAATAATGAATAAAATCTGGCATGTAAAGGAAGACATCTACACTCGGTTTCTAAGAAACATCGCAACAAAATGGCCTCTGTTTTTTAACCGACTTCCAAAAAGGAGGAGGTTCTCAATTCGACTGTTTTTATTTTTTTATTTTTGTATGTTTTTTCCGCGATATCTTTGCTAATTGTGAACCTATTTTAATGATTATTTTTTATCTGAAAGAGTATTATTTCGAAGTGGTCCCATTTAAATTTGGCGAAGATCTGATAAAGAACTTCGGAGATAGACAATTTGAAGTCGGTTTTTTTTTGTTATAAAGTTAATTATTACTAAATGTGCTCTACTGTGAAATTGTGATTTTGTAGATGTCTTCTTTTACTTTGCTGCCATCAATATTATTTTCATATCGAAGGTTTGTGTGTAATCACAAAGACAAAGGCAGTTCTTCCCAAAGTGGTGCGGTCACTGACTGTCTTTTACGACTTCCGCAGTTATATACCAATATATTCGACTCGTAGGAGTAATACATTTGACATTGAGTGATCTTGAAGCACCACAGATAGCCTCAGACTACTTATCTAATCTTGGATTGACGTGGACACGTGAACTGTCAATGAGGATGAAAATTCATGAGATTATTGACACTGGGTCAAGTTTTCAACACTGGTTATCTGTTTACTCTTATAAGTGGGCTCTCTCCCCGTAGCTGTCGTAACGTGGTTTCGGTGTTGTATTAAATGGAATGGAAGTAGCAATTACTTACAAATTTTCTTAAAAGGCCTTGTATACACACATACAATACTGAATGGTGCGCACACGTCTTTGTCCTCCAAAGATTTTCAGTTAAAGCGATCAAAGAGACTGCTTGTCTAATATCCAGTATCTACATACATACATAAACTCACACCTTTTTCCCATGGGGGTAGGCAGAAACTACAGAACACCACATGCTACGACTCTTACATACTCCTTTCGCTTCGTACACATTCATACATTTTGTCATACACGCACGCCGGTTGAGAGTACTACGCACCTCTCCTTTGTGAAGAACATCACCAATAACATCCATGTATGTCCTTCTAGGATGTCCTCTATTTCTATCTACTATTTCCGAGATTTGAAAATGCTGAATTTAAAAATGCCTCTCGGCATTAAGTCCGCCCTGTATACAATAGTTGTGTGTTCCGCCTAGCCTTTTCCCAACTATGTTTAGGCCAGCTTCCAGTCTAACCAGATGCGGCTGAATACCAGTATTTTACACGGAGCGACTGCCATCAGACCTCCGCAACCCAGTTACTGGGCAATACCGATATCCTAAGGTTGGACCGGTTGTTAGACTTTCAGGCTTCTGACTTCCCGTAACGACTGTCATAGGTATTCATATGACACCCGGGACCGACTGTTTAACGTGCTCTTCGAGGCACGGATCCACAGACTGACCGCGGCAAGCGCAGCTTAACCTCGCAAATTGTATGATCCGCGTGGATGGTAATTAGCCACGAGCCCCTTTCTGTTCAATAATTGTGCTTAAAGTATATTTAATTTTCTTCATCTTTGTTTCAGTTCAGAGTTCGTGAGTGACTTCCAGTGCACATCTACGAAGTACTCCAGCTGGTATCAGATGGACTCGTACCGAAGCTTCCCTTCAGGACATGCTTCTATGTCGGTGTACTGCGGACTCTTTATTGCGGTAAGCTTTTTCACATGACTGGTGCAATGAAACCTTACTATTAGACAGCTGGGTTAGGAACTGGTAACTCTTATTTGTTGGGTTGCTGTCTTTGCGGAAGTCAGATGGCATTCTGGAACTGACTTTCCGAGTCGTTTTAAACACTTTTACATGTAGTTTTGAGGGCTAGATGACGAAGGCGTTTTCTATTTGACTACATCAGTCTGAGAAGAAAGGCCAAAACAAACTCAGTGATCTCTTTTAAAGTCCAGATATCAGTATACGGTATCTCGTATAAACTGACTGACTGACTGATCTATTAACGCACAGCCTAAAGTGCTGGAGTTAAAAATTTGAAATTTTGACAATAGATACCTTTTATTGTAAGCATCCAGGATTTTTAAAAATTCCTCCAATAAGGGGGTGAAAAAAATCATGCAAGCGAAGCTGCTGGCAACGGCTATCCATACTAATATTATAAATACGAAAGTGTGTTTGTTTGTTTGTTTGTCCTTCCTTCACGCCCTAACTAAGCAACCAATCGACTTGATTTTCGGCATAGAGTTAGTTGAAAGGATGGAGAGTAACATAGGCTACTTTTGGTCCTGGAAAAACATCATGTTAATTCCACGTGAGCGAAGCCGCGGGTAAAAGCTAGTTTCTCATATAAATAAAAAATATGAAAGAACTATTTAGGACGACTTTTAGGGTGACCTTTTCAGGAAAGTACCGAAACAGTTAGAATCAACCTGTCTCGACAGACGGTACACATACATCAGTCATCATGTAACTTAACTTTACTTAAGAGAGCTCAACGATCCTCGTCACAAAAATACCACTAGTATGACCATCAGAGTAGGCATGAATAAACCAGCTAGACAGTTCGGGCCTCCGCCCCCAGGTGGCACGGCATAGTGAAGGATTTATTAAGCTCAAACAATTTTAAACCTTATTGTAATACCCATTAGAACTCGTATTTACCGTACCGCGGGATGCTTCGGTATGCTGCAGCACGACGAAGCATCCCGTGGTATGCTAAACAAATATGAATGATAACGGTATTGACATAAGGTTTAAAATTATTTGAGCTTAAAAATACTTTGCTATGCCGTGCTGTCTATGGGCGCAGGCTCTTATGAAACTGAAGTATCTAAATGCTGGAGTGATAATTCATACATTACAAACCTACAAGAGCTGATTGATTCTCTTTCCTCCACAAGTGACTGACTTCCATTTTCTTTTTTTAAGTCTTTGTTCAATCTAATTTCATTTCTTGCGTCTCTCTTTGCAGTGGTACCTCCAACGCCGCGCCTTCGACTGGAGCCACCGCCTCGTCTTCCTCGTCCCGGCCCTTCAGCTGCTCTGCATCTCGTACGCAGCCGTCTGCTCCCTCACCAGGATCACAGACCACAGACATCACTGGTGGGACGTTCTGACTGGCACTGTTATTGGATTTGCCACCCTTTTTTATGCAGTAAGTATCTGAATATTCCTTATCATTCGTAATGGGAACTTGCAGTCCACGTAACTTGAAAGTCATCCACAATTTCCTTTGTGCTAGTGTTTTTTTGGTTGTAATTGGTGTGTTGACAATATGATCGTCATTCGTTTTCTGAAAAGCATACTATGACTAGTCTCACTAATCTGTAATCTGATACATTAATATAATAGCAGATGATGTAGTGACAATTTTAAAGGAGTATGCTTATGCGGTATGGTCATATTGAGAGAATGAACGTCGATTAACAAAAGGAATTTATAAGGCGGATGTCCGTGGAAACGCCGGTAGACGACGCCCTTGTGGGACATACATCGATGTTATTGCTAATGTTCTTCACAAAGGACAGGTGCGTAGTACACTCAGCCGGCGTGCGTGTATGACAAGATGTATGAATGTGGACGAAGCGAAAGGAGTATGTAAGGATCGTAGCATGTGGCGTTCTATAGTTTCTACCTACCCTATGGGAAAAAGGAGTGAGTTTATGTATGTATGTACTATGAATGCAGATATACTTAATTGTATTAATAAAATACCGATTTTTTAACGTTTTCTTTTCTTCCAGGTCATCATCAGCGCCAACTTCTCTTACGACCACTCAAAACCCAGTGACGTCAAGTCAGAAGAGAGCCGGCAAACAGTGAGGACTTTTGTATATGACGAGCGAAGACCGGTCACAGTGCCCTAGTGTTACATAGTGTGAATAAAGACTGTTATAGAAAAAAATCTAGGAATATTGAAAATTGGTGCTTCAGTGAAGTGATATTTACAAAATTGTCTATGGGAATAAAATTGAAAGACGGGTGAAGAATGTAATGACGGTTTTAACACAGAAAATAACATCACGCCTATATTCCCCGAAGGGTTGGGCAGAGGTGCATAGTAACACCCTCATTTCGTCGTTATGTTTAAGTCCCATGTAATAGGGGGCGAGACTATTGCCTATTGGTTTTACCATTCGTCAATTTACACGCATAAGTTCAGAAGGTATTGCCTTGTTGGTCTAGTGGTGGCTAGCGCGACTGCTGATCGTGAGGTCCTGGGTTCGATCCCCAGGTCGGGCAAAGTGATTTTTGGTTTTTCCGTGTGGAATTCCTCAGTAGCAGTCCGAAGTTTGGTTGATGCCAATAGGCTCGCCTCTTATTACAGGACTCAAACATAAAGGTGAAATGAGGGTGTTAATATACACCTCAGCCCAACCCTTGGAGGTATACAGGCGTGATGTTATGTTAAAATTGTTTAGTTATTGCAATTGAACAGTGAGTCAATTATACTACCAATATTGTTTCCAAACCGTAAACAAATCACAACCGTCAGTCAGTTCTCGTTTACGAAAACAGTTAAAATGTTTGCTTTTGTTTTTGTTGTCAAACTATTTGACAGTAATTGTAAACGAAAACTAACTGAATGAACGGATCGGCTTCGGTACGGTTGCTATTAATCAACATTACTCTTAGTAGAATTGGTCTCAAGCTCAACCATGGCCGTTCAACCGTTATATCTACAAGGTTAGTCGGAAAGGGGGTACTAAGCCGAAAGGGTGTTAAAGTACCCATAATAATGGATAACTTTTGTTCTACAACTTTCCCCAAAACTCGATAGTTTAAGAGAAATAGCTTTTCTAAGATTTCGTAAAAAATATGCTAAAATCTATCTGTCCATAGCTATGATCAGCTGTGTTTACAATTTAGATCATATTTGGGGTCACGGATTAGAAACATAATTTTCTGAATTCATAACTAAAGAAGGTTATGTTTTTTTTGAAAAAATTAAAATAGAAATCCATTTGCATGCAAATAAAAATTATCGAATTTTGAAATTTTAACACTTGCTTTAAAATAGTCATCAGTGATACTTTAAGTGGCCCGCGGCTTAGTACCCACTTGCCGACTAACCTTGTATAAGAAAAAAAGTCGCATACGTTGAGCTGCGTTTCGATTGAGATTTTAAACAGTTTTGTTAGTATAGTCCGCACACGAGGCCTAGTCGCCGCCTGCGGTATGCGAGCGGCAGGAGGGGGGTGCGCGCGGTAGACAAGACAAAGCAAACTGACAGAGCGCATCTATTGCTTTGCACCCCCCTCTCGCCGCTCACATACCGCAGGCGGCGACTAGCCTTCGCGCGCGGACTATACAGGTTGTTAAAAAGTTAACTGTAAGAATTTTGTGGAGTTACTCGCTATCGGAAATGGAACAACTTTTCGAAATTAGTGTATTTTTTTTATTACTTTTCCATACAAATCAAATAAAATTATTTTTTAATTTGTATGGAAATTGGGAAATAATAAAAAAATATGATGATTTCGAAAAGTTGTTCTAGAAAGTTGTTCCATTTCTGATAGCGAGTATCTCCACAAAATTCTTAGGATTAATTTTTTAACACCCTGTAGGTCTCCATATTCCTCGCGGTCCACTAATAATGATGTCAAAACGATAGTGAGCGCCGAAATTATGACACTAAAATTGAAATTTGAAATCAAAATGTCCGCCATAATGTTAGATTTTATATGTAGCAATAAGTAAGTTAAGTTTATGTTATACCATAAGTATTCTGTGTATGTAAATATCATTGTATTTGTTATTTATGAAGCTTGGTGTGACAGGGATGCGATTTCCCCAACGGGACGACTATTTGTATGGACTACACAACGGGCCTCACATTATTTGTGTGATTTTCTTTATAGTTCATCCATTTAAATTTAAATTTTATATAAGAGTCCGTTCACACAGCGGATCCCTTTTAACGGATCCGTCGGCACTGCGAGTGTTGTTCACACGGATCAGTTAAACAAATGGCAGCTGCGTCGCATCTGGCAGATAGGACACAATAAAAATAACGGATCCAGTATTTTTTACTGGATTCGGAATACTGTCGTGTATGTGAACTCGCTCATACAACTACAGGCGCCATCACCAAAATGAAAACGGATCCGCTAAAACAGGTCCTGTAAACAGTTTCTGTGTGAACTAGCTGTAAAAGATAATAAACCAACCTCTGATCGTGAAAAGTTATTCGAATCTTTTAAAAATATAAATATATTTTTAATGTTCCACAGTTAAAGGTTTCTTTAAATTAGATACTCACTACCAGTATTATTGAATTTAATGTTGTTTTTTTTTAAGATTCATTCAAATATTCATTTGCTCGAAACTGGATGGAAATAAATAAAAATCGTGTTTTGTTATTTTTTTACTATTGAATGAACACAGCGGTTTGTTAATAAAATAATTATATAAATGACTTGATGTTTTATTTAAAACTAGTTGTGTCCTCACGGCTCCGCCCGTAGCCTATGTTACTCAGTGATAATGTAGCTTTCTAACGGCAAAAGAATTTATGAAATCGATCCAGTAGTTTTTAAGTTTATTTGTTACATACAAAAAGCCAAAAATAAAAATCTTACCTCTTTATAATATTAGTATAGGTAGTATAGTATAGACTAAAAACATTTTAAAACCTTTTTAAACGGTTTTCATTAGCTTCACTTCGTAAATTTGTTTGTTTGATTAAATCTTACGACAGGTTTTTCAACTACTTCTGTTCAACCGATTCTCCTGAAACTTCGCACACAAATACAATTCCCATGACAATACAACGTTATATTAATTTCAACTTTCAATTCTCAAATTCTGATGCTGCAGGGGTACTGCAAGATAAAACCGTTAAAAGCTTTTTTAAGACATTATTCTTAACTAAACTAAGGACTTAACTAAGAATGAGAACTTAATTTTATACGAAACTACACAATTCTTTCTTTTTCGTGTGGTTAGTGACTAACCTGGTGTCAGAGTTTATGCCGCCCATGAGCCTCTGACTTGGCTTCACATGCCGTCGAGAAATATCTCTCAAGTATACCGGTTTCCTCACGATGTTTTCCTTCACCGTTTTCAAGCAAGTGATAATTATACAATACACACATAAATCCGAAAAGTCAGAGGTGTGTGTCTTGGGTTCGAACTCTAGATCTATGACTTGGCAGTCCGACGGTCACACCACTAGGTTATCAATGCTGTAAAAACTACACAACTGAATTTTTTGAACTGTAAGTATATCTTGACAGTTCGTTTTGTGGAAACATCATACACCAATAGCTCGACTTCTACTCACCCCACAATAAAAAGCTTAAACGTACTATCATGACTGCCTTGTTGGTCTAGTGGTCGCAAGCGCGACTGGTGAACATGGGGTCCTGGGTTCGATCCCCAGGTGGGGCAGTGTTATTGGGTGTTTCCATTAGAAATTACTTAGTAGCAGCTCGAAGTTTGGATTTGTACCCGGTTAATGGCAATAGGCTCGCGACATGGGACTTACACATAACTGGCGAAACGAGGGTGTACTAAACCACCTCTGCCAAACCCTTCGGGGAATATAAGGCGTGAATATACTATCATAAATAAAAATCCTGACACAGATATTCATATGCCCTTCGTACCACAAGACCTTAGGACGAAGGGCCAATATATGGGTCATAACGATAGCGTTGCATAACCGCCCATTATGTGCCATTACCGAAATAAGGATGCTCGCGATCACCGGTTCGATTCCCGTGTGATGCATGATGTACTTGTGAAGAGTTTAAGAATTTCTGCTATCGGTTTGTGATAAAAACTATTGTTACTCTAACAATAAAAAGTATAGTTAGTTCGTCCCTCAGAGAGCACGTTAACCCGTCGGTCCCGGGTGTCATAAGAATAGCTATGACAGTCGTTACGAGTAGTCAGAAGCCCTAAAGTCTGACAAACGGTCTAAACATAGGATATCGGCATTACCCAGTAACTGAGTTGTGAAGATCTGATGGCAGTCGCTCCGTGTAAAATACTGGTATTCAGCCGCATACGGTTAGACCGGAAGCTGACCCTAACATAGTTGGATAAAAGCTAGGTAAAGGTAGGTACTTCCCGTAACGACTGTCATAAGTATTCGTATGACACCCGGGACCGACTGTTTAACGTGCTCTCCGAGGTACGGAAGGGTCTCGACGTGTAACTAACGGTCACCCATCTACAGAGTGCCCGCGGCAAGCAATGCTTACTCATGAGCCCCTCAAGTATTTTCAGCAGTATCTATAGATTACAATACGTTCATTAATATTTTATTCTTATTTAAGGTTTCTTGCTAGAGACAGTAGTGTGTTTAAATTACATGAATATTACAGAATACTCTAAGCAGTGACAGCCTAGTGGTGTGACCATCGGACTACCGAGTCATAGGTCTCGAGTTCGAACCCAAAACACGCACCTCTGACTTTTCGAATTCATGTGCGTATTGTATATTTGTCACTTGCTTAGAAACGGTAAAGGAAAACATCGTGAGGAAACCGGCTACCTGAGACGGATGCTCGACGGCATGTGAAGCCAAGTCAGAGACCCATGGGCGGCATAAACTGTGACTCCAGGTTAGTCACTAACCACACGAAAAGAAGAAACAGTACCTAGATTACAATACATTCATTAATTGTCTTTTTCTTAAGGATGATTTACACCAAACGGCTCGCATCGCATCGGATCGGAAAGGATACGAACGGATGCGGCGACAGTCGGTCGCGTCCGGCAGGATGTCGACGCATACGATCGGCTCCGTACCGTCGCCGTCGCTTGCGAACGTATGCTTTTCTGCGTCTAGTCAAATAGTTTCATTCCTACCGTGTTGACAGCCGAAAGGATCCGATCGGATACGACGACGACAGGCAAACGGAGCCGATCGCGCGTCGCAGCATACTTTCGGATACAATCGCGTGTCACGAAGGACGCCCGCGGTCAAACTGCTGTGCGCGGCTTGGTAATATAGATTTTAAATACCGTGTACACGATTTAATATCGTTTAAAGATTGTAAAATCCGTTCCGATCCGATGCGATGCGAGCCGTTTGGTAGAAATCATCCTTTACTTGAGACATCTGTGTGTTTAGACTGTTACAGAATATTTATCATTTCATGTATTTCAATTAATGTTAAACAATTGAACTACCTAATTATTTATCAACAGTCATCACACTTTCAAGAAATTCTAATTATAAGAGCAAAACAAAGAGCTATTTCTAAGTTCCAAAAATATTATCTTATATTTGTTATCGAGAAAATGGTGCAGTTCACTAGTTCACAAGTAAATGCAGCTTTTGATACGTCGTCACTTTTATCAGCTCTCGAATGTAGTCCAGGAGCTCGTAATTAATTGTCAAGATGATGTGTCGTGTTGGATGTCAGACTCCTAGACTATGAGTGATAGGTCGTTGTGATTGATAGATTTAGGAGGTTTTCGTTGGAAGTCTAATTCGTTCTAGTTCTTGGATAATTGCTAGGGTTCGCGTTAAAGTTATAGAAAATACATAAACTTTACATACATACATGGATGTTATTGGTGATGTTCTTCACAAAGGACAGGTGCGTAGTACTCTCAACCAGCGTGCGTGTATAACAAGGTGTATGAATGTGGATGAAGCGAAAGGAGTATGCAAGGTTCGTAGCATGTGGCGTTCTATAGTTTCTGCCTACCCCCATGGGAAAAAGGCGTGAGATTATCTTTATCTTTACATCTTTCTGTCTGTCTGTCCCTATGTATGCTTAGATCTTTAAAACTACGCAACGGATTTTGATGCGGTTTTTTAATAGATAGAGTGATTCAAGAGGAAGGTTTATATGCCCCACAATAGTATCTACATTGCACCCGTGCGAAGCCGGGGCGGGTCGCTAGTGTATGTATAAATTTTAAAGGATTTTAATGCAACAAAACTGTTAACTGGTCTAGTGGTGGCAAGCGTGACTGCTGATTGCGAGGTTTTGGGTTCGATCCCCAGGTCGGGCAAACTGTTATTGGGTTTTTCCGTGTGGAATTCCTCAGTAGCAGACCCGAGTTTGGATTTTTGCCCGGTTAACCTTTTGGACGCCATTGTCACATATATGTGACAAACGAAAGCTTGCCCTGTACGCCAACGACACAAATATGTGACAAAAATGATCGGATTACAGTTACCTTAGCGTGGAGGGTACGCTGATGCGTTTATGTTTCGGCTTTCAAAAGGTTAATAACAATAGGCTCGCCCCCTATTTCATGGGACTTAAATTTAAGGGCAAAATGAGGGTTTTAATTTACTATACACCTCTGCCGAACCTTTCGGGGAATACAGGCGTGATGTTATGTTTCTTAATGTTTGAATATCCACCGGACATAATTTCAACGCATCTTCATTTGACGACACGTTTGGTGCAGTGGCTGAGCGATCGGGTCCCGCGCTACAGGTCGTGGGTTCGATTCCCTCACGGAACAAATATTTGTATGGCCTACATGTAGTTTTTTCGGGTCTGGATGTTTGTGCATGTGAAGAATTGTGTCTGTTAACGCACCCATGATACAGGAGAAATCCTAGTGTGGGGCAACGTTTTTTCAAAAAGAAAGAAAGAAAGGAAGAAAGGCGAATTGCTTATTTATTTATTTATACAAGGTTAGTCGGAAAGGGGGTACTAAGCCACAGGCCACTTAATGTATCACTGATGATTGTTTTAAAGAAGGTGTCGAAATTTAAAAATTCGATTAATTTTTTTGCCATGAAAAAATATTTTTATTTTAGTTTTTTCAAAAATTCGTCATCCCTGCTTTAGTTATGAATTCAGAAAATGGAGTTTCTAATCATGTATGTATGATCATGCTGAGGATAGATAGAATTTAGCGTATTTTTTATGAAATCTTTGAACAGCTACTTCTCTTAAACTATTGACTTTTGGGGAAAGTTGTAGAACAAAAGTTATCCATTATTATGGGTACTTTAACACCCTTTTGGCTTAGTACCCCCTTTCCGACTAACCTTTTATACTCTTCTTATTGTACAGACACCAGGTTAACACAACAGGAAAAACTATTTAAATACAAAAATGCACAATGGGCGGTCTTATCGCGCAAGGCGATCTCTTCCAGACAACCTTTGGATGGATTGGAAGAATGGAAAGAGAAAAACGAGCAATCTAGGTGTACAAGTTCTGCCTAGCCTTTTCCCAAGTATGTTGGGGTCAGCTTCCAGTCTAACCAGATGCGACTGAATACCAGTATTTTACACGGCGCGACTGCCATCAGACCTCCGCAACCCAGTTTCTGGGCAATGCCGATATTGTAAGGTTAGACCAGTTGTTTCAGACATGTATTTCATAAATCCATGTTGTTAGAGGTTTTGGCTTATTGTTTTATGACCGGCCGCCTGCCTGACGTCAACCCTCCTTGGGAGTACTCGTTGCGCCGTCGCGCGGGTGATCGAATGTGCTTGCTGATATTTATTTATTTATTTATTTATATACTCTTTATTGTACACCAGGTTAATATAACACAAAAAACTATTTAAATACAAAAATGCACAATGGGCGGTCTTATCGCGCAAGGCGATCTCTTCCAGACAACCTTTGGATGGACTGGGAGAATGGAAAGAGAAAATCGAGCAATCTAGGTGTACAAGTACACTACGTACCTACATAATATTACTTAAATTTAATAATATAAAATACATGGCAAAATAATTACATAAATATGAAAAGAAAACATAAATAATATAATAAACTAATAAATATATGTATAAGAACGGAGGAGAGGAATAAAATAAATAGCAGATTAAAGCGACATGTAATGCTCCTTCACTGACTTTTTAAAAACTGGCAGTGATTGTGCACGTCTCACATTAAGTGGCAAAGCATTCCACAGACGAGCAGCTTGGACCGTAAAGGACTTGTCATAAAAAGAGGTGGAGTGCTGTTGTATTTTTAATTGAAGATTTTCTGATGATCTCAAGAACCTAGAATGAGAGTCACAGAGGAACTCGAAGCGTTCTTTTAGATAAAACGGGGTAGAAGGGTTAAAGAGCACATTATAAAGTAGGGAAAGAATATGGGCATTCCGGCGAAGGCGAATTGGTAGCCATTTGAGCTTAGTACGAAATTCAGAAACATGATCATATTTGCGCAAACCAAATATGAATCGGATACAAAGATTTTGAAGTCGCTCAAGCTTTTCAAATTGATCCTCAGTTAGATCGAGATAGCTGGCATCAGCATAGTCGAGGATTGGGAGAAGAAGAGATTGTGCTAGCGCTATCTTAGTGGCAGTAGGTAGGAAGTTTCGAAGGCGTCTCAAGGAGCCCGCTGAAGCGAACATCTTACGACTGACTTCCTGCAGTTGTGTTTTCCAGGAAAGTGTACTGTCGATATAAATCCCCAAGTTCTTTACTTTGTCGGTAATAGGAATTATAACATTATTAAAAGAAACTTGAGGAAGTATCGACCAGTCAATTCTAGAAACCATCCGGGAACTGCCAACAACAGTCACCTGAGTTTTTGTGGGATTGACCTTCAGACCAAACTTCATGCTCCAGTCGCCTATTCGAGCCAGATCTATATTAATGATGTCAATGGCTACTGACAAATTTCCGAGTGGGGCTTGGCTATAAATTTGAAGATCATCTGCATAAAGGTGGTAGGAGGAAGTAAGCTGGTGAGAGATAGAATTAATAAAAAGTGCGAAAAGTAGAGGGGATAGAACGCCACCCTGAGGTACGCCGGCAGAAGTACTGCACCAAGAAGAGAACTTGTCTTCAATACAAATACGTTGTCGGCGACCAAACAGGTAACTATGAAACCAATCAATCACCGATGGAGATATGTTTAAAGAGCATAATACGCCAAGCAAAATATCGAAATCTACAGCATTAAAAGCATTGCTAAAATCAAGCAATGCAAGTACCGTCAATTTTCCGATTTCCATGCCTGACCTGATATCATCCGTAATATTCACAAGGGCTGAGGTAGTGCCATGTCCACGACGAAAACCAGATTGAAAGGGATTTAGGAGATTATGTTTGGAAAGGAACGAGCTAAACTGTTGATGGATAAGGTTTTCAAGGACTTTGGATAGAAATGGTAAAATAGAGATTGGACGATAATCAGAAAGAGAAGCAGGTTTAGATGTTATGAGGTTTAGGTGTAGATATTATGCACTGGGTCCCAAAATGATATGCTTGTCAGTCTTATTGCCAACAACTAAGGTAGCTGTGTTCTTCTTGGTGGAGTATACTTGCAGTTCCACAACCCAGTATTTACCCACACCGCACTCACCGATAAAATAATTCACAAATTATACCAATTTAAAAAAGCGAAAATTAAATTTTATAAAATGTCATATGTCATGTCATGATGACTTCATATCGTATGATCCACGCGGTTGGTAATTCGCCACAAGCAATCTACAAGTACATGGTCTTAATGGTGTTTAGTGGTCAATGAAACTTGAAAGTATTGATTTTCTCTTCTGAAACTCCTTCCAACAATTCAATCCACTGTAAGTAGTTCCACGTGTAATTCCCCATGAACCGCCTATGGAGTGTAATTTATTTTTCCGCTGTGGCCGGCTTGTAGGGGAAGGGAATATGGTCATAAATCACAATATATCGCACTGCGCACTTCAAAATTCACGCTAGCTGATGTTCACTGGCATGGCTTGTGACAACAGTTGATTGCAATGTGATATACCGTTTGCTTAAAAGGTATCTTGCAAAGGAATAAAGAAAAACTGTAAAAAAAAAGAGTACAATTACCTATAGGTCTCATTTAGGACCTCTCCCTCCAGTTTCGTTTTGACAGATGTCAATTGAGAAGCTAATTTAATTTAAAAAACAATGTATTCTGATGACCTTATCATCTTGACAGTTCCTCTTGGAATGTAGCTTTCAGCCCGCCATATTAAGAAAGCTTAATAAATATTGGTAGTATGTTAGGTCTTAGTATAGGTACCTATTAGTAACGATAATTATTACTACATGGAATAACAGTTTGTTATCTTTTCAAAAATCAAAACCAAAAAATAAATTCACATTAACCAATACAGGTGCTTATGAAAAGTCGAATTTAGATGCACGGTTCCAATTAGTCGTTTCCTATGGAGAAGATTGATATAATATAGCAGTGATAGCGTAGTGCTGTGACCGTACCATAGATTTCAAGTTCGAACCCAAGGCACGCACCTCTGACTCTTCAGATTAATGTGTGTATTGTATAATTATCACTTGCTTAAAAATGGTGAAGGAAAACATCGTGAGGAAACCGGCTTGCCTGAGAGATATTTCTCGACGGCATGTGAATCCAAGTCAGGCCCATGGGCGGCATAAACTCTGACACCATGATAGTCACAAACCACACGAAAAGAAGAAGATGGCTTGAAATCCTCTTATTTCAAAAAGAGGCCCGTGCCCAGTAGTGGGACAGTAATGAGCTGATTATGTTGTGTTATAATCTTTGTAACCTATACACAGACTTAGCGACACAATCTGTTAAGACTCCTAAACCCACTTTAAAATTCCGGAAAATAAACTTTCTACCTCTCAATCTATAAATAGACACTAGCAATTATCTATAAATACATCAAGTGTAGCCATCAGGTGTATCAAGTGGAGGGAAACCCCACTCACCATGACTACTCACCATGAGTCATGCGCTCACTTTCGCAGGGTGGGTATAATTTAGGGTTGCTACCTTTTTTTAAACAAATATAGTATTTTTCTCAAAAATGATGCAAAAATATTGTACTTTAGAGAATTCCAGGGAAAAAAAGTACACATTAATTTTTTATCATTATGTATTTTTCCATATATATTTGTTATTGCTATTCGCTTTGGCCATCAATGATCTATTACCTTTAAAATAAATATAGGAATCTGAGCAATTTAGATTCATATTATTAAAATAAATTAACAATTCGACGGGTCCTACGTATACTGGTACAACCCGCAAAAATGCGAAATCCACTTGTCTACATCAATCACCTTCAAATCAAATATTTTACTCGTTTTTTTAAATGTAGATAGTTTCGTGGTTACAAATTTGTAAACGAATGGAAATAACAGTATTATTTTATACGGGATATAATAAATAATTAAGATCTTTAAACCGCTCTTCTATAAAGTTGTGTTTTTACATTTGCACCATTACTATACGTAGGACCCGTCGAATTCATTTTTAATTAAATTAATAGATGCTCTATTTCTTTCTTCTTTCCGTTTTTACAGTTAACATAAAAAAGCGCCACAGTTGAATTAGGGATAAAAATATAGTATTTTCCGTACTATATTATTTTTCTATAATATATAGTACGATACTATTATAGTACGGGTGGCAACCCTAGTGCAAATAGCCAACCCGTCCACCGCGACGCCCCCTTCTAAACCGTTTTTATTCGCAATGGTGTTTTGGACCGACCGTTTTTTGATAGCGATCTGGTAGACGTAATTGTATGTATTTTTTTGTTGTATAGGATATTAAGTATGCGACAATGTCGCGTTTATGTGCTTGGAGCATGCAACTGCAACTGTCCCTGTTATGCATGAGGTTTATACTTACTAAACAATATGGTTGAACATGAAAGCATTTGGTATTGGTTAACTGAAGTTGTTCTGCCTAGTTTTTTACCAGCTATATTTGAACAAAAGAAAGCCGCATTGAAATTAGTTCATTCGTTTGGGAGTTATGATGCCAAAGACAGACACACGGACTGACAAAGGGATCAAATCACATGGCTCATTTTGCGTCGGGGGTTAAAACAGTTTGTTCGTTCTGCCTAGCCTTTTCCCAAGTATGTTGGGGTCAGCTTCCAGTCTAACCAAAAGCGACTGTATACCAGTACTTTACACGGAGCGACTGCCATCACACCTCCGCAACCCAGTTACCGGGCAAAGCCGATATCCTAAGGTTTGACCAGTTGTCAGATTTTCGGGCTTTTGACCTCCCGTAACAACTGTCATAGGTATCGTATGACACCCGGGCTCGACTGTTTAACGTGCTCTCCGAGGCACGGAGGAGTTTCGATGTGTAACGAAGGGTCACCCATCCACGGATTGACCGCGGAAACCTCGCCAATCGTATGATCCACGCGGTTTGTAAAGTAGCTAATTTATTTTCAGCTGGGATTTTTTTCTGTCTAAAAACAGTATGTAGTACGTAGAAGGTACCTACTTATTGCAATAAGTAAATACTTATCTATTTATTTGTGTGTATTTCTTTTTCCTTTCTCAATGTATGTGACCGCTAAGACAGTGTTAGTATTAGGTAATCATGTTTACAAAAAGGAAAGGGACAGAAATAGGTTATCTTAAATGAAATTGAAAGTTTTTAAACCCTTAATGAGGCAAAGGGTTATTTCCACCAAATTTTTTGGAAGATGTCGCGAAAGCCTCGTTGTTGTACTTTTTATTTTTAAACCTAGCAATATAACATTATTTTACTATTTTCTGTAATCTATCTTTCTATATAAATAAAAATGAATCGCCAAATGTGTTGCTAAGCGCAAAACTTGAGAATGGCTCGACCAATCCGGCATTTTTTTTATATATTCCTTAAGGCATAAGGAAGGTTCTTATGGAGAGAAAAAACATAAAAATTGCGTGGAAAATGGTAAAAAGAACACTTTTCTTTTCCCACTATAGGACAATAACTTTTGACAGAACGAAGTCTGTCCGGGCAGCTAGTAGAAAATAAAAATAAAGAGGCAACTACAAAAAAACAAACATTATTTTTATTATTTATAAAAAAATGCCAAATTGTTTGTTATTTACTTTTCTTAAAACCTACTGCCCGATTAAGATTTAAAGGAAACACTAACTATTTTATTTTATAATTCATTTTCGCAGGTGTAAGCACTGAGCTAATGCAAGACAGTAGGATAGAGACGATAGTACTCGGTAAAGAAAGTTAACGATACACTACCAAAAAAAACAATAGATATAGTAGAGTGGTTGTTGGAGATGAGAATGTTGAGATGGATGTGTGGAGTGACGCGAATGGATAAAGTAAGAAATAAGTATATTAGAGGAAGTTTGAAAGTGGCACCAGTGACAGAAAAGTTGAAAGGAAAGCGTTTGTCTTGGTATGGGCATGTGCTGAGGAGGGATGAAACACATGTGACTAAGAGAGTGATGAATATGAATGTTGATGGATGGAGGGGGAGAGGGAGACCTAAGAAAAGATGGATGGATTGTGTGAGGGAGGATATGAAAGATAAGGGAGTAAATGATAATGAGACGGCTGACAGGGAAGAGTGGAAGAGAAAAACATATTGCGCCGACCCCAAGTAACTTGGGACCAGGGCAGGAAGATGATGATGAGAGTGGTTGTGAAAAAATTATGCTACAATCTTCTTACCAATGTAAACTAGGTTTTACGAAGAATACCAAAAACCATGCCAAATAGCTGTACATTTTGATAGCAGGCCACACAGCTATATATTTCAATTTCAATACACAGTATGTGTTGAACTCAATTAGTATAATTTGTTCTGCTGATTATTTTACCAGGATTTCGTCAGACATAATAGGGCCAATGAACTGGGGTAAACATCTGTTATATTAGCTAGTTCACGCGAATGTGGACGTTATCATTTACTTGTGATTTCCTAGACTAATATAGATCATTTCTAAAATTATAATGTCCAATCATAGTGTTTGTATTGTGCCATTATACCACTGGCTCTCTTACTAACTTTACTACTTCTTTTTATGCGTCTAACCTGGTGTCAGAGTTTGTTCCGCCCATAGGCTGCTGACTTTGCTTCACATGCCGTCGAGAAATATCTCTCAGGCATGCCAGTTTCCTCATGAGGAAACTGGCATGTTTTCCTTTACCGTTTTTAAGCAAGTGATAATTATACAATACCTACGCACAAGAATCTGAAAAGTCAGAGGTGCCTTGGGTTCAACTCGAGACCTATGACTTGGCAGTCCGACGACGCCCCGACGGTGACACCACTAGACTATCATTGCTAACTTTACCACTGCTAATTAAGGTTATGTAGTTTACACATTATTGGATATAGACCTATTTTATGTTGGGAGATGATGCCCATAGTTACCAGCCAAACAAGTGTATGGTAATGGTGACTGCAAAACTGTGAAGTCCTTCCGCACCGGGCCGTGTCGCCGCTATACGTCAGAAGCCTTCGTTTACAAGCCTAGGAAAGGTTAAGGGACTTTGATTAATATCCTCAAACTATCTGATTCTCGCTGGTCAGCAGCAAAGGGCTACTTATTGGCCGCAGATCGGTATCAGCAATATAGTTCTGCCTAGCCTTTTCCCAACCATGTTGGGGTCGGCTTCCAGTCTAACCAGATGCGGCTGAATACCAGTATTTTATTTGGAGCGACTGCCATCAGACCTCCGCAACCCAGTTACTGGGCAATGCCGATATCCTAAAGTTAGAGAGGTATCGGCAATATTGTGATACAAAAAACTTAAACATTTGAATGCCAAGAGCGCCAACAAACCTGGTCTCATAGCATAGTCAGCCCATTACTGTCCTACTGCTGGACAAGGCCTCTTCACAGAATTAGAAAGTTTTAAGCCTTAGTCCACAACGCTGGCCTGGTGCGGGTTGGCGGACTACACACACCATCGAGAACTTTTTGGAGTCCTCTCAGGTATGCTGGTTTCCTTACGATGTCTTCACAGTCAATTTGCAAACCCTACGTTAGATCCTGCATTTATTAAAATTCTTTATCACAAAGCTGTAAGAAGTAACAGACAGTTTTTAGTGTTGTCGGTAGCTGGTAACACTGGACAATGTTGATAAAGGAGGGTAGTCGTCAAGATGAATCAACGTACCCGACGTTATAAAAACAGTGGTCATTCGACGGAGCAGAAGATTCTATGTCGAACAGCCGAAGAAGTCTGACCTTTTATATCTGACTAGCGACCCGCCCCGGCTTCGTACGGGTGCAATGTAGATACTAATGTGAGGCATATAAACCTTTCTCTTGAATCACTCTATCTATTGCTGAAAACTGCATTAAAATCCGTTGCGTAGTTTAAAAGATCTAAGCGTACAGACAGCGAGAGCGTTTTTGTTTTATATTATGTAAAGCTTGTCCTTCTTTTCTGATCTTGTGCAAATTGTGTAAATTATTATATTGTGAACTAGCTTTTGTAACTAACCCCTAACCCAAATATAACTCTCAGTGGTGGAGAGTCTATGTTGGTTTAGCTATGTCCACACCGGTGCGCTTTCACGTTCATCTTGCGTCTTCGCCTGACGCATGCATGAAACACCATAGCGCATGCAATACCGCATGCGCTAAAACTAATTCGACAACAGCGCATGCCTCTAGCGCAAGCTAATCCGTCACCGGTGGGTTCGCGTGCAACATTCCGAGCGTTTTATTCAAAGAGGACTATTTGCATATTGGTTTAAATGGCGTAAGATAAAGTTAAAATATTGGAATTTATAGAAGATTATCGAACAAAAAAAGTATTATGGGACAAGCACAAAAGATTACACAAATAATATAAAAAGAAACGACGCGTTGATTTCTCTGAGCCTAAAACATAATTACGATGTGAAAACGGTTAAAAACAAGATAAAGAGCTTGAGATTATACTTCTCAAAGGAACATCAAAAAGTTGTGACCAAAAGGAGTGGGTCCTTCCTTGCACTTAACACTAAATATGCCGCACAGATAGCTATAAGTTCACACGCGTCCATCTTGACGACTAACCGAAGCGTACAGGTGTAGACGATAAGCTGCATGCGTCTTATGGCAATCAATATTGCATACGCTTGACGCAAGACGAATCGAAAGTTGAAGACGCAAGATGAACATGAAAGCGCACTGGTGTGGACATACCTTTTCATTTACTTTATTTACCATGCTCGCAATGAATGCTGACAGACCGATAGCGATATTAAGTATAACTGTAACAATAGATTCACCCATACAATATTCTATTGTTTGTCTTTTATACTTCTTCTTCTTCTTCCTGCCCTTATCCCACAGTAGGTGGGGTCGGCACAACATTTATTTATGAAATCCATATTGTTAGAGGTTTTGGCTTATTGTTTTATGACTGGCCGCCTGCCTGACATCAACCCTCCTTGGGAATACTCGTTGCGTTGTCGCGCGGGTGACCCAATGTGCTTGCTGATATTATGCACTGAGTCCCAAAATGATATGCTTGTCAATCTTATTGCCGACAACTAAGCAAACTATGTTCTACTTGGTGGAGTACACTTGAAGTTGCTCTACCCACTCATTCAGTGTTGCTAGTGACTTCGGTTCTGACATATCCACGTTTTTCTTTTATACTTCCTAGTTAATATAAATAAAATAATGTTCACTTGACTGTTTGTCGTAACAACTATGTGATAATGAGGATATCCGGCGTTGTCACTGTTCTCCGTTTGTTATCAGCTCCCATTGATTGGTCTTACGGTACACGGTTCCAAAGATATCTAACTTTCTTTTGGACATGTGTTTACTAACGAGAGGAAATGAATTACCATATTGTTTGATGTTGGTTAACAACTGATAGTAGTTTATGGACGTTTGTTATAGGTACCTTGACAGCTGTAGCAATATCGTGAGAATTTAGTGTATCAATGCTGTATTTAACAATCTTTATTTTGCATAGGTGTTTTAAATTTGCACCATTATTCACGCAGCACGAGCTCAGGCATTTAATCATTGACAAAAGTTGTTGCTTAACTTATATGCACGACCAATTCATAAAAAAAAGTTTTTAACAACAATAAAAACGACTTCACAAAAGCGAAAAAAAAATAGTTATCATATCATAAAATTAACAGTTTCAGAAGTCTGTGCTTTCTATTTGGTTCAGCGTGGATTAGCACCAACTTCTGTGTTATTTTTATTGAAAAGTTTTTTATTTTTGTGGGCTTTATTAAAACATGGTTAGAACTACTAAAGACGCTGCTCCTAACTCAATCACATTATGTGTACTGTTCGTCATTGAGGGGTTCTAGCGCCTATCTCCGAAGTTCTTCATCAGATCTTCACCAAAATGGGGCCACCTTGAAAGAATACTCTTTCAATCAAAAAATAATCATAGAAATCGATTTACAATTGACGGAGAAATCGGTGAACATAAAATAAATACATACAGTCGAACATAAAACCTCCTCTCCTTTGTTGAAGTTTGTTAAAAATAGACCCAACCCCCGTAAAAGGTGACAAGTCACAAGGCACTTATGGATCGCAATTTCATCAATAGCATATAGGCCTCCTCAATAAATGAACTATCAAACACAAAAAGAATTTTTCAATTCCAACCAGTAGTTCCTGAGATTAGCGCGTTCAAACAAAGAAACAAACTCTTGAACTTTATAATATTAGTATAGACTAGCGGTCCGTCCCGGCTTCGCACATGTGGACATTTTTGCAACATTTTTCATGTATGCTCCGCTGCTGTTGGTCTTAGCGTGATGTTATATAGCCTATAACCTTCCTCGATAAATGGACTATCCAACACAGAAATAATTTTTCAATTCCAACCAGTTGTTCCTGAGATTAGCGCGGTCAAACAAACAAACTCTTCAGCTTTAAAATATTAGTATAGATAAGTTTAAAGTGTCGACAGCAGCTGTTATATTGAAAATCTGTCAATACGTCTGTTCCTTTAAAATCAAGGAACTTATTAAGTACTTGGGTAGTCCTTAGATTAAAAGTTATCTGACTCGTAAAATCGGACATAAGAGGAAGCTATTACCACATAAATGAATAAAAATTTAAGATTATAAAATTTTAAGAATACTTAAATGATAAGTTTTACTATTCCTAATAAATGATAACATAAATAAGTAATATATTTTAAATGCTTAGTAAATTCAATACCTTTATATAACAAAAAAGTAAATTAATATCCACAATGTAAGACAACAATAATAAAGCTTGCAAATATCACTATGTTATCTATGCTACATAAGTATCTATAATAATAAACACTTACATAACTAGATAGGTACCCACATAAACTCATATGTAAAAACTAAAACTACAGATACCTAAGTACATAATAATTATAGGTAATTAAAAACTAATAAACATAAATAGTGAAAACAATACTTACAATCAATATTAAATTAAGAATACTAAAATCTACCTAGATACTTCAATAAATAAATAAAAATATATACGGTCAAATTGAGAAACCTCCTTCTTTTATAAATTCGATTAAAAATTACTTACCAATTCCTTCCTCTCTCCTAATATTTTTGCGTGCCCAACAGGGTCCAAGATGTACTATATATTATTACTCACCATCTATTAATACCATTGTGGAAAGCAAATAAAAGTTTGAGTTTGAAGAACAAAAACTAAAATATTATGTTGTACATAGTTTAATCTCTACTTAATGATTATAAACATGCCTTGCGACAGTCGGTCTCAAAGACCCGATCAAATATCAAGACGACGGCCATGTTTTATTAGTGAATAATTAAAGGTAATCCCACGCCCGATGTGCATTAGCCGTAATCCGATGCAGTGGCCATTCCAGTCTAAATATAATCGTACAAAGTCGTATATAACAGATAGTTTTATTTTCATATCATTGATGTTTGTTTATATGTTTGCTTTTTGTTAAAAGATAAAATTAAACTAAATCTTTACATAGTACCTACAAAACAAAGTCGCTCCCGCTGTCTGTACGCTTAGATCTTTTAAACTACGCAACGGATTTTAATGCAGTTTTCAGCAATAGATAGAGTGATTGAAGAGGAAGGTTTATATGCCCCACATTAGTATCTACATTGC
This sequence comes from Amphipyra berbera, assembly GCA_910594945.2. NCBI lineage: Eukaryota > Metazoa > Arthropoda > Insecta > Lepidoptera > Noctuidae > Amphipyra > Amphipyra berbera. The sequence continues at coordinate 15,858,358 of OU343138.1, forward strand.
ACCCCGTGCAAAGCTGGGGCGGGTCGCTAGTTAAAAATAAAACACAATATCTTCGTCTGGTTCAATTTATAGTAGTAAGGTACTTACTGCTTTGTTGGTCTAGTGGTCGTAAGCGCGACTGCTGATCATTGGGTAGGTACTGGGTTCGATCCCCAGGTCGGGTAAAGTGATAAGTGTTATTGGGTGTTTTCAATTAGGTTTCAATTAGGGTTGCAGCCCGGAGTCTGGATTTGTGCCCGGTTAATGGTAATAGGCTCGGCCCCATGTTCTTAAACATAACTGGCGAAACCAGGATGTACTAAAAACATCTCTGCCGAACTCTTCGCGGAAATTATGGCGATGTTATGTTATGTAGGAGTCATAAACTTAATTAGGTAACAATAAAATTTAAATGTATGTACTACGTTTTGAAATAACACATAAATTACAATCACAAAAAAAATACTTAGCAGTTTATAATTTAAAAACAATAAAAATAAATGTGTAGGTGGAATTCCATTAAACAATCTATTTTCAACATTATAGCAACACTTTTAATTTAAAAAATGTTCCCAAGTTCCGAAAATAGTCTCGACCTGTCAAATCGACCGTGTTCGCCGTTGACAGGTTGTGAACACTTAATAGGTTTAAGTGTCAACGGATAGATGGCGCTAAACATAGATTATTTTGTAACCGTTGATGGGTATGTTGAAAACATAAAATTTATGCAGTAGGTGTATTTAAATACTTGATGTATTTTTATGGTGAATTCTATTTGGTATTTTATTGTCGTTTTATGGACTCCGTCAGGCGTGTTAAGTGTTAGTTATTTAATATATTTGTAATATAACAACATTGTTTTAAGTAGGTAGGTACCCACTTGTTTTAAAAATATTTTATTTTAAAACATTTTCTTTTAATTTAAAAACATAACATTACGCCTTGTATTCCCTGAAGGGTTCGGCAGAGGTGTTTTAGTAACACCCTCGTTTCGCTAGTTATGTTTAAGTCCCATGTAACAGGGGGCGAGCCTATTGCCATTAACCGGGCACAAATTCCACACGGAAGAACCCAATAACACTTTGCCCGACCTGGGGATCGAACCTAGGACCCAATGCTCAGCAGTCACTCTTGCTACTACTAGACCAACAAGGCAGTTCATGCAATAGTCGCCACAATTAAATTACATAGCACTGTTTTTGTACCAACTCACATAAATTATTTCTACATAGTATCTAGGTACAAAGAGAAATCAATTCGGTAGATAACTTCTTGAAAAAATTAGGAAGTATTTAATATAAATATTAAAAAAGGCATAGAAAGAAAACGATCATTGAAAAAATAAATAAAATCAATCTAAAAATGGAGGATGAAAATGAACGTTTTTCAAGTTTTTGAATGGCGTATTTTCTGCCATTGTCGCACGAAACGGACATTGTACGGAGTAACTTGAGTTACTATGAAGTTTTTGAACAATGACGTCATCGTTCAATAGTGCGGTCTCTGTCTATTAACAATTTTAAATCGCTTATAACTTGGACATTTTATTTATTTATTCATAATTAATTACAACGGCTTGCGCCAATAACAGTAATTAACTGGTAACACTACACAAACATAAAACTAAACATAGGTATTACATAATTAACATAATTCAGAAACAAATAACAAGTCAGAGATTAAACATATTTTATTATACTTACATGTCATTCGTTTTTTTAATACATAACATAATATCACGCCTTGTATTACCCGAAGGGTTGGGCAGAGATGTATAGTAACAACCTCTTTTCGCCGTTATATTTCAAGTCCCATGTAATACGGGCGAGCCTATTGCCATCAACCGGGCACAAATCCAAACTTCGAGCTGCTACTGAGGAATTCCACACGGAAAACCCAATAACACTTTGCCCAACCTGGGGATCGAACCTAGGACCTCACAATCAGCAGTCGCACTTGGCAACACTAGACCAACGAGGCAGTTTCTCATTATTGCCTATGTTTTTTTGTAAAAAATTCGATACAATTATTAAAAAAAAATGTCGTCAACAACCCTATGAAAATGACAGGTTTTTCACTATCGCAACCCTATAAAAAACTACTCATTATTTTCTGGTGCTATTATTACTCTACGCCGACAGGGGGCGGGCACGTGTCGTGTTATTTATTTACAGCACTATTTACGTTTCTTTATACGCAGGCATTTGCCGCATTAGGCAGGTCCTTTTGTGCAGGCGCCAACGAGATGATCCTGAATTGGTTTGCAGTGTTGCGCGGAATGGAGTGGAGTAGATGTTAGTCTTTAGATATTTTTTTACACAATTGGCGTATTGTGTGAATCGGCATGATTATTACGTCAAGGGATGGCGCAGCGCTGAGCATTTTTCACTACCAAACCATTATCGACGTTGCTAACGTTTAAGTACAAACTAATGTCCAGTTCCTATGACCAAAAACGAGTCGTTTTGCTTACTGATGGTAACATTTTTTATTGCCAAACTAGGTATATTAAATAGACCCGTAAGGGAGGGTATGGGAGGGTCTACTATGCAAAGCTATGGGGTCTGTGCTTAATTATTGGTAACGATACAAGTGTCTTAATTTTAACCAATAATGCTTGGTAAATCACAGGAACATGCCATAAAGCGATTTATCAACACACCTCGTAATTAAGTCTGAAATATTTCCCGGTAGCAAAATAATATCGAAAACCACATTTCGCTTCTAGCCGCTTCGATGTTCTCGGAGACTAGTAGTTGTGTTAATTGATTTTCAATATTATTCAAATGCTAGCAAAGTCGATAATTGTTTGGCAGTGATAAATGTTTCGCACTAGGTCTCGTCAGATCTTCGCCGGCCCTGAGTCGATTGTGCTGTGTGTGCTTCAACTATGATGTTAATCAAGCTTCATCTATTTTATAACAATATTAAGACAAGTATAATAATGAATACAACATGGTTTGACACCGAGCATGATCTCGTGTGGGGACGGGTTAGAATATAAAATTTCCTCACCGCACGCTGGGAATTGACGCGTGTTGTAAGATTCAACAAAACCCAGCACGCTTGGTGGTAGGATCTATACGGTCCGCCTGGCTAGCTACCACCTAAACATTAAAGTCAAACCAAGCAGTTTACTGTGTTATGTGAGACAGAGCGGTAGTTATAGGGGAATCCCTCTATATCTCTGTTACATGGATTCGTGTGCTCTATGACCCTGTCTGCGCTTTGCAACAGGTGCGACTACGGTCAAACCCGACCAAGTCAAAAAATAACTTTAAATAATTTGATCTATTTGGTTGAGAATAAAATACATATGTTTGTGTGTATACAATATTTTTGTAATACCAAAGCGACTCCATTCAATTCTCTGTCCACCTATATTAGAAGGAACAGACGTTCGATGGCGCGTCCTAGACAAACAAACAGACTAACATACACAGACAACTACAAACACAAATAGATTATTTTTATAGCTCCCTTAATTAGACACGCCCTGTATACGTACACCTTACTATTACAAAGCACGTATAGGAACACCCTTAGTTTATAGAACCCCTTGCTGTAAAGGGGTTTTGGAGGGTGAGGGGGTGAAGTACTTTGGTCTACGAGTGAAAAAAAAGTAAGCGAGTGCTTGCTTCATTCTGTTAGAGAAAGCACTTCCAGGAAGTCCATACATATTCACAACAAATAAATAAAACGAAAAAAATGCAAAATCTATACTAAGCTTAAGAGTTTGTTTGTTTGAACGCGCTAATCTCAGGAACTACAGGTTGGAATTGAAAAATTATTTTTCTGTTGGATAGTCCATTTATCGAGGAAGGTTATAGGCTATATAACATCACGCTACGATCAATAGGAGCGGAGCATAAATGAAAAAAAGCAGCGAATACCGGAAAAATGTCCACCCGTGCGAAGCCGGGAAGGTCCGCTAGAAGTAAATGCCTTCAAGAGCAACTATGATAGGAACTGTGTTTCGGTATGTAATATGGACTCTGCTGTCTGCACTAGTGGGGTCAGCTCCCAGTCTAACCAGATGTGGCTGAATACCTGTATTTTACACGGAGCGACTGCCATCAGACCTCCGCAACCCAGTTACTGAGCAATGCCGATAACCTAAAGTTAGACCACTTTCGGGCTGCTGACTACCCGTAACGACTGTCATAGGTATTCGTATGACACCCGGGATCGACGGTTTAACGTGCTCTCCGAAGCACGGAGGTGTCTCGATGCGTAACGAATGGTCACCCATCCACGGACTGACCGCAGCAAGCGTTGCTTAACCTCGCAAATCGTATTATCCGCGCGGTCGTTAATAAGCCACGAGCGCCTATGGCCCCCCATGTAATTATAGCTACATCTAGAAGTACATAATTTAAGGAATATAGGTAGTGTGGGGCCATGTTTGAAAAAAAAACCCACATAAAGTCGTAGGCATGGTGGGTGTTCAGCAAGCCAGGCGGAAAGCAAGTTAAATAGAAAATACCAGGCTTTCATAACTCACGAACAAGTCTAGAGGCCCTACACACCGATAAGGACTTTTGACACCCATTCAATACAACTCCAATACCAATAGCAAAGAGAATTTGAACTTTATGTGTTTGCAATAAGGTTGTGTTTGTGGAGGGTGATTGAAAGTATCGGTTGTGTGGTTGAACAAGCTGACTGCATTGTTTTTCTTTGTGAGGACAATGCTGCGATGTTGAGAGTGCTTCATGTCGCCTATTTCCTATGTAGGCAATAAGTGAGTGTGTCCATTGAATAAGTTTTTAAATGAAATTCTTACATGAAGAACTTGAGGGGAAGCACAGAACATGCAGCTTCCTTTATAATGTCAACCTTACCATAGAAGGCACTCTTTTTTTTAAAACGTTGCCCTACGCTAGGACTTCTCCTGTATCGTGGGTGCGTTTACAGACACAATTAATGTTCACACGCACAAACATCCAGACCCGGAACAACTATCTGTAGGCCATACAAATATTTGTTCCATGCGGGAATCGAACCCACGACCCGTAGCGCAGAAGCCGATCGCTCAACCACTGCACCAAACGTGTCGTCACGTCACATGTCATCGTCAAACGTGGAGACAATCAACTTAATATGGGGATGTTATGCCGTCGTGCTTCGGCTGGTTCTGCGATGTCCAATTTTCACTTGCTCAGCTTTTTGGTACAGACTTAAAGGTTCAGCTCTGGGCTGTCATCAGTAGAGTACTAGAATTTCTGGATTCTTGAATCAGCGCACTGAATGATCAGGGGTCGGTAGCATACTTACGAATAAGGCTGGGCACAAACGAGCCACCGACCACAACGATCGGTGGCCGGCCACAAGCTGTTTCCATACATTTCGAGTGGCTGCCAACGGCCACACATGTGCGGTGAGCCCCAACAAAATGTATGAAAAAGCGTGTGAACTGTTTGCCACCGGCCACTGGTGGCTGTGGTCGGTGGCTCGTTTGTGCCGAGCCTAAGGCTTATAGCCAAACACTCAAAAGCTACAAGTTGCCGGTAAGTCTCGTGCTGTCACTGTCACTTTAAGGCGAAATGACAGGGACAGCACGAAATTAACGGCAATTTAAAATTGAGTAGCGTTTAAAAATTTGGCCGTTAAAATCACATCACATAACATTGAAGCATAATTATCTGCTACTTTGCCAATAGTAAACTTAGGCAACTTATAATTAAATGCTGATACCAATATCAGCTTATTTTTAACTAGCGATCCGCCCCGGCTTCGCATGGGTGCAATGTAGATACTAATGTGGGGCATATAAACCTTCCTCTTGAATCACTCTATCTATTGCTGACAACTGCATTAAAATCCGTTGCGTAGTTTAAAAGATCCAAGCGTACATACAGCGGAAGGGACTTTGTTTTATACTATGTAAAGATGCCTCAACTGTTCTTCGTCTCTCGTGGGTCGGCACGAGCTATACGGGAATAGCTCATGCCGAGGTGTAAAGATTAGCCAGTCAGCAAGGTTGGTAGCGGGGCTGACTGCACAGGATGCTCCGGATGTATCTACTTGAGTATCGTCACTCGTGTAGGCTCTTTTCATAGACCCTTACACGTTTGACCGTTACCTCTATAAGTAAAAATGTTAACCGGCCTTAGTTCAGCTGCGGTTCGATTGCGATTTAAAAAAAAATATTTTAGTAGAATTGGCAGATGTCAGGCAGGCGGCCAGTCATAAAACAATAAGCCAAAACCTCTAACAACATGGATTTACGAAATACATGTTGTGGCGACCCCACTTAGTGTGTGATAAGGGCAGGAAGATGATGATGATTTTAGTAGAATTGGCGTCTAGTTCCTTTTCTATAATTTATAACATCGTGTCGTTTCAAACAACGTACACTTACTAGAAAGCTGTACGTGTATTGGGCACGGAAGCGAGTCTGCATCGACTCCTCGAGTGATCTCGACATCGCACGAGCAGAGACGGACACTTCGCATAATGAAACCACGCAGAATGGAAGGACTCTTCATGATGTGGACAAAGACGGCCAGTTGACGGTTGGATGCCTTTAATAAACTGCAAGCTTCATATACTTATAAAGAAATAAAACCGTTTTTTGATGCCGAAATTGATCGTGGCACAAAGTTGGTCAAACGAAACACTTTAATGGGATTCTCTTTGATGTTGATTCCGTTTATTCATTTTCTATACATACTATTAACATTTTTAAATATTTCTATAAAAAATATAAAAAAACGTATCGAAATATAAAAAAATTGTAGCCCACCAGCATCGGGAACACGGTCCAAGCTACCGATGGTCAGGGCCTCAGAGAGAGGAACTTCCTAACAATACGCGCCGTGTCCAGAAGTACCGCTTTTTGTATCAGGCCCTTGACCCAGCTGCCCAACGAGAGCCTCATCAGATGTTGGTGCTCTTGGCTATTAAGCCATTGGTCGTAACGACTACCGGCACAACAAAACTGCTGAGTCAACCTCCCACATGTCGTCAACCTCGTGTGCCAACTTAATTTCTTTATCCTTCTCGCCTTTCATAAGGCTCTAGACATGTGGAACAGTGATATCAACAATCATTGTGAGACGCTCTGATCGTTATATCACCACCTATCGGTGATGATAGATCGATTCCAGTACCTACAATGTGACATGACCATTCTCGAGAACTGGGTCGGGCACATACTTGTAGTATTTCACAGCAGATTTTATTTCAGAGCAAGTTGCTGGTGGATAATCCTAGCCACTAGGTTTTGTCTGTGTAAATACTTACTCACCGTTAGCAAGACGAGAACATCCAGAAATAACATGTCGAATGGATTCACCGAGACAGTGGCATGCTCGACAGATGTCAACCGTGCCATCCTTCACAATATACCTATATTTCCGGTAGTTGTTCGTCATCATAATTTCGTCCATAATTGCACAGACAAAATCTTCAGTTACCCCAAAGAGGTCACCGGAACGTAGCCAGGCTACGAACGCTAGGAAATCTACATCAGGCCCATGAAGGGCTTGGTAAAAGCGCCCGCGAAGCTCCTTGCTTTGCCTGTGGCCATTAGTATCCAGTAGTACAGGCTTGCGCCAATTCTCTTTAGCCAAGGAGAGCGGGGTGAATCCTTTGTCCACTGCGACTACATCTCGATGCATGCTCACGTCGGTTTGGAAGAAGTACTCCCTGAGGCTGCACAACTCGCGGTTATTATTATTATTTATTATACCGAAAACTGCCTCAATAAATTCCTAAAGCAACACTTTCTAAAAATACTGCTCTCTAGTTTACACGTGCCAGACAAACAAACATATACCCAGATACCTACATACCTATAGCCCCTCAAACAACTCGATCCGACCCACGGGGTCTACTCCGAAAATCGAACTACGAGGTTACGGCTGACGGATCTCACGTTTTCCAACCACGAGAGTGGACCCGATGATCGATTCGATTTTCGCCATTTGACATTTTGTCTTTCGTTCACTCTTCTCCCATTTTTTTTCTTGTCATTTGGTACTTAACTGAGTCTTTAGTGTCGACTATTCTGCCAGCGTCATGTTCTCTCAAATATTACCCAATTCACATCTATTAATTCGTTGTTTGATCTATTTATAACAGTTTTGTTGTAGTAAAATCCTTTAAAATTTATACATACCTACTTACGTACATACATACATAAACTCAACCCTTTTTCCCATAAGGGTAAGCAGAAACTATAGAAAGCCACATGTTACAATCCTTTCGTACACCTTTCGCTTTGTCCACATTCATACATCTTGTCAGACGCGCACGCCGGCGCCGGTTGAGAGTACTACGGAACTGTCCTTTGTGAAGAACAACACAAATAACATCGATGTATGTCCTTTTAGGGCGTCCTCTATAGGTGTTTCCACTGACATCCACCTTATAAATTCCTTTTGTCGAAACTTCGACGTTCTTTTTCGGAGTAGGCGCCCAGAACAAACCACTCGAAACTCCCGCGTCCTTTTGCACTTGACCCTGAACTTGCCAAACGTTCAAGAGCGAGGATATGCCAAAACCGAGGGTCCTGATTGGTTAATAGCCTCATTCAAAATTGTCACTTCCTTCGTTCTTTGTGTCACCATGATAAAATGATATATGAACTGACGTGATAATGTCAGTAGTTTCTTTGTTTGCCAAAATGCCAGAGTCGTTAATATATGATTCTCTTGCAGAAGATATTTGTCTTTAAGTAGAGCTACCGTGGAAACGGATGAGCTGATCACTGAACTTTCTTTAGACGGATGGGAGCAAATGACAAAGGTTCATAACTCTTCGTTTACGTTTTATACAAAACTTGTTAAAGATTTAAAACATAATATTATTATGATATTGTTAGACTTGTATCGGCAGTGTATCAAACAAGTTTCCTGCATTGTCATCGGGACAAATGTTTGTGTGGCTCAAAATTTGTTTTGAGTGTGTAAAAAATGTAGGATAACATTGACGGAAACATGTTGCATACATGTTTTATACCTTGGTGTAAATGAAGGTTTTAGAAGTATTGGTATTTCTGTCTGCCGTTCGGACCAATAATCCTATGGTCCGAGATCTGCAGTAATTAAACCAAGGAGGTGGTTTATTTATTTGTTGTCTTTTTTGTTATTTTTTTATTTTGTGCTTTAACTTTCCTTGTAAATGCACGCATTTGTATTGTCAGCTTATATCGGATGAATGGAGTGGTATGTTTTATTGCAATTTTGTGTTATCGGAATAAATATTTATTGGAACCCGCAACCAAAAGCAGTTATGACAGTGATTTTAAAAAACAAAGTTATTTCATTTATCCTGCTTATAACCCTGTCTTTTTAATGTTTACGAATAAGTCAAAAAAATATAAAATATTTTAATAGTAGATTCTTCAGCAAAACCTGGCAACCCCGATATTCAAAACGTCATAAACATCAATGTTTTGATTTTTCGAAAACATTAACGGCTTGCTAATGTTTTATTCAGTTTATGTGAATATTAATCCTAATTTCTTATAATGAATGTGCTAAATGACATGTGTGATGAAGAATTCGTGCCATTCCTCCATAGTTTGGGCGCGGACACTTACAAAAAGTCATTTGAATGGATGTTAAATGACCGTGACTTTGCTGGCGTTTTACGTTGGCTTCACAACAATTTGGATCATAATAATGCATTGAGTGCCCGCGAGGAATGTCGGTAAGTAAATATTTACTCGTTTATAAAATAAATAGTTTAATTTAGTTGCTTGGTTACATATTGACAACACACGAATTAATTTATCTTGTGCTATTTTTGTTTCATTGTTCTCGCATCTCTCTATAAGATTTCAAATTAATATAACTTGTTGGTGGATTGCTGTTATAACATCTCAACATCGCATTAAATTCTAAAAATTTCAAAGAAATGAGTTAGTCTCAAATCATATCAAAATATTTTCGTTTTGCTTACAGTTATATAGACTTAGAGAAGAAAGGTCTTCTACTCTCCGCAGAAGATCTAGAATCTTCAATATCAAGCATACAAGAGAAGTATGAAGGTATTTGTCTACCAGGAGATAAGGATGGCAAAGAGGACATTGTACTGGACATCAAAATGCTGCAAGAGAGGCTACATATGCTGGAAAAACAGGAGACAATCCTTGCTGACTTGAACAGACAGAATAAGTAAGTAAAAACGAACCCCCTTACTAATAAAAGCCGTATAAAGTTGTCATAAATAATGTTATAAGCATACATTTTTTTATGTAAGTATAAGCTTGTCGTATCTTAATTCACTGTTAAAAACAGATATGGATATGGACTTTCAGAACAAGTCGCTAAATTTATTTAGTGCTAAACATATTTAAATTTCATTCAGTCTCTATCAATATCAAACAATGAGGGTTTTCAATACTTATTCCGCCACCAGACTGCACTTCGTATGTGTCAGCTCTAAACAGTTGTCAGATAGCATAGATTCTTACCGAACATATAATTTATTAGTGAAATTCTATGTATTTGGAAGTGTTATTGATTTTATTGTGGATTACGGCCAGAGAAAGGTTGCTGAACTGAAGATTGAGCTCGAAAAGAGAGGCGCAAAAGTCACCCTCCTGTTTTATTTGCACACAGGCACTGCACAACACTGTGGCATTTTAGTAATCAATATTCCTTTTGTAACATTTTTAAGACTAAATAAACCAAGAAAATTATCGAAAAATACAAATTGTGTGTTTTGACAGGTGGTCGGACCTGATGCTACAGTGCTGCCATCTCATGTAGAACATTTTTCAGAATACCCTCATTGGCTAAAATTCAATGACATTTTAGATACACTTAGACATATTGTTTAGCACTAAACATATTTAACAAGTCTGTGCAAATAGGCCTAAGAATTATTTTTATTCATTTATTAATAAGTAAATTGAAAGCCACATGCATTAAAATTATGCAAGTTATTTGGTATTAGATAATAAAACTTTCAATTTCTATTGTTGCCAATAAGCCTGACATAGTGGTGATAGATAGATCAGAGCGTCTCGCAATTATTGTTGATATCACTGTCCCACATGACGAGAACCTTGTGAAAGCCGAGAAAGATAAAGAAATTAAGTATCAAGACTTGGCACACGAGGTTGTCGACATGTGGGAGGTTGACTCAGCAGTCATTGTGCCGATAGTCGTTACGGCCAATGGCTTAATAGCCAAGAGCCTCGACCAACACCTGATGAGGCTCTCGTTGGGCAGCTGGGTCAAGGGCCTGATACAGAAAGCGGTACTTCTGGACACGGCACGAATTGTCAGAAGGTTCCTCTCTCTGAGGCCCTGACCACCGGTAGCTTGGACCCTGTTCCCGATGCCGGTGGGCTACTATTTTTTATATTTTTAAATGTTTTTTTATATTTTTTATAGAAATATTTAAAAATGTAAATAATATGTACATATAAATAGTAATTTATTTCTTTCAATTAAATGAAAGCCTATAATAGATTCTTCTGTACCTATCTAATATCTATTCTGTATAAGAGGACTTATAACTGAGTAATACCACAAAACAGATAGGTACAGAAGTCAATCTACATACAAGTGTGCTCGAGCAACGCACACATAGACACTGCTCACGGACACGATATCTCGGACTGTTTGGGACTAGAGTGCGACTGAGTGCGAGCGCGAGTGCCATGCGCTTGAGTGAGATAGATATATAGATAGAGCGACCGCCGAGCGTAGGTATGATAAGTGAAGTACACACATGTGATTGACTTCTGTACCTATCTGTTTTGTGGTAATAAAGTCAAAGTCAAAGTATTTATTTCAATTAGGCACATAAAAGGCACTTTTGAACGTTAAAGTTACAAAGAAAATAGAATTGATTCTAGTTGCCTAATAGTAAGTATAGTCATCAACAAGGTTTGTTGTAACTTATTTCAGTTACAACAACTTATCTCATACAAACTTATCTTTTTCAGACTAACAAAAGAAGAATTATTCTTAGAGACATCCAAGCTGAACTCAACTCACCAGCAGTGCAAAGATGATGAGAGTGCTGCTGCAGAAGATTGCCTGACCCTCGCTCAAGAAGTGGAGACTACCACCAACGGAGTGATAGATGTGATCGCTGATACACTAGATGTGTATAGTAGCTGTCATTGTGATAAGGTATCCATCTTTTTTACTTAGCCGTTGAAAATATAAAGGGTTTCCTAATAACACAACATAACATCACGCCTTGTATTCTCCAGAGGGTTCGGCATAGGTATGTAACACCCTCGTATCGCCAGTTATGTCCCATGTAATAAGAGGCGAGCCTATATTAGATATCTATCTAATATTGTGCCTATTCTATTTTAATTTTCTATTCTATTTCGGCTTTCTAACAATTTTTGTTAAAACTAAACCACTTGTGGTACATAGTCTGTCCCGACGAATAAGGAAGACAATGTCCCTCCATCGCCAGGCAAGCGACACATAAGAGGCGACGGACCTGGCACCTCAATTGTGCCCGATAAATGGCAATAGGCTCGTCACCTACTACCTGCTTACCTGCTTACTCTTTTGAGGAATATAGGCGTGAGTGGTATTGTGGTAAATCCATACCTACTTGGCGGTCTTTTTATAGATCCGTGTAGGATAGTGTGATTGAAAGTTAGTACTTTTCTTCTCTTGAATAGGCATTAAGATATTTTTTAGAAATAAATAAATGTATTTGGCACGAAAGCAGTCAGACACAAAAAATTCATCAGAGAAAACAATTTCTGTTTATTACAAACAAAAATAGAGTAGCTGTGTGTCTAGCGGCTAGACATAATACATTGCTAGACTAATAAAAGCTTTTTCTTCTTACTGTAGAACAATCAGTGATAGCCTAGCGGTTGTACGCTTGCCTTCCATGCAGGAGGGTCTGAGTTCGGTCCCGGTCCTTACCTCTGACTTTTCGAATTCATGTGTTTATCAGAATTTGATTATCAGTTGCGTTAACGGTGAAGGAAAAATATCGTGACGAGACCTGCATACATGAAAGGGCTGTATAAAGTTCTCGATGGTGTGTGTAGTCTGCCAACCCTCACCAGGCCAGCGTGGTGGACTAAGGCCTAAACCCTTCTCATTCTGAGAAGAGGCCCGTGCCAGCAGTGGGATAGTAATAGGCTGATTATGTTATGTAGGACAAAATGCTAGCCTTGTAAACCGGGTTGCGGTGCATGCTTTTGCGAATCCCGCGACCCCGGTCGAACACTCAGGAGAAGGAACACCGTTAGTTTTTAGCCGGTAAGAGTCTGGCAGACCTCCTCGCCTTCCCCGGGCGAAGGACATCCATGAGGATTTTCCAACGAATAAAATAAAAAATACCCTTATAAACCGGGTCTGCTGCAATAATAATTATTTTTGTTAGTAATAGCCCTGTTTTATAACAAAACTAGTTTTTACCCGCGGCTTCGCTCACGTGGAATTAACATGATGTTTTTCCAGGACCAAAAGTAACCTATGTTACTCTACATCCTTTCAACTAACTCTATGCCGAAAATCAAGTCGATTGGTTGCTTAGTTAGGGCGTGAAGGAAGGACAAACAAACAAACACACTTTCACATTTATAATATTTGTATGGATTGGGGCGTGGCCTAACTGTTTACTGTGTTCTAATTGGTCCGAGTGTTAACTAAACATGTTTTGTCACATTTTTTTTGCAGCACACCCGGATTTAGATTACTGATAAATGTTTGCAGATCTGCAAATATACATAATAACCTCTAAACCCCCATTCTATTTATTCTAGGAGAATGCCAAGAAATTCTTCACATTTGGGCCGTTTGAGACTTACAGGCAGTCACAGGCATTGTTCAGATCCCACTTTGATCTGTACTCCTCAAAGAAGTTTGCCAAGAGAATGAATGATACCTCATCTGATGAAGAACTGAGGGCTGCACTCATTGAGGCCAAGAGTATGGAAGAGAGGTGAGATCATCAGTTAAAAGCAGTGGCGCGCATTGCATATAGACAATTAAGCAATGCTTACCTTATAAGATTTAATTAACTCCATCTTTAACTATTACTATAATCAAAATAACCGTGTATGGCTATGATTTGTTTTGGTCAGAATCGTATTGAAATGGGCTTAAGCGTACAATAGGGTATGTGACTATAATTTTTTTATTAGAAATCTCGAAACTATTACAAAAATGCTAGGCAACAGTGAAAAAACTAATTAAATATTTATTAAAATGCCCAAGTTATAAACGATTGAAAATTGCTCACTAGACAGAGACAACATGACACCACAATGACGTCATACCTTGCAAACTTCATAATCATTTGACACCACTCCGTACAATATCCGTTTCGCGCGACAGGGACAGAAAATGCCCCTCCACAAACTTCGCAAGCGTGTAGCTCCTCTATTATTTCATCGATTTTATTTATTTTTTCACATATCAATTTGTATCTATACTTTCTTTAAAATAATACTAAATTGTTGTACATTTTTAATAGTAGTCAACTACCCTATTGAAAGACGACATCGCTAGTGCCTGCCGACCTAGTCTGAAAACCAATACACGCCACTGGTATAAGGCCATGTGTTTCGCTAGCTTCAATCTATCAACCAAGCCAATTATGGTACACTGCTGGAGTTTGAAATAGTACCACAAGCTTGGTACTTCCAGTCAAATAGAAATTGTAAGATATTAATTCTGTACATTCATGCAATGATGCCTAGCAGTATCTAAGACTAGCGGCCCGTCCCGGCTTCGCACGGGTGGACATTTTTCCCGTTTTTGCAACATTTTTCATTTATGCTCCGCTCCTATTGGTCGTAGCGTGATGTTATTTAGCCTATAACCTTCCTCGATAAATGGACTACCCAACCCCAAAAAGAATTTTTCAATTCCAACCAGTAAGTCCTGGATTAGCGCGTTCAAACAAACTCTTCAGCTTTATAATATTAGTATAGATTAAGTAATTTTTCCTTTTAACTTGGTTGCTCCGATGTTGAAAATTCTGTTCTGCCTACCCTTTTCCCAACTATGTTGGAGTCAGCTTCCAGTCTAACCAGATGCGGCTGAATACCAGTATTTTACACGGAGCGACTGCCATCAGACCTCCGCAACCCAGTAACTGGATAATGCCGATATCTTAAGGTTAGACCGGTTGTCAGACTTTCGGGCTTCTGACTACCCGTAACGACTGTCATAGGTATTCGTATGACAACCGGGATCGACGGTTTAATGTGCTCTCCGAGGCACGGAGGGGTCTCGATGTCCAACGAATTTTCACCTATCCAATCCACAGACAGACCGCGGCAAGTGCAGCTTAACCTTGCAAATCACATGATCCGCGTGTTAATTAGCCGCGAGTCTCTTATGTTATAGGTCAACCAGAATCTCATGGCATTAAAAATTAATAACAAACAGTGGTTTTCATATGGCAATGTCAACATGTCACTTGTCAAAACGAGTATGACTGTAGTTGATACATTTTCCAGTTCTGATTAATGTTTTCTTGTTCAAACATTTTTAATAAACATACTTATTTTAGCAAGGTTTCCTTTTCCATTACAATAAAATTGCAAAAAACCATATATCAGCTTATCGTTTTGGGACCTAGTGCATAATATCAGCAAGCACATTGGGTCGCATAAAACAATAAGCCAAAACCTCTAACAACATGGATTTATGAAATACATGTTGTGCCGACTCCATCTAGTGTGGGATAAGGGCAGGAAGAAGATCGAGAAGAAATCAAAAAAAAAAAATTACAAGTATCAAGACTTTTTATTCAAATTACCCTTGTGTTACCCACAAAAACATTTAATTTCCCTATTTGCCATCAGATTCTGGTAGACCTATAAAAATTGTGATCCAAATTGTTTATGAACAATAGATTGGCTCTAAAAATAATCTTCATTAAATCTTAACTTATGTTTACAGATTATCAGAGTCGATATGCACATACATAGAATCGAAAGCTGAACTGTGTGGGGAACAAGCAAAGGTCGCATTAGTTGCTAATTACAAAGATGTTCATCCTAGCCAGATAACGTAAGTATTGACTAGAATAACAGTGTGTAAAGGTCCAGTTACACACTCAATCTAATTTGCACAAATTAAAATTTGCACAAGTAAGCATGTACGTTAAGACGGCAAAACGGTATACCGCGCAGTACCATTACTACCGACATTACCGTTTGCGTAAACTTTTGCATAGGCCGTTTGCGCATACAAGTAGCCGAAGTCTGTACATATTAAAGCTTGATTCATCTGCATCCTGATAAAATCCTTGTAAATAAGATTGTGTCTGCAAAGGTGCACCTGTAATTTTTAAACCAGTTCATTCAGGATGTTGATAATGACGCAACCGCGTCTTGTTGTCTAGCTACTGTTTTTGGCGCCAACTCACTTTGATGCAAAGTTAGCTCTGTTGTAAGGTATCCCAAGGGAGTATAGAAAAAACTAGTTAAATCATAGCTTTAAATTCCATGATACCTTCTGAACTTAATGAATATTAGAATTTTTATATTTTTTCCTTGATGGCCAGATCATGTCTAATGGAAGCCCAAAGCGCTGTGGAACTTCTAGAACAAGAAGAATCGATCTTATACCAGCAGCTTCACAATGCAGTGAGACAGCTAGTCGACGCGAGGACAACATTAGCTGTCGATACCACTGCTTGCTGCGCATTGGCTGTCAGGCAGTAAGTTTTATAAAGACAAGTATCAACGTGTGTAAAGCCTCTGGCAGTCGACTGCTAAACTTAGAGCCGATGGTGGGCAGTGATAGTCCACTGTTCGCCGAATGATCATGGAGCCTTACTCCGGAAAACGAAACAACGAGGAAAATCGAACTTATAAATATAACATAACATCACGCCGTACATTCCCCGAAGGGTTCGGCAGAGGTGTTTTTAGTATACTTTCGTTTCGCCAGTTATGTTTAAGTCCCATGTAATAGGGGGCGAGCCTATTGCCATTACCCGGACACAAATCCAGACTCCAGGCTGCTACTGAAAAATTCCTAATGGAAAAACCCAATAACATTTTACCCGACCTGGGGATCGAACCCCCCATGCTCAGCAGTCGCACTTGCGACCACTAGACCAACAAGGCAGTCAATTTAGATGTCGCAGACACACACCGTTTATTAGTTTGATAGAATTGAGGATAGCATTAGTTTCGACCAGTGTCTGCTTATCAGTAGGCAGAATAGAATAGAATTTTATTTGCATATATTGTAGGTACATAAAAAAATTAGTTGTTAAAGATAAACATAGTGATCCTTGTACAATCTCCCTTAAATTAGGCATGCAAAAATTACAATAATAAGGGCGTGAATCTATAATTAAATATCTTTTATCTTTAAATTATCAATTTATATCTACATCTGTGAACATTATTTATTTGAATTAATTCATTACCTATATGTCAGAATATATTATAATATAAAAATTAATTATATGTCAGCATTTTTAGATTTAATATAATTATTAAATAAAATTAGAAAGTATCGTTCAAAAAATCGTTAACGGAATAATAACATCTCTCAATTAATAACATTTTTAGCTTCTTTTTGAAGTGTTGTATCGTGTCATTTTAAATTACGTCAGGAATTTTATTATATATTATCGTGCCCATATTGATAATATTTTTTTTAAATAAAGCGGTATTACAACTCTCAACATGTAAAAGATTTTTAAACCGGGTATTTCGTAAATAAAACCAACATGGACTCTTCACCACTGAGAGTACATGTATTTGGGTTAGTTGTTAGTTACAGAAGCTAATTCACAATATCATAATTTACGCAAGGTCAGAAAATAAGGATAAGCTAGTCAGATATAAAAGGTCAGACTTCTTCGGCTGTCCGATATGGAATGCCCTGCTCCGTCGAATGACAACTGTTTTTATAATGTTGGGTATGTTGATCCAAATTGACAACTTACCTCCTTTATTTTCTAAATGATTAATTCTCCGACATATACAATCAAAGTATTGTTAAACAACGAACTACTAGATGTCAAATAACATTTGGAAGTAAGGTGAACAAAAGACATCATCTTCCTGCCCTGGTGCCAAGTTACTTGGGGTTTTCCTCTTCCATTCTTCCCTGTCAGCTGTCTCATTATCATTTACTCCCTTATCTTTCATATCCTCCCTCACACAATCCATCCATCTTTTCTTTGGTTTCCCTCTCCCCCTCCATCCATCAACATAGTAACACAAAACAGATAGGTACAGAAGTCAATCTACATACAAGTGCGCTCGGGCAACGCACACATAGACACTGCTCACGGATACGATATTTTGGACTGTTTGGGACTAGTGCGAGCGCGAATGCCATCCGCTTGAGAGAGATAGATATATAGATAGAGCGACCGCCGAGCGTAGGTATGAAAAGTGAAGTGAAGTCGGAACTGGGCCTTGGTGACGCGCAGCTGAGCCTGAAGCTCTAAATTTTGCTACCCAATATCGGATTGAACTTTTTGTCGGCGCATCTCTTATTCGTGGAATATTGAACCAGTTACAGAATTTACGCTGCGCCGCAAGCGAAAAACTAGTCGTTAAGAACGCCTCGATAGCGAAAGCGCGATGCTCTCCCGACCAACGCACCATTGCGACTAAAAAACTCACGACCTTGGCGCTGCTAACACTCCACCCCGCGCCCTTCTAGCTGCCCGCGTTCAAAAGTAATATTTTTTTCAAATGTTAAAATTGCCACCAGGCACCCTGTATTTATAAAGCACCACCAATACTCCCAACGCATGCGTGCGTGTTGAGACAGGCGTCAAAAAAAACAACTACATACCTATCTTTCGTAAAGATGTGACTAAACGCATTGAAATAGTAATTTGGAGGGGCGGGATATGTTATCGTAGTTTATCTCTATCAACACCACAACTCCGAAAGAATATGACTTAAACTGAGGCTTTTGTTATCACCTTCACAGACAGATCCACGCCGACCTGTCCCATTTATTGGACACAACTCAGCGCGCTCACAGCCTGGATCGCGTAGTATACAGCGCGCTACGTCACGAACTGCGCAATGTTGAGCAGTTTCTGCAGTTAGCGGATCAACTGCGACAGTACGCTGCTGCCGACGCTGACGCTGTGATTAGCAGAATCGTGAGTACCTAGCAGACTAAGTGAGAAAGAAAAGGAGGATGGCAGACGCCCTAAGAACAATGGGCCCTAACACCCATATTCTAAGACGTTCCTCCAAAACTTACTCGACTCGACTCTACCTCGACTCGGTCTTTCTCACTATCATCGGTAGTTATAGTTGTCATAAACGACCTGGACTCCAGATTTTTCCTCAGTCGAGGTAAGGAATCATCTGTCAAACTCAAGGTACCTCGGAACCTACCTTAAGGAAGGAAGTTACAAAGTTCGTATGTAACAAAAATGAATTTTGAAGACTATCGAATATGCTTACGATAATCCTTACAACTATATATCGCGGCGTTATTTGCGCGATGCAGATAATTCAAATTATGACTTAAGACTCCACTCTACCTAAAAGTTCACTCGAAATTGCGAATAAGAATACAGTTTTGAAGGTGTTTTCGAGGCCGTTCTGAGTCGAGTAAGTTTTGGAGGAACGTCTTAGAATATGGGTGTATCACTCGTTACAGATATGGAAGTAGTATGATGGCACAGAGTATTTCATGAGCATTTAATTAGAATTACTTGAATTTTATTCGGCAACGGGTTATGGAGAAATCCTAGTTTTTGTGGAAGCGAGGCGGCAATATTGGGACCGGTTTCTATTTTTGGATTTTTTTATTACAGTTGCCAATACACGGCCCTCTTTTCAGAATAAGAAAGTTTTAGGCTTTAGCGTGGTCTTACTTCATAATATGCAGTCATTTATGACAATTCTGTTTCTAGGATTCAATGAAAGAGATATGCTCCGAACAGATCTCTTGCGAGCTAAAGCTGCAATCATCAGATATATTGGTACAAGCATTACTCCACATTCTCGGCGCGCAGTCGGGTATTGACCCTAGCGCATTGGTGACGATGTACAATGAGTTACAGAGCCACGTGAAAGAGCTGAAAGATTCTGTTCAAGATGGGTATAGGAGGAAAGAGAACATGACGGTGGAATTGTAAGTTATTTTTGTTTCTTTTTTATATTAATTTACAATCTTATTCTCCTTTTCTTATGGAGAATGTAAGGATCATTATCCTTTTTTTAAGGAATATTTTTGTACAGATTGTGTGTGTGTGTGTCAGATGCATTAAAAGAGCTTCCACGAGTGACGATACTTAAGTACGTCCGGTGCACCCTGGGCAGTCAGCCCCGCTACCAACCTAGTTGACTGGCTAATCTTTTAACCACAGCATGAGTTATTTTCGTATATCTCGTGTCGATATGGGAGAAGAAGATTGATGAGTGTCCTTTAATAAAAATTAATTCGCTTTGCTTGTGAAATAAACTATTAAACTGTGACCGTGATGTGATTAAGATTTAAATCACGAATAGAGTTAGTTACCAAATAAAATAACGAAATGATTTTAAAAAGCAAGAAATAAATAGGTAACTGCAAGCCGCGACTGCAACATATTTACAGAAATACTTGCAGTTTCATAAATTAATCCACCCCATGTTTTCATATATACTATACTAATATTATAAAGAGGAAAGATTTGTATTTTTGTATGTAACGAATAAACTTAAAAACTCCTGGACCGATTTCAAAAAATCTTTTGCCGTTACAAAGTTACATTAGCACTGAGTAACATAGGCTATATTTATTACTGGAATAAAACTTCTTACGTGGGCGGAGCCGTGAGGACACAGCTAGTTATTCATAAATCCAAACCTAACCACCACTGTTTCTAAAATTCCCAGTAAAAATTCAACGCAACCCCTTCGCGCGTACATATGGGACGGGTGCACGCGTCAGCCGAACAGTTGGGACAGAACTGTCGCCGCGCTCGCGCATGCGCTCAAACAACACATGGACACCGTCGACAAGAAAGTTGTGGATGCTAGCAATCTCTTCACTAGTGTTAAGGCAAGAGAGTATTTGAATAATAAGCGTGGGTATACGGTGAAACCAGACACTAATAATAAGCGTGGGTGTACGGTGAAACCAGACACTAATAATAAGCGTGGGTGTACGGTGAAACCAGACACTAATAATAAGCGTGGGTGTACGGTGAAACCAGACACTAATAATAAGCGTGGGTGTACGGTGAAACCAGACACTAATAATAAGCGTGGGTGTACGGTGAAACCAGACACTAATAATAAGCGTGGGTGTACGGTGAAACCAGACACTAATAATAAGCGTGGGTGTACGGTGAAACCAGACACTAATAATAAGCGTGGGTGTACGGTGAAACCAGACACTAATAATAAGCGTGGGTGTACGGTGAAACCAGACACTAATAATAAGCGTGGGTGTACGGTGAAACCAGACACTAATAATGCGCTAATGATTAGTTGTGCATCAGGTAAAAACCTCATTTCATTAATTGATATTAGTCGAGCATTCAGTACACGATTAACGGTCATCGCGTGTGCTCCCTCGCTCCTTTATATTACTAAATCTTTGGTCCGGATAAATAAAGGGTGTCTCAGAATGTTTTTCGTTTTTAGATGTTAAATAAAAAACAAAATATCAATTAAATCTCGTTTTATTTAATGTTAATTTAAAGAGCAATTCTTGAAGTTTATTTATGAAAAACAACCGTTTGCAAATGCGCACCATTCATTTGTTCACACTCATTATCTCAATGACTGCCGTGGGTCGTCCATAACAGACTTTCGGACGCGATCGACGTTCATGCTCGTTCTTGATGTCCTTTTACGCCCAGACGATTTGTCCGGCATTGTATTCCCAGTCTCTTCAAACTTGCACACCCAATGCTTAATTAAATTGGCACTTGACACATGTCTTAAGCTTTTTAAATTGAAATGTGTCCTGTAGAGACGACGAACAACAGTGTAGGAATCGTTGTTTTTATAAAACGCTCTCACGCAAAACACGCGCTGTAATCCCGTGAAACGATTCATGGCTACTAAACTTAACAAGCCGGCCAAGCGGACGAGTCCACTCCCCTCCCCCTGCTACCTGCGGTTGGCGCGTATTGGTCAATTCAAAAACGAAAATCATTCTGAGACACCCTTTATATTTAATTTGATTTTATAAACAGCTGTATAATTTAGCCATCTTCCAAACTTCTACAGTGGGGACGGGTTAGAATATAAAACTTCCTCATCGCACGCTGGGTATAGACGCGTGTTGTAAGATTCAACAAAACCCAGCACGCTTGGTGGTAGGATCTATACGGTCCGCCTGGCTACAACCCTCACATTAAAGTCCGGCGCCAAGCAGTTTACTGTGTTCCGTCGTGTGAATGTGAGAGCCAGAGGGGTATAGGAGAATCCCTCTATATCTCTGTTCGTTGGATTCGTGTGCTGCATCTTAGACCCTGTCTGCGCTTACCATCAGGTGAGACTAGGGCCAAACGCGACCAAGTAAAGAATAAAAAAAATAAGGTGTACTTTTTGATACGGTAGGCTAAAGCCTCTTTTATGGAGATAGGGATCCACCTAAGATTGCTGATGCGTTGTCAACCCTAGAGACAAAGATGAAAAGTTTCATGTGCCTGTAATTCCACCAGCACCCATACCCTTCAAAGCAGAACACAGAAATTCTGCTTGGCGGTAGAAATAGGTATGGTGGAAGAACTTCCCCAGACTGAGAAAGTTTAAGAAAGATCTCACTTCGCTATTAATTGAAAAATGTTATTATACTGTTCTAGATTTTATAAATGATAATCTATCTATCTATATAAATAAAAATGAATCGCCAAATGTGTTGCAAAACTTGAAAACGGCTCGACCAATTCGGCAATTTTTTTTTATAATTTTCCTTAAGGCACAAGGAAGGTTCTTATGGAGAGAAAAAACAAAAATTGCGTGGAAAATATTCTTTTCCCACTACAGGCCAATAACTTTTGACAGGACGAAGTCTGTCCGGGCAGCTAGTTTATAATATTTTTTAGTTTATTTTTGGTGTTGTTTTTACTGTTCGTTTTATTACGTTTTTAAGTTTTTTTTAGTATTTATTACATTTTAATTAATATTTGTACGCCTTCATAGCAAAACAGCGCCCAAATATGTTAACCTTTATGTAAATTCCTATGTTTTACAAATAAATATTCTGATTCTGAGCTCATTCACAATGCGGAACTACTATTACTTTTTTTAGAACGGGGACAAACAATATCTGAGGAAGCTGTGGCAATGGTTCCTGACAGACCCTGCACGACTTCTGTCAGCGCTGAAGAACGCCAACTCCAAGATTTTTCCATAAAGAAGCTAATATCCTTTGCAAAGTCAGCATTGATGCTCGCTGTAGTAAATGATGGGTAGGCATTTGGTATAAGTTGTATTTATTACGAAAAATATTGTAAATTGTAAAATACTGCTTTGATTGTACAGTCAATAAAAGAGTTAGGTATTTAGGCAAACAAAGGATATTAACAGCAGGCAACTGTTATTGCAGTTGTGGGCGAAATAACTTTTTCTGCCTGCCTCGTTGGTCTAGTGGTGGCAAGCGCGACTGCTGATCGTGAGGTCGTGGGTTCGATCCCCATGTCAGGCAGTGTGTTATTGGGTTTTTCCGTGTGGAATTCCTCAATAGCAGCCCAGGGTTTGGATTTGTCCCCGACTGATAGCAATAGGCTTGCCCCTTAATACATTACATGGGACTTAAACATAACGGCGAAATGAGGTTGTTAGTATACACCTCTGCCCAACCCTTCGGGGAATACAGGCGTAATGTTATGTTATAACTTTTTATACAGACAAGCGATGACAAAGACGTTGCCACTCAATACCCGCATAACTTTCAAATTACGAATGTAATTAGTTACCTGAATACTTATCTCTTTGATTGACTGTACTATGGACTATGAAATGTATTATTCCGATCCAGCAAAGTTCAAATATAATATTTTAATGATGCAATAAATTGCACCTTGTATCATCGCCTTACAAAAGTGATGAAATTAATATACTCTCTAAACTAAGGTTTAGTAAGGGCACAATCAAGTAACACTGGCAATAAACGATTATTCTTGATACTTTTACACCTCAAAACTATACTGTTGTTAAACCTAGTTTAATTTTATAACCCTCTTCATAATATTCATAAGAAATATTCTGTATACAATTGAAACTTATCGTCGCTGCGCCTGCAAAATCCGCTACGATTTTTTATATTGAAAATCTCTCTTTACTGCTATTTTATAATATTTCTCAAGCCAACGTGCACGTGTAAAATCCGTATACTAATAATTTATTTGGTTAAGAAGATAGCAAAATAAATTATTAGAAAACGGATTTTACAGGTCCACGTGGCTTAACCCTTTATAAGGCAGAAGATTTTAGGAAAGTAAATAACAAACAATGTCGTAGTTATTTTAAATACCTAATAAATTAAAATCTCAATTTTTTATAAGTTAATTTTTTATGTTATTAAAAAACATGTAAACTAAATTGCATACAGTCAGGTTTGAAAATAAAAATATAACAAGGAGCCTTACGCGCCATCTGCCAAAAAAGTTGGTGGCAAACATATTGCCACTGCCTTATAAAGGGTTAAGAAATATTATGAAATAGCATCAGAGACCAATTTTCAAAAAAAAAGTACATACTGGATTTTGCAGGCGCAGCGACGATAAAATAGTTTAATAACCCAGTTACAAATGAAAAGTGCCTTGAAATAAAACACAATATTATACGCTTGTATAAAATAAATTTATTTTTTTATTTACTTAAACCTACTTATTCAACAAAAGTATAAAAATCTCTATAAATAAATTACTAAAATTGATCACATTGATTCTAATCAAAAGTATGTACAATGACTTAAAAATTATATTTGTTTAACAATTTATCGCTTGGAATTGGGAACAAAATTCATAGAATTATCACTACTGTTTTGTATGAATTTTGTTCCACGTATTTTTTGTGTGCGATATAATGAATAATTTAACCTTGGACTTTGGACGTAAAAATCCAAAGAATGCTTCATTGGTGTCGATTCAGTTGCTCACTTTGACAGGACTAAACTAAAGGTGTTTGTCTCTTTCTGTTTCAATAGAAAAAGAAAGTGACAGTTGCATTTACTAGTGTGGTACTGTCAAAATGTGCTACAGAATCGACACCATTTTTTGGCTTTTTTCAGCTCTATATATGCCCCAAACTTTTTATATAATATAGCCGCCGCTTGCACGACAACTCACTAAATATAATCAGTGCTAAACGTAATTCAAACATCATTCTTTCTCTAGATACAATGACATTTTTTAAGTATGTTTAGCGCTAATTATATTTACCGAGTTGTGGTGCAAGTGGGCTGTAAACTACTATACCTAAGTAAAGTTCTGTTGACTTATTTCTTCAGTCCTGTACCTTAGGGCGTGAGCAGAGCTTCAAGTAGTTAATATTATGCATTTTTTACGTGTACTTTAGTTGGTAGACTTATCATAAGGGTCGAACGTCATCAGGTAGTGTTTTCTCTGACTAAGACCCTGCCCACTCTCCCATGTGGATATCGAAACTTGGTAAGTGATAACCTCATACCACAATAACTAATCCGTCTTCAAAAATTTAATACGATTTTATCCCATCGTTCAATATAGAAGTCTGTAGGGAAGTCCATTATTTTGCCACTTTCAAGAAAGAGTACTTAAATCGCCGTTTGAAAACTCTTTGGTGAGATTGTTAATAATTCAGTCCCATGTAGGTCTTGGTACTTTTCTGAGTAGCGTGTCTTCTGGCGCGATGTGTATCGGATTGTTGAAGTCCACCTCGATGTGTTCCGGAATCGCGTCAAAGTATGTTATGTGGTCGTTTAAGTTATCTGCACAAAAAATAAATTGGTGTGAAGTTTGGTACAAATGGTATGCGTTCTGGACATAGGCGTATTTAGGGTGGGGCAGATGAGGACTTTGCCCCACTCTGGTGCAGGAAATAATAGCTAAATGGTCTAGATTAAGTCAACTTGCCACCCACAATATAATTTATACTAGTACGAGGGGTTAGGGCGAATTATTGTTATGACAGCCGACCTACAATCCATCTCGCAACTACATGTTGACTTTGTATAAAGTATAATGTACCTACATATGACCGATCCCATCTTAGTCTTAGCAAAGATTGTAAAATGGTTGTCACTTTATTAAGCAATAAAAGATTATTATAAAAAAAAAACCCAAAATAGGCAGACCAATGCACGTCACGGTCTTTTATATACTTGGACCTCAAAAATAAGGTTATGGGGCAAAATTATCCCATACTCCCATTCTACATTTCCAGATTTATTGAAAAGACAAATATTTACTGTCTGACTGAGTTTGTCCCATCCTAGATAAAATCCTTGCTACGCCGATGACTGGAGCTTATTGGACTTTGACAAAGGCATGGCATCATGCAAGCTACCTTGATTCAAAAATCGTGTATATATTAGGTCCCCACCTATGAAATCAGCGTTTTGTATGGAGAATTTTAAAGAAGTTGCATTTTTCATACTAACATTTTCTTAATTTATTTAAAAACTATGAACACTAATGTTTTAAAGCTTTCATGTACTAATGTTTAAAAACTAAGATAACGTATGCCACTTAGATTATGCGACAAAAATAAGTTTTGGCTAAGTTAAAACAAGAATAGTGGTCATTTCTGCTAACAAAAACAGGAGTCATTTTTAAGGTATTTTTTATGTTTAGAATACTATAAGTAATAAGGTTTTTTTACCATTGGTAGTTGTCTATGATGGTCACTATTCGATATAATATCAAGCAATTGATGAATATTTTTAATCATAGAAGTGACGAGGTTCTCTATTTGTGAGAAAAAACGCCAATTTCATAGGTGGGGACCTAATACTAACATGTACCAGTTATCATTGATTTGAGTGATGATCGCTCCTTATGCACCAATGATACCTTTTTCGTACCCCGGAGACCATGTCTGTTGGCTTCGGCTTCAATCATAGTCATAGGGAGGAACCTGAAGGATTAGTCTAATTGGCCTAAGAGCTTTATTAACTAAGGGCGCTTTCAATTTAGACGTTTCATGTCGGACCGCTGCGGTGCCGAAGCGGTGCGTTTGTCGTAATGCGCACGGACGGTCGTTTGTTTTCATACAGACAACGCGGTGCGGCAACAGTGCGTGTTGTCGAGCGTTCACGGTACCGACGCCGCACTGCTGCCGCACCGCGTGCTTTGTATGAAGACAAACAACCGTCCGTACGCAATACGACAAACACACCTTTTCGGCACCGCAACGGTCCAACACGAAACGTCTAAATTGAAAGCGCCCTAAAAATCGGTATTCAGCCGCATCTGTATTCTTCAGGCTGTACTCTAAATCAATTCAGATCGGTTAGTACATAGTATTGTTCAGTATACTCACGCGTCAAGTTGAGCCTTGCTATAATGTCATCTAAGTGTCGCTGGTCGAGCGTGGCCTTCACAGTGATCCGCTCGGCGTGCAGACTGCGGCGGTGCCGCGACGTGCGCCACGTGACGCGGCTGGTGCTGTTGGTGTTGCGGTTCAGTAGCGGGAGCGTGAACACCATTTCTGAGAGAGGCGTGTTGTCTGGGCCAAATTCCTGAAAAAAAATCTTTTTTAATGTATTTGTTTTTAAAAGAGAGGTAGGATTTGGTTCCATAGCCTCGTTCTGGGCGTTCCTCTCAGAAGGATGTGAGGCAAGGCCACGGTCTCTGCCATCAGCTGGTGGACCAAGTCCTGCCGGGGTTGCGGTGAATGCACTCGCAAATCCCGTGACCCCGGCCATAGGTCCTTGGAAGAACACCGTGGTGGTTTTAGACGGTAAGAGACCTGCAAAACCCCAGCCTTCCCCAGGGTGGAGGGTATACATGAAGATTTTCCACGTTAAAATAGGGTTAGGATTCCAATGTTGCTTTTGGATCAGCAGTTCACAAGTGTCTTACCAAGCATTTCCCGCTGACGCAGTAGGAAGCGTTTCTCTTGCCGCATGATGTACCGAGAGGGAACCAGCCTTCATGTCCGTTGACTAGGTAGAATCGATGAGAAACTCGCTCATCCTGGCAGGCTATCCGGCAAGGTCGGTCGGGGTCCTCTGCAATGTGAGAAGAAAGATGTTATTTTGATATGAAAGTCGAATTGGATCAATTCAAGGCAAATTGATGCGATAGGTTGTTGATGATACTAAAAACCTAATGAAGGTTTCTAATTCTTTTGCCAAAAATAATGTTGGTAGCGACGATCAGTTGAGTTATTGTGAAGTCTAAAGTTTCTTACCTAAAGCCGGTGATATCTGCATCCCCAAACCAGACAACCTCCTGACTCTGTCTTTGTATTTGGTGCACACCATAGTCGCGTACTGGTACGGAGATTTCCTTTGAGTACAACCCTGGAAAATTAAAGCAGGTAGAACGTGATATTTAGGTCTCTAGCTGTTATACGTGAACATTTAAGTGGACTGCAATAGCCTGATTGTGACTTTTGGAGTCAGTACCCACCGAGTCAGGTCGGCTGTCAGGCGAGCATAGCTGTATGCTAGTGAGAGGGCGGGAGCGTGGTGCGGCTGTGACGAGCCGGACTCCAGCTCCCGGTGAGATGCAGTGGTAGTGGCAGCCGCTGGCAGGACGCCACTGGCCGCCTACTGCTCGACGCCATGTGCCGGAGGTTTTTGCTCTGGAAGAGATTTTATCAGGTCAAAATATTATATTGACTGCCTTGTTGGTTTAGTGGTTACAAGCGTGACTGCTGAGTATGGGGTTCTGGGTTCGATCCCCAGGTCGGGCAAAGTTTTGTGCCCAGTTAATGGCAATAGGCTCGCCCCCTATTACATGGGACTTAAATATAACTGGCGAAACGAGGGTGTACTAAAAACACCTCTGCCGAATCCTTCGGGGGAATACAAAGCGTGATGTTATGCCAGCAATATCAACTCTTCTGGTCATGTCAAACTAATGCCGAATCTCGTTCAGCGATCTTGTCAGGCTTCGGTAACAATCGTTCCCAGGGCCTAAGTACGCTAACGAAACGCGTCTTCTACGGTTCAGTCTATACCTATGGCGCCATCTATCACGCCACGTGCGAACTACGCAGCACAACAATGACAACTCTCAAATATGACGTCACAAATCCTGCATCGCAATATCAAGATTTGACACGTATATATTATACAACTTCCTAACATCAACCGTTGGGCAGTAGCCCGCCAGGCATAAGACTCGTCTGGTTGGAGGATCCTCCCTTTTCGTTGGAAGACCACCATACATCGTTCCTCCACACACCTATCCACTATAACAAGATCTTTTGCCCGCATTTTAAGCCACCCGTGTCTTAAAATAATGTCCTGAGCACACACATATAATTAAACTAGCCGCCCGTCCCAGCTTCGCACGGGTGGACCAGTTTCCCGTTTTTGCAACATTTTTCATTTATGTTCCGCTCCTATTGGTCGTAGCGTGATGTTATATAGCCTATAACCTTCCTCGATAAATGGACTATCCAACACAAAAATATTTTGTCAATTCCAACCAGTAGTTCCTGAGATTAGCGCGTTCAAACAAACAATCAAACTCTTCAGTTTTATAATATTAGTATAGATATCAACTTACGGTGGTGTATGGGGTGTGGCAGTCCTCAAAGCTTCCCATTCGCAGTCGCTTGGCTTCAGTGAAAATTCAGAGTCCTGATTCGATGAGCATGTGAATTTCTGTAAGATTAACAACTTTGGTTATGAAAGAGAATAGGACTGAAATCTATTAGACAGGAACTATAGTTTGGCGTCGGCAAATTATACAAAGTGTTACATAATTCCCCATGAAAAATGTAAATAATCAAGTAGAGATAAACTACGATAACATGTCCCACCCCTCCAAATTACTATTTCAATGTGTTTAGTCACATCTTTACGAAAGAGTGTGTATGTAGTTGTAGTTTTTGTTTGACGGCTGTCTCAACACGCACACATGCGTTGGGAGTATTGGTGGTGCTTTATAAATACTTTCACAAATACATTGAAGCGTTTTGAATTTTGGAGGGGCGGGACATGTTATCGTTGTTTATCTCTAGTTTTTTTTATGGTAGTTGTCATTTACCTCTCAGAGGAAATTAGGTAAAAATGTAAATAATTTTCTGGGTCGTCTACTCTTTAGTTTTATGTTTTCAGGGTTGCGTTTCAAAGATGATTATTTTGTTTAACCCAAAAAAAAAATTGAGTAATTCTACCGTTATCAAATATTGCCAATAGACTTCAGAAGGGACCTTTTAACCCCCCTTCGGCTTTAGGGGTATTTTTGTAACACGTATTAGTTCGACTGCGTAGAACGGCGTAGAACCTTTAATGCGTAACCAATGCTTTAAACCAACGAAGAACCAATTTATTATGTCATCAGCTCGTAACGAATCGATGCTACTCTTGCGATTCACTTTCCTTTTTCACAGTAGCTGTGTCTATCAGAGAACTTTGATAGACTGCATATAGTAGTGATAGCCTAGTGTTGCGACTGTCGAACTGCCAGATCATAGGTCTCGAGTACGTATTGTATAATTATCACTTGCTTAACCTTTTAAGCGCGTGAGTCGCATTTATGCCTCTAATATTTCCGTGCCCCTAGCGCGCGTGTCGTATTTCTGCGACTGAGAACATGCATGGTTTTTTTGTTCTATTTTCGTCCTATGAACTGCGTGGTACAATACAACTAAAACGATTATTCAATAGAGATATGATTTACAACAATTACTTAAAATTGTTTCATAGCTCTAAGTATTGAAAAACCTTAATATATTTATTGTAGGTATTATTTAATCGATTCGTGGTCGCGCGCTAGGGGCACGGCTATTGATATTTAGCCACGCGCTTAAAAGGTTAAACATGGTGAAGGAAAAAAATCGCGAGGAAACCGGCATGCTTGAGAGATATTTCTCGACGGCATGTGAAGCTAAGTCAGAGGCCCATGAGCGGCATAAACTCTGACACCAGGTTTGTCACTGACCACACGGAAAGAAGAATATAATACCTGACAGATGCCGCTGATGCAGAACATGGGCGACACGTTGGAACAGGCTGTGCCATCAGGTAAACTCCAGCCGCGCGACTTGTACCCGCCGCCGCGGGTGTCGCACCACACTGCGCAAGCGCTGCTCACGTCTAAAGAAATATACAAGAAAGAAAATGAAATGAAAATTGGCGGGACTAAATTCGTCAATATTGTGCACAGATGATGTCTATGGCTATTTCAAATAATTATATTGGTTCGCCATTTTATAACCCACAAATATTGGGATCATTGGGGCTGCTCGTTCCTAACACTAGGTTGCGACAGGTGCCGAGGGAGAGGCTGTTTGAGGTCCCGGTAGCCCGTACGAACATTTTCAAATTCGCACCGGTCGTTCGAGCAACACGAGTACTTAATTCCATCTCGCAACGGCTTGATATTTTTACTTGCTCTTTGGCGGAATTCCAGAGGGTAACGCTTAATTATTTGTTTCCTAGGTAACTGAATTGTTGAACTGAGTAAAAACCTGTAATGACAATTGTATGGTGTGAAATAAATAAATTTTGTATCATCTAAGTAAGGTTGTGTTGCAGACTTCAGATTATAACTCGCTCCGGGTAAAATACTGATATTTCGTCACAACATGATAATCTGGAAGCCGACGATCATGTTTGGGAATTAGCTGACAAAAAACTTACCATCAGAATCGATCCTCTGTAGTCCAGTTCCAATGAGATCAGGGTCCACATCTCGTGCTCGCAAACAGATCTGGTCAGCGAACTCTCTCACAGTCATCCTGGGTACGTTACTGCACTACAATTGGGAAAATATATTTAAGAATATTATTGCCATTATTGGATCGATAAAGAATTAAGGAGATAGAGAAACCAAGTTTCATAGTATTAAGGACATATTATGACTGCCTTTATTCGTTTTCATGGCATATAAATTACATTTTTTAGAGTCTCGTTGTTGTCGTACAATTTGCGGGGTTAAGCTGCATTTGCCACGGTCAGTCAGTGGATGGGTGACCGTTCGTTACACATCGAGACATATCCGTGCCTCGGAGAACAGTCGGTCCCGGATGTCATACGAATACAGTTGTTACAGATAGTCAGAAGCCCCAAAGTCAGACAACCGGTCTAACCTTAGGATATCGGCATCGCTCAGTTACTGGGTTGCGGAGGTCTGATGGCACGCGCTCCGTGTAAAATACTGGTATTCAGCCGCATCTGGTTAAACTGGAAACTGCCCCAACATAACTGGGAATAGGTTAGGAGTGAGAAGAGAGAAAATAGTCATTTACCTGCTGTGCGTGACACGACTGGAACTTCTTGTCGTGTCCTACGCAGTAGTTTTTGCCGTTATCGTGTCTGCAAATTAAATGTTTATTAATCTTAAAGGTATGGTTTCAGGGACAGCTGTATCCAAAGAATTTCGAATACATTTTGGGTCCATAACACTATCATCCATATTCTAAAACGTTCCTCCAAAACTTACTCGACTCGTACTCGACTCAGGACGGGCTCGAAAACACCTTTGAAATTGTATTCTTAGTCGCAATTTCGAGTGAACTTCGAGGTTTCCCGAGAAGTCGTTACGTCATAATTTGAATTATCTGCATTGCGCAAATAACGCCGCGATAAATAGTTGTAAGGATTATCGTAAGCATATTCGATAAAGTCTTCAAAATTCATTACATACGAACTTTGACACTTCTTTCCTTAAGGTAGGTTTCGAGGTACCTTGAGTTTGACAGATGATTCCTTACCTCGACTGAGGAAAAATGTCGAGTCGAGGACGTTTATGTCAAGTCGGGGTGGAGTCGAGTCGAGTAAGTTTTGGAGGAACGTCTTAGAATATGGGTGTATAACTTTTGAAATAAGGAGAAAGGAGACCATGTTATTCGACACAGAAGTACAGACGGTAAGACTACACGGTAGACGTTTCGTAACATATTTCGGGAACTCATACCTTGGTCTATTACATCTTCGTGTGGCCACAGCGACGCCTGCAGCGGCGGGAGCGTGAGTATCGTCGACAAGGCAGGCTGATGCACATTCAGACCAGCCCGACCAGCGACCCCACGAGCCTCGGACGACCGTTGAGCCTTCACGTTCCACGCATTCACCACCGCGACAATACTATTGGTAATGAAGATTTAATAAGAGATGTATAGATGGTATAGGCAGAATCTCAAGCCCGTGTAACTCTTAAGTACGTTGAAAGGCAAAAAAATCTACTTGTACGATTTGCGCACGTTCTTTACGTTCACCTCTACATCTAGGCAAGTTTCGCCTACTTCTATCTGAGTACTAGCATACTTCTCCGTGCCTCGGAGAGCACGTTAAACCGTCGGTCTCGGGTGTCATACGAATACCTATAACAGTCCTTACGGGTAGTCAGAAGCCCGAAAATCTGACAACCGTTCTAACCTTAGGATATCGGCATTGCCCAGTTACTAGCAGTCGCGTCGTGTAAAATACTGGTATTCAGCCGCATCTGGTTAGACTGGAAGCTGACCCCAACATAGTTGAGAAAAGGCTAGGCAGAACGAATACTAGCATACTTTAACAGATTAGAGAACACGATTAAAATCCTATAAAAGAAATCTTACCATATCCTCCCCGCACCTAGTCCCCTCAAGCGCAGGGTGTGAGGTCCACGTATATCTTTCACGTTGACAATGAAGGTCTCGGCAGATGTCTTCTAAACTCTGAGCTCCCGAGTGTCGACTGCCTCGGCCGTATTTTAACATGCCTGAAATCGTAATGGGAACATTATACGAATAGCTTGTTCAGCTCCGTCATTGTGACAAGGGCTTTCAGATTTGTTAAGTTGCATGAGACAAAAATAAATGATATGCAATTTTGCAATTACTTGTTTCCAAACGCTTTATATTTTCAGAAGACTAGTAGGCGATAAAGTGTGTCTTCTTCTTAGCGTGTCGTTGGCAATCTAGATTGAGTCGGCCCAGAACTTAGCTACGAGCTTAGTGTTATCAGTAGCGTCCATTAGTTCCTGTAACGTGCAGGTATCAGGGCACGCAGGGCATGGTGTACCATCGTTTGTGGAACAGCACCACATTTACACTCCAGGCTGGAATTGTCTATGAATCTCCACTTGAGCAGGTTTTCCTGGGTCCAGATTCTGTTTACAGGTTACCCAAGGCAACTCATGTCCAGGTGGGAGATTTTCAGCAGGATCAAGTCTGTTGTGTACTTACATTGCTGATCAGCGTCAAATCTTTCTCCAGGTAGAATTCCTTCTGCGCTGTGGTCTAATTGGCCAGCTGAATTCCCGTGGTCCAGCAGACATCGAGATTGAACTGTGCTGTAAATTCAATTAACAAAATATAAGGTTTCGAAACCAGAAGTCAGAGTGTCGAAAAAAATTTCGATATCTAAAATGCTCAAGTTTTTTTTAAGGGTCTAATTAGTGACTGCCGGCTGTATGCGTGTGTTGCAACGTTCGGCCTAGTCAGTATTTTTTGTCTGTTTGGAAATTTCTTAAATTCGTCCCAAATAGAAGTCTTACTCAAGGAACTTCTGCAGATAGTTCTTGCTGCACTGCGACCAGGTGATCTTGCCGCTGCCGAGGGTCGGGCTCATGATGTAGGCGCTCGGGTCGCATCCATTGTCGGCTAGAGGTCCATCGTGACGCATACCCAGGCTGAAATAGAAGATTGATTGTATGGCAATGAAGAATAATAAGTTCACCTTCAGGCTTTATATCTTTATACATACATACATACATAAACTCACGCCCTTTTCCCATAGGGGTAGGCAGAAACTATAGAACGCCACATGCTACGACTCTTACATACCCCTTTCGCTTCATCCACATTCATACATCTTGTCATACACGCACGCCGGTTGAGAGTACTACGCACCTGACCTTTGTGAAGAACTTCACCAATAACATCGATGTATGTCCTTCTAGGACGTCCTCTACCGGCGTTCCCATTAACATCCGCCTTATAAATTCCTTTTGTTAATCGCCGTTCACTCATTCTCTCAACATGACCAAACCACCTAAGCATACTCCTTTCAATTTTTGTCACTACATCATCTTTTAAACCGCAACTTTGTCTAATCTCTTCATTTCTCAACTTAACTTTGATCTTTATACACTCATCCATTTTCACTTTACACCCTATGGATAGAGCAAATCTTTTGCCATTTATTACGTGAGATAGTATAAACCAAGTCTAAGGTAAACCCATATTTAAAATATGCCCATCACTTTTTAACATCATTTCACAAAAAGAGACAGAGCTATTTTAACTGGGTTTTATTTAGATCATCTCTTGTTATAAAAGGGCTTATATTTTTCGATTCTGCGTTCTCCGTATCTGTACAGTTTTCCAGTTAACTTTAATTGTTAACTCATCAACAGCTGTCATGCCTGTTGGTGACGCATAAAATTATAATAATATTATTTAATGTGTGACGATGGGCGACCAAGGAGGTTGCTAAGGGCGACGTTCGCGCCACTTTTTTGCACGCACATTTTTCTTTCGCTCGCCTATTTTCTACCATTGATTGAATCCTGCTGGTTTCCTTATCCCTTGCTTACAATGCCTACATATCATTTTTCTTTTGGTGGTCTGATCTGGTATAATGGAACAACAAACGTTTGCACAACCATTCATAAATAATAAACTCAATTCCTACTTCCTACTTCGATCTAACTAGATCGATTGCAGAAGTTACATAGTAATTTTATTATTCTAGACATAATCGCGAAAGCAGATCTAAAAGAACATTATTCCAATAACAAATTACATCAATTGAGTCATCTTTGGGTTAAATCTAAATCGTTAATTCTAAAGATTATCTGTACAAATTGTCACGTCATGCATTTATTACTTCTTAAATGCGTGACAAGACATAACAGTAAATACTTTTTCATAGCTTCATGGTGGCCGTCGCTAACAGGGCTATCAAAACTTCCAAGCTATTTCAACACTAATTGTAAGTGCAAAGATCGTAACAGTACGTAATCATTATAGTTAATCGCACACGTGTCTTTAGATTAACGGTCTATCCACACATATCAGGGTCGAGTCAGTGTCGGGACCGGGCCGGAGATCACCATCGCATACATTTTGTACAGAAGCAAGAGCTCCGTCGCTTCCGGGCTGGTTACTGACGCTAAATAACCAGCACTGAGCGACTGAGGTCTTGCTTCGGTACAAAATGTATGCGATGTTGATCTCCGGCTCAGTGTCGGCCCCGATATGTGTGGGTAGAGCTTAAAGCGTGTTTCCAGACGCGAAGTGTTCCTTGTGCGGTCAGCCGACAGCGCCGGCCCTGGGGTAAAGCGAGAGAAGCGGTCGTTCTAGGTGCCAGATGGTAAGAGGGGCCAAAAGTAATTTTTTGAAAAAGTTTGTAATTTTATTTATCTTCTTATATCTATCTTTATATTATATCTTTACATAGTATAAAACAAAGTCGCTCCCGCTGTCTGCACGCTTAGATCTTTTAAACTACGCAACGGATTTTAATGCAGTTTTCAGCAATAGATACAGTGATTCAAGGGGAAGGTTTATATGCCCCACATTAGTATCTACATTGCACCCGTGCGAAGCCGGGGCGGGTCGCTAGAAAAATAAACTGAAATACAATTTATGTGATGTGAAAGCGTCGACCAAACGGCGTCGAAAGACAATCTCGCTTTACCCTGTTCAAGGTCTAGGGCCGGCGCTGTCAGCATTAGTCAATCTTTGAAAATTCTGACTATTTTAAATCTTGACAATAATTTCACGTGGCAGGTGTTTCTAAAGTAATAAGAAATAATTATGACAATTCCATTGCGACAAATTCAAAACAAAAAAATATAAACCAATTTCAATCCAATCAACTGGAAACCACAATGATTGCTCAATTCAGATTGAATTTAGAAACTTACGTAGTTAGTTAATAAGATTATTAATTTAGCAGTCCTGACTGTATGCTGCATCATAATAATTGAACTGTGAAACAGATTTTGACCATCTGCAAATGTAATTTAGTGAAGTGTGGAAATGAAGATCTCTGGCAATTATTTTAGTAGTTGGATTTGATTATCATGACAAAATTAACATCTCGTAAATAAATGAAGTGTTGGACGTTGTAAACAAATGTTTCGTAGTGGACATCAAAATTTATATTCCTAAAACTTTTAGATAATAACCCAATAACTATACAGAAAACAGAGTAAAGTAGACAGAGACAGTAGGCTTTGCACGAACATTTTGACGTATAGTGTCGTAAACGTATCGGTAATGTAAGCAAATTTTGAATCGAAAATACAACTCTAAATTAATTAAATTCTTCTTCTTCTTCCTGCCCTTATCCCACACTAGGTGGAGTCGGCACAACATGTATTTCATAAATCTATGTTGTTAGAGGTTTTGGCTTATTGTTTTATGACCGGCCGCCTGCCTGACATTAACCCTCCTTGGGAATACTCGTTGCGCCCGTCGCACGGTTGACCCAATGTGCTTGCTGATATTATGCACTGGGTCCCAAAATGATATGCATGTCAATCTTATTGCCAACAACTAAACAGACTATGTTCTTCTTGGTGGAGTATACTTGCAGTTCCTTGACCCACTCATTCAGTTTTGCTAGGGACTTCGGTTCTGACACATCGTAAATCGTAGCACCGTTAGCTTCTCTCTAAAATTAATTAATTAAATTGAAAACTTTATTCATATCTACGTATGATACAAATTGTGCATGTCGCAAAAAAGCAAACCAAAATGTTATAGGGCAGTTGTATTTTCGATTCAAAATTTCCATGCTTGGATACAGGAAGCCCAGAATAGGGAACGTTGG
Organism: Amphipyra berbera; assembly: GCA_910594945.2. Lineage (NCBI taxonomy): Eukaryota > Metazoa > Arthropoda > Insecta > Lepidoptera > Noctuidae > Amphipyra > Amphipyra berbera. The sequence goes on from OU343138.1 coordinate 15,896,115, forward strand.
AAATATTTGGAGGAGGCCTTCACCCGAGATGGGGTTCTGGAAAACCAACCAGATGCTTAACATACATAAATAATGTAATATACTTTTCCAAGAAATATAATACATGTTTTTGATAACGTTACGTTTACCTTAGCAATTCGGCAGCATTAGTACTAGGCCTACAGGATATTACTAGAAATAGTAGTAATAAATTGTTATAAAATAATGGTAACTGACTTGTGCCCGATCTCGTGAGCGACCACGTAGACGCTTTCGAAGTGCCTCCCCTCGTTGACAGTACAGCTACTAGTGACAGTACACATCCCAGCTACTGGCGCCAATCCTGCGGGAATAAAAGTTTATTTGGTTCTCATAGATGACTTTCTTTTGTAGGTTAAAAACACTACATCGGTTTTTGTATGTTCTTGCGAAATTAAATGGGGTATACCAATGTTCTGGTCAGTCTTAAGATTAATGATTAAAGTTTTTTTTTGAGGAGTCAGTTTGAGTTTCTGTTTCTATTTAACTTTTCTAATGGCAAAGAGCTGGCGAGGAACTCCGTGGTTGCTCTTTTAAAGGTGCTCAACTGTTCTAATATTGCTAGCTCTTCACATATAGATTTGATAAGATAATTTTTATTTGTTCAAACATGAGTGTACATACATACAAAACAATTGTCAGCATGCAAGATGTTAAAAGTAAAAATACAGATCATCATGTTTGTCTTGATCAATGGCATACAAATATTAATACAATAATAAAATTCAAAAAACATATTATTATAATTACATTAAATTATCTAAAATGTCAAAAAACTTCCGCTAAAAGTTGTTTTGCTTGTCTTAATAAGTTTGTTTTTACATAACACATACTGGCTGCATTATTCTGTGTTATCTTTCTTAAATACCTAACAACTTTTGCAGTATAACAACAATCATCATTCACATGATTTCCGTGATCAAAACATTTTGGAACAAAATAATACTCTTTGATGACTCTAATACGTCAGTTTAACTACATTGCCACACAAATTGGATGTAGAGCATTATTGCTCCCAATGAAAGCGTCACGAATTGTAATAACAAAAGCTATAGGCGTCATATTGTGTCGTTATAAACTACTTAAAATTAAATTATCGTTGCCATAATGAGTCAAGTTATCAACGGCTTTACTTTTTGTAATACAATGCTTTTACTTAGGTAAGAAATTTTATGGATTACTATAATAAGAAAAGCTGGTAAAAGAAAGTTCTTGACCACATCTGTCTTCGTATTTAGATCTCGAAAACGAATGGATTTTATGTGCGGTTTTTACCACCAACTTGTTTAATGAATTCTGGCACATCCTCTAAAAACATTTTTATATGTCATAGTTTGTCACGCAGGTCGACGGCCTACCTGATGGTAGGTAGTTACCGCCGCCTGCAAACGCCCACAATCCCAAGAGGATTGCTGATTCGTTGCAAAATTTTGAAACAAAATTTAAAAGTCTCATGTGCCTGTAAGTTCACCGACACCCTTTAAGCCGAAACACAGCAATGCTGCTTGGCGTTAGAAATAGGTATCAAAATAATATCAAAACATGACTTACCTACAACTTGACTGCTGACCTTCCCATTCTTATTAACTACATACAAATCCAATCCAGTCAAGATCAGTGCATGATCCCAGTGCAACGGATCATTATCCCCTGGAGGATTCTCAAGTCTTTGCCAAGTGCAAAAGTTACTTAGAAACCTATCAATATCATGCGGTCTTTTCAAATTCGCTGGGTCTTCGTGTAAAATCTCCAGTCTTTTGAGGATAAAGTTTACTGGCCTTCCTAATGAAGAGTCGTGGTATATTAGCTGTACGGCATTGATCATTGCCAATACAAATCTGACTAATTCTCTCTCTGTGTCTTTTGGGAAATTCACTGTCATGTGTTTGTATAAATCTCTATCTACAAATACTGCAGTTTCGACAAACACTGCTGGTAGTATTGCCCTTCGTTGTCTGACAACTCCACTTGATAGTTTCTCTATAAAATCTGTTAAAGTTTTATTTCTATGTGCTAAATTAACTTTGAATCCTTCTAAATTATTATTTATATCACTGATTGCTGCTTCTCGTTTTCTTCTATGTTTCGTCCATGTTTTAACAGGTTCTGGTTCAATAGGAATTATGTTGTCTCTTTCTATACATGTATCGTCTTCATTGTTATTTTGGTCTATTTGTTTTTTGACAATGACGTGTGCTTTCGCATGGTCATCGTGAAATCTTTCTGGCAGTGGGTGTATGAAGTAGTAAGTATCATTAGATCTGACTAAGCCTCTCTGTGAAAGAAGTTGGAAAGTGCAATTAAAATTTCTCATGATTGTGTCTAGAATTAATTGTTAGATATTAAAATTTCTTTGGCCTAGATATCTCGGACTTTAATGATGACTATGTGTTAAACAACGGATGTATGTAATAATAGCTTTTACTGCTTATTGTCCGACTTTGTTTTCTTAATTAGATTTCTATGATGTTATTACCAATGGCTTAGATAGGTATTTAAAAAAATCTTCGAGTTTCTAGATACTAGAAGTTAAGGAGTTTATTTTATTCGTGTCTCAAAATATTTGATGATAGACGAAAAAATCTTCAAAAACTCACCACATCGTCACACACATAGAGGGCAGCATTATCACTCCTATAGTAACATAGATCCACCTCTTCATCAGTGTGCTGGTCCAACACCGCCTCCGTGTTATTGGACCACCTTCTCATCAGCAGGAACTGAGGGTCTAGGAAAGTGTTTCTGGGGCTAAGCTTTATGTCTAGATGCTTCTTCAGCCCGACTAGGTCTTGATCGTCGTAGAGGAGTGAGCGTTTACGACGTTTTGGCTGCTTGAGATGTGCTACTTCGAATTGTGCTTCTGGAATGGAATTTATCTGGTGTTATAAATGTGTTTTGGTGAGATTCGTAATTGCTATCGTCTAGTAGTCGACGATAGATGTTTTCAGAGGTTTTATTATTGACCGCTTTGTATGAAACTACGATACCTTTATTATTCATACCCTACACCTACTGGGCATTGGCAACCATCTGTACTACGAGACTACGACATAAGTTATGCGCGTCGACAATCTTCGTGTTACCGAATTTGTACGAACTATGTGACCCGATCAATCTTTCTTTGTGTGTCTTTATAGTATTATAATTTACTCTGGCTTCATCTTTTTTGGATTAATGCCGGATAGGTTTCTTAATTGGTCACATAATTCATACAACTTCGTAAAAACACGAAGATTGCCGAGGGACATAACTTATTTTTTTTATTATTGTACATGGGTGGCTTGCATTATCAAATAAACGATATTTGATTTGATTTGCAGCTAACAATACAGTAAATAATAGTGAGGTAATTCACGACAAGCCATTTACAACCCTCCACAGTTAGTAAAAGAGCATTGTTGTAGTAGTTTTAAAGAGAATAACATAGTAAGTATTAATTAAATACATAGACAGAAATGTATTATATTATCTCATAGTACGTACTGCATGTATTTGAAACGTGCGGGCTTCCAACCTGCAGCTATGTCGACTTAAATAACTTAATAGATTGTGATAATATTACGACTATATTTTCCCTTTTACAAGTCTAGGCTTAACACATGTAACTGGAACTTTAAGGCATGTGAATCTTTAACTGAATACAGGTTCTTTATCAAAAAGTTGTTTCTCCCATGGCCTGTCGACACCTTTAAAGGTAGATAGGTACCTTATCTAAGCCCTGCAGCTTTCGCGGATTAAAGACTTTCTAAGTTTTTTCTTGGTTATTCATTATCATCTGGTTACTATTTTCTTTCATTATTAAAATTATATTATGTGCCAAAAAATGCCATACCCTCTGAAGGGATTATATTATGTAGAAACTTATAATAACTAGTGGTAACTAGTGGACATAATTGTCTTTTATTTTTAACTAGCGACCAGCCCCGGCTTCGCACGGGTGCAATGTAGATACTAATGTGGGGCATATAAACCTTCCTCTTGAATCACTCTTATCTATTGCTGAAAACTGCATTAAAATCCGCTGTCTAGTTTAAAATATCTAAGCGTACAGACAGCGGGATCGACTTTGTTTTATACTATGTAAAGATTAACTCTGTTGTTAAATTGAAAGTTATTCCCAAAATCACAAAAAAAAAAAACAATTTGTTTATCCAACCATCCATCTAAATCTCTTCCAAGAGTATTTGTTGCATTGAGGTAGGTATATAATAATTATTCCTTGTGTATTGAGATCCATATTTAAATGTGGATATCGACAGACCGTTTATCTAACTAGCTGCGCCTGCGGCTATGCCCGTTAGAAAAGGTTCAAATATTACGGCATGGCAAGTATGCTGTGGTTATTTTCCGGGTTGTAGGTTACCTCTACCAAACATTGAAATCTGTTCGGAAGAAAAGTCGAGAAGGCAACCTTTTTATATGCAGAAAATTAATTAATTTTAAAATTCTCACGTGAATAAAACCAGCCAAGTTCACGACAAAAAAAATACACGATCTTGAAAATTGTGTTGCAACATGCACTAACTAGATTAGACTATTGACTCCGATATTATCTGTAATAGTCTTTATGTCTAGGTACATTAAAATTAATTAATTGTGTGAAATAGTTCTTGAACAACTCGTACGCACCGTGAGGGTTGGCACCAAATAGGAATATTTTTTCAGACTCTGTTAAGTGTTCCAATAGTTGCTTTGAGTGATCCTGCAACAAAAGAAAAATATGTTAAGAGATATGCTTAAAATGAAATTATGGATATACTAAAGTTGTTAAAGAGTTTTCCATAAAAGATAATAATCGATTCAGAATCGAAAATCTAACCTTCTGGTTAGGTTTCAATAAAGTAATTTTATTTTTTAATTATACTGTTCTGATGACGTTTGTATAGTTATTGGTAACCCTACAGGGTATAGGTCAGATAATGGTAAAATAAAACAACGTATTTTCTTTCGACGATGACCCGTATTACGTTACCATTTGTTATAGATTCCCACCAATGATAACAAACTTTGACAACCGAAGTCGATGCTTATTGGTTCATCAGTAGTTATGACGTAGATAGGTACAGTCACGTGATTTAATTGTCACGGGAAGAGACTACTTTGTTTTATTACCAGGGGACAAATCAGGTCTGGCAGTCACCCTGCAAAGACTTAACATGCTGTACCGTAGAAGAAAGATCTTGGCAAAAACCAGAGACTAAAAATCAAACAAATAACTTGTAGGAAGTGTCAATTCTCCACGCGACTCCTGTTCAACCTTGCATTATAAATAATATTACCTAAAAGCTATTGTTTCTGTGCGGCGTTGGCTATGTGTAGCCTCGACACGTTAGTTTTGACAATAGATGCTTTTCGCACGGAGTTTTGCGATTAAACAGAACTTAATTACTGTACAAGTGAAAGGCGATGGGCGGGGAAACATTAAAATCTCGTTAGACAACCGCAATGAGCAGGTTTTGTTAGAGAAATAAGGGATTGACTGCGGGATGTACTTTGACAAATGTCTAGTGACAATATGTACGTTTTGTGCTAAGAATTGCAAGTTCTATAACTTGCAGTACCCACACAAGAAATATTGGGGTATACTTGAAGTTCCTCGACCCACTCATTAAGTTTTGCTAGGGCCTTTGGTTCTAACACATCGTATAGTTTACGATGTACCACCGTGAAAACATAGCACCGTGAGCGTCTCTGTAAAAGCTTGAAACTTCTCGTACTCGACACTACACACTACTATTCGACATCGTTTACAATAGAAATAAATGGCGATAGACAGACAGGGTGTTATTATAACTTGCAAAACGGTCACCGTAGAAGGATTTGTCTTTGAATCAGGAAAGTCTTGTCAAGAATTCAGATTTAATTCAAATCTGTTATAGCACTTTTCTAAAAAGGCCATTCCAAATGTTAGCCTACATTGTTACACTCGCATAGTTGTTATACCACAATGTCTGGACTTGTTACTATTGAAACCTTGGTCTCTGAGTTTGTTTCAGCTTTTCTTCTCAGAGGTAATCAGATAGTAAATGCGGGCGTCATCTAGTCTTAAAAAAACATTACATTGACTTGTAAAAGTGTCTGTAGCACTCTCTCTAGCAGTCTGTAGGTACTGCAGCCCGCCGGGGCATAAAATTATCTCTTGATCATCTCCTTAGAATATACTGTTGTAAAACAGCTTCCGATTGGTCCAACATTACTGCAACTTTTATCTTTACAGGTGTAAGTAAAATCGTAAATCGATTTTCAATCGCTAATCGTTTGTATTTTGGACCACATTTCGAATAGTATTGTTTATTATGCGATTAGATACTGTTTCTTTTGATGGGTCAGTCAGTTGTTGGATATCTTTTTTACAACTTTATTTGCATCATTATTGTTGTAATGTTGTTATAAAATATTTATAGTTATTGTTGTGGTGGTCTTGACTTTTGGGATATCATGGTCCTCGGCTTTTGAATCGGGAAGTGAATTCCACTAGTTATTTTATTTCATCAAATAGGTATTGTTTATGAATTTTATGATACTTCGACGAAAAGGTTTAGGGTCAATTCACACTTGCCGGGGTTGCGGTGCATGCTATTGCGAATCCCGCGACCCCGGCCGAACGGTCAGTAGAAGGAACACCGTTGGTTTTTAGCCGGTAAGAGTCCGGCAGGCCCCCTCGCCTTGCCCGGGCGAGGGACATCCATGAGGATTTTCCAAGGATGGGTCAATTCACACCCAAGTGGCAGCGGCCGGTAGCTCAGCGACTGGCAGTTTTACTGTCAAACCAATTTCGACTTTGTCCCTATCACTAAAATGCATAGTATCGGTTGAAAGACTTGTGCATAAGTCGCGCGGCCGCCCGCGACGCGACGACGCGGACGCCGCGAGCCGATAAGCGCCCACAAGCGGTTAATGACCATTTGCCGACCTAGGCGCTACGGGCCGCTGCCGGCTGCTGCCACTTCGGTGTGACTTGACCCTTAAGTTATAACTGTAATGTGAAGGCTAATTAACACATTTCAAGTCTCATGTTTATAATATGTTGTGATTCAATGCATGTAAACAATAAATTTGTACACTATTGTAACAGGCTTAAAGAATAATCTATAGCTTTTAGCGTTCAATTTTTGATGTGAATCATCTAATGCGGCGGTACGGATGAGAGCGGCTGGTGCGTGGCGACGCTCGCGCTGGCAGACACGACGGCAGACCTTCGTAACTCGTCGGCTTGAATCGGCCAGTTTTTTTTTAAATGTTGTCTCTATGTTTTACATGTGCCAGGTGTCCCGTGACAGCTTCATTTTTTTCAAGTTTTGATGGCCTTGCACCAAAAATTCCAGCAGAAAGGTGCTAAGCTACATTCATGATAGATACAATTGAACACCTTCCAATCGTCACAATATTGCAACGATATCGAAATCGACTAAGGCTGGCTGTCCGCACACGAACCACTAAGTGGCCGGGACACTTTGTGTCTGGAAACACTGTTTGGGCACGAGACACACTTTAGTAACTTGAGAAACTAAACTATTTGCGCAGCGACCGATGTTTCCGATCCTGAAGGGAAAATGATCGTTCGAGCGACAGTGTACCAAGCGACAGGACAGTCGCCCGAGCGATAAAGACAGTGTACCAAGCCACAGGACGGTCGCCCGAGCGATCACGACAGTGTACCAAGCCACAAGAAAGTCACCCGAGCGATGAAGACGGTGGCTGCCTACACCAAACTTAACGGTCCTCACGGCTAAAAACAAATAGCGATCAACTGTGTCTGGTCTGTAGAACATTTTCTACTAACACCGACTATTAATTAACCAATCACAGACACCATTTTGAAATTCCCATTTATTGCGTAATTTTAGCAAATAAAATAAGTAGTCCATAATTGACAGCTGTACGCACAGATAACGAAAGTCTGCGTGAGCGACGATGTTGACGCCACGAAATGTTGCTATATTTAAATATTATATATCATACACTTTCACACGATTCTATTTAATGCGTATTTTATCTATTTTCATATATTGAGTTTATTTATATCTTTTTACTTGCTGCACCGGTGGACGTCATCATGTCAACGCCGGCTGTCGCTGAAAACCAGCGCTGTGGCTCTGTCTCGCACGTGAGACACAGCATTATGCTGAGCGATGGCCGTTTTGCGCGGATGTGACGCATATTTTTCCCCAAGCTTGTATTCAGTTTTGTTACTTTTATTTTATTTTGTGCGTCATGTTGGCGCGAATAAATAACTTTTCTTTCTTCTTTCTTTCTTTCTAGGTAGGCACTTATTATAAAAACCATATTTTTATGCGTTTTCAAGATATTTCTATCAACAGTTTAAAAGATTTAAGGCCCGGTATACACCGTTCTGCTTTTACGAGCACAATCTACAACAATTTAGTTCACTTTCGTTGTTAATTATCAAGTTCATTTAATTTCCGTATTGTTAATTTTGAGCGCGAAAGTGTGTAATTGTTTTTGATGCGTCAGATTTGTAAGTACAATGAAAGCATTGGACATGGACTGATTGTTACGTTTCTTCTTTTTACGTAATAATTAATAGTCTGAGATGTTGTTTAAGTACTTGTTATGGGTTTGAATATTGATCGTTTGATATGGTGATTGTTGCAATGTTTACGTGTTCCTGTCAAACTGTTAGTAACAGCCTAGTAACCTGTTAGTACCTAACGCACAGCCTAAATCACTGAAGCTGGAAACATGAAATTTGGACAATAGATTCCTTTTGTGACGTAGGTATCCATTAAGAAAGGATTTTTGGAAATTCTACCCCTAAAGGGGTAACATAGGGGATGGAAGTTAGTATGTAAATTCACGCGGACGGAGTCGCGGGCGAAGTGCATAGTCGTCAATAATAATATATCATCTGTGGAAACGTAAAAAGACTAAAGCGCTAATATACCTACTTTACAGTAGAGAGATTCAAAGTATTTTTTTAAGAAAATAAACATAGTTATTTTTCTTAAAGTTTTTCTTAAATATTAATTTAATTATCTATTTAATATGTATACTCTAAGAAAAATAACTATGCTTATTTTCTTAAAAAAATATTTAGAATCTCTTTACTGTAAAGTAGGTATATTGGCGCTTTAGTCTTTTTACCTTTCCACTGACGATATGAAGGAGATGAACAGCTCTAAAATTCATAGGTTCCATTTCGTGGAGCTTTCCACTATAAAAGACAGAAATTGGTAGGTAAAGAACGCTTTGACACGTTTCACTGGATTGCCGAAAACTCGCGAACAAAATCTCTCACAGATCTAGTCACGGATACCCGTGACTCCAGAACGCAAGTGAAAGCTAAAATTGACATTATCCTAGTATAATCGTTTACCTTGACAGTCTGCCAAGGATACGGGCATGACGCCCATTCACGATCCGTCACGCCTTGCCGTGATAGTTGCCGACTTTTGTTCGGTGCGACAGGAATCAGAGGCAAGGTCTTATTGTACGATGTTGCGATTTTTAACAAGTTTGCGAGTCTGTTGTCTATACTAATATTATAAAGAGGAAAGATTTGTATTTTTAGATTTTTGTATGTAACGAATAACTTAAAAACTACTGGACCGATTTCGAAAAATATTTTGCCGTTAGAAAGCTACATTATCACAGAGTAACATAGGCTACGGGCGGAGCCGTGAGGACACAGCTAGTTAGATAATATTTTGCATAAGGAATTTAGATCTTAATTTTTTCGTTGTCAATTGTTATACTAAACATCAATGAAATTTTTTATTCATTCCGAAACTATTTATAACATAACATCACGCCTGTATTCCCCGAAGGGTTGGCAGAGGTGAATAGTAACACTATCATTTCGCCGTTATGTTTAAGTTCCATGTAATAGGGGGCAAGCCTATTGCTATCAACCGGGCACATATCCAAATTCCGGACTGCTACTGAGAAATTCCAAACGGAAAAACCCAATAACACTTCGCCCGACCTGGGGATCGAACTCAGGACCTCACGATCAGCAGTCGCGCTTGCCACCACTAGACCAACGAGGCACTTAAACTATTTATTTAAAGTCGAGACTGGTCGACGCAAAATGACTTTATTCAGTTACAGTGAGCGGATTTTTATTCACCAGTAATGCATTGGTACCGTGTAAAAGCCACTAGAATTGAACAATAAGTATAGATAATGATCTAAACTTAAATCATTGATTAGGCGAAGTATTACGTGATACTAAATTTCACCGATTTTTGTCACAAGCGATTAAAGTCGTGCCTTCTATAGGAAGCTTAAAGGTGGGTCTACATTAATGACATTTCGCCGAACCGAACACTGTGACCGTGACAAAGTCGGGTGTCTGTACCGATAGTGTGGACGGGGTTTGTTATGCGTACAAATGTTACGATCATTTATCCGCCTCGTACTCCCATACAAAATTTTTAAAATCCTGTACATTGTACGTACTGCCAGTCACAAATGTGGAGGGTGTTTTGGTTTTGTCACGGTCAAATGACACGGGTCACGGGCCGATCCATCCAAAGTCGGTCTTTTTCCACCACCACCACTTTTGCCACCTTAAGATTTTTTAGACTTAAGGAAATGTCTTCAGTTTATAGCTAACCTTTTGACTGCTTCAACTTTTTTATAGTTTTACGGCTAGATCAGCTAAGTTCATCTTTACCTAACTGTGCTATTTCTGCTTAAGCCAGGTTCGAACGGGTCGATTCGTTTTTAACAAATGACTTGATCAACAAAAGTTAGAACGTTTTTGTTGCTTCAATTTGATTGAAAGTCTGTTCAGACGGTTCAAATCGCTTGCGATTTAGCAGTTGATCAACTAGAATCGAATCGTGTGAACCTGGTATTACTCTAAAGAACTTTCAATAATAGCCAATGTCAATGACACTTTAAAAGTTACCTTATCTAAGATTGTGATTTTTATGTCTAACTAGCTGCCCGGGCAGACTTCGTTATGTCAAAAGTTATTGGCCTGTAGTGGGAAAAGAAAAGTGTTTTTTTTTACTATTTTCCACGCGATTTTTATGTTTTTTCTCTGAATAAGAACCTTCCTTATGCTTTAAGGAATATATAAAACAAAAAAATTGCCGAATTGGTCGAGCCGTTCTCAAGTTTTGCGCTTAGCAACACATTTGACGATTGATTTTTATTAATATAGACTAGCTGCCCGGACGGACTTCGTTCTGTCATAAGTTATTGGCCTGTTGTGGGAAAAGAAAAGTATTGTTTTTACTATTTTCCACGCAATTTTTATGATTTTTCTCTCCATAAGAACCTTCCGCCTTAAGGAATATAAAAAAAATTGTCAAACTGGTCGAGCCGTTCTCAAGTTTTGCGCTTATCAACACATTTGGCGATTCATTTTTATTTATATAGATTTAAGCTAGGAAATGAACCAAACATTTAAAGGCACACTTGAGGAATGTTGAGACAAGCCCATCTCAAAGGAAAAACCAGCGTGAAAATACGCAAATAGCACTGCGCCAGCACCTTTGTTAACCAAAAGCCGCAATTAAAAGGCCGGGAGCCGATGCGAAACGAAAAATTCGAACTGTTGAGCGTTTCGCACACAATAATGTTTGGAACAAAGACGTACAGACGAACACACAACTGTTAATGTTAGAGTTCCGGGTTTTAATGATCATTTTAACTTTTTGAGGAAAAATATATCACTGTTAAGTGGTATGCAGATTATTGTAGATGATAATGATGATTGTAAGGCGGTTTAGTGTTTTTGAAGTACTTGTATTATTATTATACTTAGAGCTTTAAACCGCAGGTAGGGTGTGCGTTAAACTTTGAATAAAATATCGAAGGGATGATTTCCACCAAACGGCTCGCATCGCATCGGATCCGAAAAGATATGATTGGATGCGGCGACAGCCGATCGCGTCCGTCAGGATGTCGACGTATACGATCGGCTACGTACTGTCACTTGCGAATATATCCGTATCTGCGCCTAGTCAAATACTTTCAGTCCTATGTGTTGACAGCCGAAAGGATTCAATCGGATACGACGACAGGCGAACGGAGCCGTACGCGCGTCGCAGCATACTTTCAGCTACGATCGCGTGTCGCGGAAGACGCCCGTGGTCAAGCTGCTGTGCGCGGCTTGGTAATATAGACTTTAAATACTGTGTACACGATTTAATATCGTTTAAATATTGTAAAATCCGTTCCGATCCGATGCGATGCGAGCCGTTATTTGTTGTGGTATGAAGAAAACATACAAGTATTAAGGCTTGAGAAAGTTATTGTTTCAGTGGTTTGATTATGTTGAAAGAAGAGTGAATGGCGATTAACGAGGATATGAATAAAAAGCTGCTTTATATAGAGGGATGTGCCCTGACCATCTTTTGATAATGTCTAAGAAAAAGTAACTGTATATCTTTAACAAAACGAGTCATATTGCAGTAAACCTAATACTGATTCAAACGAATCGATTAAATTGAAATGTGGCCATTGTGGGTAAAAGCTATTTAAACGCTAATCGTTAAACTCACTCGTCACCATAAAAATTATGTGCCTATTATAAATAAACCTTTAGCACTTGCGATGGTGACTGTAGCAATTTGTCGGTGATATTAGCCGGATAATATCTCTAACAGCCTTGTGAATCTTTGCGAAGTTTGCAATTACTACGATTGTTAAATAAACGACAAATAAAAGAAAATTACTATAATTATTATCCCTTGTGGTATACCTAATTAATCGTCTTCCATTTAATTTTAGAATATTTTTTCATAGGAATCTATGAAAAAATAGCAGCAGTCATAGCCTAGTAGTGTTATCGTCGGACTCCAAGTCATAGGTCTCGAGTTTGACCCAAGGCAAGCACCTCTGATTTTTCGGATTCATGTGCGTATTGTCAAATTATCACTTGCTTAAAAACGGTGAAGGAAAACATTGTGAAGAAACCTGCCTGCCTGAGAGATATTTCTCGACGGCATGTGAAGCCAAGTTAGAGGCCCATAGGCGGCATAAACTCTGCGACCAAGTTAGTCACTAACCGCACGGAAAGAAAAGAAGAAGATAAGAAGATAGGAATCTAGGTAGTCTACTATTAGCCCATCATTGCCTGTAGATGGCTGTGAAACTCTGGATCATTAACTTAAATTTGTTGTAAATTAGTTAAAGATCATTTCTTCTCTCAACACGTTTCTAATTCCTCATAAATTAGTACCTCATCATCAATCTACCTTGTTTTCCCTATCACATAATTATATAATATCATATATATATATTACAATATTTATAAATGTATATATATATACCTATATGTAAGTATTATGTCTATGTATGGCGTGTAGTATATATTTTGCAGCTGTACACCATGGACTACCCCCTCTATCTTATTCATTGACTTCCTGTTCATCCAAAGGTTGTCTGGTAGATATCGCTATCAGCGATAAGACCGCCATTGTACCCTTTAATGTTTGTTATTGTATAAGAGCTGTGTTACAATTTTGGTGTACAATAAAGTATATTCTATTCTATTCTATTCTATTCTAAACTTAGACCCTTGTAAACTCATCAAAAAACTTTTTGCACGGGAACTGGTCCTTTAGGGTCTGGTGCGAGATTTAAAATGACCAATTTCCGAGCTAAAGGCCCAAATAGCCTTTACCCGTTAGATGTAATCATTGTAGAGAAGATACGTGCAGCCCGTGTGCTTGATATAAGAACTATTAGGTTGGCTAATATTAATATCAGTTTCAATATAAATTTATAGTTCTATCTAGTTTTTAACCGACTCCCAAAATAGGAGGAGGTTCTCAATTCGTCTGTATGTTTTTTTTTTTTTTTAATGTTTGTTACCTCATAACTCTGCCATTTATAAACCGATTTAGATAAAAATAAAGTTATTTGAAAGGATATACTTCCAGATTGGTCCCTTTTAAATTTGGTGAAGATCTGATGAAGAACTTCGGAGATAGACATAATGTGATGATGTGATTATGTTACGAGCAGCGTCTTTAGTAGGTCCAACCATGTTTTAATTAAGGCCACTAAAACGAAAAAAATAAAAAACATTTTAACAAAAATAAAACCGACTTCAAAAAAACGATGAAAAGAATAAATTAATTACCATATTATAAAATTAACAGTTTCAGAAGTCGGTGCCTTCAATTTGGTTCAGCGTGAATTAGCACCAACTTCTAAAACTGTTAATTTTATAATATGGTAATTATTTTATTCTTTTCATCGTTTTTTTTAAAGTCGGTTTTATTTTTGTTATAGTTACATTCATACATACATAAACTCATCTTTTTCCCATGGGAGCAGGCAGAAACTATAGAACGCTACATGCTACGATCCTTATATACTCCTTTCACTTCATCCACATTCATACATCTTATCATACACGCACGCCAGTTGAGAGTACTACGCACCTGTCGTTTGTGAAGAACATCACCAACTATTTGGTTTTCAGTGAACCTTTCAGCTTTAATATTGCATTTTATGCAGTACCTTTGCAATAATATAATAAATGTTGTTTGTTTTATTCAAATCAGCCATAATAAGAATAAATACATAATATTTTAGTTTTGTTAATTATTTCTTTAAAATCTGTTGATCGTCTAATCTATGTAGGAAAATCTTAACAAAATTAGGGGAAGTAATGTACATTACTGCAAGGCTGAATATATTATATACAAAACATTACCTGGTTGCGTGTTTAGGTAGGTCGAAGAATAACTTAAGGATTTTATGTGGTACAGTCAGAAGCAGTAATATGTGCCTATCGATGGTTTTAAAATCGCTAAAAATCCCTTTCTGAGTATGGATACCTTTGTTATCTGTTCTGTGGTATGGATAGAACGGATATGTAATGTCCTTACCTGTGATAGAACTGTAGTCATATAATATGTATTTATTCGGGTGGCTAGGGTCTGATAATTATTATTGGTGATTTTAAAACCGTCCGCTTTAACAACCTCGTTGGTCTAGTAGTAGCAAGCGCGACTGCTGATCCTGGGTTCGATACTCAGGTCGGGAAAAGTGTTATTGGGATTTTCCTTGTGGAATTTCTCAGTAGCAACCCGGAGTTTGAATTCATGCCCGGTTGATGGCAATAGGCTCGCACCTTATTACATTGGACTTAAACATAACGGTGAAATGAGGGTGTTACTATACACCTCTGCCTAATCCTTCGAGGAATACAGGCGTGATGTTATGTTATGTTATGAGTTTACAAACGCCCGACCATAAAAAAAAATCTAAGTTGTATCTGATTTCATTTTAATTGGGACAGTTTTTGTGTAGATAAACCCTTTTTTGACTTCTGGCGCAAAAAGCAGGGATGTTATAATTACAATATTAACAGAAGTAAGATTAAATCATCTTATCCAATTGTTTATATTATTAAAATTTCAATGCACGGCTGCACATAAGTAGGTACTACCTATTTCATATAAAACTTAAATCGTATCATTGTGTTGACGACCTCTGCCCAAAGGTTGAATGCTGATTGTTATAGAATAATTTGTAGGAAGCCCATCAAGGCGTTTTGATGCTTCCTAATCTTTATTAATTGAAGTCTTAACTGTGTGGTTTTGGCTACGAATTGCTTATTACATGCTGGGTATGACGTCAGAGGGTTATGAAAAAATAAAGTACTGTATCCGCAGAGATATTATGCTATGGGAGGTTGCAGCTACAAAGCTACTGCTCATATACTAAAAGAAACGATCCAAAACCGAATGATTCATTCAGGCGAACATTCATTCATTTTGACGACACGTTTGGTGTAGGGACTGAGCGATCGGCTTTTTGCGCTACGGGTCATGGGTTCTATTCCCGCACGGAACAAATATTTGTATGGCCTACAGATAGTTGTTCCGGGTCTGGATGTTTGCGCATGTGAAGATTTGTGTCTGTAAACGCACCCACGATACAGGAGAAATCCTAGAGTGGGGCATTGTTTTTAAAAAAAAGAAAAAAGACCAAGTTCTCGTTTCCAAAAAACTATCAAATTAATTCGACAAAAAGCAAAACTAAACCTTTTGTTAGTTTTCGGCGTGACAACAATTTTCTTAGTAGATTTAGCCTATCTGAATTAAATTCGTAAATGGTGGACGGTCTCATCATACCAGCCCGCAAACGTCCACCGCTGAATATGGGCTTCGCAATGACCGGTAAAGGGGAATTCCATTAACCACCACGCTTGGCAGATGGTTTCTTGATTGCTGTAAGTTGTTATAAGAAAACAGGAGGACGATGCTGGCCATCTTGACGTAATCATTTAGTCGTAGTTTGCGACGCCCACGGGTGGGGAAAAGGTGGCTTACTCTATGCCAGGAATCACACGGATAAACATGGTAGATGGTAAGTTTCAGTCTCCCATATTCTTCTTCTTCTTCCTGCCCTTATCCTACACTAGGTGGGGTCGGCACAACATGTATTTCATAAATCCATGTTGTTATAGGTTTTGGCTTATTGTTATATGATCGGCCGCCTGCCTGACATCAATCCTCCTTGGGAATAATTGTATTTTCAGTCTCCCATATTAAATACTATAAAAGCTTCAAACTAAACTGTCATCACTGCGCACGCGCTGACAGATGCGCGTGAGTCGTCAGAGCCAACGGTTTTCATGATGCGCCGTGCAATTACATGAATTACAGTGATTATGTAACTGTTGTAATGACATAAGATTTGTTAAATTGCACGTAACCTTAGGTTTTTCTTAGATTTTCAGATAGGCAATATTATTGCAGTTATGCACGAACATGTTGGCAAGGTTAATTGCTGAAACGACATGTTTAATTTTTTGCATAAAAGCGAGAAGTGTTGATTAAAGTCAGTGATGTAACATATAGACTTTTTTAAATCTTTAACTTATTCCTAAAATACCTACTAACATTTTGTTTTCTAACTGCCTCGTTGGTCTAGTGGTGGCAATCGCGACTGCTGATCATGAGGTCCTGGGCTCGATCTCAGGTCGGACAAAGTGTTATTGGTTTTTTTTTCGTTTTCGGTTTTTTTTTAGTTCGGAGTTTGGATTTGTGCCAGGTTGATGGCAATAGGCTCGCCCCCTATTACATGGGGCTTAAACGTGAAGGCGAAATGAGGGTGTTACTTTACACCTCTGCCGAACCCTTCGGGGAATACAGGCGTGATGTTATGTTATGTTTTAAAAGTTAGTGTTTTTAAATGTTTCACGATCAAAAGGTTTGTTTACCTTTTATACAAGATTTTAATGGCAGGAGTATAGCTGGTTTTAATCTCCGTAAGTACTCAGATAAGGTTTTACTTGATGCGAGTAAATTTCTTCATGTGGACCACACAGCGAGACATCAAGCTGTGAGTTTTGCTGTCCATATGAAGAGATTTACTTGCTATCGAGTAAAACTATCGAGTGAGTGAGTACGGAGCTTTCCATTGGCTTGTAAGACCATTCAGTAATCAGTATTTAATTTTCTTCGACCGGCTTCGTAGGCTCACTTTATGCACCGCACCAATGAACTGTTCTGCCTAGCCTTTTCCCGACTATGTTGGAGTCACCTTCCAGTCTAACCAGATGCGGCTGAATTGCAGTATTTTACACGAAGCGACTGCCATCAGACCTCCGCAACCCAGTTACTGGGCAATGCCGATATCCTAAGGTTAGACCGGTTGTCAGACTTTTGAGTTTCTGACTATCCGTAACGACTGTCATATGTATTCGTATGATATCTGGGATCGACGGTTTAACGTGGTCTCCGAGGCACGGAGGGGTCGCCCATCCACAGACTGACCGCGGTAAGTGCAGCTTAACCCTGCAAATCGTATGATCAGCGCGGTGAGTCCCTCTTAGAATTAATTATCGGAAATATGTATAATTTTTTTTTTTTTTTTTTTTTTCTCACGTGGGGAAATCCTCATGGACTATCCCCCGTCTGGGGAAGACGGGGGGGGTGTGCCAGACTCTTACTGGCTAAAACCCCACGGTGTCCCTCCTTCTGACCTAAGGCCGGGGTCACGGGATTCGCTGTTGCATGCACCGCGACCCCGACAGGTCTCGGTCCACCAGCTTCTTCTGGTGGACCCCTCCTGTGGTGGGGCAGTTGCTCCCCTGCCCCACATCCGTCCGAGAGGCGCGCGCAGGACAAGACGCGCCATCCTCCCTGGGCCCGTTACTGGTCGGGCGACGGGTTCCCCAACCCGCCGCCCGCAGGCCACTCACTAGGGTGGCCGGAGATCATAAAAAAAATGTGGAACGCTTCACGATTTTGCGTGTCATCCTTGCGCAGGGGCCATGCTAATCTTCTCTGTATCGTTCCAATTTTAGTATATGTACTGCCGAAGCAAGTACAAATATGTATAATCCAAATCAACCAGAATCAACTTGCAATATGGCTACTGAAGTACCTACCTCAAACGCAACTTCGCCAGTTTATTCACAATATTCCGATTTACTTATCCAAATCCCTAAAATACATTTCGTTACTATAAACTCATTATCATAACTCGCCTTTACGATATAATTATTTTCAGAATCTAGGTTAGGTTTTGACAATACACGCAGGTACCTAACTGGTAGGTACGCTGAGATTAGTTCAAGAATTCGGCTTGCGTAACATTTGCTTGTGTAAAGCTAAATAGGATTGTAAATAAAAACGTGCAGAAGGTCCAATTGTAACAATACTTAAACAGTAGGCCTAGAGTGAACATTTGACTTATAGTATCGTAAACGTATCGCTAATGTAAGCGAATTTTGAATCGAAAATACAACTGTCCTATAACATTTTGGTTTATTTTTTTGTGACATGCACAATTTGTATCATAACGCTGCCCATGCTTACGATACAACGGTGCCGATTCTATTATGCACAAACTAAACTTAATGTACGTTATTGCCATCTTTTTTACTCTGATAAAATTAGAAAGAGATGGACATAAATAAGAGCTGTCCAATGACAACCCGTCAGAACGTGTCGATCGTAAAGACTGTGGAATTAAGGCGTAAACTAGTTTGACATCTCTAACCTAGTTATCCAGCCTAGTTCTTTAACTTTGTTCTTATCTATCACCGTCCTTCAAACTCAAACTATTTATTTGCACACTAAGGTAAAACAAGGTCCTTTTTTCGCGCTGTCTGTTATTAAAAGATAGCAATTATCTAATTATAGTTTAGTTGGTGAATAAGAGAATCAGCACCATTGTCTGTCACCATTACGGCATGTACTATATCCAAATCATTCGCGGGAAATACAAAAGCGTGGTCCTTCTGTACCTTACTGTTTTGTGGTATAAAGCTCTAAATTCGCTCCACCTCTCCCAAACCACTTATTACACATTATAAGAAACTGGATACGTAGTTGGTACTTAACTTGGATTTTACAAGTGGTCTAAGTCTAACCTAGATTTAGGCAGAAATATTATGTGTGTATGTTCAATATTGAACAGGAGCTGGATAATAAATTTATTTAATTGGCTGTTCAGTTCCAATAATTGGTATTTAATGTATTAATACTACTTAATTGATAGATGTAATCACGACTTCGTTGCATGGTGTGGTCTCAACTCACACTTATTAGGAAAAGTAGCGACTAATGCCCGGTTCTATAAAAAAAAACCGGCCAAGTGCGAGTCGGACTCGCGCACGAAGGGTTCCGTACTATTATCTATAAAAACGGCAAAAAAACCATGTGTGTTGTATGGGAGTCCAACTTATATATTTGTTTTATTTTAATTTTATTATTTATTTTTAAAGTGAATATAATTATAACTAAATATTCTGTGAATATTTCAAGCGTCTACCTGTTGCCGTTACCAATATAGAGCAAAAACGAGCAAAAAATCACGTTTGTTGTATTGGAGCCCCCTTAAATATTTATTTTATTCTGTTTTTTAGCTTATAACAAACTGATGATGATTGAGAATGAGATGATTTAGAAACATACTCGACTCCCGTTGCGTACCTATGTCAAGTTCGTTCTCCCTAGCCTTTTCCCAACTATGTTGGGGTCAGCTTCCAGTCTAACCAGATGCGGCTGAACACCAGTACTTTACACGGAGCGACTGCCATCAGACCTCCGCAACCCAGTTACTGGGCAATGTCGATATCCTAAGGTTAGACCGGTGACAAGTATGATTTCTTAAATTCATGTAGGTACTTTCGTATAAGTTGTTCAGGGCCTGCAGTCTCAACAGGCATAACGATCACTTTCGGTCGTAAAGTCGTAACGATAAACTTTTAACATCGTACTACATTATTTCATAATGAAGTAAAACATCGAAGCGCATGTCATAATCATCAATTTAAGATTACAGCAAGTAAACTATACAAAAAGATCGTAAATTCATCTTTTTGTGTCTTTTTTAAAAACGTTGCCTCACACAGTATTTCTCCTGTACCGTGGGTGCGGTTACAGACACAATCTTCACATGCACAAACGCCCAGACCCGGAACAACTATCTGTAGGTCATACAATTATTTGTTCCGTGCGGGAATCGAACCCTCGACCAGTAGCGCAGAAGCCAATCGCTCAGCCACTGTACCAAACGTGTCGTCAAAAAGATCGCTACCTATGTCGAGACTGCAGGCCCAGATGTCATAATACATAATATTAGTTGCATACTTGCGTGGTATTGTTTCTGCCTTTAAGCACCTCTAAGCTTAATGTTACGAAATCGGAATCTTAGTATTATATTGGAATTTAAATAAGACTGTTAAATATGAATGTGGATGGATATACAAGGTTAGTCGGAAAGGGGGTACTAAGCCGAAAGGGTGTTAAAGTACACATAATAATGTATAACTTTTGTTCTACAACTTTCCCCAAAAGTCAATAGTTCAAGAGAAATAGCTGTTCAAAGATTTCATAAAAAATACGCTAAATTCTATCTATGCTCAGCTATGATCAGCTGTCTTTACATTTTAGGTCATATTTGGGGTCACGGACTAGAACCTGCATTTTCTGAATTCGTAACTAAAGCAGGGATAAAGAATTTTTGAAAAAACTAAAGTAAAAATCATTTTGCATTGAATAATTTTTTTGCCGAATTTTGAAATTTTAACACTTTCTTTAACCATTTATAAGGCAGTGGCAATATGTTTGCCACCAACTTTTTTGGCAAATGTCGCATAAGACTTCTTGTTATATTTTAATTTTCAAACCTGGCTGTATGCAATTTATTTTACATTTTTTTTAAATATATAAAAAATTCACTTAAAAAAAATGAGATTTAATTTATTAGGTATTTAAAAAAATACCTAATTGTTTGTTATTTACTTTTTCTAAAATCTTCGGCCTTATAAAGGGTTAAAACAATCATCAATGATACAGCTTAGTACCCCCTTTCCTTTTTTTTCCCCCAGCGCGGGGCACGCCGCTATAGCGGCGGTAAGACCCGTGATGGAGGAGTGGCTGGAGAGGCGTCACGGCGCCCTCAGCTTCCGGCTGACGCAGGTACTCTCGGGACACGGCTGTTTCGGGAAGTACCTGTGTCGTATAGGCCGGGAGCAGACGCCCGGTTGTCACCACTGCGACTGCCCCGAGGACACGGCGCTGCACACTTTGCAGGCGTGTCCAGCATGGGGGTCGCAGCGCCGCGAGCTAGTCGCGGCGATCGGCGGTGACCTCTCGCTTCCGGCCGTGGTTCTGTCCATGGTCGGGAGCGAGACTGCGTGGGAAGCCATCGCCTCCTTTTGCGAGGGGGTGATGGTGACCAAGGAGGTAGCGGAGAGGGAGAGGGAGGCCGCTTCTTCTCTCCCTTCTCGCGCTAGACGCACCGGGCGCCGGGGGGCGCGTGATGATCTCCGGCCACCCTAGTGAGTGGCCTGCGGGCGGCGGGTTGGGCAACCCGTCGCCCGACCAGTAACGGGCCCAGGGAGGATGGCGCGTCTTGTCCTGCGCGCGCCTCTCGGACGGATGTGGGGCAGGGGAGCAACTGCCCCACCACAGGAGGGGTCCACCAGAAGAAGCTGGTGGACCGAGACCTGTCGGGGTCGCGGTGCATGCAACAGCGAATCCCGTGACCCCGGCTTTAGGTCAGAAGGAGGGACACCGTGGGGTTTTAGCCAGTAAGAGTCTGGCACACCCCCCCGTCTTCTCCAGACGGGGGATAGTCCATGAGGATTTCCCCACGTGATCCCCCTTTCCGACTAACCTTGTATAAGTAGAGGTAGGCCAAAGAAAAGATGGATGGATTGTGTGAAGAATGATATGGGTATGAAAGGAGTGAGTACTGAGATGACGGCTGATAGAGGAGAATGGAAGAGGAATACGTGTTGTGCTGACCACACCTAATGTGGGATAAGGACAGAAAAATGATGAGTAGTATATTGGACTTTATCAAAGCTTTTAGTGTATGTATACTTAAATCAATGTTACTATCTGGTCTTTAATTGGGTAATAAATTAAGCAATCATTGTTCAAGATTAGACCAAGTTTCAATAAGTAAACAGATTAGATAACTAACTATAATACTTAACTGCCTCATGGGTTTAGCGGTGGCAAGCGCGACTGTTGATCGTGAGGTCCTGGGTTCGATACCCAGTTCGGGCAAAATGTTATTTGGTTTTTCTTACCTCTCTTAACTTAGATTTGTGCCCAGTTGATGGCGATAGGCCTCTATTACATAGGAATTAAACATAATGGCGAAATGAGAGTGTTACTATACACCTCTGCCCAACCCTTCGGGGAATATAGGCGTGATGTTATGTTATATTGAACTTTATCAACGCTTTTGGTCTAAATTTAAGTCACTAACTGGTAATAAATTAAGCAATATCTGTTCACGACTAGATCAAGTTTCATTAAGTAAATAGATTAGATAACTAATTATAATACTTAATTGGCTACCGAGATCTTAGAGCAACGCGGCCAACGAGTCGTCGGTGGCCACGTAGAGACTGAGTTCATGATAAGTAACATCGAGCCTGTATTCCCCGAAGGATTGGCAGAGGTGTATAGTTACACCCTCATTTCGCCGTTATGTTTAAGTCCCATGTAATAGGGGGCGAGCCTATTGCCATCAACCGGGCACAAATCCGAACTCCGGACTGCTACTGAGTAATTCCATACGGAAAAACCCAATAACACTTCGCCCGACCTGGAGATCGAACCCAGGACCTCACGATCAGCAGTCGCGCTTGCCACCACTAGACCAACGAGACAGATCATGAAATGTCTAACCTAAATTTTCTTCTAAAGACAGATCATTTATTACTTTGTGTAATTGCTTGTCATCATCAATCTCATGACCGCTTAGCGATCAGCAGATAACGAGATGTCTTAAGATGAAATCTTAACAAAATAGTTTTTAATTAATTAACAAAACAATGCGTCGTGTCTGGCTTTCGAGAAATAGTCTTTTCTGAAATAAAAAATAAAGTTACTTTTACAAAGAAAGTGTCTACTTTCTTCTATACTAATATTATAAAGAGGAAAGATTTGCATTTTTGGATTTTTGTATGTAACGAATAAACTTAAAAACTACTGGACCGATTTCAAAAATTCTTAAGCCGTTATAAAGCTACATTATCACTGAGTAACATAGGCTACGGGCGGAGCCGTGAGGACACAGCTAGTCTTTTATATTTTGAATTGTATTTGAATTTCAAAAATGATTGTTGTTATAACAAATTGGTTCAAAGTTACGAAGTTCTTGAAAAAGTAATGAGATATACTAAAAAGTTCATATGTTTGTCTTTCTCAATTGATGGTTGAGTCAGACGTACGAGTATATTTTGTTGTGGTAACACATCTTAATCATCTTTTTTTTTATAATATGTGAGAAACGAAACGTAAGTGTGAATGAAAGGGATGAATGCATAGGAGAGAAAGGGATGGAAGTAGATATGAGATGGAGGTGGATCTAACTATACTAATATTATAAAGATGAAAGATTTGTATTTTTGTAAGTAACAAATAAACTTAAAAACTACTGGACCGATTTCAAAAATTCTTAAGCCGTTAGAAAGCTACATTATCACTGCGTAACATAGGCTACGGGCGGAGCCGTGAGGACACAGCTAGTCTTTTATATTTTAAAACAATCATAAGTATTAAGTAGAAGCGTAACTACATTTGATTTTGGCATGAATGTTACCTAACAAATACACATTTTTAACCGACTTCCAAAAAAAGGAAGAGGTTCTCAAATCGAATGTATGTTTTTTTTGTATGTCTGTTCCGCGATATCTTTGCTAATTATGAACCGATTTTAATGATTATTTTTTTGTTTGAAAGAGTATTCTTTCGAAGTAGTCCCATTTAAATTTGGTGAAGATCTGATGAAGAACTTCGGAGATAGACAATTTGAAGTCGGTTTTATTTTTGTTAAAAAGTTTTATAAGTACATGTTACGACTTTCTGTGTATGCACACTATGTAGTTTAATATGTGTTTCAACGGATTTTTCTATTTGTTTTGAATAAAAACTAGTTAATACAGAATTATATCTGCAACGATACGTGATCATATACACTCGGGAACAATGAATCCCGGTCATCAACATAAATAAAAAAATAATAAAATGTTAAACTATGTTTTCCGAGATATGAAGGTTTATTTTGATGACCCGGATTCATTGCTCCCGAGTGTAGTATTGTTTTTGTAAACTAAGAGGAAAATCAGAACAAAAATACAAGGTTTTTGTCGATGCCGCAGCTTTATCGCAATATTATGTTCTGCCTAGCCTTTTCCCAAATACGTTGTGGTCAGCTTCCAGTCTAATCAGATGAGGTTGAATACCAGTATTTTACACGAAGCGACTGCCATCAGGCCTCCGCAACCCAGTAACTGGGCAATGCCTATATCCTAAGGTTAGACCAGGTGTCAGACTTTCGGACTTCTGACTTGCCGGAACGACTGTCATAGGTATTCGTATGACACCCAAGACCGACTGTTTAACGTGGTTTCCGAGGCACGGAGGACTCTCCACGTGTAACGAACAGACACCCATCCCCGAACTGACCGCGGCAAGCGCAGCTTAACCTCGCAAATTAGCCACGAGCCCCTCCATCGCAATATTATAAGTTAAGAAAACTTATTATCTTTTGGAATAACTTCTATTACCGCTCATATGAACACATTCAGTACGCAGGTAAGTACCTGCTAAATTGCAAGCTCGCAATTACGATTTAGAGACAAAGTTTCTAATTACATTCCACTAAAACTGATAGAATCTGCGAAATTACACACTTAATGAAGGGTTGCAAAGCCCAATTAAACATACGGGACAAGAAACATCATTATATCATGTATTGTTCAACAACATAATTAACTAGAAGTATGTGTTTGTAATTGTAGGTCTTATGATAAATGTAAGACATAGGTAGTAGTTTGGTACAGTAGGGGAACGAAAATGTTATACACCTTAAGGTCTATTTTTGCTTGCACAGTCCAAGAAACAACCTATTTTACCGACTACGTATTGTCAACATTATAAAAATGATAATACAAGTATTTTTTTGACAGGATATTTAAATTATAATGGTGACACGATGACAACCACTAGTAATGTCAATTTATTTTATCATCGAATTGATTAATGTAATGGTTTTTACAATAAAACTCCATAAATTGAATCAAAGACATTAATTATGGCACTACTACGTCATATGGAGGCAAAAGGCAATTTTGATCTTTGCTACCAAATAATTAAACATAATTTTCCATGCCTTGATCTGTTCCGTTCAACAGTTTGAAAAGGTAACATGTACCCGCGATGTGGGAAAGGAACGAATTTAAAAACTGACGAACATATTTATTCCCCTACTGTACATACGCCATCATGCAGGAGGATCTGATATCAATACCGTCCCGCACCTCTGACTTTTCGAATTTATGTGCGGATAAGAATTTGAGAGTTTGGATTAGATCAGCCCGGAGTTTGGATTTGTGCCCGGTTGATGGCAATATGCTCGCCTCCTATTACATGGGACTTAAAAATAACGGTGAAATGAGGGTGTTACACCTCTGCCCAACACTACGGGGAATACAGGTGTGATACTATGTATGTTATCAGAATTTGATTATCACTTGCGTTAACGGTGAAGGAAAAACATCGTGAGGAAACCTGTACACCTGAGAGGGCTCCAAAAAATCCTCGATGGTGGGTGTAGTCTGCCAACTTGCAGCAGGCCAGTGTGGTGGACTAAGGCCTCATTTCAATCATTCTAAGAAGAGGCCCGTGCCCAGCTGTGGGACAGTAATCGGCTGGTCATGCTACACCACAATATTGAAATACGGCAATAAATTATAATTCATTAATTTAAATTCTTCCAGTGAAAAGTTAGAAAATAGTTAACAGTAATTTCTCTAGTGACAACAAACCAGTTGTAAGTAAAAGCTTCTATATTGCTAGTACATCAATACTGCAAAATAATTATATATTGAACATATCTATTAAGGCGCAAGTTGAAGACTGAGAGAGATTCAAATTAGCGTCATGTACATTATAATATTATGGTATTACCATGTTAACACAGAATTAGGGCTTGTACACAAAACTGCGAATCGGCGCGATGCGAATTCGTAACGCAGAAAACTGCGACGCAAATTGCTGCGATGCGATTTCGTGCGGCAAGGCGTCTTCCTTCCAAAGTTCGGATGACCACTCCCTCGACGATCGTCAACCGTATTGAACGTATTTTATACTAGGTAGAATAAATTTGCGTAAAAAGATTTGCGCACTCCTGTTACTGCTAAGTAGATATAGGAAAAATCAATTACGTGTATCAATTAGTAAGTTCTTGCGATGCGTCGTGTGAGCTCGTATATTTCTACGATGCGACGTCGCATCGCAGTTTTGTGTACAAGCCCTTAACCTTTTGAAAGCTATCGTCGGCTTTAGACGTCAAACGAGAATGTGCTTGGACCGCCAACGACGTCAATAGCCGTCAAA
The DNA here is from genome assembly GCA_910594945.2 of Amphipyra berbera. NCBI lineage: Eukaryota > Metazoa > Arthropoda > Insecta > Lepidoptera > Noctuidae > Amphipyra > Amphipyra berbera. The sequence goes on from OU343138.1 coordinate 15,922,949, forward strand.
ATATTACAATGAATTTGTAGCATGGCGTTCAAAAGGTTAAATATTAATAATAGCGGCCCGGCCCGGCTTCGCACGGGTGGACATTTTTCCCGTTTTTGCAACATTTTTCATTTATTCTCCGCTCCTATTGGTCGTAACGTGATGTTATATAACCTATAACCTTCCTCGATAAATGGACTATCCAACACAAAAATATTTTTTCAATTCCAACCAGTAGTTCCTGAGATTAGCGCGTTCAAACAAACAAACTCTTCAGCTTTATAATATTATTATAATTATTTTAATTTAATTATGATTTTATATATAATTATTGTAGTTAAAATTATAATTTCACTATATAATATGATCTTTAATGGATTGAAATAAATGAATTTTGAATTTGAATCATAGATTCTATGTATTGATTATGTATAGATTATCTTGATTTCGCCCATCGTGCGTGACAATACTATAGTTAGAAATAACAAGGAGGTTACCATGTAACATGGGAAATAATAAGTACTACGTGACATTATATGTATCCAAAATATCAAAAAAAACGACAAAACATGTATTTGACATCTATCAAACTTGCTACCCACTTATGCCTTCGACCCACAGCAGTAATGATTGCGTGATAAATCTGAATTTTATGATAGAAACAGCTTTTAATGAAACATTGCAATGGACCACACCCACAGCTTCAAAGATTGATATACATTATTCAAAGGGCATTGCTTCCACGTTGTAAGGAGCTTCGACCGAGCTGAGAATTAGCTAATTGTATACAATTTTACTATTAGAATTTCTCAGGACTTTGGACTGTATATTCGAGTCTTTGGTATGCTTTACGGAATGCTGCCAAAACTGTTTCCGTATGTGGTCACGAGCACGTTAAACCGTCAGTTCCGGGTGTCATAAGAATACCTATGACAGTCATTACGGGTAGTCAGAAGCCCAAGTCTGACAACCGGTCTAACCTTAGAATATCGGCATTGCCCTGTAACTGGGTTGCGGAGGTCTGATGGCAGTCGCTCCGTGTAAAATACTGGTATTCAGCCGCATCTAGTTAGACTGGAAGCTGACCCAAACATAGTTGGGAAAACGCTAGCAGGAATATAATATACTGCAAAGTGACATTTAGTTAGAACAATATTAATTACCAAGGCATAACAAGTCTTCTTCCAAAGACAGCATACTCTGACGAAAGTCGGTGGCAAAACCACCCACTTCAAAGTCCTCCAAATAACTCCTGCCCTTTTCCAAAATTCACCGTAACATCACCAAATTAACCTTCCAGCTGACCGGGTTGCGATAACCATTAACTATTGCACACCGCCATGGTTTGATAACCACATGTAATTGCTTGAATGCTATACGCAACTGCTTTCTTCAATTAGCCTTACTATGCATTGCGCAGCCAATTAAAAATGTCGGTCAAACTTGCGTTGTGTTATGACAATGAGTTTTCAATTAAAATTCTAGATTTGTATTGGTTTTTATTTTGTATAGAAATGAACTATCGAGTTTCATTAACACGAACCTAATATCTATTTCTAACAGCAGCGATAGCCTAGTGGCCGTCGGACTGCCAAGTCATAGGTCGCGAGTTCGAACCCAACGCACGCACCTTTGACTTTTCGGATTCATGTGCGTATTGTATAATTATCACTTGCTTAAAAACGGCGAAGGAAAACATCGTGAGGAAACCGGCATGCCTGAGAGATATTTCTCGACGGCATATGAAGCCCAGTCAGAGGCCCATGGACGGCATAAACTCTGACACCAGGTTAGTCACTAACCACACAAAAAAAGGTGGGTTCGAATTCGAAAGTCATAACTTGGCAGTCCGACGGTCACAGCACTAGGCTATCACTGCTGTGATATATTTATTACATTTTTATTGCTGGCCTGAGTTTAGTGCAACTCCATATTATCATCTTCTCCTGATTGGCAACGTTTGTCCAACGTCGAAACTACATGTAGTTAAGTGAAGTGTCAAGCTGAACTTACCCAACGCACCTTACTCTTTATGAGGTAATTCCTTATTTCCAAATTACAAGACCCCCGGAAAATGTAAGCAAGGTCTATTAGCAGTCTAGACCACACTACGTAACAGCTAATCTTCAATCTCACAGCGTTTAGGCGAACAAAACGTAACGCTGGTACACTGGGCCTACATTCGTCTGCAACATCATGAATATTAACACTGTGTCGTAATGTTTCGACACTTTCCACCTTTCATGGTGCCTGATTGTGTTTTACACCAGTACTATGTGAATGTAATAACATATGATCATGCCTTGTAATCCCCGAAGGGTTCGGCAGAGGTGTTGCAGTACACTTTCGTTTCGCAAGTTACGTTTAAGTCCCATGTAATAGGTGGCGAGTCTATTGCCAACAACCGGGCTCAAATCCGTACTCCGGGCTGCTACTGAGAAATTCCTAATGGAAAAACCCATAGTCACTAACCAGTGGCGGTACTTTCATACAAGCCCAAACTAACCACACGAAAAGAATAGGGACGGACTGATTTGCGATGAGAATGTGGTTCGGTTTTATTAAATGTGTGTTATTTTTGACAGCAACTCTGTGAATATTCGATATTTTTTAACATTATTTTAACAAATCATTCTTCTCCCGGGTTGTTAACGTTATAGTATTGTCAGATTGTTTTTATTCTTGTCTTATTGCTTGACGGCAGCGGTATAGTTTGAGTTTTCATTATCATAATTATAGTATTAAACATCTGCATTCTTAACTTTGGGATGATGCTAATGACGTTCTCAATTTTTGTTAATATTTTTCGAAGAATGCCCAGGTAACTGGCGAACACAAATCACAAATTGCGATCTTCAAAAGAATTTAGAAAAAAAAATTATACCTTTTACTGTTGACTGTACAAACAATAATGAGAACAAAATATAAAAGGAAAGTAAGATTTTTTTTTTTTCCTATTCGACTATTGTAGATGGTCTTGCGGACCTCTTCTACGTAACCTGACTATTATTGGCGAGACCAGAAGGGTCTCCGAACCAATACCTACTATTCTAACTACCTAGCTAACTACGCAAAGCTAACTACTGTAACATCATGGCTATGACTATAGCAGTGACACCTCTGAGAGTGTCCCCAAGGGGGGACTCGAACTCTTAGGGTGTCGAATGCAAGAGGACTGGGAGGGATACGACAGCTTGATGAGGGCTGTATTCTCGCGTCATGGTGACTGCGCGGAGTCAGAAGGGACGACCGGCTCCGCGGCTGCGGCGGGTGAGCACGGTGGATCGGGGGCGGGAAGCAAGATAAAATTGAGTTGTTATATATACGAAGTAACTTGTAGAATCTGAACTTTCAAAACCTGTCGAGATTAGAATCAAAAAAACGACAATAGTATATTATGAACAAAACGTGGACATTTTGGTAATTGTCGGGGACAGTTATAAGTACTTATAAGTCATTAGCTTTGGAGTGTCTAAATATTATTTAGGGTTGTCACAAGCCTCACAATGAAAAGTATTTTTTTTTTAAACTGCCTTGTTGGTCTTGTCGTCGGAAACGCGACTGCTGGGCATGGGGGTTCGATCCCCAGGTCGGGCAAAGTGTTTTTGGGTTTTTCCATTAGGAATTTCTCAGTAGCAACTCATAGTTTAGATTGTGCTCGGTTAATGGCAATAGACTCGCCCCCTATTACATGGAACTTAAATATAATTGGCGAAATGAGGGTGTTACTATACCTCTGCCCAACCCTTCGGGGAGTACACGCGTGATGTTATGTTATGTTGATAAAAAATATTCTGTTTAGTGTTTACCAGCCCTAACTCCACATACGGATAGCGGAAACGCAACATACCACAATTTGTCTGTCAGCCTGGCTAAAATTAACTGTGAGAGGTTGAAGGCCAGTAAATAGTTATAATGATTGATGTTACATATTTATATAAAATGTTACTGTCACTGACACTGTGTAACTACCGTTTATGATCATTTTAATGGTTTAGACCAGGGGTCGGCAACCTGCGGCTCGCGAGCCACATGCGGCTCTTTCGATGTAAAGTTGCGGCTCTCCAGTTCCATGCGCAAAAAATATTATTTTCCTATCAAAACCCTTAAAATCGTGCAATCGATTTATAATTGAGTACTATAGGTAATATAGTATGACTGAGATATAATTACTGACTATGAGTGAGAGATAGATATAGTAAATATACAAAAAAGTATATTTTTTTGGAAGTTAATTAGTTCTGCTAAACGCCATTTCAAGGTTATCCATTAATTACAGGACACCCTGTATAATAAAATAATATAATATTGAAACGAAATTTTTAGTAACCCTTTCATAACGGTGAAATTTCGTAAATTGCAACTTTTGGCTCTTCCGTATTTAATGGTTGCTGACCCCTGGTTTAGGCACATTTGTCAAAGCTACATGTCAAGGTTCGCTAAATTGTTTTTGACTAGAATGTGAGTCCAGTTTTGCATAATTTCTCAAAACTAGTAGACACGGATGCTGAGTTACTAACGTAAACATACCTCACGTTAATGTAAGTGAATTTAGAATCTGAAATACTCGTCACACATAATATCTATCTATATATAACTATAAAAGGAGAAGCTGACTGACTGACTGACTGATCTATCAACGCACAGCTTAAACGGCTGTGGTTAGAAACTTGAAATTTTGACAGTAGGTTCATTTTGTGACGTAAACATCCACTAAGAAGGGATTTCTCGAAATTCAACCCCTAAGGGGGTGCAAAAAAATCACGCAAGCGAAGCTGCGGGCAAAAGCTAGTTGAACATAACATAACATCACGTTTTGTACTCTCCGAAGGGTTCGGCAGAGGTGTTTTAGTACACCCTCGTTTCGCCAATTATGAAGTCCCGTGTAATAAGGGGCGAGCCTATTGCCATTAACCGGGCACAAATCCAAACTCCGGGCTGCTACTGAGGAATTCCACACGGAAAAACTCAATAACACTTTGCCCGACTTGAGGATCGAATCCGGGACCTCACGATCAGCAGTCGCGCTTATCATGAATATCAATCAGAATATAACAACGCATCACATCAAAATAAAACCCATATACGTTACTATTAACTTTGACCTTACACCCGAGGTCTTATTAGCCGCATTTTGAACATATCAATTGTAATTAACAACTCATAATTAAAAACGTGATACGATATGAGGACGAGGTTATACTGTTAGAGGAGCTGACCGGGAATGAAATGACCGAACGAAAACATTTGAAGCCGAACCCTACATGGCTGGCAAAAAGCTAGGATAGCTATTCATCTTCATGAATACCTCGTGTGGGGTTTTGCCAGAAAATAGATGCGTTTTATATAGTCGCTGGCTTACTTAGCAAGGTTTTTGCGTAGTGGAAGTAAGTTTGCGTATGTACACTTAGTGTAACAAAAAAAATGGCGGCTTTTATTGCTTGTCATTATTCTATGTTATTGCCATAATTTATTCTTAAACATGTCTATTTAGAAGAAACTAAGAAAGGAGAGGAATTCTCTTCTCTACTCTTGCCAAGTTACGTGCTGGCAACTTTATGATTTAACAAAACCCAGCACGCTTGGTGGTAGGATCTATACGGTCCGCCTGGCTACAACCCTCACATTAAAAGGTCCGGCGACAACCAGTTGACTGTGTTCTGTCTTGTGTTTGTGAGAGCCAGAGGGGTATAGAAGAATCGTGTGCTCCATCTTAGAACCCAACTGCGCTTACCATTAGATGCGACCAGAATAAAAATTGGACCAAGTAAAAAAAAAAATTTTTTTTACTCAACAGTAATAACATTCATAACATAACATCAACCTGTATTCCCCGAAGGGATGGGCAGAGGTGTATAGTAACACCCTAATTTCGTCGTGATGTTTAAGTCCCATGTTATAGTGGTAACCCTATTGCCATCAACCGGGAACAAATCCAAATTGCGGGCTGCTACTGAGGAATTCCACACGGAAAAACCCAATAGCACTTTGCCCTACCTGGGGCTCGAACCCAAGACCTCACGATCAGCAGTTGCGCTTGCTACCACTAAACCAACGAAGCAGTTACAATAATAATAGTCAACAATAATATAAATTCATGAAAGTGCTTCAGCTAGGTAATTTAATGTATTTTTAAGACCTTTCATTAGCTCATAAAATTACGTGAGCGTAGAGAATTACCTTACGAAAGTCTTACACAAAACCCTTTCTTTGTTAAATAATCTGTTTATTGCGAATTTCAAAGCCATTGTTTGTGGTAACGACGTCTTAGATTGATATCTTTTATGAAGAAATATTAAGTTTTTGAGTGGCTTTCGTTGATGCATCATACAATTCATAAAGTATCTATAGTATGTAGTTTGGTTATATAATATAACAGTAGCAGTGATAGCCTAGTGGTGTGACCGTCTAACTGCCAATTCATAGGTCTTGAGTTCGAACTCAAGGCACGCACCTCTGTCTTTTCGGATTCGTGTGCGTATTGTATAATTATCACTTGCTTAAAAACGGTGAAAGAAAACATCGTGAGGAAACCGGCATGTCTGAGAGATATTTCTCGACGGCATGTGAAGCCAAATCAGAGGCCCATGGGCGGCATAACCACACGAAAAGAAGAAGATATAATTTAACTTTTTTAATGTTAAGCGAAACTATTTTTTTTTTTGACTAAAACAACAGGAACAACGATATGCACATTATAAAATAATGACATCTAATGCACAGTCCATGACTGTACTTCAATATTGCAGCCGTGAATAGTCCCCGTTTGGTGGCCCATCCCATTTTGGATTAAAGTTCTCAAAACAGCCTCTGCGCGTTGGACCTTCCCATATGTCTTCCAAAGAACCGTACTTCTTCCGCACGAAAGATGAGCCGTGAGAGAGAAGTGTTTTGCTTAGCTTTTTTCCAATTATGTTGGGGTCAGCGGTCAGCTTTGAGGTCACATGCGGCTGAATACCAGTATTTTACACGGAGCGACTGCCATTAGACCTCCGCAACCAGTTACTGGGCAATACCGATACTCTAAAGTTAAATCAGTTTTCATATTTTGTGGCTTCTAACAACCCGTAACGACTGTCATAAGTATTTGTCTGACACCCGGGACCGACTATTTAACGTCCTCTCTGAGGCACGGAGGAGTCTCAATGTGTAGCGAATGGTCACCCATCAACGGACTGACCGTGGCAAGCGTTGCTTAACCTCGCAAATCGCGTGATCCGCGCGGTCTTTAATAAGCTACGAGCCAGAGAGATAAAAAAATAATATCTAATGCTACTTTCGTGTGTATTTCGTACTTCGTAGCAAGTCAAACGGAGTGAAGCTAGAAATGCCTATTTTGCTACGCGGTCTCGCCTCACCGTTATGTAGAAACCTCAAAGTTACAAGACTTACAACATACAGTACAGGCATGATTTCCATTTTGCCTTTAATTACTGATGGTACTATCGTGGTACTGTTGCAATTAAAATTATTTTAAATTGTCTGCTAAACAATTGCTCAATTCTATTTTACTTTGCCGCGTTCAAGTAAATGTTGCAAGCATGTGTTTAAGATTGTCGTGTAGATATCTGACTAGATTTTAAATGTGTCTGGATTTAGGGATAATGTCTTGTTTTTTAAAAGTTGAAGGGCATTCCGAATTTGGCTGTTCTGGCAATGATAATGTTATTGTTTTTTTAAATGCTTCACTTCGTATAATTTTTTTGTTTCAAATCTTGCGACAGATTTTTCAACTAGTTCTGCTTAACCGATTCCTCTGAAACTTCGCACACAAATTCAATTCCCATGACAATACAACTTTATAATAATTTCAACCCTGATAAAATTTAAAATCCTGATGCTGCAGTGGTTCTGCAAGATAAACCCGTTTGTCCTAAAAGTTTTTATAACCTTTATTTATTAAAGTTAAACAAGATTCTTGACAGGACAATCTCTTTGTTTGTTGTATTAAATAAACCATAGCAATAGTTTTGCAATCGCTATTATTAGGTACAATATAGTTATCTCTTTACTTATAAACGCTGAATAAAGTTATGTTATGAATACCGTAAGTATAAGTTTTAACTTTAACGTTTATTAGTAAGAGCATTATAAATATATATACTAATATTACTTCTTTATACTGTGCTAATATTATAAAGTTGAAGAGTTTGTTTGTTTGTTTGAACGCGCTAATCTCAGGAACTACTGGTTGGAATTGAAAAAATATTTTTGTGTTGGATAGTCCATTTATCGAGGTAAGTTATAGGCCATATAACATCACGCTACGACCAATAGGAGCAGAGTATGATGAAAAATGTTGCAAAAACGATAATAATGTCCACCCATGCGAAGCCGGGACGCGCCGCTATACATATAAAGACCCTGGCGACAGGCCAGGATAACCTTAGGGAAAATGAGTTCTCCAGTTCTTGCAAAATGGGATGTATTCAACTAATATCCAGCTCATCCCAAAATTAAATCACCTATTATTAAAAACCCATAGCTACTATATACCTATCGAATGTATAATGATCGATTAACTTGAATATTGTTCCGCTCTTCAGGTTCTTGCAAATACATATAATTATTTCAAGCACGATTGCTTAACGAAAGCAATTTTGATTGTAAAGTAATGTTTACGAAATAAACTGCCTGTGTGAAGATAAATTATGAATGAATTGATTGTGCTTCCTTCCTTGAGTAGTTATGTAATAATAATTTAATATAAACAATTATTAATGTAAGTAGGAGCAAACAGCTTACAAAAATCTTCTTATAACAAAAACAGGTTGCTATGATTGCCCAGTGGTTGAATGCTTGCGTTCCATGGAGTGAATGGAGGATCTGAGTTAGTACCAGGCCTTACCAGTACCAGTACCTTCGACTTTTCAAATTCACGATAATCGCACTTGCGTTAACGGTGAAGGAAAAATATCGTGTGGAAACCTGCGCACCTAAGAGAGCTGCAAAAAGTTCTGGATTGTGCGTGTAGTCTACCTATAACCCTTCTAATTTTGAGAAGAGGTATTTGCCCATCAGTGGAACAGTCGGCTGATTATGGTAATAAAGAAATCGACTTCAAAAACTAAAAAGTATAAAATAACTTAATATAAAATTAACAGTTTCAGAAATCGGTGCTAATCCACGAAGGCACCGACTTCTGAAACTGTTAATTTTATGTTAAGTTATTTTATACTTTTTAGTTTTTGAAGTCGGTTTTTTTAAACGTTCTTTTCTTTTACTTTTTAGTGTCTGTAATAGGTTGTTCTGTAAACTACAGTAGGATTTTTCTAGATTACATCAGGTAGAATAATTACATCGTCCACGTAAACTAAAATATTCATAAAAAAATTAAAATGTTCATAAAATGAAAAGTACTTGGCCAAACTATGTTAAATTTTTATGAGACCAAATGGCAACTATTCGGCATCAAACTAAAGAAGAATTACGTAAATCAGATCATAAATCTCAGCGTAATCGATGTACATACATTAAAAAAAACAATAGAATAGAGAACCTCCTCCTTTTTGAAGTCGGTTTAAAAACACGGCAAAATAACACAAAGACGACATCAACAAACCGTCATACCTCTCCTTGGTATCAAACATACCATATGAATGAACCAGTCACGATCCGATCTGAATTACGACATTAATATTTTTGGACCGGTATTGAACTATTACTTGTTTTCATTGTTATGCATAATAGGTGTGTCTTAATGTATAGGTCGCGGCCATTTTGAAAAGTTCATGCTGCTTTATACAGGGTGTAAACGAAATCATGTATGTATTTCCTTTAAACATCGTAATGTACTGCTGAAATAGATTAACACTGCACGGAATACTTTTGGATTCAATAAAATGAAAATTACAAAAAGTAAACATATGTTCTTAACGTGAGGCATTTTAGCGCCCCAAGCGAATTGTGCGATTATACATTTAACTCGGGCCGGTAAAATGCCTCACGTTAAGAACACGTTTACTTTTTGTATTTTTTTTTATTTAATCCAAAAGTATCCCGTGCAAGGTTAATCTATGTCAGCAGTACATCACGAGGTTTGAAGGAATTACATGATTTCGTTTACACCCTGTATGTTTACAGTGTAAGAACTGAAAAGACATAGCCTAATTTGATTTTAGATTGATAATAACACAGTAATGTTGCTGAAAAGGCGCGATGTGATAACGTTTGAGTGTGATTTATTATTGATTGTTTATTAAATACTAATGATAGTGTTCTTTGGTATTGAATTTATGTCGAATAGCTACCTCGTTGGTCGTGAGGTCCTGGGTACGATCCCTCTATATCTCTGTTCCTTGCATTCGTGTGCTCCATCTTAGACCCTGTCTATGCTTACCATTAGGTGAGACTAGAGTCAAACGTGACCAAGGATAAAAAAAATCTAGACTTACACCATTTTTAGAAAACCTTGTCACTTATGTTTCAATCGTTAAAAAATGCGTATTTTTAAACGATTCTAAAATCCAAATAAATGTTTCACAATCAAAACTTTGTTTACCCTTAATATCTCTCCTCTTAGCCTTTTCCCAATTATCTTGGGGTCAGCTTCCAGTCTAACCAGATGCGGCTGAATACCAGTATTTTAAGGTTTACCTTTAATACCTACGAATCTAAAATGGTCGGACTATAAATCTATTTCATAGACAATTCCTTGCTTAACTGCCTTGTTGGTTCTGGATTCGATGCCAAGGTCTGGCAAAACTGTTATTGAGTTTTCCGTGTGGAATTGCTCAGTAGCAGCCCGGTGGTTGGATTTGTGCACGGTTGATGGCAATAGGCTCGCCCCCTATTACATGGGACTTAAACATAACGGCGTAATGAGGGTGTTAATATACTCCTCTGCCGAACCCTTCGGGGAGTACAGGCGTGATGTTATATTATGTTTCTTTCTTACGTTATTCAATTCAGTATTTTAATACTTCGCTCTCATAACTCAACCACTTCCGCACTTTCTTATTAAGAGGAAATATGTCGTCAGTTATCCCTACAAATCCAACATAAATCCATTTCCACATTAATAAAATGTATAGTCACCTACCTATACAAAATAAGAAGTAACAGAAGGCTAATAAGGCTTCCCTAAACACGATAGGAAGAAGAAAGAAAGAAAGAAATTTATTTGGCACGAAAGCAGTCAGACACACAGACAAAAAAAATCATAAGAGGCAAAACAAAATAAAAAAATAAAGTAGCTGTGTGTCTAGCGGCTGCGCCAAATAGGTTCAGGTCAGCATAAATGTCAGACCACTAGTGCCTGACGCTGGTTTTCAACTGAACCCATTGTGACGTAACTGATGTAAACCAGTTCCAAATATGAAAAATGTAATTGAAATAACGTAAAACCTCAAAAGGGCTCATTGTACTCATTATTACGAAGATTTTTTACTACGGATCAACCCTGAAATCACGAAAAAGAAATCAGCTGTGTCCAGCTTTGACGACACGTTTGGCGCAGTGGCTAAGCGATTGGCTTCTGCGCTGCGGGTCGTGGGTTCGATTCCCGCACGGAACAAATATTTGTATGGCCTACAGATAGTTGTTCCGGGTCTGGGTGTTTGTGCATGTGAAGATTTGTGTCTGTAAACGCACCCACGATACAGGAGAACTGTATGGGGCTGTTTTGAAATAAAAAACCTTCCAGTCTAACCAGATGCGGCTGAATACCAGTATTTTACACGGAGCGACTGCCATCAGACCTCCGCAACCCAGTTACTGGGCAATGTTAGACCGGTTGTCAGACTTTCGGGCTTCTGACTACCCCTAACGACTGTCATAGGTATTCATATGACACCCGGGACCGACTGTTTAACGTGCTCTCCGCGGCACGGAGGGGTCTCGATGTATAACGAACGGTCACCCATCTACAGATTGACCGCGGCAATCGCAGCTTAACCTTGTAAATCGTATGATCCACGAGCCCCTCTAATTAGGTTCTTCTGTTAGAAATTATAATTTGTAGACTATGTAAGACGACGACTATACAATAATTGTAGAATAGAATAGAATATACTTTATTGTACACCAAAATTGTAACACAGCTCTTATACAAAACTGACGCTCCAATTGTACCGCCATGACAAAGAACAAAATTTGTGTGACGATTGCATGCGTAAGTTACAATATCGTATTGTTGTAGTCAAACCTTCTCCTTTCCATCGATAATGCGGCACGGTTGCGTGTGTGCACGTAGTTGCAAGTATTCCGTTGTTCCGTGGCGCGTGTCCGTAATCTGGCGAGGATGAACAAGAAAACGCGACGCTCAGCATTCCGCCGTCATGCAGATAATGCTCTGCTGAGCACGGGACACTGAACTATGGGGTATGCTGAAGGGGTAACGATGGCCTTCCGATGACCTCAGAGCAAATTAATCTTTGGGTAGGTTGACTTACGTTTCTTTTTATATTGTATTTTATAACATAAACATCACGCCATGTATTACCCGAAGGGTTGGGCAGAGGTGTATAGTAACATCCTCATTTCGCCATTATGTTTAAGTCCCATGTAATAGGGGGCGAGCCTATTGCCATCAACCGGGCACAAATCCAGATTCCGGGCTCCTACTGAGAAATTCCTAATGGAAAAACCCAATAACACTTTGCCCGACCTGGGGATCGAACCCAGGATCTCACGATGAGCAGTCGCGCTTGCCACCACTAGACCAGCGAGGCAGTTTTTATTTTATATCAGAGAAAAAACGGCCTTCAAATATAATGATTAGAGAAATACACTCGGAAACAATGAATCCGGGTCACCTACATAAACAAAACAATGGGGATCTTCAAAATACCACGTTTGGTCACCGGGGCGGGGGGGGGGGGGTCTTTGGTTTTCGTCACGTGGTCAATATCCTATAGGGAAATCTCGGGCTTTTTCGAGCTATATTCAAATATGGTGCGCAGCGTTTAGCGCTTTTTAAAGTCACAGGTAGCAACATTGACGCACATTGAGCCAAAAAATTTTCTTTTTGCAAAAAAAAATATTTAAAACCATATACAATATGTAACATAATTAACGCACATCCTGAAAGTAGTTTGTTCAGAATCGTTTACTGAATCGACTTCAGCCATTTTTATTGTGTATTTTTTTTTATAAACGTGTTTTTTTACTAATTAGTATTTTAATTGGCATAACGAAAATTGAGCTTTATGTCAAGGGCATAAGACTGAATTTTAAATGAAGATATCAATGAAAAAGTAATACTATTTTCATATAGTTAATTATGTCGCAAATATCCATATTTATTTATTTTTTTGTGCCTATCTTTTCAATGCTTTTCTCTTTGACCCAAAGGTTGACTGGTAGAGAATGCCTTGTGGCATTAAGTCCGCCTTATGTACCACCATTGTGCATTGAAGTATTAAATAAATAAATACTATTTTCTTGAATAAACAATATTTAAGCACATAAAAATAAAATTTCAGTGTATGTATTATGATTATAACATAATATTCTAATTGGGTATGGGTATGGGTATTGGGTGTATGAGGGTGTGCGTTAATTACGTTACATGTTGTATATGAATTACTACGTGAAAACTACAGGGGGGGGGGGGGGGTATTGGCATATACTACGGGTGGTCACCGAGGGGGGGGAGGAGGGTAAAAAGTTGTCACGTAGTATGGGTACGTTCCCTTATATTGGTGACCCGGATTCATTGCTCTCGAGTGTAAGTTATCCAGTTGACTTCTATAGAAAAAGAACTGTCATAATTATCTGAAGATTGGAAATTCGACCTTTATAGAAATAGCTTTTTACTTATTACTTACTATTTTAGCTCACTTCTGCGTACCCGCAGGCAACGCGCAATTCAATAATCCTTACATTCTTCGCCATGAAAGCAGGTTATTAAATCCCATAAGCTATTTTGCCCTTTAGAGCTATCTCTATGGTGTTGCCACACACAGTGCTCTATGTAGAGACTCAATTGACCCTAGACTTTAAACGAGTTTACATTACAAAACTAGTGCCGTGAAACAATAGCTTGACAAATATAGATATACCAAGTGTAAAATTATCCAGTTTTCCACAAAAGATACCCTAAAAATATCCAGTTTTCGATAAAAGCGGTATTGGCGGTTCGATAATATATTGCTAGTTCTATAATATATTGACGGTTCTATAATATATTGACGGTTCTATAATATATTGACGGGTCTATAATATATTGGTTGACGGTTCTATAATATATTGACGGTTTTATAATATGTTGACGGTTGTATAATATATTGACGGTTCTATAGTATATTGACGATTTTATAATATATTTACGGTTCTATAATATATTGACGGTTCTATAATACATTGACGGTTGTATAATATATTGACGGTTCTATAATATATTTGCGATTCTATAATATCGGTGGTTTTACCAGATTATCTCGCTTACAACATACGGCAGCGTCATATTTTTTATTAGCCCCACTATTATATCAAGGAAGGTTCAAATTTAGTGCGAAGCTATAGTTTTAACAGTTTCATACTATAAACTCTGCTTTATTTTTTAATTTGCATGCAAAAATTAACAATAAATGACGCGCGGTATGGAGATAGTGCGTTGACAAAAGTCGAGCAAGCATGCTGCGTACGTGACAAGACCGAAAAATATTTAAAAAAAGAAATTCCACTTTTTAAGGCAAAGGAATTGCGAAACTTGACTTCTTTTTCTACATAAATATTTTTGATGGTATTACACTTTCTTTTAAATCCCACGCTTCGATCTTTCGATCCTTACAAGCCTTTCTCGTAACTGATTCATTCTAAGCAAGATGGAACATGTTTACTTTATCATCGAAGCAATGGCATTGCGTAGGCGCAATGCTGCACATCAGGACATTGAACCTCGTCAGCGGGAAACCTGCTTGCCCTTTAGTTATGTAAATCAATGTATTATGTATTCAATGAGGGAGAAAGGGATGGGTGTAAAGTTGAATTGTATTAGCAAGGAAAGTTGTGGATTTTGCAGAATACTATAAAGTACACTAAAAAGTAATGTAACATTTTTCGGGGAATGATTTGGCTCTTCAGTGATGAGCAAAGTACGGCCCACGGGCCAAGTCCTGCAAATCGTTTTGAAGTCCACTAACATTAATTTTAGAGTAATTGTAGATTGTTTCCAAATATTACCTATTAATAAAGATAATATAAGTTTTGCAATGTTTGTGCTGACTGATGAACACCTTTTCTCTATATTGCAAATATTGTTTTCTTGATCAGTCGATATCTCACTGTAAAACAATACAATACTCTTTATTGTACACAAAACAAACCAGAAACATTACTATAAAAATAGTGATGTACAATGGGCGGTCTTATCGCACTAGGCGATTTCTTCCAGACAACCTTTGGATGGACATGAAGTGTAAGAAAAAAAAGAGAGGGGTAGTTCTAAAACGAGGTAGATATAAATTTTGATAAAAACTAAGGGTAAAAAAATTAACTTAAGAATAATAATATTATAAAAAAACCGAAGTACTTTAAAATAAGTTCTGGTCCTCACAAAATTTCCTGTATTTTTTTGCTTTTCTGTAAGTTGAAGAGTTTGTTTGTTTGTTTGAACGCTCTAATCTCAGGAACTACTGGTTGGAATTGAAAAAATATTTTTGTGTTGGATAGTCCATTTATCGAGGAAGGTTATAGGCTACATAACATCACGCTACGACCAATAGGAGCGGAGCATGAAAAATGTTGCAAGAATGGGAAAAATGTCCACCCATGCGAAGCCTTAAACTCATATACATATCTATCACTCAATAGATCATACTTAAACACCAAATGTGACAGTCAGATGGACTTACCATCTGAAATAAACTGGGGGATTGAAGGTACAATGCGGGGGAGAGAGGACAAGTATTGTGCTACATGTCACGTAATCCATCGACCATCAATAAAATAAAAACTTTTTTACAAAAAATTTAAACCGACTTCAAAAAAGAATAAAATAATTATCATATAAAATTAACAGTTTCAGAAGTTGGTGCTGATCCACGCTGAACCAAATTTAAGGCACCGACTTCTGAAACTGTTAATTTTATATGATAATTATTTTATTCTTTTTTGAAGTCGGTTTAAATTTTTTGTAAAAAAGTTTTTATTTTTTTCATTTTAGTGGCCTTAATTAAAACTTGGTTGGACCTACTAAAGACGCTGCTCGTAACATAATCACATCATCACAATATGCATACTGTTCGTCATTGAGGAGTTCCATTGTCTAGCTCCGAAGTTCTTCATCAGATCTTCACCAAATTTAAATGGGACCAACTTCGAAGTATACTCTATCCATTAAAAAAAGAATCATTAAAATCGGTTTACAATTGGCGAAAATATCGATGAACATAAACAAAAAAAAAAAGATACAGACGAACATAGTAACCTCCTCCTTTTTGGAAGTCGGTTAAAAAACGGTGCATAGGTACTCACTCTTCTTCTTAGCGTGTCGATGGCAATCCGAATAGAACCTGCCCAGAACTTAGCTACGAGTTTAGAGTTATCAGTAGCGTCCATTAGTTCCTGTAACGTGCAGGTATCAGGGCACGCAGGGCATGATGTCAGGTCTCCCATCGTTTGTGGAACAGCACCACATTTATACTCCAGGCTGGAATTGTCTATGAGGGGCTTGTGTTTAATTCCCAACCGCGCGGATCATATGATTTGCGAGGTTAAGCTGTGCTTGCCGCGGTCAGTCTGTGGATGGGTGACCGTTTAAGAAGAAAGAAAGAAAGAAAATTAATTTATTCAGCCAAGAACACTGACAGCATAAATAAAATAAAATAAACAAAGAATTAAACACACATTTTATGCTGTCGAGCATGTCCATGCCGAATAGGTCACTAACTCAGCTTAATATGCTAGGCGTCAAAACACCCAGCGCTGATTTTCAGCTTGTACCCCCGCAGTGACACACGGATGGAGGTAGTTAATTTTAAATATATATTCTATTATACTTGAATTTTTGTTTTGTTTCACATTGAGACTCCTCCGTGCCTCGGAGGACCGGCGTCGGTCCTGGGTGTCATACGAATACCTATGACAGTCGTTACTGGTAGTCAGAAATGGTCTGACAACCGGTCTAACCTTAGGATATCGGCATTGCCCCGTAACTGGGTTGCGGAGGTCTGATGGCAGTCGCTCCGTGTAAAATAGTAGTTAGACTGGAGGCTGACCCCAACATGGTTGGGAAAAGGCTAGGCACTAAGGCAGTAAGGCTGGAATCGTCTATGAATGAAAGAAGAAGAAGAAGAAGAAAGAAAAACCGTTTATTCACGTGAGAGTGACGCACATAACATAGCTTTTTTTTTCTTTTTTTTTACATAAGCTCAAGAAATCAAATACAGAAAAGTATATAAAAATAAAATAATTGGCACAGAAATATATTATGCGCCACTACCGCGCGAAACGGCCGACGCTCAGCATAACCGAGAATCTTCACCTGAGCAAGTTTTCCTTGCTTCGACCAAGCTTGCTTCCACAATGATAAGCAATAAACTTAGTAAACATTGTTGTGTAAATAGTTACTTCACAAAACTTACTGGTTCAGTAGTTTTATCATAAAAACTTGATAATAGCTTGCGACGCGGTCAACCGCATACGTTTTGCGAAAAAAGAAATTTCTCTCAATAAATCTGTATTGCAACCACGTGCCGGTTTATGTAATAATTGTGATTACTTCACGCTGTTTTTTTTACAGGTTAAGTAGAATACTAAAGGCCTACACACACGACGTTTTTCCTACTGTCAAACTTCATACTTAAATAAACTTTAAAACCGGCCAAGTGCGAGTCGGACTCGCGCACGAAGGGTTCCGTACCATTATCTATAAAAACGGCAAAAAATCACATTTGTTGTACGGGAGCCCCCCTTAAACATTTGTTTTATTTTAATTTAATTGTTTATTTTTAAAGTGAATATATAACTAAATATTCTGTGAATATTTCAAGTGCCTGTTGCCGTTATCAATATCGAGCAAAAACGAGCAAAAAAATCACGGTTGTTGTATGGGAGCCCCGTTAAATATTTATTTTATTCTGCTTTTTAGTATTTGTTGTTATAGCGGCAACAGAAATACATCATCTGTGAAAATTTCAACTGTCTAACTATCACGGTTCATGAGATACAGCCTGGTGACAGACGGACGGACGGACGGACAGCGGAGTCTTAGTAATAGGGTCCCGTTTTACCCTTTGGGTACGGAACCCTAAAAACAAGTGTAAAGTTTTTTATGTATAGAGTTTAAAGTAAACCCGCGTCGTCTGCGCGTAGAAAAGACGTCGTGTGCATAGACTCTAACTCCCGGTTACTCAAACACTCAAACGGCACTCAATTTTATGTTGCCGTTATTTCGTGCTGTCACTGTCACCTTTAGGCGAAGTATACAGGGTGTAAACGAAATCATGTACTTCCTTCAAACCTCGTGATGTACTGCTGCCATAGATTAAACCTGAATAAGATACTGTTGGATTCAATACAAATAAATTACAAGAAGTAAACATGTGTGTTCTTAACGTGAGGCATTTTACCACTCCGAGTTAAATGACCGCGCGGCTAGCGATAGCCGCGCAATTCGCTTGGGGCGCTATAATGCCTCACGTTAAGAACACATGTTTACTTTTGGTATTTTTTTTTAATTGAATCCAAATGTGTCCCGCGCTGGGTTAATCTTTGGCGGCGTTACATCACAAGGTTTGAAGGAATTATCTACATTATTTCGTTTACACCCTGTATAGCACAATACGTTTTTTGACAATAAGTAACGCGAAA
Source organism: Amphipyra berbera (assembly GCA_910594945.2). Lineage (NCBI taxonomy): Eukaryota > Metazoa > Arthropoda > Insecta > Lepidoptera > Noctuidae > Amphipyra > Amphipyra berbera. The sequence goes on from OU343138.1 coordinate 15,941,684, forward strand.
ATTACTTAATAAGCTGTCAAATATCATGTCAAGTGATGTGATAGGTTGTTATAAGTATACTGGCCGACCGATATTAGTTGACATGAGATTTGATAACTGGCCATTTTTTTAATTTGGCTTTTTGCAACCGGGGTTACTATTAAATAAATAAATAATAAATCCACCAACTCCCACCTTAAACCCTTCTTCATTCTAAGAAGAGGCTTGTGCCCAACAGTGGGACAGCAATGGGCTGATTATGCTAATATGAAATACGATAATATATGTAAATTAACGTGAATATACCTTTGAATCGTTTTATGTAGCGACCAGCTTTCAACATCTTGTACTTACCAGTTTGAATATTAACAGTATACTTGTTTACACCTTATTTAAACCTCATCATCAGCCCATAAACGTCCACAACTCAAAATGGGCGTCCTCCACACGAAATATATAAAAAGGGCATTTGAAATCTACTATTATCCATTTCTGACGCTGAATCCGTTCCGGCTCGAAACATGGTTTTAACGATCATTATTTGTGTAGGCAAATAATTGCAGGTCATTTGCCCATATAGAAGCATCACTATTATCTATTTTTGGTTGTAATAGTTACGTCAGGTTAATCGTCAGACTTGACTCTACTTGGCGATGTATGGGAGTCGCCGTCACAATTTTTTTGGACCAGATAATCTTGTTAGGTATTATAATAGGGCTTTAGGAGGTCTATGGCCAACTTTGTGGCCCGTGTTGAGTCAGACTATGGCTACTGAAGGAGCAGCGCTCACATACTTGAAAGAGGAAAAGCCCACTTCTTCTTTTCGTGTGGCTAGTGATTAACTTGGTGTCACAGTTTATTCCGCCCATGAGCCTATGACTTGGCTTCACATGCCGTCGAGAAATATCTTTCAGGTTTCCGTACGATGTTTTCCTTCACCGTTTTTAAGTAAGTGATAATTGTACAATACGCACATGAATCCGAAAGTCAAAGGTGCGTGCCTTGGGTTGGAACTCGAGACCTATTGATGTTGACTTAGAACTTAGAAGTCATTGTGCTGGTAGCTGTGACAGCCAACGACCTAAAGACCAAGGGCCTTGATTGACGCCTAAAGAAGCTCTCGTTAGACAGGTACTTCAAGGGCTTGATGCAAGCACTTTGTCTGGTTGTTAAGGAGGCTCCTCCACCTGGAATCCGATAATATTTTTAATAACTATTTTTATAAATATTCAAAGACGCAAAAAATATCAACGGTAACGAATAAACTATATAGAAGAAAATAACTCGTTTAATAAGTAATATGAAATGATATGACTAAGATGTTTACGTACGCGACTTTCTACAATCAACGCATGTCATGCAGAGGGAAGTAAATGAACATTATCGCCGCATCTCATCAGTGTTACCAAGCGTTGCGTATCGACGAAAGTGGCGTAAGTGCATTTTCTCATCTTGCTATTTCTGTTTCTTGGTTGTATGTTATATCAGGTAAGAAAGTATGTGTAGGTACTATAGGTATATAATTACTTTCCCTTCAAGGTTTAGAGGTCTGACTAGTATTAGAATGTGCGTATCATGTTCTCCGATAAATTGGAATGCTGATGCGTAATCTATAAATTGCTATCGTCTATGAGAATCGTGGTTTCATTACTCGGTTCGTTATAGGCGATTGTGTAGTGCGTCTAATATTGTGAACTTGAAAGCAAGGGGTAAACGCGTACACAGATAATAATATAAATAACTTGATTGTATTATTATATTGGATGATTATATTAGAGGGGTCGTGGCTATTAACAACCACGCGGATCATACGATTTGCGCGGTTAAGCTGCGCTTGCCGCGGTCAGTCTGTGGATTGGTGATCGTTCGTTACACATTGAGGCCCTCCGTGCCTAGGAGAGCACGTTAAACAGTCGGTCCCGGGTGTCATACGAATACCTATGACAGTCGTTACGGGAAGTCAGGTGTCCGAAAGTCTGACAACTGGTCTAACCTTACAATATTGGCACCCAGGAACTGGGTTGTGGAGGTCTGATGGCAGTCGCTCCGTGTAAAATACTGGAATTCAGCTGCATCTGGTTAGACTGGAAGCTGACCCCAACATAGTTGGAAAAAAGCTAGGCAGAACTTCTGTTCATATTGTTCTCAACTTGATGTATTAACCACGTAACTTAATGGTAAGCGTATACAGGGTGTTAAAAAATGAACTCTAAGAACTTTAGGGGGTTACTCGGTATCGGAAATTGAACAACTTTTCTTAATTCACATTTTTTATTATTATTTTTCATACAAATCAAAAAAATATATTATTTTATTTGTATGGAACGTAATAAAAGATATAAGAATTTCGAAAAGTTGTTGAATTTTGATACTGAGTAACCGCACAAAATTCTTAAAGTTTATTTTTCAACAGCCTGTATAGGTACATCTAAGGGGAGAGTCAAGTTATGTTCAACACGGCGTTTCACTGAAATTCCCAGAGCTCTGCCACATGGAGACGGCCATTGATGGGGTTTAATAGAGTCAAAACCATATTCCTCATGACTTTTACAAGTTAGAAGAAATCCCAGATTTTGTTAAAGCCGCCAATAGTAGGTTTTAAAAACCTTGTCAATGAACATCGCTCCATCATCATAAACATAACATAACATCACGCCTTGTATTCCTCAAAGGGTCCGGCAGATGTGTTTTTAGTACACCCTCGTTTCGCCTATGTTATGTTTAAGAGCCTATTGCTATTAACCGGGCACAAATCCAGACTACGGGCTGCTACTGAGAAATTCCTAATGGAAAAACCCAATAACACTTTGCCCGACTTGGGGATCGAACCCAGGACCCCATGCTCAGCAGTCGCGCTTGTGACTACTAAACCAAGAAGGCAGTCACCATTCCACTCCATCATCAATTCATCAATAACCTAACCCCACATAAACACAATTGTGCCACAAAACCAGCGCCTGCGCCGGCCCCCGGCGTGCGCCCGCGCCGTTTGTCAATTAGTCACAGGTTTGCGGCCGTCCGTTGACATTGAGCGCGAAGCGTGCACAATTAGTGTTGGTGCCATCTGGAGCGACACACACGACACGATTTGGTATTCTGTAAGAACTCGTACAAGTACCCCATTATTGCTAAAAGACGGGAAATGTGAGAAGTGTACAGTGACCATCAAAAGTAATTTATGTGATGATGGTTGAGGGTTTCATAAATGTATTATGAACTAGAATAGAATATACTTTATTGTACACCAAAATTGTAACACAGCTCTTATACAATAACAAACATTAAAGGGTACAATGGCGGTCTTATCGCTGATAGCGATATCTACCAGACAACCTTTGGATGAACAGGAAGTCAATGAATAAGATAGAGGGGGTAGTCCATGGTGTACTGCTGCAAAATATATACTACACACCATACATAGACATAATACTTACATATATATAGGTATATATATAAATATTGAACTAGCTGTGTCCTCACTGCTCCGCCCGCGTAAGAAGTTTTATTCCATTCATAAATATGGCCTATGTTACTCAGTGATATGGTAGCTTTCCAACGGCAAAAGAATTTTTGAAATCGGTCCAGTAGCTTTTAAGTTTATTCGTTACATACAAAAATACAAATCTTTCCTCTTTATAATATTAGTATAGATGAAAAGTTGCTATTGAGATCTGAGTACTCGGCAGTGTGTCAAGCCAAGTTCGGAATGATATAGATAGAGTAGATAATAGGTACTGTGTGTATAATAAACTAGCTTTTGCTCGCAGCTTCGTTTGCATGTTTTTTTTTCACCCGAATAGTAGAGGAATTTTGAAAAATCCTTCCTTCGTGGATGCCTACGTTATAAAAGGTACCTGCTGCCAAAATTTCAAGGTTCTAAACCTCAGCGGTTTAGTCTGTGCGTTACTAGGTCAGTCAGTCAGTCAATCAGTCCGTCAGTTTCTACTTCTATATTATAGGTAGGTATATACAGATTATTAAGAAAAATAATAGCTTTCCATACGATGATTAATTTCAAAATGTTATCTAAATATTTATTGATTTCTGTTTTTAACTGTACAAATTACAGAACTAACTCTAGATGTCGTCCTGAACAAGTTACAATAGGTGAGAATTTTTCATTGACTGAATTTTAAAACATCAAGTATTGTACAACGTAGTTGTCAAATACATTTTATTTGTACATAGAAACCTGTCAGTCACAATTCACGTTGAACGGGTTATAGAACGGAATGGTACATGGATTTCCTTGTTACGATTTCCTTCACTGTTTGGAAATACTGACAAAAACTGTGTAGATACAAGTTTACAAGTACTTCAATACATTCTTACGTAACATACTACAATATACATAATTTCTAGGCTATTCTGCTTAAATAATAATAAGCTCTATATAATAGAAGCTACCTTTTGATCTCTACCATCAATTTTATTATTATATTCAGTTTTTATCGTCGCAAGGCTGGGTTTACACTTACCGGTCCAGTCAAATTCTTCATTGCAGTCCATTGTTCACTTTCAACACGAAGCTAGTCGAATTTTGCTAATTTTTAATCGACTTCCAAAAACGGAGGAGGTTCTCAATTCGATTGTATGTATGTTTTTTGTATGTTTGTTCCGCGATATCTTTGCTAATTGTGAACCGATTTTAATGATTCTTTTTTTGTTTGAAAGAGTATTGTTTCTAAGTGGTCCCATTTAAATTTCGTGAAGGTCTGATGAAGAACTTCGGAGATAGACCATTTGAAGTCGGTTTTATTTTTGTTAAAGAGTGATTATACGAACTAAGCTAGCAATGGACTACAATGAAGCTGACTTAGGCTGGGCTTACACAAACACATGAACACGTATGAACACAGCCTAAGTCTTCTACCGTTCTCTATTATTTGTCGCTTGTCGCTATTGTTTGTCAAAGGCACCGAGTTCATCTTGCGGCGATAAGATTAAAATAATATATTACGTATGTATACCTATTTATATAGAATGATGTTTTATGACCACCATCAAACAAAAAAATAAAGTCTATTCCATTCAAAAACAGATCAATATAGTCGTTTGAAAAAAAAAACAAAACAATAGTGTCACCTTGGCATTATGGAATGTAAACATGACCTCATGATAGTCAAAAGGGTCAAATTGGCAATATTTTAGTATAATAATAAACGCTAGTAAAATACACATTAATAACAAATATATGAGGAATTTTATTATATAAAGTACATACTAATTAAAGTGTATTCAATTTAAAAAAAGAATTATTGAGTAGTTTCATTTAATATACAAGGTTAGTCAGAAAGGGGGTACTAAGCCGAAAGGGTGTTAAAGTACCTACAATAAGGGATAACTTTTGTTCTACAACTTTCCCCAAAACTCGATAGTTTAAGAGAAATAGCTTTTCAAAGATTTCGTAAAAATATGCTAAAATCTATCTGTCCATAGCTATGCTCAGCTGTGTTTACTATTTAGGTCATATTTGGGGTCACGGATTAGAAACTTAATTTTCTGAATTCATAAACTAAAGCAGGTATGTTTTTTAAAAAAAAACTATTTTAAAAATATTTTTGCGTGAAAATAAAAATTAACGAATTTTGAAATTTTAACACTTGCTTTAAAATAGCCATCAGTGATACGTTAAGTGGCCCACGGCTTAGTACCCCCTTTCCGACTAACCTTGTATAAGGTCAAACCAAAATACCTGGACAAACTTTTACACAGTGTTCAATACGTTTAACTAATCACATCTATGTAAAAAAACGAGATCCAATTGTTTTTTTTTCTAACCAAAAAATAATAACGTTTTTAATTGAGAATAAACTCATCCATTTCCTATGCATCGACCGCCACTGGGGCGCGCGCTAATTCCGTGCCTTGTTTTACCTAAACAGCGAAGTGAAATATGTTAAAAAAATAAAAATAAAGTAGAAAAAATTTTTGGTTAGGAAAAAAAACTTGGATCTCGTTTTTTTGCATAGATGTGTTCAGTTACACGTACTGAACACTGTGTAAAAGTTGGTCCAGATATTTTGGTTGGACCTTATATTTCAGTAAATAGATTGACTATAATATATTGAAACCATTTGTAAGTTCAACAATGCAAAGCTCTTTTCAAACGGTTTTAGTTAGCTTCACTTCGAATATTTGTTTGTTTGATTCAAATCTTGCGACAGTCTTTTCAACTACTTCTGCATAACCGATTCTCTTAAAACTTCGCACACATATTCAATTCCCATGACAATACAACATTATAATAATTTCAACCTTCAATCCTCAAATCCTGATGCTGCAGGGGTACTGCAAGATAAAACTGTTTAACTTAAAAGTTATTTAAGGGATTATTTCTATAACGATAATTATGATACCTACATAACATAATCATCTCTTAACTGGCATGCGTGTATGACAAGATGTATGAATGTGGATGAAGCGAAAGGAGTATCTAAGGATCGTAGCATGTGGCGTTCTATAGTTTCTGCCTACCCCCTTGGGAAAAATGAGTTTATGAATGTATGTTTAATCAGCCCATCACTGTCCCACTGCTGGACAGGAGTCTCTTTTCAGAGTGAAAAGGGTTTAGGCCTTAGTCCATCACGCCTGGCCCTGTGCGGGTTGGACTACACACACCAGCGAGATTTTTTAGCCTTCTTGTGCAAGTTTTCTTCACCATTATCGCAAGTGATAATCAAATTCTAATTTAATTACAATCGTTCAATGATAATCATTTGAACGTTGCCCCACCCTAGAAACTCTCCTGTATCGTGGGTGCGTTTACAGACCCAAATCTTCACATGCACACGCGCAGAGCCGAAACAACTATCTGTGGGCCATACAAATGTTTGTTCCGTGCGGGAATCGAACACACGACCCGTACCGCAGAAAGCCAACCCCAACCACTGCGCCAAACGTATCATTAGTTATTTCAAAAGATCGCATCAGCTACCTGTTTTGAACTAATCAAATTCCGTATAGCCACACTAGTAACTGCTCATCATATGAACCCTGCCCTGTAGCACCGAACATATAGCCATTATCCGTGACTTTAGCGCGTGATTGCAAAACATTCTTAGCACTTACGGTGATATAATGCTTCATCCAGCAATCACATAAGACCAAAATTACGTATTTTCTCAGTCCGTTCGTTCTGTCTAGCCGTTTCCCAACTATGTAGAGTCAGCTTCCAGTCTAACCAGATGCGGCTGACTACAAATATTTTACACGGAGCGACTGCCATCAGACCTCCGCAACCCAATTACAGGACGATGCCGGTATCCTAAGGTTAGACCGATTTTCAGACTTACGGGCTTCTTACTAGATTGTCATACGTATTCGTATGACACCTGGGACCGACGGTTTAACGTGCTCTCCGAGACACGGAGGGTTCTCGATGTGTAACGAATGTTCAGCCATCTGCAGACTGACCGCGGCAAGCATAGCTTAACCTTGCAAATCATATTATCCGCGCGGTTGTTAATTAGTCACGATCCCTTGAGTATTTTCTTAGTAAATAGACCAACAATTAATCTGTAGTTTCCAAATTCTCACAACGAAAACATAACCATTATCAAACCATGACGGAACGCCCCACATTTTAACATTACCTCGTTTAACTTCCATGTCAAATAAAATATCAGTCAAGTACCATTGTTCGCGTGATAATTTTACTGAATGCTCCGTTTGTCATATGGGTTTCTCTAAGCTTAATGAGGCTTAAGTGTGAGATGTTAGTGCTGAGGTATACAAGACGCTTCGAATTGCCATGAAGGCAACTTCTTCTCTTTGCAATAGGTCTTGTTTGCATTAATTTGAAGAATAAGCAGAGTTGTTCTGCCTATCCTTTTCCCAACTATGTTTAGGGCACCTTCCAGTCTAACCAGATGCGGCTGAATACCAGTATTTTACACGGAGCGACTGCTATCAGACCTCCGCAACCCAGTTACAGGGCAACGCCGATATCCTTAGGTTTGACCGGCGGTCAGACTTTCGGGCTTCTGACTTCCCGTAATGACTATCATAGGTATTCGTATGACACCCGGGACCGAGGCTCGGAGGGATCTCAATGTGTAATGAATGGTCACCCACCCACAGACCGACCGCAAAAAGCGCAGTTTAACCTCACAAATTGTATGAAACGCGCGATTTGTAATTAGCCACGAACTGTGTATAGTGTGAAAAAGTTTACGATTGTATTACACTTAACCGACCCATCAACCAGTTACAAGGTTTGCTCTTTGTTGTGTTACTCCCTTAAGAATAAGCAGAGTATCGTAATATTTTAAAATTAAATTCCACGTCATCAATGATTTGAGTTAAGCATTCTTTTGAGGCATTCCGTTTAAAGGAGATTATCGACTGATGAAAAGAAAGAGATTTTTATATTCACGTTCACAATATTATATAATTGGATGAGATAAATGGATTTTAAACTTGAACGTTTCCTTCAGTTGACCCTTTTCGGCTCGCGTGACGATAAGTATCCTATTCATATTTTTTCTCAGATTATCTATCTAATTACAGTTAATTCAGTATGTTACCTTGATAATTACATAAGTTTTTAAGCAAACACGGTAAGAAAAATTAATATAGTAAACTTTAATTGATACCTTGAAATTAATTGACTGATGTACCAGGGTTGACGAATTTAATAATCGTGTTCGTTAAAATGGGCTTAAATATATTGTTACCTATCACAATGAATCTATCTAATTGGGCATGAACCGTAAACACAAACTACTCAACGCGTAGGTGTGTCTTCGTCACGATTTACTCGTATTGTAGGAGCATTCTTCGAAAAATATTAACAAAAATTGAGAACGTCATTAGCATCATCCCAAAGTTAAGAATGCAGATGTTTAACACTATAATTATGATAATGAAAACTGAAACTATACCGCTGCCGTCAAGCAATAAGACAAGAATAAAAACAATCTGACAATACTATAACGTTAACAACCCGGGAGAAGAATGATTTGTTAAAATAATGTTAAAAAATTTCGAATATTCACCCTGTAACTCTAGTTATGATTATTAACCATTTATGATATAAATATTGATTACATTGCGATCAAGACTAATCCTACTAATGAATACGTTCACGAATTGCCTTCTTAAATTGTCATACCTACATAAGATAACTAGCCCTTACCATACCATTGCTGGGCACGAGCCTCTTCTCAGAAGGGTTTAGGCCTTAGTCCACCACGCTGGCCTGCTGCAGGTTGGCAGACTACACGCACCATCGAGAACTTTATGGAGCCCTTTCAGGTGTACAAGTTTACTCACAATGTTTTTCATTCACCGTTAATGCAAGTGATAATCAAATTCTGATCCACACATGAATTTGAAAAATTTTAGAGGTACGAGCCGGTATCGTACTCAGACCCTCCGGCATGGAAGGCAACGTTCAATCACTAGGCTATCACTGCTATTAAATTGTCACCATTAAAAAATTCCTCGCTCTGCTTCCGAAGCAACTCGTCTACCCGACCACTTATTCTTAAATTGTCAAAGAATTATCGTGCTTCCCTAGGGCATGTCGTGTTGACTTCGCAATTTTGAGCCATTTCGTTGACATTCTCGTGACAGTACCATGAACATGAAATTTAATTTGAACCCGACTACAATTTTAGAGTGCAGCGACACGAATTTGAACCGTTTTGGTAAATTTTCGTTGCGTTACGAAGTTATTTTTGAGTTAACGGAAATTAGATAGTGTAATTTTCATTTCGACATGACAGTAAGCTGCAGTAATCATTTTATTATAAACCCGCCTAATTGTAGATACAGTAAAGCAATTTTTGGCCTCGTGCAGGTAGTCTAAATTCTTATTCTTTCTTTTTTTTAAATATTGTTTTTGTTTCTGTAACTGCCTGTGTGAGTCCAAAATAAATAATTTTGTTTCTTTCTTTCTTCTTTCAATTTTGGTTTTTTTAACGTATATTATCTTCTTTACATAGTATAAAACAAAGTCGCTCCCGCTGTCTGTTTGTCCCTATGTAAGCTTAGATCTTCAAAACTACGCAACGGATTTTGATGCGGTTTTTTTTAATAGATAGAGTGATTCAAGAGGAAGGTTTTACGCCCCAAATTAATATCTACATTGCACCCGTGCAAAGCCGGGGCAGATCGCTAGTACAGTATGTAACACAACGACGAGCAAACCTTGTAACTGGTTGATGGGAACGTAAAGTATAGCACAATCATACATTTTTGTCACTGTCCACGCTATTCATAAATTTTTATTTTCCTCATTTTTCATAACCTCTTTCAGTTTTATATTCGGTTAACATATAAAGAAAGAAAGAAAATGATTTATTCTGGACTCACACAGGCAGTTACAGAAACAAAAACAATATTTAAAATAAAAGAAAGGATAAGAATTTAAACCATCTGCCCGAGGCCAAATAGGGCTCCTATCACAGCATAATACTGCGACATTTAAAAAAAAAACAAAATGTCGCATATCTAACATCATCCTACGAGATCATCTGTGCAATGTAAACAAGTAAGAAATCAACAATTTCTCAAAATCCTGAATATCATAGCTAGAACTATGCCCGCGTTTTTGCACTGTGTGACAAGTGGATAGGGTGTTCGTTCTGCCTAGCCTTTTCCCAACTATGTTAGGGTCAGCTTCCAGTCTAACCAGATGCGGCTGAATACCAGTATTTTACCTTCGAGACCTTCGCCGTCCACTTACTGGCAATGCCGATATCCTAAGGTTAGACCGGTTGTCAGACTTTCGGCCTTCTAACTACCCGTAATGACTGTCATAAGTATTTGTATGACACATGGTACCGACAGTTTACCGTATTCTCCGAGGCACGGAGGGGTCTCGTTGTGTAACGAACGGTCACCCATCCACAGAATGACCGCGACAAGTGCAGCTTAACCTTGCAAATCGTATGATCCACGTGGATATTAATTAGCCACGAATTGTGTATAGTGTGAAAAAGTTTACGATCGTATTATAGGTACTTAACCTACCCATCAACCAGTTATAAGGTTTGCTTCGTTGTGTTACTTACTGTATACAAGGTTAGTCAGAAAGGGGGTACTAAGCCGCGGTCCACTTAATGTATCACTGATGATTGTTTTAAAGAAAGTGTTAAAATATAAAAATTCGATTTAAAAAAAACCACAAAATGTGATTTTCATTTTAGTTTTTTTCAATAATTCTTCATCCCTGCTTTAGTTACAAATTCAGAAAATGGCGCTTCTAATTCGTGACCCCAGATATAACCTAAAATGTAAACACAGCTGATCATAGCTAAGGAAAGATAGAATTTAGCGTATTTTTTATGAAATCTTTAAACAGCAATTTCTCTTAAACTAATGACTTTTGGTGAAAGTTGTAGAACAAAAGTTATCCATTATTACGGATACTTTAACACTCGTTCGGCTTAGTACCCCGTTACCGACTAACCTTGTATTTACAGTTAACTTTCTAAAGGGCTTAAACCGTAACTAACAAACAATTCTTTCTAATTAGAAATAAAAGAGAAAATTGTTGCTCTAACGTGCTAAAACCGAGCTAAATTGAGTATAAAACAGATTATTTCAACAATATTAGCATATATGAAGCGCGCGCGTAAGACGCAGTCTGCCCCGACCGATCTCCCCGCTAAGGCCCTTAAAACGGTCACAGCGTCCCCCGCGACCCCCGCGACCCCCGCGACCCCCGCGACCCCCGCGATCCCCGCGATCCCCGCGACTCCCGCGACCTCCGCGAACCCCGCGAAACCCACTAAACCCTCAGTTCCGAGGAAAGAGCCCGCTCCACCGCCTGTGTTCATTCAGGACAAGGCTAAGTGGATGGACGTGGGTCGTCTGTGCACAGCACAGAAGATCCACTTCCTGAGCGCGCGCTCTACCCCTCAAGGCATCAAAGTCATGGTGCAAAATTCTACAGACTTTCGCAACATGACGCGATTGCTCAAAGATATGAAGGTGTCCTTCCACACCTACGCCCTCCCCGACGAGCGTCTCCTAAGGGTAGTCATTCGTGGCATCCCCCTGGGAGTTACCCCCCAAGATGTTCTTGAGGACCTTCAGTCCCAGAACGTTCCCGTCTTAGAAGTCCACCGCATGCACCGCGGCAGAGGTGGCGCCCCCTATGAGATGGTCCTCGCCGTCTGCGAACCATTGGCCGAATCAAAGGCCATTTTCAATATCCGAACCCTCTGCTACGCTACCGGTATCGTAGTAGAGCGCCCCAACAAAGGCGGCCCTCCAGGGCAATGCCATCGTTGCCAATTATATGGCCATTCGCAGCGTAACTGCTACGCGACGCCCAGGTGCGTTAAGTGCCTGGGCGCTCACGGCACGAGCGACTGCAGCAGGCCAAAGGACAGGGCTCTGTGTACAGAGCCCCCAAGCTGCGTACTGTGCGGCGTGGAGGGTCACCCAGCGAATTATCGCGGGTGCCCCAAAGCGCCAAAACAGCGCAGCCCTAAGCTGGCTCAGCGCTCGGCCGTTCGCCAACAGAGGGAGAGCTACTCCATAGCCCCCCTCTTGTCCTCCCATATCCCCGACCGCCTCAGTCCACAGAGGCCTTCCCCCTGGAACATGCTGCAACACCAGCAGTCGTTCCCAGCCCTTCAACAAAGGCGCCCACCACCACCTCCGAGCGCGGTTCCCACCGCCCCGCCGGTGGTGGCGGCAGCTATTCCCCCGCAACAACCTATTGTCGCCCCAACCACAATGCCGGCTGCCTCACAGCGACAGGCACAAATCGCACCACCGGTCCACCATGCACCGGCCCCCGTAACACCACCCAGGCCCTCAGCACCCGCGGCCCCCATCCCCTCACTCATGGCCACGAAAGTGTTCTTCCAAGACACTCTTCCCAGCCTGCTCAAATCTTTGTCCTCCTGCAATATGGATTGGGCACAAAATATGATTTCCGCTTGGAACGCCACTCAAGGCAATCCAATCGCGCGTATCAATGTCCTCCGCGATTTTGAGGACATTCTTAACCAACTTATCTCGCTACCCTCTAATGGATACTGAGACCAACACTAGAATCAAACCGCGATCCCTTAGGTTAGGTTTCTTCAACGCGAATAGCGTAGCCGGTCAACGAGATGAGATCGCAATCTTTCTGCGTGATCATCAAATTGACATATTTCTAGTACAGGAAACGTTTCTGAAGCCCCACAATAGGAATCCTGGAATTGCCAACTACAAGTTAGTTCGCAACGACAGGACCCGTTGTGGCGGCGGTGGTACCCTCATATACTACAAACGTTCCCTGTACTGCACCCCGTTAGACCCCCCTCCCGATCTCCAGTATCTGGAAACCTCTATCTGTCGGTTAGGCATGACAGGACATCAGCCGATCACTATCGTGTCGGTCTACAACCCCCCGTCTAGTCTGAGACTTCCTCTCGAGAGCGACCTTAGAGCTCTATTCGATCTCGGCGGAGGCTCCGTTATCATAGCGGGCGACCTCAACGCCAAACACATCACTTGGAGCTGTCACTCCAATAACCCGGCCGGCCGGACACTCGAAGCACTGAGCCCTCTGCTCGACTTCGATGTGATAGCCCCCATGTCCCCCACTCACTATCCCGCCAACGTTGATGACAGACCCGACATACTCGACATTGCGCTCCTAAAGAACGTAGGCCTCGCCATACGCTCGATAGAAACGCATGAAGAATTAGACTCTGACCACCGACCCGTTGTCCTAGACCTGGGTCCCCGGGGCGGTCCCCCGGATCCCGGTCTACCCGCGCCTACTAAAACTATCACGGACTGGCGGAAGCTAGAGGAGCGTCTCAAGTCTCCGTCGTCCGCCCATTTAGATTCAATCCCCGACAACATAGTGACAATCGCCGACACGTTGGGCGCTATCGACTCCCTCACGGGTCACGTACAGTCCGCGGTGAACGAGTGTTCACGACAGATTCCAGCGGTGGAAGATCACCGCTGGAAACTGCCTGACGATGTGCGTGAACTGTTGACGGAGAAGAATGCGTCCGTACGCGCGTATGACACTTTTCCCTGCGAAGGCAACCGCCTCCATATGCGTTCTATGCAGCGTGCTGTAAAGAAACGCATACGGGAGGTTAGGGAGTCCCGCTGGGACAAGATGTTAGGCGAATTAGAGCCATCCCATCTCGCTTTCTGGCGTTTGCAACGCGCCCTCAAAAATGAATGTGTAGCCTCTACTCCCCCTCTCAATCGTCCGAATCAAAGGCCGGCCTTTGAAGACGACGAAAAGTCCGAATGCCTAGCCGACAGTCTAGAAGCCCAGTGTACGCCCAGCGCATTACCAGTAGATCCGGTCCATCTGTCCCAGGTGGATACCGAAGTCGAACGTAAAGCCGCTCTCCCCCCCGTAGAAGATCCTGATGATCCCCTGCCCCCTGTCACCGCGGATGAGGTGCAGGCGATAATCAAGAATCTTAAGCCCAGGAAAGCCCCCGGTCTCGATGGCATCACGAACAAGGTGATTAAACTCTTTTCCGCCCAGCTCATAGTGCTAATGACCGCCATCTTCAATGGCGCTCTTAGCAATAACCTCTTTCCGCAAGCTTGGAAACAAGCCACAGTTATAGGCATCCCCAAACCCGGCAAACCCAAGTGTGAGCCGTCCAGTTATCGCCCCATAAGCCTTCTCAATTCGTTTGGGAAGATTTATGAGCGTATCATTTATTCGCGTTTAAAGGGATTCGCATATTCCCATAACCTCATTCCCGACCAGCAGTTTGGTTTTCGTCCCACCCACTGCTGCACTAGGCAACTTCACCGTATTGTCGAACACATAAGCTCCGGCTTCATGTTTTCATACAAGACAGGCATGCTGTTCTTCGACGTAGCGAAAGCCTTCGACAAGGTCTGGCACAACGGTTTATTATATAAACTGTACCAATTCAACGTGCCAGACCGTCTCGTGCTCATCATTCGAGACTTTCTGTCGGATCGCACCTTTCGCTACCGAATAGACGGCACGCTTTCGTCTCCACATCCGATCCGAGCCGGAGTCCCTCAGGGCTCCGTGCTAGCCCCCCTTCTGTTCACGCTGTACACCAGCGACATTCCCACTCATGGCAAGGCCCAGTTGGCACTTTTCGCCGACGACACGGCTATTTACTACACGGGTAGTGACTTAAAATCGATCTCTCGCATCTTACAGACCGCAGCCAACCGCCTCGGCGCTTGGTTTCGGAAGTGGCGTATCGAGGTGAATCCCGAAAAGAGCGCAGCAGTTCTTTTCGAGAGGCACGGCGATAACCACTCGCGTTGTCCCCCAGTAGTCATGTTTGGAAAAGAGATCCCTTGGGAACTGAGCGTCAAGTACCTGGGGGTTATCCTAGACCACCACCTCTCGTTCCGGCAACACATCAAAAAGGTGCACGCTCGCGCCTCTTTTGTTGTGGGCCGGTTACACCCCATGATTAGGGCGCGCAGTAAGCTCTCGCTTAGAAATAAGTTGAGACTTTACCTGACGTGCATTCGCCCCATATTAACCTACGCCAGCGTCGTGTTCGCACACGTTAGGCCATGTCGCTTTAAAGCATTCCAGATCTTGCAAAACCGCGTATTGCGCAGAGCCACGGGCGCTCCGTGGTATATGCGCAACGTTCAGCTTCATTTAGATTTAAAAATGCCAACGGTAAGGCAATATCTCAAACGCACGTCTAAGCGTTACTTCGACCATGCCCCGAGGCATCGGAACCCCCTCGTGACCGCCGCGTCCGATTATAAACCCTCCCAGATTAGCATAGTCCGCCGTCCCCGGCATGCGCTACTAGAGCCCGATGATGAGATCACCCTCCTCCAGGAGGCGAATAAATCGACTAGCACAATACACATACACCGCCGCCGCCGACAGGCGTATCGCCCTCGCCGACGAGGCCCCTCGCGACGTCCCACCGCCGCCGCCCCCGATCCACCGTGCTCACCCGCCGCAGCCGCGGAGCCGGTCGTCCCTTCTGACTCCGCGCAGTCACCATGACGCGAGAATACAGCCCTCATCAAGCTGTCGTATCCCTCCCAGTCCTCTTGCATTCGACACCCTAAGAGTTCGAGTCCCCCCTTGGGGACGCTCTCAGAGGTGTCGCTGCTATAGTCATAGCCATGATGTTACAGTAGTTAGCTTTGCGTAGTTAGCTAGGTAGTTAGATTAGTAGGTATTGGTTCGGAGACCCTTCTGGTCTCGCCAATAATAGCCAGGTTACGTAGAAAAGGTCCGCAAGACCATCTACAATAGTCGATTAGGAAAAAAAAAAAAAAAAAAAAAAAAAAAAAAAAATATTAGCATATAAACGCATTTTAAAGTATTTAACGCCACATTTATTAAGATGTCATTGCCTTAATGGCTTTTTCTGAAACGTAAGTTTTAGTTTCGCACTGTAAAGGCTTGTTTACATAACTAAACAATTCTCTGATGATAGGTTAACTTAAATATAACGTAATATTCTCTGAGTCTAAGTTACCAAAATGGTCACTGGATGTATCAAATTTTCTTTTCATGGGAACTGAGGAATTTTTGACGTCAGTACCGTTGCGCGTTGGTACCAAAGTAATTTAATTAGTTAAAATATGTTTGGTAGTGGCCTCGATACTGTTGTGTACAAACTAAAATTATTCTAGGCTATTGCCATCTTTATCACTCCGGTAAAATAAGAAAGACACGGGCGTAAATAAAAGCTGACTTAAAATGTCCATACCTTAGACGACGACACGTCAGAACGTGTCGACAAAAACATTTTTTACAAAAAATTTAAACCGACTTCAAAAAAGAATAAAATAATTACCATATAAAATTTCAGAAGTCGGTGCTGATCCACGCTGAACCAAATTGAAGGCACCGACTTCTGAAAGTGTTAATTTTATATGGTAATTATTTTATTATTTTTTGAAGTCGGTTTAAATTTTTTGTAAAAAAGTTTTTATTTTTTTCATTTTAGCGGCCTTAATTAAAACTTGGTTGGACGTACTAAAGACGCTGCTCGTAACATAATCACATCATCACAATATGTGTACTGTTCGTCATTGAGGAGTTCCATTGTCTATCTCCGAAGTTCTTCATCAGATCTTCACCAAATTTAAGTGGGACCAACTGCAAAGTATACCCTATCCATTAAAAAAATAATCATTAAAATCGGTTCACAATTGGCGAAAATATCGATGAACATACACAAAAAAAAACATACAGACGAACATAGTAACCTCCTCCTTTTTGGAAGTCGGTTAAAAACAAGGTGAAGTTCAAGGCGTAAACATCTATAATTTTACATCTCTAACTTAGTTCTTATCTATCACCGTTCTTTTTTCGCGCTGTCTGTTAGTACATACATACATAAACTCACGCCTTTTTCCCATGTGGGTAGGCAGAAACTATAGAACGCCACATGCTACGACTCTTACATACCCCTTTCGCTTCATCCACATTCATACATCTTGTCATACACGCACGCCGGTTGAGAGTACTACGCACCTGACCTTTGTGAAGAACATCACCAATAATATCGATGTATGTCCTTCTAGGACGTCCTCTACCGGCGTTCCCATTAACATCCGCCTTATAAATTCCTTTTGTTAATCGCCGTTCACTCATTCTCTCAACATGACCAAACCACCTAAGCATACTCCTTTCAATTTTTGTCTGTTAGTAAAAGATAGCAATTCTCTAATTTTAGTTTAGTTGGTGAACAAGAGAATCGGCGTATCCTCTTTTAGCATGGTTAGTGACTAACTTGATGTCACAGTTTATGTCGCCCATGGGCCTCTGATTTGGCTTCACATGCCGTCGACAAATAACTCTCAGGCATACTATGCGTGCCAAATAAGAATAGCACTGTCAAGATGCCATTTTGTTCCGCAATACTCGTGAACTTTATTACCAAAGCGTAAGGTGTGCAAAAAAATAAATAAAGAAATTATACTCAGTTTAATTATTTTTTGTTCTCTTTTTTGGTATTCCTAATCAATTTTACGCCAAATTAATTACACAGTAATTATATTATTATTATGGCGATATATTAGGGTGACCAGTAGCATTTCGTGAAGTTAACTATATATATTGGTTCATTTCTTTAATGAATACTGCTTCCAAATATTATTAATTTATCCAAAATTATCTATTTATGGAATTCAAGAAATAACATTTTATAAAAATGAATATAAATAATAATGAAATCTATGAATAAAAAAATATAACATTTTTTCTTTTCACAGTTTTTTTTTGTTGTCCGTACTAATTTGACAGCTATCGTGTGAAGTTGTAGCAAGTGCGATCCTATTCTTATTTGGCACGCATAGTACCTATAGATTGTTTTACAAGAATAAAAATCATTTATAATTGAAAATCTCCACTTACCATAAACCTATTGGAATGAAAGAAACTAAAAGAAAACCCCCAAAACTTCTAGAAGTCAAGTAGGTTTATGGTACCTTTTTTTTAACGTGGGAAAATCCCCGTCCTACATAACCCTTCGCTCGGGGAAGGCGAAGGGTCTCTTACCGGCTAAAACCCACGGCGGCGTTCCTCCTCCTGACCGCTGTCCGGGGTTGCGGGATTCGCAAAAGCATGCGCCGGAACCCCGGCAGGAGGTTTATGGTACCTAACCCATCCATCCATTATGATAAAGATGGCGCCGCATAGAAATCCCATAAAGTACGTAGTTATCTATTGAAAGGCAAACCAATGATAGAATAATCTACAGAAAATATTTATATATACAATCTAGACGTGACTTTAGTACAATAATTCGAATAAAATAGCCATAAAGCTGCTGGATCGAGACCGTGAACGCTTCGCACATTCTCAGTGAACACGGTTCAATGTATTTTGCACTTACAACTAGCTTATAATCGTGACATCGTCCGTGGAATGCGAACGTATGAAAAAAAAATTGAATTCATCTATAGGTACTAATATTATAAAGCTGAAGAGTTTGTTTGTTTGAACGCGCTAATCTCCGGAACTACTGGTTGGAATTAAAACATTATTTTTGTATTGGATAGTCCATTTATCGAGGAAGGTTATAGGCTATATAAAATCACGCTACGACTAATAGGAGCGGAGCATAAATGAAAAATGTTGCAAAATCGGGAAAAATGTGCACCCGTGAGAAGTCGGTACGGGCCGCTAGTCAATTTATATTTTTTTTTACGACATTCACTTAATCACAGGTGTAGGTTGCGGTGATGCAATAACGAATACCGCGACCCCTGCCATAGGTTTTAGGAGGATCACAGTCATACTACCATTGGTAAGCAAAACGATTTGTTTGGTTTATAGGAACTAGGTATAAGTGAAAGAATGAAAAAAAATGTAGGTACAGTCGGGAGCAATGAATCCGTGTCACCAACATAAACCTTTGTATCTCGGAAAACATTGTTAGACATTGTTTTGTTTATGTTGGTGACCCGGATTCATTGCTCCGGAGTGTAAATACAAAACTATATACAGTGTCAAACATACATACATCCCTACTTAGTTTCGATCTTAGAAATGGACACAGTGCATAGTAATTTGTAAATGTAAGCGGTCTAAGATCATTAGACCTTCAACTTTGTTATAACACTCCAAGGATTTAACATTGTCATTAAA
Source organism: Amphipyra berbera (assembly GCA_910594945.2). NCBI lineage: Eukaryota > Metazoa > Arthropoda > Insecta > Lepidoptera > Noctuidae > Amphipyra > Amphipyra berbera. Next base: position 15,961,224 of record OU343138.1, read on the forward strand.
TTATTACGACTATTCAGAGTATGCAGTTAGATGTTTATTAACTTAACAATGTTTAGTAATAAGTTTTTTTTAATTATGAAAAATGTATATGAACTATGTATTAAGTAGTTTTGGATATGGCACGTATCTTCACATAGTAAGGGCTCGATCCCACTGGCATTTGTCAGGCGTACGCGTTCCTCTGACGTTTGATCAGCGCCGACGTTGCGCACACGTGGCGCTCGCGTCGCGTGTCTGCTGATCGCCGCGCTTACGTCGCGGAGACGTGGCGAGTTCTCTTAAGTAGACAAAGCACGCAACGCTGGTCTAACGTTAGACGAACGCGCACGCCCGACAGACACCAGTGGGATCGGGCCCTAAGATTCCTCGCTGAGAATATTATAATATCTGATCACGTTGTTAGCTTGGTTTAACCCACTTTTCTATAGGTTTTTATTCATATCTAGTACCGCGGTACCTACTTAGTAGTAACTTTAAGTTTTTTTTAATACTTAATTATTGTTAACGATACGTACAAAGTACCTAGTACTTTTAATTCGTTTACAGTTAGGTACATTCTCTGTAAAATAACATAACATAATATCACGCCTTGTGTTCCCCAAAGGGTTCGGCAGAGGTGTTTCTTTTTAACCGACTTCCAAAAAAGGAGGAGGTTCTCAATTCGTCGGTATGTTTTTTTTTTAAATGTTTGTTACCTCATATCTCCGCCATTTATAAACCGATTTAGATAAAAAATAAGTTATTTGAAAGGATATACTTCCAGATTGGTCCCATTTAAATTTGGTGAAGATCTAATGAAGAACTTCGGAGATAGACAATAGAACTCCTCAATGACGAACAGTACGCATAATCTGATGATGTGATTATGTTACGAGCAGCGTCTTTAGTAGGTCCAACCATGTTTTAATTAAGGCCACTAAAACGAACAAAAAAATATTTTAACAAAATTAAAACCGACTTCAATAAAACGATGAAAAGAATAAAATAATTACCATATTATAAAATTAACAGTTTTAGAAGTCGGTGCTAAGCCACGCTGAACCAAATTGAAGGCACCGACTTCTGAAACTGTTAATTTTATAATATGGTAATTATTTTATTCTTTTCGTCGTTTTATTGAAGTCGGTTTTAATTTTGTTAAAATATTTTTTATTTAGTACACCCTCGTTTCGCCAGTGAGTTATGTTTAAATTCGATGTAATAGAGGGCGAGCCTTTTGCCATTAACCGGGCACAAATCCAGACTCCGGGCTGCTACTGAGAAATTCCTAATGGAAAAACCGAATAACACTGCCCGACCTGGGGATCAAACCCAGGACCCCATGCTCAGCAGTCTCGCTTGCGACTACTAAACCGACAAGGCAGTCATTCTGTTTAAAATATACCTAATAAAAAATATTTCCCATGGATTGGTCACAGTGATAATTAAAATGATATAAATTTATATACTCCAATCATTATATTACTTACGCATATGGTTAATATCCATTACGAATGATTTATGTAAACAAGACATAGACAAATATGTTGTTAATTTAACGAGAATAGCTGTTTTAAGTTTTGAAAAAGATTTTGAATTAGGTCTTCTTTTCTTCTTGCGGTTAGTGACTAACCTGGTGTCAGAGTTTATACCGCCCATGGGCCTCTGACTTGGTTTCACATGCTGTAGAGAAATATCTTTCAGGCGTTTCCTCACGATGTTTTCCTTCACCGTTTTTAAGCAAGTGATAATTATACAATATGCACATGAATCCGAAAAGTCAGAGGTGTGTGCCTTGGTTTCGATCTCGAGACCTATGACTTGGCAGTCCGACGGTCACACCACTAGACTATCACTGCTATAATGAAATTTATAATAAATTTAACAAACCTGGGACACAGAAAACAGTTTTGTGGTCTCCTAAAACAGTGAAAGGACAAGTGTTAAAAAAAACCGTTGACTGTACTTAATGTAAGTAAAGATATTCTAATTTATATGCTTTAAAAAGAAAACGTCCCACACTAGGACTTCTCCTGTATCGTGGGACCGTTTACAGACACAAATCTTCAAACGCCCAAACCCAGAATAACTATCTGTAGGCCATCATACAAAAATATCTTCCGTGTGGGAATTGAACTCACGACCCGTAACGCAGAAGCCAATCACCCAGCAACTGCAGCACTGCACCAAATGCATATTTAACGTCACAATCGCTTACCGAATTATACGTGCGACCTTTCGATCGCCATCAAAAAAGACGGTTACCGAACTATTGTTGCTAAAACAATAGAATTGGTAATTGCGCTTGCAAAAATTCGCAATGGTTTGACATTTCTTTACGGAAGACTTGCTTCCCAAGGTAAAGAAAGTTAACGGCGACTAATTGATTTAAACAATTATTTAAGAAAATGCTGTCACAGTTTTGTCATAGTTTTTTTCTAGGGAGAGTGGGAATCCAAGGTTTTTAAAATAAATGATTGCTGAGTACCTACCTGCTGGACAGGCTCGTGGCAAATTAACAACCATGCGGATCATATGATTCGCAAAGTTAAGCTGCGCGCCACGGTCAGTCCGTGGATGGGTGACCATACACATCGAGACCTCTCCGTGCTTCGGAGTGTTATACGAATATCTATGACAGTCGTTACGGGTAGTCAAAAGCCCGATATATCGGCAATTGCCCATCAGTAACTGGATTGCGGAGGTCTGATGGCAGTCGCTCCGTGAAAATTACTGATATTCAGCCACATCTGGTTAGATTGGAAGCTGAAACCAATATACCTAGTTGGGGAAAGGCTAGGCAGAACGGCTAAGTACCTGCTGATGCACCATTTTTTTTTTTTGCTGATAAGTAGAACAGAGGCGTACTTAATGCCATAACAAAAATATTTAAAAAAACTAACTTTCACTGCCTTGTTGGTCTAGTGGTCGCAAGCGCGACTGCAGAGCATAGGGTTGGATCTCCAGGTCGGGCAAAGTGTTATTGGGTTTTTCCATTATGAATTTCTCAGTAGCAGCCCGGTGTCTGGATTTGTGCCCGGTTAATGGCAATAGGCTGGCCCACTATTACATGGGACTTAAACATAACGGCGAAACAACGATGTAAGAAAAACACCTCTACCAAACCCTTTAGGAAAAACAAGGGGTGATGTTATGTTATGTTTACAACGTTTTAAAAAAATAACTTTCCTGCATTTTCACATCGTATACCTTTAATTAGGTCAGTGATAAAACATACAAGTTTGTAGTAAACGGTAAACTAAGACCTCAGTACCCTGGAGAAAACCCACTACATCCTAATCCGTCAAACCTGCTCATCATTTGACCAAGTTTAGCTAACCTCTACTTGTCAAACTCGACAGCTATTTAGATTGCGCACGAGTATGTGGCCGCACTGAACTCGTGTCAAGGTTGTCAAATCTTAAACAAATTCCTCTCATTGTATAAATGACCGTGACCCCGGATTGGGCTACTTTGACTAGTTTACAGCTACCGGTCATGATTTCAGTCCTAATGCCTGCCTACGTGCGATTAAGGAATTGTCCTGAGATGGACGTAGTAACAGGATTACGTAAGGATGTCTTACGAGTTTCTAAGCGCGGCCCACGTTAGGTGGTTGACATGAGTGGGGTCGAAGCAAAGCATTATCAGCCCATTACTGTTCTACTGTTGGAAACGAGTGAGAAGGGTTTAGGCCTTAGTTCACCACGTTGGTCTGTTGCGGGTTGGCAGACAACACACACCATCGAGAACTTTATGGAGCCCTTTCAGGTGTGCAGGTTTCTTCACGATGTTTTACTTCACTGTTAATGCAAGTGATAATCGAATTCTGATCCGCACATGCATTCGTAAACATTGTTAAACAACAGATGGCTTTTGTGGCAACCCTACGAGTTACGTTGCCAGTGCAGTGGCGCTAAACTTCATGCTAACGATACAATATAATTGGTTATTCATAGTTAAAAAAAAACCTGTAGATTTGGCTACGAGAAATTCTTATGAGCGGGCCTTAAATTGTTTTATTTTTTAGCTAAAGTCACTGCTGCGAGGCTCTTAGATACTGCGTAATGCTTGCCTTACATTGTGAAAATACTAGACTGAGGATAATTAGTGTAACAAAACCTGGGACTGGATCAAGATTCAGAAATAATGCATGTACGTAGACTCCATTTTTTTTTTGTTGTAAACATAACACATAGACATAACATCACGCCTGTATTCCCCGAAGGATTGGGCAGAGGTGTATAGTAACACCCGCATTTCGCCATTATGTTTAAGTCCCATGTAATAGGGGGCGAGCCTATTGCTATCCACCGGGCACAAACACCGGGCTGCTACTGAGGAATTCCGCACGGAGAAACCCAATAAAAGTTGGTTGTAAAATAAATTATTGTAACGACTATACTCAATGGTTTTATGATAAAGCTTGTAAAGTTATTGTAAGGTAACTTAATAAACTCCATTATGTAAGTAATTCAAAGTACGTGACTTGACTGTTAATGAAAGTCTGCAGTTATTACGAGAAAGTCTGTGTATTGGACAAAGTTGTTCTGACAATAATGTGGCATGCTTCCACGAACAAAACTTCGGACGTGCTTAGGATATACTTGTATAACAATGAAGCTTTAAGTTATAACAACTTTGGTATGTTTGTTTTATAATTGTTGCATGCTGCCAAATTATCGGCGCTCATCATTATCATCATCTTCCTGCCCTGGTCCCAAGTTACTTGGGGTCGGCGCAATATGTTTTTCTCTTCCACTCTTCCCTGTCAGCCGTCACATTATCATTTACTTCCTTATCTTTCATATCCTCCCTCACACAATCCATCCATCTTTTCTTAGGTCTCCCTCTCCCCCTCCATCCATCAACATTCATATTCATCACTCTCTTAGTCACATATGTTTCATCCCTCCTCAGCACATGCCCATACCAAGACAAACGCTTTCCTTTCAACTTTTCTGTCACTGGTGCCACTTTCAAACTCCCTCTAATATACTTATTTCTCACTTTATCCATTCGCGTCACTCCACACATCCATCTCAACATTCTCATCTCCGCTACGTGTAATCTTCTTTCATCCGTCTTTCTTCCGTCGCTGCGCCTGCAAAATCCGCTATCTGTTTTTTTTTAATAATCTGTCTTTGATGCTATTCTAAAATACTTCTCAAGCCACGTGCAACTTTAAAATCCGTTTTCTAATCATTTATTTTGCTATCTTCTTAACCAAATAAATTATATTAGAAAACTGATTTTACAACACATAGCGGATTTTGCAGGCGCAGCGAAGTTATGTAGCTTTTTTTTAAATTTTGTCGGTTGAAACTGAACTGCCTTGTTACTCTAGTCTAGTGGTAGTAGACGCAACTGCTGATCGTGAGGTCTTTGGTTCAATCCCCAGGTGGGGAATAATGTTATTGGGTTTTTCCGTGTAGAATTCCTCAGTAGCAGTCCGGAGTTTAGATTTGTGCCCGGTTGATGGGAATAAGCGCGCCCCGTATTCCACGGGACTTAAACATAACTGCGAAATGAGGGTGTTATCATACAATTCTGGCCAGCCCTTCGGGGAATACAGATTCGGATTACGGATTCGGAGAATACTTTTGGGTGGGGCAGATGGGGCGCTTACCTCACCCTGGCATAGGAAAGAATAGGTAAATGTTATAGATTCAGTCAACTTGCCACCCATGTCCACAGAAAAATTACCCAAAATAGGCAAACCAATGCCCGACTCCGTCTTTACTTATTTGGACCTCAAAAATAAGGTTATGGGGCAAAATTTCCACATAATCCCACTCTGCACTTCCAGATTTAATGAAAAGACAAATATTTACTGTGTGACTGAGTTTGCGCCACCCTGGACAAAATTCTGTCTACGCCCATCCCTGGCGATAGAACCTAGGACCTTACGGGTCAGCAGTCGCGCTTGCCACCACTAGACCAACGGGCTAAACTGGAACTAAAGTGGTCTATGTAACATTTTTGGCTAAATTCATCTATGAGCATCTTTGAACATAAAAACGATAAATAAATCCGGACAAAAGTGGTCTATGTGTCACTATATCATCAAAATAAGGTTATCATTAAAATACCACTTTATAATTTATTACATATTTAATTTTTTTTTTATTTCTGAAGTGGATTTTTTGTTTATTATCTGAAAATGTTTATTTTGTATCATAGACCACTTTAGTTCCAGGTTATCCAACGAGTCATTTGAAACAAAATAATTTTCTAACTTTCTTTCAAAGATGATCACAGCTATAAGGATTATGTAGTCAGTAGAGTATTTAGTAAACTTCGCACGTATGTATGTACTAACAACAAAACGCTTTAGTTTACAGAGATACGTTTTACGACTCTTGAATTTAAATGTAACTGCGAGTTCTAACCGATAGATTTTACGATTGTGCTCAGTAAGAGAGCAGTAGAATACTAATTTTAAGAAATGTGTTTTTTTGCAGAAGCGTCGAGATTTTTAAGTTGTATTTCGAAATCTTTGAAAGTAATTTTTAAAACAGTTGTTTTTACGGTTCCGTACCCAAAGGATAAAACTTGACCCTATTACTAAGACTCCGCTGATCGTCCGTCCGTCTGTCACCAGGCTGTATCTCATGAACCGTGATAGTTAGACAGTTGAAATTTTCACAGATGATGTATTTCTGTTGCCGCAATAACAACAAATACTAAAAAATAGAATAAAATAAATATTTAAGGGGGCTCCCATACAACAAACGTGAATTTTTTGTTCGTTTTTGCTCGATATTGATAACGGCAACAGGTAGACGATTGAAATATTCACAGAATATTTAGTTATATATTCACTTTAAAAATAAATAATTAAATTAAAATAAAACAAATATTTAAGGGGGGCTCCCATACAACAGACATGATTTTTTTGCCGTTTTTGTAGATAATGGTACGGAACCCTTCGTGCGCGAGTCCGACTCGCACTTGGCCGGTTTTTTTAGATTTGGGTATCCTGTATTGTGTTATGTTAAGTACTTTAGTTGATATGGAGTTCCAGTTTATAATTTACATAGTCGTAAAATCGAATCTTAAAGTCGTAAAGAATTGCTGGAAAAATTACGATTCAAATTGAATTACAAATAGTCTGTGGGATCATTCGCCATGTGCACGTGTTTGAGCCTATGGGTGTAACCCCTCTGAAACAGCGTAAAGGAAGATGCCTAAACACATGGGAAAGGATGGTAGGAGGTAGGTAGATAAGGGTTGCCAACTCTGTTTAAGGAAGTTCCGGGAGAGGAATAAAAACCGTCGGTTTTGAATGTGAGGTGAGTAAACGCCAATTGTTGAGCAAAATCCGTACGTCTCAGCGCCACCACTATTCGGATCAGCTGCCGAATTTAGGGTGAAGCCAGACGAGCGTAATTTTTCGAGTCGTGAGTCGCGTAATTTTAGCTACATTTGGTTTCATACAAAACTTCTTTTTCGTTCACACGGCGGCGCAAAATGAGTTGTTGTGTTGTGTTGTGTTGAAGTTACGCTACCGAAATTACGCGACTCACAACTCAATAAATTACGCTCGTCTGACTTCACCCTTAATAAGGTTAGGCGCGAGTTTATTTTATTGTACTCCGGGAGCCGGGAAAAAAAATTGCGGTAGATTCTGGAATGGTTGAGAACCCACTAAATATTTTTGTTTTGCAAGAAAAATGGCAAGACGAACAAATATACACAATAAGACTCACTTCTAGTTAACAAAAAACTAGATTACATAAGATAAACAGAATTGTAATTACATCAGTTGATGGGCTATTCCGGTAGTTTAAATTATTCCTAATGCTATATGTTACTGAGTTTTTCGTTTTATGTACCGCAAAGATCATTGTATGTACACCAAATAGCGCTTTTATGTAGCCATTACACAGACACCGAGTAATGTAGGCATGACTTACCTAAAACATGATGTGTTTACATGATTTGAGGCAATACATTTTGGTAACTTTAAACTCGCACTCCAGCGAATAACCGTATAAATAAGAGAATCTGAAATGTATTTCACTTTCAAATGTTAAAGTATTTTAAAGAAAATAATAGCATAATAGGTATACAACGTGTTACAAAAATACCCCTAAGCCCGAAAGGGGGTTAAAAGGTCCCCCTTGTAAAGAGTCTATTGGCAATACTTGAAAACGGTAGTATGACCCAAAAACAAAGAATTTGGATAAAACATAAAATAATCATCATTGAAACGCCACCCTGAAAACATAAAACTACAGAGTAGACTACCCAGAAAGTTATTTACATTCTTACCTAATTTCCTCTGAAAGGTAAATGACAACAACCATAAAAGACTACTTGATTATTTACATTTTTCATGGGGAATTATGTAACACTTTGTATAGTTCCGAAAATACACGATATACTTAACGTAATTTATTCCGTTGGTAATTTTATTTATTTTTTCCTTTGATAGCATACTATGATACTACGCATTCAAACATATTATTGCAGAAAATAAATAAATGTTAGGAAAAAGGAAAAACAAGTAAGTAAATTGGTACCTAACGCTAAATGTGAACCGGATTTTTACGATGTTTACATCGCATACAAGTTGCGTGTGATATTTAAAAATAAAGAAATAAAATTTATTGTAACGCAAAATTGTTAAGCAACAATTTATTTAACTCCTATCATATTTAGTTTTGTTTTTAATTAAAAAAGAAATTACTTACGTCATTTCCAAACTTTTCGCTACTGACATCCAATACAGACGACAAGGCTGCCGCCAGTATCACTTTTTTCCAGTACATCACCATATTTACATAAATGCACTAACAACTTAAAAATACAAAAAAATAACTTCACATAATATTATAAGATATAAAAATTAAAAGTACAAACAATGAAAACTATTTTTAAAAAGTCCGCCATTTTTCTCAGTTTTCCCGCGCGTCACTGACGTTTACCATAAATTAGGAATCAAAGCAAAGGAAGTTACATGCTTACAGCCTATTTATTGTCGAGGTTTTATTTTAATTATAAAAGTTGTTTCGTATTATTTAGCGGGTGTGACCGCGTAGTTGCGAGCGGCAGTTCGCGTGGTTTCGCGGCATGCGACTGCGCGGATTAGTGCAACAGATACAGAACAAAGTGTTAGATAGTGTTGTTCCTCTATCGATAGAGTTGTTTATTTATTTAGTTACACGCTTTTGTGTTGTTTACCTTTTTTTTTTAAATGTGATGAAATGAGATATTGTGTGTGTATGATGGAACTTTCATACCATTTTACTGTGGAACCTCTTTTGATGATTTAGGTGAAACGGCTAGCTTTCTTATGACATGATTTGGTATTATGTTTTTTGCGACTATTGAAGTTTAATAATGCCCAATTCTAGATAGAATAGGTTTGTTCGATCTATTGGGTTTTGGTGCATTTTTCAACAGTCACGAAAAGTGGCCTGCCCCATGCTGGGCTTTACATAGTCTTGAGAAATATCGAAAATCTAGAATTAAATGTTTAAGTATTATCTCAAAATTACTATAATAGTATCATTTGACGACGCATTTGGTGCAGTGGCTGAGCAATTGGCTTCTGCGACACGAATCGTGGGTTCGATTCCCGCACGGATCAAATATTTGTATGGCCAACAAATAGTTGTTCCGGGTCTGGGTGTTTGTGCATGTGAAGATTTGTTTCTGTAAAAGCAACCACGATACAGGAGAAATCCTAGTGTGGGGAAACGTTTAAACAGCAACAATGCTATTAACAAACTGATTTAAATTCTAAAATCACACTCCCGATATTATAATAAATTTAATTAAACTACAAAATAAATACCACATTCTATACCCAAAAATTATAAATTATTTAAATTCTATCGACACTGTCCCCGCACTAGTCTATTGCAATTCGGAATTGTAAAAACTATTTTCCCAAACTGTGTCAGCTGTTTGTTTTAGCTGCGGATTTTACTTTCATTTCAATTAAAATGGTAATGTAGCATTAAATAAAAACTGTCTATATGTACCTACTACTAGTGTTGTTTTGTATCGTGGGATCGGGCACATGGTATCCTGCAACGCTGTTTGTCATGTCACTATTTTGTTTGTATTTCGACTGTTATTATAGATTTAGTTTTTCTGTGGTTTAGGAGTAGGCCTACCAGTGATAGCCTAGCGGGTAAATCTTCTTCTTCTTTTCGTGTGGTTAGTAACTAACCTGGTGTCAGAGTTTATGCCGCCCATGGGCCTCTGACTTGGCTTCACATGCCGTCGAGAAATATCTCTCAGGCATGTTTTCCTCACGATGTTTTCCTTCGTGATAATTATACAATACGCACATGAATCCAAAAAGTCAGAGGTGCGTGCCTTGGGTTCGAACTCAAGACCTATGACTTGGCAGTGGCTACCACTGCTGTTATTATGCGGTTGAATTATTGCCTTCCATACATGAGTCTGAGTTAATACCAGGCCCGCACCTCTGACTATTCGAATTCATGAGTGGATCAGAATTTGATTATCACTGGTCAACCAGAATCTCATGGCATTAAAAATTAATAACAAATAGTGGTTTTCATATGGCAATGTCAACATGTCACTTGTCAAAACGAGTATGACTGTAGTTGATACATTTTCCAGTTCTGATTAATGTTTTATTGTTCAAAAATTTTTAATAAACATACTTATTTTAACAAGGTTTCCTTTTCCATTACAATAAAATTGCAAAAAACCATATATCAGCATATCATTTTGGACCCAGTGCATAATATCAGCAAGCACATTGTGTCACATAAAACAGTAAGCCAAAACCTCTAACAACATGGATTTATGAAATACATGTTGTGCTGACCCCATCTAGTGTGAGATAAGGGCAGGAAGAAGATGAAGAAGAAATTAAAGAAAAAAAATACAAGTATCAAGACTTTTTATTCAAATTACCCTTGTGTTACCCACAAAAAAAGTTTAATTTCCCTATTTGCCATCAGATTCTGGTAGACCTATAACAGTGAAGGAAAACATCGTGAGGAAACCTGCACACCTGAGAGGGCTCCAAAATATTCTCAATAGTGTGTGTATGTTGTAATGTGACCCGTGCCCAGCAGTGGGACAGTAATGAGCTAATTCTTATGTAGGAGTAGGCCTTCGTACTTGCATTTTTTTTTTGAAATTGATCATGTTTTACCCTAGTCGCACTTAAGTCCCCTGTACCCCTCTGGCATGAGAATTCTAACCCTTCTCATTCTGAAAAGAGGCCCATGCCCAGCAGTGGGACTGTAATGAGCTGATTATGCTTATTCTATAGACGATGGTTACTACTCTCCATCAAGTAGGCTATCGGCCGGTTTGCCAATTTATTATATAAAAAAACCTGCTTCATCCTAACTTATTTTAATCTATTGTCAAGGTCAATTTTATTTATGGGATCTTGCTTTTATGTGTAGACCCTAACATGGCGATTCTCTTGTATTCTGGTTACAAAATGAAATTAGTTGTTTTAGAATTTCTATAAATGGGAAGGCTAAAGTCCTATGAAATTGTAATCTAATGCCATCATCAGCGTAGGTGTAGTAATAGACAGGCCCATATTAAAGCCTATAATAGGTAGGTTAGATGATCATTAAAAAGAAGGTTGTAGATCATTGTTGTTACATCTAAATTCAGTTTAATGTCTTCTTCTTCCTGCCCTTACCTCACACTAGGTGGGGTCGGCACAACATGTATTTCATAAATCCATGTTGTTAGAGGTTTTGGCTTATTGTTTTATGACTGGCCGCCTGCCTGACATCAATTCTCGCGCCGTCTGGATGACCCAATGTGCTTGCTGATATTATGCACTGGGTCCCGAAATGATATGCTTGTCAATCTTATTGCCAACAACTAAGCAGACTATGTTCTTCTTGGTGGAGTATACTTAGTACATTGAGTTTAATGTATTAGCTGCTAAACTCAAAAGATTCAAGGAGAGGCTTATGGCTAATTACCAACCGCGCGGGTCATACGATTTGCGAGGTTAAGCTGCGCTTGACGCGGTCGGTCCGTGGATGGGTAACCGTTCGTTACACATCGAGACCCCTCCATGTCTCGGAGAGCACGTTGAACAGTCGGTCCCGGGTGTCATATGAATACCTATGACAGTCGTTACGGGAAGTCAGAAGCCCGAAAAGTCTGACAACTGGTTTAATCTTAGGATTGCCCAGTAATTGGGTTGCGGAGGTCTGATGGCAGTCGCTCCGTGTAAAATACTGGTATTCAGCCGCATCTGGTTAGACTGGAAGCTGACCCCAACATAGTTGGGAAAAGGCTAGGTAGAAATACTCAAAAGAGTCAAGATTAATTTATTCAAAATTAATTAAATATTAAATAGATAACAACGATAGTCGACCGAAGCAGACGTGTACAAAGTTTATTTTATAAAATAAAATATACAAACAACGTAAAATCAAACTTAAGTTGATACTGTGAAAGAATTATTTACAATACATCAAATTATTTTCGCCGACCGCAACCCAAGCGCAGGTACGTTTGCATATTTGTTTATTAAGGATGAATGTACAGCGCTCGCCGATACGCGGTAGCGGAAGCGGCTCGGAGCCGGACTTATCATCCATGTCCCGCGAAGATGCATTTGTTAGTCAAAGAAAGCGAAAATTACCCGATATGGAAATAGACATAAATACTGAACTTAAAAAATACCGCCAGGATATGGTTTCTTTGTTAGAAAAATCGACCGAAAAACAAAATAAACAAATTGCACAATTGATACGGGAAGAACTAGCAGATATTAAGACGGAAATGAGATGTATTAAAACTATGAATGAAAATTTGATCCAAGAAAATATTAAATTACGTAACGAAGTATCAGAAATCAAAAGTTCACATACAACAATGCAGGAACAAATTAAATCTTTAGAAACTGATTTACATGTATTGAAATCTAACAAAACCAATGAACCAATCGAAAAATCGCTACTCTCATGTAATGAAGACACGATACTAGAACTCCAACAACGATCGGAGCGACAGAAAAATATTGTAGTTGCGGGTATACACGAGCTAGATAATGACAACTCTGAGCAAACACGTACCCACGACTGTAATGAAGTGGACAAGTTGATTAAATCGATTTTTAATGAATGCCCAGCTCCAATAAAAATCTTTAGATTGGGCAATTACACGCCTGGTAAACATCGTTTACTTAAAGTCTGCTTCAACGCTGCGGAAACTGCAAAGTACTTGCTACAAAATCAACTAAAAAACTCCTGCAATATACGTTTATTCTCTGACCAGACACCCGCTCAAAGAAATTATATGAATCATCTTAAAGAGGAGTTGGGTCGCCGCGAGAAAAACGGAGAACTAGATTTAACCATAAAATATATTAAAAATGTCCCTAAAATTATAAAAAACAAACACCCAAAAAACGGCGCTTAATAGTAGATGATCAGCTACCACTAAAACGTCAAGAAAGTACCTACTCTTTATGTAATAATTATGAGAACCTACCTACCCAGAAGTCAAGTTTAACTTTTTATTATACCAATATACGTAGTTTGTGCAAATCTGGAAAGTTTGATGAATTGAAATGTATTTTAAAGGCCATACAGACTGTCACTCATTTGATAATATTAACAGAAACATGGATAAGAAACGAATCGGATGCCAAATCGTTTAACTTACCAAATTATAAACATATCTACAATTATCGCTTAGACAAAAGAGGTGGAGGTGTTTCTATTTTTATCCATAACAGCCTTCAATATGACGTTCTGGAGGAGATTTATGATGACGGCGTACATTATCTATGGATCTACCTACGAAAATATTCTATTAATGTTGGTGCTATTTACAATCCCGGGAGAAGACATTTGAAAGCCTTCCTTGACAAGTATGCGATGCAATTGGAAAACAAGAAACGATGTATCGTCTTTGGCGATTTTAATATCGATTTATTGAGCGAAACCACAGAAACTTTATGCTATAGAGATATATTACAAACAACTGGCTATGACATTCTAAATAAAATAGACGTCAGCTATTGCACACGAGAGACAACAACAACTAAAACCATATTGGACCATATTTGTTCAAACATCCATAATGAACAATTTCATCTTTCAATTATTGATTCGCCGCTATCCGATCACAAACAAATATATGTGGAACTACTTAAACACGAACATAATCCTCTACAACGTACTACGTATGAGGCAATGAATTATACAGCACTATACCAAAGTATGAAGGTAAATATAATAAAAAATGAAGAGCACAACTACACCACCCTGGAATCTTATATATTAGAAGAAATAAAATCAAATAAAATCAAGAAACTAAAGATATTAAATTTACCGCAGAAGGATTGGATCAACAAAAATATTACAAAAGGAATATACAAGCGAAATGACCTATGGAAAAAACATAAAGATAATCCTACGAATGAAACATTAAAACGTCAATTTATAACTGAAAGAAATTACTTACACAAATTAATTAGAAACACAAAACAAGAATTTTATCATACTTCCTTTAAAAATTGTAATAATGACTCGGGAAAGCTTTGGAGCTTAATCAATACTTTGGCTAACAATAAAATTAAAAACGAGTCACCTCCCCAAAAATTAGCTATATCTGGCAAAACGATCTATAATGGCAGTGATATTTGCGAGACATTTAATTATTATTTTTCATCGATTGGCTCCGAACTGGCCCAAAAAATACCGAAAAATCACCCAAACGAATTTATTAACACTATGACTTATTTAAATGAAGACCCCGAACATACAATAATGCATTTTGAACCCTGCACTGTAAAAGAAGTAAAAAATATAATTAACAGCTTAGATAAATCATGTAGTACAGGTATCGACGGCATCAACACTAAAACAGTTATCTGCATAAGTGACCTTATAGTAAAAAATTTAACAAAATGTATTAATAAATGTTTGGCTACAGGAACTTTTCCCGACAGTTTAAAAATAGCAAAAATAACACCGATATACAAATCTGGACCAAAAACCGACCCGGGCAATTATCGCCCAATTTCAGTGTTGCCCGTATTTTCAAAGGTGTTTGAAAGTGTCATATATAGACGCCTGATGACACACCTAGAGAGCTTAAATTTCCTTTCTGCGCAACAATACGGCTTCCGTAAAAAATCCGGAACGGTATCAGCTGTTATCGATATGATAACAAAAATAAATGCAGAAATTGATAAAAAGAGCTTTTGCTTGGGTATCTTCATCGACCTCCAGAAAGCTTTCGATACCGTGAGGCATTCCTTACTACTTGCAAAATTAAAAAATTTAGGGTTATCTGGACCAGCTTACGACATATTTCAATCATACCTAGAAAATCGCACGCAAATTGTAAAAATAGGCAAACCAGGTTACAGAAGCAACCCCCAACATATAACCTGCGGTATTCCCCAGGGATCCGTGGTGGGACCATTATTATTCCTAATCTACGTTAATAACATAACTAATATTAATCTAACTGGACAGATTACACTATATGCTGATGATACATGTCTGTTTTACTTCGGAAAGAACCTAACAGAATTGGTCGAGCAAGCACAACAAGATCTGCTCCAATACAGCATTTGGTGTCAATGTAATTTTCTAACAGTAAACGCAAAAAAAACTTCTTACATGATTTTCAGTGCAAAAAACAAAACAATATCGGATAATATATCGCTACGTATTAACAACGAACTACTACGCAGATCGCACCAGGAAAGGTATCTTGGCTTAATTTTGGACGATAAACTGACATGGCGACCCCACATAGAACACGTGAGACATAAAATTACACAACTCACTGGGGCACTACACAGGATGTCTTCTTGTATACCACCTAAAACACGACACATGCTGTATAATGCGCTCATAAAATCTAATCTAACTTATTTAATAGAAATCTGGGGCTGTGCCGCCAAAACTAACATCATGCCGCTACAGCGCGCACAAAATAAAGTTATTAAAGTGCTGTTCCAATATCCCAAACTAACACGGACTTCTACACTATACAAAAACACTAAAATATTTAACCTCGAGCAAATTTACACAGAAACCATATGCATGTTCATAAAAAAAATGCTAGCTGGGGACATTCATACGCAGACTTCTCTTACCAAACGCAAATACACTCACCACCTAAGAAATACACACAAACTGACACTTATTATGCCAAGAACAGAGTACGGTAAAAGAAGTATCTTATACGACGGGGCCAAGAGGTACAATAAACTACCAAATGAGGTGAAAATGTGCGAAAGTTTGTCTTTATTTAAAAAAAAATTAAAACAATATATACCTGAAATAAAATAGATGAATAAACATTAAATAAAAAAAAAAGAAAACAAAAAAAAAATGATAATATGAAAAAAAAAAAAAAACAAAAAAAAAAAAATATAATATCAAAAATAATAAAAAAAATACTTTACATTAATGACTACCATCCCTTTTCCGAGTCATTAGCTACCTATATACTTATATATACCTGCGGTCGAACTATTGTTATATCGAAATATTGTATACGTACTACTATGCTCACAAGTGAACTGTAATGTTCTTGAGAAAAAAAAATAAAGTTCTTTAAACCTAAAATAGACTAGAATCACTTAGCCCTTTTTGAATGCCAGTGTTACAAAAGACAGTCCCCGAAAATGAATACTTGTAACGACCCTCACATTTAAGTCTGGCGCCAAGCAGTTTACTGTCTTCCGTCGTGTGTATGTGAGAGCCAGAGGGGTATAGGGGAATCCCTCTATATCTCTGTTCGTTGGATTCGTGTTTTCCATCTTAGACCCTCTCTGCGCTTACCATCAGTTGAGACTAGGGACATCCGCGACAAATTCAAGAATTAAAAAAAACGCACTGCGTCTTATCCAAATCCAAGGAAATACCAAGCACGCTCAGATGTATCTTTACATAGTATTAAAACAAAGTCGCTCCCGCTATCTGTACGCTTAGATCTTTTAATTTTCGCAACGGATTTTAATGCAGTTTTCAGCAATAGATAGAGTGATTCAAGAGGAAGGTTTATATGCCCCACATTAGCATCTACATTGCACCCGTGCGAAGCCGGGGCGGGTCGCTAGTTAGTAGTTAGTTAGTTAGTAATATACGACATAGCGGCCCGTCCCGGCTTCGCACGGGTGGAAATTTTCCACGTTTTTGCAACATTTTTCTTTTATGCTCCGCTCCTATTGATCGTAGCGTGATGTTATATACCTTCCTCGATAAATGGACTATCTAACAAAATATAATTTTTAAATTCCAACCAGTACTTCCTGAGATTAGCGCGTTCAAACAAACAAACAAACTCTTCAGCTTTATAATATTAGTACAGATAAACCGACGGCTTTATGATCTACAGACACGGAGAGTCCAAGAACTGACCGCGGCAAGCCTCTCAACGTTACAGATCAGTTGTTTTACACGGTAGCAATTTAACTACGAGAAAAATAAATGCTTTGTGATATAGTCCGCAAAACACGAACACGATCCTTTTACTGATTTATTATAATAAATAATTGCGATAGAATTGAGCGGAATAGTGAAAATGTGGTCGCTATGAGGCAACAGTTCCGCTTCGTTTCGCCCCGCTCTGCGTAGATCGGAACAGATGAACGAAAGTGGTGTGGAGTCGCCTCATTATTCAAATTACAGGATACTAGCTGTGTCCTAACGGCTCCGCCCTAGTAAGAAGTTTTTATTCCAGTAATAAATATAGCCTATGTTACTCAGTGATAATGTAGCTTATTAACGGCAGAAGAATTTTTGAAATCGGTTCAATAGTTTTTAAGTTTATTCGTTACATACAAAAATACAAATCTTTTCTCTTTATAATATTAGTATAGATAGATAACAAAATCATGTAATTCCTTCAAACCTCGTGATGTATTGTTGACATAGATTAACCTTGCACGGGATAGTATTGGATTAAATAAAAATAAAAATAGAAGTAAACATGTCTTCTTAACGTGAGGCATTTTAGCGTCCCCAGCAAATTGCGCGGCAATCGCTCGCCGCGCGGTCATTTAACTCGGGGCGCTAAAATACCCCACGCTAAGAACACAATCATGTTTACTTCTTGTAATTTTTTGTTATTGACATTAAATTTATCCCGTTCAGGGTTAATCTACGTCAGCAGTACATTGAAATTCTTTTTTTTTTTTTTTTTTTTTTCACGGCATTAGTTCGCTTTACCGCGCCTCATTATGTATGTCCTATTTTATTAGGTACTTAAGAATAAAACGAAATACAAAGAAAAACATACATAAAAACGAATTAAAAAATTTCGACTTAGGAGACCGCTACACAATTTCACCGGCACGGATTCCCACAACCGGGGAATCAGTGACACTCCACATCTTCTTCCTCTTAGCCTTTTCCCAATTATCTTGGGATCAGCTTCCAGTCTAACCAGATGCGGCTGAATACCAGTATTTTACACGGAGCGACTGCCATCAGACCTCCGCAACCCAGTAACTGGGCAATGCCGGTATCCTAAGGTTAAACCGTTTGTCAGACTTTTCGGGCTTCTGACTTACTGTAACGACTGTCATATGTATTCATATGACACCCGGGACCGACGGCTTAACGTGCTCTCCGAGGCACGACACTCCCAATCAACCCTCTCCAAAGAAAGCAACAGCTGCTAACAAACCCACTGATTATGCGTGTCAAAGAAGGGCCGACCTTTTCAAAAACGCACACCGCACAAACTCATAAACAGCTACCACCTCCCTCGAAAGAGGTCGACTAAGAACAACATCAATTCCCCCATACATCATGAGGTTCGAAGGAATTACATGATTTCGTTTACACCCTGTATACCGAATGTTTATAATTTTTTTGTTTTCCTTTTATTATTTGGATGAGCGTCTCGTTTACTCATGGATCAATTGTTATGTAAGGTGGAGAATATTATGTATTATTTTCAACAATACGCATCCGGCGTAGCATTTTCTCAGCGGGTTATTATGGGATTTCACAGAGTATTTTACACAGTTTTTTCAAGAATCTGGTTGCCGGGACGAGTGACATAAACAACGACCACGGCCACAGCAAGGCCTAAAAATATGTCACTTAAATAAGAATGTTAACCCATTCAACACTTCACTACGCCAATGTTTACCTAACAGAGTCAAGCCTACTCGCCACAGCCACACGTGGGTGGCCACAAGCTGTCTCCATATTAGGTCCTTACCTATGAAATTGGCGTTTTTTTCTCACAAATAGGAAACCTCGTCACTTCTATGATTTAAAATATATATCAATTGCTTGATATTATATCGAATAATGACCATCTTAGACAACTACCACCAATTGTAAAAAAACCCTATTACTTATATTTTTCTAAACAAAAAATACCTTAAAAATGACTCCTCTTTTTGTTAGCAGAAATGACCACTATTTTTGTTTTAACTTTGCCAAAACTTATTTTTGTCGCATAATCTAAGTGGCATACGTTATCTTAGTTTTTAAACATTAGTGCATAAAAGTTTTAAAACATTAGTGTTCATAGTTGTTAAATAAATTAAGAAAATGTTAGTATGAAAAATGCAACTTCTTTAAAATTCTCGACACAAAACGCTGATTTCATAGGTAATAACCTAATATTTCGAATCGTTGTAAAATGTATGAAAAACTTTGTTCGTAGGTGGTCGGCCACTTCTGGCAGTGGCGAGTGGCCCTTAAATTACACTATTAAAAAAATCTTTTTAACAACAAAAATAAATCTGCCTAAACAAAACGAAAACAAAATTACCATACCTATTATAAAATTAACAGTTTCAGAAGTCAGTGCCTTCAATATCTCCGAAGTTCTCCTAAAAAATATTCTTTCAAACAAAAAAATAATCATTACAATCGGTTCACAATTAGCAAAGATATCGTGGAACAAACATACAAAAAAAAAAAACATACAGTCGAATTGAGAACCTCCTCTTTTGGAAGTCGGTTCAAAATTTTTATGAGATGGCTACTCCACGTCTTTTCGCATCCCGTCTGTTACAGATTGGTTTCGATATGTCACCTCGCACGCTATTGTTGCGTGCTTTCTCCGACGTACAGACACACACGTCTGGCGATACCATTGTATACCGCGGAAACGAAAAGAGAAAGGGTTTTTTATTACTCCGCGATGCAGTTGGAAGGTTTAGACGGGATGTTGGGAAATCGCCAGAATATAGTGCGTGATAGACATTTCAAAATAAATGATTTACATAACATCACGCCTGTATTCACCGAAGGGTTAGGCAGAGGTGTATAGTAACACCTTCGTTTCGCCGTTATGTTTAAGTCCCATGTAATAGGGGGCGAGTCTATTGCCATCAATCGGGCACAAATCCAAACTCCAGACTGTTACTGAGTAATTCAACACGGAAAAACCCAATAACACTTTGCCCGACCTGGGGATCGCACCCAGGACCTCACGATCAGCAGTCGCGCTTGCCACCACTAGTCCAATGAGGCTGTTAAATGATTTATATTTCTGTAAATAAATCTGTTACAGACACTTTTACAAGTCAATGTAATGTTTTTTTAAGACTAAGTCGCACCGGCATTTCCTATCTGACTAGCTCTGAGAAGAAAAGCCGAAACAAACTCTAAGATCAAGGAGACACATCTCTTTTAAAGTCCAGACATCTTGGTATAAAAACTACGCGAGTGTAACAATGTAAGGCAACGTCTGGAATGGCCTTTTGAGGAAAGTGCCATAGCAGGTTTGAGTTGACTTGTCCCAACTGATGGCACGCATACATCACCCATCGTATAGGTCAAAACTTATTTTAGGGAGCTCAACAACCCGATGCACGATGCTACCAATCAGCTGGACAGTAAATAAGAATGGGCTTAAATATTTACATAAGCTGACAATGTCTGTTGTAAAAAATAAAAAAGCCTTTTATTTCTTGCCAGTGAATTCAAAAAATAAAAATAGAAAAAATAAACATTAAAAACATAAAATAAAATTAGAAAAATTAAAATTGAAATAAAATTCAGAAATTGTATCCATTAAAATTAATTCGAAGTAAATTATATAAATCAATAATAAATTAGTATTTTTAAAATTATAAATTATTCAATAAATTTCTATTTATGTTATAAATTAAACATTTTACATGTGCAAGAACCCTTCTTAGGTGAAGGCCTCCTCCAGTGACCCTGTTGAATATAGGCCTTCTAAATACTCTTCTATGTTAAATGATTTACCTATAGATAATCAGCCCATTACTGCCCCACTGCAGAACACGGGTCTCTTCTCAGAATGAGAAGGGTTTAGGCCTTAGTCCACCACGCTGGCCTGGTGCGGGTTGGCAGACTACACACCATCGAGAACTCTATGGAGCTCACTCAGGTGTGCAGGTTTCCAATGTTTTCTTTTAAAACATCGGAAACCAGGCACAAATCCAAACTCCGGGCTGCTGCTAAGGAATTCCACATGGAAAAACCCAATACCACTTTGCCCGAACTGGGAATCGAACCCAGGACCTCAAGATCAGCAGTCGCGATTGCCACCACTAGACCAACAAGGCAGTGACCACCATATATTTTATTCCATGTTATTTAATTGTTAAAACACTGTCTTCTTATCATCGATGAATGTTTATTTAGAGCGCTTCTACACTGTGTCGGATCCGAATACTGATTTATTGTGTACATCGGGAGACATAGACACCTTCTCAAACACTCTGGGTAAATATAAGACACTAATCTGTACGCAATTGAATGGTATGTAGGTGTCGATCTACCTGGCCTGGACCTGGTTAACTACTCAATTTACTCAATATGTTTTTTTTATTAACGATATTTTTTATTTGTTTGCTTTGGATTGTTTTGTTTGTATCAATTTTTGTATTGTGTATTCTTTTTACCACTTTTTTTTGTTTCTTTTGGATTTTTGATCATTATTTTAAATATAAAAAAATATTAAATAGTAAAAATAAGAAATTCTAAAAAAATTATATAAAATTATAAAATTTTCAATTTAAGTAGCACGTCAAATTGTTTGCTGTTTTCTATTTGTTGCACGTTGTGGTCTCCTATAATTGAGGAAGCACATAGTTAAACATTTAAATCAATGATAAATATAGTATGTAAGGTGTATTCTTTGTTGGAGATCCTAATAAAATAAATAAATAAATAAATACGAGAAAATACGATCCGTAAAAACTGCAGTATCTACTGTTTGTGTGAACGGTTGTGCACTACATCCGATCAGAATTTTATAGATTTGCATCCGAGTTATAGTCGCCGGCAAGTAACTTGGCAAGAGTAGATAAGAGTATTCAGGCCTCTCCTTTCTTTCTTCCTTCTAAACAGAAATGTTAAAACATAAATTATGGCAATAACTATAGAATAATAACAAGCAATAAAAGTGAAAAAAAAAATGTTGCACTAAAGGCCTGTGCACACCACGTTTTTTAAACGCGCCGACGACGCGCGTTTTCGTTAAACTCCATACATAAAAAACGATACACACATTTTTTAAGTATGGAGTTTCACATTAACGCGCGTCAACGGCGCGTTTAGAAAACGTGGTGTGCACAGGCACACACGCGCAAACTTATTCCAACTACGCCAAAACCTTGCCATGTTACGTGCCAAGTACGTGCTATGTACTGTACCTCGGATCGTTTTTTCCTCGATTTCGGATCAGATGCAGTGAGCAAGCGCTCTTACATCCTCTTGTCTAATCATTTAATTATTCTTTCCTTGCCACTGACCTCGTGGCCAAATGAAACAATGAATGAACAAATTACCCAAATTCGCCCTAAAAACCAAAAAAAAAAGTATTATACAACCCTTTGTTCTAACACTGTCCTACTAACATACAGTCAGACAACAGTTATTTTATTTTATTAATTAACATGTGCCTTTCTACGCCGATGGTATGAGACAAAGGACCAACGGTAGGTGGACACGGTCCGGTAGTGACACGGCTGGTTCCTATAATTTACTGAGTGTTATTGGTCAAAATTGAGACTTGTATTTTAACTAATATTAAAGCAAATACCTCATAGCTGTGCATAGTAGACCCTTCCATATGGAAGTAGCTATCACAGGTAAAATTAGCTTACGAGTCTATTTATATGCCTAGTTTGGCGATAAAATGCTACCATTAGTAAGCAAAAAACTTTTAAACAAAAATATAACCGACTTCAAATTGTCTATCTCCGAAGTTCTTCATCAGATCTTCACCAAATTTAAATGGGACCACTTCGAAAGAATACTCTTTCAAACAAAAAAGAATCATTAAAAAACATTTTTTACAAAAAATTTAAACCGACTTCAAAAAAGAATAAAATAATTACCATATAAAATTAACAGTTTCAGAAGTCGGTGCTGATCTACGCTGAACCAAATTGAAGGCACCGACTTCTGAAACTGTTATTTTTATATGGTAATTATTTTATTCTTTTTTGAAGTCGGTTTAAATTTTTTGTAAAATATGTTTTTATTTTTTTTCATTTTAGTGGCCTTAATTAAAACTTGGTTGGACCTACTAAAGACGCTGCTCGTAACATAATCACATCATCACAATATGCGTACTGTTCGTCATTGAGGAGTTCCATTGTCTATCTCCGAAGTTCTTCATCAGATCTTCACAAAAAAAAGAAAAAAAAAAAGATACATACAGACGAACATAGTAACCTCCTCCCTTTTGGAAGTCGGTTAAAAATCGGTTCACAATTAGCAGAGATATCGCGGAACAAACATACAAAAAAAACATACAGTCGAATGGGGAAGGCAACGCAAAACGAAAGCAGATGGCAGCACCTCCATACTTAGTTATTTGAACCAATCAGAACCATCATATTCATATTAGCAATAATGTCAAACACATTGCAACCAATAAGATGGCGTAGGAACAATCGAAAGTGGCGCCATTAGTTCCACAGTTGCCTACCCCATTGAGAACCTCCTTCTTTTTTTGGAAGTCGGTTAAATACGGTGGTTTTGTGTTTATAGGAATTAGGCATTAGTAGCGTTTATAATGCATAGACAGGAATTTTAAAGTAATGCCTTTAAAGACGTATAAAATTGTACACTCGGGAGCAATGAATCTGGGTCGCCAATATAAACAAAACATAGTTGAAATGTTAAACAACGTTTTCCGAGATATTAAGATTCATGTTGGTGACCCGGTTTCATTGCTCCCGAGTGTAGAACGTTTAACGTTGCTCATAACACATAGGAACTTATTACAAAAAGTGGTTTAAACCAAGACTAAGATAAACCCAGATTTATAATATACCCATCACTTGCTAACGTCATACAACAAAAAGAGATGGAGCTATTTTAAAACCGACGTTTTTCTTAGTCCATCTTTCGTAATAAGAGGGAATGTTTTCACCGTTAACGCAAGTGATAATCAAATTCTAATCCGCACCAGTGCTACCATACAGAAAGCTTAATATTCAGTGTAACGGCCGCTGAGTAATGTTATCGGAGGTATAAGCTACCAACGTGTGTTGCATACGTAGTATACATATTATGAACCAAGCTATATACATTTTAGCGAGTGACCGACCTTACGATTACAATCTCGTCTGTGGAAAAAGTGCAATGATAAATCATAAACAACCCATTACTGTACTATCCCACTGCTGGGCACGCGCTTCTTCTCAGAATGAGAAGGGTCTAGACCTTAGACCCCACGCTGACCTGGTGCGGGTTGACAGACTACACACACCATCGAGCACTTTATGGAGCCCTCTCAGGTGTGCAGGTTTCGTCACAATGTTTTCCTTCACCGTTAACGCAAGTGATTATAATCAATTCATGATCCGAACATGAATTCGAAAAGTCAGAGGTGCGGGCCGGGGTCCAACTCAGACCCTCCTGCATGGAAGGCAAGCGTTCAACCGCAAGGTTACTTTTTAGATTTTTTTTTTAAATATTAATTGATACTTTTGGAATTTTAATCTTCTTCTTCCGTGTACGAGCTGAACGTGAGTAGCTCATGCTGTGGTGAAAAGATTAGTTAAGCTCTACCCACACATATCAGGTTCGAGACCAGGCCGAAGATCAACATCTCATACATTTTGTACCGAAGCAAGACCTTAGTCGCTCAGTGCTGGTCATTTAGCGTCAGTGTCCAGCCCGGAAGCGACGGAGCTCTTGTTTCGGTACAAAATGTATGCGATGGTGACCTCCGGTCTTGTCCCAGCCCTGACACGGCATTGATATGTGTGGATAGACCTTTAGTCAGTAATTTTGGTAGCGGGCTCAGAGTGCGCCGGTTGTCATTCGTGGAGCCTAAATACACACACTAACTAAAACACAATGTAAATAATCCCTTAAAAAAACTTTCAAGTTAAACGGTTTTATCTTGCAGTACCCCTGCAGCATCAGTTTTGGGAATTGAAGGTTGAAATTATTATAATGTTGTATTGTCATGAGAATTTGTGTGAAAAGTTTCAGGGGAATCGGTTAAGCAGAAGTAGTGGAAAAAGCTGTCGCAAGATTTGAAACAAATATACGAAGTGAAGGTAATTAAAACCGTTTTGAAAAATGTAAGCATGCTATCGATCAAACAGCTGTAATTAAGTATTAATGATGTTGGGCAGGACCGACAACAGTTTTTTTTTGATGTGAGACATCTAATTTGGCGGTACGAGTGTGAGAGACACACGACGCGCGATGGCAGACACACGACGGCAGACCTTCGTAACTCGTCGGCTCTCTTCGGTTTGATTCGGCCAGTTTTTTTTTACAAAATGAGATTCGATGTCTCACATCTGCGTCCCGCGATGGCTTAATTTTTTTTGTATACACTTTAGTGTTTAATGACAGATGAGTCGATGTTTACTCAATCACAGATTGTAAAATCGCATTTACACGTTGTATGGGTCCTGGGTTTGATCCCCAGGTCAGGTAAAGTGTTATTGGGTTTTTCCATTAGGAATTTCTCAGTAGCAGTCTGGAGTCTAGATTTGTGCCTGGATAATGGCAATAGGCTCGCCCCCTATTAGGTACATGGGACTTAAACATAACTGGCGAAACGTGGGTGTACTAAAAAACGCCTCTGCCGAACCCTTTGGGAAATATAAGGCGTGATGTTACGTTATGTTTTTGTTTATTAATGACAGTTGATTAGATGTTTACTCAACCACAAATTGTAAAGTCGTATTTACACGTTGTATCGATAAATAAATGTAACTTTACATCGACGTAAAGTTTCACTCGACATCTCTCGCTTTCGTTCAAAAGTGTAACTTTCAGTTTCGCGTATACAAAGAATACTAATATCGTGTTTTCGAGATCGGTGTGTACGGACGTGGCCTGAATTTATATTGATCGATACAGTCGTGTAATAAAATTTGAAAACAAGCACATGGAATGTTTTTTGAACAGGGCTGATTGTTTTAGAAAAATAAAGGTCCTTCATAATGAAAATAGTTATCGATGAGTGAGTGAGTGAGTGTGTTCCTATTTTTTTTTTTTTATTTGTTACTAGGCCTGCGTTTGGCCGCCATCCCGCCTGATGTTAAGCGATGATGCGGTCTACGATGGAGCACGCTTGCCCAGAAGAAACCGATTCACTCGTGACTTGAAGACACCCAGATTGTAACCTATCGAAATAATGAAACTTTGATGGCTTAGTTTTATTTAGAAACTTGTAATTTGGCAATTTAGTTAAATACATTAGGTAACTACTCTCTGTAACATAATTTTCAGGCATTCGCTCTCATTGTTTTTTTTTCTCCTCGACTGCTTGTAGATGGGCTTGCGGACCGTTTCTACGTAACCGGGCAGATATTGGCGAGACCTGAAGGGTCTCCAACCAATGGGGACGAGAGTTAAATACTTAACCTAAGCTAACTACTACTACTGTTACTACTACTAACATCATGACGAGCTAGCAACAACAGCACTAAGGGCGACCCCTAATGGGACTCGGACCTCGGCTTAGGGCGTTGCTGGCGAGAGGACTGGGAGGGAGACAGCTTGATGAGGGCTGAATTAACGGTGTGAGCGGATGAATCCGCGTGCAGCAGCCAGTCAAAATTTAAAATACAGAGCGATTCACCCATCCGTATTGTTTGAGAGAAAGTGTTATTTGCAAATGACTCTCATAATAAAGTAATTTTATAGACGGCAAGTAAAAAGAGAAGCTACGTTATATGGAGGTCAAGTGGGCTATTGTTTGGATCATAATTTGATATGCTTCTGCGTTTTGTATGTTAAGGCGAGTACACATTAGAGCATTTACTTTTAACGTACCGTACTTGTACGGCACGTTTGGTGCAGTGGTTGAGCATTTGACTTCGGCACTACGGGTCGCGGGCTCGATTCCCGCACGGAACAAATATTTGTATGGCCTACAGATAGTTGTTCTAGGTCTGGGCGTTTGTGCATGTGAGATTTGTGTCTGTAAACGCACCCACGATACAGGAGAAATCCTAGTGTGGGGCAACGTTTTTGTAAAAAGAGCCAATAAAATAGACTTGCATTTTTAAACCGTTTTAATTAGCTTTTTATTTTACAGCCTCGTTGGTCTAGTGGTGGCAAGCGCGACTGCTGATCGTGAGGTCCTGGGCTCGATCCCCAGGTCGGTCAAAGTGTTATTGGGTTTTTCCGTGTGGAATTTCTCAGTAGCAGTCCGGAGTTCGGATTTGTGCCCGGTTGATGGCAATAGGCTCGCCCCTACATAATGGCGAAATGTGGATGTTACTATATACCTCACCTGTGTTATACGTACTTGTAGTTTTTAAGCGGTTTTAATTACCTTGAAATCCTATATTTGTTTGTTTAAAATCTTGCGACAGATTTTTCAACTACCTACTTCTACTTAACCGATTCTCCTGAAACTTCGCACGCAAATTCAATTCCCGTGACAATACAACATTATAACTTCAACCTTCAATCTTCAAACCCAGATGCTGCAGGGGTACTATTAGGGGTAGATAAAAGCGATAAACTTAAAAAAAAAATATCTTTATATTTTTATACTAGCGACCTGCCCCAGCTTCGCACGGGTGCAATGTAGATACTAATGTGGGGCATATAAACCTTCCTCTTGAATCACTATCTGTTGCTGAAAACTGCATTAAAATCCGCTGCGTAGTGTAAATATCTAAGCGTACAGACAGCGGGAGCGACTTTGTTTTATACTATGTAAAGAAGTAATAGGTTAGCAAACAAGCCGACAGCCCACCTAGGTAATGGAAATGTTCTAATGTGTACTTACCTTTAAGATAACTTTTGCTGTGATTAAATTTTTCTTTGACATCGCTCCGTCATCTGTCTTTGTGATAAATGTGTCTCGGATCTAAGTTAATAACTTGATGAAGGGTTCTATGACTCTGATGCAGTTAACTGTAGCTTTCACTGTTAGAGGTACCTAGGCCCGCATATACAGGGTGTAAACGAAATCATGTAATTACTTCAAACCTCGTAATGTACTACTAACATAGATTAACCCTGCACGGAATACTTTTGGATTCAATAAAAAAAATACCAGAAGTAAACATGGTGTTCTTAACGTGAGGCATTTTAGCGCCTCGAGTTAAATGACCGCGCGGTGAACGATAGCTGCACAATTTGCTTGGGGCGCTAAAATGCCTCACGTTAAGAACACATAATTTATTAATTTTCGTATTGACCGCAGCAGGTGCAGGTAAACCTCGTAAATCGTATGATCCTCGCGATTGGTAATTAGCCACGAGCCCCTGTGGGTCCATCCTTGTTTGTCGTAATAGGCGAATAACGATTTATGTCAAACGGATAGACGAAGACGCCCGATAAGCATAATAAAATAATCTCTAATGACCGTGTTCATTGTTAGCGGTCATCATGAGACCAATAGATCATCTTGTATGATGATAAATATTTCTCAGCTCTAAATAATAATGTGACAACCCTAACCCGTTCTAGTTTTCGGGGCGTGCGTGAGAACTTAGCACTGCGCAAGCGCAACATTGCACTGGTCGAGTTTAGATGAAAAAAATAAGTTCATAGACCAGGTTAACGTGTTGCTATTTTATGCAATTTTATGTTTTATGTGACTTACCGGATATTAGGTGTAGGGAGTATAACACTGTTGCCGGACTTCAAGAAAAAAATAATGTTTTTATAAAAAAAACTCCTTTTTATTCATTTTTTTTTCTCCACTTTATAATTTTTTGGCTTTTTAAGGAAAGCAGGTCTCCTAACGGGGTTGCAGTGAATGAAATAGCGAATCCCGCAACTCCAACTAAAGGTCGTGGTTTCAGTAGGTAAGAGTCCGACATAACCGTCTTCCCCAGGGTGAAGGGTATCCATGAGGATTTCCACACGTTAAAAAAAGGAAAGTGGGTTTGCGAGGAATAAATAGTACCAACATTTTTATGACAAATATTGTTTTCATCATTCTCATATATTCGTCCACTAGCGGCACGGTCCGGCTTCGCACGGGTGGACTTTTTTCCCGTTTATGCAACATTTTTCATTTATGCTCCGATCCTATTGGTCGTAGAGTGATGTTATATAGCCTATAACCTTCCTCGATAAATGGACTATGCAACACAAAAATATTTTTTCTATTTCAACCAGTAGTTTCTGAGATTAGCGCATTCAAACAAACAAACAAACTCTTCAGCTTTATAATATTAGTATAGATTATGGGGCCCATTTGAGAGATGAAATAATTCCTCGTCCATTGTCAAGGTTCAATATAAAATACACTCATCTGTTTGAAGTGACAACGGTGATGTAAGCAGACGACACGGCATGCCTTGAAAGTGATAAAAAATTGCTAGTTCAGCAATAAAACCTAGCGTACCTAACAAAATTTTCGCAAAAACAAAAATAATGAGATTTTAGACGACATATCAAACTATTCATTTCCAATTTATGATGAACTGTCATTGTAAGGAAATTCCGCATAATGAGAGGTCAGCTTATAATGGGAATTATAGCTTGATTTGTCGCAGTGTTGTACTCTACGATTATGCTCTGCGGTAATATAGACAATTTCAACTAAGTTCTATATGCCACAAATAAATTGTAACCGTAAAACTTATCTTGATTCAGATCTTAACAAAGTTATCAATAGATCTAACTCACATTATTCTATAAACAAAACGGCATTAAATCTTAGAGAAAGTGGTCTGACTATAGCTTTATGTGCCAATATTATCTTTGCTTAGATTGTGTGATCTCATCGCGATTAATAGCGGCCAACGGTGAAAATGTACACAGAGCGTGATTGGTGATTTTATGTAGAAATGACTAAACACATGACTATTAAAGCCAGCGAAATAAATAATTAGTCTCCATTCAGTTGAGTAGCGATTAAAATTAACTAACAATATTTCTATCTTTTACTTACAGACAAGTATATTAGAGGAAGTTTGAAAGTGGCACCAGTGACAGAAAAGTTGAAAGGAAAGCGTTTGTCTTGGTATGGGCATGTGCTGAGGAGGGATGAAACATGTGACTAAGAGAGTGATGAATATGAATGTTGATGGATGGAGGGGGAGAGGGAGACCTAAGAAAAGATGGATGGATTGTGTGAGGGAGGATATGAAAGATAAGGGAGTAAATGATAATGAGACGGCTGACAGGGAAGAGTGGAAGAGAAAAACATATTGCGCCGACCCCGAGTAACTTGGGACCAGGGCAGGAAGATGATGATGACTTACAGACAAAACAAGAAAGAGATGGAAGTATATTAGAGCTGTCAAATTAGGTCGAACTAAAATTTGTTACACTATTTGCGGTGTAGCCTGCTGCGGGTGACAGCTGTCAGTATTTGATTTTATTTGTACACAATAACATTTTGGCAGGGTACATCTATTAAATTTACTACAGTTATTATTGATTCCATATTTTACGACTGTGATATTTAGGTTGCAACTGAAATATTAAGTCATGATTGTAATGTTCGTCTAATATCACCCGCACCATGCTACACCGCAAGTAGTGTAACAAATTAAGACGACACCCCAGCATATGCCGCCTAAAAACATGGTGTTCAACATGTGAACTAGTTTGACAGCTCTAAAAATATCCCGTCTCTTTCTTATTTTGTCTGTTAATAAAAGATAGCAATATTTTTAGTAAAGTTGGTGCGCACCAAATTCTGCTCCAATATCTGAGTAGGTACCTACGTACAATAATAGTCTTTTTATCTCACAAAGGTGTGTGTTGTGACTTTTATGTCTTTGATATAAGGTTCAAATTGTATTAATTCACCCGCCTTCGTGAGATAAAATAATTGTACCTGTTTTTATTAATGCACCTTGTCACTTTTTATTGCAAATGTACCTACCTAATTACTTATACTGATTGAGAAATGAGAGGAAATAGCTTATCAAAATTGCAGTACCTACCTAGTTTTAACTGATATAGGCAAGTTGTTATCATTGAAAGCTGTCGGTTTAGGTTGTCGAAGGCTGCTAAAAGTCTCGCTTCTGGCCTTGGTTCTGTCCATGATCGGGAGCGAGAGTGCGTAAGAAGCCGTCGCCTCCTTTTGTGAGGAGGTGGATCAAGGAGGAAGCGGAGAGGGAGAGGGAGGTGTCTGCTCTTCTCCCTTCTCGCGCCAGACGCACCAGCCAGAGGGCGCACAACTATGTGGCCCGGTCGCCCGACGAGCAGGAGGCGCGCCGTGTTCCGCGTGCGCTTAATTCTCAGTGGGACGAGGGGCAAGGCTCCACACAAGGAGAAACCCGCCAACTTTGAGCGGACTGAGACCTGTCGGGGTTGCGGTGCATGTATTAGGTCCCCACCTATGAAATTGGTGTTTTTTTCTCACAAATAGAGAACCTCGTCACTTCTATGATTTAAAATATTCATCAATTGCTTGATATTATATCGAATAATGACCATCATAGACAACTACCAATAGTAAAAAACCCTTATTTACTTATAGTTTTCTGAACATAAAAAATACCTTAAAATTACTCCTTTTTTCGTTAGCAGAAATGACCACTATTTTTGTTTTCACTTAACCAAAATTTATTTTTGTCGCATAATCTAACTGGCATACGTTATCTTAGTTTTTAAACATTAGTGCATAAAAGTTTTAAAACATTAGTGTTCATAGTTGTTAAATAAATTAAGAAAATGTTAGTATGAAAAATGCAACTTCTTTAAAATTCTCCATACAAAACGCTGATTTCATAGGTGGGGACCTAATATTTGCATATCCCGCGACCCCGGCCAACGATCAGGAGGAGGAACACCGTGGAATTTTAGTAAGTGATAGTAAAAAATCAAGGCTCCTGAAGAAGACGCTTTCTTATCTTTGAAGGGTTCTTTAAATTGTGTACAGTCATGAGCCCCAAAATTAGTATAAGTAGGTACATGAGCGAAATTCTAATGATTTTCTTCCTGCATAAAGATTGAATTTATGAAATACTAGGTGTTGCCCGTGGTTTCGCTCGCATCCTAGGAGACCTAGTCTAGGTTTCACGAAATCACATTGCATTAAGATTTTCATAACATTTTGTAATTGATATACATATACACTTTTAAAATGTAAATTTTTTCAAAATCATAAAAGTTAGAGATTTAAAATAAAAAACGTTTTATAGGAATTTTTATCAGCTTTCTTTGAAACTATAGTAACAAAGTTAAACTCTTTTTTGAGTCATTTTTGTTTCGAAAATATATCTTCTGTACTTAAAAAGTTATTGCAATTTTAAGTGTGATACTTATTTTTGCAGGCCAGTGTATATTGTAATATCTATATATTTTATTATGTGTATACATATATGTATTTTATGTAATTTATATTTATATTTTGTATTTCTAGTATATTCAGTCCAAAATTGTCAACTTATCTTTTTCCTGTACCTATTTCGATACTTTTCTTTTTATTAACCCCAAAGTTGACTGGTAGAGAATGCCTTATGGCATTAAGTCCGCCTTATGTACCACAATAGTGCATAGAAGTATAAATAAAAAAAAAAATCTCTGCTATCTTCATTTTCCTACCACATACATTATTTGATGGTGCTCATAACTGTACCTAGCCTAGACCTGGAGCGAAGACCTGAGGTAGGTATTGAAACTGGTAGATAAAAAGTACGTTATCCCAAGAACTGTTGATCGTTTGTGTCTGGTAGTTAATAACAGTGACCTAATAGCAGATGAGATTGAAGTTTGGAAAACCATGATATTGCTGTGCTCTTCTCTCCTATATAACTTGGTTGTTTCATATTTTAAGTGCGGTAGGTTGAGCTGTAAACAAAGTCAAATCATCAGTTTTTATAAGACTTTATTTGGGTTAGAATATTTCAGTCAAAAGTTCCAGCTTTTATGCTAACTACAGCCTCTTATTTTGGCGAATAAAAATTTAGTCCTTCGCAGCGCCTTAAAGTTTTAAATGACACGAACATTATTTGGGCTTTGCTCAAATAATTTTGGCAGGAGCTTATTTTGTAATAAAATATCGCTTCATACTTTTTATTCGTAATGAGTAATGATAATATCTACTTAAAACTATGATTTATTAATACACCGTGCTTGGGTCTCTTTGTAAACACCAGGCCTGCTTGCTTCTGTAACAAAGAAAAGGCAAAACTGAGGTAAAAACAGTTTCTGCACTGGGTGTGGATAGTGTACCACCAAAAATTTAAACAGTGAATTCAGCCTATTCTTCTGAATTTAAATGTACATAATGAAATTCTCATCGTATCAAAAGCGTTTGTCAAATCAAACGTAGGCGCGAGCGGGACTTGATCACCAATGCCCGGTGTACCTTCCGCTCCGTACGTACCAAAAATAAAATAAGCATACATTTACAAGCAAGTACACAAAAATTTTGTCTTGCCCAAGTAAGTCATGAAAACGACCAGGGCCGAGGGCCGCAAGAATCTTGGATTCGGGCCGCTCGAAGCCCGTGGGCCGCTGTTTGACAACCACTGGACTATAGATGTTCTTGATAGATAGACGTGTTTGCTTACTTCAAATAACGATTGAGTTCTCTCCTGTTGCAAGAAGACCATGTCTTTGCAGGATTCCTGGGATTGTACTTTGCGTCCATGATGTACCTCTGTCCTCGGCACTCGTTGTGTGGTGGGCCATCGTGTGAGATGCCGAGACTATAATTAGGTATTGTAGGGAAATTAGAATAGACATATTAAAAAAAAATGGTAGTCGGAAAGAGAGAGAGGTGTAGACCAGGTGTGAGGTAGATCCCATCAAAAACATAAATGTGAAAATGTGAGCCAAGTTCAATAATAAGAATATACGTGGTTGTGGACTTCGCCGACAAACGAATTGAGATCTAAATTAGTTCCAAGTTCTGTAGATAATCCTGAAATTTATTTATAAGAACATATTCTAAAATAAATTTAAAACACAATTTCTTGTTTTTTCTGCTACCACAATATTTGCTATTTAAAAATATAACTTCTTAAATTTGAACAGTCGAAATATGTACACAAAGCAGATAACTTAGGATAAATTGAAGCTCAAGTTTGACTTGGCTATTTTTTACCAGACAATTTTTAGAAGAGTAAAATAATTATATTGATCTTACAATATAAAAACAGTAACTTGCGTATAACATAAAGAAGATAAGTTGATTAGCCAAATATAAGATAACTTGTATGTTTCTAAAATAATTCTATGGAAAAATAGATTTTTCGGGATTATAATAACAATCATTTTCCTGACAATGGGCTTTCTATAAGTTTGTCAACAAATAAAACTATTTTATCACATTATTAATATTTCGCACATATTAGTAACTATTCTAAGAACCTAATTAGCAGCTAGAATTAGTCACAAGTCACTTATAATAGCCTAAATAGCGTCTATCGGTTTTGATTGACATAGTCGGAGCAAACACAGCTTGTGTCCGATATCGATTGGCTTGGCCTCTTTATTAACAATACTGTCTTATGCAATTGGTTGGTATAAGAATTAACATATTTAGATATATTATATTTTTAGGAGCAGGCCTGCAGCGTGACTTTCATTGTCAGAAGAACAGGCCGCAGAATGAATGGCCGAAAAACGTCAGATATGAATAAAACATGATATTTTGTTCATTAGATGGCGCGCTTCTACCGGTCTGCTCCGTATTCGGTATTTCGGTACACTCGTGCAAAGGAATATCAAGCACAGAATTAACACAGGGTGGATGAAATGGCGGCAGGTCACGGAAACAACCTGCTACTCTTGTATTCCCCTTAAACTTAAGGGGAAGATCTATAAAACAATGGCTAGATCTGCTGTCTTGTATCGATCAGAATATTGGCCACAAAAGGGGTGAATGAAAGGCTATTGCATGCAGCTGAGATGAGAATGCTAAGAGGGATGTTTAGTGTTTGGCCAGACTGGCAGCTCGGTGCGGGGAGCGGCGCGGGTGCT
Organism: Amphipyra berbera; assembly: GCA_910594945.2. Lineage (NCBI taxonomy): Eukaryota > Metazoa > Arthropoda > Insecta > Lepidoptera > Noctuidae > Amphipyra > Amphipyra berbera. The sequence goes on from OU343138.1 coordinate 15,996,491, forward strand.
GGAACGCGCGCGATTTACCTGTCCGCAGTGGAGCGCGGCTTCGTTCTGAGAGTTGTCGTGTCCAGTGTTTGTCAAAATATAATATGGATGAAGAAGACTTATTTTTACTGGAAAATTGTTACTAAAAAACGATGTTTCGACATCCACAGTGCAGATCGTGCTCGAATAGCACTTATTAATTCTTCAAGATTTAATTTTGAAGACGCCATCACAACAACGCGCGTGGTCAGCTCGAACTAGTTTGAGATCCCCCGCTACCGCCCGGGTTGTCGCTTGCCGCCCGCGCCCTCACTGCGGCCACTTGTATGAATGAGCTATGGCGTGAGCTACCCGCGCGCTCCCCGCGCCATGTAGCCCGCGCCATGTAGCCCGCGCCGGGTCCCGCGCCCGCGTGCCCACTATGGACACTCAAATGAAGTTCTTCTGTTTGAGCTCGCCGCACCGCGCCCGCCCCGCGCCCGCGTTTGCAGTCTGGCCAAAGGCTTAGTGTCACGCGAAAGGATAGAATTAGAAGTGAGTATGTAAAAGTCTGAAAATGGCGCCGGTGACTGAGAAGTTGTGTGGAAACCGGTTGTATGGGCATGTGATGCAGAGGAATGAGGAACATGTCGTGAGGAAAGTTTTGAGTATGAATGTGGATGGTTATAAGAGTAGAGGAAGACCAAAGAAACGATGGATGGATAGTGTGAAAGATGGTATGGCTAGAAACGGAAGTGAGCTATATGGAAGAAGACATACTGCGCCGACCCCAAATAAGTTGGGATAAGGGCAGGAGGATGATGGTGATAATGATTTTGTTCATAAAGATGGATTAATAAAGAATCTCTGAATATGTGTACTGGAATGTCTGCAATAGGAGTTTAGTTGTAAACGCCGCTAACAATAATTTAGAAAAATTCAGCTCAAATCAAATCAAAAAATTTTATTTCACATAAACCAATACAGGTGCTTATGAAACGTCGAATTTAGGTGCACGGTTCCAATTAGTTATTTCCTATGGAGAAGAGCCGGCAAGAAACTCCATGGTTACTCTTTTAAAATAATACCTTTAACAATTTCAGTGGATACAGTACAATGATTTAGGATAGTAAATTCCTGATAGCTAATTCCTGAAAGTCAACAATTCACAAACGTGTGAATTGTTGACTTGCAGTACAAAACGTGTTGTAAGTGCTTTTCCTCTGAACTTAGCTATAAAAAGCGACTGGTTCCAAATGCATTGGCTATTATGCTTCGAAGTAGCTCTCCCGCAGTTTATTTCTCAATGTTACGACTTCCTACTATAGAGCCGTCGATAACCGAGACGTTGGCCGCGTAAGCTGCTTACCATTCATAGACTAGAGTGTGTGAATACACTATATCCTACTCACGGAACGAAAAAATAAAATGTAAACAAGATTTGACTAGTCTTAATAGAAGTGTTTCAAATAGATTAACATCACACAAAAATGCTTATTGTTAGAAATTAATGGTATGAAATATTTTACAGAAAATATCTCGTTCCTTGTATCAATTACACGTGCGATTGGCGCACATTCGCCAATGTGTTCGTCCCCTTAGGACGAAGAAGAATAAATTTAATATTATTATACACTAGGACCAAGTTATCTGTGAATTGAAGAGCGTCGCTTTGTTCACTCCTGTGTTGCCATTTTATGGATAATGATCCATTATAAGGGAAATCTAATGTTACATGACACTTTTTATAATTATTATGTCCCATTTTCTGCCACTTTATAGATGACTTGGTAGCTCTGATAGCTCTTTCCGTACAATGCACTCGCAAGTCGTAACAAAATCATCGTTTGTTGCCAGATACGGGACGTTTTGACAAAACGGACATTGATAAGGCCGACTATACACTTTAGAGCCAATTTTTTCCCAATTATGGAGATAATATTATTTTCGAGCATTATTGTAAAGTCACAAATTCCCTATAAAATCTATACTAATATTATAAAGCTGAAGAGTTTTGTTTGTTTGTTTGAACGCGCTAATCTCAGGAACTACTGGTTGGAATTGAAACAATATTTTTGTGTTGGATAGTCCATTTATCGAGGAAGATTATAGGCTATATAACATCACGCTACGACCAATAGGACCGGATCATAAATGAAAAATGTTGCAAAAACAGGGAAAATGTCCACCCGTGCGAAGCCGGGACGGGCCATTAGTATTTAATAAATGCATAGAAAAGATATTCATCATTCTGGCAACTGAATTAAACTAAATTTCAACCATGTGGGCACGGGTTAGAACTTCAAATTTCCTCACCGCATGCTGGGAATAGTCGCGTGTTGTAAGATTCAACAAAACCCAGCTCGCTTGGTAGAAGGATCTATACGGTCCGCCTGGCTAGCTACCACCCTCACAAAGCGCCAAGCAGTTTACTGTGTTCCGTCGTGTGTATGCGAGTGCCAGAGGAGTATAGGGGAATATCTCTATACCTCTCTTCCTTTGATTTGTGTTCTCCATCTTAGACCCTGTCTGCGCTCATCAGTGAGACTAGGGCCAAACGCGACCAAGTCAAGAATAAAATAAAATAAAAAATACTGTCAATGTCACACACAAGCTTCCTTAATTTGCCATTTCATAGAAGAGTTGGTCGAAAAGTAATTTACCTGTGAGCTATTTCATGTGTCAGTATGTAGGCAATGTTCTCGGGATGCCACTCCAGGAGCGTACAGCTGTTTTTGTTACTGCACATCCCCTTCATGTAGCCACGACCTGGAATGTTTGGAATTAGATTTTAGACTGGAACTGGACTTAGAATCTGGAACTGGAGGCACGTGACTAACGGCCGAAACCAACAACAATCTCAATCCAAAATCCCTGGATTTATGGAGGTATTTGATCACAGAAATTCAATATAAGTAATAGCCTAGTAATATAAGTAATGGCTAGCAGTGATAGCTTAGTGGTGTGATCGTTGGACTGCCACAGGTCTCGACTTCGAACCCAAGCCACGCACCGCTGAATTTTCGGATTCATGTGCGTAGGTATTGTGTAATTATCACTTGCTTAAAAACGGTGAAGGAAAACATCATGAGGAAACCGGCATGCCTGAGAGATACTCGTATTTCTCGACGGCATGCGAAACCACGTCAGAGGTCCATGGGTGGCATAAACTCTGACACCAGGTTAGTCACTAACCACACGATAAGAAGAAGAAGAATAGAAGTAATGTCTAAAATCTACATCAATCAAGAGATTTCGGATTGTGATTGGTTATTGGGATCGGTCGTAAACTGTTAGACTCCCCGCAAACTACAGACTTTCTGTCGGCCGATAGTTTAGTCGATTTCTTAATCAGTATGAAGATGTATGCAATTGCGCACATTATAACGATTCGGTTTCCCGTATAAAAAGAGAATCGGTCAACTATCGGGTGATAATTTAATCTGCAGTCTGCGGGAGCTCTTGACGCTCAAATTGATAGATTACATCTGTCAACCCTGAGAGAATTGTTGATGCTTTTGCCAACCCTAGGAACAGAGTTGAAAAATCTCATATATCTGTACTTTCACCGGCACCCATAGGTGCTCTTCAAACCCGAACACGACAATGCTGCGGTAGAAATGTATGTTCTGTCTAGCCTTTTCCCAACTATATTGGGGTCAGCTTCCAGTCTAACCAGATGCGGCTGAATACCAGTATTTTACACAGAGCGACTGCCATCAGACCTCCACAACCCAGTAACTGGGAAAACGCCTATATCCTAAGGTTAGACCAGTTGTCAGACTTTCGGGCTACTGACTTCCCGTAACTACTGTCATAGGTATTCGTATGACACCCGGGACCGACTATTTAACGTGCTCTCCGAGGCACGAAGGGGTGTCGATGTGTAACGAACGGTCACCCAACCACAGCCTGACCGCAGCAAGCACAGCTTAACCTCGCAAATCATATGATCCACGCGGTTGGTAATTAGCCACGAGCCTCTCTGCGGCAGAAATAGGTATGGTGGAAGTACTTCCCTGAACGAATTTATTCATGAGCTCTACTACTACTAATAAATTAATACACACTTCTAAATCAATCGATAAAAGTATTTATATCGATATAGAGACAGTTGGACGTTATCATGTAGATGTAAGAAAATCTTTGAGCTTATCGTCAGTGACCAGTTCTAGTCACATTACCTAAGGGCAATAACCTAAGGAATTGAAAGAGCATATTATTTATTCAGATAAAAGTTCAGTGACCACTTCAGATTTTTTTTAATGATAACCGAACATTATGTAATGTCACCTCTGTATTCCCAGAAGGCTTGGGTGGAGTTGTATAGTAACACCCTCATTTCGCAGTGACTCATGTAATAGGGGGCGAGACTATTGCCATCAATTGGGCACAAATCCCAACTAAAGCTGCTGCTGAATTCCACACGGAAAAATCCAATAACACTTTGCCTTAGCTGGGGATCGAACCCAGGACCTCAGGATCAGCAGTCGCGCTTGCCACCACTAGACCAACGAGACAGTTGATAATAATTGAAGTTTACTATACAGGGTGTAAACCAAATCATGTAATTCCTTTAAACCTCGTGATGTACTGCTGACATAGTCCAACCCTGAATGGGATACTGTTGGATTCAGTAAAAAAATACAAGAAGTAAACATGTGTTCTTAACGTGAGAAATTTTAGCGCCCCGAGCAAATTACTCAGCTATCGCTCGCCACGCGGTCAATTAACTCTGGGTGCTAAAATGCCTCACGTTAAGAACACATGTTTATTTCTTGTAATTTTCTTTTTATTGAATCCAAATGTATCCCTTGCATGATTAATCTATGTCAGGAGTACATCACAAGGTTTGAAGGAATTACATGATTTCGTTTACATCCTGTATATTATAAAATATTACTAGACTCTTACGGATTATTATTTGATGGTTGGCAAGAGTTCAACATTTCCTGTCACTTCAAACACTTTGGAGGCTTATTTCCATAATTTGATTTAAGTTAACGGCTACGAGGATATCCAGGCTGTATACTTTCATGGTTTATCTTATCTATCGATAAGCATTGCTAAAGTCAATGGGTAAGCTGATACATGAACTAAAGATGGTGAGACAACTGCACCTTTCAACGGAATTGGTCATATTAGCATTAAATTGCGAGAGGGTGAATATTCGCAAACACATCTTTACCATAATACAGAAGTATGAAGACACGTTTGGTGCAGTGGCTGAGCGATTAGATTCGATTCCCGCACAGAACAAATAATTGTATGGCGTACAGTTCTTCCGGGTCTGGGTGTTAATGCATGTGAAGATGTATTGTGTGTTTGTAAACGCACCCACAATACAGGAGAAATCCTAGTGTAGGGCAACGTTTTCTTTTAAATAAGAAATACGTCAAGCATCAGGATTTTTAAAACTCCAATTATGATAATGAAAACGAAAACTATACAACTGCAAGGAGACAAGAATTAAAACAATCTGAAACTACTATAAGATCATGAGATGACAATGATTTGTTGAAAAAATGTTAAGGCTTTTGAAGATTCACCCGGGAATGCACGGGAAGCGTGGAGAAAGAAACCAACTTTGTCCAAAACATTGACGCTCATAACCAAATGAGATTTCGTTCCATTAACAAAATTATTAGCAGTATCCAAAGCTGAGTCAAAATCTATTGTTGAAATTAGCCTTCTCAGTGATTTTCTCATATTAACGGCTTTCTCTATAGAGTTCTTGGATAAAATAACTACTGGTGTCAACGGGTGTGAAATGATGACGTTATTAGTGTAAAAAACGTTAAACATTACCTATTTATTTTTCGTAAAACAGTTATCTTAGGTCATCTTTTATGATAACCGAAAGTTAAATCAAAGTAAGGTTATACCTGTACTACTTCTAACTTCAGATCCAAATCGGTCCAGATAAAACAAGTCCAGCCCAGTAAAAAGAACAGAGTAGAACCACTTCTGCTTAGTAATCTTCTTCTCTCCCTGCCATTGGCAGTAACTCTTCAAATATTTCGAAACATTCTCATTCATTACCACTTTCTTCGTCGTATTCTTTAAAATTTTGACATCTAGCAGTTCAAATTTTATCTTCTGTTGCAGATTTGGATGCGTGAATAAATCTTCTACGTCTTTTAATATGTCTTTTGCTAGTAGTTTGAACTTCTCTTTTATTCTGCTCTTGGATTCTCTTGATAGAATCCTCGTTAGAGCCTTGTCTAAGTGCATCATTACTGGAATTGTGATGTCCGTCTGTTTCGTGTAGTATTTCATTGATAGGTCCTTGTGAAGTGTGTTTGGGTTTTTGTGTTTGTTCTGTAATTTAAGAAAAATATATTGTTAGTATTCAATAGGATCCATGATTTAGGAGGGGCTCATGGCTAATTAACAACGGCACGGATCATATGATTTACAAGGTTAAGCTGTGCTTGCCGTGGTCAGTCCGTGGATGGGTGACCATTTGTTACACTTCAAGACGCCTCCATGCCTCGGAGAGCACGTTAAATCGTCGGTCTCGGCCGTCATACGAATACCTATGACAGTCGTTACGGGAAGTCAGAAGCCCAAAAGTCTAACAACTGGTCTAACCTTAGAATATCGGCATTGCCTAGTAACTGGGTTGCGGAGGACCGATGGCAGTCGCTCCGTATAAAATACTGGTATTCAGTCGCATCTGGTTAGACTGGAAGCTGATCCCAACATAGTTGGGAAAAGGATAGGCAGAACAATGCAGGTACCTCCTGTTTTATCAACTATCCGCAATTTCGGTAGGTACATGAAACAAGTACCAGAGCATAACCCTGCTGATCTTGTTAACATATCAAAGCCATCGCTTCACTCATAAATCGACGGTCCCTACGTATGCTATCGAAACTACCAAATCTCAGTTTTTATTTCATTATGACCGATTACGCTGAGATTTATGATCCGATTTAAGTGATTCTTCTTTAGTTTGATGCGGAATAGTTGCAATTTGGTTCCATAAAAAATTATTATTTTATAACCTTTAAGATAACATAATTTCACACATTTTAAGCAGACAAAATAAAAACTGAGATTTTGTAGTTTCGATAGTATAGGTACGTAGGGACCGTCGAAATACATATTATGGAGTTCGCCGAATAAGGAATTAGTTAAGGGTGTGCCGATACTGATGATTCTATAGGAACTATTACACAATGGTTCCAGTTAAATGGGACACGTAGGTTTACTGCCTCAGTTTATGTTCTGCCCACGTTCGGAATATGTTATTGGTGAGTATAGAGTTCACGTGCAGATTTTAATTTGATTATCATTTGCCTTAAAACACAACATAACATCACGCCTTATATTCCTCGAAGGGTTCGGTAGAGGTGTTTTTAGTACACCCTCGTTTCGCCAGTTATGTTTAAGTCCCATGTAATAGGGGGCGAGCCTATTGCCATCAACCCGGCACAAATGCAGACTCCGGGCTGCTACTGAGAAATTCCTAATGGAAAAACCCAATAACACTTTGTTCGACCTGGGTATCGAACCCAGGACCTTATGCTCAGACCAGGCAAACAAAAAAAAGTTTTTTTTGCGTTAAACGTAAAAGAAAAACGTTGTAAGGAAACCCGCACACCTGAGAAGGCTTCAAAAACTTCTCGATGGTGTGTGTAGTCCGCCAACCCGCACCAGGCTAGCGTGGTAGTGGCGTGCATTTCATACAGGCAATTACGCAGTGCCCACCTCATAAGATTTAATTAACTACTCCATCTTTAACTATTACTATAAATAAAATAAGCGTGTATGGCTATGATTTCTTTTGGTCAGAATCGTATTGAAATGGGCTTAAGCGTACAATTGGAGGGCAACATCGCTAGTGCTTGCCTAACAAGTCCGAGAACCAAAGCACGCCATTGCAGCGTGGTGAACTCAGGCCTAAACCCTTCTCATTGTAAGGAGAAGCTAACACCCATATTCTAAGACATTCCTCCAAAACTCACTCGACTCGACTTCACCTCAACTCAGCCTTTTTCACTACCATCGGTAGTTATAGTTGACATAAACGTCCTCGACTTGAGATTTTTCCTCAGTCAAGGTAAGGAATCATCTGTCAAACTCAAGGTACCTCGGAACCTACCTTAAGGAAGGAAGTGTCAAAGTTCGTATGTAACAAAAATGAATTTTGAACAATTTATCGAATATGCTTACTATAATCCTTACAACTATTTATCAAAATTATGACGTAATGACTCCACTCTACCTCGACTCATTTGGGGACCCCTCAGTCGAGGAATCTCAAAGTTCACTCGAAATTGCGACTAAAAATACAATTTTGAAGGTGTTTTCGAGGTTGTCCTGAGTCGAGTACCTATGAGTCGAGTAATTTTTGGAGGAACGTTTTAGAATATGGGTGTAATACTCAGCAGTTGGACGGTAATGGGCTGATGCTAAACTAATACAGTGAGCCTAGATTCTTATATAAATAACCATGGCAATAACCTCTAATGCTAAGTAACATTAGACAGATGGAATTGCACGCTTTTTTTTACATGTCTGCCCAGTCAATTTGCACTTCTTTGAAATGTGTAATAAATTGCCGGTGCCGGGCAAAGACCTCAATAGCAACGAGATGTAATTGTCGAAATCACACTTAATGTTCGTTGACAATAGAAAAAGAAATGGTTATATTAGAATGTCTAAAACAACGGTATGTGTTTTTTTTACTAAAGAAATCTCCGCGAATTTTGGACTGTGTTTTGAAGATTGGCAATGTCAAATTAAATTGGGTAATGTATTTATTTTATTTATTTATTTGTTTTGAGTAACCAGGACTCATAGGGTTAGTAACATTCAGTACTTAAAAACTATGTTAGTAATACTAAAATACAATTAAATTAAAAATAATAAAATTAAATTTAAATTACAAATTAAAAAAAAGTTTTGAATCGCTGCTTCAGAATTCCAGAAGAAATTCTGGAACAATGATTCAAAAGACAGCAATGCGTAGTTTTACGCGGCTTTGTGCGCACTCTTACCCGATTTGGGCTAACAGTGCGCATAGAACTCATATACATAACCTGCCTACAATCATATCGTCAGTGGAAAGGTAAAAAGTAAATTAATAAATTAAATTATCTATTAACTAAGTATACTCTAAGAAAAATAACCATGTTTATTTTCTTAAAAAAAATACTTTGAATCTCTCTTCTGTCATCATCATCTTCCTGCCCTGGTCCCAAGTTACTTGGGGTCGGCGCAATATGTTTTTCTCTTCCACTCTTCCCTGTCAGCCGTCTCATTATCATTTACTCCCTTATCTTTCATATCCTCCCTCACACAATCCATCCATCTTTTCTTAGGTCTCCCTCTCCCCCTCCATCCATCAACATTCATATTCATCACTCTCTTAGTCACATGTGTTTCATCCCTCCTCAGCACATGCCCATACCAAGACAAACGCTTTCCTTTCAACTTTTCTGTCACTGGTGCCACTTTCAAACTTCCTCTAATATGCTTATTAGAGGAAATCTGAATCTCTCTTCTGTAAAGTAGGTATATTGGCGCTTTAGTCTTTTTACCTTTCCACTGACGATATCATTAATTCATTGAGTTTAGTGTTTAATGTTCTGATTGCCAGAGAACTAATTTTATTGATCCTACAGATTTATGGGTGATTCCAATAAATTACCGAGCGTTATTGGTTAAAATTAAAACTCTTCTATCTCTACCAATAATGAAGCAAAGAACTCATAGAGTTTTATAGTAGTTCCTCCCATACATTTTTTTTATAAAAAAACGTTGCCCCACCCTCGGATTTCTCCTGTATCGTGAGTGCGTTTACAGACACAAATCTTCACACGCACAAACACCCAGACCCGGAACAACTATCTGTAGGCCATACAAATATTTGTTCCGTGCGGGAATCGAATCGCAGAAGCCAATCGCTTAGGCACTGCACCAAACGTGTCGTCAATTAGTAGTTATCACAGGGAAAATTAACTTACGAGTCCATGACGACACGTTTGGTGCAGTGGCTGAGCGATCGGCTTCTGCGCTACGGGTCGTGGGTTCAATTCCCGCACGGATCAAATATTTGTATGGCCTACAGATAGTTGTTCCGGGTCTGGATGTTTGTGCGTGTGAAGATTTGTGTTTGTAAAACGCACCCACGACACAGGAGAAATCCAAGTGTGCGGCAACGTTTTTAAAAAAAAAAAAAATATGCCCAGTTTAGCAATAAAATAAGCAAAGCGATTGGTTTGGCCATATGAACCGGACATTAGTATGTAATTATAGTGTTTATAGCCATCTAAGAAAGGTGGATTGTTGTATAGTAAGTAGGTTGAGTTAATGGATCCATACGACTAGGTACCTAGATTTTAATTAATTGCTTTTTGGTGTGACCGTCGGACTGCCAAGTTTTTGGTCTCAAGTCCGAAACTAAGGCACGCACGTCTGACTTTTCGGATTCATGTGCGTATTATATAATTATCACTTGCTTAAAAACGGTGAACGAAAACATCGTGAGGAAACCGGCATGCCTGAGAGATATTTCTCGACGGCATGTGAAGCCAAATCAGAGGCCCATGGGTGGCATAAACTCGGTTAGTCACTAACCACACGAAAAGAAGAAGACGGTTCAAATAATTTAGTCGAATCTAATTACATAACCTACACTATCTATATCTGTAAACGTCAAAAAATAATGGAATTTTTTTTCAGAGCGTGAAATTTCTAAAACTGACACACACAACCCTGCCTTTATTGTCGCTCAGTCGGTTTAAGAGAAGGCTCAGTACATTGCATGTGGTATCAATAAAATTTATGTAACTAGGTCCCCATAAAGATCTGTTAAAGGTGGGTTTAGACCAAACGAACATAGAGCTATAGATCAACGAGAATCTCATGGCATTAAAAATGAATAACAAACAGTGGTTTTCATATGGCAATGTCAACATGTCACTTGTCAAAACGAGTATGACTGTAGTTGATACATTTTCCAGTTCTGATTAATGTTTTCTTGTTCAAACATTTTTAATAAACATACTTATTTTAACAAGGTTTCCTTTTCCATTACAATAAAATTGCAAAAAACCATATATCAGCATATCATTTTGGGACCCAGTGCATAATATCAGCAAGCACATTGGGTCACATAAAACAATAAGCCAAAACCTCTAACAACATGGATTTATGAAATACATGCTGTGCCGACCCCATCTAGTGTGGGATAAGGGCAGGAAGAAGATCGGGAAGAAATCAAAGAAAAAAATTACAAGTATCAAGACTTTTTATTCAAATTACCCTTGTGTTACCCACAAAAACATTTAATTTCCCTATTTGCCATCAGATTCTGGTAGACCTATAGAACAAGAGCACAGAGCGTCGTTGTTTGTTTGTTTTTTGGTGTAAAAAATAATTAGTTTTCATCATTTACACAAAAAGAATACCAACGAGCAAGAATGACAACACACAAGAACTAGAATCCTAGCACATGCCCTAGAGATGTTTTGAACGCAGAATTTAGGCCTGATTAGAGCGTGGCTGTGTGATATTCACATCTGCCATGCCTACTGTGTGGCGTCTTCCATACATTGTCATAGTAATTCGCACGCCAAGAGCACGCGATCAACACGTGACCTGAATATCACACCCAGCCAAGCTCTCTGTCTGGCCAGGCCTTTATAGGTCATGTCCATTTTTTCTTTTTTTTTTCTCGTTGGAAAATCCTCATGGATGTCCCTCGCCCGGGGAAGGCGAGGGGGTCTGCCGGACTCTTACCGGCTAAAAACCAACGGTGTTCCTTCTCCTGACCGTACGGCCAGGGTCGCGGGATTCGCAAAAGCATGCACCGCAACCCCGGCAGGTCCCGGTCCGCCAACCCATGGCGGACCTCTCCTCTGTGGGGCCTTGCCCCACGTCCTCCTGAGAAGCGCGCACGGAACACGGCGCGCCGCCTTCTCGGGGCTGTTACTGGTGTGGCGGCGAGTATAGGTCATGTCCCTAGAACACAAGAACGCTTTGAAGAGATAGCTTCGAGGAGCGAGCACGTCCAAACACAAAATAACGCTCTAAGCAACTGTTCGCACGCTCTTGCGCCGTTTACATCAAGCGAGCGAGCATTCTTAGAGCATTAATTATAGAAAATTCCATAGATTATCCGCAAACAGGTTAGAACGACGAAAGAATGCTCTGTCTGTGTTTGCACCAAAAGAATTTGATGGAGTGGGCATAGAATGAGCAATCGCTCGTTTGGTCTAAACCCACCTTAACACACAACATGCTTCTAACAATAAATATATACTCCATTAACAAATTCTCAGAAACACAGATTTGCAAATAAATTACACGCTATATTTTCAGGAACTTGTAGGTAGCTCGTAAAACAAATATTACCGTTAACTAGTCAAGCATTGAACCCGGGACCTTTCGTGTAGACTGGTAGAGCGTCACTCTTACGCAATCGGTCAGAATAGTGTTCAATGTGTTGCTATTAATAAATCTATACTATCTATACTAATATTATAAAGAGGAAAGATTTGTACTTTTGTATGTAACGAATAAACTTGAAAACTACTGGACCGATTTCAAAAATTCTTTTGCCGTTAGAAAGCTACATTATCACTGAATAACATAGGCTACGGGCGGAGCCGTGAGGACACAGCTAGTGTGACTATCACCCATATTCTAAGACGTTCCTCCAAAACTTACTCGACTCGACTCAGTCTTTCTCACTACCATCGGTAGTTATAGTTGACATAAACGTCCTCCACTCGTGATTTTTCCTCAGTCAAGGTAAGGAATCATCTGTCAAACTCAAGGTATCTCGGAACCTATCTTAAGGAAGGAAGTGTCAAAGTTCTTAAGTAACAAAAATGAATTTTGAAGGCTTTATCGAATATGCTTACGATAATCCTTACAACTATTTATCGCGGCGTTATTGGCGCGATGCAGATAATTCAAATTATGACGTAATGACTCCAGTCTACCTCGACTCATTTGAGGACCCCTCAGTCGAGGAACCTCAAAGTTCACTCGAAATTGCGACAAAGAATACAATTTTGAAGGTGTTTTCGAGGCCGTCCTGAGTCGAGTATGAGTCCAGTAAGTTTTGGAGGAACGTCTTAGAATATGGGTGTAGGTGTGTCTATAAAGTGATCATAGGTAGTTACAGAACAGGTGAGACATTTTTTGTCCAACATACACAACATAATCCTGTCCCACTGCTGGGCATGGGCCTCTTCTCAAAATGAGAAGGGTGTAGGCTTTAGTCCACCACACTGGCCTGGGTGCCTTTTTGTAGCCCGCTCAGATGTATAGGTTTCCTCACGTTGTTTTCCTTCACTAGTAATAATTAAATTCTGATCCGCACTTGATATTAATTGAGGACTAATTTTATTGGTTTATTAATTTATTTAACACTAGCTGTATTGTCACGGCTTGGCCCGTAGCTTATGTTACTCAGTGATAATGTAGGTTTCTAACGGCACCACAGTGGACGCGATCATGCGCGTAAGGGCCCAAGCGGAGGAAGCAGTCGCCCAGGGTGAGGTCGTCTTGGCGGTGTCTCTCGACATCGCCAACGCCTTTAACACCTTGCCCTGGAGTTGCATTAGGGCGGCACTCGAATACCATCGGGTGCCGACCTACCTCCGCCGCATTGTCGGGGCCTATTTGGCAGAGAGAGCCGTAATCTACCCGGGTCGGGAAGGATGGGGTCGGCGAAAGATGTCGTGCGGTGTCCCACAGGGTTCGGTCCTAGGGCCGCTCCTGTGGAACATCGGTTACGACTGGGTGCTGCGCGGTGCGTTCCTCTCCGGTGTCGGCGTGACCTGCTACGCCGACGACACGCTGGTCACAGCGCGGGGAGGGACACACCGGCAGGCGGCCATTTTGGCCACAGCTGGGGTTGCGCAAGTCGTCGATAGGATCCGACGATTGGGTCTCGAGGTGGCCCTGCGGAAGTCCGAGGCCCTGTGTTTCCACGGGCCCCGGAAGGGACCACCCTCGGGATCCCACATTGTCGTGGGAGGCGTCCGCATCGGTGTCGAGTCGACGATGAAGTACCTGGGACTCGTCCTCGACAGCCGATGGGACTTTGGGCCGCATTTTCGGCAGCTGACCCCCAAACTAATGGGAGCAGCGGCTGCGCTTTCGCGGCTGCTGCCCAATTTGGGGGGGCCCAATGCCTCCTGCCGGAGACTCTACTCGGGGATCGTACGATCCATGGCCCTCTACGGGTCGCCGATTTGGGCGGACACCCTGACGGCCCGCAACGTCGCTATCCTGCGGAGACCGCAGCGGGCGATGGCCGTCAGGGTGATAAGGGGGTATCGTACGATCTCCTTCGAGGCGGCGAGTCTTTTGGCCGGATCCGTGCCCTGGGATCTGGAGGCGAGAGCCCTCGCGCTGAGATATCGTCAGCGCGAGGAGGCGCCTGAGCGGAGCGAGCTCCGCCAGATCCTGGTGGCCGAGTGGAGGGAGCGACTTGCGCAACCCAGCGCGGGGCACGCCGCGATAGCGGCGGTAAGACCCGTGATGGAGGAGTGGCTGGAGAGGCGTCACGGCGCCCTCAGCTTCCGGCTGACGCAGGTACTCTCGGGACACGGCTGTTTCGGGAAGTACCTGTGTCGTATAGGCCGGGAGCAGACGCCCGGTTGTCACCACTGCGACTGCCCCGAGGACACGGCGCTGCACACTTTGCAGGCGTGTCCAGCATGGGGGTCGCAGCGCCGCGAGCTAGTCGCGGCGATCGGCGGTGACCTCTCGCTTCCGGCCGTGGTTCTGTCCATGGTCGGGAGCGAGACTGCGTGGGAAGCCATCGCCTCCTTTTGCGAGGGGGTGATGGCGACCAAGGAGGTAGCGGAGAGGGAGAGGGAGGCCGCTTCTTCTCTCCCTTCTCGCGCTAGACGCACCGGGCGCCGGAGGGCGCGTGACGATCTCCGGCCACCCTAGTGAGTGGCCTGCGGGCGGCGGGTTGGGGAACCCGTCGCCCGACCAGTAACGGGCCCAGGGAGGATGGCGCGTCTTGTCCTGCGCGCGCCTCTCGGACGGATGTGGGGCAGGGGAGCAACTGCCCCACCACAGGAGGGGTCCACCAGAAGAAGCTGGTGGACCGAGACCTGTCGGGGTCGCGGTGCATGCAACAGCGAATCCCGTGACCCCGGCCTTAGGTCAGAAGGAGGGACACCGTGGGGTTTTAGCCAGTAAGAGTCTGGCACACCCCCCCGTCTTCCCCAGACGGGGGATAGTCCATGAGGATTTCCCCACGTGAGAAAAAAAAAAAAAAAAAAAAAAAAAAAAGGTTTCTAACGGCAAAAGAATTTTTGAAATCGGTCCAGTAGTTTTTAAGTTAATTCGTTACATACAAAAATCCAAAAATACAAATATTTCCTCTTTACAATATTAGTATAGATAACATCACGTCTGTATTCTCCAAAGGGTTGGGCAGAGATGTATTGTAAAACCCTCATTTCGCCGTTATATTTAAGTCCGTAATTTATTTATATATACTTATAATATCTGCCACAATGTATCTTCTCATTTATGTACATAAACAATGAGAGGCAAGCCTACTTTAAAAAAAAATTGAGTCATGACTAATATTTTTAAGTTTAGTACACAATAATTCACTCGGGAGCAATGAATCCGGGTCACCAATATAAACCAATCTTGGAAAACATTGTTAACATTTTAACATTGTTTTGTTTATATTCTCGTTGACTGCCTCGTTGGTCAGTGTGGTGGGAAGTGTGACTCTTGATCACTTTCTCTTTCTCTTTTCTCTTTTTAAAAAAACGTTGCCCCACACTAGGATTTCTCCTGTATCGTGGGTGCGTTTACAAACACAAAACTTCACACGCACAAACATCCAGACCCGGAACAACTATCTGTAGGCCATACAAATATTTGTTCCGTGCGGGAATCGAACCCACAACCCGTAGCGCAGAAGCCGATCGCTCAGCCACTGCACCAAACGTGTCGTCCTGTGTTGTCGATCGTGAGGTCATGGGTTCAATCCCCAGGTTGGGTAAAGTGTTATTGGGTTTTCCGTGTGGAATTCCTCAGTAGCAGCCCGGAGTTTGGATTTGTGCCCGGTTGATGGCAAAAGGCTCGCCCCCTACATGGGACTTAAATATAACGGCAAAATGCGGGTGCGTTGCTATACACCTCTACCCAACCCATCGGAAAATACAGGCGTGATTGTTTATTTTGGTGACCCAGATTCATTGCTCCCGAGTGTAAGTACTATCTATTTATTTTTATTTTCCCTAACTACCAAATTAAAAATCCACAAAATAATGTCGACTGGGGTTAGACCATTTGAAGCTACTTTGTATTTACAATGTATTGTATTGTATTATTTCATTCATAACAATTGTTACAATTAATTTTCATAACATTGCATAGTATGTTTAGGTTCGAGGACGGATGAAAGAAGAGTGCATGCAGCGGAGATGTGACTGTTGAGATGGATGTGTGGTGTAACAAGAGTGGATAAGATAAGGAATGAGTATGTTAGAGGAAGTTTGAAAGTAGCGCCAGTGACTGAAATGTTGAGGAGTTGTTAGCGTGGTAAGGACATGTTGTGTGGAGGGAAGTAAGATGTTACTAGAAGAGTGTTAAATTTAATGTGGATGGATTTACAAGCAGAGGTAGGCCAAAGCAAAGATGAATGGATTGTGAGAAGGATGATATGGGTTAGAAATTCGTAAATATCGATCAAATCAAATCAAAAAAAATCACATAAAACAATACAGGTGCTTATGAAAAGTCGAATTAAGATGCACGGTTCCAATTAGTCGTTTCCTATGGAGAAGAGCCGGCAAGTAACACCATGGTTACTCTTTTAAAAATAATGCGATCGCATTAGATTAATCAACAGAGAATACATCTCAATAAATATCTGTCATTTAAATTAACTATCCATTTATTATCATCAATCTTTATTATCTTTTCTGCTTAGTCTTTTCCCAACTATGTCGGGGTCAGCTTCCAGTCTACCCAGATGCGGCTGAATACCAGTCTTTTACACGGAGCGACTGCCATCAGGCCTCCGCAACCCAGTTACTGGGCAATGCCGATATCCTAAGGCTAGATCGGTTGTCAGACTTCCGGGCTTCTACCCGTAACGACTGTCATAGGTATTCGTATGACACCCGGGACCGACTGTTTAACGTGCTCTCCGAAGCTCGGAGGGCTCATCAATCTTAATTAATATTCCATTAAAATTATAGTAGCTTCAGTTTAAAAATAACAATGCATTTCATGAAGCACTCATACACAAATGGGTTGTTTCATAAACTCGCATTCGAAATCATAAAAATCTCTATCAATAAGCCATTTGACTTGAGCCTACTCTTAGAAATCATGATATAATTATACAAACAATTAAATAACATAAAATCACGCCTTTTATTCCCCGAAGGGTTCGACAGAGGTGTTATTTTTTTATTTATTTTTTAGCACACCCTCGTTTCACCTCTTTTGTGTAAGTCCCATGTAATAGGGGGCCAGCCTATTGCCACTAACCGGGCACAAATCCAGACTCCGGGCTACTACTGAGAAATTCCTAATGGAAAAATCCAACAACACTTTGCCCGGCCTGGGCATCGAACCCAGGACCTCTTGCTCAGCAGTCGCGCTTGCGACCACTAGACCAACAAAATAAATAGGTACTAAAATAAAATGTATTATTTAGTTATGGCGGCCAATATCAATTTAAAAAGGTTACTCCAATTGGGGTCAAGGGTTAGCGTGAACCATGTTGTGTGCAAAATCTCAAGGACATACCCACCACCATTTTTTATTTTGTATTATAGGTACTGTATGCTAAATAATTGGGTGGGTAGGTAGTAGGTACATATTGGATTTTGAACATTAGTATACGCAAAAAAATAAGTAGGTTTTTTTTAACATTTAAGAAATTATATTTTTGGATAAGTACCTACGTAATATTTTTTGCAAATAATTTTATTTCGTATAAAACCGTAAAAATAAATAAAAGTAAACTTTCTTATTATTATTAATTTGGTAAAGATACCAAAAAAAAACCCAACACAAAAAATTGCAAAAAAAAAAATACCCAAACAATTTTTTCGAAAAAAAAACACGCATATAAAATAAAAATATTTTTTTTAAAAACTTACAAATTTACACGAACTGCTATCTAAAATGGCGATCACTACCAAAAACACGTAACACTTCATTGTGAAAACTGAACCGTATGTCTGGAATGCCTAAGTTGTACTAAGCTTTGCTCCAAGCCCTAGTCGACGATATTACACATGACAGATTACTAAAAAGTCCAATTTAAAGCAGACACGCGGAAGGTAGATACACGAATTAATAATATTCGTGGATTTTGGAATCGTATAGGTAATTTAAAATGACTGGATTTAATAAAATATTTGTGGTGGTTTTCCTTTTATGAATTGGACAGTGGCAATGTTTACTATTTTGAAGTTTGTTGACAATACCTACGCAAAATGCTGAGAGGCTGAGGCGTGTTTTTTGATGGAACTTGGGAGAGATCTGTTTATGAACTTTACATAGTATAAAACATAGTCCCAATGTTTGCTTAGATCTTTAAAAATACGCAACGGATTTCAATGAAGTTTTCAGCAATAGATAGAGTGATTCAAGAGGAAGGTTTATATGCCCCACATAAGTATCTACATTGCACCCGTGCGAAGCCAGGGCGGGTCACTAGTAAATGATAAATTATTTTGATTTCTGTAAATAAATCTGATACAGACACTTTTACAAGTCAATGTTTTTTTTTAAGACTAGATGGCGCCAGCATTTCGTATCTGACTAGCTTTGAGAAGAAAAGTCAAAACAAACTCAGAGATCAGTTCTAGCAATGAACTACCGATGATAATGGATGCTTGGCAATGTTATTTTAATAGAATAGTTTATTTGTCAAATATAGGTAGGTTTTCTTATTATAGTCATAAAAAGATTTGATTAGTGCGCTATGTTTTGCTTTAAAAACATACAAATATAATTGTGTGAACATCATGCATAAAAATAAAATAAAATTTAAGTATTAGATACAAAATTGTGTACTAAAAAGTTAGTTTTCTTTAAATTAATTTAATTAATAATAATTAATAATTTGTAGGTAAATTATCACGTCAAGAGCGACGAAAGTTACTGAATTAAAAAAAAAATGTAGTTTCGAAGTTTTTGTAGCAAGTAATGTCTGACAGAATTAAAACTACAAGTATAAAGATGAAACGGTTCTCGGATAAGCAATTAGCGCTCTTTTTTTTGCAAAAATATAAGAACTGTTTATAAAGGTGGTAGTGTATTAAATATGTTATTTTCAAAGCTCAATCAACTGATACTTCTGCATTTTCTTATATAGTGTACCATGTATGTCGGCCGTATAACTGTTTTATATGTTATTACTAAGTAAATTATCGGCCGCCACATGAAACCAACAATTAAGTCTTACAATATTGTTTATCGCACATTTTTACTAAGGATGTGATTACAGTAAACGCGATCTAGAGTGGATTATAATGCCCACATACACACGTAAACGTCCACAGTACATTGACTACCTACTAAACCTCTTATATAGGTACTTCAAAGGACCTCTAAGGATTGAGTAGCCCGTGGCTAAATAACATCCGCGTGGATCATATGCTTTGCAAGTTTAAGCTACGCTTGATCGTTCGTTACACATCGAGACCACTCAGTGCCTGATGATGATGGGTTGCGGAGGTCTGATGCTAGCCGCTTCGTGTGAAATACTGGTATTCAGCAGTATCTGGGTATACTGGAAGTTGATCCCAACATATTTTAATGGTTATAAATAGCAGCTCAGGGCTTGTGGGTATTTTGTACGCTACCCGGTCGGCCATGCAAATGTAATGAGTAATGACGTCTACGAGTTACAAGAAGGTTTGAACTGATACATATCAGAGTTTAAGAATCACGATTATGCAAAACGATGACAGGGTACATGTCAGCTCCACCCTTCCCAGAATGATTTAGTCACTTTACGGAATTTTGTTTTAATGGATAATAAAAATACATAGATAAACTCACGCCTTTTTCCCATGAGGGTAGGCAGAAACCGTAGAACGCTACATGCTACGACCCCTACACACTTCTTTCGCTTCATCCACATTCATACATCTTGCCATACTCGCACGCCGGTTGAGAGTACTGCGCACCTGTCCTTTGTGAAAAACATCAATAACATCGATGTATGTCCTTCTAGAACGTCCTCTACTGGCGTTTCCATTGATATCAATAAAAATGACATATACATTTTTTTAAATAAGTTGCCTAACATAACCTAACATCACGCCTGTATTCCCCGAAGGGTTTGCCAGAGCTGTATAGTAACACCCTCATATCGCCGTTATGTTTAAGGCCCATGTAATGTGAGGCGAGCCTATTGCCATCAACCGGGCACAAATCCAAACTCCGGGCTGTCACCACTAGACCAACGAGGCAGTTGCCAAATTGTTTGTTATTTACTTTAAGTCTTATTAAGAGTTAATATTATAACTATAACTAATATCATTTATTTTACTTTAAGCTATTAATCATGTTTAAAACTCACGAATAGGTATACAAATTCTTTGAAAATTACATGAAACTAGCGGATTCAGCAGACGACGTCCTGTCCAGAAAAGCAGCGCCACCTACCGGGTCCAATTGTGAATCTAAACCATCCATGGCGCCATCCAAACGCATACAAAAAAATTCATTCAAATCAGTCCAGCCGTTTAGGAGGAGTTCAGTGACATACACACGTACAGTCGAATTATAATGTAATTATATTATATAAATATAGCTCATTTATTGAAATTTTATTATTCATGGCTTTATTTCAGATTTTTAGACATTTAGTGACTCGGACATTTAGTGACCTTTTAATTTTGTAATTGATATTTAGTAGATTTTTTTTTGAGTTTTATTTTATCTTATTTTGCTCTTTTGTAACTCAATAATGAATGCATTTTCTAATGAATATTTATTTTAGAATCAACTTACGAACTATTTGTATACCAATTTTATTGGTAGAACATAGAGATCACTAAATATTATATTTTAAGACCTCCATGTATACCTATGTTCACAAATAAAGATGATTTGATAACATACGTAGGGAGTCAACCAAGGTGAATCATTATCCTGTTTGAAAATTTATGAGATGAGGATAGGCAGCAATGATCCTCTCATACGCCAATAATTAGCTGCCATAGCCAATCAGTCCTTATTTAAAACTAGCACTTACGGGGTGTCCTGCGTAAGCGACAAACGCGACGCGGTGCGACGCGACGCGACACGACGTGACGTGGAACAAATATGCGTTACGTCGGGTCTCGCTACATAGGCCGCTAGTAGGAAATGCCGTTGTCTTGATCGCGTTTGTCGCGTTCGTCGCTTACGCAGGGCACCCCGTTAGCCTGGGACTTCGTTTCGCGTCAATTTTCATACAAACTTTCATTCCCTATTTTACCCCCTTTAGGGGTAGAATTTCCAAAAATCCTTTCTGAGTGGATGCCTACGTCACAAAAGGAACCTACTGTCTAAATTTCATGTTTGTAGCCCCAGTGGTTTAGGCTCTGCGTTGATGAATCAGTCAGTCAGCAATAAGGACAAGTAATTATTACATAAATGTTTTCAAACTTTCGCGATTTGAACACATTATAAAAATACTAAATCCACTACCCATTATAAAAATATTAAATGTCTACCCGTGACCACGGCCGGCGAAATTCGGTCGAAACGTCGGGATAAATAAGGTATTTTTCTGCCTTATAAATTTTCTACGCGATTAGACCCGATTTAGTATTTTTATAATTATAACATACTAGCGACCTGCCCCGGCTTCGCACGGATGCAATGTAGATACCTACTAATGTGGGGCATACAAACCTTCCTCTTGAATCACTCTATCTATTGCTGAAAACTGCATTAAAATCAGTTGCGTAGTTTAAAAGATCTAATCGTACAGACAGCGGGAGCGACTTTGTTTTATACTATGTAAAGATAATACCCATTCTTGTTATACCAACTCCTTTCTCTACGAGTGGAAACCATTAAAATTTTAGCATTTGACACGTTTGGTGCAGTGCCTAAGTGACTGGCACACGCGCCGCGGCTTATGGTGCGTCCAGACCTGACGAACGCGCCGCGAATGCGCCGCTCGCGAGCCGCTCGCGAGCTGCGCGCGAGCGGCGCGCGGACGGCGCGCGACCTTTTGTACGAACATGAAATGCACGCGCGCAGCTCTAAGCGTTACTTCGACAATGCCTCGAGGCATCGGAACCCCCTCGTGACCGCCGCGTCCGATTATAAACCCTCCCAGATTAGCATAGTACGCCGTCCCAGGCATGCGCTACTAGAGCCCGATGATGAGATCACCCTCCTCCAGGAGGCGAATAAATCTACTAGTACCATACACACACACCGCCGCCGCCGACCGGCGTATCGCCCTCGCCGACGAGGCCCCTCGCGACGTCCCACCGCCGCCGCCCCCGATCCACCGTGCTCACCCGCCGCAGCCGCGGAGCCGGTCGTCCCTTCTGACTCCGCGCAGTCACCATGACGCGAGAATACAGCCCTCATCAAGCTGTCGTATCCCTCCCAGTCCTCTCGCATTCAACACCCTAAGAGGTCGAGTCCCTCCTTGGGGACACCCTTAGAAGTGTTGCTGCTATAGTCATAGTCATGATGTTACAGTAGTTAGCTTTGTAGTTAGCTAGGTAGTTAGAATAGTAGAAATTGGTTCTGGTCTCGCCAATAATAGCCCGGTTACGTAGAAAAGGTCCGCAAGACCATCTACAATAGTCGAATAGGAAAAAAAAAAAGAAATCGCGCGCAGCTCGCGAGCGGCGCATTCGCGGCGCGTTCGTCAGGTCTGGACGCACCATTACGGTTTCAAATCCCGCACGGAACTTTTACTTGCTTAGATCTTTTAAACTACGCAACGGATTTGAATGCAGTTTTCAGCAATAGATAGAGTGATTCAAGAGGAAGGTTTATATATCCCACATTAGTATCTACATTGCACCCGTGCGAAGCCGAGGTGGGTCGCTAGTTGTCGATAAAATTAAATTGTCATATCGTTAAATTTTCGGTAGGTACTGCAATACCAAAGAGAGGCTCGTGGCTCATTGCCAATCACGCGTATCATACGATGCCGCGGTCAGTCTGTAAATGGGTGACCGTTCGTTACACAGTCGGCCCAGGTGTCATACGAATACCTATGACAGTCGTTATGGGAAGTCAGAAGCCCGAAAGTCTAACAACTGGTCTAATCTAAACTGGTCGTTTGGTGCTGTGGCTGAGAAATTGGCTTCTACGTTACGGGTCGTGGGTTCGATTCCCGTACGGAACGAATATTTGTATGGCCTACAGATAGTTGTTCCGAGTCTGGGCATTTATGCATGTGAATATTTGTGTCTGTAAACGCATCCACGATACAGGAGAAATCATAGTGTGGGGCAAGATTAAAAAAAAAAACTTAGTATATTGGCTTTGCGCAGCAACTGGGTTGCGGAGGTCTTACAGCAGTCGCTCCGTGTAAAATACTGGTATTCAGCCGGATCTGGTTAGACTGGAAACTGAACCCAACACAGGTGGGAAAAAGTTGGGTTGAATAAGTGCAATACCAAACACACTGTATAAGGTGTCAGTGAACGTTCTAGACTCCATCATCAGCTCTAATTAAAAACATTCTTATCATTCCAGCCATTTTAGGTTCCGCGTGGGTACTAGATAGATAATTTTATAATTTAAATTAAAAACACCATATTTCATATTTTTGACTGATAATATGTTTCCTGGAACTTGTCATATCTGTCTGTGGTTTATTTTTGAATTAAAATATTTTGGCGAAATTAGGATTTATTTTATTACTGTTAGATACCAATGTTTTGAATTCGTTTGTTATTTAATAACGAAACGTAAGTAAATTATGTTAACTAGAATTAAGTTTCTAGCGATGTCGCTTGATGACCGGGGTATCGATTTGACCGATAATCGGAATTCCCTAGGCCGGGAAAAGGCAGCAGCCTCATGTCAGCTGTGCCTGGAGTCTAAGCTATTAATATCCTATCGTAGACTATGGTAATTAGTCCATCATCATCATCTCCCTGCTCTTATCCCACACTAAGTGTGGTCGGCACAACACGTATTCCTCTTCCATTCTCCTCTATCAGCCGTCATCTCAGTACTCACTCCTTTCTTACCCATATCATACTTCACACAATCCATCCATCTTTTCTTTCGCCTACCTCTACTTGTATATCCATCCACATTAATATTTAACACTCTTCTACTAACATGACTTTCTTCCCTCTATATATATATCTAACCTATTACTCCTCAACTTTTCAGTCACTAGCGCTACTATCAAACTTCCTCTGACAAACTAATTAAGTATGGTAATTGGTTCACTAATTAATAATAGTCGTTACGGCCAATGGTCTTATAGCCAAGAGCCTCGACCAACATCTGAAGAAGCTGTCGTTAGGTGGCTAGATCAAAGGCTTGATACAGAAAGCGGTACTTCTGGACACGGCGCGTATTATTACGAAGTTCCTCTCTAAGACCCTGACCACCGGTAGCTTGGAACCTGTTCCTGATGCCGGTGGGCTTACTATTTTTAAAAGATTTTATTTGAATTTCTTCGTTCGTGTGATTCTGGTTACAAATTTGTGATCAATTTTTCAGGCATTTGCTGGTATCCAATTGAGCTGAAATTTGACATAACTATGTAACTTTGGCGACAATACAATATATGGTATAATGGAGAAGGTCTGATGATGGAGCCAGAATATATACCAGGTTAGTCGGAAAGGGGGTACTAAGCCGAAAGGGTGCTAAAGTACTCATAATAAGGGATAACTTTTATTTTACAACTTTCCCCAAAATTCGATATTTTAAGAAAAATTGTTAAAAGATTTCGTAAAAAATATACTAAAATCTATCTGTCCATAGCTATGATCAGCTGTGTTTACTATTTAGGTCATATTTGGGGTCACGGATTAGAAACTTAATTTTCTGAGTTCATAACCAAAGCAGGTTTTTTTTTTGAAAAAATTAAAATAAAAATCTTATTGCATGCAAATAAAAATTATCGAACTAAGAAATTTTAACACTTGCTTTAAAATAGTCATCAGTGATACTTTACGTGGCCCGCGGCTTAGTACCCCCTTTCCGACTAACCTTGTATATTATTTTTTTATTGAAATACAGGCTATTAAAATTTTATAACTATAGGTAGGTATATTACCTATATAATATAATAAATGACTTATTTCAATTAAAATCATAATACGTAGGATTCTGAGTATTATGACACAAACGTGTGCTTTGGGGAAATAAATATATTTTTCAAAAGGTAGGTACATACCTACCTATGTATTTTCAGAACATGACGTGTCATTTGTTATTCCATTGTATTAAGTGTATAGGTACTATTAATATAGTAATTAATAATGTAAGGAAGAAAAAAAAACATAGTACTGATTAGGTACCCGCTAATATTAATATGGTAATTAAAATTGTAGGGACAGGAAAAAGAAATATTGGACTGATTACCTAACCAGCTTGTCCGAAGCGGTGATTACAGCCTGTTTTTAGGAGAGTACCCATGTTCAGCAATCGCTTGGGATCACCATCAGCGTTAGCGCATTTCCGCAGTGGTGTGTAAATGGCCACTGTTGGGCTTTCTTACAGACGCCAGACAGAGCGGTAGTGAGAGAATATTACCAACATAAATATGATGTCTTCGATCCAGCCCGTAAACATCCACTGTTTAATATAGGCCTCCAAATGACCGCTACAATGACCGGTCACAGAAAAAATCGCAGGGTGAAAAGATCGGTAATCGCAGTTTCTTTTTAAATTTTCTGACATAGAGTCTCGTTTTACTCTCGTTTTAACCCCTTAGGCACTGTTCACAATACTCGTGGCTGGGGAAGGGTTTCTCAATGTTTTATCGGGACCCACACTGAAAATATTGCAATATTTAGGTACCTACTACTTCTTCTTCTTCTTCTTCCTGCCCTTATCCCATACTAGGTGGGGTCGGCACAACATGTATTTCATAAATCTGTGTTGTTAAAGGTTTTGGCTTATTGTTTTATGACCGGCCGCCTGCCTGACATCAACCCTCCTTGGGAATAGTCGTTGCTAATACTAAAGTATTAGTAATTCTTAATACCTACCTACTACTATTAGGGGATAATAAAAGAAAAATAGGCAACTTTCTGGTAAACCAAATTTCGCAAAGCGTAGTCAGTTGGACATACTTAATCACATTACATTACTGTCCCACTGCTGGGCACGGGCCTCTTCTCAGATTGAAAAGGATTTAGACCTTAGCCCGCTGGTGCGGGTTGGCGGACTACAGTCACCATCGAAAACTTTATGGAGCCCTCTCAGGTGTGCAGGTTTCCTCACGATGTTTTCCTTATGCCTTAATCAAATTATGATCCACACATGATCTCGAGATGTCAGAGGTGCGAGCCGGGTTCGAACTCAGACCCCCCTATATGTAAGGCGAGCATGCAACCGTTAGGCTATCACTGTTTGAATGGTGTCTCGACAGAAAATAATCTATACTTATAAAAGCATCTAACCTGTCTGACTGACTGATCTATCAACGCACAGCCGAAACGGCTGGGGTTAGAAACTTGAAATTTTGACAGTAGGTTCATTTTGTGACGTAAACATCCACTAAGAAGGGATTTCTCGAAATTTAACCCCTAAGGGGGTGAAAAAAAATCACGCAAGCGAAGCTGCGGGCAAAAGCTAGTATAACATATCGTCAGTGGAGAGGTAAAAAGACTAAAGGTCTATCCACACATATCAGGCGTGTCAGGGCCGGGAGCGGGCCGGAGATCAACATCGCATACATTTTGTACCGAAGCAAGACCTCAGTCGCTCAGTGCTGGTTATTTAGCGTCAGTGACCATCCCGGAAGCGACGGAGCTCTTGCTTCCTGATATGTGTGGGTAGAGCTTAAAGCGCCAATATACCTACTTTACAGTAGAGAGATTCAAAATATTTTTTTAAGAAAATTAACATAGTTATTTTTCTTAGAGTAGATAGATATTTTCTTATAGTGCGTCCAGACCTGACGAACGCGCCGCGAACGCGGCGCTCGCGAGCTACGCGCGCGTGCATTTCATGTTCGTACAAAGCTCGCGCGGCGTCCGCGACGCGTTCATCAGGTCTGGACGCGCCATTAGAGTAGTAGATATTAAATAGATAATTTAATTAACTTTTTGTCGCTCTAGTCTTTTTACCTTTCCACTGACGAATTATTATTTAAGTAGGTGGGTGAATATTCGAAATTTTTTAAAATTATTTTAACAAATCATTCTTCTCCCGGGTTGTTAACGTTATAGTATTGTCAGATTGTTTTTATTCTTATCTTATTGCTTGACGGCAGCGGTATAGTTTGAGTTTTCATTACCATAATTATAGTATTAAACATCTGCATTCTTAACTTTGGGATGATGCTAATGACGTTCTCAAGTTTTGTTAATATTTTTCGAATATTCGCCCAGGTACCTAACTTCTTTATTATGCAAAGATACCCCGCAAAGCGTCGTCAGCTGGTATATAAATTAGTAATCAAGGTAATTTTACGTTATACCTAGAGTGGTATGTCATTTGCAACAATGACATAATTTTACGAGAATATGGCTTCGGGGAATTCATATTATTCGAAATAGTAATCAATTCCAATGACGTCATACAAATTTAATGGTGTTGTGTCTCTAGGCCTTCTAGCCACGATTATTGCAATGATCTTGGTATAGCAAAATATTCATTACTGAGTTTAATGGAAAGTTTAGTATAAACCACCTCATAGCCTTCTCCGAAAAGCTAGGGTTTGTAGCTAATTAATAACTGCGCGTATCATAAGGTTTGCCGCGGTCAGTCCGTGAATGGGTGACCGTTTGTTACATATCTAGGCCCCTCCGTGCATTGGTGAACACGTTAAACTGTCGGTCCCGGGTTTCATACAAATACCTATGGAAAGAAAGAAATAAATTTATTTGGAACGAAAGCAGTCAGAAACGCAGACAAAATTCATAAGAAAGAAAAAAAACAAAAGTTAAGTAGCTGTGTGTCTAGCGGCTGTGACAAATAGGTTCAGTTCAGCATAAATGACAGACCACTAGCGCCTGACGCTGGCTTTCAACTGAAAACCGTCAGTCGTTACGGGTAGCTAGAAGCCCGAAAGTCTGACAATCGGTCTAACTTTAGGATATCGGCATTGCCCAGTAACTGGGTTGCCGATTTCTGATGGCAGTCGTTCCGTATATTCAGCCGCGTCTGTCATTGAATTAAATTTGTGTGCGAAGTTTCAATAGAATCTATTAAGCAGAAGTAGTTGATAAATCTGTCGCAAGATTTGAATCAACTAAACAAATATACGAAGTGAAGCTAATTATAAAATAGTTTAACAACAAAAAGACGACACGACGACACGTTTGGTGCAGTGGCTGACCGATCGGCTTCTGCGCTACGGGTCGTGGGTTCGATTCCCGCACGGAATAAATATTTGTATGGCCTACAGATAGTTGTTCCGGGTCTGGATGTTTGTGCGTGTGAAGATTTGTGTTTGTAAACGCACCCACGATACAGGAGGATACAGGAGAAATCCCACCGTGGGGTGACTTAAAAAAAAAATAAAGAACCGTTTGATAAAAAACAGAGAGAATATTTAAGTAAAATATTTAGAATTCTATGTATCAATCAATATTACACTCGGATAAGTGTGAAATTACTGCGAATTCTTAGTCACACTTAATAATACAGTAAATGACGATTATATTTGTTCATCTCTGTACGCTTGATCAGTAAAATTTCATACGCGAACCATGTAAATGCAAAATAACCGGTCGACGCATTATCATGTAAATATTTCAAGCAACTAGTTGTGATTCAACTTTATTCTAAAGCGTATAGAGTTAAAATTCAAATGCAGGTATGCCAAAACGCTAACATTATTTTTCTCTACTGATATGTTTAACTCTGTTTTACTACTCTACTCTCTCACTCTACTTTCAAAATGTATGCACGCAGTCAGTCACCATCCTGGCAAGCGATTTACTTAGAGCGAAGATTGTTTCACATCAGTGACGCCAGAATCATGCTGCTCAGCCAAAAGTTAAATTTGTTTGACCATTAGGCTACATTCAGGCTTGTATTTTTATGTCCTTCTAAGCTTTCTTTGACTCTCATGTCAACAGTTTTGATCCAAACTTCCATAGAAAATAAAAATATAAAAGAACTAATGTAGGTACTTAAGTGTAGAAAACCCACATTATGGCAACCAATTTCCTTTTATGACTTTGTCAGTAGGTACAGAATAGTAATTGAAAACAATTATTGAACTTCCTAAATTCTTGGCAACGGTCGCGCAATAATCGCTCAGCAATCGCGATCGCAAGTTGCGCAGTACGCCCACACCGAACTTCCTTCACCTCTTAGCAGTCAGCGCTCCACAAGATTATTCGTGACGAATTACTAACCGATGGTTAAATAACTGTTAATCG
The DNA here is from genome assembly GCA_910594945.2 of Amphipyra berbera. Classification (NCBI taxonomy): domain Eukaryota; kingdom Metazoa; phylum Arthropoda; class Insecta; order Lepidoptera; family Noctuidae; genus Amphipyra; species Amphipyra berbera. The sequence goes on from OU343138.1 coordinate 16,025,977, forward strand.
CAAGGTCAATTGTACCTACCTTTGGGTGAGATCATATATCATCAGTTTCATTGTATGTAGATCGATGGTTACCAGGATTTGGGTTACAAGTTAACGGAATTTAAAATTAAAAGCTCCACGGTAACACACACACACAATATCACGCTTGTATTTCCCAAAGGCTTGGGCAGAGGTGTATAGTAACACCCTCATTTCGTCGTTATGTTTAAGTCCCAGTAATAGGGGGCGCGCCTATGGTCATCAACCGGGCATAAATTCAAACTCCGGGCTGCTACTGTGGAATTCCATACGGAAAAAGCCAATTACACTTTGCCCGACTTGGGAATCGAACCCAGGACCTCACGAACAGCAGTTGTGCTTACCGCCACTAGACCAACGAGGCAGTTATGCTCCATGTTCAGCTCCATGGTAATGATCAATAAATGTTATGTGACAAATAATATTAGAAGCATCATGAACAAATATCATAAGAATACCTATGACGGTTGTTACGGGTAGTCAGAAGCCCGAGAAGTCTGACAACCGCTCTAACCTTAGGATATCGGCATTGCCCAGTAACTCGGTTGCGGAGGTCTGATGGCAGTCGCTCCGCATTCAGCCGCATTTGTTTGCACAGAAGCTGACCCCAACATGGTTGGGTAGAAGGAAGATATCTTCAACAAATATGAAACAATCATGCCTCAGTGTTTGAGAACCGATAATGACCCTAAAATTCTTCCCTGGGGAACGCCAAAGTAATTTACGTTGTGTTTAGAATTCTTAAATGTAATACCCATAATGACATTTAATTATTACTGGGCGAAAGCTATTTGTACAACTGCCTCGTTGGTCTAGTGGTAGCAAGCGCGACTGCTGATCGTGAGGTCAGGTTCGATCCCAGGTCCCCGGTATTATTGGGTTTTTCCGTGTGGAATTTCTCAGTAGCAGCCCGGGGTTAGCATTTGTGGCCGGTTGATGGCAATAGGCTAGCCCTTTATTACAAGAAACTTAAATATAACGGCAAAATGAGGATGTTACTACACACCTCTGCCCTTCCCTTCCGGGAATACAGGCGTGATATTATATGTTCTATTTGTTTACTCCGAGTTACAAAACAGCTTATTGCTATTATATTGTTTACTTTTAAAATATATGACTACCGCCATCTAGCGACAATATCCAACACTTCCAGTCTTTAAAACTTTCAAGTTTCAACTTTTGATTCTTCTGATCGTTTTAGTCGTACAATAATGAACATTGTGTAAGTATTTTTTATAACTGAAATATATTATGTATATTCATTTGTTTGGTACTTTCACTATAATCATTTTTTGTTAATATGTAACATACCAACGACTGGGAATGTGATTCAAGAAACGCCTGCACGATTTACTGTATTTGTATTGCATGCATACATTTTATTACTATGATTTAATTGGTAGGCGTTTAAACACGTGATCGTGATATATCATCTGATAAATCAATAACGTAATTACTTTCTTATTCTTTATTGTACACAAGAAAAATTACAGCAATAAAACTACAATTAAGTGAAGTTATGTACAAAGGCGAACTTAACTCAAAAATGAGTTTTCTACCAGCAAACCTTTGAGTGATAGAGAGAGAATGATTATGTGGTTGAGGGCAAAATCCAGTGTACAATTGTCTTATTTATTTATACTTATTTATGCTATAAAATATAATATACCTAAATAAATATATAATGAGAAAATATATACATAAATATATATAAACCATATAATAACATAGATAATATTACATATTAATCATTCAGAAAGGTAATGCTTCCTAATTCTACTCTTGAAAACGTTAAGAGAAGGACTGTCGCGAATTGAGTGTGGGAGAGAGTTCCAAAGACGCACTGCACGAATAGTGAAAGAACCATCATAACGGCTGGAAGTGTGTCGCGGAGTACGGAGCAAAAGAGAAGCAGCCGAGCGACAAGGTTTACCCCTGGGGACAAGATACTCAAAGCGTTCTCGAAGATATATAGGAGAGTTAGAATTATGAAGAATAGAGAAAAGAAGAGACAGAACATGAGTATCTCGACGCTGCCGAATTGGTAGCCACTTTAGCCTGGTTCGAAATTCGGACACATGGTCATACTTTCGAAGACCAAAAATAAAACGGATACACAATGACTGATTGCTACTCTGGAATAAAGACCTCAAAAAGATTGATTGATGTGCCTTACCCACTTCATTTAGTACGTAATCTTTGTACCATATTTTATTAAGTCACGACTATCCATGATCTAAAATGATTCTTCTTCTTCCTGCCCTTATCCTACACTAGGTGGGGTCGACACAGCATGTATTTCGTAAATCCATGTTTTGGCTTATTGTTTTATGACCGGCCGCCTACCTGACATCAACCCTCCTTGGGAATACTCTTTGCGCCGTCGCGCGGGTGACCCAATGTGCTCAGTGCTTGCTGATATTATGTACTGGGTCCCAAAATGATATGCTTGTCAATCTTATTGCTGACAACTAAGCAGACTATGTTCTTCCTGGTGGAGTATACTTGAAGTTCCTCGACCCACTCGTTCAATTTTGCTAGGGACTTTGGTTCTGACACATCGTAAACTAATATAGCACCGTGAACTAAAATTATTATTATTTATATGAGAAAAATATAAAAAATCAAAGATAAAAATTATTTACAAAACAGTTTTATTATAAAATTAACATTAACGACTACTGAACACAGGTACTGGCCACATCGTCCAACCGATCACTTGGAGATTAAAATTAAAACTTATTATATGTTCTTGACCATTTTAAGGCTTGTACAGTCAACGACTCAAGTCGCTCTAATTTTTAGTTTTAGTTTAATAGTGGGTTTGTAATGTTAGTTTTAGTAGCCCGCGTCGGCATCATAGCTGCTTTTTCTGCTGTCGTATTGACCTGAAAATAATTAAATATCTGTTTAGTATTAAAGAAACAAGATAGAGTCAAAATGTCTGGGCACTATTGATAGATTTTCTCAATCAACAAATAGAAGAATTTGTAGGCACCATAAACTATACTTATATTATAAAGCTGAAGAGTTTGTTTGTTTGTTTGAACGCGCTAATCTCAGGAACTACTGGTTGGAATTGACAAATTATTTTTGTGTTGGATAGTCCATTTATCGAGGAAGGTTATAGGCTATATAACATCACGCTACAACTAATAGGAGCGGAACATAAATGAAAAATGTTGCAAAAACGGGAATAATGTCCACCTGTGCGAAGCCGGGACGGGCCGCTAGTTCACAAGATAAGTAGGTACTTAATGTATTTTTAAACGGGGGGTAAAATTAATTGATCAGCAAAATTAATATACCTAATATATGGTCAACGACAAAAATCAACCGACTTGGTTAGGTAAAGTTGCACTTCGTGGTTTTTTTAAACACGCATAAAATCCTGTCGTAAATATCTAAATGTGGGATCAGGTTAGAACTTCCTCACCGCACGCTGGGAATAGACGCGTGTTGTAAAACTCAACAAAACCCAGCACGCTTGGTGGTAGGATCTATACGGTCCGCCTGGCTAGCTAACACCCTCACATTAAAGTCCGGCGCCAAGCAGTTTACTGTGTTCCGTCGTGTGTATGTGAGAGTCAGAGGGGTATAGGGGAATCCCTCTATATCTCTGTTCCTTGGATTCGTGTGTTCCATATTAGACCCTGTCTGCGCTTACCATCAGGTGAGACTAGGGCCAACCGCGACCAAGTAAAGAATTTAAACAAATACTCCGCTGATTATGCATGGCTAACCAATTATTGTTTTTCTCCGATCAAGTTATTTATAATGCCAATCAAAATTCAAGTTAATCGCTGATCAGTTAAATGGTATATACCCCTTTTAAACACATACCTTGAGACCTATCCGTAAGCTGCAAACTCTTCAAGATTTCAGCGGGTATCGGCGGGGGGGTAGGCAGATGGGCTCCTTCAGCGTGGTACCCGTTCTCATCAGCCGTGTAGGTGACAGTGTAGGTCTGGCCATCATTACCGACGTAGGAGTATGAGCCTGAGACACTGAGGGAACCTTCTTCAGGTTGGGCACCCGGGATCACACGGCCTGGAATGTGAAAAAGAAACGTGAAAATAACAATCCTTGCGTAGACAGTGGGGAATCGTACTTTGACAGGACTAAACTAAGGGTGTTTGTCTCTTTCTGTTTCAATAGAAAAAGAAAGTGACAGTTGCATTTAGTCAAGTTTAGTACTGTCAAAATGTGCTACAGAATAGACACCATTGTCTTATTAACAGCGTCGTTGGTCTAATGGTGGCAAGCGCGACTGCTGATCGTGAGGTCTTGACTTCAATCCCCAGGTTAGGCAAAGTATTATTGGGTTTTTCCGTGTGGAATTCCTCAGTAGCAGCCCAGAGTTTGAATTTTTTGCCCGGATGATGGCAATAGGCTCGCCCCTATTAAATGGGACTTAAACATAACGGCGAAATGAGGGTGTTACTATCCACTCTGGACAACCCTTAGGGGAATACAGGCGTGATGTTATGTTGTTTTATTTAGACTTTTGTGGTGGAGAAGGAATACGAAGAAACTTGAACCTGTTAAATCCTAGATCTGGAACAACTATCTGTAGATCATACAACATTATTTGTTCCGTGCGGGAAAAAAGCCCTCGACCCATATCTGCTCCAATCGAGTCGTTGAAGTTTCCGTGGACGTCGTAAGAAAAATCATCATGTTTCAAAGATAAGTAGCAGTAGTTATACTCCTAAGTACTACATGCAGTGATAGCCTAGCGATTGAAGGTTATCCTTCCATGCAGTGTTGTTTGAGTAGATCCCATCCTCAGATCTCTGGCTTTACGAATTCATATGCGAATCAGAATTTGATTATTTACGATCTTCTTCTTCTCGTGTGGTTAGTGACTAACCTGGTGTCAGAGTTTATGCCGCCCATGTACCTCTGACATAGCTTCACATACTGTCGAGAAATATCTCTCAGACATGCCGGTTTCCTCACGATGATTTCCTGCACCGTTTTTAAGCAAACCATAATTATACAAGACGCACATGAATCCCAAAAGTCAGTAGTTTCTGCCTTGGGTGAAAGCTCGAGACCTATGACTTGGCAGTCCGACAGTCACACCATTAGGCTATCACTGCTGTTTATTATTTTATTATTTGCGATAACATTGAAGGAAAACATCGTGAGGAATCCTGCACATTTGAGAGAGCTCCAAAAAGATTTTGATGCTGTGTGTAGTCAGCCATACCGCACCAGGCCAATTAAGGCCTCAACCCTTCTCATACAGAGAAGAGTTCAGTAGCCAGCAGTGGGACAGTAATTGACCGATTATTTGTATGCTAAGTACTTTTTCAAGAATTTCCAATTTCGCAAGTAATACATTATTACTCACATATAATGAACGACGTACTTATTAGTCATTTCAACGAAGCTCACAGAGAAACAATACCACATACATCTGATATTTTAGAGCTAGTTACAACCATTAACCTTTAAGTGTATGTGCGTGTATGATATAACATTCATTGCATGTGTAGTTACCTCGTATATTATAGCTTAGGTAATTGCTTTGTATAACAAATGTTACGAATGGTTTGATCACGAGTGCAGTTATCATTTTAATTTGGTGCAACTAATTTGCTTGAAATTGAGTTTCAGATGATAAGTTACTCCAAGACCTTGCGAAAGCTCATCAAGGCTTCGCATAAAAGTTCTGATTTGATGCAGTGAACGATGATACTTTATTATTAACATCAAATGCTGATATTATTAGGTCATTACCTATGAAATCAGCGTTTTGTATGGAGAATTTTAAAGAAGTTACATTTTTCATACTAACATTTTCTTAATTTATTTAACAACTATGAACACTAATGTTTTAAAACTTTTATGCGCTAATTTTTAAAAACTAAGATAACGTATGCCACTTAGATTATGCGACAAAAATAAGTTTTGGCTAAGTTAAAACAAAAATAGTGGCCATTTCTGCTAACAAAAAGGGGAGTCATTTTTAAGGTATTTTTTATGTTTAGAAAACTATAAGTAATAAGGTTTTTTTACTATTGGTAGTTGTCTATGATGGTCATTATTCGATATAATATCAAGCAATTGATATATATTTTAAATCATAGAAGTGACGAGGTTCTCTATTTGTGAGAAAAAAACGCCAATTTCATAGGTAAGGACCTAATATTATAACAGTTAATGGTCTTGTCAAAGTCGGAGAAGTCAGAGAAACTTGGAGAAGATCAGGTCGGAAATGGACTTATAATATAACGCCTGTATTCTCCGAAGAGTTGAGCAGAGGTGTATAGTAACACTCTCATTTTGCCGTTATGTTTAAGTCCCATGTAATAGGGGGCGACCTATTGCCATCAACCAAGCACAAATCCAATAACACTTTGTCCGAGCTGGGGATCGAAACCAGGACCTCATGATCAGCAGCCGCGTTGGCCACCACTAGACCAACGAGTCAGTAAAATAAAACTAATGAAAAAGTTATGCTTTTAGCCATAACAGCTAGGTATCAACAAGTTTTGTTAGTTTGATATTGATAATTATTTTGAAATCTTCACTAGCTGACAGTCTTATGCAGATTAAAACAGGCGATACACAATTTATTAATTTGAGTTTTGGCGAGATCTTGCAGATATACCACCTGATATTAGGCGGTAATTAAGTCGCTTCCACCTAGGTCGTACCCTACGTATTATTCTACTGCAGCCGTCACCCAGAGACGAAGTTAAAAAGTCTCATATGTTTGTAATTTCACTGGCACCCATACACTTCGAACCATTACAGCAATGCTGTTTGCCGTCAGAAAAAGATATGATGGTAGTACCTTCCCAGACAATCTCTTTCTCAAGCAGCTCTTCTACTACTAAACATTCAAACAAAACTCCCATGCTTCCATCTTTCACCACTCACCTTGTTGTTCAGCCTTAGTGCCATCGCTAGTTTCATAAGCGTAGTGGTATCCCTCTTCATTGATCTCATTCTCGTATCTCAAGATCTCAGCCTGGTTGCCAGCTGATTGCCCAGCATTGTAAGCCGCGTGGTTTTCATATTGATTGCCTCCCAGGGGTGCTTGGAGACCAGCGCTCGCTCCGCTTGAAGATCTGGCGTTGGGAGGAAGGTAGATGGATTTGTCGAGGCGGTCTGCTGAGGCAGCTGATACCAGGGCGAGTACGATGAACTGGAATTTAATAAGTTAAAATAATTAGAAATTGCACTTCGTTGTCTAGTCAGAATTCGATGTCTCAGGATTCCTAATAGTCCGTATATTTTCAGCAGAAAGCCTGGTATTCGATTCTATAGCCTTGGAGACGACAGCCTTGCCAATTCCTACTTTTCACATCAGACCTATAACAGAGATAGCCTAGTGGTGTGAGCGTCAGATTGCCAAGTCATAGGTCTCGAGTTCGAACCCAAGGCCTCTAACTTTGCAGATTCATGTGCGTATTGTATAATTATCACTTGTTTAAAAATGGTGCAGGAAAACATCGTGAGGAAACCGGCATGCCTGAGACATACTAATATTTCTCGACAGCATGTGAAGCTAAGTCAGAGGCTCATGCGTGGCATAAACTGACACCAGGTTAGTTACTAATCACACGAAAAGAAGAAGACATGAGACCTAGTATCGTTATCAGTGATTTGGAGGCAGTAACTCAAATCTTTCGAGAAATGCTAAGGAGACCCATTCGAATGTTATTTAACATAAAAATTAAATTGATTTTGCGTTTTGATTTATGTTTAACTCCTTAACAATTTAATGCTTTTCAAGGATCACAGTCACTGTTTGCCAGAGATTTTATCTTCGACGTGTTTTTAATATTAATGTTTAAAACCTAAAATAACTAAAGTTTTATGGTTAACTTTAATGAGTGCAGCTGATTGAGGTTAAGGTAACACGGCGATGGGAAAGGCTAAGGTTTTGAATGTGACCCCATAGAACTATGGTCACGATCACTATGAATAGCAGAAGCCTTCAAAGGAGGGATTAAAAATAATGGCTGACAGAAAGTTCAATACAGGGAAAGTTCTTTTGATGAAACAGGATACTGACTGGAACGTGGAATACAATAAAATTTATTTCATAACCTAATTAGTGTTAACACTAAATTCAACCTTTTGTATTGTGTAAATCAAGCACGCGTTAAATTATTAGATACTATTATAATTGAGGCGTGGAATCCACAAATGAGTTAAGTGCCAAAACACAATGAATGAAAAATTAAATAAAAATGGATTGGCTGCCTAATGAAGCTCCTTTGACACTAAAAATATTTACTTTGCTTTTTTGAGCACTTAGCTTATTTGTCAATTTCACGCCTTAATTATCTTTAGCCTATATTGTCGTAATGTTGAGCAAAGGCCGTGGCTACCATCTCGGTCTAGAAAATTAACAATCAAATAAAAATATTTCGGTATGTTTTCAATCTGTTTGCTTCATAAAACAAGATAAGTTCCATAGAGCAAAGCAAACCCAGAAGAAGAAAATAAAATAGTCAAGGTCCAGATTTTAAATTTTGAGGTTTATTCAAGTCACATTAATAAGCTCGAACGATGTTAATAAACAGATCCTGTAACACCCAAATAACATTTAAGAACCTCTCAACTAATACATTTAAGTACCTACTACCAAAGACTGATTGAGTAACTATGTACTAGAATCTTGTAGGGAAAGGATTTAGTGCAGCCAGCAAATAAACTAGACATTAAACAGTTTAGAACTTTGACCTAGTTAGTATTTCTAACAAATATAGCAATAATAACATTCGAACACATCATAACTAATTAAGTCGAATAGACAATAATGGTTCCCCAAATAATACTTAACCTTCATTCAATTGCTGAGTAGGAGAGCAAACTAAAACATCTCAAAAGATATCTTCATCTTGATTTATCTAAGTTAACTGTAATAATAAGGAATTCATTCGGTTGTTGCCATGGTAATAGACACTTATTAAGTTTTATAAAAAATGCTTCATTTCATATAGACACACATAGGCATACTAAGAATATACCACCTTACATTAATCCATTGTATGATTAAATTGTAATTTGTAATATCTATACTAATATTATAAAGAGGAAGGATTTGTATTTTTGTATGTAACGAATAAACTTAAAAACTACTGGATCGATTTCAAAAATTCTTTTGCCGTTAGAAAGCTACATTATTACTGAGTAACATAGGCTACGGGCGGAGCCGTGACACACAGCTAGTTGTTGATATTTTTCATCTTATTCTTATGAGGATAATATGTTCAAATATAAAAAACCTCCATCAACAAATTATTATAAGGAATCTTTAACAGCTTTAAGCTTTACCTGACCCTAAAAATATCCGTAATAGCTTCAAATAATAAAATTACTACTATACTAGGAAAAGCTCTCGTAATTATTTTTTGCGGAGTTTTCTAAACTTCATGAATATTTACCCATACAAACTCATCGAGCTGTCAACATTCAGTAATTTCTTTGTAAGGACAGACAATTTAATAATGTCTTATTTAAAAATGATAACTAGATTAATTAACAGTACTACTTAAATAGAGACACTACACAGCGGAACGAAAACGATAAAAAAAATCACGAAGCACAATGGAGCTTCAATTCTACCATCCCCAAAACTCGGTCATCTAATCATCTAGGTAAATACTGTAACAGATGAAGTTGCTCAATTTTTGGGTGACAATAGTTTTCCGTCTGAGCGTTGCCTGTGGTTATTTCACAGTGTCATAATCTTACTGTTACACCTGCAATATTGTGGTGATACTTCTTAAATGCGGTTAAATTTTAAAGATTTGATAAGGAAGCTTGGGACGTTGTGACATTTTGGGAAATTAGGGCTGAAAGTTAGTGGTCTGAGAACATTAACTTTTAGCCAAGCGTAGACTTACGATTATTCGCTACTGGTAAAACAGAAGCAACCGTTAATATTTTCTCCCAGCAAAGGTAAACTCTTTCTTTTTCTCTAGTGTCACCACGAGGTATACGAGGATAGCTCATGTCGGGGTGAAAAGATTAGCTAGTCAGCAAGGTTGGTAGTGAGGCTGACTGCCCAGGGTGCGCCTGACGTACTTAAGTATCGTCACACGTGAAGGCTCTTTCCATGCACCCCATTCAGGTAAACTCCTAAACTCGCAATTCAACAATCGCATTAATACAATTCCAATTCCAATAGCAGGCATGGTTTTTTTCTTACTTGGAATTCGTGTCCCGGATATAAGGTTTACATAAATCCGAAAGCGCAGTCAAGAATAGAAACCGCGACTCCAAGGTTGCGTTCACCGATCGCGGTTACCTTTACACTGACCATTTTTTTTTGGACATATTGGGAAATCCTCACGGATACTCCCCACCCTGGGAAAGGTGGTTATGTGTGGACTCTTACCGACTAAAACCACCACGATGTTCTTCCGGGGATCTATTGACCGGGACTTTTATCCTGACCTGTCTGGGACCATCGGCTGGTTCCAGAATTCCCTGTGATCGGACCTTCAGACTTGAGAGATATTTTTCACATCAGCAGGTCAGAATACACGTATCCGCGTTCAGCAAACGTAGCCTCCGAATTCCGGATTCGATTCCCACTTTCATCAGTACTTCTAACCTTTTCTTTAAATACAATGGGGTTGACTAACAATCTAAACAGATTCATATGTAATTTACAATGAGCAACTGCCATCTGACTTCGACACCCCGACTAATGGCAGATAAAATATTCTAAGGTTAAACAAAAACTAAAATTAGACCATCCTAAGGTTAGTATAAAACTAAAACTGTTTGATGATAATACTAAAACAGTTCAAGAATTTGGACAAATAATAATAGCTCTAACCACGACAGAAGGCTATTAATATGAAGTTTACAGATCAATTAGAGGTGCACTGATAAACAATACAACTAATTTAACTTTGAAAATCAATTTCCACTATTAACTTCTTGATATACATGACTATGAATGTTGCCAAAACGGAAATGCAATGTTATAATATTTTACTAGCAAGCTATAGTAACTTCCTAATTTTCGTATCGTTTAGTTCACCTAGATTTTTGTTCACTGAGGGACTCTAATTACATTTCCAATGACCATGTGACTGGGGAAGATTTTAGAAGTAGATTTTAACTTCTTCTAAATTGAATAATTGGAATGGGAATTGAACTTCTAAAGTAAAATTTCTAGATGTTGCTTTCATTACATTTCAGAAGATCTTAAATAATTTTCATTTCGCGGTGTTGATATAGAATAGAAAAGAGTAAATAAGCATGTGACTGGAGGATGTCTTAGAAGAGATTTTTAATTTTTCTAGACTTCTAAAGTAAATAATTGAATTGAGAAATTAAGCTTCCAAAATTTCCAATTTTTAAATTTTGTTTAACAGATTTCAGAAAACCGTTAATATTTTTCGTTTTGCGGTGTTGATATAGAAAAAAAGAGTAAATAAGTGCAACATAACAAAATCAATTAAGATACACGCTAACTCTTGAAATCGATGCCAAATAGAGCGGTAAGTTGTAATAATAACACTCCTTTTTGTGCAGCCACGTAAAAAATATGATAGACAATTCTTTTACACTAAGCGATCGAAATTTGCCAAAAAACGCGTCATGTTTACAATAGAAGCTGACTTTGCACACGAATTGCCGTAGGTGACCGAAAATTTTATAGTAGGCACTAATATAGGTGTAAAAAATGTTTCAAATATTTAGTTTGTACAGATACATTTGGTTTTTTTTTCAAATAATTATGCTGACTTATTATTTTGCCGGAAGGAAAAGCAGAACATTTAATATATTGTGAAGTAGATGGCGAATCAAAAATTATGATACAACCTGAAAGAGGCCTACTTCGAGCCAACGAGGCTTCGACTGATAATTGTGTTACTAGAACTCCCGAAAACAAAAGGCAATTTAACGCAAAATTCCCTACAATTATAAATCATTTCAGATTGTTTGCGATATCGAAGCTGAATAATTAAATAACACCCGAACTCCAAATTCCTAAAAATAGCACTTCTTTTGACGCGTTCTCCTAATTCCGTAAAAAAGCACTCGGTAAGTATACCGCAGTCGTGAAAAATAATAAAAAAAAACGTTTCAAAAATCGAACAATCCCTTTGCACGAAACTCCCGAAAACCACCGATTTCAAAATCACTGATAACGATTCCGCAACACAGCACAGACATGACACTTAAATTAGAAAGGTTTGCACTATTCTGATTGCGTATAACATAAACAAATATATGTACTAACGAATTTCATGGTTGATGTGTCCTCTAAGGAAGATGCCAGTGAAATGTGACTGCAAAGTGAATCTGCCTTATTTTATACTCTGCTCAATATTTTGAGTGAGTTACATTCGAAGATCAATCTTCAATTGGGTCTTCCATTACAAATTTCAACTTTATGTCAATATTTTTAACGTTAACTTTTAGTTGGATTTCTTTCGTATCATCAGTAAGGACTAGGAAATTCTTTTATATATTGATAAAGTAAATTATATGTACCTGTCTTAATGTTCTATGGCCTTCAAATTGTTAATATTTAAAGTATGTTTTGACAAATGGAGATGTAATTTTTGAAATGTAAACTGGGTCTCCTTATATGTTTTAAATTGTCTAGTCAGTTTTATAATCATTCTATTTCTATTATAGTTAAACGTTTTAGTGTAATAATATCTGTTTATTATAATGAATAACATTATGTAGTAAATGCTGTAATTACGTTCTTTTAAAGGTAAAGGTTAGTAAATCGTTTTTGGATGCAGCATAATTTATTGGCAAAATATAAACACTGTTATAATGTTAGGTACATTGTTATTAAGTAAAAACGTAATTGCAGGGAAGTGCTTGTAGAGAATAGCATTGCTAAAGCTTTTATTAACCTTTTGACCTCCACAGTCACAAATAGATGACATGCCAAATTTTGCGCAGCATGCCAGAATCATGACTAAAAAAGAAAGACCGCGGCGTGCTGGATACAATTTGACCTGTCATCTATTTGTGACTGTGGCGGTTAATGGGTTAAAAATATTTCAATTTTGTTTTTTTTTTTTGTGTTATTAATACGGCTTATCCATTCCTATGCATGAGAGGCTGTGTTTAAGAGTTTTTTAATGAAGCTGAAATGACACATCCAATTCTCAGTACCCTTAGTATTATGGCATTGTAGACATGTTTATTTTTTTAATGTAATTGGTTGGCAAACTGGTCGACGGCCAATCTGATGATAAGGGGGGCCATTCAAGTATTACGTAAGCAGAATTTTAGAAATTTTCGACCCACCCCTCCCCCTTGTCAGCAAAAGTAAGCAAAGCTCCCCCCTCCTATGCTTACGTAAACATTGGTATATTTTATTTTTAAACTGATTAGGTTTCGTTATTGTTATTCACGAGCAGCAGTTTTAAGGTCTAGGAAAATAAGTAAATAAATAAAAATTTCTGACGTAATCATCATCTATACACCCCCGTCCCCCATGTCTTCAAAAATAAGCAAAGCAAAGACCCCCTCACCCACCTTTCGTGCTTACGTAATACTTGAATGACCCCTAAGTGGTTAGCGCCGCTACAGTACCAAGAGGATTGCTGATGTCCTACCAACCCTAAAAACACAGTTGGTAAGTCACCAGCACATCCGGGGAAGTACGCACCACATCTATTCTTGCCGCCAAGCAGCATTGTTATCTTCCGCTTTGAAGGGTATGGGTGCCGGTGAAATTACAGGCACATGAGACTTTACGACTTTGCCTCCAAGGTCAGCAACGCACCAGCTATCTTTTTGTGTTGCATGTGTATATGTGGTAACCACTTTCGGTTATAGCAGTGATAGCCTAGTGGTGTGACCGTCGGACTGCCAAGTCATAGGTCTCAAGTTCTAACCCAAGGCACGCACCTCTGACTTTTCGGATTCATGTGCGTATTGTATAATTATCACTTGCTTAAAAACGATGAAGGAAAACATCGTAAGGAAACCGACTGAGAAATGCCTAAGAGATATTTCTTGACGGCATGTGAAGCCGAGTCAGAGGCCCATGGGCGGCATAAACTCTCGACACCAGTTTAGTCACTAACCACACGAAAAGAAGAAGACTTTCGTTCAGGTGGGCCGTTGGCTTTATTACCAATTTATTACCTACATTTAAAAAAAGGATCTATGGCCGTGGTCATGGGATTCGCTAGTGTCTTCACCGAAACCTCGGCAAACCCTATACCCTCGGTCTACTTACCTTTGTAAGAAACATACCAACATTTACCATACTAAGCCATCTAACCCTGGAGTCGAACTCCAACCCAGTTGACAGTGATGCCATATTTTAGCCTCATGTTTATGCATTGGGCCTCATAAATGTCGCCTATTAGAAATAGAACCTCTGAATAGCGATTGCTAACATTTAACTCAAGTACTAGTAATGTACTTGTAAAGTCGGTTAGTTATTTGGGTAATGAAAGTTAAATTAAGGATGTTAACCGATGCAGTATTTATCTCCGATTACTGGTAAAGGTTATAAAGGTAGGTTATGTAGGTGATAAAGGTTGACTAACGCAAAAATAACTTACCGCCCCTTGACACAGCGGATCCGTCGGTACTGGATGTGTCGTTCACATCTGTGCCGACGGATCAGTTAAACAAATGGCAGCTGCGTCGCATCTGGCAGGCAGGATACGATAAAAATAACGGATCCAGTATTTTTTACTGGATTCGGAATACTGTCGTGTATGTGAACTCGCCCATTCAACTACAGGCGCCATCACCAAAATAAAAACGGATCCTGTAAACAGTTTCTGTGTGAACTAGCTGTAACTAGGGCCAGCAGTCTACACATAGATAATGATCGTTAAGTTATAACGATAAACTTTTTAGATACGAAAAGACGAAATTACATTTTTTTACATAGTCAAAGTATTTATTTAAATTAGGCACATAAAAGGCGCTTTTGAACGTTAATGTTACAAAGAAAATAGAACTGATTCTAGTCGCCCCTTCCAAAAGGTAGTTTCGTATGGAGAAGAATGGGAAAGAAACTCCACCGTTACTCTTTTAAAATGTGTTACAATATTTTGTATAGGTACATTAATTATACAATTATATGTGAAGACGATATATACATAGTGTACTTGCTATAATCTTAAATTGATCATAATGACATGCTTTTTCTTCATTATTAAAATAATCACTTTTTAACAAAAATAAAACCGACTTCAAATGGTCTATCTCCGAAGTTCTTCATCAGATCTTCACCAAAATTTAAATGGGACCACTTCGAAAGAATACTCTTTCAAACCAAAAAAGAATCATTAAAATCGGTTCACAATTAGCAAAGACATCGCAGAACAAACATACAAAAAAAAAAACATACAGTCGAATTGAGAACCTCCTCCTTTTTGGAAGTCGGTTAAAAATGTAGTACGACGTTAAAAGTTAATCGTTACGACTTTACGATCGAAATCGATCGTAAAGTGATCGCTCTCGTGACTGCAGACCCAGCTGTCAAAACTCATGTCAAGTGATGTAATTGGTTGTTGGTATTTTGTTCGACCAACCACAGCTGCAGTTGACATGATATTTGACAGTAAATTAAATTGGCTACCCTTTCAGAAATTGGGGGTTGTCCTTTTAGACTTTTTATGTAGGAGGTATTTATGTAGAAATCAAACAAAATATTGCAAATATTATAAATATTTGAAAGTCACATCAGGGGCCTTAAGGACTATGACATTACCCGATATTTAGGGACCCTAACAATTTTTCAGTGGAGGATACAGTTAGGCCGACGAGTTTAGTTAATGGTGAAGGAAAAACATCGTGAGGAAACCTGCACACCTGAGAGGGCTCCATAGAGTTCTCGATGGTGTGTGTAAAGTCTGCCAACCCGCACCAGGCCAGCGTGGTGGAATAAGGCCCAAACCCTACTCATTCTGAGAAGAGGCCCGTGCCCAGCAGTGGTACAACAATGGACTGATTATGTTTTGTAACCTACTGGTTGAATTTAGACTTTCTTTACATTATTTTGCAGGTACATTAGTTTGGCAAACAAGCCAGTGGCCCACCTGATGGTAAGTGGTTTCCGCTGCCTATATGTATACATCTACAATACCAGAGGATTGCAGATGCATTGCTAACCTTAGAGACAAAGTTTGTAAAGTCTAATGTGCTTGTAATTTCACCGGCACCCATAGCCTTCAAACTGGAACACAGAGATGCTGCTTTGCAACAGAAAGAGGTATAGTGCTAGTACTTCCCCGAACGAACTCTTTTATAGGGAGCTCTATTAGAAAGAAAGAAAGAAAGAAAATTGTTTATTCTGGACTCATACAGGCAGTTACAGAAACAAAAACAATATTTACAAAAAAAAGAAAGGATAAGGTTTTAGACTACCTGCACGAGGCCAAAAAGGGCTCCTATCTCATAAAGTGCTGCGACATTTAAACTCTCAAAACGAACTAATTAATCCATATTTATATACACTACCATTAATCATTTGATAGTTTTAGATTCAACGTTTAAATTATAGGTTCGGTAGCTATTAGTTATCGCGGATATCACGACTTAATTAAGTTTCAAAAACGTATGATGTTACTGGATTTAACTACAGAACTTTAATAACATTATTTAGACTTTGATTTAGTCACCTCTGCATCATCGTGAACCTTCTTTTGGCAGTACACTGCTGGATATATGCCCGGTTCTCATGGCCAAAATCGAATCATTTTGCTTATTACAATGATATCATTTTTTTATTACCAAACTGGGCATATAAATAGACTGGAAAGCATCGATTTACTATATAATAACTCTATGCTTGAAAACTAATTTTACCTGTGATTCTAGCTACCAACGTATGGGAGAGTCATTTCTCTTTTCTGCTGGAGAGTCTACTAAACAAAGCTATGAAATCTTCGCTCCATTAATGGTTAATACGATACTTGACTACTTTAAAAAAAATTGGAAGAATTTAGTTGAATTTCTATTATATCAAAAAAGGCAAGTATAGAAAAAAAGATCGTTGAAAAAATTTATTAAATCAATCTAAAAATGGAGTAGATACACGTTTTTCAAGTTTTTGTATAGCGCAATTTCTGTCCTTGTCACACGACACGGACGGACGGATTGTATGGAGAAATGTAAAGTTACTATAAAGTTTTTGACAATGACGTCATCGTGCAAAAGTGCGATCTCTGTCTATTAACAATTTTAAATCGCTTATAAATTGGGCATTTCTTTATATTTATATTTCATTGGTTTTTTCATTGTTATCTATGTTTTTTGTTAAAGTTTCGAGACTGTTAATGAAAAAAATATTGTAAACTACCCAATTGGAAAATAGGCAACTCCTGAAATCACAGTCACCACTCTAGGCAAGTCGGATGGTTACCGAAGAAGCATTCAAAACAAGAAAAAAAAGTCGACCACACACAACTTCAAATCAATTCGTTCTCTAATAAAAAATATCAATTACATCAATATATGGCGAACTTGACATTTTGATACAAAATTATGAGCTACAATAAATATTTATGAGTCGGCTTCCGTTAGCTTCAATATTTGTTTTTATTTATTCAAGTATCGATATAATTGATGGTATATCATTTAGGTCATTAGTAGTAGTATCTAGTAGTGTCCGTGGCTTTGTTCGCGCATTTTCTGCATCGTCCAAGGTCAGATCGATTCCGATCCGATTTTTTTAAAATTTATTTTATTTTAAACAAGTACAACTATCATCACAGGCTTACCTACCTAATACAATAGTGTAGTTATAATAGCATACAACAATTAATTAATTTACAATTAATGATCAAGAGTGATTTTACAAAATGCGGCCCGTGTGAATTCACTCAGAGTACAGTTGAAGCAGTCAATCTGTTGTGACACCATATTGAGTATAAGCAGCGCTCGCGTCAGCGGCGCGTGCTGCAGCAGGCTGGTGCGAGCGGGCGGCACCCAAAAGATTCCAAAGATAGATTCCAAAAGATCGATCCCGGCCCGTACCTCTGACTTTTCAAATTCATGTGCGAATCAGAATTTTATTATCACTTGGATCAACTGTGAAGGAAAATATCGTGAGGAAACCTGCACACCTGAGAGCGCTCCATACAATTCACAATCGTGTGTGTAGTCCGCCAACTAGCACCAGCCAGAGTGGTGGACTAAGGCCTAAACCCTTCTCAATCTGATAAGAAGTCCGTGCCCAACAGTGGGACAGTTATGAAAAGAAATACCGACAAACATTGCGCGTTATGCTGTGTAGTGAGGACTCTCATATTCCGGCACATCATTGGCCATTCAGTAAATATACGAGGTATGCGATTGCGCAGTTCATTAGTAAGGATTGCAAGGTTAACAAGTGCACTCTAAAGTTTATTTTTGATGCTTATATGATTATTAAATAGGTCATCAGCTGATGTGTAATCCTTGACGAAGATTTTACGTTGCGATTTAATAAAAGTTGGATTTTAGACTATTCTTAAATATCATCATCCTCCTCCTCCGTATGTCTTCTTCCATACATCTCTATTAGCCGTCATCTCAGTAGTCACCTCCTTTCTAGTCATATCATCTTTCACACTATCCATCCGTCATTTCTTAGCGTTTCTTCTACTCTTTTAACTGGACTATTCTTAAATAGTGCTGGGAAAATTTTTGGTTTAATAAAAATGGGAATTTCTCTATATCTTTGTTACTTGGATTCGTGTGCTCTATCTTAGACTCTGTCTGCGCTTACCATCAGGTAGGGTCAAAGGCGACTAAGGCACATGAACAAAAACAAATATAAGTCGCAATTTATTTAGGTACATGCGTTTATTGAATAAACGCAGTTCAGTAGGTCTAGCACCATCGTTTGACATATGGTATCGTAATCGTATCGCTAGTGTAAGCCAATTTTGAATCGCAAATACAACTGTCCTATAACATTTTGGTTTTTTTTGCGACATGCACAATTTGTATCATACATCTTTACATAGTATAAAACAAAGTCACTCCCGCTGTCTGTAGGCTTAGATTTTTTAAACTACGCAACGGATTTTAATGCAGTTTTCAGCAATAGATAGAGTGATTCAAGAGGAAGGTTTAATTGCCCCACATTAGTATCTACATTACAGTCGTGCGAAGCCGGGGCGGGTCGCTAGTAGATAATATGAATAAAATTTTCAATTTAATTAAGTAGTATGTACAAAACGAATATTTTTAATTCTAAATTCACCCAAATTAACGTTACGTTGACGCTGCTAACGTGACGTCATTTATGCTTGGCCTACTGTTCTATAGTCTGTAGTATAGTGGAAAATATATACATGCATATCGGTAACAATAATTCAAAAGTTTGTTTTAAATTTACTCATTCTAAGAAAATAGTGGGCATTATTAGCAAGGTTGGTTGTTTTAGTGTCGTCACGCGTGGAGGCTCTTTTAATACGTTCCAAATTGCTATTGATATATTATCAGCATCTGTTATATGTGAATTTTTGATTACTGTATTCAGAAGTATTTAATTTAATAGCATTCTAATTAAATGCTTTCATCTTTCGTGATCAAACTACAATTTATCTTGGTCCAATAATTTGTTAACAAGTACGATGAAACTATCAATCATTGAATGTAATTTAATATTTGTTTGTGTCATGTAATGTAGCATCTCATATACATCACGGTGTGCTTATGTGATTATTATGTGATACATCATTGTCTTATAAAACTTTGGTAATATTTGATTCATTACTTTTTTTAAGTTCATTATTGGATGTAGGTTGTTACGCTCAGGAGGTCACGGTTATAGAAGTGAAGTCTATGGTTTAATATTAAATATGGCTACTGTTCTTGGGGTTCTGTATAATAAAGTGCATATCAAATAGTAGTATAGTTTGTATCAGAACCAAAGTCCCTAGCAAAACTTAATGAGTGGGTCGAGGAACTTCAAGTATACTCCACCAAGAAGAACATAGTCTGCTTAGTTGTCGGCAATAAGATTGACAACTGTATCATTTTGGGACCCAGTGCATAATATCAGCAAACACATTGGGTCACCCGTGCGACGGCGCAACTAGTATTCCCAAGAAGGGTTGATGTCAGGCAGGCGGCCGGTCATAAAACAATAAGCCAAAACCTGTAACAACATGGATTTATGAAATACATGTTGTACCGACCCCACCTAGTGTGAGATAAGGGCAAGAAGAAGAAGAAGTATAGTTCAACCAACTTTTCTGTGAAATATCTAATTGACGAAACTTGTAACATTGACAGTTTAATTTGGCTGTTAGGATGACAAAAATCTTATCCGTGAATTTATTAAATATTTAATAGGGAATTAGTGCCTTTACAATATTGCTCGAAAATGATAATAATTATCTAAACAAATATCTATCCAAACTATTTAGTCGGCCTTATCAAAACATCCCATATCTGGCAACAAACACGATGATTTTGTTATAACTACCGAGTGCAATGTACGGGAAGAGCTATCAGATTTACAAAGTCATGGGCAAAATATTAAATACTAGCGACCCGCCCTGGCTTCGCACGGGTGTAATGTAGATACTAATGTGGGGCATATAAACCTTCCTCTTGAATCACTCCATATATTGCTAAAGCTTAGATTGCCTCTGTCTTCAGCAGTCTTCATTATTTCATATACTTCTTTTGTGGGAATTAAGGGCTGGCGGACCTTAACACAGGTTATTATGTAACCTAGCTAGGACGCCAGGACGGCTTTATAATTGTTATCCCTCTAGTTTTATTACTATTATACCTAATTTGTCAAAATATATTTTTGTAACAAGACTATATCTCACTTTTTTGAAATAAATTGAAATTATAGAAATTATTGCTGACAACTGCATTAAAATCCGATGCGTGGTTTAATAGATCTAAGCGTACAGTAAGCGGGAGTGACTTTGTTTTTAACCGACTTCCAAAAAGGAGGAGGTTACTATGTTCGTCTGTATGTATTTTTTTTGTTTGTTTATGTTCATCGATATTTTCGCCAATTGTGAACCGATTTTAATGATTATTTTTTTAATGGATAGGGTATGCTTCGAAGTTGGTCCCATTTAAATTTGATGAAGATCTGATGAAGAACTTCGGAGCTAGACAATGGAACTCCTCAATGACGAACAGTACGCATATTGTGATGATGTGATTATGTTACGAGCAGCGTCTTTAGTAGGTCCAACCAAGTTTTAATTAAGGCCACTAAAATGAAAAAAATAAAAACTTTTTACAAAAAATTTAAACCGACTTCAAAAAAGAATAAAATAATTACCATATAAAATTAACAGTTTCAGAAGTCGGTGCCTTAAATTTGGTTCAGCGTGGATCAGCACCGACTTCTGAAACTGTTAATTTTATATGGTAATTATTTTATTCTTTTTTGAAGTCGGTTTAATTTTTTTGTAAAAAAGTTTTTATATACTATCTAAAGATGAGTGTCAATGTGTCATGTCAAACTAGATATCTCTCATTATGGATTATCTGTACTAATATTATAAAGCTGAAGAATTTGTTTGTTTGAACGCGCTAATCTCAGGAACTACTAGTTGGAATTGAAAAATTATTTTTATGTTGGATAGTCCATTTATCGAGGAAGGTTATAGGCTATATAGCATCATGCTACGACTAATAGGAGCGGAGCATAAATGAAAAATGTTGTAAAAACGGGAAAAATGTCCTCCCGTGCGAAGCCGGGACGGGGTGCTAGTTATTCATACAATGGCAACACCGGATCGAATAGAGCGACACTCTTCAATTCACAGATAGCTCGGTCCTAGTGTAGTAGAGGTCCTTGTGAATGAGTCAGGAAGTACTATCTTCATACATATTTCTGCCGCCAAGTAAAATTGCTGTATTCCGGTTTGAAGGGTATGGGTGCCCGTTAATAGGCACATGAGACTTCAACTTTTCTTTAAGGTTCAGCATCAGCAATCTTCTTGGTGTTGTTGGTGTGTGTATAGGTTGGCCATTGGTTCGTTTGCCAAACATGTGGGAAGGCTCAGAGTGAAATAAAAACAAATGATCATCATAACCAACCAACACCATTTTTTAAAACAAAAGTCAACTCAAAGAACATCGTAGTCTTTCCTGATTTAAAACTAGCGGCCCGTCCCGGCTTCGCACGGGTGGACATTTTTCCCGTCTTTGCAACATTTTTCATTTATGCTCCGCTCCTATTGATGGTAGCGTGATGTTATATAGCCTATAACCTTTCTCGATAAATGGACTATCCAACACAAAAAGTATTTTTCAATTCCAACCAGCAGTTCCTGAGATTAGCGCGTCCAAACAAACAAACTCTTCAGGTTTATACTATTAGTATAGATATATCCACTCCCATCTCATATTTACTTCCATCCCTTTCTCTCCTATGCATTCATCCCTTTCATTCACACTTACGTTTCGTTTCTCACATATTATAAAAAAAGATGATTAAGATGTGTTACCACAACAGAATATACTCGTACATCTGACTCAACCATCAATTGAGAAAGACAAACCTATGAACTTTTTAGTATATCTCATTACTTTTTCAAGAACTTCGTAACTTTGAACCAATTTGTTATAACAACAATCATTTTTGAAATTCTGTGTTTTAAATAAATGGGGCCTTGGACCACATAGAGTTTGTAGCATCAATCATAATGTGCAACTAACGCACGTGTTGTGATTCACATGATACTTGAGAATTAAAATGTCAATTGCTTTGTGTATATAAATATGTTGTGTTTATATAGTTTAGGTCAGGGCTTTCGGCGACGTTGGCGGGCCAATACAAATTACAAAATGAACTGGCGGGTCGTTGAAACTAAGTAATCTGTTCTCAATTAAAGGAAAAAAACACTTATACTTAAGGATGATTTCCACCAAACGGCTCGCGTCGCATCGGAGCGGAAATGATACGAACGAATGCGGCGACAGCCGATCGCGTCCGGCAGGATGTCGACGCATACGATCGGCTCCGTACCGTCGCTTGCGAACGTATGCGTTTCTGCGCCTAGTCAAATAGTTTCATTCGTACCGTGTTGCCAACCGAAAGGATCCGATCGGATACGACGACAGGCGAACGGAGTCGATCGCGCGTCGCAGCATACTTTCGGCTACGATCGCGTGTCGTGGAAGACGCCTGCAGTCAAGCTGCTGTGCGCGGCTTGGTAATATAGACTTTAAATACTGTGTACACGATTTAATATCGTTCAAAGATTGTAAAATCCGTTCCGATTTGATGCGATGCGAGCCGTTTGGTGGAAATTATCCTTTAAAAGTTCTTTGGGCCGATATTAACGTCAGAATGTCTCTGTATAATTTAACGTTTTGACAGGTTTTCTATACAAAACTTGTCAAATCATAATACAACACTAAACATTAAAAATCGCTTGGCGGGCCAAATAAATATGAGTCGCGTCGTGGCTCGCGGGCCGTGGTTTGGACAGCCCTGGTTTAGGTTTTAATTTTTGGTGAAATTATCAGACTAAGTAGGTAATAAATCGCCTCGTTGCCTCGTTGGTCTAGTGGTGGCAAGCGCGACTGATGAGCATGAGGTCCTGGGTTCGACCTCCAGGTCGGGCAAAGTGTTATAGGTATTTTCCGTGTGAAATTCTTCAGTAGCAGCCCGGAGGATGGATTTGTGCCCGGTTGATGGCAATAGGCTCGCCTCAGGCCCGCCGCTAGCGGTTTCGCCGCCCGCGTGCGAGCTGATTTTTTTTTGAGACGCTCCCCTCAATCTTTAGATTACTCCTGTACCTTGAGTGACACAAAACCGAAAAAAATGAAATTGGTCTCAATTAGATGAGTCGCTCGATTGCTCGGTGTGCCGCCCCCGCGGTGCACGCGTTGCACACCCGCTTACGGCGGCCCTGGCTCGCCTTCTATTACATGGGACTTAAACATAACGGCGAAATGAGGTGTTACTATACACCTCTGCCCAACCCTTCGGGGAATACAAAGCGTGATGTTATGTTATGGTACAGTCAGTAGCGTAGGTATGTTCTTTTGTGAGAATCAGACTTTTCCTTGCTAACGCTGACTGTACCATTTCTTGCTTTTACTGCCCCGTCTTAAATTATCACCCTGTAAATGTATTTATACAGGGTGGATACGTAATGTATTTACTTGACTTTGAAGCAGTGATAGGCTAGTGGTGTGTCCGTCGGACTGCCAAGTCGTAGGTCTCGAGTTCGAACGCAAGGCACGCACCTCTGACTTTTCGGATTCATATGCGTATTGTACAATTATCACTTATTTAAAAACGATGAAGGAAAACATCGTGAGGAATACGGCATGACTGAGAGATATTTCTCGACGGCATGTGAAGCCAAGTCAGAGCCTTGGCGGCATAAACTCTGACGCCAAGATTGGATGTCTTTATCTATACTAATATTATAAAGCTGAAGAGTTTGTTTGTTTGTTTGAACGCGCTAATCTCAGGAACTACTGGTTGGAATTGAAAAAATATTTTTGTGTTGGATAGTCCATTTATCGAGGAAGGTTACGCTATGATTAATAGGAGCGGAGTATAAATGAAAAATGTTGCAAAAATGGGAAAAATGACCACCCGTGCGAAGCCGGGACGGGCCGCTAGTACAACATAATTAGCAATTAAGAGCACGAAGTATTCCCTTTATATTGCTCTTTACACGCTACCTCAGTTAGTTCATTGTATTTCTTCCTATTAGCCTTTTCCAAACTATGTTTGAGGTCAGCTTCCAGTCTAACCAGATGCGGCTGAATACCAGTATTTTACATGGAGCGACCGCCATCAGACCTCCGCAACCCAGTTAGTGGGCAATGCCGATATCCTAAGATTAGACCGGTTGTCAGACTTTCGGGCTTCTAACTACCTGTAACGACGGTCATAGATATTCGTATGACACCCGGGGCCGACAGCTTAACGTGCTCTCCGAGGCACGGAGGGGTCTCGATATGTAACGAACGGTCACCCATCACCCGGTAGCAAGTTCACTATATTTTGTACTAGCGACCCGCACCGGCTTCGCACGGGTGCAATGTAGATACTAATGTGGGGCATATAAACCTTCCTCTTGAATCACTCTATATATTAAAAAAACCGCATGAAAATCCGTTGCGTAGTTTTAAAGATCTAAGCATACATAGGGACAGACAGACAGTGGGAGCGACTTTGTTTTATACTATGTAAAGATCATGTAATTTATGCCGACGAAATCATTGGAGGTCGTTAAGTCAGTAAGTAAGAAACACCTACTTATTAGCATGTGTTGTGTGAAACTATTTTATAATAAACAAAATTATAGGTTTTCTAATATTTTAATTGGCGTTTATGTAGTTTTTGATGAAGCTATACATTCTGTCATACCTATTGGCAAAGCTATGAACGTATTTATCTCTGCCTCGTTGGTTTAGTTGTTGCAAGCGCCACTGCTGATCATGAGGTTCTGGGTTCGATCTCCATGTCGGGCAGTGTTATTGGGTTTTTACGAGTGGAATTCCTCAGTAGCAGCCCGGAGTTTGGATCTGTGCCTGGTTGATGGTAATAGGGTCACCCCCTATTACATGGGATTTAAATATAACGGCGAAATGAGAGTGTTACTATACACCTCTGCCCAACCCTTTGGGGAATACAGATGTGATGTTATGTTATGTATTTATCTCTTGAAGCTAATTAATTGCAACAGGTGGGACAAAGACCACAACATCTTCGTCCTAATGTATGGTAAAAAACGAAAACCATTTTTTTTATTTCTGAGGTGCTTGTAACTATTTAACAATCACGCGGAGCATACGATTAGCTTAGTATGTTCTGCTTAGCCTTTTCCCAACTATGTTGAGGTCAGCTTCCAGATGAAGCCGAATACCAGTATTTTACACGGAGCGACTGCCATCAGACCCCTGCAACCCAGTTAATGGGCAATATTGATATCCTAAGATTAGACCGGTTATCAGACTTTCGGTCTTCTGACTTTCTGTAACGACTGTCATAGGTATTCGTATACCACCCGGGACCGACTGTTTAACTTGCTCTCCGAGGCACAGAGGTTTTCGATGTCTAACGAACGGTTACCCATCCACGGACTGACCGCGGAAAACGTAGCTTAACTTCACAAATCGTATGATCTGCACGGTTGGTAATTAGGCACGTGCCCCTCGTATGATTATTATGTATGTGTGTAATATTATAGTCACAGTAAAATATTCTAATACCACTGATACCAGTAAACAATTTATAAATTCTTGATACTTGGAGAGCCGAATTTGCAAGCACCGTGATATGTGAGAGGTGACAAGTTAAGTAAATACGTATTATCATTACAATACCTACTGTTTGGGGGAGAGGGAGACCTAAGAAAAGATGGATGGATTGTGTGAGGGAGGATATGAAAGATAAGGGAGTAAATGATAATGAGACGGCTGACAGGGAAGAGTGGAAGAGAAAAACATATTGCGCCGACCCCAAGTAACTTGGGACCAGGGCAGGAGATACTACTACTACCTACAGTTTGATGTAGACTAAAGGTACCTATTTCATATTATCTTATATCTTCACGCTCGTTTGTGACGTGGGCAGAGTTTGAAACGTTCTAGCATGCTTTAAACGTCTGTAAGCATTTTTTCGAAGCGTCAAAGCATACCAAGATTGTCAGATCGGAGGTGGTGGATTTATGTTCTCGGTCGAGTCAAGAAGGTTTATTAATGAGGCTTCGCACGGATGCAATGTAGATACCAATGTGGGGCATATAAACCTTCCTCTTGAATCACTCTATCTATTGCCGAAACTGCATTAAAATCCGTTGCGTAGTTTAAAAGATCTAAGCGTACAGACAGCGGGAGCGACTTTGTTTTATACTATGTAAAGATTGTCTCTGAGTTACAGTATAAGTCGAGCTTTTACTAAGTATTTCTGTAATATAGATTTTTTTATTTATTTAGTTTTCTGTGAGCATTACTGTGTTCCGGTTTAAAGAGTATGGGTGTTAGTGAAATGACAGGCACATGAGACTTTTTAAAGAGTATGGGTGTTAGTGAAATGACAGGCATATGAGACTTTTTAAAGAGTATGGGTGTTAGTGAAATGACAGGCATATGAGACTTTTCAACTTTGTGTCTAAGGTTGGTCAGCAATCCCCTGAGTGCTGTAGGGAATACAGGGTGTAAACGAAATCATGTAATTCCTTCAAACCTCGCTATGTACTGCTGACATAGATTAACCCTGCACGGGATACTTTTGGATTCAATAAAAAAAATTACAAGAAGTAAACATGTGTTCTTAATGTGAGGCATTTTAGCGACCCGAATTAAATGACCGCGCAGCGAGCGATAGCCGACCAATTTGCTCGGGGCGCTAAAATGCCTCACATTAAGAACACAATGTTTACTTCATGTAATTTTTTTATTTGTTAAATCCAAAAGTATCTCGTGCAGGGTTAATCTATGTCAGCAGTTCATCACGTGGTTTGAAGGAATTACATGATTTCGTTTACAACCTGTATAAGCGGCAGTAGCCACTTACAGCTAGTTCACACAGAAACTGTTTACAGGACCCGTTTTAGCGGATCCGTTATTATTTTGGTGATGGCGTCTGTAGTTGTATGAGCGAGTTCACGTACAAAACAGTATTCATAATCCAGTAAAAATACTGAATTCGTTATTTTTATCGTATCCTGTCTCCCAGATGCGACTCTGTTGCCATTTGTTTAACTGATCCGTCGTTACAGATGTGAACAACTCATTCAGTACCGACGGATCCGATAAAACGAATCCACTGTGTGAATGGGCGGTTACTATCAGGTGTGCCGTCAGTTTATTTGCCAACATATTACAAAAAAAACAGTAACACAACATTTTTATAAATGACTAGTTGTGTCCTCACGGCTTTGCCCGTAGCTTATGTTACTCAGTGATAATGTAGCTTTCTAACGGCAAAATAATTTTTGAAATCGGTCTAGTATTTTTTAAGTTTATTCGTTACATACAAAAATACAAACATCCAAAAATACAAAAATACAAATCTTTCCTCTTTATAATATTAGTATAGATGCGTATTCTTAGAGGACTAGTAATAAACCTACCTTGATATGCTTTCCTATGATCAAAAATGTCACCTTACAATATAACTTCAGTCGCAAAAAGCTCACGTTTTGCACTTAAACAATTACTACACGCGGTAAGCCCTTTTACCAGGCCATATACCATTCGAAACTCAACCTTAAACTGCTTACACTAAAGTCTAAATCACATTGTGATTGCGTTCTAAAATTCTATGGGTGATGATGCGATCACAGTAAAAGGAAAATCGACTTTGTCAGCAAAGTGTTAAGGTTAGTTTTGGCTTGCTTGGAGAATAGATGAACTTTAGATAGGATATAGAGCACATACTTCTCTAAGGTTGGTCCGGAACGACACGTTCTATCCGCTGAACACTTCATTAAACCTTGAAGTTAAATGATATTTTGTCAGACTGTGGTATTTGGTATGATCTTCGTGTCTGATGATTGAAGGTTTCGTCTTGAGAAAGGCTTTGAGTGATAAGTGTAATTTCGAAGGTTTGCGTGAAATATTTGTTCGCCTTACTATAATATTACGCAGGTACCTTTAGTGGCAGCTAGCCAGGCGGACCGTATAGAACAGGGGTGGCCAACCAGTCGATCGCGGCTCTTAATCCAGTCGATCATGGCAAGGCAAAGAAAAATATAAGAAAAATATAAGTTTAATATAAGTTGATATATTATGTACCTACCTATGATCCACAATAAAGATATTGATTGATTGATTGAATGAAGAGGTACTGATTATGTAATTGGTAGATCGCACAGTCTTTTCAGTAAACTGATCTTGTGTCGAATCAAGTTGGCCACCCCTGGTATAGAATATAGCATGTGTGTTAACGTGAGGCATTTTACCGCCCTGAGCGAATTGCGCGGCTATCGCTCACCGCGCGGTCATTTAACTCGGGGCGCTAAAATGCCTTACGTTAAGAATACATGTTTACTTCTTGTATTTTTTTTAATGAATCCAATAGTATCCCCTGCAGGGTTAATCTATGTTAGCAGTACATCACGAGGTTTGAAGGAATTACATGATTTCGTTTACACCCTGTATATTTTTACTACTTTGATTCCTGTGCTCCATCTTAAACCCTGTCTGCACTTACCTACCGTCAGGTGAGACTATAGGGTCTTACGTGAACAAGTCAAGAATAAAAAAAACTACTTACATACAATTCCCCGAAGGGTTGGGTGGAGGTGTATAGTAACACCCTCATATGGGAATGGTTGGATACTATAAACTAGAGATTAAGTGGGAACTAGTACTAGCCACATACTTGTTTCATGTAATAAGGGGTAAAATATCAAATTTTGCCATACTACAATCAATTAGGCTATGCGTACCAGATGAGTATGTGAGCAGGCGACGGCGGCCGCAGCTGCTGGAGGTACCGACCGCGCGCACCAATCTGCTTCAGCGTGCACCACTGACGCGCGCGCTATGCACGCTCAACAGGGTAGCGGATAAAATTGACTTGTTTTCTTGTTCACTGAACGACTTTACTCTGGCGACCTCTAGGGTATTATGTTATAATTAAGTTTAATTTAAGTGTTTATGTTTGTATAGTTAATTAAGAATTTAGTTTATAAAATATATGTTCCTATAGGTAGGTATACTCAATAAGTAGAAAATGGAGATTTATTGTAAACTTAACTATCGCATTAGGGCAACCTGTAATGATAGATTTAAGGTGTTATAATAATAAATAAATAAAAAAAAATAAAAAATTTCGTCATTATGTTTAAGTCCCATGTAATAAGGGACGAGCCTATTGTCATCACCCAAGCACGACTCCAAACTCCGGGCTGCTACTGAGAAATTTCACTGGGAAAAAACCAATAACACTTTGCCCATAAAACCCAGGACCTCACGAACAGCAGTCGCGCTTGCTACCACAAGACGAGGCAGTTAGGCAGTACAAAACAGATAGGTACAGAAGTCAATCTCATGTATGTTCTTCACTTTTTAACCGACTTCCAAAAAAGAAGGAGGTTCTCAATTCGTCTATATGTCTTTTTTTTTTTTTTTATGTTTGTTACCGCAGTACACCCTCACTTATGAACCGATTTGAAAAATTCTTCTTTTGTTTGAAAGAGTATTCTTTCGAAATGGTCCCATTTAAATTTGGTGAAGATCTGATGAAGAACTTCGGAGATAAACAATGGAACTCCTCAATGACGAACAGTACGCATAATGTGATGATGTGATTTATGTGTACGAGCAGCGTCTTTAGCAGGTCCAACCATGTTTTAATTAAGGCCACTAAAATGAATGAAATAAAAAACATTTTAACAAAAATAAAACCGACTTCAACAAAACGAAAAAGTAATAAAATAATTACCATATTATAAAAGTAACAGATTCAGAAGTCGGTGCCTTCAATTTGATTCAGCGTGGATTAGCACCGGCTTCTGAATCTGTTACTTTTATAATATGGTAATTATTTTATTACTTTTTCGTTTTGTTGAAGTCGGTTTTATTTTTGTTAAAATGTTTTTTATCATACCTACGTTCGGCGGTCGCTCTATCTATATATCTATCTCTCTCAAGCGCATGACACTCGCGCTCGCACTCACTCTCACTCTAGTCCCAAACAGTCCGAGATATCATGTCCGTGAGCAGTGTATATGTGTGCGTTGCTCGAGCGCACTTGTATGTAGATTGACTTCTGTACCTATCTATTTTGTGCTTTTGATCATTAAAAGTTATATAACATTGATCAATCACAAGATGCCAGATTAAATTAAATTAATTCAATTCTTAACTTCACGATGGACAACATTGGCCCATCATCTACAATCATGGGTTGCCTAAACTACTCTGTAACAGCTTAACCTATTGCGTCTATGGTAAAAGTAAAAATAACATGCGATGTACATCAGGTGATATCGTTAGTTGCCAAATGTTAAGTAGGAGATTAGAACTGACTGTTAATTGTAGGTATTCACTATTGGGTTCAACTTTGAACTATAGGTTTAGTCCAAGTTATAAGCGATGAAGATTTTAGAACATTCTAAAATATTAACATTTAAAGTTTCGCGTTATGCATCACGGGAATTAATGCGAATTAAAAAAAAATGTGTTAATTTTTGCTTTGTAACAAATATTGATATTCTACAATTCCATCAAGCAAACGGATTGGCGGTAGGTTCTCGGATAGATACTGGTCTGGTCTTTTAAATAATCCCTTTTATGTCATTCATGGGAAGAAACGGGGTTGCCCATTCTAGACCGGTAACAAAACAAACTCCATTAGCCATCCGTAGAGAGTACCTACACAAGATAGCAAAAAAAAACTAAAGTAATTCCCAAGGGAAAGAATATAATTACTTACATAAAATAACAGTAAAAGTCACTTTAAAATTGTATTATAATATATTCCATACGAAATCAAGAAAATTTACCAATAAGAAGCTCTTGCAAGAAGAATTGAAAAAAGTCTTTCGCGTATGCCCGATTTGACGATTTATGAAAAACTCAGGATGTTCGTGTGAGGAGCTTATGATTAAGGACTCTGGCAGAGTCCTCAACTAGGTAAATATTTGAAAGACATAGATTAGTAAAAACCGTAACAATAATTAAAAAAAAATATTTTTGTATAGAAATAATAAACAGACTATTAACGCTTGTAACTCACAACTTAGACCACACATATCCACATAACATAACAGCTAATTAGGCCCACCTGCTGAATTCTGAGAAGAGTTACATTTGCGTGTGTCCGTTTGTGTACATACAAAACTTATTAAACGCTCTTTATATCGAGTTGTTTTGTAACTATGCTTGAATCAAATCTTGTTAAGAGTTAAGTAGGTAGGTATTTTATCATCTGCTGTCTTTGCCAACTATGGGTTTCGCTTCCAGTCTAACCACATTTGGCTGAAGCGGCTGTTATCTGACATCCCTTTTACTGAAAAACATCATAATCAGCCCATTACTGTCCCACTGCTGGGCATGGGCCTCTACTCGGTAGAGGTCATAACTCTGTTCTGTTCTAACTACACGATAAATGATTTTTATTTCTGTATATAAATCTGTCACAGACACTTTAACAAGTCTTTGCAATGTTTTTTTTTAAGACTAGATCGCGCCGGCTTTTCCTTTCTGACTTGCTCTGAGAAGAAAAGCCGAAACAAATTCAGGGATCAAGGTCTCTTTTAAAGTCCAGACATTGTGGTATGAAAACTATGTGAGTGTAACAATGTAGGGTAACGCCTAGAATTGCCTTTTGAGGAAAACTATCTCTAATGACTGTCATAAGTCTAATATGACAAGCGGGCCTGATGGTCATGTCCCTGTGGTGATAAGATGTCTTGATTTGTAAAGAATCGTCACCAATCCATTTTGTTTTTTTTATATCTTAGGAAACTCCTCTTGGATGTCTCTCACCCGGGGAAGGCGAGGAGGTCCGCCGGACTCTTACCGGCTAAAAACCCACGGTGTTCCTCCTCCTGACCGTCGACCGTCGGATTCGTGCCTGCACCGCAACTCCGGCAGGTCCCGGTCCGCCAGTTCCTGACAGACCTCTCCTCTGTGGGCCTTGGCCCATGTCCTCCTGAGAGGCGCGCGCGGGAGACTGCGCGCTGCCTTCTCGGGCCTGTTACTGGTCGGACGACGGGTCCTCTAACCCACCGCCCGCATGCTAATCCTCACCCATCCATGGTCGGACTGCTGCAGGCGCAGCTTAACCTCGCAGAACAATCGATCTGCGCAATTATTATTTAAATAGGGTAAAGATATAATGATGCTTAAAAAATCGTTAGTGTACGGTAAGGTCAACGCCTTAGGGCTCGATGATTGACCAGATAAAAGTCTTTGGTTGTGTCAGTACCAAGTTGTGACGTACCTAGGGTTGCTAACTATTCAGACCATGCTTACTTCGTTATAATATCTTGGAGCTCAGTTCCCATAAAAATATAGTAGACCATAAATATAATTGTAAGTACATGTGTTTCAAATCCTAAGTTTTTTTATGAGTACCTTAATACCCCGCTTTACGCGGGGGATGCGTTCCGGACAAAATCGCGTTAAGCGAAATTCGCGTATAACGGGGTATGATGAAATAACAAGCCAAATAAATAACTAAAGTGCTTTTATTGTTAAAATGAAACAAAATCAGCCTATTAATTGTTACAGAAATTTTTACTTATTTAATCCTTAGAATTACATGAGAAATAGTTATCTAATGTTTTATTATCATTTTTTTGCGTTCTCTTGCTAAAGTCTTTCGTAGCAAATAGCAATGTTTTGTGTTGGTTGCCGAAAACTTATAATGCAATTAATATAATGTCTGAATTAAAAAAAAAATCTAGGCCAAAATAAATCGCGTAAAGCGAGGTAAATAAACGCGAATTTTAAACTATTGAATTCGCGCTGTGCGGTGTCGCGTAAAGCGGGGTATTACCAACTGTATCTATGTTTTTGCTTTTCTGAGTTTTTATTTACAATTTGTATTTTTTTTGTTTGAAATTTGAAGAGTTTGAATTTACTTCAGAATAAAATATTCGAGTAGTTTAGCCTACTATAATTTAAAAAAAATATAGTATTTAGTAGGACTTGTAATATGGTAGGGTAGATACTACATATATATTAATACAGTAGAGTTGATAACCCTAGACGCACCTGTATTTTTTTAGACAATGACAATTTAATAAAGTCGATAGTACGAAAAGTACGTTTTTAAACATCGATTAAGGTGTTATTCGATTAGAAATCGATTATGTTTCAAAGTTTATGGTGTGGTCTTTCGCACTATAAAAACAGTTAGTTAGTTGTTTTGTGAAAACCAAAGATACGTCAGCATTCTATAGATCAACTTCCTTGCAAACGTTTAGACAATTATAAAGTCGGTACTATGACCGATTTTAAAGATTATTATAATAATCACTAGGCTTGGAATTCCGACGATATTAAAATAGTGATCGTAATAAATAACATAACTTCACGCCTGTATTCCACGAAGGGTTGGGCAAAGGTGTATAGTAACACCCTTATTTCGCCGTTACGTTTAAGTCCCATGTAATTAGGGGGCGTAGCTATTGCCATCAACTGGACACAAACCCAAACTTCTGGCTGCTGCTGAGGAATTCACACGGAAAAACCCAATAACACATTGCCCGGCCTGGGGATCTAACCCAGGGCCTCACGATCAGCAGTCGCACTTGCCACCACTAGACCAATGAGGCAGTTATCTTTACATATGTAGTATATAAAACAAAGTCGCTCCCGTTGTCTGTACGCTTAGTTCTTTTAAACTACGCAACGGATTATAATACAGTTTTCAGCAATAGATAGAGTGATTCAAGAGGAAGGTTTATATGCCCCACATTAGTATCTACATTGCACCCGTGCGAAGCCGGGGCGGGTCGCTAGTAAATAAATATATTGTTATTGGCAGACGAGAAGTCGCCTTTGATAAACCGTGACCATACGTCGATGACCCACGTAATCCGTACAATGTTGTAATACATAACTTGAGTTATAAGTTGACACTTGACAAGATGGGCGCATATGGAGCGTCCAGACCAAGCCGATGAAGGTTGACGAACGTTCGTCTTTTGATGTATTTGACCAAGCTTTGGATAGGACGTTGGTCTTCGTCGACGTTCGTAGATTTGGTGTGTATGCACAATTAAACCAACAAGTTGTATGTGTAGGCTTTCGTTGCAAAATTTTATAATAGTGACTTTGAAGCAAGTGGTACTCAAGTAGGTACTTAGATAAGAAAGAAGTGAGTTCTCTTTAACTATACTGGGTGTAAAAAAAGCCTTAACGAAGTCGAAGTCTACGCATACTGTACATAAAACTAAGTAACATATAGCAAAAACAATTGCTGGGAAACGACTTTTATCTTTTGGTTTTAAAAAACAGCTTTTAATTGTAACGCGCAATGTATGCGTGTATGTATGTACGCGCGCAGCAGACTGTGCCTAAATTTCAAAAATGTTGATTATGTTTGTATAAAAGGATGTATAGTAATAACATTTAAAGTTAGTTTTCGTGAAAAACGTACAAAAAAATGGTGACTTTGACCTTCAATATCTCCATAAACAGTCGGTTCTCGGGTATGGCAGAATACCAAAAAATCTTCGTAATTATGGGAAGAATACGTGGCTCTCGGCTTCGTTAAGCGTATTTTTACACCCGATATGTAGGTACTTGTAAATTCTCTTAGAATTCCAGATGTAAGTCTGTAGTAGAGGGTCATCGATCTTTTATCAGGCATCATGTGTAATGTGGCCGAAAAATAGAAAAGATTTATCCTACACAGTATTTTAAAAAAAACTCTGTCCGATTCGAAAGGGGCACAAAGGTACCCCAATAACATTAATAAAGACACAAATAAATTAGAAAACACATTTTATCTTATTTACATAGTATAAAACAAAGTCGTTCCCGCTGTCTGTACGCTTAGATCTTTTAAACTACGCAACGGATTTTAATGCAATTTTCAGCAATAGATAGAGTGATTCAAGAGGAAGGTTTATATGCCCCACATTAGTATACTTGCACCCGTACGAAGCCGGGGCGAGTCGCTAGTTTGTAATAAATATAAATATGTTATTTAAAATGCACGTTTTTAGTACTTATCACACAACTTAATTATAATACATCAAATTAAAATGAAGTAGTGACAAAAATTGTAAGGTGTGTGCTTAGGTGGTTTGGTCATGTTGAGAGAATGAGTGAACGGCGATTAACAAAAGGAATTTATAAGGCGGGAGTCAGTGGAAACGTCTTTAGAGGACATAAATCAATGTTATTTGTGATGTTCTTCACAAAGGACAGGTGCGTAGTACTCTCAACCGGCGTACATGTATGACAAGATGTACCTATGAATGTGCACGAAGCGGAAGGAGTAAGTAAGGGTCGTAGCATGTGGCGTTCTATAGTTTCTGCGTACCTCAATGGGAAAAAAGCGTAATTTTATGTATGTATGTATCAATTTGCGATTGATTTTGGGAAGAGTAACATAATTATGTAATTATTGCCGCCATGTTATCATCATTCATAATTGTTGATAGAATAAAAATTTAAAACATTTTAACACCCAACTCCATCATTAAATAAATGAACCATGTTTCACAAACAGTAGTTCAATACAATTTCAATTATATGCTTGTGATAATGAAGCAATCAAATTATGTGTACTTGAACTATTTATATGTACCTGTATGTATGGTTTAAATAGTTGTAAAATTTATGGTTGGTGAGGTCATTGGTAAGTGCTATCGGTGTGGTATGTGCGAACGGAATCAGATATAATGTTGATATACGTGGTGGTTGAAAAAATATTGTGCTGATGTGAAATATTTTTTTTCTTTTCTTGTGTAGGCACGAGTTAAACGGGTCTCATAACGTGGTGAAAAGATTAGCCAGTCAGACAAGGTGCGTCGGACTCGGGGACGCTCTTTTAAAGCGGGGTGCAAGGCTTCAGTTGTCAACACGTTTGGTGCAGTGGCTGACCGATCGGTTCCTGCGCTACGGGTCGTGGGTTCGATTCCCGCATGGAACAAATATTTGTATGGCCTACTGATAGTTGTTCCGGGTCTGGCTTTTTGTGCATGTGAAGATTTGTGTCTGTAAACGCACCCACGATACAGGAGAAATCCTAGGGTGGGGCAACGCTTTATTAATAAAAAAAGTTATTTGCATGATCTTGATTGTCTATCTAACGATAGATTAATGCAGTGAGGTCTCTAAGAGAGGCAAGTTGCCTTAAGTTGTCTTAAGCCAGTTTACCTATCCCGGTTGTCACCACTGCGACTGCCCCGAGGACACGGCGCTGCATACTTTGCAGGCGTGTCCAGCATGGGGGTCGCAGCGCCGCGAGCTAGTCGCGGCGATCGGCGGTGACCTCTCGCTTCCGGCCGTGGTTCTGTCCATGGTTGGGAGCGAGCCTGCGTGGGAAGCCATTGCCTCCTTTTGCGAGGGGGTGACGGCGACCGAGGAGGTAGCGGAGAGGGAGAGGGAGGCCGCTTCTTCTCTCCCTTCTCGCGCTAGACGCACCGGGCGCCAGAGGGCGCGTGACGATCTCCGGCCACCCTAGTGAGTGGCCTGCGGGCGGCGGGTTGGGGAACCCGTCGCCCGACCAGTAACGGGCCCAGGGAGGATGGCGCGTCGTTACTTGCGCGCGCCTCTCGGAAGGATGTGGGGCAGGGAAGCAACTGCCCCACCACAGGAGAAGTCCACCAGAAGAAGCTGGTGGACCGAGACCTGCCGGGGTCGCGGTGCATGCAACAGCGAATCCCGTGACCCTGGCCTTAGGTCAGAAGGAGGGACACCGTGGTGGTTTTAGCCAGTAAGAGTCTGGCACCCCCCCCCCCCCGTCTTCCCCAGACGAGGGATAGTCCATAGTCCATGAGGATTTCCTCACGCTAAAAAAAAAAAAGCAGTTTACCTATATTGCAGGTCAATGCGCATTAGCATCTCACAAACATATCATAAAATAAAATAGCCTGGAGCTATAGATATTCAATCATCAACTTTACAAAGTGTCAATAAAAGGGTTTCATCCATTTACATGAGATTTTTAGAACATTCTGTATATATCGATAAGTTCGGAATGCGATGCGCAAACGCAACCGGCGACGTGCCTGTAGATCACGACGACGGTGGATCACGCGCGGATCTAGATCGTATCGATCATCAATGTCGAATGTTATCATAATTGTCTTGATTGAAGCGCCTGCGCCGAAAGTTAAGTAATAAATTATTACCAAATGATTAAGTTGTTACTGCAGCTTTAATTAAGGTACCTAGTTATTGCATGGAGTTAAAATTTAAAGCTTCTGAAATCTTTTTTTTTGGAGTGTTTTTTTTTTTGTTCTTAGGTGAAGTAGTCTTGAGATACTAATATAAAGTACATGGTGATTATACTCACAGTTTTTTCCCATGGGGGTAGGCGGAAACTATAAAACGCCACATGCTACGATCCTTACATATTACATACTCCTTTCGCTGTGTCCACATTCATTTCTCTTGTTATATACACGTACGCCAGTTGAGAGTACTACGCACCTGTCCTTTGTGAACAACATCATCAATAACATTGATGTAGGTATGTCCTACTAGGGCGTCATCTACCTTGTTTCCACTGAAGTTTGCCTTACAAATTCCTTTTGCTAATCGCCATTCACTCATTCTCACAACATGACCAAACCACCTAAGCATACTTTAATTTTTTTGTCACTACATCATTTTTTAACCGCATCTTTATCTTATCACAATACACATGATGATCATTCCTTTCAATAATGTCAATGGTGAGGTTATGGATTACCACAAACTTTTTTGCTCCATTCATAAACTATTAATAGTTAGAAAAAGTCCCTATAAGGTGGACACATACCTGTCCGCACAATACGCGCCGCAGTCGCCGCGCCGCAGTCATCGCTTTTGTTGACGATACTGTGACGAGCGCTGCTTGAATGCGGGCAAGGTTGCATAGAACTTCATACAAAGAATTTAAAAGCGGCGACTGCGGCTCGTACGGTGAGGACAGGTGCGCGATCACCTTTAATTAAAGAACTTTTTTCTATTGATCAACTGGTCCTAGCGGACCGTTTCTACGTAACGGGGCAGATATTGGCGAGACCTGAAGAGTCTCCAGCCAAATCTTTTGCCTTCACTTTTATAAGTACTTCCTTTTAATCATTTCTTTCAGAATAATTTGCCACCATTCTGAGTGAAATCAAGTCAGTAGACAGCGCAATACGCCGTCAAATAGATGCTTCTAAAGTCACAAAGATTTGGATTGTCATAACTTGAAGATAATGGTACGCTGTGTGTGTGTGTTTTTTTTTTTGCAAACACACATAATTGTAAATTTTCCGAAGGCGTCCTCAACGAATTCTGCGATTCAAATGAAACTCATGGTTATTAGCTGTGGGCGCCAAAAGCTCATATAAAAATAATCACCATCGGCTATTCATATTTGAGTACGTCATTTAAAACAAATATTCTCAAGTTTCGTTCCACTTAAAAGTTGCTCATTCAAATTTTCAAATAGGCTTTAAATATTGCACAGTCAAGTAGGTACACCCGTTTGTTGACATCACTATATTATTGTAAGATAATAAAAAACCCGGCCAGGTGCTTGTCTGACACGTGCACAAAGGGTTCCGTACCACCACATTTGACTGTGAATTAACAATTTTTATTGTTTTTTATTTAACTATAGAATATTGACTACAATTTTACTAAGTTTCACGCTTGTATGTGTTATCGTTTTTCAGATAGAGCAGGAACAAAAAACGTTGAAATAAGGCATTTTTTTCGAAGTTTCTTCTATGGAGACCCCCTTTAGATTTAGATTTTTTATTATTTGCCACGGTAGAGGCTATAGTAACACATATTCTATGAAGATTTCAACTGGCTACTCATTACGGTTAAAAAGATTCAGCCCTATGACAGGCAGATGGTGTAAGCTTAGTAATAGGGTCACGTTGCCCCCTTTGGGTACAGAACTATAGGAAATACAGGCGTGGTGTTATGTAAGCCTTGTCATATTGACACGATATGCACAGTGGCTGAGCGTTTGACTGCTGCTCAGCGTATAGCAGGTTCGATTCCCGTACGGAACCAGTATTTGTATGGCCTACAGATAATTATTCTGGAACTGGTTCAGCATACCTATGAAGATTTGTATCTGTAAACGTAACTACGGTATAGGAATATTCCTAGGGATGAATATTCCAATACGACAATGTATCTTTTTTTATATAAAATTAAATAATTATTCTAGTCGTTCATGTTCATTTGTGGACTGTGGTAGGCTGTTGCTAAGGTAACTGTACCAACTTTCAGGTCCATACAAATAACAACTATGATTATATTTTACGATGACAACTAATTTAACTTTAAACGACACAGCCATAAGGTTCAAAATTAAACGTCCATTGTCATCGTGAAATGTAACAACAAAAATTTTATTTGAAGAGTTGATTGGAAGGCGACAATTGAAAAAGTGACAGGTTTGACCAAATGATTTACGACATTGACCCCTTGTGGACATACCGCGAAATGATATTACACAACATATTCACATCTTATTACTTAACAACACGTTAATTGGAAAGACAGACAGTAACTATTTCATTTCTTAATAATAAGGAAAATTGTTCTAAATGTAACTGTCGTGTTTGCAAGTATTTCTCTAATAAGAGGTGACTTCACTATTGCACATTCACAGTTGCATGTTAGATAAGGCCTAGTGCATATGACCTACAATAATCGGTTCGAAAAAAGTCGGTGAGAATAGAACATTAACGTGTACAAACTTTAACGCATACGTGACACAAGAAATCGGTCCTACAAAATTTGGAGCAAGTATGACCGAGTCTCAGCGGCCGATCCGATTTTGGTCGGCGGTATGACGGGGAGAAGGATAAAACATACGAGTCAACTCGTGCCTCAGTAGTGCGAAAGACGCAGAAATCTGTATCACAAATTTGATTGCAGAAATGCAGAAAAGTCCTGCTTTATATGATACTAGCTGTGTACTCACGGCTCCGCCCGTAGCTTATGTTACTCAGCGATAATGTAGATTTCCAACGGCAAAAGAATTTTTGAAATCGGTCCAATAGTTTTTAAGTTTATTCGTTACATACAAAAATACAAATCTTTCCTCTTTATAATATTAGTATAGATGATACATTGACAGCTGAGTATCATGACCGTATCCTAAAAAAAGGGAACTGTCAGCATATGTAGGACGTGGGCGTTGAGTCGGTAGAAAATCGTTCGCCTATCTTCACCGAC
This sequence comes from Amphipyra berbera, assembly GCA_910594945.2. Classification (NCBI taxonomy): domain Eukaryota; kingdom Metazoa; phylum Arthropoda; class Insecta; order Lepidoptera; family Noctuidae; genus Amphipyra; species Amphipyra berbera. Next base: position 16,066,738 of record OU343138.1, read on the forward strand.
CAAAATCGGCCGTTGTCGGCTAAAATTGAAGACCGATTAGAAGCGGCCGTCTGCGCTAGGCCTAAGAAAAAACCTACTTATTATCAACCCCTTCAGTATTTTGTGTAAAGTGCGTTTAGAGCTTTTGAATAAAAAAATATAGAGCAAAAAAGCTAGAGCCAGAACGTGCTTTTTGAGGATTTAAGGAAAAATAGATTATTGATGAAGGGAACTGCCTCGTTGGTCTGGTAGTGACAAGCACGACTGCTGATCGTGAGGTCCAGGGTTCGATCTCCAGGTCGGACAAAGTATTATTGGGTTTTCCGTTTGGAATTCCTCAGCAGCAGCATGGAGTTTGGTTTTGTGCCCGGTTCATAGCAATAGGCTCGCCCCCTATTATATGGGGTTTAAACATAACGGCGAAATGAGGGTGTTACTCTGTACACCTCTGCCTAACCCTTTGGGGAATACAGGCGTGATGTTATGTTATATTATGAAGGTAGGTATTCATATTCTAAGATCGAAGTACTTACTAAAAAGTCTAGTAGAATCATTAATCAATTGAAGAGCCATGCCATCTAGAGATTTTCAACATAATGTTTAACTTAAACACAGTCTGAACTCCGAAGGCTTTACCGCTCTTAGTATTGTTGTCAGATCGATTGCATATTGTAGCAGTTCTATGTATGCCCGCAAGATGGCGCTACACGTTGTTGCGTCTGTGTTTTACAGGTGTAATTCGAAAATATGGTAAATCATTTTTGTTCTGTTTTGTTTAAAGCTCATCAAACTGTCTTTTACCCAGTAACAAGTAGAAAGTACGTGTGTGATCTTCTAGATATCATACATCATCAAAGTAGCCGGAAAACGTGTCCCGATTGATTGGATGGAGATTATTTCGTAGTACCATCGTCTTCACATAGATGGCATTACGTGTAGTTTGGATGAGAGGTTGAATCATTTATCGTTCATGATCAGTCTTGCATCATCATAGTCTATATTACGGGACCGGTTCTCAAAGTATAATGAAATTAGCGCTCAGAGGGATACTACTAAATATGCTGTTCACCCTTAGGTCACCGGGGTACCCTGGTTGCAGTATCTGCGAGAGGGAGCCAATTTTGTGTTTGGGTTGACCGACTTTTATCAAGTTGGATTATACCGTTTATAAAAAGAAAAAAGATGTTGTTCTGTCTAGCTTTTTTTCTTTCCTTTCTTTTTTTGCCAAACCTAATTGTAAAGTTCCAAACTTTGTACCATGTGCTTCTAAATAATGAATCAAACAACGCTAAAAGTAGTAATGTTATCAGAATGCTTGTAATACTACATAAGTATGCTAAATTTCAGCCTGTACCTAAGGATAACAACAACTGGCTACAAATTAACTTGCAAGATTATGTAGAATACTTACAGGCAGATTCGCGAATGAGTGCTTACGCGTGCTCGTGTTCCTGCTATATGTGGCAGAGGAGGACACCGTGGAGTTTTATTGGGTTTGAGTCCCACGTAACTGCACTATCTCCCGTGGTAATGCAGTATGCGTGAGCATTTCTCCACGACAAAAAAAAGCATACAGACAGACCGAAAGACAGACAACTAAGCAACCTAAATAAAAGTTTTTATTTAACTTTAAAAAAAAGATTTTAAATAAATATGAGCTTTTAAAAATGTTAGTGATTTAATTAGTTGCAGCCGTTGATGGCAAAGTAACATCGTATTAAGGGTGCGCTGTAAAATGACGGTTGACTGCCTAGTGGTCGCAAGCGCGACTGCTGAGCATGGGGTCCTGGGTTCGGTCCCCAGGTTGGGTAGTGTTATTGGGTTTTCTAACAGAAATTTCTCCGTTTCCGTCCGGAATCTGGATTTGTGCCCGGTTAATGTTAATAAGCTCGCCCCTTATTACATGGGACTTACTGGTGAAACGAAGGTGTACTAAAACACCTCTGCCGTTCCCTTCGGGGAATACAAGGCGTGATGTTATGTTATTTAAGGTGAGCTATAGAACGGACGAGCATACAAACATAGAACCAGATTCCTTCACATGACTTTTAGATCTTGCATAATAAGTACAGGCTTGTACACAAAACTGCGAATCGGCGCGATGCGAATTCGCAACGCAGAAAACTGCGACGCAAATTGCTGCGTTACGATTTCGTGCGGCAAGGCGTCTTCCTTCCAAGGTTCGGATGACCAATCCCTTGACGATCGTCAACCGTATTGAACGTATTTTATACTAGGTAGAATAAATTTGTGTAAAAAGATTTGCGCACTGCTGTTACTGATAAGAAGATATTGGAAAAATCAATTACGCGAATCAATTCGTAAGTTCTTGCGATGCGTCGTGCGAGCTCGTATATTTCTACGATGCGACGTCGCATCGCAGTTTTGTGTACAAGCCTTAACATCTGATACACATTATGCATTGAAATTAAACCACACCTATAACCCGTACAGATTAATGCAAAACATGATTTGATGGTTTAAAATTATAATGATCAATCATTTAGATGAGTCGTTAGAGATAAACGGGATCTAAAAGCATAATTAATTAACAGTAGTAAAAACTACGAGAGGAGCTCGTGGCTAATTACCAACTGCGTGGATCATATGATTTGCGAGGTTAAGCTGTGCTTGTCGCGGTCAGTCTGTGGATGGGTGACCGTTCGTTACACATCGAGACCCCTCCGTGCCTCGGAGAGCACGTTAAATAGTCGGTCCCGGGTGTCATACGAATACCTATGACAGTCGTTACGGGAAGTCAGTAGCCCGAAAGTCTGACAACCGGTCTAACCTTAGGATATCGGCGTTTTCCCAGTAACTGGGTTGCGGAGGTCTGATGGCAGTCGCTCCGTGTAAAACACTGGTATTTAGCCGCATCTGGTTAAACTGGAAGCTGACCCAAATATAGTTGGGAAAAGGCTAGGCAGAACACAAGAACTACTAAGAATTCTGCTTGTAATAAAATCGCTTAAAGTCTTTTAAGTTAAATGGTTTTATCTTGCAGTACCCCTGCAGCATCAGGATTTGAGGATTGAAATTATTATAATTTTGTAATGTCATGGGAATTGCGTTTGTTTGCGAAGTTTCAGGAGAATCGATTAAGCAGAAGTAGTTGAAAAATCTGTCGCAAGATTTGAACCAAACAAACAAATATAAAACCGTCTAATAGTAAAATATTTATTTTATCCAAGTGTGGGGACGGAAATTTCCTTACCGCAAGCTGGGAACAGGCGCATGTTCTGCCTATCTTTTTCCCAACTATGTTGGGGTCAACTTCCAGTCTAACCAGATGCGGCTGAATAACAGTATTTTACACGGAGCGACTGCCATCAGATCTACTGAGTTATTGGGCAATACCTAAGGTTACCTGGCTAATATCCTAGGGTTAGACTGGTTGTCAGACTCTCTGGCTTTTAACTACCAGTAACGACTGCCATAGGTATGACACCCGGGACCGACGGTTTAACGTGCTCTCCGAGGCACGGAGGGGCCTCGATGTGTAACGAATGGTCACCCTTTTACGGACTGACCGCGGCAAGTGCAGCTTAACCTTGTAAATCGTATGATCTGCGCGGTTGATAATTAGCCACAAGCTTCTCACGCAAACCCATGTTGTAAACTATACTGGCCTGCAAAAATAAGTATCACACTTTTAAAATTGCAATAACTTTTTAGGTACACAAGATATATTTTCGAAACAAAAAGGACTCAAAAAAGAGTTTAACTTTGTTACTATAGTTTCAAAGAAAGCTGATAAAAATTGCTATAAAACGTTTTTTTATTTTAAATCTCTACCTTCTATAGTTTAGAAAAAATTGAAATTTTAAAAGTGTGATACTTATTTTTGCAGGCCAGTGTAATTAGAGCCCTCTCAGGTGTGCAGGTTTTCTTACGATTATTTTCCTTCGCCGTTAATGCAAGTGATAATTCAATTTGTGTGCTCTATATAATGCTACAAACAAATAAACCAACATAACTATATTCCCCCTGTATTCCCCGAAGGGTTGGGCAGAGGTGTATAGTAACACCCTCATTTCATGGTTATGTTTACGTCCCATGTTATAGGCGGCGAGCTTATTGCCATCAACCGGGCACAAATGCAAACTCCGGGCTGCTACTGAGGAATTCCACACGGAAAAACCCAAAAACACTGCCCGACCTGGCGATTGAACCCAGAACCTCACGATCAACAATTGCGCTCACAAATAAATCAATTTCAATATTGGATTGAATGATGAAATTGTTAATTGCGAATTCTTCAACACTTCAAGTAACATCCTATAAAACTCGATTAGTATATTTTAATTGAAATAATTCAAGAAATCAGTCATTAATTTTAATGTTCTAATTTGTTTGATATCATTGCAAAAAATATTTATAACCTACGGTTACGGTGTTGATTGCGAATCGTATCATCCAATCGTTTCCGGTGGATGTCGCAAGGAGCAGCTGAGAGTCTCTCGCAAAAACGAGCAGAAGTTACAGTTTGAAGAAATTAAGGTTATTTAAATTAATGAGAGCGGTACAGCAGTAACCCAATGGTTAAGAGGTCAGATTGGATAGGGTTCAAGTCCCGCCCGTTGCACTATTGATGTAAATCTGCTTTTAATAAGAACTCCTGTTTATTAGTTGGATTAGTCATTACGACTAATCCAACTAATAAACAGGACGATATAATATAATAATCTTTATTTATTTATATCTGATTGTAGTACAATAACATTTTTACAAAGTGGGTAGAATTAAATCTCTGACAATCAAGTGAGTGACGTGTTGCCCTCCTTTTTTTTTTTTAGCGTGGGGAAATCCTCATGGACTATCCCCCGTCTGGGGAAGACGGGGGGGTGTGCCAGACTCTTACTGGCTAAAACCACCACGGTGTCCCTCCTTCTGACCTAAGGCCGGGGTCACGGGATTCGCTGTTGCATGCACCGCGACCCCGGCAGGTCTCGGTCCACCAGCTTCTTCTGGTGGACCTCTCCTGTGGTGGGGCAGTTGCTCCCCTGCCCCACATCCTTCCGAGAAGCGCGCGCAGGACACGACGCGCCATCCTCCCTGGGCCCGTTACTGGTCGGGCGACGGGTTCCCCAACCCGCCGCCCGCAGGCCAAACTCCTTGCTAGGCTATGAAATAGCCTGTATTAAGGTACTCCTTACAGTGCCGATCTCCTCTAATTGTATTACTACAATTTTATTTTATTTTACAAGTTACATTTATTAAATATTTAAGTACTAAAGTGCAACTATTTGCGCGCGAGCGCGTTTATGTGTGTGTGCGTGCTTGTGTGTATGGGGGTACGTTTGCGAGTGTAGATGTGTGCTGTGTGTGTGTGTGTGTGTGTGTGTGGGTGGGTGTGTGTGTGCGTGTGTGTAGTTGCGTGAGCATGAGCTTGCGGCTGTGTAAGCGTGCGTAAGTAACTCACATAAACATAACATGTGTAGATGTGTGTTGTTTGGTCTGACCGAGTCTGTTTAGTTTATTTCTATTGGACTGTTTGTAAATGGTCCTTGCGGACTGATTCTACGTAACCGGGCAGTTATTGGCAAGACCTGAACGGCTTCCAGCCAAATTTAATTTTTTGTTCTACAAAATGATTTTATATAAGCTTTTGTCTGCACCTTCGCTTGCATGATTTTTTCATCCAAACTTTCAACCCCTATTGTTTACCCCTTTAGGGTTAAATTTTCAATTACCTTCCTTAGTGTACCTACGTTATAAAAGGTAACTACTGTTAAAATTTCAAGTTTCTATCTCTAGTGGTTTAGGCTGTGCGTTGATAGAACAGTCAGTCAATCAGTTTCTCCTTTTATACACAAATTCTTATACCTACTCTTTATACCAGTTAACACTAGTCAAAGCATACCGAAATTCCAACTAGCTTTCTAATATTAACGATTGTTGTCTATGAATCATAAGATCATAACATTCCACTTCGAACTCTGCTCATATCCTAACCTAAACGAGCGTGGGACGTACATACATGCATCTAGCTTCAAATCTCACGAATATACTCTAAAATCTGCATTGTTGTGCCATGTTGTACGTTGTAACCGACCGACTATTATTCTTGCAATGTTCTGGGTTATGAGACGTCAGAGACTAAGTATTGTAGAACGGTCATCAGAATTTTGTATGTTTTGTGCCTACGATCTTAATTACTCTGAGAAGCAAGAGAATCGTTATTCATCTGAATTTGATTAATGTTGATTGTGTATTGCCGTAATTAATTCAGAATAGACACCAAACTACAGATTTTTTGATTTATCTTCTTTGTATAAAGGTACAAGTATGGCAATACGCTCGCCCCCTATTAGATGGGACTTAAACATAACTGGCTAAACAAGGGTGTACTAAAAATACCTCTGCCGAACCCTTCAGGGAATACAAGGCGTGATGTTGTGTTTATGTATAAAGGTACCTAAATTTATGTAAAAATAAGCCAGCAAGGTTTATTTTTTAGTTATTAATTTAATCGAAAAGTCTTTAATGTGTGTCTAATTCACCTTTATACTTTTGGAAGCAATGAATTTGGGTTACGAACATAAATAAAATCATGTTAAACAATGTTATTCGAGATATTAAGGTTTATGTTGGTGACCCGGATTCATTGGTCCCGAGTGTATAAGTAATATATTATTTAAATAAGGCTTTATAATATTAGTAAGTATATGATAAATAATAATATGAATGTGTTATTATTATTTACTATCTATATTTTATCACAAGAAATATCATAATTACAAATTACTCCAACATAAGCTTTTTGTGACAAATTCTTACGTTAAGAAATGTTCTAATCAGAAAATGTCACAGCGACGTCTCCTTTCGTTCAATCAATCAATGTGGAGGTCCATTAATCTAATCTAATCAAGATAGTGTCAGTATGTTGTCTGTTCAATCATTACAAGAACATTATGGATATGCAGAACGCTAATGAACATTGCTTTCGTAAATGTTACTTAAGAGGCGGCTACCCGATTGTAATTATCTTTTAGATAGACAGTTATGTCGTGCTATTACAATCCTTTGTCTCTTAAGGGCCCCCGAGACTGTCAAATGGTTTGATTTAAACTTTACGTGTTTGATCAAATTGTTTGATGCCGGTTTGAAGGTTCCGTGAAACGGTACTGCGCAGTTTGTTAAATGGCTTCGAATAAGGATCAAGATTTCCTTGCATATTAAACGTTAATGTCTTGGTTAAAAACTGAAGCATTTGTTCAAACGGATCGTGAAGACGATCAAACGAACGCGTCAAACCTGTCAAATACAGCAAAAATATCAATTTTCATAAAACAAGCTTCAAACACGTAAATGTTTGACAAACCTATCAAACTGTTGCATAAATGATCAAAATGGTCTGAGTCAAACCAAAATCTACGTGTTTGAATCAAATCGTTTGACCGTTTCAGGGAACACTATGCCGCATGAAGATGCTGTTTTAAAGCACGAGTAGACATCGCCGTAAATAGCACGACAATCAGACTTGCTGACTGGCTAATCTTTTCCACCACGGCCTAAGCTATTCTCGTATAAATCGTGTCGACACGAGTGCTATGTCAGACAACAAGCTGTAAACTCGCGCGGCGCTTGATATTAAAATCGAGTGCTATAACAGCATCGTCTAAATGCCGCCTTAGGATAATGTGAATGTCAGTTTTATGTAAAGCAAGCAATATTAACAAAGAAAATAGCCTTCTAAACTATGAAGTTTCCAAATACGTTTTAAACATTACCGTGTCGCTGTTTTCATTGATTATCTAAAAACGAAATAATCCCTTTAAAATGATATCTATGTTAAATGGTTTTATCTTGCAGTACCTCTGCCACACTTGGATTTGAAGATCGAAGGTTGAAATTATTATAATGTTGTATTGTCATGGGAATTGAATTTGTGTGCGAACTTTCAGGAGAATCAATTAAGTATAAATAGTTGAAAAATCTGTCGCAAGATTTGAATCATACAAACAAATATACGAAGTGACGTTAGTTAAAAACCGTTTAAAAAAAAAGATAGGCAGAAATTGTAGGGTGCAAAAAATGCCGTATCTGTTAATATTTTTTTACTCTATGCCAGGGTGAAGGCCATCTATTCATTTTTGTGAGGTCACCTGCAACACGTCTGCCGATACCATCTCGCTAACCAGGGAAATGTTATGATCAGAAAACAATTGAGATGTTAAGACATTGTCTGATATTGTATCGAGGTTTGGACTAAGATTGTAATTATGATGGCCTTGGGATGTGGGACAGCAGAGATGTGATACGGATAGGTCGTGGGTTTGTTTTTGGGTGTTTCTTCATTTAGAAGCAGGTGTTCCTGATCTGGATCTCGAAAAGATGATCCCGTGGGGGACGGGTTAGAATATAAAACTTCCTCAACGCACGCTGGGAATAGACGCGTGTTGTAAGATTCAACAAAACCCAGCACGCTTGGTGGTAGGATCTATACGGTCCGCCTGGTTAGCTACCACCCTCACATTAAAGTCCGACGCGTAGCAGTTTACTGTGTTCCGTCGTATGTGTGTGAGAGCCAGAGCGGTATAGGGGAATCCCTCTATATTTCTATTACTTGAATTCGTGTGCACCATCTTAGACCCCGTCTGCGCTTACCATCAGGTGAGACTAGGATCAATCACGACCAAAGAATGAAGAAATAAAGACAGTATTTTTTTTGCGAAATATAGGAATTGGAAAGTTAATAATATGGTTTTTATTAAACGGTTTTAGTTAGCTTCATTTCGTATATTTGTTTGTTTGATTCAAAGACTTTTCAATTACTTCTGCTTAACCGATTCTCCTGAAACTTCGCACACAAATTCAGTTCTCATGACAATACAACATTATAATAATTTCAACCTTCAATCCTCAAATCCTAATGCTGCAGGGGCACTACTACGGGTAAATGAAACTTAAAAGGTTTTTTACATTTATTGTTAATCGGGTGAAGTTCTGTATACCCTTCACCCTGAGGAAGACGGGCCTCTTACTGGCTAACACCGTACCGTGGAAACACCGTAGTGGACCACAGTGTTTCTCCGAGGAATAATGGCGGGGTCGAGGAGATCCACCACTGGAGAGAACCACAAGATGAAGCTGGTGGACCAAGACCTTCCAGGGTTGCGGTGCATGCAATAGCGAATACCGCGACCCCGGCCTTAGGTTAGAAGGAGGGATACCGTTGGTTTTTAGCCGGTAAGAGTTCGGCAGACTCCCTCGCCTTCCTCGGGCGAGGGACATCCATGAGGATTTTCCAACGATACAAAAGGGGTCGAGGAGATAGTCTAATGCCTACTTGCAGGGGTACTGCAAAATAAAACCGTTTAACTTAAAAGTTTCTTTATCAAGGGATTGTATTGTCTAATGTTCTATATATCAAGGTTGTAATAACTCCAAAATTAAAAGTGAATTAAGAACAGTCGTCCGTCCAATCAAATTAGAAGTAGGTTTTAATTGCTGTTTTATTCCTTGATGAAACTACTCTAGTTTTTAAAGAGCTCATGAATATTAAACAAGTTTTTATGTAGTTTGTTTAGAAATAAGGTGGTTTCTAAGATATAGTGTTAGTGTGAAGAGAATAATGAAGATAATTTTTTGCGTAGATTTTTGCAGTAAAATAAAACTGCCTCGTTGGTCTAGTGGTGACAGGCGCGACTGCTGATCGTGAGGTCAGGTTCGATCCCCAGGTCGGGCAAAGTGTTATTGGGTTTTTCCGTGTGGAATTCTTCAGTAGCAGCCCGAAGTTGAGGGCAATAGGCTCGCCTCTTATTACAAGGGACTTAAATTTAACGGCGAAATGAGGGTGTTACTAATGGTGTATTAGAGGTGTACCTTTGCCCAACCCTTCGGAGATTACAGGCGTAATTTTATGTAATTGAAAAAAGTACGTAAATTTTTGATGTTCACATCGATATAAATGAATCCCTATTTCCCTTGGTCACGCATAACTTGAGAACGACTTTACCGATTGAGGTCATATTTACACAACATATTTGTTTTGTTGAGACGATAGTTTGTAGCTATGCTGGGATCCGATAGGTGGCGCTGTAATCAAGTTATTTACGTGGCCACAGCCGCGGTAGAACAGCTAGTATTTATTTAATGATGACAGAATCAGGACCCAACGTTAGAATCAAAATAACCTCAACAATCTAGAATAAACATCAATCTATACCTACTAATATTATAAAGCTGAAGAGTTTGTTTGTTTGTTTTAACGCGCTAATCTCAGGTTGGAATTGAAAAATTATGTTTGTGTTGGATAGTCCATTTACCGAGAAAGGTTATAGGCTATATAACATCACGCTACGACCAATAGGAGCGGAGCATAAATGAAAAATGTTGCAAAAACGGGAAAAAAGTCCACCCGTGCGAAGCCGGGACGAGCCGCTAGTACATTATAAACCACAATATGATCTTGTTTATAATCCATTGAATACCCATTAGTTCCGGTTAGAAGATACGTTGAGACTTGTCGACCTCTGTATAATAACTTTAGTAGAATAATTACAAAATAATTGCGATTGTATATAATTTAATTAAAGTATTGGAATTATGGGTGCCCCGGGCATAATGCTTGGTGTTGGCTTATTGGGGTTAGTGATAGGCGGAGCGGGTAGCGGTTTTGATAGCGTTTTGTGGTGTCCTTCTATCGAAGAAATGTTCTGCCTTTTTTATCGAAGATCCTCATGGATGTCCTTCACCCGGGGAAGGCGAGAGGGTCTGCCGGACTCTTACCGGCTAAAAACCAACGGTGTCCCTCCTTCTGACCTAAGGCCACGGGATTCGCTAAGAAAAAGTTAAAGAAGAAATGTTCTGCGTAGCCTTTTCCCAACTATGTTGGAGTCAGCATCCAGTCTAACAAGATGCGGCTGAATATTTTACACGGAGCTACTGCCATCAGGCCTCCGTAACCCAGTTACTGTGCAATGCCGATATCGTAAGGTTAGACCGGTTGTCAGACTTTCGGGCTTCTGAATTCCCGTAACGACTGTCATAGGTATTCGTATGTCACCCGGAACCGACTGTTTAAAGTGCTCTTCGAGGCACGGAGGGGTCTCAATGTGTAACGTACGGTCAACTATCCGCGGACGGACCGCGGCAAGCGCAGCTTAACCTCGCAAATTGAATGACCGGCGCAGTTGTTAATTAGCCACGAGCCCCTCAATGGTTCTTAGCTTTGATTGATGATAATTAGTTCAAAGAAGGAGGTTTTTGAAATTTATTAAAATAACCCTCTATCGAACAGAGTGCGAATTGTGATGCTGGTATCGGCTTCCACTCTAACCAAATTCAGCTGAATTGACGTATCTTCCGTTCCGCTCATCACTGTGTTCCAACCCCCTCTCCATCACAAACAACTAGATCAATGCAAACCCATCTCCTAAATGTCACAACCTTGCAGCCAATTCCTTATGATTGACACCGACATGTGTCATTACTGTGGGAATGTCACATAAATCATGTTACATGAAAACATGAATCTCTGTAGAATTTAGATTAATTTATATCTTAAGAATGTTAATGCAGCTGTGTTTAATTGTTCATGACATATTGAATTGTTTCGCTATTCATAGAAATATGAAAAAATTGTTTTATTATTGTATACAATGGTAATTACATCCTATTAATATAGTTATTAATTCATCATTAATTATTGTCGTTTTGATGTATTATTCTAGCTGTACCGCGTAAGCGCGTACCTATCGCATAGTTTTTACCACAATAAGTCACATGAAATCATGTTTGTTGTACAGTAGGGAAATGAAAAGGTTATACACCTAACGGTCTATTTTTGCTTGCACAGTGCAAGAAACGAACTATTTTATCGACTACTTTATTTATTTTTATTTTTATCTTAAAACGTTGCCCCGCACTAGGATTTCTTCTGTATCGTGGGTGCGTTTACAGACACAAATGTTCACATGTACAAAGTAACGCCCAAACCCGGAACAACTATCTGTAGGCCATACAAATATTTGTTCCGTGCGGGAATTGAACCCACGACTCGTAGCGCACAAGCCAATTGCTCAGCCACTGCACCAAACGTGTTGTCGACTACGTATTGTCATAGTTATAGAAATGAAAAAAAAAAAATTTTTTTGACAAGATATTAAATTACTTATAATGGTGACAAGTAATGTCAATTTATTTAACATCGATTTGGTTGATGTCATGGTTTTTACAACAAAACTCCTTAAATCAAAGCAAATACATTACATGGCACTACTACGTCATATGGAGACAAAAGACCATTTTTATCTTTGCTATCAAATAATTAAACATAATTTTCTATGCATTGGTCTGTTCCGTTCAACAGTTTGAAAAGGTAGCATGTGCCCGCGATGTGGGAAAAGAATGAATTTGAAAACTGACGAACCTTTTCAGTCCCCTACTGTACATACCATTAGCTAAAGAATATTATATTATAATTCTGATCAGAACATAAACATAACATCACGCCTGTATATCCCGAAGGGTTCGGAAGAGGTGTATAGCAACACCCTCATTTCGCCGTTATGTTTAAGTCCCATGTAATAGGGGGCGAGCTATTGCCATCAACTGGGCACAAAACCAAACTCCGGGCTGCCACTGAGAAATTCCACACGGAAAAACACAATAACACTTTGCCCGACCTGGGGATTCAACGAAAAACCTCACGATCAGCAGTCGCGCTTGCCATCACTGGACCGAAGCAGCTAGTTCTGATCAGAAATTGTCACTAGTCTGTTTACTGAAGAGTTTCAGGATTTCATCATAATAGCTGAAGAAGTTTGCTTGGTCGGTATACGAACGGTCCGCCTGGCTAGCCACCACCCTTTACATTAAAGTCAAGGCAAAAAGTTTAAGGTATCCCGTCGTGTGTATGTGAGAGCCAGATGGGTATAAAGCGCCAGAGGGGTCCCTCTATATCTTTGCTACTTGGATCCGCGTGCTTCATCTTAGACCCTGTCTGCGTTTACCATCAGGTGAGACTAGGGTCAAAAGCGACCAAGTAAAATAATAAAAAAATGATCGTTTGAGTAGGTACCTACTGTTTTGGTATTGTTCAGGAAAAGATAGAACTAAAAGTATTTCTTTACCACATAGCCTTATTGCTTGCCTTCCTTGCAGAAGGCTCTGAGTTACATCCGTCACCTCACACTTCAGGTCCAGTTGAAAACCAGCGTCAGGCACTAGTTGTCTGGCATTTGTGCTGAACTGGGCCTTTTTGGCGCAGCCGTGAGGCACACTTTCCTACTAATTTCTCTTATTGTTTTCTGCTTTATGTTTTCTGTGCCTTTTAGTCTGTGCTAAATAAATGTATTTTCTTTCTTCTTCTTTCTTTCTTTTTGAGTTTTATCCCGGCTCGTACCTCTGACTTTTCGAATTCATGTGCGAATCAAAATTTTATTATCTCTTGCGTTAACGGTGAAGGAAACCATCGTGAGGAAACCTGTACATCTGAGAGGGCTGTATAAAGTTCTCGATGTTGTGTGTAGTCAACCGCTGTCTGCCAACCCGCACCAGGCCAGCGTGATGGACTAAGGCCTAAACCCTTCTCATTCTGAGAAGAGGTCCGTGCCCAGCAGATGGACAGTAATGGGCTGATTATGCTAGCCTCATTATTTTAGGCCACTCCTTTTACAAAACCAGTTATTTCTTTAGTCCATGGTTTTCGTACACAAAACCCATAAAGTTGAGCCGATTACATCGTATTTCGTCTCTGGCGTGATGGTTTTATTATAATAATACATTTTAAACATCTACAAATATGGTTGCCTATTTATTTTATACCAAAACAAAGTTCATTCCAAAACCTATTACAATCCCTATATGAAAGAATTCATGGTTGAAAATCGCGAAGCAAGTTTGAAAGTTCAAGGAAATGTATGGTAGAGTTGGCTTACAAGATCCGATGTTTGATCTTTATTGTTTTTTGACTGACAATACGAATATGTTACATTTTTGACAGTCGTTGAGTTCGTGTGAATCGTGAGAAACTATTGGAGTAGAATGTTAGTTTGGATTGCCGTTTTTGTGGTGTGTTATATTTTTAAAAGGTTTTAATTAGCTTCACTTCGTCTGGTTTGTTTAATTCAAATGTTGCGACAGATTTTTCAACTACTTCTGCTTAACCGATTCTCCTGAAACTTCGGACACAAATTCAATTCCCATAACAATACAACATTATAATAATTTTAACCTTCTATCCTTAAATCCTGATGCTACAATACTGCAAGATCATCATTATCAGCCTATAATGTTCCCACTGCTGGGACACAGGCCTCCTCTCTGTGAGAGGGAATGGGCCGTAATCCACCACGCGGGCCCAGTGCGGGTTGGTAGATGTCACATGTCTTCGATTTTTTTTGGTTCTAGGACATGCCGGTTTCCTCACGATGTTTTCCTTCACCGTTTTGAGAGCAGTGGTGATGAAATAAATTACATAAAGTAATACGCCTGGGCGGGTTTGAACCCACGACATACAACTCGTAAGTCGGTGCCGTTACCACTGGGCCACCACTGCTCTCCAACACTGCTCATACTGCAAGATAAAACTGTTTAACTTAGTTTTTTTAAAACTGTTTTTTTTCAAGGGATTATTTTTTTTGTAGAGCATTTTTTCTGTCATTGGCTTTGATTGAAGTTCCAGCTGTCGACGAAATCCTTTTATGCTTATCTGTGGACGAAAATGCATTGTCTGCTTGGATGAGAAAGAACTAGCGACGCCATCTTTTTTAAATGTAGGATTGGTTGATTGGTTAATTACACAGATTATATCTGTATCCACAGCTAACTGTAAACTTCATTCGTCCGTACTACAGCGCTGCGTTCGTAAATGAGTCCGTGCCGGAGCGCTGCCCTCATAGATGCGTCCGTGTCGCAGCGCTGCGTTCGTTGATGAGTCCGTACCGCAGTGCTGCTGCAACGACGTGTTTATACTACAGAATCACACTGCTGGGGTCATCCAGATTTTATTGACAAAATCCACCTGCCTAGCCACTGGACATTCCACCACAATAAGTTTTTCCGTTCATGATACACACAGTTACGTGTTTCTTCCTCCTGCCATTATTTCTTAAGCCTTTGGATTCACCGGGGAACAAAATGTTCCCCAACATGATGCGCTACATTGGGTCTACGTGACGCTGCAACGTTGAACACTGCCCCGCAACATTGTGCGGCATTTCTACGTGACTTAGGACATGTTGAAAGCCGCCGCTTCGAGGTCAGGTGCAGGTGTGTGCGAGTGAATTGTTCCGGGACATTGTCCCCGGGACATTCAGGTAGATGTCCCGCATCAGGTCTCGCGGCATGTTGCTCCATTTATACCTTAGTGAATCCAGCAGCTGCATGCAGCAATCAGTTTCTAAATAAATGTCAAACTACATAATAATCCACAAAATAGTGTCAGGTCAAACCTTACTGCCTCGTTGGTCTAGTGGTGGCAAGCAACTGATGATCGTGAGGTTCCGGGTTCGATCCCCAGGTCGGTAAAAGTGTTATTAGGTTTTTTCGTGTGGAATTCCTCAGTAGCAGCCCGGAATTTTGAATTTGTGACCGGTCGATGACAATAGGCTCGCCCCCTATTACATGGGACTTAAACATAACGGCGAAATGAGGGTGTTACTACTAGGGTTGCCTTCTTTTTTTTGAACAAATATAGTATATTTCCCAAAAAAGATGCATAAATAAAAATACTTCTGAAAATTCAAGCAATAAACAAGTACAACATTTATTCTTATCATTATGTATTGGCCGCGAATGCGTTTCGTTCTAAAATTCCCCGTGCTGCGCTGCGGGTGCATGCATGCACTTCCAGTCACAGGTTAATATAAAAAAGCGCTACAGTTGAATTAGGGATACATTTTTAACTATATTATTTTTCTATAATACATATATCGCTGACTGAATTCATTAGTGGCACAAGTAAAATTTTTGTCATTTTTAGTTAGTGATGAATTCATGTCATAAATTACGTACTTTATTTTATGCATTAAAGACCCAGCGTGTTAGTTTCATAAGATTAGTCCTGGCATTAATCCAAAAAGTAAAAAAAAAATGCAATACTGGCATAAATCGAAGTCACCATCTTCTGGTCCTCATATTAATTAAAATAACAAAAAAAAAACATCAATATTATTGCTGCTGGTAACTGAAGAATTAACGTAGATATATAAAAACTAAACATCAACTATTTATTCCATACAGTACACTCAAAATGAGCTAGAATGTGCGCGCGCACTTGTCAACGAACATATATAGGTATAGGTAGTACAATTGACTGAAATATAGTACGATACTACCTATATATTATAGTACTGGTGGCAACCCTAGTTCCTATACATCTCTGCCCAACCCTTTCGGGAATACAAGCGTGATGTTATGTTATGTGTCGAAACCTTACGTGTACTTAACGACCCAATACATTGTGACTATTTGCGTCAGGTCGCCAGGGCATAGCCCATCTTACAAATCCTTTTAAATAGTATCAAGTGTCTATCTTATGCATTCCAATTATCATTAATATTAGGCACAGATTAGCTAAAGCTTGGCATTTGGGAACGTTACATATGCGCCCGCGCCGTTGTCACAGAAACTGCGCAAGCGTCGAATCATATTAGTTCGCTCGATTTACTTACAAATTGGATTAGTGTTTAGTTTTGTAATCTGTATTGCTTCAGGTCGATTAGTTTAAGTACGTTGAAGCATTAAAATATGGAAATATTATTGTTAATTATGGAAGAATACGCAACACCGTCAGTTCTAAAAAAAACAAGCAATTCGGTAGTAGGTATCGTACATTATTAGCCCATGATGGTTTAAATTTCTGAGTTTGATTCGGCTTTTCTTCTCAGAGCTAGTCAGATAGGAAATTCCGGCGCCATCTAAGCCTAAAAAAAACATTACATTGACTTGTAAAAGTTTCTGTAATAGATTCAATTACAGAAATAAAAACCATTTATCATAATCCTTGTGTTTTAGGCGTTTTCAAAATTTGATTATCACTTGCGTTAACGGAGAAGGAAAAATATCGTGCGGAAACCTGCACACTTGAGACGGCTCCATAAAGTTATCGATGGCGTGTGTAGTCTGCCAACCCGCACCAGGCCAGCGTGGTGGACTAAAGCGTAGATCCTTCTCATCCTGAGAAGAGGCCCATGCTCAGCAGTGCGACAGTAATGGGCTGATTATGTTTGTATGTATTGTGGGACCACCTTAACCACTATGATTTGGTATGGAAGTTTAGTTTTGATTGGAACTAAGAACACTTACTTCAATGTAGCTTTACATAACATAACATCACGCTTGTATTCCCCGAAGGGTTGGGCAGAGGTGTATAGTAACACCCTCATTTCGCCGTTATGTTTAATTCCCATGCATTAGGGGACGAGTCTATTGCCATCAACCGGTCCCAAATCCAAACTCCGGCGTGCTACTGAGGAATTCGACACGGAAAAACCCAATAACACTTTGCCCGACCTGGGGATCAAACCCAGGACCTCACGATCATTAGTCGCGCTTGCCACAACTGGACCAACGAGGCAGTGTAAAGTGGGCAATGTAACTTTACATGGTTATTATTGAATGTCAAGATATAGATTCACTAGGAGACATATTATTTTATTAATATCGCTTTACAATACTTCATTCCAAACTGTAAAGTATGAGCATCATGCAGCTATTAGTGATACGCTTATAATCATATCATATTACTGCCTATTGTCTGGTAATATGAGTCTGTCATGCTCACTTAAATGTCTTGCTGATGGTGGCGTTGTTTATCCGGTCGTTGAGTTCCCTATAATATGGTTGAGCTGACCGATGCGGATGTGCACGTCATGCTCGTGAACGGGTGCCGTCTGTCGGGACTGGTCAGCTCTTAACTGCTATGGCAATCATAGAAGGCATATTTTTCTATTTGTTACTCTTATGTGAGTTTATTTGTTACATTAACCTGCATTATTCTCATTCTATTTCTCACACTACTGTAATGGAATTGTAATGAACTACTATTTTAAAAAGAGTATTCATGGAGTTTCTTGCCGGCTCTTCTCCATAGAACCTACCTTTTGGAACCGTGCACCTAGTCGTGACGTTTTAAAAGTGCCTGAAATCTGGTCTATTTGAAATAAAAAACTTTGACTTTGACTTTGACTTTGACAAAACGTTCCCCAACATGACGCACAACATTGAGTCTACATGACGCTGCAACGTTGCACACTGCCCCGCAACATTGTGCGGGATTTTTACGTGACGCGGGACATGTTGCAAGCCGCCGCTTCTACAGGCTGTAAACGAAATCATGTAATTCCTTCAAACCTCGTGATGTACTGCTGACGCAGTTTAACCCTGCACGGGATACTTTTGAATTCAATAAAAAAAAATACAAAATGTAAACATGTGTTCTTAACGTGAGGCATTTTAACGCCCCGAGTTAAATGATCGACCTACGAGCGATAGCCGCGCAATTCGCTCGAGGCAGTAGATCACGAGGTTTGAAGGAACATGACTTCGTTTACACCCTGTAGAGCGGGCGCAGGTTTGGGCGAGGGAATTGTTCCGCGTCATCCCCGGGACATACACGTAGATGTCCCCTGGTTTGTGGCTCCATTTGTCCCTTCGTGAATCTAAGCCTTCATATAAACAAGATAAGACAGTCATAGTCTTTACTCAATACCTTGACGCCGGATATATTAATATCATTAATAATATGTCAAAGTTTCTATAGGATGGATTTATGTAACATCATAATATTATGAGTTCTGCTAATAATGTATTTGTAAAACATAATTATGTCTGAATAATAATTTGTCACTAGCTTTTTAGAAGATATGAAGAAAGAAACCCATATTTTTATATTACAAAACACCCTGGCCTCTGGATTACGCTGGATTATGTTCATTAATGGTCATTCATTTGTGGCTATTATGTCTGGTAGACGCCGTGATTAATATCCGCCATGACTCTTCATTGTAACAATTCGTATTATTGCAACAATACTTAAGTTAGTCCGACGCACCTTTTTTATCGTTGTAAAATCCTCGTGGATGTCGCTCGCCCAGGGAAGGTGAACTAAAAACCAACGGTGTTCCTCCTATTGACCGTTCGGCCGGGGTCGCGGGATTCGCAAAAGTATGCACCGCAACCCCGGCAGGTCCCGGTCCGCCAACCCTCGGCGGACCTCTCCTCAGTGGGGCCTTGCCCCACATCCTCCTACATCCTCCTGAGAAGCGAGCACGGAACACAGCGCGCCGCCTTCTCGGGCCTGTTACTGGTTGGATGGCGGGTCCGGTACACCCTGGACAGTCAGCCTCGTCGACCTTGCTGACTAGCTAATCTTTTTACCAAGTCATATTCTCGTATAGCTCATTTTGAGGGGTTCGTGGCTAATTAACAACCGCGCGGTTCAGGGTTAAGCTGCGCTTGCCGCGGTCAGTCCGTGGATGGGTGACCGTTCTTTACACTCTCCGTGCCTCGAAGAGCACGTTAAACCGTCAGAGCTGGGTGTCATACGATTACCTATACCTATGACAGTCAACATAAGTCCGAAAGTCTGACAACCGGTCTAACCTTAGGGCATCGGCATTGCCCAGTAACTGGGTTGCAGAGGTCTGATAGCAGTCGCTCCGTGTAAAATACTGGTACTTAGCCGCATCTGGTTAGATTGGAAGCTGACCCTAACACAGTTGGGCAAAAGCTAGGCAGTACAACTCAATGGAACTACTCAGTTTCAACGTGAGACCACATTAAGCTGATATAATGGTACCAATTAAAACGCCATCGTAAATCCCAACCCATGTAGGACAGAACCTTTACCGTGCTACATCTTACAAAGTTTAGCCAACCGGGCAGGTCCCCGTTACGTTTTAATCTCACATTAGATATCATAAATTATTAGACCCATCGCTTCCTTTACCTCGTCGTATATTACTACTATTAACTATCTTGTAATTCGCAGTAAGATGGGCGAGCCTCTGAACGAATTCTAAGCGATTTGATTTCATGGTGAATTATTCATTATGAAGTGCTATTAAATTAAGTTTTAGTGTTATGATGATATTAATCATTGGTCTTTGTGATTAGATTATAGAATTGAAGGGTATGTGAGGGGAGAAGCTGACGTTAAAAGAACGGTTTGATCATGATAAATGTGTGTCTTTAGCTATTTATTTGCTTGATTGACAATCATAATAATTATGATTAAAAGGACTAACTACTTTAAGGGTGACATATACAAGGTTAGTCGGAAAGGGGGTACTAAGCCGCGGGCCACTTAATGTATCACTGATGATTGTTTTAAAGAAAGTGTTAAAATTTCAAAATTCGATAAAAAAACCATTTGTGAAATGATTTTTATTTTAGTTTTATCAAAAATTCTTCGGCTTCACTTTAGTTACGAATTTAAAAAATAGATAGGATAGATAGAATTTAGCGTATTTTTTTAAAATCTTTGAATAGCTATTTCTCTTATACTAATGACTTTTGGGGATAGTTGTAGAACAAATGTTATTCAGTATTATGGGTAAGTACCCCCTTTTGGCTTACTACCCCCTTTCCGACTAACCTTGTAGAAGTTCCCAACTCATCATTTTTTTTAAATTCTAGCATGTTAGCTTTCAAATACAGCGCATTTGAGTTTCACATTGTTTTGTACGATATGCAGGTGGACAAGTGCCATATTTATAATTTTTTGGTTGGAAATTCTCATGGATCGGGGTCCTTCCAGAAGAGGGTATTCCATGAGAATTTCCTCAGGGAAGGCGGAGAAGTATGTCAGACTCTTATCGACTAAAACCACCCTATGGTCGTCCTCAGCACAAAAGAGGGGGCTCCGGAATTTTCGGTGGAACACACCAGTGACCCCCTTATCCTACGCCTTTTGCACGTTACAGGGAGTGGCTGAGTGTCCCAAGAAAGTGCGATAGGACGATATAGTGAGGGTTTACGTCACCATGGGCAGAGCTCATCATATTTCTACACAGCTCGAACCTCAGGAAATACGTGGAATTCTCGTAGGCGAAATTGAAGATCAAGATAAATTAATTAAAAAACCATTGATTCGACAAACTGAAGTCTCATTACTCATCTCATAATGAAGATATAGAAACTTTTTGCAATTATATTACATGAGGAGATTAAGACAATGTATTCTCAACAATAGGCACGTAGGAAGATGCACCTCGCATGACGAAGATGGAGTGTTTAGAACACCTGCTGCACTAAAACAACCACTGGTTGTCAAACTATTACCAACAGCGGGGATACTTGGTAATTTATACGAATTATGCGACTCGATCTCATTGTTTGTCTTTAAAATAACGCCAGCTGCGTCCTCTTTGGATCAATTCCAGATAGGTCACTTAATCAGTCGCATAATTCGTACAAATTCGGAATAACGATCGTTGCCGAAGCGCATAACTGATGTCGAAGTACTGTACATAAGTCTTCTTCTTCTTCCTGCCATGATCCCACACTAGGTGGGGTCGGCACAACGTGTATTTCATAAATCCATGTTGTTAGAGGTTTTGGCTTATTGTTTTATGACAGGCCGCCATTTTTTTTTTCATTTTTTTTTCTCTTTGTTAAATCCTCATGGATGTCCCTCGCCCGGGGAAGGCGAGGGGGTCTGCCGGACTCTTATCGGCTAAAAACAAACGGTGTCCCTCCTTCTGACCTAAGGTCGGGGTCACGGGATTCGCAAAAGCATGCACCGCAACCCCGGCAGGTCCCGGTCCGCCAACCCTCCGCGGACCTCTCCTCTGTGTGGCCTTGCCCCACGTCCTCCTGAGAAGCGCGCACGGAACACTGCGCGCCGCCTTCTCGGGCCTGTTACTGGTCAGGCGGCGGGTCCCCTAAATGACCGGCCGCCTGCCTGACATCAACCCTCCTTAGTACTTAAGTAGGTACCTATATTTTAATTAGCACTACTTTGGGAACTGTATAACGCATCAGTTTGCCGCAGCAAGCTGTTATAAAATCACAGTGCTACTGGAGTTGGAGTTAGACTAGTGCTCGATGGCTAGGCATTTTTTAGCCTTTGAAAAACTGTAGTCACAATTACGATATAATGTCTCAAACTATCAAATGTCAAAATAAAAAACTGATGGTCATGCCTGTTACTATCACGTTAATGAGACATAATTACACAAATAATTTAACAAACACCTTTTTGTAATTCCAAGGTCACTTTAAGAACCGCTGACAATCACACCATTTTGGGACCTCAAGGACGCTTGTAAGTACAAATTGAATTACTTTAATAAATCTAAGACGACCTCAGTTGAATCAATTAGTTGACTATTTTAGGAGTTATGCTAAGGTTGATGTAATCGCTAATGACTGACTGCCTTTAATTTGTAAGCATTCTTTTATGTTCTGTCTAGCGTAGATCTAGATTTTGTGAAATTCCTATTGATTTTAGTACACCCTCATGTCCCCAGTTTAAGTTCTATGTAATAGGGGCCGAGCCTATTGCCATTAACCGGGCACAAATCCAGACTCCGGGCTGCTACTGAAAAATTTCTAATATAAAAACCCAATAACACTGCCTTATCTGGGGATCGAACCCAGGACCCCCTGATTGATTTTCTGTCTGTCGTCAGCGTTCCGTGTGGTTCCCTGCACTGAATAGGCCACCCAATTCACACCAGTAGGTGTAAGGGCTGAATCTATAAGCAAAATAAATTGCGCAAGGTAACTTGTGCAACCGACTGACACTGTGGATACCCCGCAGCAATACGACTTCTGGAAGTTTATTGACTTGCCTGACTTGCTGCAAGGTGCCCGTGAAGGTTTTAATGAAAATAATTCAGTGGAAAATGGTTTTGGCTGGAGACTCTTCAGGTCTCGCCAATAACTGCCCGGTTACGTAGAAACGGTCCGCAAAGACCATCTACAAGAAGACCAATTGAAAAAAAGAGTGGAAACAGGTAATGAAGCACTTGACTCTTCTTCTTGTTTTCGAGTAGTTAGTGACTAACCTGGTGTCTGAGCTTTTTGCCTATGATTTGGCTTTACATGCCGTCGAGAAATATCTC
Organism: Amphipyra berbera; assembly: GCA_910594945.2. NCBI lineage: Eukaryota > Metazoa > Arthropoda > Insecta > Lepidoptera > Noctuidae > Amphipyra > Amphipyra berbera. The sequence continues at coordinate 16,089,738 of OU343138.1, forward strand.
TCAGGCATGCCGGTTTCCTCACGACGTTTTTCTTCACCGTTTTTAAGCAAGTGATAATTATACAATATGCACATGCATCCTGAAAGTCAGAGGTGCGTGCTTTGGGTTCGGACTCGAGACTTATGACTTGACAGTCTGACGGTCACACCAATGGGCTATCACTGTTTTTTTGCGAGTGGATTTAACGCTAACGTAAAAGGTGACTAACGAATAACTATTATTAAAAAAACTTTCTCCAAAAAAAACAAATACCAAACTGCCATGATACGCACTACCAAAAACTAGGCATACATTTTTTTACTAAATCTGAAATTTCTGTGGACTCGAAAAGGCGTGTTAAACTAATTATAAAAATCTACATTCATAATAATTACTTTATTTAAACAATGCTTCATGCTTTCTATCCAGCCCCGGATAGGCCTAGCGTGACGGTTGTGTAACATTTGTAAGAGTAAAATGTTATATTAAATTATCTATTTTAATTCGACTGTATGCGTGTGCGCATACGTGAAGTGGACTGGGAAAAAAGAATTATCTGTAATTACGAAATCCAATTTTTTAAGAAAAAAGTTGTTACACAAGATTCTAAATCCTGTAAAAAATATATATATATAAGTTAGCAAATTTAAAGTTCGATCACACGTCAGCATGTATTTTGGCCAGCCATTGAAAGTAAAATCAATACTTATACAAAGTTAACTTGTTATTCGAGTGACCCCCTTGTAATTTTTTCTTTGCCTTAGTCGCGTTTGACCCCTGTCGCACCTGATGGTAAGCACAGACTAAGATGGAGTACACGAATCCAAGTAACAGAGATATAGAGGGATTCCCCTATACCCCTCTGGTTCGTATATACGTACTCGTACACAACAGAACATAGTAAAACGAAATTACTCTCTCTTACTTTCACTCTTGTTAGATTTGAATTTAAATTTACACGAAAGAAGCTTAAAAATAAAATTGGTATTGCAAGCACGACTGTTCCTATTGGACCAACTATTCCAGTAAGAAGCACGTTTATTTCTAGTGAGCGTATAAAGAAAGAATCGTTGTTGAATTTTTGGTATAAATTCTAATATAGTATAAAATATAATTGTAGTGAATGAATAAAGTGTTTTCTAAATAAATCATCATTTTAGCCTCCTGATGCCTCATCAATAGACAAACAAAGTCCTAGGCCACGATGAGACATCTTGTGGGTTGAAACAAATTGATGATATTACACTAATAGTATTTTACCAGCTTACCCAATGCGTAATAAAGATTAATAATAGATGGTAATCATCTGCTATTGTACATTTGTTTATTTAGAGATGTTATGTCAATATATTTACATACTGGAGGAGGAGAGGGAGACCAAAGAAAAATTTGAAGCATTGTGTGGGGGAGGATATGAAGGAAAAGGGAGTAAGTGATAAGGTGACGGCTGACAGGGAAGGATGGAAGAGGAGGACAACAAGTACAACGACCACAAGTAACCGGGGAACAGGGCACGAAGATGAAGACTGTAGATTTATGAAAATACATTTTATTCAATGTGTTTTACATGTTTATTTTGGCACCATAGACAGAACTCATAGCAAAATGATATAATCATCACATAAGATCTTAGAAGGCTAACAACATACTGCTTTAACTAATCTGGAAGATTATGATGATAAATAATTCTTATTTTTGTAAATAAATCTTTTACAGACACTTTTAGAAGTGAATGTAATGTTTTTTTTTAGACTGAATGGCGCTGGCATTTCCTGTCTGACAAGCTCTGAGAAGAAAAGCCGAAAAAATACTCAGAGGTCAAGGTCTCTTTTAAAGTCCAGATTGTGGTATAAACTATGTGAGTGTAACAGTGTAGGGTAACGCCTGGAATGGCCTTTGGAGAAAAGCGCCATAGCAGGCATATGCTGATGAAGCTGGCGATTATGACAATTTCGTTTTCTGACAGTTTCTCATTCTAGCAGTCATGGAGGACCTTGTTCAACAGTGGACGTTATGGGCTAATATAATGTCTTTTTATTAGTCTATCGTTTTTCCCACAGCTAGCAAAGACTTCCCATTTGCCTTCCAATCGTCTTCATTTTTCGGCGTTCCTAACCATGCCAGCTCTACAAACACGTCTGGATCGTCACTCCACCACGCCGCGGTTGACCTTCGCGACGATGTTTTTCTTCAAGCGTCCAGTGGATTTCAATCTTTGCCCATCTGTCCACGTGAAATTGTGGATAGTTCATTAGCTTTCATTGTAATTCTTCCAACGCAAGCGCATCCAGGCAATGTATTGCACATTGCACAATGATGACGTCACGCCACCATAGAATCATAGGAACATGGAAAATGCGTACAATATTGAATTAATTATCGTCTACATTGTAAGATAAGACAGTTTAATCGTAGTATCAATCACAATGAGATACAGATGCGATTTGTATGTCTGTCTGCTTTATACATTATGGGATGGGTAGCCAGAACTTATGATGTTCTTGAGATAATATTATTATATACTTACTTGGTTTTATCTCCTAATATAAGGAGAATTAGACGGGCTTGGTCGTAGCATAATATCACGCCTGTATTCCCCGAAGGGTTGGGCAGAGGTGTATAGTAACACCTTCACTTTGCCATTATGTTTAATTCCCATGCAATAGAGGGCGAGCCTATTGCCATCAACTGGGCACAACTCCAAATTCCGGGCTGCTACTGAGGAATTCCGCACGGAAAAACCCAATAACACTTTGCCGGACCTGAGGATCGCACCCAGGACCTCACGATTAGCAGTCACCCTTGCCACGACTGCTACTATTAAAACAGGGTACATCGTGAAGGGTTCGTGGCTAATTACCAGCCGTGCGGATCATACGATTTGCGAGGTTAAGCTGCGCTTGCCGCGGTCTGTCTGTGGATGCGTGACCGATCGTTACACATCAAGACCCCGTACCTCGGAGAGCACGATAAACAGTCGGTCCCGGGTGTCATAAGCATACCTATGACAGTCGTTACGGGTAGTCAGAATCCCGAAAATCTGACAACCGTTCTAACCTTAGGATATCGGCATTGCCCAGTAACTAGGTTGTGGAGGTCTGATGGCACTCGCTCCGTGTAAAATACTGATATTCAGCCGTATCTGGTTAGACTGGAAGCTGACCCCAACATAGTTGGAAAAAGGCTAGGCAGAACGATTGAACGTCCAACAAAACCTCATTAATTTGGTGAACTTAGCATCAAGACAGGAAGGTGTAGTAACACGGTCTTGCGCCCACGCATCGCTATTTACATAGTATTGTATTAATTACAATTATCAAGTATTATGTGTACGAAAGCGAAGTTTTTGGAAAGTAATAGTCATCGTTACGGTAGGTAGCTTGTTAGTGACTTAATTAGACATGAAAAATTTAAGTTATGATACGAATTATGATAATAATTTAATCATAATTTTGATCTTAAGCTTTGGTGCCTATTACGTGACAAATGATGTACTTTTGTTGTAACATTAGTCATCATCATCATCAGCTTATAGTGTTCCCACTGCTGGGACACAGGCCTCCTCTCTGTGAGAGGGAATGGGCCGTAATCCACTACGTGGGCCCAGTGCGTGTTGGTAGATGTCACATGTCTTCGAATTTTTGGTTCTAGGACATTCCGGTTTCCTCACGATGTTTTCCTTCACCGTTTTGAGAGCAGTGGTGATGAAATGAATTACACAAAGTAATGCGCCTGGCTGGGTACGAACCCCCCGTTACCACGGGGCCTCCACTGCTCTGTAACATTAGTATGATACATCAAAAGTACATCATCGTTAGGATATCGACATTGCCCAGTTACTAGGTTGCGGAAGACTGATGGCAGTCGCTCTGTGAAATACTGGTATTCAGCCGCATCTGACCCCAACACAATTGGGAAAAGGCTAGGCAGAACGAATTGACTGAGGGCTGGCTAAATGCTCAACAGTCTTCTTCTTTTTCTTCCTGCCCTTATCCCACACTAGGTGGGGTCGGCATAACATATATTTCTTAAATCCATGTTGTTAGAGGTTTTGATTTAATGTTTTATGACCGGCCGCCTGCCTGACATCAACCCTCCTTGGGAATACTCGTTGCGCCGTCGCGCGGGTGACCCAATGTGCTTGCTGATATTATGCACTGCTAAATGCTCAACAGTAGCCTACAAAAATGCAAGATAAATAAAAACTGACCAAATAATTTAGGCAAGTCCCATCACAATGTCACGCCCTTCTAAACAAGACGGCCACATTTCCCACACACGACTGTATCACACCAGGAAACAATAAAATCTTCATCCTCAACGCAGGAGCAGATAATAACAGCATACATAACATCACACCTGTATTCCCGGAAAGGTTGGGCAGAGGTGTATAGTAACAGCTTCATTTCGCCGTTATCTTTAAGTCCTACTACTGTGAATAACTGTCCTGGGTGCGATCCTCAGGTCCGGCAAAGTGTTATTGGGTTTTTCCGTGCGGAATTCCTCAGTAGCAACCCAGAGTTCGGATTTGTGCCCGGTTGATGGCAATAGGCTCGTCCCCTATTACATGGATATGAGGGTGTAAGTACCTATACACCTCTGCCCAACCCTTCGGGGAATACAGGCGTGATGTTATGTTACAAAAAGGCAAGATTAATAAACATTGACCAAATAATTCAGGCAAGTCACAACACAATGTCACGCCCTTCTAAACAAGACGGCCACATTTCCCACACACGACTGTATCACACCAGGAAACAATAAAATCTTCATCCTCAACGCAGGAGCAGATAATAACAGCATACATAACATCACACCTGTATTCCCGGAAAGGTTGGGCAGAGGTGTATAGTAACAGCTTCATTTCGCCGTTATCTTTAAGTCCTACTACTGTGAATAACTGTCCTGGGTGCGATCCTCAGGTCCGGCAAAGTGTTATTGGGTTTTTCCGTGCGGAATTCCTCAGTAGCAACCCAGAGTTCGGATTTGTGCCCGGTTGATGGCAATAGGCTCGTCCCCTATTACATGGATATGAGGGTGTAAGTACCTATACACCTCTGCCCAACCCTTCGGGGAATACAGGCGTGATGTTATGTTACAAAAAGGCAAGATTAATAAACATTGACCAAATAATTCAGGCAAGTCACAACACAATGTCACGCCCTTCTAAACAAGACAGCCACATTTCCCACACACGACTGTATCACATCAGGAAACAATAAAATCTTCCTCCTCAACGCAGGAGCAGATAATAACAGCATACCATTAGTTAAATAAGCTATTTACATACAAAATACATGTGTACGATTGTTTGGCAGTGAATCATTGCACCTTGACATGGGCGTGGGAGTAACAATAGGGTACTAAGAATCAATATTGTAGTGTTTGGTTGGAGAAAGATTTTGTGGGTAGGCAGAGGCCCTGGTGTAAGTGATCGTCGTGTTTAACTTGGTGTACGCACCACGTGCCCCTTTTAATAAAATGTACCACTCGCCCCGTTTTCAGGGTCAAACTCGTACTTTACGACGGGGTAAAGGAAATTTTAATTAATTTGGTGTTTCATCCCGTGCGGTATTTCCAGCTATAAAAACAAAACCCACTTATAAATATGATTTATTGGTTAGAGACCCTTCAGGACCTTCTACGAGCTGTCGAAAAGAAAAAAATAGGTTGATTATTTTAATAACTCTTCTCTTTTGTTTACAGCAACGGGGCATAAGGCATCCACCTTATGTGTTTGTATGTGTTTGAAAACGAATCGTTTTGCTTACCAATGGTAGCATTTTTTATCGCCAAACTGGTCATATAAATCCACTCGTAAGCTAATTTTACCTGTGATAGCTACTTCCATAATAGGGTCTACCATGTAAAACCTTGAGGTCGTTGCTTCATTATTGGTAAAGATACAAGAGTTTCAAATTTTTTTTATTTATATAAGCTTTTTCATTGTGTTGAATATATACACAGGCAATTTACATACAAAATACAAAGACTATGAATGATTAATTAACATTTCAAGTGAAATTCAAAAGTTCCAAACAGTTTTTTTTTAAATATGATGTCAAACAGTTTTCAATATAATGTTAAAGAGATTCTAGATTATAATAGATACATGGTTCATTTATTATTGTGTAACGTTAGCTCCGATATATTATAGAGACATTCTTCTAATAAAAAGGCTTTTAATTTTGTTTTAAACAAGTGGGTGGTATAAATCAGGATCTTTAGCTCAGAAGGCAACCTAATAAATATCTCAACGGCTTGGTACTTCGAGCAATGCTCTACTATATTAAGTGAGTACCAATTTTAACCAATAACGCTCCGTAAGTTATAGGAATCGACCATAAGTCGCCCTTTAGGATACCCAGAGAAGCGAGGATATGACCTATTTGACAAAAACTAAAATAGTATAGAATTATTTGATCAAGCCAACGACCTTGACCTTCACAAGTTTTTCAGGTGCTGCACTAGAGCAAGGAGGCGTTGGCATTAGACGCATACCTACTCGTAACTTTGACTGACATACCTATGTTACTAACCTGTCAGTCAATTTAAGGCTCTATGAAATATCTAATCCTTTTGTTCTAGCCGGTGTTAATAATAGGTTACCTATATGTAAATTGAGGGGCTCATGGCTAATTGCTAACCGCACGGATCATACGATTTGCGAGGTTAAGCTGCACTTGCCGCGGTCTGTTTGTGGATGGGTGGCCGTATGTTACACATTAAGACCCCTCCGTGCCTCGGAGAGCACGCTAAACAGTCGGTCCCGGCTTTCATACGAATACCTATGACAGTCGTTACGGGTAATCAGAAGCCCGAAAGTCTGACAACCGGTTTAACCTTAGGATATCGGAATTGCCCAGTAACTGGGTTGCGGAGGTTTGATGGCAGTCGCTCCGTGTAAAATACTGGTATTCAGCTTTATCCGGTTAGACCAGGGGTCGGCAACCTGCGGCTCGCGAGCCACGCTCTTTCGATGTAAAGTTGCGTCTCTCCAGTTCTATACGCAAAAAATATTATTTTACTATCAAAACACTTAAAATCGTGCAATCGATCCATAATTAAGTACTATAATATAGTATGACTGATATATACTGACTATGACTGAGAGATAGATATAAAAACTATATCTAAATGTATTTTCGTTTTTTTTTATGTTATTGGATCTGCTAAACGCTGTTTCAAGGTTATCCATTAATTACAGGACACCCTGTATACGCAAATACCATAATATTGAAACATTTTTTTTGTAGTTCTTTAAAAACTGTTATATTTCGTAAATTGCAACTCTTGGCTCTTCCTTCTCAAAAGGTTGCCGACCCCTGGGTTAGACTGGAAGCTGACCTAAAGCTACCTACAAAAATGAATAACGAAATAATACTATAAAATAAAAGCTCTCAGTTACTGTCGGCTAAGATTTCAACGATGTATTGTGTAAAACGTAGTAAAAAAGAACTTGGCCCCATTACTTTATTAGTAGTCAATTCAAATTGACATATTCGGAGTAGATCAAATGTATTTGATGATTTATATCAAATTTATAGTTTAACGCATATTCATATGTTAATTTTGTTTTGTTATTTACGTATTGGTATCAAATTGTTGTGTTTTATGCTGATGTTGGCAACAGGTGTGGCAAAAGCTGACTTTGACAGGTAGATGGATGTTTTTTTTTGCGTAATAGTTGATATTTACCTTTTTATTTTAATAAAGAGGAGTCACTTTAGGGAAAGGTGTCTTACGACACTCAACGGTTTTTTTTTAGTTCATATTAAGATATTTATTAAAAACTTGTTCTGTCTAGCCTTTTCCCTACTATGTTGCGGTCAGCTTCCCGTCTAACCAGATGCGGCTGAATACCAGTATTTTATACAGGGCAATGCTGATATCCTAAGGTTAGACCGGTTGTCAGACTTTCAGTCTTATGACTTCCCGTAACGACTGTCATAGGTATTCGTCTGACACCCGGGACCGACTGTTTAACGTGCTCTCCGGGGCACGGATGGGTCTCGATGTGTAACGAATGGTCATCTATTTATTAAAACTAGCTGCCCGGACAGACTTCGTTCTGTCAAAAGTTGTTGGCCTGTAGTGGGAATAGAAAAGTGTTGTTTTTTACTATGTTCCACTCAATTTTTATGTTTTTTCTCTCCATAAGAACTTCCTTGTGCCTTAAGGAACATAATTACTAAAAAAAAAATTACCGAATTGGTCGAGCCGTTCTGAAGTTTTGCGCTTAGCAACACATTTGGCGATTCATTTTTATTTATATAGATTTAACTACCTATATTTTGATCAAGAGATTCGACATTGCTAATGAATATAATATCTATATTGATTTGCAAATCATTGAAAAGTATTCATCATTATAATCATCTGATTACGACCAATCAATAATATTGCATCCTTTCCAATCATTAAGACCGACATTATCGACAATCAACTCTTGTTATAATAAGTTCTAATGTTTAACAGTAAGAATTTACGATTTTATATTCAAGGAAAAATTACGAAAATTTTATTGTTCACACAATGTTTTCATCGCGATAATTCTTGTTTGAGTTTAGTTATATGGAAACTTTGATTGAAATTAAAACTAAAATTTGTCATACTCGAAAAATTGCTATTGTCTCCTGCGAAATTGAATAGGATCTTGAAAGGAATTATTATTTTGGAACAGGGCTGGATTGGGACCTGAAATCGGCCCGGGCATTTGAGAGACGGTCGGCCAGTGCTGGCAAAAAAAAATAATTCCCAAGCGATTAGACGGGCGACGAATGCCCGATGGGTTTTGGAATACAACAAAAATTATTACACACAAAAAAATCTTGTGAACGAGACTTATGGAGAAATGAACAAGGACTGTGGATGACAGTGATAAACCAACCGGTTACCGTTTTTACGCATCCAGAGATCCTTATCCCTTCATAGAAAAATACATAAAGATAAAAAGTAACACAAACCAGACCACACATACAGACAAACTCTCCTACCATAATAATATATGAAACTAGTTTACGTCAACACTCAATAAAACATCAATAATGATAAATTGCACTAGTTCAAAGCTCAGATCTTGAATAAAACTAATTAACAACAATAAAAATCTCGTAAACACGTCTTTTATACATAAAATGCGAATGATAAATATATTATATCAAACTATAGAAATAATATTATTATTTTATTAATTATACTGCCTGTTGGCCGTGGCTTCGTTTGCATGAAACTCGAAGCTCCCATTTGTAATAGAATTTCAAAAAAATCCATTTGTAGTAGGCAGTTAGAAGCCAAAAGAAAATAAATCTGTTGGGTTTATAGTTCTAGAGTTTTTTTTTTTAGTGTTTGGCCAGACTGGCAGTGCGGTGCGGGGAGCGGCGCGGGTGCGGGAACGCGCGCGATTTACCTGTCCGCAATGGAGCGCTGCTTCGTTCTGAGCGTTGTCGTGTCCAGTGTTTGTCAAAATATCATATGGATGAAGAAGACTTATTTTTACTGGAAAATTCTTACTAAAAAACGATGTTTCGACATCCACAGTGCCGATCGTGCTTGAATAGCACGTATTAATTCTTCAACATTTAATTTTGAAGACGCCATCACAACAACGCGCGTGGTCAGCTCGAACTAGTTTGAGATCCTCCGCTCCCACGCGGATTGTCGCTTGCCGCCCGCGCTCTCACTGCGGCCACTTGAATGAATGAGCTATGGCGTGAGCTACCCGCGCGCTCCCCGCGCCAAGTAGCCCGCGCCGCTTCCCGCGCCCGCGTGCCCACTATGGACACTCAAATGAAGTTCTTCTGTTTGAGCTCGCCGCACCGCGCCCGCCCCGCGCCCGCGTTTTCGGTCTGGCCCAAGGCTTAGAGTGTGAGTGATTTTTATATCAGCAATATCCTCACATACTCTTATTAGATTATCAAGCACAATAAAAACATAACATCACGGCTGTATTCCCCGAAGGGTTGGGTTGAGATGTATAGTAACACCCGCATTTCGCCGTTATGTTTAAGTCCCATGTAATAGGGGGCGAGCCTACTGCCATCAACGGTGCACAAATCCAAACTCCGGGCTGCTACTGAGGAATTCCACACTTTGTCCGACCCGGGGATCGAACCCAGGACCTCACGATCAGCCATCGCGATTGCCACAACTAAAGCAACGAGACAGTGAAAAAAAAACAACAAAATGCAAAGCTTCTTATTACGTGTCGGCACGACCTATACTATCAGAATAGATTATGTCGTAGTGAAAAGATAAGTCAGTCAGCAAGGTAGCGGTGCTGACTGCACAGGGTGCGTTGGACGTACTTCAGTATCGTCACTTGTGGAGGCTCTTTTAATGCACCCCCAAATAAAATTCAAAGAAGAAGAAGTAGTAAACAATATTTGTAGTAGTACATCTGCTTAGTTGTCGGCATAAGATTGACAACCATATCATTTTGGGACCCAGTGCATAATATCAGCAAGCACATTGTGTCACCCGCGTGACGGCGCAACGAGTATTCCCAAGGAGGGTTGATGTCAGGCAGACGGCCGGTCATAAAACAATAAGCCAAAACCTCTAACAACATGGATTTATGAAATACATGTTGTGCCGACCCCACCTATTATGGGATAAGGGCAGGAAGAAGAAGAATAGCTAAAACTCAACGTAAATAAACTTTACCACGACATTTTTGTAAGGAATTAGTATTTTGTTTCTACATAAAGTGTTAATCTTGGTTATCTCGGTTGACTGACTGATCTACAATCAGCATTTTTATTTGAAAAAATAATCAAATTAAAAATTGCTGAATTCAGCTACTTAGTCGATCCTAAACAAACTCCTGTCAGCTTTCTGGTTAATTTTGTTACACGTTGTATATATAGATAATATAATTCATATAGAAATAATATTATCAATTTCAATTCTATGGCTTTGCGTATAAAACGATAATTTGCAGGATATTGTTATACCAATCAATTTAGAAGCGATTTTGAACAGGATGTTAGCAGAGGCGTGACGTGATTTTATCGAAGCGATCTTAATTTTGATGACAATGGTTATAAAGTTGATATTCATTATGAGGTTCATGTCTTGGCATTTGGTTTAAAGTTACAGATGATTGGTTTTGGAGTATGTATCTTGAAGCCTGCCATTCAGGGTCGGTTTTGGCTTGGAACCAAATCGTGCACTTAAAAGTGCATCTGACCAACGCAAGACATAGGGATATTAGTAATAAAACACCTATTATTCAACTGTAATCTTTAAATACGATTCTGTCGAAAACCAAAATTAAATTTAAATAACAAGGATGTTGTTAGTTATTTATTATAGATTTTTATGTTACGCCTAAAAACTGTATCAAATAGATTAAAATAAATATTAAAGAAAAAAAACTGCTCCTTGGTCTAGTAGTGGCAAGCGCGACTGCTGTTCGTGAGGTCCAGGGTTCAATCCCCAGGTCGGGCAAAGTGTTATTGGATTTTTCTGGATGGAATTCCTCAGTAGCAGCCCAGAGTTTGGATTTGTGCCCGGTTGATTGCATAAGGCTCGCTCCCTATTACATGGGACTTAAACATAACGGCGATTTGAGGGTGTTACTATACACCTCTGCCTAACCCTTTGGGGAATACAGGCGTGATGTTGTGTTAATCTTTGCTACAACTTACAATAAGTAAATGGGAAAAACATGGGATAGCTTATACGTAACTGGAATCAACATAAGAGTTATGCCCGATAGTAGGCTAAATAGGACGTGCCCGATAGGCATAAAACAAAACATGGGACAGCTTATACGTAACCAGAATCAAGATAAGAGTTATGCCCGATAGTAGGGTAAATAGGACGTGCCCGATAGGCACAAAACAAAACATGGAACAGCTTATACGCAACCTAAACCAAGACAGGTGATGTTTTGGTTAACCAACAAGGAACGTAGCAACTTTTTACCAAAAATGGGCCTCTTTAAAAACAGTATAACATATTCAAATGCTCTACAAAAGTTAAGAATAGTTTTGACAACTGGATCTATAAATATTACGTACAAGGATGTTGTACTTGATGTTACGACTACCGGTTGACAGTTGAAGATATAAATTGTTGTTGATGACTCTGTAATTGTAAGCAGTGAATATTTTAGGCTCATTTAACACTGGAATGATAGTGGTCTTGATCTGATTAAAGATTAAATATTCTTGAAAGAGAAGCAAGGAAGTATTAACTCTATTAATTTCATTAAGATCTATTACAATTCGAATTTGTAATTATTTTTTGTATCGGTTCTGAAATAAATTAACATAACATCACGCCAGTATTCCCCGAAGGGTTTGGCAGAGGTGTATAGTAACACCGTCATTTCGCCGTTATGCGAGCGGGGCGAGCCTATTGCCAACAACCGGACACAAATCCAAACACCGGGCTGCTACTGAGGCATTTCACACGGAAAAACCCAATAACACTTTGCTCGGCCTGGGGGTCGAAACCAGAACCTCAGGATCAGCAGTCGCGCTTGCCAACACTAGATCAACGAAGAAGTTAAATAAATAAAGTATAAGTTGAAGATTAAATATTTCATAAAGAGAAACATTTACGCTATTTATTTCATTAAAATCTATTACAATTCGAATCTATATAAATAAAAATGAATCGCCAAATGTGTTGCTAAGCGCAAAACTTGAGAACAACTCGACCAATTCGGCTATTTTTTATTTTTATATATTCCTTAAGGCACAAGGAAGGTTCTTGTGGAGAGAAAAAACATAAAAATTGCGTGGAAAATAGTTAAAACAACACTTTTCTTTTCCCACTACAGGCCAATAACTTTTGACAGAACGAAGTCTGTCCGGGCAGCTAGTTTGAAATATAATTTTATCGGTACTGAGAGATATTGTATCGTAATTCTAATTGTATATTTATAGAATTGTATATTGGAATGATGAATCGTCCTTTAAAGTATTTCAAAGGCAATCGTAGTTGCAGTTCTCCTTACCACATTAAGAGGCCATTCCCGTTTCACAAACGTCTCGCTCTAACTTGAAACCTCTTTAAAGATTTAAAGAGCTTTCAGGCGATATTGAAAAACGTATTCAATCAGCATCCTTCAGGATAACATTATAATTATATTTTAAACATATTTTCGTCTCAAAGAGGAGGAGAAATAAAATGTATGTCTTTTGTTTTTTCTATATAAATCACGTATGGAACTAAAACTATTGTTTAAATATTTGTGATGACACTCAGAAGGTAGACAATGAACTTCTATAGATTACATTTTTCAATATCACGTAAAATTTATTTGAAGGCTTAAAGTTTTTTTTTCAGCGGCAGTAATGTCTGTGAGAACTTAATAATCCCAAGCTATGAAAGCTTTTGTAATACGATTTAAATTATTATTGATTGGCTATTGATTAATTCTTTAATTTACTCATATAAAAGACGGTTATTAAAAATTAAATAATAATTGATTTAGATGAATTATTTGACAGGCGAAATATCGATAATATTGCGTGAACCAATAAAATATTAAATTGAAAATTGTATTTTTCTACTCAATAAATTAAATTGTAATTAGTTTTATTAGATTTGTAACCTTTACAATAACCAAGAGCTTATATTCCTTCAAATTAGCTTCACTAAAAATCTTTGGATTACCCTTTCAAATTCCAACATTTTCAATCAGACCTAATTAAAAAATCATCTAACTACATAAGTATTGAATCTGATCTTCTAACACTTTACTTGACCGTGACCTTGACTTCGGATATCAGGTCGACACCTATATATACTGCGGCGAGGACCAACACCAGCATTCTTCTGCTAACCTCAGTCCTGATAACATCATGAAGTTGGTAGGTGTCTCAAAGGCATTTGAAGAAACGAAACGATTAAGTCACGATTTTTTTTTGTCAAAAGAGGATTTTGTTACAGATTCAAAACTCTTTTGTAGTGTCAATAGTAGTTTTTTCATTGTTTGCAGTATTGTGTTTAGCTATAGTTATAGTGTTTTGTGCAACAGTTGCGTTATGGGGTTACATTGTGTTTTCTATGATATAATTGTTATTGTTTATTCAGTTATAACATTTCGGTAACGGTAGCCGTAATCGTTTTATGGGAAGTGCTGTTGTTATGGTAGTTTTTGATATGATGTTGATGGGATATAATTTCTATTCGTGATTGCAAAATTGATTTACGACGATTCTTATTAATGGAATTAATCGATAAATTTAATTTGATTTATTGATACAAACGCTGCGTTCGGAATTAAAAATCTCAGACTGCAAAACGAGCTTTTCCTGTAATAACCATATTTTTTCATTGGAGCCAGTAATAATTATAACATCAATAAAAACAAGCGCAACTATAAAATTCCCCTTAAAACCTTTGAAATCTATCTAAAAAAGGAACAACAGAATTTTCTAAATTCCTATTCCATCTGTTGATTTTACTTGAATTATCTAAAATTGATTCTTGTCAGAGTTCAATTACAATCATCTCATAGCACAAGCAGACCTATAAAGCGTATAATAATTTTCCCTACTTATCTAATCAAAAACAAATCATTTTTTTTAATAAATTCTTGACCAACTTCATCCATACCACTTATTTACCCCTATTTATTTCCCCACCAACCTCAATCAACCCATTTCACCCGCAGATCATTCTCGCCGTCGTCATCAGCGCCTGCACCGCGGCTTCCCTCCCGGGGTACGTTGCGCCGCAGTACCGCTACCCGTACAACTACCAGGACAGAACTAGGTCCGGCTTGGATAGGAACGCCGCCATCTTGAGGTCCGAGTCTGAAGTCAACGAGCAAGGATACCACTACGCTTTTGACACAGAGAATGGTGAGTTTTTTTAGTTTTTATAATCGAAAAATTATTCATAGGGAGTGCCCATTTATCAACTTTTTATTTACCATGGTCAACCATTATTGTAGTTTCAAACAAAGCTTTGGGATTACTTAAATCAGTAAATGTCCCTTCATGAGCATTGCGAATCTTCAAGGCTGTAGATACAATAAATTTGTTTGCCAATGATGATATTATTACATATTTTGACATCCCCTCGCCAATTTCTGGCACATTAACAAACCATTGCTATAAGTGAGAAATTTCTAACAGGAAAAGCTAATTATAGAACTCAGTTCCCAAACACCCGCCATCGTGTAAAGCACCACTAAACCGATGAAGAAGGATAGCTAACCGTAGGTTAGCCAAACGTACTCTTAACGAGAGCTTTGGCATTACTTCTATCTCTACTTACCCATTTAGTACATAGTAATTGTGATAACTTAAACAGTTGCACTTAAATCTCTGTTCAATAAGCTTGATAATGCGCATACACTCTACAAACCTAATCAAATCTACACAAAACTATAATCCTAATAAGAGTTTGCAAACGTGGGTGCGTCCGCAGTTTACGCAACTTTACGTAGAAGATCTAATTTGACTATAGTTTAAGGCAGGGCTGTCCGCCAAAGACGTTTACGAGCCAAAACAAATTACGACATGGTAGGTGGGCCGTACAAACTGAATATTATCAGTCTTAAATATAAGCTCTTTAAAAAAATACAATTATAAAGATTTTTAGACTTGATTTTATTATTGTAATGTACCTATATTTAATGTTCAGAGACGAGGTCGTATTAAGCTCATTTATAGCTATGATTCATTAATTTGTTTGTTGCACATATTTGCAGATTTCACTCTAGTACGCAGATGCTTATCTAACTTACATTACTTACTTGCGATTTTCACAATGAGTTCGCGAATTGAGGCAAGATAAATAAACATGTGTGTAAATGTAACATTGAACGTGTTACAATTTGTAACAATTCTAAGAACTACCAAGAATTGGCGAAATTGATGATGATTCACCATTCTTTTAGAGGCCTGAAGACTATATCTTTTGGTGCATTTTTTAGGATAGTTTTTTAGAATACTCTTCTTCTACATCTCAAGCCTCTTCAACTAGCGAAAGTTGGCCATTAGTAAAATCATAAGCCATGTCATGGCTAACATCGTTTGCTTTTTCCAAGATCTTACGAGATTATATATATATTATGTCATGTCTGTTTACAAGATCATAGCTCGTATCTTTCATCCATGTTGACTCACAAATCTAATTTAATCTTTCCTTGCCTTCCAGGCATCCAGGCTGAAGAGACCGGCTACGAAAACAACGGCATCCAAGCAACGGGCAGCTACTCCTACACCGGTGATGATGGTCAGGTCTACAGCGTGAGGTACACTGCTGACTCTAATGGATTCCAGCCACAGGGTGCCCACATTCCGACCGCCCCACCAATCCCCGAGGCAATCCTTCGGTCGCTCCAGGAGAATGCAAGAGATGAGGCCGCTGGTATTTTTGATGATGGTGAGGATTTTTATATACTACTTATTTCACGCGTATAAGAACTTTCACAATCCATAAAACATTACATAGTTATAGTAAAACCTTCTAAAATAGCAAATCGCGACTGTCATTACAAAAGAAAGGCAAAGATTTGTAAAAAGTATTGAACAAAGAGACGGCCAAAATTAACCTGCGATCTGATATATTTGGTAAAATCCTTTCAGATCGGGAAGCCTCTAAATAACTCATAACAGTTGTTCGAAAAGGCCAATTATTGGAATTTCTGTATAATACCAAATCTAGTCATGATACAGCTTTTCATAGTATATGTATCAGTGTTAGTTTATAATTGCATGAGATAGATCTTAAAAACCTACAAATTCAACAAATTTTTCCGCGATCTAAACCTACATGTTGTGCGTTAATCAACATTTTATCATGTCCAATGTTAATAACATGCTATTAATCTAGATATCTTGTTAATAACGTAATTATTATCGCCATACTTAAATGGCTCATACGACATAACCATTAAGTGAATAATTGCAACCTTTGAACATGTGTTTAAAAACATCTTTTTATGGTAAGGATTCTCATGGTTTATCAACGTCCCATTATGATATACCATTGACGATATCTACCTTTCGTCTCTTAATAGTGACATAATGACAAAAGATCTCAATATAAAATAGACCTTTTCATGCCTTCAGCTCCTGGCTTTGATTAAGCCACCCTGTACCTTCTCGTGGACCAGAAGTACTTAAGTGAGATAATTATTAAGTTGATAGCCTACAGTAATAGGTCTACATTTAAACATCAAAGACTATTGCAACAATTATCTTATGGTATGTGAATTGTTGAACACACGGCTTTTGTGTCCATCGCCCTTTTTGTTCAGAACTTGACTTGACACACTGCCTCATCTTTAGATCTCTGGTTGCCCCACAGAAATCTAAACAAAGATTTTTGTGGGTTGCTCTAATCATTGTAAAGATTAAAATGTGGTTGCTTTGCGATTACAGCGTACTCATTTAGTCCACGCAAACCAAAAAACCAATAGCCCAACTGTTCATACTTTGTATCTTCATTCAAATATTTTATTCTAATTTCCAGGTAGCTACCACGACGCTAAATACGCGCCCGGTGTCGTTTTAGCCCGCAACCAATACCAACCGACGAGGTACTCCCCCTACAACCCCTACCGCCGCTTCTAAGCACTCTTGCTAGACAGTAAGATATGCAAGACAGCAAGACATTGTACAGTGCCATTTGATATAGAATAAGGATGTATTAACTATGACAATAAAAGTACAGAAGGCTTACACACAACGCGAGATGACAAACTCGCAAACATAGACGTTGAACGAAACAAAATTATCAGTCGATCGAAAAACAGTTCTAGCGAGTATCAATTGCGAGTTTCTTTTGTTGCGATGTTACAGTAAGTTTTCTGTACGTTATTTTGTATATTGAAGCAATAAAGTTGCAAGTTTTTTAATTCTTGTTTCAATTCAATCTTCACGCTTGAGTTCCTGTCTTGCACCGTTATTATGCCAAACTTTAGGTGCACTTACAAACTCTGTTTTTATCAACATACCTCTAACAATATTACCATTGGCAAAATTACCCTTGGTAATGTTAGCCTTGGCAATATTAACCTCTACAATATTACCCTCTGCAATATAGAAAACTAGAATTTGTCTAGTATTACTGGGACTAAATTCTGTCATTTTTAGTCCCATGTAACGGGGATCAAGCTTAACACTTTGTTGTGACTGGGTGTACCTAAATAGGAAAAATAAACATAATGACTGCTTGCCAAAAAAAATGTTTCCTCTCTGGTGCAAGTGAAGTGTTATGCCGGACCCTTACAGCTGCTAAAACCCCACCGTGTTCTTCCAACGGATCCAAGGCACTCACAAGATTCCCTATTGTATGCACTGCCCAGCAGTTGCCAATAAACTTGGGACATTAGACTTCTACCACCAAACCTGTTACTACTGAACCTGTCAAGAGTATCATAGAAGGTTTTATTAATGCAATAAACCATCGATCATATTTGATGAACTTCTTTAACTTTGTAATAAAAATTTATTACTTTTTTATACTACGATGGGCTAACTGTTACTTCATTGTATTATTGTAGGCTATAATTGAAATGTGTTGAATGTAGTTTAAATGGCTATACAATTATCTTGCTACCATTTTGGTTGGTGCTTAACCTTGAATTAAAAGGCTTCGTTACAATGCTTTTATATGGCCATTAATTTGTTAATTTTGAAGAAGCTCTGTCTGAATTCTTGCAACAGTGTCGTGTTACAAGAATTATGGTACTTAATTATTTAGATAAAAGAATTTAACAGTTTAGCATGGCTACTTGTTCGTAAAGGCTTCTGAGAAGTCTATCTTCAGACTATCTTGGGTGAATTTCTAACAAACATAATAATGCTGAAATACGAAATGTCTTCTTCAGTTCCAGACATTTTTGTGCATTTCAGAAGAAAACAAACCCACAAGAAAATTTAACTCAGACGCCTTATTTCATTAATATTCTATCAGGCCTGAAACGAATGCTGTCGTAATATAAGTAACGTTGATCTAAGTGAATTTTGAATCGGAACTTCTCGTTTCACACACACTATTTAATTAAATTGAAAACTTTATTCATATCTATGTATGAAACAAATTGTGCATGCCGCAAAAAAAAAATACCAAAATCTTATGGGACAGTTGTAATTTGGATTCAAAATTCGCTTACATTAGCGATACGTTGACAATACTATACGTCACACGTTCATACTAGGTCGTAAGTTCTTTTGGTTCAAACTATACTATCGTGTATCCAAGCGCATTAATCAATGACGTTCCTTCGATACTTCAATTCCTAGGATAACCTTTGCATCTACCTGATTACCTGGTACATCAACTCCCATTTCATCACATTACCCTCATTTTATATCTAATTCACCACGCTCATCAACATCAATTCATCTTAGTCGCATATAATCAGGCCTATTATTAACATCTGTCCACATCGAGTGCACGTAACTTTAGCCTCTCATTAATCATGCTTTGATATGTCGTAGTTGTTCAACGTTAAACTTAGGATATCTTTAGGTTATACTAAGTCAACGTAACTCTATAAATCATAGGGTTTGAATATAGGATAATGTCAGAAGGACATAGGAATTAAAGTAGTATTTGTGTTTCTAATGCAATCCTGCTTTAGTGTGAAGAAAGGTTAGTCCCAAGGGGTTATAGGTGAATAACACTAAGTACATAAAGCTTGGGTGGTGTTACTATAAATCACTCTAACACCATATTTCATACAATATTTAACTTGATAACGCTTTGTTGCTGAGAACAGTGATAGCCTAGAGGTTGAACCCATGTCTTCCAAGCAGAAGGGTCTGATTTCATTTCCGGCCCGCACTTCAGACTTTACGAAATCATGTGCGGATCGGACTTGCTTTTACGGTGAAGAAAAATCATCATTAGGCTACCTGCACGCCTGAGAGGGTCAAAAAGTGGACCAGGGACCAACCTGCATCAGAGGAACTCCGAAAAACGGACGTTGAAGTTTCGGATCAAAACAACGACGAACATCGAACTTATAAATATACGATCAAATTAATGTCAAACAACGAACTATTAGATGTCAAATCGCAAAAATCGAATCGGTCGGCGGATCCGAAACGCTTTTGTGGCTAGAAAATGTGCGATCGTGCGTTGTGTAGATAGTTTGATTCTCGGAGTAGTTCCCGAGGCTCCCTCTCTCCGTGAACCGTGTTTATTTGGATAGGGACACTAATTTATTTATTGTACATAGCTGTGTCCTCACGGCTCCGCCCGCGTAAGAAGTTTTATTCCAGTAATAAATATAACCTATGTTACTCAGTGATAATGTAGCTTTCTAACGGTAAAAGAATTTTTGTAATCGGTCCAGTAGTTTTTGAGTTTATTCGTTACATACAAAAATACAAATCTTTCCTCTTTATAATATTAGTATAGAGTATAGATTATGTATGTATATTTGTATAGCAGCAATCGAGCTCTCTGAAAAACAGTTCGTTCGGGAAGTAATACCACCATACCTATTTCTGCCGCCAAGCAGTATTACTGTGTTTAAGATTGAAGGGTATCGGTTCCAGTGAAATCACAGGCACATAAGACCTTCCAACTTTGTCTCTAAGGTTGGCAACACATCAGCAATTTTCTTGGGGTATGTTAATCACTTACCATCAGATGGGCCGACGGCTAGAGTACCAACCTATTACATTAAAAAAACTCTTCAAATGAAATACCGGTATAAACTGCAGTAATTTTAATACTTACTTTAATTTATAACATAACATACAATCACACCTGTATTTACCGAAGGGATGAGCAGAGGTGTATATAAACACCCTCATTTCGCCGTTATGTTTAAGTCCTATGTAATAGGGGGCGAGCCCATTACCATCAACCGGGGAAAAATCCAAACTTCGGGCTGCTACAGAGAAATTCCACACGGAAAAACCCAATAACACTGCTCGACCTGGGGATCGAACCTAGGACCTCACGATCAGCTAGTCGCGCTTGCCACTACTAGACCATCGAGGCACTTTAATTCATGCTTACAAGTATTATTTATTACAATAATCTATGTTCACTATAACGGCCTCCTACTAAAGTTTAAATGGGAAGATGTATAATACTCAAAATGATACAGTAAATCAAAACACTAATACGCTTTGTCATCTTCGAGGCCGCCTGCTGTAGCCCACTGTGACTAAAGGAATGGTGACAGTTAATGCTACGCTAACGCGAGTATAGGCCTAGTACGAACGTTTGACATATAAAATTTTAGACGCTCTGCAAGTTACCATCCCTACCTAGTTGCCATTCCACCACTTCGCACTAAGCGCTTCCAAACATCCTTCATAATGCGCACGGCAAAAGAGTGGAACTCACTACCGGCGTCTGTGTTCCCGAACGCATACAACCCGAATCTCTTCAAAATTATAGTGAACAGGCTTCTTCTGGGTAAGCTCACTCCATCGTAGACTTAGTCTTTGTCACCTCTGACTTAAACTAGAAATAAGAGCAAAAACAAGACAAAAAAAAAATACAACTGTCCTTATAACATTTTGGTTATTTTTTTGCGACATTCACAATTTGTATCATACATAGATATGAATAAATTTTTCAATTTAAATAAATAGTATGTACGAAACGAGTATTTCCGATTCAAAATTCACTAACACTAGCTGTGTCTTCACGGCTCCGCCCGTAGCCTATGTTACTCGGTGATAATGTAGCTTTCTAACGGCCAAAGAATTTTTGAAATCGGTTCAGTGGTTTTTAGGTTTATTCGTTACATACAAAAATACAAATCTTTCCTCTTTGTAATATTAGTGTAGATATTTATCACACAGGTTACTATTATTTAAAATATGCTTCAAATAGTGCTTAGTGGTATTTTAGCAGCTACAATAAAATTATAACCAAACGGCTCGCCCCCTATTACATGGGACTTAAACATAACGGCGAAATAGGGTGTTACTGTACACCTCTGCCCAACCCTTCGGGGAATACAGGCGTGATGTGATTACCATCAAACATTGCTAAGAACCAGTTTGAGAAAACCAGCTTTGAAACCAAAAAAAAGCATCAAAATTGGCTCATCCGTTTGCGAGCTGCGGTAGGTACCACAGACAGACAAACGAAAGCATCAGATCTGAATCAGGAAATCTTAGCTTGTTGCTTGAAGTGTGCTACAATCTCTTAAAATTGGTCTGGACAAAAAAAATACAATTTATAACTAAAAATATCTTATAATAATACTTAAAAGCTATAAATCAATACAACCAATTGATTTTGACATTTTAAATACGATTCTGTCGAAAACCAAAGTTAAATTGAAATAACAAGGATGTTGTTAGTTATTTATTATAGATTTTTATGATACGCTTATAAACTGTATCAAATGTAAATTGATTAAAATAAATATTAAAGAAAATAAACTGCCTCTGGTAGCGCGACTGATCGTGAGGTCCTGGGTTCCACCCTCAGGTCGGGCAAAGTGTTATTGGGTTTTTCTGTGTGGAATTTCTTAGTAGCAGTCCGGAGTTTGGATTTGTGCCCGGTTAATGGTAATAGGCTAACCGCCTATTACTTGAGAAACTTAATGGCGAAATGAGGGTGTTACTATACACCTCTGTCCAACCCTTCAGGGAATAAAGGCGTGATGATATGTTATTTATGTTATTAAATTTTTTTTTTTACATTTTTAAATAAAATAATAAATTACATGTATGTGGGTGTGTTTCTTTAGTTTTAAACATAATTTGTACAAGCATAAACTGGACTATCATTACTTCAAAATAATTTCATCTTCATAGTGAATAATGGTCAAAACACACATATCAACTCGGAAAGGGATCGTAACCGTATCGCCTTTCACCTCGCCGTCAAACAGGCGTCAACCTAACGTAAGCACGTAACCAAACCGGATCAGCAGCTCCGATACGTCGACTCGGCTACGGCTAGGCGACGCCGCGCTTACGGCTCGCAGTAACAGTAGTGTACTGCAGGCAGCCGCCGTAGGGGTGAGAGGGGCAAGGGTGGACGAAGAGACGTAAGCTCGGGGATGCCGAGCCGTAAGAGCGGGAACCACGTTGACCACACACCACACCGCGGTTCGTGAGCTTGTCCCGAGGCGAGGCGATTACGTTACGATTCCGATTAGTGTGCCTTGCAGTAGGGAGTTTCATATAAAGAATACTGAACGGCTTGAGTTGATACGGTGACGATCCCTTTCCGATTTGATATGTGTGCTTTGACCTTAATCGGGGCATTTCATTGAGCGCACCAATTTCAATAGCACTAAGTCAAATCACACGAATAGTATTCCTATAACTATTGGTGTGATTTGGAAAGGTGCTATTCTTGTGTGCTAAATGGAATGCCTAGAATAATCATACTCAGATCGCACCCTATTATTATTCACAGCACACAGACGCCCCAATTTGGTCATCACAAATACGTCCTATCTAACATTCTTGGTATCCACTACTGGGGAAAGGTGAGATCCAGAAACATCTGTGCGCCCGGTACAGCGATTGGCGAGATATGCCCCGATTTAGGGGTCTCTGATGGTTTTTGAGACCAGAGGGTAAGATTTTTAATTAAGGTCACTGAGCCATGTAGAAGAAGTATTAAAGTCAATTAGAAATGTCAAAATTTAGGGATGACTGGTGGATTTTGAAACCAGAAGGTAAGATATAGGAGGTACCTAGGAGACTTCTAGTCACGCAAAGTGAACTAAAGCCTAGAGAAAAATTTACACAAAAAAAAAGAAAGGTCTTCTTCTTTTCGTGTAGTTAGTGACTAACCTGGTGTCAGAATTTAAGCCGCCCATGGGTCGCTGTCGTGGCTTCACATGCCGTCAAGAAATATCTCTCAGGCATGCCAGTTTCCTCACGATGTTTTCCTTCACCGTTTTTATACAATACGCTCATGTATCCAAAAAGTCAGAGGTGCGTGCCCTGGGTTTGAACTCGAGACCTATGACTTGGCAGTTTGACGTTCACACCACTAGGCTACTTGTATCAGAAAAAAAAGGTAAGATCCTTTTAAGGTTACTGACACAAGTACAATAAGTATTAAAGCAAATACATCTAATTCCCCCAAATTGAAAGTGAACACTAATTTAGCAACCAGAAACTCCACTGCGTCCAAAATATTAATCTGTAATCCGAAAGAAATCTATGCAAAAATGTTGAGATGAAATTTACCTAAGCCATTATTATCTCGCCACTGCATGATGGACGCTGTAGCTAATGACCGTAGTCAACACATTACTTAAAAGTAAATTCATGAATATTCATGAAGAATTGCTAACTGTGATTTGGTATTAGCGGTTTCGATGTATATTTTGTAAATGATGCATTCTTTATCATTTATTTCATCACTAGCGGCCCGTCCCGGCTTCGCACGGGTGGACATTTTTCCCGTTTTTGCAACATTTTTCATTTATGCTCCGCTCCTATTGGTCGTAGCGTGTTGTTATATAACCTATAACCTTCCTCGATAAATGGACTATCCAACACAAAATGATTTTTTCAATTCCAACCAGTAGTTCCTGAGATTAGCGCGTTCAAACAAACGAACAAACTCTTCAGCTTTATAATATTAGTATACTATCTAAGCCATGAGGAGCTCGTGGCTTATTAACTACCACTAAAAACATACGATTTACAAAGTCAAGCAACGCTAGCCCCGGTCAGTTTGTGGATGGGTGACCATTCGTTACACATAGAAACCCCTCCTTGTCTGAAAGAGCACGTTAAACTGTCAGTCTCGGGTGTCATACTAATACCTATGATAGTCGTTACGGATAGTCAGAACCCCAAAAGTATGACAACTGTTTTAACTTTAGGATATCGACACTGCCCAGTAACTGGGTTGCGGAGGTCTGATGGCAGTCGCTCCGTATAAAATACTGGTATTCAGCCGCATCTGGTTAGACTGGAAGGTGACCCCAACATAGTTGGAAAAAGCTAGGCGAATGCATGTAATATTTTAGCCATATGAAATGTATTGTATTCAGTTTCCAGTTGTATTACAAGAACCAGTGACGATACTTAAGTACTTACATCCGGCGTACCATGGGCAGTCAGTCCCGCTACCAACCTTGCTGCGTGGTTTATCTTTTGAATAAACCTTTGGTTGTGGAACATTCATGTTGGTTTAAGAATTGTTTTATATATTCATTAAGTTCTTTCAACTGTTGTCTAGGTCTGACAACTAGTTCATACAGAAACTGTTTACAGGATCCGTTTTTATTTCGGTGATGGCGCTTGTAGTTGTATGAGCGATTTCACAACACGACAGTATTCCGAATCCAGTAAAAAATACTAGTCCGACATTTTTACATATTCTGTTTTGTCATCAAAAACTGGATACCGGCACAGTATAAAAAATGGAACAGTATTCCAAATCCAGTAACGATGCGCTGTGTGGACAGGCGGTTATACATAACTGCATTTGAAATGCGAAACCTATCAACGTTTTCTCATATCAAATCGAAAATGATTGACGTAAGCACATCATTTAAGTAGGTACCTACATAATAATTGGGTATAATCCAATAAATCATTTGTCGATCAGGCGGTTGATCCAGATCGTTACATAAACAACAAATCATAACCCTGACACTAATAATGTTATGATATAACAGAATTACATAAGCTATTACTATTAAAGTATCACATGTTATTAGCTGATACAAATGATATCGAGTAATTACTATTGCAGTAATTAGGTTTCAATCGATAAACTATGCTTTCCAGATTGCGGTTTAGAGAAGGTGGTGTGCTTACAGTGGCGTGCATTGGTTTTCGGACTAAGTAGGCAAGCACCGGCGATGTCGCCTTTCATACGCTTAAGCCCATTTCAATACGATTCTGACCAAAAGAAATCATAGCCATACACGCTTATTTTATTTATAGTCATAGTTAAAGATGAGAGTAGAGTAGATGGAGTAGTAAATTAAATCTTATGAGGTATACACTGCATTTTTTTTTCGTGTGGTTAGTGACTATCCTGGTGTCAGAGTTTATGCCACCCATGGGCCTCTAACTTGGCTTCACATGCCGTCGAGAAATATCTCTCAGGCATGCCGGTTTCCTCACGATGTTTTCCTTCACCGTTTTTAGCAAGTGATAATTATACAAAACGCACATGAATCCGAAAAGTCAGAGGTGCGTGCCTTGGGTTCGAACTCGAGACCTATGACTTGGCAGTCTGACGGTCACACCACTAGGCTATCACTGCTTAATTGCCTATATGCAATGCACGCCACGGCAGTACGCACCTCTTGCCCCTTAGATTTCGCCCCTTTTAGTAAAATGTACCACTCGCCCCATTTTCGGGGTCCTACTCGTACTGTACTACGGGGCGAATGAAATTTTAATGCTGATTGTAATTATTTTTGTTCTACGGACACCATTATCCTCGATTAAACTATACCTGTTGTGGTACAAAATCGACCACTTCGTTCGATAGTAAAATTAGAATAAGAATAATTAAGAATAATTTATTGGTCCATTGTTACAATATAAATTTCAAAAATAATAATATAGTATGCTTACTGTAACTAGAATAGTTAACATTGGTATTTAAATGGTGGTCCCCAAACTAGGCATCGCCTGTATCTTGGGGGCCTGAGTTAACATTGGTATTTAAATGGTGGTCCCCAAACTAGGCATCGCCTGTATCTTGGGGGCCTGAGTTAACATTGGTATTTAAATGGTGGTCCCCAAACTAGGCATCGCCTGTATCTTGGGGGCCTGAGTTAACATTGGTATTTAAATGGTGGTCCCCAAACTAGGCATCGCCTGTATCTTGGGGGCCTGAGTTAACATTGGTATTTAAATGGTGGTCCCCAAACTAGGCATCGCCTGTATCTTGTGGGCCTGAGTTGCGTTAACTTAAATAGGGTAGGGAACGAACAATAAAAATAAAAATAAATTGAACAAAAAATATTTCTAAATAATGTTGTAGTGTGTGTGTGTATGTGTGTGTGTGAGTGTGTGAGAGTTAGTGTATGGGTGTGTGAGTGTTAGTGTCAGTGTGGTGGTGAGTTGTTGGTGTGGGTTATGCCCGATTTTGTATAAACCGGCTTAATCGAAGATAGAAACTTGATTCCAACCCGATGACCCCATCACCAACCTTCAAGAGAGTAGTAGGGAAACTAGCAATAATAGAAAACACAGAAATAAATACCGACCGCGACTATTCATAATTAATGAATAATAATTATTAATTATATTTAAAATATGTATTGTAATTATGATGTTATTATATAATTATTTGTGTTATAGTATGTATTTATACCTATTATTTAGTTGATTCCCGATTTTTAGTAGGTTGCATATTTGTACGCTGCAAACTGCCCTTTATATTTTTCTTAACAATTCTTTCCATCCAATGGTTGTCTGGAAGAAATTGCTTTAAGCGATACGACCGCCATTTGTACTGTTAATTATGTGTATTCCTTGTTTTATTTCTTTTAGTGTGGAATAAAGTATATCTATATCTATCTATATCTATTAATTAGAACGGCTTGCGCCAATAACAGTAATTAACTGGTAACACTACACAAACATAAAACTAAACACATTACATAATTAACATAATTCAGAAACAAATAACAAGTCAGAGATCAAACATACTTAAAAACAACTTTAAGAAGAGAAAAAAAACCCGAGTAAAGTGATAACAACATATAACTTATTTACCTAACAAATATAACTTTCACAAAACATAAGACAATTTGACATGATCACCCTGAGTGTGTCATTAAAAATGTCACATTCCGGGACAGTCTCCATTAAAGAGTTTATAGCACTATGCATGCGACACAACGGGGATTGCGCGCGCGACACAGTGCGGCAATGGGATGTGGCGAACAGTCGGTGTCGTCGTGTAGGCCTATGACACAGGTAGTTATCAGGTACATAAAGTGTACACAAGGTATTGTGTAGCTCTGGGGAATCTACCATGCTCCTTAAAATTTTTATGGCTATTAGTATCTGATCTCTGGCTCTACTATACCCCGCCGCCGAGGCCCACCGCGTCCCCCTTGTAACATCACAGCCCGACCCTTGCTCGACGAGCCAGCCCGTGAAGCTGAGCCTGTAGCGTTAAAACAGCCCCTAATTAATCCAACCCAGCCAGACCCTAGCTGACCCCCCTCGATGACGCACTAAGCCGAGGCCCGAACCCCACAGGGGGTGCCCTTAGTGTCCGGTCATTTAATTTATATCCTTAGTTTGTAAGCCCTGGCTGGGGGCAAAGTAATTTTTGGCCACCACAGGATTGTCCGGTTAAGCAGTATCAACCTCTAGTGAGTTGATGCACTGCGAGAGGCCATACAAAAAAATAAAAATTGAAACTTGATCGATTCAGAACTTGAAGCTGTCGGGAGCAACCATCCGAAACGTTCGCTGGGCTACGGAGCTTATAATAAAAACCCACTTCTTTGATAGAAAGAGAACGCATCATCACACGAATAATGGGAAGTACCTGTTCTGCCTAGCTTTTTAGCAACTATGTTGTGGTCAGCTTCCAATCTAACCAGAACCAGTATTTTACACGGAAAGACTGCCATCAAACCACTGTAACCCAGTTACTGAGCAATGCCGATATCCTAAGGTTAGACCAGTTGTCAGACTTCCGGGCTTCTGACTTGCCATAACGTCTGTCATAGGTATTCGTATAACACCCGGGACCGACTGTTTAACGTGCCTTCAAGGCACGGAGGGGTCTCGATGTGTAACGAACGGTCTCCCATCCACGGGCTGACCGCGGCCAGCGCAGCTTAACCTCGCAAATCGTATAATAGGAAGTAAGTACCTATCTAATCAAAATTACATACGCGTGACTGTACTTAATATAATTGTATGTAATCATCAAAACTCCAACAGAACCTATACTATTGACCTAGTAATCCATTTGTCAATCACTTCACCGCCTGTGGTGCGAACATGCTACACTTATGTTACAGTTACATAAGTTAACCATTGTGTATCAGTTATTAACTGATACAAATATATCGACTGTTTGGACACTGCGCCGGAGTAAATTAGTTACTTAGTGGCCACAGAGCTGAGAATGTTTAGATAGTACGCGTATAATTTCGTCAATGTTTGTTCTAATGATGATGATATTTAAATTATAAATGATTTTTATTTCTGTAAATAAATCTGTGACAGACACTTTTACAAGTCAATGTAATTTTTTTTTAAGATTGAATGGCGCCGTCGTTTTCTGTCTGACTATCTCTGAGAAGAAAAGTCGAAACAAACTCAGAGATCAAGGTCTCTTTTAAAGTCCAGACATTAGGGTATAAAACCTATGCGAGTATAACATTGTAGAGTAACGTCTGGAATGGCCTTTTGAGGAAAGTGCAGGTGTATGGCATTAAGCTCGCCCCCTGCGACTAAACATAACAGCGAAATGAGGGTGTTACTATACACCTCTGCCCAACCCTTCTGGGAATACAGGCGTGATGTTATGCTACGTGTTAATAAGCTTATTAATAAGCGCTCAACCGATAACTCTGTACAAACATTAATCTTAACACCGATCATAGTTTTTAAACCCAACAATATTACATAACACTATCACAGTTTAGACTTCCTTGTAAAGTATAAATAAAGAAATTAAAAACAGCTTAAGTATTGTAAAAGCATCAAATACAACCTGGCCTAAAAAAATACTCACTAAAAACCAAAACAAATTAACCACAACAATTTAAATCTTAGTTATGTTCAAGACCTCTGCTTTCCCCACATGCCGAGACCAGCTTGAACATACGTCATCAATATAATCTCGTCACATCTATCCGTTCATAGGTCTGTCGTACTGCTCCACTTGTTCAGCCGGCGGGCGCATCTCGTTACTACTGTTACCTAACAATGCTCTCGTACTTGAATCACATGCCGCTGTGTACACAGTAGCTGTGGACTTAGGATCAAATAAATTTTATTTTATTTGATGCTTTATTTTTATCGGTCACGGGGACAGTTGAGGAATGGGTTACACACAGGTTGTTTTCAGAGAATATGGCGGAAGTACAAGATAGAGCGAAGCGGGAAATAAAAAAGTCAGTAGTAACTTGTTGTATTGGTTACTATGTACAGCATCCGGCAGTAAATATTACTCATCCAGCTTTAGAAAGAGGTAATCGGCTTGCTTCGGCTTCGTAGAGCATCGTCTCTGTCACTCATACCTATGTGACGTTTTGTCGCTTCGTGCGACAGAGATGACGCTCTATAAAGCCGAAGCTAGACAGTATCTCTTTCTAAAGCTCAATGTGCATTATTTACTACAGGGTACTGTACTATGGTTCTGAAGTAATGGAAACCTCTATGAATTGTTTGTAATTCCTTGATATTTTTTGTGTCATTGTCGCAAGATTTATCAATCATAATTAGGTGCCAGTTTATAAAGTTTACAATACTGAGTCCCAAACCATCTGTATTCAAAGTTTTAAATAACTTAGAATAACTTAGGTTCTGAAATGTTAATTTTTGTGTGTGTGATGATCACACCAGGTAAATTAGCATCCTAAGGACCATGAAGATCGCTGTCACTACGATTCAGCGATACATTTTTGGACCTGCACTTATTATTAGATTACCTACCAGATTTATGTTTAGAAGAAATTGCAAAAAAGCTCAGCTCGCTAAGAAAATGCAAAATCAGAAAATATATTCAAGTTCGCAGTGTACAGGGTCAATTCTATCACAAGTATGAGTTCATACATCTGTGCGTACAAGGAAATTTTTCGCTATATAAACGTACGAAAGAAATTATAAACTCATTCGTAGTCCAAGTGTCTATCAAGTACTTTGTATTTACCAACATGAAGCTGGTAGGTTAATTATCAAATCTAATTAGATTTGTGATTATAATCTCATAATTAGACGTCTAGTTTTTAAATATAGGTTTAAGGTGTCTAGATTTTGAAGTGAAAAGTGAAAGTTTTGAGATTTTTGATTTGAGTTATCCTTGGTTAAGTTTAGGGGGTGAGCAGAAGACTAGGCAGTGTCTACAATCCATGGGCTGGAAACCTTGAGGATCCCAAAAATGCTTTTGGTACATTGAGAATTGTATGCTGGGCTTCAGCTCTTGCAGTTCGCAGTAAACATTATCCTACGACGGACTCACACTTCTACTGATACATCTGATGTATTGTCCTTAGAGCGTGAAGATAAGACTGCCTTCGATATAAATTTCCCACCAAAATCATCACTTTCCATACATACATTTTGACGACACGTTTGGTGCAGTGGCTCAGCAATTTGCTTCTGCGCTACGGGTCGTAGGTTCGATTCCCGCACGGATCAAATATTTGTATGGCCTACAAATATTTGTTCTGGATCTCGGCGTCTGTGCATGTGAAGATGTGTGTCTGTAAACGCACACAAGATACATGAGAAATACAAATATGGGACACCGTACTAAAAAAAAACCAAATCCAAAAAAATACCATTAAAATCTTTTTGAAAATAATTAATATCCAAAAACTATCGTTTTACAGCTCGCCCCAATCGCCGCAATGATCGCCGCTGCATCAGCTGGCCAGATCTACGCGGGCCAATCAGCGGAGAACTACGCAAACGCAGCAGAGCTCTACCAATCACAGCTCGAGTACCAACAGCGCGGCTTGTACTCCGACCAATCACACGCAACACAGGCGTATGAAGGACATGATTCAGCTTACAACAGCAGGCCTGCTGGTGAGAAGACGGCGAGGATCTTGGGATATAACATGGAGAACAATGGACATCAGTATCAATATTCTTATGAGACTGAAAATGGTGAGTGTAGGGATACTACAATAACATTACATCACGCCTGTATTCCCCGAAGGGTTGGGCAGAGGTGTACAGTAACACCCTCATTTCGCCGTTATGTTTAAGTCCCATGTAATAGGGGGCGAGCATTTTGCCATCAAACAGGCACAAATCCACACTCCGGGCTGCTTCTGAGTAATTCCACACGGAAAAATCGTCGGTCGGAGTCATTACTGGAACATCACCAAAATTATGTGTTTTGGACTAGGTAGGTACTAAAAACTAAAAATATTGCATAGTTAGTAACAATCTCATAATAAACTATAGTTTTTTTACGACATGTAGGCATATCAAACATCAAGATTACTAAAAGTTATGTCAACAAAATTAGCTTTTCCAAAATATCTAAAAACTTTAACTTGGATTTTCTAAAAACAACATAATTTGAATTGTACCGTAAATGATTCCGACCGACGAAATCTAATAACACTTTTCCTGTCCTGGGGATCGAACCCAGGTACTCACGATCAGCAGTTGCGCTTGCCACCACTAGACCAACGAGGCTGGATCATACAAAGTTTCACTAAGACACAGTTCCTATAAAAAAAAACGAATCGTTTTGCTTACCAATGGTAGTATTTTTTATTGCCAAACTGGGCATCTAAATAGACTTCGTAAGCTAACTTTACCTGTACCTCTACCATGAGTTTACACAGTCAAAACTCGCTAGCGTCTCCGTAAATTATTTGTATGAAATATTGTACAGCGCCCCTAGCGGTCACAGAAAGAATTAAAATTCGTACCATGAGCACTATAGATTACGATAGGTTAAAAACCTAACGTAATCTATTCGATAGTCACTAACGTTTTTCAGCTGTCACCATACAAAACGGTACCATGAGTCACTAATTTGACTGAACCTATCGAATAATACGCTTGCGATAGTAGTAACGTAGCTCACTAACATTTTGACGTGTGAAACATATGTTAACATTAAAGTTATATACGTTTTTGAGTCTACTAAAGTCAAAATAATGTCTGCAAGAGCTTATTTGGCATAGAATATATTAGTGACCGCGTTTAAAATAGTAACTTTACATTTTAAATAACTTAATAGAACGTAAAGTATAGTAAGTCATCTAATTTTTACGTCAATGAATAATAAACATCCATCCTCACAAACTTTCATAAATTAATTTATAATAGTAAGTAATGTTAGAAACGTAAATTACCTGTTAATTTAGTTATTATAAATAACAATCCATACAATAAATTCAATAGAAAGTTGAAGCATACATTTTCATGAACTCCACCAACCATTGAAACTGTGAGACACTGGTCCTCATTTTATTAATTAATCTGTTTGAATCTAATTGTACACTTTTAAACCACACAACGCAGCTCTGTGACACAACGTTAACAAACAAAATTACAAATTGAATATACGACCAAAGATTACAATAGTATACTGTACACATACGACGACAGTGACATATTATAAGGAATAAAAATTCAAAAACCACTAAATACCATAAGTAATCTACTAACCGTCAACTTTTCTATTTAGTCGGTTTATTTGTGATATTGACTGTCTTAACATTTTTAGCATAGCGATAACATTACATTTTGAGCTTAAGAGCCGTTCTCTCTTCTTATTAGTGGGAAAGAAAGAAACAAAACATAAGTAGAGTGAAGTTAGCTAGACGACACGATCTATCGAGCTTACCTTAGCGCCTGCGTAAGACTCCGTAAATCTCATGGTGCGAGCATTATCGAAATCTATTTGATCCACGTCAGCACGCTAGCGAGTTCAACGCTAGCGAGTAATTTTTCGATGACAACTCATGGTAGAGGTACTGTAATACCTAATTCCATATGGAGGGGTCTACTATGCAATGCTATGAGGTCTTTGCTTCATTATTGGTAAAGATACAACAGTCTCAATTTTAACCAATAACGCTCCGTAAATTATAGGAATTGGCCATAAGTGTAACTTCCATAGCTTCCTTTAAAGACAGCAGCAGTGATAACCTAGCGGTTAATCGCTTGCTTTCCATGCAAGAGGGTCAAAATTCAACCCCGACCCGCGCTTCTGACAGCTAGTTCACACAGAAACTGTTTACAGGATCCGTTTTTATTTTGGTGATGGCGCCTGTAGTTGTATGAGCGAGTTCACAATCACGACAGTATTCCGAATCCAGTAAAATATACTGGATCCGTTATTTTTTATCGTATCCTGCCTGCCAGATTCAACTTAGCTGCCATTTGTTTAACTGATCCGTCGGTACAGATGTGAACAACACATCCAGAACCGACGGATCCGTTAAAACAGATCCGCTGTGTGGACGGTCGGTTATTTTGAATTCATGTACGGATCAGTTTGATTATCACTTGCATTAACAGTGAAGGAAAAACATCGTGAGGAAACCTGCACTCCTGAGCGGGCTCCAAAAAGTCCTCGATCGAAGTCTAATTAGTATTCACAAGTTCTAAAGAGTCCTTTTTCCATTTTCCAGGAATAAAAGCACAAGAAGCCGGTGAAACTTCAGAGCACGGTACAGTAGCCCATGGGGCCTACTCCTACACCGGAGACGATGGCCAGACCTACACCGTCACGTACACAGCTGACGAGAACGGCTTCCATCCCCAGGGAGCTCATCTGCCCACCCCCCCGCCGGTACCTGAAGAGATCCAGAAGAGCTTGGAGCAGAACGCTAGAGACGAAGCTGCTGGTATTTATGATGATGGTGAGTGGATTTCTTCCTTCGTTTCTGTGGGCAGGAGCTATAGCTGTGATGAAAAAAATTGCCACTCAGTAGTCAGCTAGGTTGGTAGTGGACGTATATTGTCACCTTGCGAAGGTTCTTTTCCTGCATCCTAAAGATCTACCTTAAGGGGTGATATGGGTTTGATTCCCGTAGTGACTAATTACTGTTTCTTTTGCCCAACAAAAAACTTTCTGAAAACCTGTAATATATTTTCAGAAAAAATATACAAATTAAATTCGGTGATTAAATACAACCAATATAAATAAATATAGTCCTAATAAATAAATATTTAACATAAAATCACGCCTGTATATCCCCAAAGGGTTGCTCAGAAGCGTATAGTAACACCCTCATTTCGTCGTTATGCTTAAGTTCCATATAATAGGGGGCGAGCCTATTGCCATCAACCGGGTACAAATCCAGACTCTGGGCTGCTACTGAGAAATTGCTAATGGAATAACCCAATAACACTTTGCCTGACCTGAGGATTCAAACCAGGACCACTAGACCAGCAAGGCAATCAAATAAATATTTATCAACTAGGAATACGATTTCGTATTAAGTGCTCCATAACGTGACTTATAGCGCCATCTGTGATACAGAGCTTGAACTACCGATATCGTCCGTGTTATTGAATTTATTGCGGTTCATTGGAAGAATGTTTGTGCTACAATTACTCGTCGGTACATAATATTGATAGTATCGCCGCTTCATAGGTGCTTTGGTTGCAAGTACGACAGCTGTGCATTTGACAACATACTGCATTAATCCATTCGCTTATCTGCATAACTCTTCTTCCTAGCTTTTTCCGAACCATGTTGAGGTCAGCTTCCAGTCTAATCAGATGCGGCTGAATACCAATATTTTACATGAAGCGACTGCCATCAGACCTCCGCAACCCAGTAACTGGGCAATGCCGATAACGACTGTCATAGGTATTTGTGTGACACCCGGGACCGACGGTTTAACGTGCTCTCCGAGGCACGGAGGGGTCTCGATGTGTAACAAACTGTTGTATCAACGGACTGACCGCAGCAAGCGCAGCTTAACCTCGCAAATCGTATGATCGGCATAGTTGATAATTAGCCCCTATAACAAAATAAATAAATCGAAAGTTAATTGTAGCGGTCAATAAATATTCTCGTAATAATCTATACTAATATTATAAAGAGGAAAGATTTGTATTTTTGTATGTAACGAATAAACTTAAAAACTACTGGACCGATTTAAAAATTCTTTCGCCGTTACAAAGCTTCATTATCACTGAGTAACATAGGCTACGGGCGGAGCCGTGAGGACACAGCTAGTTATTACTAAAAGGGAATTAATGCGAATTGACCTTTCTTCACCTGACATTTGGACACGGTTGCGCTGATCGTGGTCACGAGCAGACTCACAGGAGTGAGAACTGAAGAGGTTTATGATTAAGAGTGGATTTTAACAGGTTCTAATTAATAATGATGAGCTGTTGATACAATGAGAAAGTACTATGTGGTATTAACATGTATTTTTAACTTGATTTCAGGAAAATACAAGGAGCAGTCAGGTCAAGGTATGGGTCATGGCTATCAGCAGTACGATGCTAGTTACCAGACCCCAGCCACGACCTACAGCTACCAGGCACCCTCCGGGCATTCTGCTGGCCAATCAGCGTATCATGCTCAATCAGGGCATGCTGGTGGTGCAGAATTAGCGTATCATGCTCAATCAGGGCATGCTGGTGGTGCAGAATTAGCGTATCATGGTCAATCAGGTCATGCTGGTGGTGCAGAATTAGCGTATCATGCTCATGCAGGACATACTCATTCGGGTCATGCTCTAGGCTCTGAATTAGCATACCGTGCTCATCACTGAGAAGTAACGTGAAGAGGAAGTGAATTAGGAGTGAAAAGAATGTTGGAAAGTGAAATGAGTGAGTGAGTGAAAATGTGAGTGCAATAAATGGTGGGACGGATTCAAAAAAGCTACATCCCATTTCGACAAATTCCCAAGTCGACAACAGATAAACATAAGTTATCGTAATGGGAAATTGTCGAGATGGGAATCAACTTTCCTAACTTAAATTAGTTAGTTACCAATTTTAAACGTATAAAAATGTCTACTTAATAATGTTATTGTTAGTCTTTTATTGAAATTGTTCAAACGTTTCTTAGGAGAGGTTTTTGTCCAGTAGTGGACAGCGATAGGCTACAATAGATTGATTGACCGTATCAACAGTTTCAATAATAGACATAATCTAGACGAAAAAATAACTAAAATTTAAAGCAACCCCATATTCATTCATTTTAGTTAATTTAACCTCAATTTCAATTAAACCAGCTATCAAACAAAAAAACCGCGTTGATAAAGAGGGGTGTTATAAGTGGGTTCAAACTTATAACACCCCTCCTTTTACTCCGGGGGTTATATTAACTAAAATTCTAATAAAGGAAATCACCAATAAAAAGAACGCTATAAAAACTGCATTACAAATAAGAAAAAAAATTGCAATAATGTGCAATATCATCAAGCAATTTAATAATTCGTCAAACGTCAATCACGGCTACCAAAATGGCAGTTTGACACGAGTCAATGTCAAACTGTCATGGCGGTAAAAGAGATAATAATGTCATAATCTCTTCAACGTCAAAAGTTCCGTGTTTCATTGTACTTCAACATCCATCTACGAATTATCTTCTGCATTCACAGACATTTTACATTCAAATAAACCAATGGAATTCAAAGATTTGCTTAAAGAAACTTTTACAAAATGTCAATAGAACTAATAGACTACCTATTTCAAAATTGTTTATTAAAACACCTAGTCAATGGATTTGCAATATGGATGCTCGCTCGAACTTTTTGTTATTCTTTTTACCAAAATGGCTGTCATATCCATCCGTGACTAATAATTAAATCTAGTATTAAGCGTTTTTATGTCTGGTACCTAGGTAGTAAAGAATTAAGTACATTCCTAAATTATATTGTTACGTTTTTGTTTTATTGTGAAATAAATGTTTTATAGATACTGCAACCTTTTTTTTACAAGTAGGATATTATAAATATTTCGTCATATACAGGGCGTCCCACGGATATGCCACATTTGATTTGAAATTTTGTTCAGAAAAATGAAAAGCGAAATAATCAAAAGAGTGCGACTTTGTATTCAACAGGAAGGGACTCATTTTGAGCATTTGATAAATTGATTAATTTGGTATTAAAAATGTTAAAATTCATGATCTTCCTTTTATTTTTGACACTATGTTATTTAGCAAAAAATAATCCTTATGATGAAGCCTTTCGATTGGTATGATAAAGCTACATGTGATTATTTTTCTCATGTAAGGGATTCGATTCCCGGTTCAACCATGTAATTATTTAAATATCTATGAATGCAGTTTAAATTGTTTTTTAAATTCAAATAATGTCTTCTTTCAGTAAAATGTTCCATCTACAATATTCAAGGTACTTTCCCTCAATATGTGGCATATCCGTGGGACGCCCTGTATATTTCTACAGCTTGACAAAGAGAAATGAAACCTTACAGGTCTAAAAAAACTATTGTTTAACAACTAGATTTAGATCCGAGTCCATCTCTACATGGGACGAGTTAGAGTATAAAATTTCCTCACCACACCCTGGGAATAGTTGCGTGTTGTAAAATTCAACGAAACCCTGCACACTTGGTGGTAGGATCTATACGGTCCGCTTGGCTAGCTACCACCATCACATTGAAGTCAAGCAGTTTACTATGTTCCGTCGTGTGTACGTGAGAACCAGAGTGGTATAGGGCAATCCCTCTATATCTTTGCTACTTAAATTCGTGTGGTCGATCTTAGACCCTGTCTGCGCTTACCATCAGGTGCGACTAGGGAATCCAATCGCCATTTATGAAACCCCAAGATCAAAATCACCATGAACATAATACACCACCCATTAACACGTCACATAGCAGTGATAATGGTGTAACCGTCGGACTGCCAAGCCATAGGTCTCGAGTAAGAACCCAAGGCACGTACCTCTGACATTTCGGATTCATGTGCGTATTGTATAATAAAATTATCACTTGCTTAAAAAACGGTTAAGGAAAACATCGTGAGGAAATCGGTATGGCTGAGAGATATTCCTCTACGACATGTGAAGCCAAGTCAGAGGCCCATGGGCGGCATAAACTTTGACACCACGTAAGTCACTCACCACCCGAAAAGAAGAAGAACACGTCACAACTTTCAGTCCAAGCAAATGCGACTGAATTATCACTACACACAGCAATAACAAGTGGGGATACCGTTACCTGCAGACCTATTCTACATAATACACACTAAAACCAATAAAATTAACACCTAACACGTGCTAATCAGACACATCGTTTTAAACAGAAACTCGTGATGTAACATCTTACATGGTACATTCACTTTCAGCCTACGTTTCTCAGAAGTAAGCCTAATTATTTCTTTTGCCTGTCTTCAATAACCTTGAGGGTATAGAGAGGAGTGATAGTACGCCTCGCATAACGGTGACATTAACTGCTGTAAATAACTTTTCCTCATAGACCGGTACAAGTACAATTTTGCAGCGAATTAATTTAGAACGATATTAGTTTTAAGCACTTGTGTTTGTCGTGTTCTATTTATTATACCGCGCGGGGGTTTGTTCTAACGGATGTCGATATCAGATTGCGTCAGCAAGGGATCACGAAAAGTAGTAGAGTTTCATTTTGTGATCAGTTGCCACTTAAAATTTATGAAATATTTTTCCTGTCCGATCACGATATCTGTTGCTACTCGAATAAAATGAAATAATTTTCCTATCTGATCACGGTTTCGGTTGGGCTCTTGAAAGTGCATGTGCAATAGTAGATACCGTTATCTCTCAGTAACAAAAATACTTATTACTACAATATCACAGTAAAATCATTCATCATTCAAGAGCCCAGCCGAAACCGTGATCAGATAGGAAAATTATTTCACTTTATTCGAGTAGCAACGGATACCGTAATCGGACAGGAGAAATATTTCATAAATTTTAAGTAGCAACTGATCACGATATCAGAAGCTACTACTTTTCGTGATCCGTTGCTGTCGCTATCTGATATCGAGATCCGTTAGAACTAATCCCGGAGTAAATCTTACTATCTGCTATGTTAAACTGCGATTCTCTTCTTAGCGTTTCGATGGCAATCTAAATTCAGTCGGCCCAGAACTTAGCTACGAGTTTAGCATTACCAGTAGCGTCCTTTAGTTCCTGTAACGTGCAGGTATCAGGGCACGCAGGGCATATATTATATATATAATTGTATTATATTATTTTGTGCTAATTATATTTGTTACACTCAGTAACTAAAAAAAAATATTTCAATTTTTTTTTCAGACCTTCAGATTAAGGCAATTCCTCCACATAATTGTCAGATTATGGGTCAGCACGACAAGGAAATCAAGCTGAACCGTTTGTTTATTAATCTGACGCGCTCGAGTATTTCAAGGTTACGATTTTTTTTTGCATTTTCAAAAATCGGCCATGACTTTTGGTCGCTTCCAAATCGTTCGTCTTTTGAATAGGAGTTCCTTTAGGGTTTACTTAACATCCCCTCTGAATATCTGACGAGCTCGAATATTTTTTTCTTTTTTGCCATTTTCAACTCCTTCGTACAGCCACCCCCACCATACAAACCGGCAGATTAATATTTCTCCGTTATCAGAAACACATGGGGCACATACATTATTAATATCTGAAGTGCTCAAGTATTTCTAATCTAACTATCACGGTTCATGAGATACAGCCTGGTGACAGACGGACGGGTGGACAGCGGAGTCTTAGTAATAGGGTCTCGTTTTATCCTTTGGGTAAAGAACCCTAAAAATGCAGTATGTCCTACGGCAACAACATAATGTGTGGTGTGCCCAACTGTCATGCAGTTATTGTGCCGCTAAAATACATTTCTAAATAAAATATACAAAATGCAGTGCGTTTTTCCCTAATACACAATTGGAGCTCTTGGCCGTCATTCATTGCCTCCACCTCCACGGAATACAGAATTCTAATACCTACTTATTCTGTTATTGCTTCGCATGATGCGTGCACGCATTTCTGTTGAAGAGCTAGTAACCGTCCTACGCGAGAACTGCATGCTAAAGTATTTTTTTGTATCTGACGAACTTAACTTTGAACGATAGATTGAGAGAATGATGTAATTAGACAAAGTTGCGGTTTAAAAGATGATGCAGTGACAACAATTTAAATGGGTATGCTGAGGTGGTTTGGTCATGTTGACAGAATGAGTGAACGGCGATTAACAAAAAGATTTTATAAGGAGGATGTCAGTGGAAACGCCGGTAGAGGACGCCCTAGTATGACATACATAGATGTTACTGATGATGTTCTTCACAAAGGACAGGCGCGTAGTATTCTCAACCGGCGTACGTGTATGACAAGATGTATGAATGTGGATGAAGCGAAAGGAGTATGTAAGGGTCGTAGCATGAGGCGTTTTTTAGTCTCTGCCTACCCCCATGGGAATAAGGCGTGAATATATGTATGTATGTTATCTGACAATTGAGATATCTTCCATTAAAAGTCGAGGCGGTCAGCTGGTTGAAAAACTTCCCATGATGAAAATTGTGTGGGATGGGGAAGTATGGATGTATGAATACGACAGATTTAAAAAGAGAAAGTTGAATAATTCTTCTTCTTCTTTTCGTGTGGTTAGTGAGTAACCTAGTGTCAGAGTTTATGCCGCCCATGGGCCTCTGACTTGGCTTCACATGCCATCGAAAAATATCTCTCAGGCATGCCGATTTCCTCACGATGTTTTCCTTCACCGTTTTTAAGCAAGTGATAATTATACAATACGCACATGAGTCCGAAAAGTCAGAGGTGCGTGCCTTGGGTTCGAAATCGAGACCTATGACTTGGCAGTCCAACGGTCACACCACTAGGCTATTACAGCTATAATTGAAATATATAAGTTGAATAATTAAAACATTAGAATTTAAATAAAAAGCATTTATTGTAGGATCCTAAACTAGTTTAAAAAAATACAAAAAAAATAAGCAATGATATGGATGTTATACATTTGTTTTAACAAATACTCCCAGAATAAAATGTTTCGGCGAATCATGGCGGCGCAGCGCTGCTCGCCAAGGCAAAAAGTAAATCATGAAATCAGCATTTAGGGGTTGGTCCCTAAGAAATAAAAGGCGTGAAGCTTGGTTGAACTATAACTTTATACTGACAGTGTAATGTTAGATGGCCAACCAGTGATAAAAATAATACATGAAGGTTGTACTTCATGGTACGCTACAAGCAAATATCGCACCTCCGCTCAAATAGTGTCATAAGTGCAAAATACTAATCGTCGAAAAAAATGCGGTTAAAAGTTGCTCTTACTTGATGTTTCACTTTTTAGGGCATAACTCAGAAACTTAGTTAAACCACTACCTAAAACCGTAGATATTTGAGATGAAATTTTGAAGTATTTGAACCTAACGAAACAATAAACAAGATTCTTGATGTTTTTGAGTTATGATACTATTTGAGCGGAGGTGCGATATGTTTTGGGGGCATTCTTCGAAAAATATTAACAAAAATTGAGAACGTCATTAGCATCATCCCAAAGTTAAGAATGCAGATGTTTAATACTATAATTATGATAATGAAAACTCAAACTATACCGCTGCCGTCAAGCAATAAAACAAGAATAAGAACAATCTGACAATACTATAACGTTAACAACCCGGGAGAAGAATGATTTGTTAAAATAATATTAAAAAATTTCGAATATTCACCCTTTGACAATTAATTAACAATTAATTATGCCCTATTAGTCTGAGACAGATTTGTAAAATGCGTTCCATTCCCTGAGCGATTTGTTCGACCGAATACGTCATTAGAGGAACATGTACTAATAATGTTTTTGATATCCCTTGGCGGTTGAGGGAAGTGTAGTAAGTGTATTCGGAGATATACCTGTAACAAATGATATAAATCTATACTAATATTATAAAGCTGAAGAGTTTGTTGGTTTGTTTGTTTGAACGCGCTAATCTCAGGAACTATTGGTTGGAATTGAAAAATTATTTTTGTGTTGGATAGTCCATTTATCGAGGAAGGTTTATAGGCTATATAACATCATGCTACGACCAATAGGAGCGGGGCATAAATGAAAAATATTGCAAAAACGGGAAAATTGTCCACCCGTGCGAAGCCGTGACGGGCCGCTAGTTACATTAGAAAATACCCAGCGTTTACCCATGTTCACT
The DNA here is from genome assembly GCA_910594945.2 of Amphipyra berbera. Taxonomy (NCBI): domain Eukaryota; kingdom Metazoa; phylum Arthropoda; class Insecta; order Lepidoptera; family Noctuidae; genus Amphipyra; species Amphipyra berbera. Next base: position 16,132,407 of record OU343138.1, read on the forward strand.
GATCGCAGTAAGACGCGATGATTTACGACTTCTCTATCGTGGGTGCATTTACTGACATAAATCTTCATATACGCAAACACCCAGGCCAGGAACAATGACCTATTTGTAAGACATAAAAATACTTGTTCCGTGCGGGAGTCGAACCCGCGACCCCTTGAGCTCAGCCACTGCGCTAATCGTGTTGTTGAGATTTTATGCGATGACAATAATATCGTCAGTAGAAAGGTAAAACGACTAAAGCGCCAATATACCTACTTTCCAGGAGAGAGATTCAAAGTATTTTTTAAGAAAATAAACATAGTTATTTTTCTTAGAGTATACATATTAAATATATACTTTTTACCTTTTCACTGACGATATAATAAGGTTCCATGGCGCGCTGCTAACGGGCAGCAGCGGTAGCCTAACGCCATTTACTGGGCAAATTAAATCCCCATCTAATGAACCAGATTATTGCCCATTTATTTTTGTCTAAATTATTTATAACTAGCGACCCGCCCCGGCTTCGCACTGGTGCAATGTAGATACTAATGTGAGCATATAAACCTGCCTCTTGAATCGCTCTATCTATTGCTGAAAACTGCATTAAAATCCGTTGCGTAGTTTAAAAGATCTAAGCGTACAGACAGCGGGAGCGACTTTGTTTTATACTATGTAAAGAAGATTAAAGTACTTTTTTTATGAAGGCCGAAACTTTAAAAGCTTCCGTTTACTGACAAAAGAAACCGACTGAACCGAAGAGACGACTAGATCTTAACATAATTTACGTACCTAGGATTTCAGTTCAGGTAATAAGTTAATTTACAGTATTATATCTAATTAGCGCCTTTTAATAAGCAACTAGCTACCTAATATTAATTATAATATGCAGGAAGTTTCCTCATCTACGTAGATAGGTATTTTTATAGGGAAAATCAATTTGCATGCCCATCCTCGCTCACATAATCATTGTTAATTCCGGGCATCAAGGTATTCCATATTAAGGCATTGAATAATAATTACTAGATACCTAAGTGCCTTTTTTCCAACTCTGTTACGACACTGTATCTTATTTATTATAACTACCTTTATTTAGCGTTTCTAACATTACTAAGTACCTAGGTACTTTATTTTGACCTGTGTTGCACATTGCGTTACCCGCAAGAACGCTCAACGTGTATTCCCAAGGAAAGGTTGATGTCAGGCAGGCGGCCGGTCGTAAAACAATAAGCCAAAACCTCTAACAACATGGATTTATGAAATACATGTTGTGCCGACCGCACCTAGTGTGGGATAAGGACAGGAAGAAAAAAAAGTTTGGTGACGAGTGAGCTTTAAAGATAATTATAATTTAAATATTTGACTACATACCTCTAAATTGAATCCACATTTAGCATAATAATATAAATAAATACAAATACCAAAATTGTTACAAGTTACCTATCCCAATGCCATCGAATAACAGTTTATAAATAACATGCATTTATTAATTAGGTAGGTAGGTATCTAGCTATTCGACTTATGCAGAATGCATCGATAAACAGGAAAATTATGTCATAAAGTTACCAAAACAGGACAATTCGGCATAGCCTAAATAAATAGGTACCATAGAATTCAACGGATTTTATTATCTAAATATTCTGGAAAATAAGCAGATTTAAGGCAAAACTTCTACGCAGAATCATTGAGATGAGAATTAGCAGATAGGTCTATCCGCAAATATAGATACCATAGTACACCATACAACTTGTTTCTGGCTAGATTTCCTAGAGTAGATGAATAATTATCTGTTTAGTATATCTGAGAGTGAAATATACGTACAGTGATTCCAAAAGGTTGTTAAAGAAATACAGAAAGAATATTCCGTGGTTTTTATGACGATCTTAATAACTCTTATGTCGCTCTAAATTCTGTAAAGTGACGATTGCGCTTCTTTATCTTTTTTACATAGTATAAAACAAAGTCGCTCCCGCTGACTGCCTGTCCCTATGTATGCTTAGATCTTTAAAACTACGCAACGGATTTTGATTCGGTTTTTTTTTAGTAGATAGAGTGATTCAAGAGGAAGCTTTATGTGCCCCACATTAGTATCTACATTGAACCCGTGCGAAGCCGGGGCGGGTCGCTAGTAGTGATATAAAATTAAGTATTTTTATAATTATTTTGGTAAACAAGCCGACGCAGCCCACCTGATAGATAGTGGTTCCCGCCCCCTATTACTTACACCTCCAACAATAAGAGGATTGCTGATGCATCGCCGACCTTAGAGGCAAAGTTGGAAATTCTCATATACCTACCTGTGATTTCACCAGCACCCATTTTTGAATTTTTTTTTATCGTGGGATAATCCTCATGTATATCCCTCACCCGGGGTATGCGAGGGGGTCTGACTGACTCTAACCGGCTAAAAACCCACGGTATTCCTCCTTCTGACCGTAGGCCGGGTCGCGGGATTCGCTTAAGCATGCACCGCAACCCCGGCAGGTCTTGGTCCACCAACTGCTGGTGGACCCCTCCTCTGTGGGGCCCCACCGCACGACCTCCTGAGAGGCGCGGGGAGCACCCCACATCACCTGCGCACCAGAACACGTGGCACGCCTTGACCACCCCGGGGACCAAACAAGCACATGGGCGCCATACCCCTTCAAACCGGAACACAGCAAGGCTGCTTGGCGGCAGAAATAGGTATGTGTTTCTTTCACAAGGAGTTCTAGGTTACCTAACTAAAAATAATTAATGTAAATATCACTTTTAACCCACCTTCCTGCATCACATGATTTGTCAGCCCGCAGACCTTCGGCAGGCGGGTCACAATTGAATTCATTGCACAGGACATCGACGTCGAGGTCGGTGACTATGGTGTCCGGTCCATCAGACCAATTTTTGTAACCCAACGGACATCTCCCGGTAGAATCACTTATTTGGTAGCCTTCTTTACATGCCTTGGTTTCTAACACGAAACATGGGGTTTGATCTGATACACCAACGTGGATAGTCAACTGAAAAGAACATCATTTACGGATATAGATTATAATTATGTACAAGGTTAGTCGGAAAGGGGGTACTAAGCCGCGGGCCACTTAAAGTATCACTGAGGACTATTTTAAAACAAGTGTAAAAATTTCAAAATTCGATTATTTTTATTTGCATGCAAAAAGATTGTTATTTTACATACATACATACATAAACTCACGCCTTTTTCCCATGGGTACTTAACACACATAAGTACCTACTACAGTTATGAACTCAGAAAATTAAGTTTCTAAACTGTGACCCCAAATATGACCTAAATAGTAAACACAGCTAATCATAGCTATGGATAGATAGATTTTAGCATATTTTTTACGAAATCTTTGAAAAGCTATTTCTCTTAAACTATCGAGTTTTGGGGAAAGTTGTAGAATAAAAGTTATCTCTTATTACAGGTACTTTAACACCCTTTCGGCTTAGTACCCCCTTTCCGACTAACCTTGTATAAGAGAAGGGGTGGCTCATGGCTGGGTGAATATTCGAAATTTTTTAATATTATTTTAACAAATCATTCTTCTCCCGGGTTTTTAACGTTATAGTATTGTCAGATTGTTCTTATTCTTGTCTTATTGCTTGACGGCAGCGGTATAGTTTGAGTTTTCATTATTATAATTATAGTATTAAACATCTGCATTCTTAACTTTGGGATGATGCTAATGACGTTCTCAATTTTTGTTAATATTTTTCGAAGAATGCCCCGGCTACCAGGTGTGGTCGGTGAATGAGTGACCAATCATTACACATTGAGACTCGAGATCCCTCTAATATGACTCGGGAGACTCCTGAGGATTTCGTGTTTTCTATCGTCAAACTCTTTTCACTCCCTTCCTCTAGGAATAGTTGAATTTGTTTACTAGTCTTATTCTTTGTCACTTCTACCAGTTCTACACCAGGATCAAACCATTCAAAGTGGGGACACTTCGGGGCAAAGGTCTTCGTAAAATTACGCCGTAAAACCCGGTTTCCACTTTTTGCGTCTTGCCTCTACCGTTGTTCATCAACGTTGCAAGAGACCAAGTCCTTGTATTACAGCTTTTCTCTACCAGACATAAAGTGCATGAAGCTAAGTGCAACGAGCCTCACGCTTAGCTTCTCGCGTTCCCGGTTGAAGATGCTGTCTTTTATCATTCGACAAGCAGTAGCGGTTGAAAGGTCAAAGCACACATATCAAATCGGAAAGGGATCGTCACCGTATCAACTCGAGCCGTTCACTATTCTTTGTATGAAACTCCCTACTGCAACGCACACTAATCGGAATCGTAACGTAAACGCCTCGACTCGGGACAATCTCACGAATCGCGGTGCGGTGTGTGGTCAACTTGGTCCCCGCGCTTACGGCTCGTCGTCCCCGAGCTTACGTCTCTACGTCCACCCTTGCCCCTCTCACCCATCCCGCGGCCTACCTGCAGCACACTACTGTTACTGCGAGCCGTAAGCGCGGCGTCGCCTAGCCGTAGCCGAGTCGACGTATCAGAGCTGCTGATTCGCTTTGGTTACGTGCTTACGTTAGGTTGACGCCTGTTTGACGGCGAGGCGAAAGGCGATACGGTGACGATCCCTTTCCGAGTTGATATGTGTGCTTTGACCAGAGTGCGTCTTACATGCTGGTTTCAACAGCGACCCGCACCTCTGACTTTTAAAATTCAAACGCGGATCCGGATTTGATATCACTTGCGTTAACGGTAAAGGAATACATCGAGAGGAAGCCTGAGAGGGATTTAAGATCTCAATGGCATGTGTAGTCCACCAACCCGCATCAGGCCAGCGTGGTAGACTTGTCTATCTAAGTAGAGGCCCGTGCCCCAACAGTGGGACAGTAATGGGCTAATTAATTAATTATGCTAATTAAGCAGTCGGACTAACTACTTAATTAGCGCATTGGTTAGTACCTATCTATACTAATATTATAAAGCTGAAGAGTTTGTTTGTTTGAACGCGCTAATCTCAGGAACTACTGGTTGGAATTGAAAAAAATATTTTTGTGTTGGATAGTCCATTTATCGAGGAAGGTTATACGCTATATAACATCACGCTACGAGCAATAGGAGCGGAGCATAAATGAAAAATGTTGCAAAAACGGGAAAAATTTCCACCCGTGCGAAGCCGGGACGGGCTGCTAGTCTTGAATAAAAGTTATACTTGTTTGTTTTTCATTGTTAAACTTAATGAATTGTACTCACATGAGCTTGAAGTTTGTCCAATAGTTTAGGGATGGTTATCTCGAGATCATTGTAAGTCACATCAATTTTTTCCTTATATAAATGTATATTATATTTGGCCTCAATTTCGACCTTGTTCATAGAATGCACGACTTCCCAACTTGGGTTCACTTCTAAGCCACCAAAAGGGCCAAAGCCTGTTATTAAAACTCTTTTGGCCTCTTTACCAGTGCTGCCCATTTTGATAACTGGTTTTTTGTTTGAATAAGTAAATGCCACGGAGGACAGAAAGAAGGTAAGTATATATATAATTAGCGTCCTTCTCAGACTGTTCCCGTATGCCGTTTGAGTGCTGGATATGTAAAACCCAGACTATATAAGTACTACAAACGTGACGCAAAATATATTTACGTTACTGATAAAGAGGAAACGCGGGCTGCACAATATTAATAATTTGAATAGGTTTTTGCGATCTATTTTTGTCCCACCCATCCCGCAAACCTTCCCAATTGAGCGCGAAAGAGACACCTGCATCTCGGACTGATTTCTCCTGTGCAATATTAGCGAAATCGTACTTTCGTATTTCCGTTTCCTTTTTCAAATCTGGACCGATTTAAATATTTTATTTTGTAATCATTTAAGAAAGATTTTGGTTATGTCGGTATGTTTTTCTTTTATTTTTTATATAAAATTTGTCTTGTTTGCCGGATGTCTGAAAACGGTGGTGAAACCGGTAGATTTTTATAAAGTTTAAACGTTTCTAGTTCTTTTAATAATTAATTTATTGACAAAAACAAAATATAGAGACATAGTAGTGGTAGATATATATCATATGGTAAAAAATATTTGCTCTAGTGACATTATCCAAGGAGGAAACTGAGGAATACGTTTGTATGGACTAAATGCCGACCGCATTTCCTCTTATTCATGTAATAAAGTTTTATAAAATATTAGTTACCTAATTGGCGAAACGAGGGTATACTAAAACACCTCTGCCAAACCCTCCGGAAATACAAGGCGTGATGTTATGTTTTATGTTAGTTACCTACAAATAATAAATTATATTCTTCTATTGAGAAAAAGCGCTTGTTAGGAAATCACCAAAAGTTGACTGCCTCGTTAGTCTAGTGGTGGCATGCGCGACTACTGGTCGTGAGGTTCGATCCTGGGTTCGATTCCCGGGTCGGGCAAAGTGTCATTGGGTTTTTCCGTATGGAATACCTCAGTAGCAGCCCGGAGTTTAGATTTGTACCCGGCTGATGGCAATAGGCTCGCCCTTATTACATGGGACTTAAAAATGACCGCGAAATGAGTGTTACTATACACCTCTGCCCAACCCTTCGGGGAATACAGGCGTGATTTTATATTTATCCCTCAAGGATTTCAAGCATGACTGTGTTAAATAAATTATATTTAAATAGTGTAATTGGCTTTGGCCGTTCTATTTTAATTAAATAAATAAATCGCGGTATCAAGATTTGAAACGGAGTTAGTATATAATTATGTCACAGCGAAAGTAATAAATCCGGATATTATATATAGGTATACTATCCAGCCATTGTATATAAGGTAGAAGAATACCTTATATATCCCGACGTTTCGACCGAATTTCACCGGCCGTGGTCACGGGTAGACTGAAGTGGTGGAGGAGTTGTCATCTTCGTGAAGCAAGGGTATTTTCATCTACCCTCACTTGATCTTGATTTTGAATATTATTATCGTCGGTACTTCGACACACCACACTAACGACGTCTTTACACTCGCCTAAAACGTCCCCTCGACGATAACACTTGCTGATGACCGGATTCCATGATGTTGATAGTTTGTATCCATCTTCCCGATTGAAATTCTTGTACTTCTTAATTTCAATCGCTTCACATACTATTCTGGGATAATAGTGATGATCGGTGGAGAGGATTTTTGGACTATGTAATTCTATCCAGTGATTGGAACCGGACTCCAGAAGATGCTCGGCTATTGCGGACTTGTTGATCTGGCGGTTCTTGACTGCAGCGATATGTTCCTTGACCCGTTCTGCTATTATTCTTTTGGTCTGCCCGATATAGGAACTACCGCAGCTGCAGTCAATCTTGTAGACGCCAGGTGTTTGAAGAGGAATTACATCCTTTGGAGTACGCAGTTGCCTTGATACTTTAGAGAGAGGACTATATACAGTCTTAATGGCGTATTTCTGTAGTACTGTACCAATTTTATCCGTCACTCCCTTTAAATATGGCATGAAAGCTGGCACTCTGTTTACCCCCGGTTTTTTTCTCTTTCCTCTTCGGACGTCGTAGGTACCCACTGTATCCGCTTGTCTTCAATACCTCCTGAACATGAGCGAGCTCCCTGTCTAAATGTTCAGTGTCGCACAGATCGTATGCTCTGTTCGTCAGTGAGGTAACAACTGATTGAAGGTGACGCGGATGGTGATGTGAATGGGCGTTAAAGTACCTATCTGTGTGTGTCGGTTTTCGGTATACAGTGTGTCCTAGGGTACCATCATGTCTCACGTTTACCTGCATATCAAGAAAAGCTAACGACCTGTCTATTTCCATTACAAAAGTAAAATCGATGTTCAGATGTATGGAATTCAAGCGGCTAGCAAACTGTTCTGCTTCATGCGAACACCCGTCATGATGCAAAAGACATCGTCGACGTACCTTTTCCACAGTTTCACTTCTGCTGCCTGTAAGTCTAAGAATGTCTCAAAATGTTCCATCCAGATATTGGTTATCACCGGTGCTACTGGGCTTCCCATAGCCACTCCGTCGATCTGGAGGTAGTGCTGTCCACGGTAGATGAAGAAGTTACCCTCTAGGCATTTCTTCAACAGAACAATATACTCTATAGGCAGGTCGTTTTCCCTTAGCTTTTGTTCGAAACAACAAGACTATATAAAATTGGAACGTTGGTGAATAAAGATGCCACGTCAAAACTCACCATAATCTCATCCGGTTCCAACTTCATGCTCTTGATGATGTCTACAGAATGGCGTGAGTCTTTCACGAATGATGAGGTATTACCTACTAATGGCTGCAGTATAGTAGCTACGTGTTTCGCTAACTCGTAAGTGGGAGAATCAATTTGACTTACGATCGGGCGTAGGGGAACGCTATCTTTGTGAACCTTAGGCAAACCATATAGTTTAGGCGGCTGTACGGGTTTTGGTCTATGTAACCGTTCGTAATCATCATCCGTGAACACGTCTTTGTGGTCCGCAATTAGTCCTCGTATACGTTTGGTGACTCTGGCGATTAGACCCAATTTAGTATTTTTATAATGTGTACAAATCGCGAAAGTTTGAAAACATTTATTGTATATATATAATATCTACTCAATTTAGACAAAGTGATAATTGACACAGAATTAATCACATTAACTAGCTATTTTATATAATATCTTGGAAAACTTGGATAAAGTACCTAATAAAATAAGTATAGGTGCAGATTATAAAGTTTTATTTCAATTGGCCTTCAGTATATGTGTAGCAATAATATGTTGTTATTTCAAATAGTAATAATTGACGGATTCGGATCTTTAGACAATAAACAGTTTGTCATATTCGAAACGGCTAGGTTAGGTTAGGTTAGAACTGCGACCACACAACGCGCGAAGGCGAGCGAGCCAAGCGAGCGTGCCGCGGCAGCGGCCACCAGATTTCCTCTTTTGCAAAGCAAGATGCATGGTAGATTAGGTTTATTTTTAGGTTTCCTTGTGAATAAAGAAATCTGTATCGTATAATATTATAACTAACATTGTCATAGATAATAATTTAACATTAATTAAAAAAGTAAATTGAAAGCTCACTAGCTGTAACACAAAATAAAACCGTATTTTTATTACTTTGACTAACTTCGACCTGCTATTATAAATTTATGATGTCCGGATAAAGTTAATTTATCACTTTGTCTAAATTGAGTAGATATTATATATAATGACCATTCATTATGTATAATAGTTATTTAATCACTATGACTGTAACATATATACAAGTTCCCAACATCAACCGTTGGGCAGTAGCCCGCCAGGCATAAGACCCGCCTGGTAAGAGGATCCTCCCTTTTCGTTGGAGGAACACCATACCTCGTTCCTCCTCAGTTATAATATTTATAACTCTTTTATATTTATAACTTACTATAAGATTTTAATAAATAACTGTTTATTTTCCCGAATAAAAAAAAACAGAAGCTCGTGACGTAACATCTTACATGGTACATTCACTTTCAGCCTACGTTTCTCAGAAGTAAGCCTAATTATTTCTTTTGCCTGTCTTCAATAACCTTGAGGGTATAGAGAGGAGTGATAGTAGGCCTCGCATAACGGTGACATTTACTGCTGCACATGACTTTTCCTCAAAGTACAATAAGGCAGCGAATTAATTTACATAGCATAAAATCATAGCGTCGCTACGTCTGCAAAATCCGCTGTATTTTTTTTTTTAATCTAAGAAAAAGAAAGAATAGAAAGAAATTAACTTATTTAAGTCTCGTTACAGACATACAAACATAAAATAAAAAATCAAAAATCAACAAAATAAAAAAGTTATATGCCTCCACGAGACAAAAAAAGGAGTCCATCTCAGCATAATGCTGCAACACCGAAGTAAAGCAGCGCTGATTTTCGGATGGTTCCTGTAGTGGGGCCACGGGCAGCCAGGTGCAAATACAAACATTAATAAATAAATTACATAAATAAATTAATGAATTACAATAAATACTTAGATATTTGTATGTAAATGAGTAAATATTTAAAGTGTGCCTACGAGTGCATCCGCCTTGACGTTTGTTTGTAAATCTGTCTTTGATGCCTTTTTATAATAGTTCTCAAGCCACGTGCAACTGTAAAATACGTTTTCTAATCATTTATTTTGCTATCTTATTAACCAAATAAATGATTAAAAAATAGATTTTACAGTTGCACGTGGCTTGAGAACTATTATAAAAAAGCATCAAAGACAGATTAAAAAAAAAACACAGTGCATTTTTTAGGCGCAGCGACGATAGGTACCTTGTAATCCCCAAAGGGTTCGGCAGAGGTGTTTTACTACACCCTCGTTTCGCCAGTTATGTTTAAGTCCCATGTAATAGAGATTGCCTTGGTCTATTGGTCGCAAGTGCGAATGCTGACCATGGGGTCCTGGGTTCGAACCCCAGGTCGCGTTTGGGCAGTGTTATTGGGTTTTTCCATTAAGAATTTCTCAGTATCAGTCTGAATTTGTGTCCGGTTACTGGCAGTAGTCTCGCCCCCTATTACGTGGGACCTAAACATAACTGGCGAGACGAGGGTGTACTATAACACCTCTGCCGAACCCTTCGAGGAACACAACGCGTGATGTTACGTTACTTTTACAGAAACAAACGCAAGACCTGGAACACACCTAAAACAAAGCGATGACGTAATTCCATTAGGCACAATTACTGCCTACGAGTCTCCTATTGTAACACATTCCTGTTTCATCTCACAACAAGTTTGTTCCACTTTGACCCACTGACATTCACACTGTGGCCTCGGGCGAAGTATATTGGTAACGTTATGGAAAAAAAATTGTGGCGTGCCCACTGGGCAGGTGTGATTTATTTAATGTTGGGTAAGCTTGAGTAATAGACGAATGAAGTGTATTTAAATATGGCCATGCGTAGGATATTTAGTTATGACTTAATGAGATTAAAAGTTTTTGAAGGTTATTGTAACATGTTATGGAGGGGCTCGTGGCTAAATAACAACCGCGCCGATCGTAAGATTTGCGAGGTTAAGCTGCGCTTGCCGCGGTCAGTCCGTGGATGGGTGACCATTTGTTACACATAGAGACCCCTCCGTGCCTCGGAGAGCACGTTAAGCCGTCGGTCCCGGGTGTCATACGAATACCTATGACAGTCGTTACGGGTAGTCAGAAGCCCGAAAGTCTGACAAACGGTTTAACCTTAGGATATCGGCATTGCCCAGTTACTGGGTTGCGGAGGTCTGATGGCAGTCGCTCCGTGTAAAATACTGGTATTCAGCCGCATCTGGTTAGACTGGAAGCTGACCCCAAGATAATTGGGAAAAGGCTAAGAGGAAGATTGTAACATGTTATGGTTTTTGTTTGTTTTTTATACACGCTATACCTTATTTATTTGTTAAATTGTTTATTTATTTGTTAAAGGAACTATACAAAAATCTTAACCTAGGAACTATGCCCCACAATACCGTTTTCACGGTTTGCCTATGAGAACGGAATAAACAGTATTATAAATTAGGTTTACTAGTGCGGACAATTTGACTTATAAAGTAACTAACAATAAAATCTAATCTTATATCAATCAATCAATCAATCAAATTTATTTCGGACAAGGTACATCCATATGTTGGTAAATTATAATATAAGTACTTACAAAAATATCTTAATAATAATGAAACGGACTTACCCGCTGAACTCGTATATGTATGGACCGTAAATAAAGGAAATATGTTATATCAAATGACTTATATCTAATACCTACGACTATTTAACTACCTATTTGTTCTCCCTCAACAATCTGTAAACGATTTTCCTAAGAACATATGTAGTTCACAAATTTCTGAGAAAGAACAACTTTAGTAATTTGGCAAATTTGCCTTTTATTTTCTGACTTCTGATGTCAGCAGGCAATCGGTTGAGAAGGTAAGGTACTCTTTTATCAAGCGTTCGGTCGCCAAAATAATTCCTTACTAGGTAAATCAAATTTACCTGCTGATACACCATGGGATAATGACTTAGGCCAGACTACGGCGTCAGTTGTTCGATGGTTTTCCTTTCATTTAATTTACCATGTTTGTTAGAAAAATTTGATCCTTATAACTGACCCTATCGAGTGATGCCATAAAAGTAAGGGATGTAATTTTGTCGGATTTTAGCCGGATTGGACCCCGGGTGTGTCAAGCGTCTTTTCAAAAATATTTGAAACCATATTTTCTTCTTTTTAAAAATAAAGGAATGTTTCCTATGAGTAAAGTTGGCTGTATTCAGTATTTAGAGTACTTTCCCTCCAGGTGTGAACAAAATTCCATCCGGTATTGAGTTAGAACTGCCTGTGAGTCGCAACTCACACTTCAGTGCTAAGCAGACTGACAGAGACTTCTGCAAACTACTTTTATTTAATTATTTAATCATAGGTGGGTAAAGTTAATTAGGGCTTCCGATCTTTTTGTTGTAATATTAGTGGACAGAAAGTGTGAGAAAAAGTGACCTCCAAAAATTTTTTATTATGTCATTATTATTACTTCCTCTTAGCCTTTTTCCCAATTATCTTGGGGTCAGCTTCCAGTCTAACCAGATGCGGCTGAATACCAGTATTTTACACGGAGCGACTGCCATCAGACCTCCGCAACCCAGTAACAGGGCAATGCCGATATCCTAAGGTTAAACTGTTTGTCAGACTTTCGGGCTTCTGACTACCCGTAACGACTGTCATAGGTATTCGTATGACACCCGGGACCGACGGCTTAACGTGCTCTCCGAGGCACGGAGGGGTCTCGATGTGTAACAAATGGTCACCCATCCACGGACTGACCGCGGCAAGCGCAGCTTAACCTCGCAAATCGTACGATCGGCGCGGTTGTTATTTAGCCACGAGCCCCTCGTGGGTAAATAACAACATTATGTCATTATTATTAATGCCATATTATTATGCTTACTCGGCCATTTTATGATCAAGTCCTTTGTGTGTTTAAGACAAATAAACGTATCTTAGGACACGCTGAGTTTGGTTTCACCAACATTAATTCTCAATTTAAACAACTGTTTACTCGAAAAATATACTATTATTTAAGTAAACAGATGTTTAACCGGAGAATTCATGTTGGTGAAACCAGCCTAAACGTCATTTAGCATTGTTTCTGCGGACCCTGACATACACAATTCAAAGTCCTTAGCTAAGTGATGGTTGTACTAATATTTTTACAATATACGCAATACCTGATAACAATGCGATATTGAATTATAATTGACACTATTGGGGCTTCTTTATTTCATCATTTTGTTTAGTTAAACGGCGTAATAAAGAGTCTGTCTTCTACGCTCTAGGTCAGAAGCACTATTCTCACTTTGCCACCAGAAAAACAATGTATTTCCTAAATAATACTGAAATTTTGCTGATAAAAATATCCTCAATATATCTTACTACTTATACAAGATTATTTATGACTAGCGGCCCGTCCCGGCTTCGCACGGGTGGACATTTTCCCCACTTTTGCAGCATTTTTCATTTATGCTCCACTCCTATTAGTCGTAGCGTGATGTTATATAGCCTATAACCTTCCTCGATAAATGGACTATTCAACACAAAAATATTTTTTCAATTCCAAGTAGTAGTTCCTGAGATTAGCGCGTTAAAACAAACAAATAACCTCTATAGCTTTATAATATTACTATAGAATAAATGGACTATGCAACACAAAAATATTTTTTCAATTTCAACCCGTAGTTCCTGAGATTAGCGCGTTCAAACAAACAAACAAAAAAACTCTTCAGCTTTATAATATATATTAAATAGTACTTTATGTTAATGTTTTCAGTAGTTTTTAATTACTAAAAACCATTCGGCGTTAGGTACATTAAAAAACGTTTTGAAATCAGTTCATCCGTTTGGGAGCTACGACACCTAAGTCAGACTCACAGATAGAGGGACAGACAGATAGACATAGGCTTCAAATTTATAAAACATTTCTTTTTTTTTCAAGTTCAGGTTTTAATCTTTCGAACAAGAATAACGATAAATGCAACGTATAGATTTGTAAGTATTTTTCTAGGTGTTTTTTCATTTAAGAGTATCAAGTTCCTAATCTAAAACTACACGAAAATATTCTCACTCAACACAGCGATTAATCTCCTAGTGCATTACGGAACGGAACAAAATGCATTGATACACCCGATCAAGGACATGGATTACGTTTCTATTAGACGACCTGTGTTGGAAGCCTGCGTGGATTATAGATTAGTCACCAATCTATTGTTATGAAGGAATTCATAAGTCGAGGTTTTATATGACAGGTAATGATGAGACAGGTGGAAAGGCCGTAAAGGTTGTAGCCAAGCAGCATTGCTGGGTTCCGGTTTGAATGGCGACAATGACTGTTATGACAGTCGTTACGGGTATTCAGAAGCCCGAAAGTCTGACAACCGGTCTAACCTTAGGATATCGGGATTGCCCAGTAACTGGGTTGCGGAGGTCTGATGGCAGTCGCTCCGTGTAAAATACTGGTATTCAGCCGCATCTGGTTAGACTGGAAGTTGACTCCAATATAGTTGAGAAAAGGCTAGACGGAAGGAAGCTTTAGTGCTAGTCAGCAGCAGACAGCTTTTCGAAATTAATTCTTAATTGCAAAAGTTGTTCTTGTTTGGGTTATATTAGGTTATTCCGTGTGGAATTCCTCAGTAGCAGCCCGGAGTTTGGATTTGCGCCCGGTTGATGCCAATTGGCTTGCCCCCTATTACACGGGACAAACATAACATAACTTCAAGTATACTCCATCAAGACGAACATAGTCTGCTTAGTTGTCGGCAATAAGATTGACAATCATATCATTTTGGGACCCAGTGCATAATATCAGCAAGCACATTAGGTCACCCGCACGACAGCGCAACGAGTATTCCCAAGGAGGGTTGATGTCAGGCAGGCGGCCGGTCATAAAACAATAAGCTAAAACCTTTAACAACATGGACTTATGAAATACATGTTGTGCCGACCCCACCTAGTGTGGGATAAGGGCAGGAGGAAGAAGAAACATAACGGCGAAATGAGGGTGTTACTATACACCTCTGCTTAACCCTTCGGGGAATACAGGCGTGATGCTATGTTTTTTTACGTTCTCGTTTGCAAAGTTGCGAAATATCAATTTATCAGTAAAATTTGTTCAATCATACTTAATGCTCCAAGCTTATAATTATAAAATAATTACCTCACCTTACATTTTGTACCTGTCATATAAGATAACTACTTTTCGATATATTGGTTTGTCTGTTTACTAGTGTTAAAACATAAATCGATTTAATAAATCGAGATTCCTAATTTCGAGAGTCGAGAAGAGTTTCAGAAGCCCGAAAGTCTGGCAATCGGTCTTCTTCTTCTTCCTGCCCTTATCCCATACAAGGTGGGGTCGGCACAACATGTATTTCATAAATCCATGTTGTTAAAGGTTTTGGCTTATTGTTTTATGACCGGCCGTCTGCCTGACATCAACCCTCCTTGGGAATACTCGTTGCGCCGTCGCGCGGGTGACCCAATGTGCTTGCTGATATTATGCACTGGATCCCAAAATGATAATAATTTGCTTGTCAATCTTATTGCCGACAATTAAGCAGACTATGTTCTTCTTGGTGGAGTATACTTGAAGTTCCTCGACCCACTCATGCAGCTTTTTTTTCTTTTTTTTTATTAAGCATTGCCCCATACTAGGATTTCTCCTGTATCGTGGGTGCGTTTACAGACACAAATCTTCACATGCACAAACATCCAGACCCGGAACAACTATCTGTAGGCCATACAAATATTTGTTCCGTGCGGGAATCGAACCCACAACTCGTAGCGCAGAAGCCGATCGCTCAGCCACTGCACCAAACGTGTCGTCACGTGTGTCGTGTCGTAGTTTTGTTGGGACTTTGGTTCTGATACATCGTGAACACACACATCATGATAGCACCATGAGTTTCTCTGTAAAAACTTGATGTCAATGTTCTGTATCGCTCCTGTCCCGCTGTATCTCAAATACCAATGTGTGGCTACCGGTCTACCCTTAGGATATCGGCATTGCCCAGTAGCTGCGTTACGGAGGTCTGTAGGTCTAACACGAATGTTGTGACGTTAGTATCGTAAACACAACGTTAATGAAAGTGAATTTAGAATTGATTTCTTTCGGGCCACCATGGTTCACTGAATATTTTCACATTATTATCATAGTATTTGCTATGCCAATAAAATAATAGTAGGTATCAGTTTTAAATGATAAATTGAAGGAACTATGTCAGATTTTATTAAGCCTAAAACACTCTAATAATAAATATCTAAATATTTGTGCTATTAGGTCTCTAGGTTAACAAAAAGACATCTCATCTCTTTTTCAAATTATCTTAGCTTAATTAGCAGCAGAGAAGAATGATGCGGGCACAAACACGCTATCATCCGCTAGGAGATAACTACAGTAGGCTTAACATGAACATTTGACGTATACTATCGTAAAAGTATCGCTAATGTAAGCGAATTTAAAAATTGAAAATACAACTCTCCTTTAACATTTTATTAAATTTTTTTAGCGACACACACTATTTGTATCATACATAGATTTGAGTAAGTTTTCAATTTAAATAAATAGTATGTGCGAAACGAACATTTCCGATTCAAAATTTACTTACATTAACATTACGTTTACGATAGTAACTCTACAGCATCCATACATCCCACTGATGGCAATCTTTCCATGTGAAATACTGGTATTCAGCCGCATCTTCACCGCATCTCCATTTGAAGTAACCCTTATACATATAAGTTGTTATTAATTACATCTAAAGGTTACAAGCCAAGCCGTAGAACAAGCTGATGGCAATAATTACATATTCAGGTAAATTGTTTAATTAAAACGGTCAGATATTATCGTTTAATATGGTGTATCCTCTCTGCGTTATTTATGTTTGGACCACAAACAGTACAGTCTTGAGAATATTATTTTTATAATTAACTAACGACCTGCCCCGGCTTTTCACGGGTGCAATGTAGATACTAATGTGGGGTATATAAACCTTCCACTTGAATCACTCTATCTATTGCTGAAAATTGCATTAAAATCCCTTGCGTAGTTTAAAAGATCTAAGCGTACAGACAGCGGGAGCGACTTTGTTTTATACTATGTAAAGATTATATTTTTTGATTTAGCACTGTCAGTCATAACATAGAGGCTGTCTTGCAGCCCTATATTAAAAAAACCCTTAAGGTTCTATACAGAAAGATTTGGGTAATAAGCTGTTCTAAGATGATTTGTAACCTTTAAGTAGTCCAAATAGGCACCCGTGTGGTGGAGACGGGCTAGATTATAAAACTTCCTCACCGCACGCTGGGAATAGACGCGTGTTGCAAGATTGAACAAAACCCAGCACGTTTGGTGGTAGGATCTATACGGTCTGCCTGGCTAGCTACCATCTGAACATTAAAGTCCGGCGCCAAGCAGTTTACTGTGTTTCGTTGTGTGTATGTGAGAGCCAGAGGGATACAGGGGAATCCCTCTATATCTCTGTTACTTGGATTCGTGTGCTCGATCTTAGACCCTGTCTGCCTTTACCATCAGGTGAGGGTCAACCAAGACCATGCCAAAAATAAAAAAAGACGTTTATTTCGATATTTTTAGCTGAAAAATATCTGTATATAATCTGCCTGATAAATATTAACTTAAGAGGAAATGCGGTCGACATTTAGTCCATACAAACGTATTCCTCAGTTTCCTCCTTTGATAATGTTACAAGAGCAAATATTTTTTACCTTATGACATAATTATACCTACCACCACTATATTTTGTTTTTGTCAATAAATTAATTATTAAAAGAACTAAAAATGTTTAAACTTTACAAAAATCGACCGGTTTTACCACCGTTTTCAAACATCTGGCAAACAAATTTGACGGATATAAAAAAAAAAAAAATTATACAGACATAACCAAAGTCTTTCTTAAATTATTACAGAAAAAGATATTAAAATCGGTCCAGATTTGAAAAAGGAAACAGGTAAATACGAAAGTACAATTTCGCTAATATTGCACAGGAGAAACCAGTCCGAGATGCAAGTGTCTCTTTCGCGCTCAATTGGGAAAGTTTGCGGGAAGGGTGGGACGGAAATAGATCGCAAAAACCTATTCAAATTATTAATATTTTGCAGCCCGTGTATCTTCTTAAGTTCAAATACACTATAGTTACTCTACCTAAGACACATACAAGCCGTCAAACAAGTAGTTACAAAATATTTGCCTGACCGCACCGAAATAAAGCGAGGTAATGCTACAATCATCATTAATCATCGCATGCGCAGAATGTGAACAAATTCGCACGATTCTTGTGACCTAGTGACTGAATTTTGAGAACTTTTTGGTGCTATTTTTAAATAAGTCTCATCAAATTTTTATGTAGGTACCTAGGTGTTTTTTATGTTTTTACGAAAATAGATACTCCCGTTTGTACCAAATCTTCACTATTCGTTATATTAAAATACTCTTTATGATTTTATCTATACTAATATTATAAAGCTGAAAAGTTTGTTTGTTTGAACGCGCTAATCCCAGGAACGACTGGTTGGAATTGAAAAAATATTTTTGTATCGGATAGTCCATTTATCGAGGAAGGTTATAGGCTATATAACATCACGCTACGACGAATAGGAGCGGAGCATAAATGAAAAATGTTGCCAAAACGGGAAAAGTACCCACCCGTGTGAAGCCGGGACGATCCGCTAGTTAAAAAATAAGGTTGATTCTCAGATGTTTATAATAATCTAATAACAGGTTTGGAAAAAATGATTTTTTAAAGAATACCTACATGGAAAGACTTGAGGGAGGCCTTTGCCCAGTAGTGGGACAGTATAGGCTGACATAATTAAGGATCTTCGCAGAACAAACCGCAGTTAATTGGCGTAATAATCATCAAAAGACAGAACGTATATTATAGGTATGTACACTCGGGAGCCATGAATCCGGGTCACCAACATAAATAAAACAAGGTTAAATAATGTTTTCAGAGATATTAAGGTTGACTGCCTCGTTGGTCTAGTGGTGGCAAGCGCGACTGCTGATCGTGAGGTCCTGGGTTCGATCCCCAGGTTGGGTTAAAGTGTTATTGGGGTTTTCCGAGTGAAATTCCTCGGTAACAGCCCGGAGTTTGAATTTGTATCCGGTTGATGGCAATAGACTCGCCCCCTATTACGTGGGACTTAAACATAACGGCGAAACAAGGGTGTTACTATACACCTCTGCCCATCCCTTCGGGAAATACAGGCGTGATGTTATGTTGGAGATTTATTGCTCCCAAGTGTACAAATTGTGACATCCGAACAAAAACTAGGAACATAACAGAAATCTAAATAATATAACCCCAACTACGAAGACAGTCACAAAACAATGACTTGAAACGGTATGAAATTAAAAATACCTTCGAATAAGGTCATAACCATATTTTTTTACAACCGAAGTATTAATAACACTAACAGTATAAACTTAATAAAATAGATATAAATATTTTTTTATTGTATATCAGAATGTTAGATTCTAAGCCATGATACATTTAAGTGTAACCTTTGGTTGGTGGTCCCTTCAAGCCCTTGATCTTCAGCAGACCTTTAGAATGAAGACCAATATCTCAGATTAAGTTTTATTGCTACACTATGTTTTGCACGCGACCTCGCTCTTGGATATTTTTTTGTATTGCATTATAGGTACTGTACCGCTCTCGATAATTTAAGTTTTAAACTTCTTCGTTTTGATAGTACGCATATTTTTTTTATCAATAATAATTATTTTAATATGCAGTTTGTCATACATCAACCCATAAAATTCACCTCTGAATATAGGCATTATTTTTGGGCATTCTATTTAGCGCACCAATGTAAATCGCACCAGTTCGAATCATACGATTCTTATTCCTGTTACTATTTGTGAAATTCTAATAGGTGTTATTCAAATTGGTGCGCTAAATGGAATGGATTAGCTACTATTATCAGATAGCTGGATCAAAAAGTCTTCTGCAAATAAAACACTCTAAAATTATAGTATATCTACAGTTGAATAATAATGGTTTTCCATTTATATAAAGACAATTTTTTTCTTTATAAAATTTTGCCACGCTCTATGATTACTTCTGAATAGTAGGTGAGTTTACAGTTACAAATCTTTACATGCACTTGCACCCAGACTAAAAAGAATTATCTGTAGGCCATACAAATAATTTTTCCGTGCGGGAATCGAAACCGCAATCCGATATTCAGCAGCCAAGCGCTCAGCCACTGCGCTAATCGAATTATCAAATGTCGGGTATACGATCTTTATTTTCAAATAGTACTTTTCAATCCATTTTGAATCAACGAGTATTGTTTTTTTTTACCTAGATAATAAACGAGTATTGTTTTTTTTTTACCTAGATAATTCCTTAATTGTAGTGCGACCGCAGAGAGAACGCGTTCCTGACATTACTAAATTTAGCGCTAAATATAAAACACGATCTGTCAGGAACGCATTCTCCCGGCGGCCACACTGTAGGTACCTACTTTTAAAACCTAAAGTGTTAGTGTTTGCTCCTCATCGGTGTCATTGTGGTGAAGCAGTCGACAGCCTCGGACACCATGGTCTGTCTTGCTGCAGGAGTGCAGGTCGCATAGCACGGCACGCCAATATTAACGACATTATCCGTCGTGCTCTTGCCACCGCCGGCGTGCCAGCTGTACTAGAACCGAATGGTTTGGCACGTGACGACGGGAAGAGATCAGATGGCATGTCGCTATTGCCATGGAAGATGGGTAGGCCTTTGGTATGGGACGCAACTTGTGTCGACACCCTTGCTCCATCCCATCTTCCTAGCTCGGCGGGCTGTGCTGGCGCTGCCGCTGCGGCCGCGGAGGCCCTCAAACGGCGCAAATATAGTAACCACATTGGTTGCTATGACTTTGAGCCGTTTGGGGTCGAAACGCTCGGGCCATGGGGTCCGAGTACACATCTTTTCTTTAAAGAAATTGCCCAAAGGTTGGTCGACGCTTCGCGTGACCAGAGGGCTGGCTTATTCTTTGGCCAAAGAATAAGCGTTGTCATCCAGCGTGGCAACGCTGCCAGTCTTCTGGGCACGCTTCCGGATGATGGTGATGAGGAGGAATATTTTGACGCCTAAGTGATATTTTTGAATAATTTGTATTTAATAATTTTGTATATAGGTAGTTAGTTTTGGCTTTAGATTTGTATGTTTGTAGTTTAGTTTTATATTGTATATATTAGGTTAAAATGTAAATGATGATTGTGTAAGTGTTAGACATACAGACAAACTTTCGGATCCAGAATATAAGTAAGTCTGAACAGAGCTATGTCTTAACGTTGTGTAGGAATTTGACCTTTCACAAGCTATTACTTGCAAACGTTATTGTTACATGCCTCATCGCTTTGTTTCAAGTGAAGGCTATAAAACTTTTAGGTAACATACTTAGAAATTGTGTGAGTCATTTTATTTGGTTAGGTCGATACAAGATTTTGAGAAAAAGCGAAATTTGAAAAAATTACATAACATTATATCACGCCTGTATTCCGCGAAGGGTAGGGCAGAGGTGTATAGTAACACCCTCATTTCGCCGTCATGTTTAAGTCCCTTGAAATAGGGGGCGAGCCTATTGCCATCATCGGGCACAAATCCAAACTCCAGGCTGCTACTTAGAAATTCCTCACGGAAAAACCCAATAACACTTTGCCTGACCTGGGGATCAAAACCAGGATCTCACGATCAGTAGTCACGCATACCACCACTAGGGCAAAGAGGCAGATAAAAATCTAATCTAAACAAAATTATTGTCCTGGTCGCGTATGACCCTAGTCACACCTGATGGTAAGCGTAGACAGGGTCTAAGATGGAGAACACGAATTCAAGTAACAGAGATATAGAGGGATTCCCCTATATCCCTCTGGCTGTCACATACAAACGATGGAACAGTAACAACTTGGCACCGGACTTTAATGCGAGGGTGGTAGCTAGCCAGGTGGACCGTGAAGTACCTCAAGTTTTTGAGAACCAGCGATGATTCAAAATTTTCTGATGTTTTCTTTTTTTAAATGTTCTTGCAGCTCGTGGATATCGTCAATAGCGACTTATGACTGATAACTATGATTTATCGACCGTTATTACTTAAAATTACGACTCGTGTATCTTTACCTATAATGCAAAGACCTCATAGTTTTGCACAGAAGAACCTCTCATACATTAGTAGCTATCGCAGGTAAAATAGCTTACGAGTCTAATGATGCATATTTGGCCATAAGAATCGGGTTACAATTAATTAAGTCAAGATGATTTGCATCAGCAATCCCATCTTCAATAACCTATTATTTAGAATCTTGTTGTTTGTATAAAGCACCTACAAAATCTTTGTCTTATTCGTCCATTTACACGAGGCCAATTGACAAGCCATTCCACTAAGCCAAGCCATCTGGCGTTGTGTAAATAGAGACAATGAAGTGTCTTTTGGCCATTATTAAGTGTATTAGGCGTGAAGTGGCACTGACAACGTATATTTTTAAAGTTTTAAGAGGTAGTATACAAAACTCAGGCATATTATCAGAAATAGGGTTTAATTTACCGGATAGGTACGTGGCGCGGCGGCGCAAGCCGCAGTTGCTGGTGGTGCCGAGTGCGCGCACTAACTTACTGGGGCGTGCACCGCTGACTCGTGCGCTGCGCACTCTCAACATGGTGGCGGATGCCATAGATATATTCACCTGTACACTGGGTGAGTTCACAAGGACCACGTACTGTGTAGCATGTAAATTATAATTAAGTATATTTTAAGTTACTTTGTCGCATTAGATTTATTATCTGTAATGGCAAAGGAAACATTCCATGTGATAAATAAATAAATAAATAATAATAATAAATTTATTCATTCAGACAAACAAAATAGCCCGAAAGGCTTAAAAACTAAGTGTAATTAAGGCTAAGCAAATGGAAAAATAGACAGTTGACACAAACGTCTTGTAAGTGCCTACAAGAAAAATCACCCACCACAGCAAATCACTCCTGTCTCACCAGTACCTGCACGAAGTCATTGACTATAGGCGAGTCAAATTTATCCACTAACATCTTCAGAATGCTGTTAGGACTTGTGGCGGCATCTATCGCGCCACATGCGAACTATCCTGCATCGCGATATCAGAGTTTGACACGCAGATAGTATATATACTAGTTCCCAAAATCAACCGTTGGGCAGTGGCCCGCCAGGCACAAGACTCCGCCTGGTAGGAGGATCCTCCTTTTCGTAGGCGGAACACAATATCTCGTTCCCCTACAGACCTGACCACGTTCTCTCTAGCAACGATAGTCTTTTTCCTCACCATCGCGTAAAAATCATCTACATGAGCCTAAGCGAACATGCCTGAGGCACTACAAAAGCGCGGCAGTCCCAAAAGCATTCTGAGGCTGTTATTATATTGGACCCTAAGGGCATCCATGATGAAGACAATACATTAAATGAGAACGGTATCTAAAATTTCAGTTATGGCTTGGCTTAGTGGAATGCAAGATTGTTTGAAGTAAACACAGCAAACATCGAGCATCCTCGTCGCTTTAATAATTTCAAACATACTACGTGTTTTACGTTTGTGAAATGCGTTTCATGAGAACCAAAGAAGTGTATTCATGATTTGTACATCAACGTTTTAATGTTTGTCAAACACGTGAGGAGAGTAGTATTATCTGTTACACATATTGGTTTAAAAGGATCTTTCTTTTCATCTTTTTCTTTTTGTTTCTTTTTCACATCAACACTATGAAGTTGTGAAGAGCGAGCGTTTTTGGGGGCTGTCTTTTGTAACATTGACTTTGAAAAAGAAGTAAGTAATTCTAA
Organism: Amphipyra berbera; assembly: GCA_910594945.2. Classification (NCBI taxonomy): domain Eukaryota; kingdom Metazoa; phylum Arthropoda; class Insecta; order Lepidoptera; family Noctuidae; genus Amphipyra; species Amphipyra berbera. The sequence continues at coordinate 16,156,154 of OU343138.1, forward strand.
AATTTTGAATAAATTATTTAGTGAGAGCCAGATGGGTATAGGCGAATCCCTTTATATCTTTGTTACTTGGATTCGTGTGCTCCATTTTAGACCCTGTATGCGCTTACCACCAGGTGAGACGAGTCAAACACGAAGACAAAAGAAAAATGTTTTGAATCTTGAATTCTTCTCTCGTCCAGACCAGCAGATGTAGTAGGTGATAAAGATCGTCATGGACTTTATATCATCATACTGCTATCATCAATTTGCTTGCCAGAAGCGATGATTTTGATGGCCATCATTGCCAGGTTGAGCAACTGATTCAACCTTAACACTTGCAGGGGTCGATAAACAATGGATGCACTTTGGCTCGCATTATTTTCTAAATTTATTTTTTAACCTTGTAGACTTTGAAAATTAATGTATTTAAAATAAGTAATAAAACTATAGGTAATTCAAATTCTACCAGACCAAAACGCACTAACAAGCATGCATATTGCATTTAAATTACATATCCTAAGTACATAATAAGTATTATTGTTCTCAGAATTCATAACTACTTAATTACACGTTCACGCATGACTGTTTTCTGGTCTGGGAATCAATGAGAACTCCTGTCTACTTATCTATTCGCAAATTGTTAAAATTATCCAAAATGAATGGTGTATCTATTGGAGATAAAATATTGAAATCCTTAACAACGATACTTTGTATTTTGTTTACTGTTTAGTAGGAAATATTGTTGGTTAAAATATAAAGTTCAATGAAAAATTATCTAATAGGAAGGTCACCCATATAATAAGGTTTCCCTGTGAACAATGTTAGCAGTAGAAACACCAGAGATGAGTGCATGTGGCTGGAGAGGTGTCATGGCGCCCTCAGCTTCCAGCTGACTTAGGTACTCTCGGGACATGGCTGTTTCGGGAAGTAGGTACCTGTGTCGTATAGACCGGGAGTAGACGCCCGGATGTCACCACTGTGTGGACTGCCAGGAGGACACGGCGCAGCAGACGCTGTAAGTGTGCGCTGCGTGGACAGCGCAGCGCCGTGAACTTGTAGTGGCAGTGGGTGGTGACCTCTCGCTTCCGGCTGTGGTTCTGTCCATGGTGGGGAGCGAGAGTGCGTGGGAGGCCGTCGCTTCCTTTTGCGAAGAGGTGATGGTCATCAAGGAGGTAGCGGAGAGGGAGAGGGAGGCGTCTTCCTCCCTCCCTTCTCCATATATAGGAGGGTTGATGTCAGGCAGACGGCCGGCCATAAAACAATAAGCCAAAACCTCTAACAACATGGATTTATGAAATGCATGTTATGCCGACCCAACTTAGTGCAAAGGCAGGAAGAAGAAGAAGAAGAAAAAGGAAGGTATCTTATCCCGTGGGTGTTTTAAAAGCCATTATGTCAAGTGGAGAGGCTCGTGGCTAATTACCAACGCAGATCATACGATTGGTGAGGTTAAGCTGCGCTTGCCACGGTCAGTCCGCGGATGAGTGACTGTTCCTTACACATCGAGACTCCTCCGTGCCTCGGAGAGCATGTTAAACAGTCGGTCTCGGGTGTCATACGAATACCTATGACAGTCTTTACGGGTAGTCAAAAGCCCGAAAGTCTGATAACCGGTCTAACCTTAGAGTATCGGCATTGCCCAGTAACTGGGTTGCGGAGGTCTGATGGCATTCGCTTCGTGTAAAATACTGGTACTCAGCCGCATCTGGTTAGACTGGAAGCTGACCCCAACATAGTTGGAAAAAGGCTAGGCAGATATGTCAAGTGGATTTTGTAGTAGAGCTCTTTGTATTAGAATTCGTCTGGGAAGTACTACCACTATAATTATTTCTACTGCCAAGCATTGTTGTGTTCCGGTTTGTAGGGTATAAGGTCCCGGTGAAATTACAGGCACATGAGACTACAACTTCGTCTCTAAGGTTGACGCCGCATCATCAATACTCTTTGTGTAGTAAGTGTATGTAAGCGGCGGTATTCGCTTATCATTAGGGGATTCATCATCTCCCTGCCCTTATCTCACACTACGCGGGGTCGGCACAACATGTATTTCGTAAATCCATCTTGTTAGAGGTTTTGGCTTATTGTTTTATAACCGGCCGCCTGCCTGACATCAACCCTCCTTTTATTTTTTTTCTCTTTGGAAAATCCTCGTGGATGTCCCTCGCCCGAGGAAGGCGAGGGGGTCTGCTGGGCTCTTACCGGCTAAAAACCAACGTTGTTCCTCCTCTTGACTGTGCGGCCGGGGTCGCGGGATTCGCAAAAGCATGCACCGCAACCCCGGCAGGACATCAACCCTCCTTGGGAATCCTTTATCATTAGGGGATTATGAATAAATAATATCATACGCAATAATGCAAATTGATTTACAAAAAGCGTTGATTTATTTCGCATATAATTATATTCATTTTATTCAGAGTTTGCTTGCATAAACATCTTTCTGATTGTCAAGGATGATATTATGTTTTGCAAAATATTAGGCTCGCCACAAGGGCCACCTGCTACATTAGTAAGTTTTGTTACCAACCGTATTACCATGATTATAGAACTATATAGAACGTGTTCGTGATATTTGCATCTCGTGTAATCTGAGCAGATCGAGCGGACATTTGATTCTGATTTGATTTTATCTATACTAATATTATAAAGCTTCTTCCTTCCTTTTCGTGTGGTTAATGACTAACCTGGTGTCAGAGTTTTTGCCGCTTAAGGGGCTCTGACTTGGCTTCACATGCCGTCGAGAAATATCTCTCAGGTATACCGGTTTCCTCACGATGTTTTCCTTCACCGTTTTAAAGCAAGTGATAATTATATAATACGCACATGAATCCGAAAAGTCAGAGGTGCGTGCCTTGGGTTGGAACTCGAGACCTATGACTTGGGTATCACTACTATGAAATTATAAATCTGAAGAGTTTGTTTGTTTGAACGCGCTAATCTCAGGAACTTTGTAGGTAATTGAAAATAATTGTTTTGTGTTGGATAGTCTATTTATCGAGGAAGGTTATAGGCTATATAACATCACGCTACGACCAATAGGAGCGGAGCATAAATGAAATATGTTGCAAAAACGGGAAAAATGTCCACCCGTGCGAAGCCGGGACGGGCCGCTAGGTACTGATAATAATCTGATATAATTATTTGAACTATCTAAACCCACCAAGTCAACGTAAATACAACGTCTACCAGAAATGCGTGGTCATATTGAAGAAGATTGTTTGGACTCTTATTCAGAACAACATTTGATAGGTCAAACAAAAAAATTGGGTCATTTTTTTTCAACTCCATACACTTAGCATTAGCTGATCGGGTCAATTCGTAGGGAGAGCTGAAAAATGTTGGGCCTATTTTTTTTTTCTATCATATGTTGCTCTGGATAAGAGTCCAAATAACCCTCTTAAATATGACCACGCATTTCTGATATACGTTGTATATTTTTTGTTTTATTCATGTCAGCCTATACTATAAATTACATTACCGTACAAAAATTAACTGTAATTATCATTGCATTACATAAAACTAATCGGAGTTATAAATATTAAGATTTGAAAAGGAAGTTATGATATTAATTGGTGTTCAACATGTAATTCATCTAATAAACTTTACATTCTCTCATGCATACAGGTTATCGTGTGAGGATTAAAAAAATACTAGGTATCATAATCCAGTCACGACTTTTTTTGACGGGCAACATTCTTATAACCAAATACTCAAAAGCTACTCAATTTTAAGTTGCCGTCAAGTCTCGTGCTGTCACTGTCACTCTAAGGCAAAGTGACAGTGACAGCACGAATGCTCGCGATGGTACACACGACGGCAGACCTTCGTAACTCGTCGGGTGTCTTCGGTTTGATTCGGCCAGTTCCTTTTTTTTAACATAAGGATTTTCGGTGTTTCGCACCTGCCAGGCGTCCCGCGACGTCTTCATTTTTTTTCAGTTTAATAATTTGTTAACTTATATTCAGTAGGTAGGTAGGTACTACAGTTGTATTGTCTACCCACTGTGCAAGGCAGTAATAGAAGTGATAGCCTACCGGTTGAAGACTTGCCTTTCATGCAGGAGGGTCTAAATTCGACACCTTTGACATCTGACTTTCCGTTTCCAAATTCTCTTCACATCAGAATTGGATTATCACTTGCGTTACATGTGAAGGAAAACATCGGCAGAATACGTGCACACCTTGCGGGGCTTCATATCTTTCCCAATAGTGTGTGTAGTCCGCCAACCCACACCAAGCCAGCGCAGGCGTAGACCCTTCTTATTCTGAGAAGAGGCCCGTGTCCAACTGTGGGACAGAAATGACTAATTATGCTAATAGGTGGATTTAGTACCGTAGCTGTATAGTCCTGCCTACGACCCCTATGCTCCAGTGCAGTTACCTTCATGGGGCCAAATTAGATGCTGGAGGTGGACCGCCGGCTGTTATGCTCGGGAGAGACCTACATCCAGCAGAGAACTGCGATAGGCCGTTCGTTCTGCCTAACCTTTTCCCAACTATGTTGGGGACAGCTTTCAATCTAACCAGATGCGGCTGAATACCAGTATTTTACACGGAGCGACTGCCATCAGACCTCCGCAACCCAGTAACTGGGCAATTCCGATATCCTAAGGTTAGACCGTTAACGACTGTCATAGGTATTCGTATGACACCCGGGACCGACTGTTTAACGTGCTCTCCGAGGCACGAAGGGTTCTCGGTGTGTAACGAACGGTCACCCTTCCACGGACTGACCGCGGCAAGTACAGCTTAACCTCGCAAATGACCCGCGATGTTGGTAATTAGCCAAGAGCCTCTACGATAAGATTATATGGAATGTAAATTAGGATTCCTATATCCTGCAGATCTGATTGGTATAATGATGAACGACTAATGTGTTTTTGATACAAACACAGATTAAGTATCAAAGCAATACATACTTATTATTGTTTAATGGACACGCGTAATCAGGCCCGGACTGGCCATACGGGCAAATGCCCGATGGGCCGGTGTGGACTGACGGGCCGGTCACACAGTCGGAGAAATCGAAAGAGTGAGGACAACATCAAAAAAAAAAATGTCGTTCAACTATCGCCTGTCGCTTGAAAAAGAAGCCGCAAATTGTTTGTGTTTGTAAATGCACTCAAGATACAGGAGAAAGAGTGAGGGGAGCGTCTAAAAAAAAAACGTCGTCTGTCTAATTGCTTGGGCCGACCGTCTCTTAAATGCCCGGGCCGATTTCAGGTCCCAGTACGGCCCTGCGCGTAATATATTTACAATAACATAATTATCTAAGTTATTAAGGTAATGTAATAAAGTGTAATATAATTGTCTGAAGGTTTCTGAATGTAACTTAAATTGTTTTTTTTTTAACTTCATCTTATTCACAAGCTGTTGTTATTTAACCTACATTATGCGTGCGTAGCCTTGTTGAAGGTCACTCCTTTTTTATGTGGGGTAATCCTCATGGGGATGTTTTCCGCCTGGGGAATAAGAAGGGTTATGTCTTAGCTACTAAACCGCCACGTTATTCCTCCTATTACCTTCGTGCTACATTATTGGAAAATAAACCTGGTCTAATGGCCGATTCCTATAATTTACGTAACGTTATTGGTTAAAATTGAGACTCTTGTATGACCAATAATGAAGCAAAGACCTCATAGCTTTGAATAGTAGTTCCTCCCATATGGAAGTAGCTATCACAGATAAAATTAACTTACCTACGAGTCTATTTATATGCCCAGTTGGCAATAACAAATTCTACTATTGGTAAGCAAAACGATTCGTTTTGTTTAAGGGCACCGGGCATACGAATTTCAGAAGCTATCATTAATGGTTAGTTATACATACAAAAATAAAATACATTATTCTTCAAATTGACGATAAGGATATTAGCAAGGAGTCAACTTCTGACTGGCCAGGTAAATAAAATATGGCAAAGCACTTTTAATTTCTTATAGAGAATCTACGTAATTAGGCCATAAAAATGGTTCACTAAGTTAATATCTCCCTTTCCTTCTATATCACATTTTAACTCTAAAAAACCCAATTTTTTATTACATATTTCACCAAAATGCAATTTCATAAATTTCAATTTTCAATTTCTAAAGATTAAAATACTGTGCAATATTATTCTTTTGATTGTTATTAAAGCACGAAGGATCACAAGAATTTTTGCAATTACTGGTCCTTTTTTCTGGCTTTAGATCATTCACAATGATTTTTGCAATTATTGGTCCTTATTTGGTCCTTAGATCAGTCACAATGTTTTTGGCAATTGTTGGTCTTTATTGTGGCCTTAGATCAATCACAATGATTTTGCAATTATTGGTCCTTTTTTGTAGCCTTAAATAAATAGATTATTAACTCGTTTCATTTTCCAATAATTTCACAATATATTTATTTCTTGCACTAGGTACCGGGAAAGGAGATAATAATGGCACAAAATTATTTCAATTCTAATTATTTTGAACCAAGGGTTGATGTAATGATTTGACCTTTTGTGTGGCTATGAGCCAACGATCTAAATACACTCATATAATTTCACCTTCCGATCGTTTTACCAATATATTTAACACTACCAAAAAAGTTTAAATAATCTGGGATAAAGTGTCTTTGAACCTTAATGCTAACACTTAAATCACTAGGCTATTTCCGTAACTCCAAAATCACTAGAATAACTGGGTGTTTAGCAATAACTTGTCCTTTATAGTGGCCTTGGACCAACGATCTGAATACACTCATATTTCATCTTCCAAACATTTCATCAAAATATTTAACACTACCAAAAGGAAAACTGGGATAAAGTGTTTTTGACCTTTAATGTTAACACTAAAATCACTAGGTTATTTCCGGAACCCCAAAATTACTAAAATAACTAGGTTTTTTACAATAATCTGTCCTTTTTAGTGGCCTTGTCGAATGATCTAAATACACTCATATTTCATCTTCCAATCATTTCGCCCAAATGTCATTACTTACGCAAAAAATGTATCCGTAGTAATGTTTGTTAAAAGTGGCATCATTATGAACTAGAATGAATTTTGTAATGTTCCTATCATCCGATGTGTATATATATGCAGGTTGGGCCGTCCGTTGTTACATTCGAGTGTTCACCTCCGACCTGACAATATGAAACTGGTGAGTTGCGATCGTCAATTCAATTCGTTAGGCGATTTAATCGAGTGGGCGGGAATCGATTTAGGGAGTTAACGTGTTGTGTTTATTGGATTTCGGATTTTTTTATAATCGTGCGTTTAAAGTGAATAAAAATAGATTTATTAATGTTCTTTTTAATGTTTTTTCTTTATTAGTGATAATAAAAGGGATTAAGATTTTTTGGTACTTGAAATTCATTAATATTTTTATTGCGTGCGGTTATAGTGTAAATAATAAATAATAATCTTCTTTAATAAGTTATAATTTAATTCTCAGTAGGTAAATAAATTAAGGGATTAATTTATTTAAAATCTATCATTTTAATATTTGCCTATTTTTTGTCTTATATTATTTAGATTTAAAAATAATAGACATAATATTAATAATCATTTTTCTTAAATTATTATTTTTGCATCGCAATTTTCATTTGTGTATTTTTTTTCCATTACGTAGGTAGGTATTCTGCAATAAATCAAACCTAAATACTAATTATTGAAAAAGGTCATCATAATCAATTTATCATCATCATTATCGAAACACTATATACCTATTAATTTCTACAGACTATAACGTTATGCAAACGATTGCGCCGAAATTTCGCACGGGCGAAACCGCGAAATATTGTTAGTATCCATCCATACACCTAATTAACACGTTAGTGTATGAAAAATAAATATCCTATAGCATACTAGCTGTGTCCTCACGGCTCCACCCGTAGCCTATATTGCTCAGTGATAATATAGCTTTCTAACGGCAAAAGAATTTTTGAGATCGGTCCAGGAGTTTTCAAGTTTATTCGTTACATACAAAAATACAAATCTTTCCTCTTTATAATATTAGTATAGATAAACATCTTTAAAAAAAATTGCTACCTACGTAACTTTTATCCCTTAGAAATGTATCTTGTAAAGTAACATTCTGTAAAAAAACACCTTGAATTTTTTTTGAAGACAAAATATCTCTTGTAAAAAAATGTTACAAAAATAATTTATATTTTTTTATCAATATCATTTTATGAAATAAAACAGAAACGCGTAAAAATATTTCAAGAAACACTTGTTTTGGATACCTCGCGTACTTGAAGTACTGTCAAAATGTAAGACAATGGGTGAGACGGTGATAATATCTGATCCATTGCACACTTGCGCAACTCTGTTACTTGTGCAATGTTAAATACAGTCATGTATCAAAGTTCAGAGTGACTTGTGAGGGAAAAATTGTGGTTCCGTATACAAAAAAAGAAACTGCTAGCGGTAACATTTGATTTTAGAGATTAAGAAAACCGATTCAATTTCTTAGAAAATATCTACAAAAATATTTTTTTACCTTATTTTGCTCTTTGCATGTAAATATTGAGAACAGCGCTTAAAATATAACTTTTGAAAATTGTTGTTCCTACTTCATAGCTTTCGAAACTCATGAACAAGTTGACATTAATAATGTGACAGTACTTATTAACTCAATGTGGTCTTCACTCACGCGGAACCCCAAAGGTCGTTAAGTTAATTTATCGCCCAAGGGAAGTAGATACTAATTAAACTTATATAATTTGACCATTGTTTTACATGTTAACAATATTATTGGACATTGTTATGTATTATATTCATTGTGATATAACACTACCTACTTGTAAGACTTCAGTGAAATTAGGTTAATGTCATATTATTATTTGAACTTTACATAATTATGCTTGTGTATTTAAACAATTAGATCTTAAATTTATCTTGTAAAATCATGATATTGTTTATTGATATTTATTAAATTTTACGGACTGCCTTGGTCTAGTGGTCGCAAGCGCGACTGCTGAGCATGGGGTCCTGGGTGCGATCCCGGGTCGGGTAAAGTGTTATTGGGCTTTTCCATTAGGGATTTCTCAGTAGTAGCCTGGAGTCTGGATTTGTACCCGGTTAATGGCAATAGGCTCGCCCCCTATTACATGGGACTTAAACATAACTGGCGAATCGAGGGTGTACTAAAACACCTCTGCCGAACCCTTCGGGGAATTTAAGGCGTGATGTTAAATTTAAAACAAAATAAAATAATATGTCTCCAAATATAAGCGTTTATTTATTAAAAACAGTATTTAGCAACACCGTAATATCAGTATTTAATACAACAACTTCTGAATAACCCATTAATATGGAGTTAGACTTTAACTACACTTTTTTATCTCTCTCGTTTTCCTCTTCAAAACAGAATCTAACTCCTCTTTTCTCCTTCAGTTCCTGATCTCCGCTCTCATCGGCATGGCCGCCGCGGCCTACGCCCCCTACCCGGAGCAGTCCAACCGTCCCCAGGCCTCGTTCGAGAAGACCGCCAGGATCATAGCCCTGGACTCCGACGTTAAGGAGGACTCCTTCAGATACAACTATGAAACTGAAAACGGAATCAAGGCTGAGGAGCAGGGCCGTGAGGTAAGTCATCATATCGCCAACACGTCCACTGAGAATATGCCTTTTAATGGATAATAATGATGAGGGAACATTGGCATAATAATTTATTCAGCTAAGCGCGATGTTTGAAAATCGATTAGTGGTCGCATTAACGGGGTCTCCTGCGTACGCGACAAACGCGACGCGGTGCGACGCGACTCTACACGATGTGGAACAAATACGCTTTACGTCGCGTCTCGCTACATAGGCCGCTAGTAGGGAATGCAGTTGTCTTGATTGCGTTTGTCGCGTTCGTCGCTTATGCCGTACACTCCGTTAGTTAAGACTTAGAGACAGCCCATTTTGAGGCCACCTAGGCCCAAAACTAAAAATAATAAAAACTGCACTACATCGATTACATGGTCCTATAAATATTAACCCATGCCGATCGCAATTCAAGGTCCATCTACAGCATTTGTATCCAGGTTTATCAAAGTACAAGTAACTTATCTAAGGTCCATTGGTCATCGATTTAAGTCTAACAAGGCCGTTGTGCTTAAGAGACACAATCTGTCAAGAAAAACAATATACTTAAAGCTTATAACCAACATCCTCTTTATTAGATTATTAAAATCCTTGATGCCAAGGTTCCATTGTTCCATTTAGTATGGCAGTTGGCCAAAATAATTGTTTTCTCGTGCCAATAATGGGCATTGATATGCAAGGAAAATGAAGTATTGTATGTAGGTACAAGAAGCTTAAAATGAATATAATTAACTTTTTAACAAAAAAAAAAAAACCGACTTCAAATTGTCTATCTCCGAAGTTCTGTATCAGATCTTCACCAAATTTAAATGGGACCACTTCGAAAGAATACTCTTTCAGACAAAAAAAGAATCATTAAAATCGGTTCACAATTAGCAAAGATATCGCGGAACAAATATACAAAAAAAAAGACAGTCGAATTGAGAACCTCCTCCTTTTTGGAAGTCTGTTAAAAAGCATCCTTTGTATTGTAATACGACGACGACACGACTGGCCTCTGTTGTGACAGTGGCCACTAAATCGGCTGGCAAGCCATAATGTGGGAAAGAAGCTTAAATTGAAAATTAAATGTTCATAAAACAGTATACAGATTTATACAGTGATAAATGCTAGACTGCCTTGTTGGTCTAGTGGTCGCAAGCGTGACTGCTGAGCATGGGGTCCTGGGTTCGATCCCCAGATCGGGTAAAGTGTTATTGGGTTTTTCCATTAAGAATTTCTCAGTAGCAGCCTGGAGTCTAGATTTGTGCCCACTTAATGGCAATAGGCTCGCCCGCTATTACATGGGACTTAAACATAACTGGCGAAACGAAGGTGTCTAAAACACCTCTACCGAACCCTTCGGGGAATGTAAAGCGTGATGTTATGTTATGTTACATAATAGCGACTTCATCCGCATAAACTTTGAACCCCATTACATTACTTTTAGGGTTGAATTTTGAAAATCCCTTATTTAGTGCTAGCCTACATTACGTAAGTAACCTCTGTGCAAAATTTAAAGTTTCTAGCCCCAGCGCTTTAGGCTGTGCTTTGCCTATCAGTGTCACGGAACTGTTGTATAAATATAGAAATATTATTAATAGGTATTTGGTAATAGATAATATAACTTATTTTAAGCTTAAAGCTTCTATAAAGTAGTCTCAAGTTGCTATGGGTGGTCTATAAACCTGTAGACCACCCATGACAACACACAGGTGTCGTAATAAGCGACTAAGTCGTAAAATTGAAAGGATGGGCATTGGGCGGCAACATTCACTTATTTCCTAATAACATTACATTTCTATCATATTGTAGCGTCGAGCCTAAGCTATACCGGGAGGTTGAGCGATTGGCTTCTGCGCTGCGGGTCGTGGGTTCGAATCCCGCACGGAATAAATATTTGTATGGCCTACAGATAGTTGTTCCGGGTCTGGGTGTTTGTGCATGTGAAGATTTGTGTCTGTAAACGCACCTACGATACAGGAGAAATCCTAGGGAGAGGCAACCTTTTTTTTTTAAAAACAAGTCGTTTGGTCCTCGTCCCTTCTAAAATAAGTCGTTTCGTCGTGGTCTCTTCTAAAATACATAGTCTGCAAAATGTTTGCAGATGACCTACTAATCTTTTTCTCTGTGACCCACCCATATGAGGTTGGTCTAAAAGGGCACTGGCCAGTTAGAAAGGTCAGGATTATGCAAATGGTTGCGGTTTCTAAGTTATTAGATCTGTTTGTTTGTCAATCAGGTAGCTTGGTATTTGCACAACTGTACATTATAATTACGTCTCGGTTTGACCTTACAAAATTTCTCAGTTAAATATTAGCTTCAAAAAATAGCTTTAAAAGTCCCTACAATATTCTAGTTTTTTTTTTAAAGATTAGTTAAATTCTTATTCATAATTCGACCGAGTAAAGTGACAGGTCCTACTTAACTGTCAAACAACAACGTACTACCTACTGTCAAACAACAATAATAGGACCTGTGAAACAACAATTGTAGGACCTGTCACTTTACTCCGTCGACTTATGAATGAGACTATTAATGAAGATAGGTTTTTTGATGTCCGGCTATAAGTAACACATTTTATCCACATGCAATGAAAGTGAATCTGTAGGCCGAAGTTACATAAAATCGAAAGCGAATCTGTCATAATTCTAGCATTAGTCAATCAGTCTTATGACAAATAAGCCTCATTAAGTTTATTTTCTGCCTCGTTGGTCTAGCGGTCGCAAACGCGACTGCTGAGCGCGGGGTCCTGGGTTCAATCCCCAGGTCGAGCAAAGTGATATTGGGTTTTAGTCCGGAGTCTGGATTGGTGCCCGATTGATGGCAATAGGCTCCCAGTTACATAGGACTTAAACATAACTGGCGAAACGAGGGTGTACTAAAACACCTCTGCCGAACCTTTCGGAGAATACAAGGCGTGATGTTATGTTAAGTTTATTTAAAAATATTTTTTTGTTCCTTGAAAATCATGACATAAATCTTGAAAAGGTTAAATAATAAATGTATAGCTGTCAAAAACCAGCTATTAGAAAAAGCAAGACATAATATTTTGACAAACCGATTTTTTAAGTTATTATTCCTGTATTATAAAATTGTTAATCTTATTTTGATAACCAATTCAGATAAATTGATAGCAATGTAATATAAAATTTATTCTAATAATTTATCGCGCTTATTACCAAATATAATGGTCAGCTGTCAAAACGTCGGAGATTAGATAATAACTTGACATATTTTGACAATTCTGGATCAAAGTAACTGACGACCGTGCGATTAGTATCGTCATTAAATATTCAAACATAATAAAATTTACAAGACATAAATGTCATTAGCAGATTGTTAGTTATATAGTCGTTAAATTATACATTTACTAGCGGCCCGTCTCGGCTTCGCACGGTTGGACATTTTTCTTGTTTTTGCAACATGTTTTATTTATGCTCCGCTCCTATTAGTCGTAGCGTGATGTTATATAGCCTATAACCTTCCTCGATAAATGGTGTATCCAACACAAAAATATTTTTTCAATTCGAACTAGTAGTTCCTGAGATTAGCGCGTTCAAACAAACAAACTCTTCAGCTTTATAATATTAGTATAGATGTAGTCGTTAAATTATACATTAATGATTCTAACGTGACAAACTGCTGTATTATTATATTTTATTACAGCTATTTTAGCACTTAAATGTATTTACCGTGGCGCTGTAAATAAAAATAATCTTTAATAATAAATTGCCTCGTTGGTCTTATGCTGGCAAGCGCGACTGCTGATCATAAGTTCTTGGGTTCGATCCCCAGGTCGGACAAAAGTGGTATTGGGTTTTTCCGTGTGAAATTCCTCATTAAAAGCCCGGAATTTGGATTTGTCCCCGATTGATGGCAATAGGCTCGCCCCTTATTACATGGGACTTAAACATAACGGCGAAATTAGAGTGTTAGAATTTTTAATTGTGGTTGGTAATATCGACAATTTACTTCATGCTTTGAATGGAACACTATATTTTCATGCGAGTTCCGTAAATAAGAGGCGATTAAAGAATTGATCAGACAGGCAATAATTTTACGCATAGAAACGTGTGACGAAATACCTGACGGACTATTGCGCCCGGCAAGTGTGGTTACAACCTTAGGCTCGAGTAATTTATTAACTCGATGTAAAATATTGAATTTCTCTACACAATATATTTCTAAACCACCTACACTAATATTGAGTTAGCTATAAATGAGTTTATGTAACAGTCGGTAAATGCCACGGTATGTTTATACACATCATATTAAACATTAGCTATGTACTTAATGTAATATCTAAAAGAACGGCAGGTGATCTTTACAAAAAAATAATTGAAATAGCATATTGATGACCACATAAGGAGGGCTGCCGATGGTTTAATTGTTTTTTTTTGGTGAAGATAATTATTTATAACTAGCTGTTCTCCCACGGCTGTGCGCGCATAAATAATTTGACTGCAGCGCTAGCTATCGGATCCCAGCATAGTTACGAAAAAAGATCTCAACAAAAAAAAATTGTGTAAATATGACCTCAATCGGTGAAGTCGTTCTCAAGTTATGGCGTGACCAAGGGAAATAGGGATTCATTTTTATATACTTATAGCGGTCCGTCCCGGCTTCGCACGGGTGGACATTTTTCCCGTTTTTGCAACATTTTTCATTTATGCTCCGCTCCTATTAGCCGTAGCGTAATATTATATAGCCTATAACCTTCCTCGATAAATGGACTATCCAACACAAAAATATTTTTTTAATTCCAACCAGTAGTTCCTGAGATTAGCGCGTTCAAACAAACAAACTCTTCAGCTTTATAATATTAGTATAGATATAGATTAATTCACAGGACTGAACTTGGGCCAAAATTAAATATCGTTGACTGTGACCTTACCGACTATTTGTCATAGTATCCTCAACAGTATGTAGGGTTACCCTCAAAAACATACAACCTTCCTGAAAAACCACAAATGTCAAGGTCTAACGCAATAACAATTGTAATTCAGTCAATTAACCTCGTTCCTCAGTGAGCGGAATATATAATAATTTACTGAGCATTCATTATTGCATTGACATTTAGATAATAACTATTTAGACCATCAGTCTTCTTAGACAGGTGTGAAATATAAACATAGGTTGTTCTATGATCTCGTCTAGCAGTAGAAGGAATTTGGCTGAGGAGGCTTCATTTTGTGCTAAAAATAAAGGTTCGGATTACAATGGATTCACCAGCGTCGTTAAAAATGGTTATGCCAACCCAAATCTTCTTGGGATGGCCTGATAAGGCAAACCAGAGTGAAATTAAAGTTACTGCTTTCTATGATACAAATACGACAATAGAAGGACCCATATCTTTGACGTTAGAAGAATCTGTTACTTGCATTGCTAATAAAAGTATTTATCAACACAGAGAAGAATTATGTTTTTGGACTTTGCGTATAGTACGAAGCAACTAAGATGTCGCATCAGCAAACTTCGTAAGACCAATCACTTCCAAGCTGAGTGCAACTTCAAGACCTCGAATGTTTTATAATACTGCAGTAAAAAATGATCTTTACGCTGATGCAATAAGTTTTAATGGCGCGATAATGAGCGCCTGCTATTGGTTGTTCGATTAAGTTTGCCAGTGCGACTTCTAAGTTGCGTCCTACTATACTTAGGTTGAATGTTGGCACTAGTAACTCTGCTCCTAGTTTACTGTCTTAGTCATAAATGTTAGGATAAACTTGTTCACACAGATATAATCAGCTCATAACATCAGTGCAAATGTTAATAGACAAGATGAGTTACGGAAGACATAGGTCAACTTTTATGGGCTATAATGTTCTGAGAATCAACTATCGCTGTGAGGGATCATAACTGGAATGTTACGAGTTTATCATGTACAGGAACTAAAACTTGAATTCATTCTCGTTCTTTGACCGTTGGTCTAACCCCGTCAATGTTTAAGCTTTTAAACCAATCTTTTACTGAGAATATCGTGTTAAGTATTCAAATCCTTATTTTTTATTTTGCATTAGGTGTCTCCTCTGACTTTTTAAACACTGATTTTGTAGCTATTTTCGATATTCTAATTTTAGGAATATTCGTTTCGATCGAAAGTTGACTTCGAAAAGTAATTCTAATTTTTAACAATGACGTTACCCACATCTCATTTGACACTCCCGTTAATTCACATAGAAGTCATAACAATCATGACAAATAAATTATTAGTGCCGTAAATCAACTATCTGGCAGTCACCAAGATCTTCACACATACTTACACAATTATCCTTCATTCTTCCAGGCTGACGGCATCGAGGCTCAGGGTGGCTTCCAATACACCGGTGACGACGGTCAGGTCTACTCCATCAGTTACGCAGCCGGCCAGGGTGGCTTCCAGCCCCAGGGTGCCCACATCCCTACCGCTCCCCCTGTACCTGAAGAGATCCTGAAGGCTTTGGAACAGAACGCCCGTGATGAGGCCGCTGGCATCATTGATGATGGTAAGTGGAATTATCTGGAACAATTTTATTAAACGCGTCTGGTTTAACTCAAAACCAATCCAAACAAGTTTGGGGGAAGGCGAAAGGTCTTGGTTGATGAGTTTGTAGTTATTACTGTCCGAAGTTTATTAGACAAGCTCTATAAATCAGGAATTATTATAGTATCTTAAGCTATAAATTATTATGGCCGGGGATGTGAGTAAGACCACCAGTAACTTCATTGCTCTTAAATCTTAGCTTTGATCTCTTGGTTGTATTCATTAAACATACCTTGTAATCATAAGCGGAGACTTAATTTGTAATATTTATATATTTTTTCTTTTATGATCCTTGAGTTATATACAGCGTAATCACCAGCTACAAAAAAAAAACATACCAAATGGATAACTTGTAATTAATTCCTAATTACATATTACGACCAATAAAGAGTTACTCCACACCTGTTACTATGTTCCGATGTAATGACATTAAAGGTGTCTCAATTTAAATTAGATGCTCACACCTTACATCGTAAAGTCCTGATAGATGGTAAGGTGGCGTAACTGGTAATAAATCACGACCTACTCAATCTAGACATCTGTGAAACATAGTCGAAGGGTTGGGAAATGAGATTAAACGCGATTTTAATTATGGGGATACCAAAGATGGTAAGGACCCACTTAAAATAAAGGGGACTGATATCACGATTCACTTTAATGAAATTTGGTGGAATGTAGTATTAGAATAGGCCAACCTATTTATTAAGCTTTTAAACGATTATGATTAGATGAAAGAGCAACACTCTCCAGGAACATTCAGCGGTTTTGGGAAAGTACCATTATTATTAGATATGAAAGAGTTTGGTTTACTAATTAACGCATTACCAATGCTTTTTTATTCAATTGAATGACAGTAAAAAGATTATGAAGATAATAACATTTTGAATAACCATAAATCAAACTATGCAACTACAATGCTTTTGTCGACTTGATTCTCTGTTACAAAACACTACAATGGCTTACCATCCTTAAATTGCACTCTAACAAGTAAATTGCTTTAGAATGGCACTCCCAGACATAGACTAATAACGACTATTAGTAAGTAGATAAGGCCGTGATAATCTGTGGGAAATGTCACTGATTACAGATTGTGTGGCGCGTCTAAATGTCTTTGTTGGTCTAGTTTAGAGGGCGATTCTGCTAAACGAATTCGATTTTCTTAATTTAGTTTTGATATTGTAAATAATATACTTTCGTTAGCTTCTTCTTTTTAGGTTTTTTCTTTCTTTTATCTTGTTCCTTTAGGGATGCAGAACGTAAAATGCTTAACATAGTGGTGTTGTTGTTTTTTGATGGTTTTACCATAAATTAAAACCATGGCCATGTATTAATCGCATGAAATATAAATGAGTTATTGAGAGGAAGAATTAAAATACTAACCGTATTTCAACTTTCACAACTTACAATCTTGGGAACCCTTTTACTGAATTTGTCTTCAATTGATCCAACGTCCACTTCTGCTTACCTCATTTCAATAAATATAGAAGATGCAATATAAAACAAAACCTCGATATGCGTAAATAATTTTACAGAATCACCTGTAGCACTTGCACTAGTACACTGACCTTTATATATTACTCAATGACCCCTCACTATGACCGCATGGAATCACTCCGTTTTTGCACCTTATATTACTTACAACAAAGTTCAATTCCTTTGGCCAACACTTTAATACGTTTCTTGAAGCTTCCACTTCTAAAATACAGTTGTGTTAAACTTTATGGTTTCTTTCATAAAGTTGAGTTTTGCATGTTTTGATGTTCAAATGAAGTTGTAAATAATAATGTACGTGAACTAAAGTTTGCAGTGGATAATAGCTACTGTCTTACTAAACAATAGGTCAGTGTGGTGAAGGGATTGTCCCACGGAGATTTTAAGGTCATGTAGAGATTTGCGGCGATTGGGACTAAGAAATTGATGAGCGATATTATATTTGTAGCCTGACATCTAGATTAGAGTAGGGTAAAGATCTAGATCATTTTTTGCAAAAACTGAATTAATGCAAAGTTTATGTTTTGGCATAATATGGAGAATACTCGAAAAGCCTCCATTTTTTTTCCTATGAGCATTGTAACAGATAGCTAATATCGGGAACACGGATAACATCGTCCAAATATTGCATAATCAGGCTTTCTTCCGAATTGTAGAATTCAGGCTTCGGGGAGGTCTCTAATGAAACCAGAAGTACAGAAGTGCTACATATACATAAATTGATGGTGTGCTAGCTAAGGACAACCTCACAAGTTATTTATTTAAAGTCGAACGGGACTTGTCAAAAGGCTGCCAGGATGTCTAGATGGAAATAATTAGATATTAGAATTTAATTTCTTAGACGGTACAAATACGAAGTGTTGTAACTTAATTTAGAACTTAAATGTCAACTAATTACAAGAAAATGTATGTGACCTATAATTTTAGACGTCGTTAATGTTATTACAGTCTTGTTGCAATCTTTTAACATTTACGATGCAGGTGATCAATCAATAATTCATCTTTAAGTAACTTTTGTGGGCATGTGTATGTACACATAAGTGAAAGTCAATTGTTATTCATGACAACTGTAAATACTTTACACTGTGAGAATTATCATTGTTAAAACTTTTGTTCGAAAATGGATATTCTTCCATGATAATTTAATCCCATATTTTACAGTGTATTTTAATTTGGTACGCATACAGAAGCTTTAACACATTTTCTTCTCAATTTTCCAGGTCAATACAACCCCGGCAAATACGGTGACGCTGCTGGCGCTGGCGCCGCTGTCTACAACCAACAGCCCCAGTACGCGAGAGCACAGGCTACCGCTGGCTTCAGACAACCCTACAAATACTAAACATCAAACTAACGTACCAATATTTAGATATATTTCATTTTTTTAACACAAAAAATAATCAAGTAGATCAGATTTCATATCGTTTGCATTACACGCACACATGTAACGCAGTATTCTCATTGGTAATATTACCAAGATATATCTCGCACACTAGCAATTCAGTGTTGCAATTTAAAGATGGAACAGGTGCATTATGAAACGATATGAAATATGCTTTACTCTATTTTTATAATGAGGCTCATGTCTGTAAGTACATTTTGGTAAAATTATAATTGTGATATTTGAATATAACTAAGAAAACTGTAGTAAAATATTCTAAAATGAGTATTACGCCAATGGCTCTGGATATTTTTTGTTCGTCGAAATATGCTTACAGATAATAATAAAATTAAAAGGCTATCAATTAAAATGAAGTTTGTAAACATGGAACGTGATGAGTATGTGTAATCTGATATAGTCATAATGGTTACCAGTAAGAAGTTGCGAGGGATGCAACTTATTTATTCTATGAATAAAACATTATACTTTTTTTCTACAATTTACTTATTGATTTTCATTACACTACCTTTTCATTAACCACATTTATACATAATAATCTCTAAAAAAACCTTTTAAGTTAATCAGTCTTATCTTGCAATACTCCTGCCCTGCATCATCAGGATTTGAGGATTGCAAGTTGAAATTATTATAAGGTTGTATTCTCACGGGAATTTAATTTTTGTGTGAAGCTTCAGGAGAATCGGTTAAGCAAAAGACAGTAGTTGAAAAGTCTGTCGTAAGATTTGAATCATACAAATATACGAAGTGAAGCTAATTAAAACTGTTTAAAAACGAATACTACCCATTATGTAGTTAAATTAATGATTGAAACAAAATACATAGTATTTAACTTATTGATCATACAGTCATATTTACTGATTGTAAAAACATACATAGTTCTCTTGTATGACAAGATGCAGTAAAAAATCGATTTGCTAACTTTTTTACTATAAACACTTTCAAAGCAAATAGAGGTAGGCCAAAGAAAAGATGGATGTATTGTGTGAAGGACGATATGGGTAAGAAAGAAGTGAGTACTGAGATAACGGCTGATAGAGAAGAATGGAAGAGGAATACGTATACTTCACCTAGTGTGGGATAAGGGCAGGAAGATGATGATGATGCTGGAACACTTTCAAGCAACAAGTGAAGCTAATAAATTACTGTTTAATATTGAACCAAGCAATCACATTATCATTATAAACGTGAAAGTCTGAATGTGAGGATGTTTGTTACTCAATCACACATAAACGGCTTTACGGATTTGGATGAAATTTGGCGCACACATAGACCATGTCCTTTTTTTTTTTTTTTTACCGTAGGGAAATCCTCATGGACTACCCCGTCCGGGGAAGACGGGGGGGTGTGGCAGACTCTTACTGGCTAAAACCACCACGGTGTCCCTCCTTCTGACCTAAGGCCGGGGTCACGGGATTCGCTGTTGCATGCACCGCGACCCCGACAGGTCTCGGTCCACCAGCTTCTTCTGGTGGACCTCTCCTGTGGTGGGGCAGTTACTCCCCGCCCTACATCCTTCCAAGAGGCGCGCGCAGGACACGACGCGCCATCCTCCCTGGGCCCGTTACTGGTCGGGCGACGGGTTCCCCAACCCGCCGCCCGCAGGCCACTCACTAGGGTGGCCGGAGATCGTTACGCGCCCTCCGGCGCCCGGTGCGTCTAGCGCGAGAAGGGAGAGAAGAAGCGGCCTCCCTCTCCCTCTCCGCTACCTCCTTGGTCGCCATCACCCCCTCGCAAAAGGAGGCGATGGCTTCCCACGCAGTCTCGCTCCCGACCATGGACAGAACCACGGCCGGAAGCGAGAGGTCACCGCCACATAGACCATGTCCTAAATTAACACATAGGATACTTTTTACTGGGTACATGAAGTAGTTCCCCGAAGATGAGAGTGACATGGTGGGCAACAGTTAGTTCATAATAATTACATGACTAAATAAAATAATATACCCTACCAAGTCCGAGCCAACCGCACTTACTGCCATACTTCAATAAAATTGTATATTTTCAATTGCTTTACAATCATTACTGTGAAATTAAGTACGCATCAACTTCTCTCAATGGAAATAAGATGTGTAAACAACCGTATTAAGCGATCACCATAATGACATATGTTTGGCAAGTGTTGGTAAACATTTTTTAACCTTGACATGAGGATGTGGTTTGCTCTGTAGAAATATCATACTTTTACAATATGGTTGAAGTAATAAATTAGATGACTGACATTGAGTGTATGGCAAGGTAGTGATAAATGAGATTGGTTGAGGAACAGGCGCAATAGAGCCTTAGCGGGGTCAATGTAGCATCCGGGTTTGCGGTGAATGCTATAGCGAATACCACGACCCCGGCCATAGGACCTCAGAGGAACAGCATGGTGGTTTTATTAGTTAAAAATACGATATAACCCAGTGTGGAAGGTATCCTTGAGGATATCAATACGTGAAAAGAAAAACTCAGCGTACCATAAAAGTATATATTACGCAAAACCTGAAAGTAATTAGTTCAGAATCGAGACTAAAGTCGATTCAACTAGTTTTTAATACAATTATATTTTTCTGAAATATGTTTCCACAATGTCATTTCTAAATTTGATCGCAAACCACGCCCGTCTACATAGCTAAGTAAGAACACTGAATGGACAATGGAAACATTGTTGGTGTAGTACAATGTACAATTATAACAACACTTCTGTCAACCTTCTAAGAGAAAAGTCTTGAGAGCTATGTCAAGAACTCAAAATGTAGAATACTTTTCATATTTTTGCAAAAAGCATCATACAAACTTTCATGAGTGGAGATGACACCAGAGGTGAGCAGTTAAAATGTTCTATAAAAAAAGCTATAAAACTGATGGAGCGAATTAAGATAATTTTTTAATCGTTGTTGGAACTGATCTGATAACTGTTGATTCATTGTTTCGATAGCTGTTACGGCCAATAGACTAATAGTCAATATGGATCAATATCTCAGGACGCTCTCGTTAGGCGGCTGGATCAAGGGTTTGATACAGAAATCGGTACTCCTTGACACGGCACGCATTAGGAGGAGGTCTGATCACTGGTAGCTTAGACCCTGTTCCTGATGCCGCTGGACGACAATGTTTTTAAATATTCAAATCAAATGTTTTAATAGAATTCCGTGAAAAACATTTCATAATTCAAAGGATGTCAAAATTGAAAAATTTGTAGGTTTTTCCTATGATATAACAATTTAATTAAAAGTTATGTGTACAATAAGTTGAAAGGTAATATAACTTTGACGTGTGTATCAAGAAATTTCAGCTCCACCACCTGCTGTAAGTGTATCTTAGAATCTTATAATTAGGTAGTACCACTATCAGCTCGTACCTGTTAATATTAAGATCTCTGTTACCCTTAACAAGCTTACAATTCCTGTTCTATTTAATTTAAAATAATTATTGTATTTCATTTTTAACAACATTAACAGTATCAACAATAGCTATTAACTTTCAAATATTCGCAATCAAAACTGAATCTACTAATTCAATGATGATGATACGTGTGTTTAAGTGTGTTTTATCTATAAGTTTTTTGTTAGCTAGCTGACTACGAATTGTGTTAGTTTGTTGCCTATTATATAGGTGGCGTTAGTAATCTTTGTGTGTGCACAATGATGTTAGTAGTTGTAGTATTGAGATTATTGCTATCGTTAAAATTTATAAATAACTAGCTGTGTCCTCACGGCTCCGCCCGTAGCCTATGTTACTCAGTGATAATGTAGCTTTCTAACGGCAAAAGAATTTTTGAAATCGGTGCAGTAGTTTTTAAGTTTATTCGTTACATACAAAAATCCAAAAATACAAATCTTTCCTCTTTAGAATATTAGTATAGATATAGATTGACGGGATGTAGTGATTTAACGTTTCAGTGGAAAAGTACCACTACAAACAAGGGTGTTTGCTGATTTGCTATTTTCTGAGAATAAAATGTCACCGAGACAGATAAAATCAACTGTAAATGGTTTTATAGCTGTGATCTTCTTTATTAAACATTTTTATTAACATTTTAAAAACTACTTATTTCTAAACCTTATAAACTATTCCAGTCACAGTTCAATGTTTTGTTGGCATAATACTATTTGTTAATATTTGAATAACTACAAACTTTTCTCCTCATCTCTGTGTCCTCTTTTTTCATCATCCAAATCTTTAATAAGAACTGTCTTCTCAAGGTTCATATATTGACAAATATTATTGCTGAGGACTATCAAATTAGTATTGATAACCACTATTAGAGTTGAATCCACCCTGGTGATTCGATGATCCGAAGCCGTTGCCGGTGTTCTGGCCACCTCCGTGCTGGTCTGGGTGGTATTTACCTAATTAACACAGAAGGAATACAACTTATATTACAGTCAAAAAGTTTTATTTGTAAATGATTGAATGAAAAAACTATGTAAAATTATTATGCAAATATTAAATTTTGCTATTGAACAGCTTACCATCGTCGAAGATCCCAGCAGCCTCATCTTGTTCATTCTTCTTCAGCGCTTCCAGGATAGCTTCAGGAGTTGGAGGTGGAACTGGCAGGTGTTGGCCTTCAGGCCTGAAACCACCTTCTCCGGAAGTGTACGTCACGGTGTATGTGTTGCCATCGTCGCCTTTGTAGGAGAAACCACCCTGAGCTTGTGCTGGGTTGCCAGCTTCTTCAGCTCGGATGCCGTTTGAAGTTTCAAAACCAAAGTGGTAGTCTGGACATAGGAAGATTTCAAATGTATTATCATGCTATGAGACCTTACGTATCTGTAAGGTAGAAAACTGAAATACATATAGTTAATTAGAGATAAATATTCCGTTTTATCAAGTTGTCTGAAAAGACAGGATAGATGGACTAGACCAGTTGTTTGTTTGTTTACAAACATTATCATTGTACGACTTTAGTAACTATGAACTGTAGTAGGATCCAAATGGTCGGTACCAATGTAAAATTTGAAAGTAAAGGATATGTAGAACCTAATCTAATTAAAAGAAAACAAAAGTATAATAATGAAACAAAAAGTTACACACATAAAATATGCGAATGGTCTTATTTAGTACACGTATGCGATGGGCACGAACTTAATTCGACCTTCACATTACGAAATAGATACAACAAGGGCACTTTCATATTGTTTCGCGAAATACAAAGCGTCATTAATTAGTATTCAGATCAAAAGCTTTGTTAATTTGAAGAGAATTTGTGTTTTATGATTAGGTACTACAGACGATGGCAAACATAAAAAAATTTGGGTCGAATGATTTCATGATACCTTGATAGATTTTATAAAATCTTCTGTGCAAGTACTTAATATCGGTAGGGCAGTGTAAATCAAAATTTACTGTCGCTAAGTAAACTATGTAATAAACTTAAACGATAAGGATATTTTAATGCTTGTCAAATTTGCCAGAAAATAAGATAAAAGGATAGAACGGGAGGAGGCTCACATACTAAAAATAGTTATAAATATGCAGGCTGTGAATTATGCCGAACATAGAAAAATATTTGATAATATTCCTTACTTCCATCTTCACTAACTTCCTGGTCCTGCTTCAAAATGGCAGAATTCTTCTCAGCATCCTGTTGAGGACGTCGGTTACCATCTCCTGAGCCACCTCCTCCTCCGTAGCCGCCTTGTCCACCATAGCCGCCTTGTCCTCCTTGACCCCCTTGATTTTGGGGTATGTAATTTCTAGAGGGAAGTTGAGCTGCTGAGCTCAGGGCGAAGACTGTGCTGATGATTAACTGGAAATTATATTGATGAGAAGCATTAAGTAAAGGGATAAAAACATGTAATATGTGATGTTTCTTCTTCTAGATTTAATTTTACATGCAAGGTATAATGTGAACAAAGGTATCACAGAATTACGATTGACTGGTCGCATTGGAATCGACACAGTATTACCAGAATATTTTTTTTGAAAAAAAATAATGTTAGTCTCAACTAAATTTTACACTTGATAAGTACTTACCAGATTCATTGTGGGTATGTCTGTCCTTTGCACTACAAAACACGAACTGTGCCTTTCCTAGAATTCCATCCTCTTTTATATGTGGACAAAAAACATTAAAAATGTCATTAAAATCCGATATTATTGGATGACATCGAGATTATCGGGAGCCTTGAATGCTTAATTGTTAAGTTGTACTTGACAAAACAAAGTCAAATACTTGCGTACTTTCTATTTCGATCTGAGAATGAGACGAACGAATTGTACTACGGTCTTGATCTTTTTGAAGGACATGACCAACTTGTGGTGTAATATTTTTATCAGTATCATCTTATCACTTCTATTCTACACTCTCGACACACTGTACTACAAATACCAGCAATTTTATAAAAAGGGTTTTAAGCTGATTGATTGCAGAGCCACAAGTATTATTTCTAAACCTGTTGAAACATTTTTTTTATCTTCATCACGGATTATCACAAACTAAATAAATATACGAACGAACGAACACGAACTGCCCTGTTGGTCAAGTTGTGGCGAGCGACTGCTGATCGTGAGGTACTAGGTTCGATCCCCAAGTCGGGCAAAGTGTTATTGGGTTTTTTGTATGGAATTCCTCAGTAGCAGCCCGGAGTTTAGATTTGTGCCCGGTTGATGGCAATAGGATGGCCCCCTATTCCATGGGACTTAAACTTAACGGCGAAATGAGGGTCAAAATCAAAATCAAAAATTTTTATTTCACATAAACCAATACAGGTGCTTATGAAACGTCGAATTTAGGTGCACGGTTCCAATTAGTTGTTTCCTATGGAGAAGAGCCGGCAAGAAACTCCATGGTTACTCTTTTAAAAATAATACCTTTAACAATTTCAGTGGATACAGTACAATGATTTAGGATAGTGAGAGAACAATGAGGTCCTGACCACAGACCAATGAGTAATATAGTACTAAAAGACTTGAGTACAAAAACTAACAAACAAAAATAAAATTTAAAAAAAAGTAATATGAATAATATTGTAGTAATTTACAAATTTATAGATGCAGGTCCAGGGTGTTACTATACACCTCTACCCAACACTTCGGGAAATACAGGCGTGATGTTATGTTAAATAAACTAAAGCAGAATAATAATTATTAACTTCCCTGCGCAGTCAGCCTGCTACCAACCATGCTGACTTGCAAATCCTTTAACCACGGCAGGAGCTATTCTCTTAAAGCATATGCCGGTACGAGAGAGAGATCCTTCTATGATAAGGCTGGCAAATGTAAACGAAATACAAAGATCCTTTATTCATATAACAGTAGCAAACCTAACGTAAAGCTGACTGACATCATTCTAATTCAAACAGCCTATCACTTTGAGTTTCATCATAAATATGATTTCCCTTCACTGTTTGAATCTTTCGTAAATAAAGTAGGTAGCAGGCCAGTAATACACATAAGGATAGGCAAAGTATACCGACAACATGGCGTTGCGGGTCGTGGACACGATTCCCGCATGAAACAAGTATAGCCTACAGATTGTTCCGGATCTGGGTATTTGTGCATATGAGATTTGTATCTGTAAACACACCCACGATACTTAACTTATCGGAGAATAGTGCGGCGTTTTTTTTTAAAAAAGCGATCCACATTTTTCTATTGATGTTGTTCCATATAATAGAGGTGGGACAATTTGAAACCTGGGCTGTACACACAATAAAAACATTGGATTTATTTTAAACTAGACTATTACCTGCGGTTTCACCCGCATCCTAGAGGAACTACTTGATGTACCCAGATAAAAAGTATCCTATGTGTTAATCCAGGGTACCTATAGTCTATCTGTGTGCCATATCTCATCCAAATACATGCAGCCATTTTTGCGTGAAAGAGTAACAAACATCCAGACATCCATCCATACATACAAACTTTCGCGTTTATAAGTAAAGATAAGGATAGTCAGGATATTATAATAACTTGCCCATTCTAAAATAAACGTAATACCTAATCACTTGCGTCAAACAAGAATAGTACTATCACACCACTAATCAAAACGACGTCAATGGCTAACATCAAATTAAAAAAAAAAACACCAGCATCCATTATCAGATTGCCAAAAATTATAAAGTATACAAATTAAAACAAAAAACTCTAAACATCAAACATTTGCGAGAAAAGATGGCGATCGTTTAAAAGCCAGGTGTTTATGTGTAGAAAAACTTACAATAAAAACGAATTATTTCTGTTCATACGAACCGTATCTAAAATATTAATGACCACGGTGAATGAGAATCGATTGGCGAAGCCTCTTTTGAGATACAGAATCAAGAGTAACCATTTCATTCAATTTTTTTGTATTATTATGTTACACAAGTACATCTTATCACGTGGATAAATGGTATACAGAACAATATGTATATTGAAATGATTATGGAAATAATTAGATGAGAAGTTTAGCTGCGCTTGCCACGATCAGTCCGTGGATGGGTGAGCGTTCGTTACACCCTGCTCCGTGCCTCAGAGAGCACGTTAAACTGCCGGTCCCAGGTGTCATAAGAATACCTAGGACAGTCGTTACGGGTAGTCAAAATCCCGAAAGTCTGATAACCGGTCTTACTTTAGGATATCGGCATTGCCCAGTTACTGGGTTGCGGAGGTCTGATGGCAGTCACTCCGTGTAAAATACTGGTATTCAGCCGCATCTGGTTTAGACTGGAAGCTGACCCCAACACAATTGGGAAAAGGTTAGGAGAAAGAAGAGTTAGATGTCCAATCTTATCGTCCCATAAGACTATAATGAGCTGCTTGCAGGTCTTCGAAAGATTGACGGAGAAAAGTTATTTGGGTCTAATAGATTCGATTGCCGTTCTTGCGACGCACGGTGGAGTAAAAATCTTTTTGAGTGATACGCTAGATCGTAAACTCTCGACATTAGACAGCATTTCATTAAAGAAAAT
Organism: Amphipyra berbera; assembly: GCA_910594945.2. Classification (NCBI taxonomy): domain Eukaryota; kingdom Metazoa; phylum Arthropoda; class Insecta; order Lepidoptera; family Noctuidae; genus Amphipyra; species Amphipyra berbera. Next base: position 16,183,960 of record OU343138.1, read on the forward strand.
TGTCACCAGCCTTTCTCGACATATTTATCTCCGGCATTTGAAGAGGTGATTGTGGCGTTCGTGGCATGAGGTTATCTTAAACAAAGAAGTGCTGCCCGTTAATTATCAAAAAACGTATGGGATCTTATGTTGAACGTAGTCCAATTTTTTGAGAAAAGGAAAGGTAACGATTGCTTTGAATAATATAGAAGATGGAATACCACAAGGAAGAATAATGGGCCCATTAATTACAGAGGGTAAAATTTTAATGACTGGGCCTAATGTGACCGAGTATCTGCTACTGAACCCTATATCCGATTTTCACTTTGTATGGTATGTGCTAATTTAGCACCATTCCACATACTTTTAACGCAAAATGATATTCAAGTAGGGAGCGATGAACACAATTTATATTTTCAACGAAATAAGAACCGCTAATTAACTATTAAAGTAAGATGGAAGAATTTCTACCTATAGAATACTTAAAAGATGACACTACATAATCCATACCAATTAAAAAGCCTACAAAATCTCGCTAATCATTTCAACTTCTACAATTATGCAATTAATTGAAGCGCCTGCAATATTATTAGCATTGACTTACAGTAGTCATCGCATTGTTTTATTTTCACAGTTGGCTGGTTATTTAAGTTAGTTCTATGATTAATTAGTCAATGTAAAGTCAACCCTACTCAAGTAGCGCTGGCTCAACACACTCTAAGGACTTCATTGGTTTGTAACATATCTAATAAAATACTTCAATTGTATTTGGAAGTAGCTCTTCGTGATTGTACTTTTTTAATGTTCAGGACGAAAATTATTTTAATTTAACCACCGCAATTTTTTTTACCAGGTTTGTCGCAGGCGCGATTCACTCGTTGCTACAATATTTTTATTTACTTTCGTCATACTGTTTTTTTTAGTCCTAGTTCATAAAATGGAAGATGCTTATGTCACTGGACATTTCTACAGACTTATAGCATACTTTGATCAGTTGGCGAATTGTATCAAGCATTTGTAATATTAATGCTTTCTTAATAATGACTAAAGGTCAATCACATTGTTTAATTGACCAATTAACTGCCTATTATTTAGTTGATTCCCGATTTTTAGTAGGTTGCATATTTGTACGCTGCAAACTGCCCTTTATATTTTTCTTAACAATTCTTTCAATCCAATGGTTGTCTGGAAGAAATTGCTTTAAGCGATAAGACCGCCATTTGTACTGTTAATTATGTGTATTCCTTGTTTTATTTCTTTTAGTGTGCAATAAAGTATATCTATCTATCTAACTGCCGTCGCTCGGCAACTGATTGAACCATCTAATTTGTTTTACCATATTCTCCGTGGTCTACCACAATTCCTGTGATCCAAATGGTTGTGATTTTCGTTAATACTGAAGAAATTAACGTTAAAATTCTAACTACAACGATAAAAAAAAACCTTATCACAAGGAAGTCACTAAATCACGTGATATCTGAAACTTATAACTGTTAATACAATTTCCTCTAATTTTTAATTAATTTAAAACAATAAAATAATTATCGGTAACAAAGGTAATTAAAAAAACATATCAGATATCGGTATCGACATCCAAGCAAGTGGAACTTTATACACTTGTAAGACCGGATAAGTCATGTTTCGTGAATGACAGAAACAGCTAGATGGCACTGTATATATAGGCTCACCACCTCATTCAGAGTCACGACTACCACGTCTATCCTCATAATGAAATCCTTGAAAATTTACAGAGAAATTTGACACACGAGGTCGATCACGTTCGGTAGCTTAAAAAGCCTCAAACTAATTACATGGCGTATCATAACTTTGGTTTACTATCTTAGCTATAAAATGACGTCAGACGCGTTTGTTCAGGATCCAGAGCAGATGGTATATAATGGGTCAGTCGACTCACAGCATCACAGTTCAACTTGAGCTTCATCCACATAAGGTTTTAAGTGTTTCAACAACAATCATACAAAATGAAACTGGTAATTAATTTTGTTTGGTGTACAATATTTGAGAAAAATTGTCTTCCACTTTGTTTCACATTTTAATTAGTCTTTGGTGAAACTTGATTGAGTGTTTTAAAGCATATACCCAGTTATAAAGAAATAATGTTCATTGTAGAAAAGTGTCATTCAATAACAAATCATTCTGTATTCTAACAACATAATTTTTGTTTCATCTTCATTGTGAATTGGTGCTTCATTACATTATCTGTCTTGTATGATCTACAGTTCGTGATCGCCGCCCTCATCGCCGTGGCCGCCGCAGGTCGCCTGGAACACCTAGAACGCTCCTACCTTCCTCCCAACCAAGGTTCCAACGGAGGTTTCGGTTCTCACGGCTCCCACGGATCTTTCGGAGCTAACTCTGGTGGTTTTGGCGCGGCTGGAGCTGGTCTGCATAGCCACAACGCTGGCGGTTCCATCGCTGGTGCCACCTCCAACCAGTACCTGCCCCCTGATCACGGACCTTCTGCTTCCAACGGCGCGCCTCAGTTCTCTGGTTCCCTTCAAGGTAATAATATCTATTAAGTGTCTCAAAGTTATAATCGTAAATTAACTTATTGAAAAACTTTTTGGATTTACAGTGGCAATTTATTAATTGCATCTGGCAGTAATCCATTAGCATATTTACTGACTTAATTAGTTTCAGATCAAATATTATGACTGTTTTATGTTGAATAATAATAATGAAGTTATTCAAACAGATCGGTTTAAGTTAGTTTTTTATAAATTGTTCATTTCTAACTTGATTCAATTCTTTGGTAATGTTGCTACAGCTGAAAAACTGAGGAAAGCCTCTGATTATAATTACAAACACTTAAACTTCTCGTTTCCAACAGGTTTCGGTGCTCAGGACTTCCGCAGCCAGCAGTACAGCGGTCAGCAGGCTGCCCCTGCCCAGCAGTACCATATCCCTAGCACCCAGTACGGAACTCCTCAGGCTGGCAACTCGTTCGGCGCCCCCAGCTACCAGGCACAGTTCCCCCAGCAGTCCGCAGCCGCCAGCCGTCAGTACCTGGCTCCCAAGACCAGCTCCTTCCAGAACCCTCCTCAGCAAGCCTTCGATGAACAAACCGGCTACCATTACTAAGTTTGAGTACTTAATGTAGTTTTTTTAGTCAATTGAATTGCTCGTATGTATAATAAATAGCTGTGTATAATATTACTTTTGAATTTTATTTGACCTGATGATTGAGCACAGCACCAGTAGAAGAGATGTTTGATATATAGAAATGACTAAAGGACACCTATTTTCACTACCTCAGAAATGGTAAGAAAATTATTACCTGTGAATGATGATGATAAAGAAATTTGAAATTATTCTGATAAATTTGTTCATCAGAAGTAAATGATAATTGAGGGAAATATTAGACTTCTCACGAAAAAATTGCAATATCTGCTAATCATCATGAATCGCTCACTTGCATAGTTCGTGTACTACCATGTCTGGACTTTAAAAGAGACTTTGACCTCTGAGTTTGTTTCGGCTTTTCTTCTCAGAGCTAGTCAGATAGGAAATGCCGGCGCCATCTAGTCTTAACAAAAAACATTACATTGACTTATAAAAGTGTCTGTAACAGATTTATTTACAGAAATAAAAATCATTTATCATTTATAATCAAATAATAGATTTTAGAAACAAAGTCACTGCACGTGCGCCTTGTACTTTTAAAGCTGTTGTAAAATTTTCCTTAATAATTATTTAAAGACTCACACACTATCGAGAACTTTATGGAGCCCTCTCAGGTGTGCAGGTTTCCTCACGGTGTTTATCCTTCACCGTTACCACAAAGGCCAGCGTGGTGGACTAAGGCCTAAACCCTTTTCATTCTGCGAAGAGGTCCATGCCCAGCAGTGAGACAGTAATCGGCTAATTGTGTTTTAATGTAATTATTTAACAGCTACCACTATTGTTTCCTTATATTTCTCTCTAGAAGTAATTTCGTTGTATGAATGCCCTAAAATTTCCTTCTTACAGTCATTGTCTTCATAACTCTAGTCATCTTCTGAAATTTCGTCAATAATGATAAGATTGTTTTAATTAATCATTCTTCTATACAACGCAGCTTCGCGCATCATTAATGACGTGTATTCACCCAAAGTAATTAAAATGTTCAAGATCACGACCCAGACACTGAACTCGTGTAGATGCTTTCCATTCATTAATCGATTAATAGTTTGGCAATATTGTGTAATCATATAGGCCTTTTTGTATTGATTCGATGATTTTTTTCATTTTAATCGGTTTGTTGCTATGCTTGATTAATTGCTTTTATTTGACGTGTAGTATCGGCTTACGTATGGATTACTATTAATTTATCTATTTTGTGTGTGGACATCGTAAGCATTGTTCTGCCTAGCCCTTTTCCAACTATGTTGAGGTCAGCTTCTATGGTGGCTTTAGCATTATTCCGTTTAAACATTTTCTTACAAAATAATCTTATGTAAATATTTCCATAAAAAACAAAAAAAACGGTCAAAAATATCAAAAAATAGTAGTCCCCTCACAATGCATTTCTCCCAAAGAAACCTCCTCGCAATGCATACAGTATCAAGAAGTACTGTCTTCTGTATCCAGCTCTTGATCCAGCCGCCTAACAACAGCCTAAGGGTCAATAATATTACCATGAGAATCAGTAGTAGCTTTCACGTGTCTAATAAAATTACTAGATTCAATACTGTTACCAACTACAGTGATGATGGATCTATATTTCACCCAGAGATCAGTTTTTGGAGACTGAATTGATTGGCAAATCGGAATGTAAGCTTATATCTTGTATGGGGTAAATACAAATTGTGAATAATAATAGTGAATTGATGAAAATCATAAAATAAGATCTATTTCCATCTCAAGGAGATCTATTAATTTTCAGGAGATGAGAACTTAAAATCCTTTGTCGAACAAATTTTACGGATTTATTCAAATACTGCTTGTTTTAAATATTTCCTTATAGATACAATTTTATACGGAGCTTGTTTATTTGAACTGACTAATAAAGGAAATAATTATTGAAATTCGTAATTAACCAGTGCATTGCGTGCATTTAATTATTTATTTAAATTTTCCTATCCGTGTTGCTAAGGAACCTGGGTTTCTCCCTGTTGTGAACGTCTTGGTTTTAAAAGCTACCGGCTTCCATAGTTTTTCTTTTTTATCTCATATTTGGATTAAAACCTTAAGTGGGCAATTTAATTAAGATTGGGATGTTATGTTCTGTTTTTCCAAGCCCTTTTCTCAACTACGTTGAAGTCAGCTTCCAGTCAATTAGGTGCGGCTGAATACCAATATTTTACACGGAGCGACTGCTATCAGACCTCCGCAACTCAGTTACTGGGCAATGCCGATATCGTAAGGTAATACCGGTTGGCAGAAGGGGATGTTTACGTTTCCACAATTTCTAAGATCCGCTTTTCTCGAAAGTTTTCGAAAAGGAGAACTGGATTGGAAACCTTTTTTCTTTTAAATTCCAATATTTGTCGGGGATACAGAGAGTTTTGATGATTACTAGACGTTTAATTGAAAATGGCAGTAAATTAAACCATACATGAAAATGAATAAAAATACATTGAAATGTATATTCCTATCTACTAAACTTTTTGAAATTGTGTGTAGTGCATGGATCACCGAAAGTGGTATAGGCGTCCTATGTAGAAGAGGGCTCGTCTAACATCACATTCTATCTACGACATATTTTCCAATTTCAACTGACACAGTTTTTCTTCCTTTTGCTTAACCTGAACCAAGCCGAAACCAAGACCCAAAAACCCGTCACTCATATAACACCGCAGCATCGCTATGTGTCAAACTAGAGCATTTAAAATTGAGTTTTAAGTTCTGCTTCATACAATGTTTTAGTCTTGTAGATTTTAGTGATTTCTCTCATATAGTATACTAGCGGACCGTCCCGGCTTCGCACGGGTGGACATTTTTCCCGTTTTTGCAACATTTTTCATTTATGCTCCACTCCTATTGGTCGAAGCGTGATGTTATATAGCCTATAACCTTCCTCAATAATTGGACTATCCAACACAAAATTTTTCAATTCCAACCAGTAGTTCCTGAGATAGCGCGTTCAAACAAACTCTTCAGCTTTATAATATTATAACCTACCCTCATGGGAAAAAGGCGTGAGTTTATGTATGTATGTATATACATACATACATAAACTCACGCCTTTTTCCCATGAGGGTAGGCAGAAACTATAGAACGCCACATGCTACGACCCTTACATACCCCTTTCGCTTCATCCACATTCATACATCTTGTCATACCCGCACGCCGGTTGAGAGTACTACGCACCTGACCTTTGTGAAGAACATCACCAATAACATCGATGTATGTCCTTCTAGGACGTCTTCTACCGGCGAATTATTATTAATTTTACTTTTTAGGTTAGGATTTGAAGTTAACAAATAGGTAAAAAAGGAAAAAAATGTGATAGAACTAATTATTAAAGCTCGAAGTTTCTTTAGTCTAAAATAGGAATACTTAGGTACTTAGCTATGGTCTAAAACGTCTTTTTTTAATTTGTGAAGTCCTTGAAACCAGCTGCCCTTACGTCACTGCTTAGACTCGCGATGATTGTCACTATAAATTGAGTGTTGAGCATTACATGTCAAAAAAATCCGTTTCAGTCGTGCGACCCAATTAATTAACTTTATGATTAATTTATTTAATTATTTTGTTATTGTTAATTAATCTGTATTATACAAAAACTAGTAAAGAAATACTTAAAATAAAACATAACTAATTAACTTAAAAGAAACGTAAATAATTAAAAAAAAAACGTAAAATAATGTTATACCTAAGGTTTTTATGTTTTTTTTTTTAATATTTTGTTTGGTGTATTTTTATTCTATTTTATAATTGTTTATATTTTATATGTACAACGCATTAGAGTTAACTGTAATGTTGTCCATGTTATATTTGAAATAAATAAATACATATCAAACATTTCTTTTGTTGGATGTTATTAAAAATATAAACCAGCCAAACTTATTCAAAAGAGAACTTAAGAAGTTACTTACTGAAAATTGTTACTATAGTGTTAAAGATTTTTTAAATGATAGTTCCTAATCTATTTGTGTTAAATCTTAATTTTGTTATGTTTCTTTTTCTTAATTGTGTTATATTTCAAGTGTCTATAAATTATTTTGTACGCCAATGTTGGCAAAACATGTTGAAACTCACAGATTTTTCACTTTTTCATCCACGTTTGCATTTATATGTATAATGTTACACATGTTTACAAATAAATATATCTTTATCTTTATCTTTATCTTTATCTTGGTTCTTTTCTCAATAATCAGGTCAAATAAAATTCAAAAGTAATATTATACACAGCTATTTATTAACAATTCAATTGACTAAAAAACTACATTATTTACACAAAATTAGTAATGGTAGCCGGTTTGTTCATCGAAGGCTTGCTGAGGGGGGTCCTGGAAGGAGCTCTTAGGAGCCAGGTACTGGCGGCTGGCGGCTGCGGACTGCTGGGGGAACTGTGCCTGGTAGCTGGGGGCGCCGAACGAGTTGCCAGCCTGAGGAGTTCCGTACTGGGTGCTAGGGATATTGTACTGCTGGGCAGGGGCAGCCTGCTGACCGCTGTACTGCTGGCTGCGGAAGTCCTGGGCATCGAAACCTGTTGGAAACGAGAAGTTTAAATGTTTGTAATGTTAATAATAATAGTTTTTGAGCTATAGCAACATTCCCAATGAATTAATCAAGTTTGAGTAGAGCAATCTAAAAAAAAAACCAACTTGAACTGATCAGTTTGAATAACTTCATTTATTAATAATTACTGGGTCAGACTAATGATAGACATAAAACAGTCATAATATTTGATCTGAAACCAGTTAAGTCTAATAAATATGCTAATGGATCACTGCTAGATGCAATTAATAAATTGCCACTGTAAATCCAAAAAGTTTTTCAATAAGTTATTTGACGAACATATCTTTCAGACATTAAATAGTTTCTATTACCTTGAAGGGAACCAGAGAACTGAGGCGCGCCGTTGGAAGCAGAAGGTCCGTGATCAGGAGGCAGGTACTGGTTGGAGGTGGCACCAGCGAAGGAACCGCCAGCGTTGTGGCTGTGCAGACCAGCTCCAGCCCCGCCAAAACCACCAGAGTTAGCTCCGAAAGATCCGTGGGAGCCGGGAGAACCGAAACCTCCATTAGAACCGAAGGAAGAACCTTGGTTGGGAGGAAGGTAGGAGCGTTCGAGGTGTTCCAGGCGACCTGCGGCTGCCACGGCGATGAGGGCGGCGATCACGAACTGTAGATCATACAAGACAGATATGAAGCACCAATTCACATTGAAGAAAAAAGAAAAATTATGTTGTTAGAATGCAGAATGACTCGTTGTTGAATGACACTTTTTCACAATGAACATTATTTCTTTACAACTGGGCATATGTTTTAAAACACTCAATCAAGTTTCACCAAAGACTACTAATTAAAATGTGAAGCCAAATGGAAGACAATTTTTCTCAAATATTTTACACCAAACAATTAATTACCAGTTTCATTTTGTATGATTGTTGTAGGAACACTCTAAACCTTGTGTGGATGAAGCTCAAGTTGAACTGTGATGCTGTGAGTCGACTGACCCATTATATACCATCTGCTCTCGATCCTGAACACACGCGTCTGACGTCATTTTATAGCTAAGATAATAAAACAAAGTTATGATACGCCATGTAATTAGTTTGAGGCATTTTAAGCTACCGAACGTGATCGACCTCGTGTGTCAAATTTCTCTGTATATTTTTAAGGATTTCATTATGAGGATAGAAGTGGTAGTCGTGACTCTGAATGAGGTGGTGAGCCTAAATATACAGTGCCATCCAGGCTGTTGGTGTGATTCATGAAACATTACTTACCCGGTCTTACACGTGTATGAAGCTCCACTTGCTTGGACTTCGATACCGATGTCTGATCTATATTTTTATTAATTAACTTTGTTACCAATAATAACTGTTTTAACACAAATTATGGACGCCATGACAATGAAATTGTTTTTTCAAAGTATTCATAGCTAAAATATATGTTAGAGGAAATTATATTCAAAGTTTTAAAATTCACATATTAAGTATTCGTGACTTATTTTCAAACGCATCTTTAGTGACTTCCTTGTGATGTGGTTTTTTAACGTCAATTTCTTCAGTATTAATGGCAATCAACCATTTGTATCACAGAATTTGTGGTAGGCAACGAAGTATATGGCAACACAAATTGGAGGGTTATATAAGTTACCTACGGCAGTTAATTGATCAATTAAACAAGGTGATTGACCACTCATCAGTAAGAAAATATTAATTTTATAAATGCTTCATACAATTCGTCAACTGATCAAAGTATGCTAATGGATTTGAATAAGTCTCGTTAAGATTGTAAGTTTGTAGCAATGGAGCCTTCTGGACATAAGCATCTTCCATTTTATGAACTAAGACAAAAACAAGCATTATGTATGACATTTTAAGCAAATAAAAATATTTTAGTTACGAGTGGATCGCACCTGAGACAATATATCAACTTAATCATGGTAAACATTTTAACGATGATTAAATCTAAATGATTTCCGTTTTGAAAATTAAAAAAGTATAATTGCGAAGAGCAACTTTCAAATACAATGGAATGTTTCATATATTATTAGCTATGTTACTAACTGACAACGACACTGGTCGTCTTGGCGCTCTACTATCTTTCTTTCTTTCTTTTGAAAAAAAAAACGTTGCCCCACACTAAGATTTCTCCCGTATTGTGGGTGCGTTTACAGATACAAATTTTCACATACACAAATGCTCAGACCCGAAACAACTATCTGTAGGCCATACAAGTATTTGTTCCGTGCGGGAATCGAACCCACGACCCGTAGCGCAGAAGCCAATCGCCCAGCCACTGCACCAAATGTGTCGTCAAAAAGACATCTATAAAAAGATAAAAACTTTCGAAGAAAAGCGACTCGTAACACTTGACAAAAAACGCCAAATACGTAAAGAGAGACATAAGCCCTCCTACACATATACTTTTAATTCTGCAGGTCAACTTTATTGCAGTTCTTGTGATCGGGTATTTAAAACCAAGTTTGTTCTAGCGAGCCATATTAGGGCTCATGCTAGGAAGTAATTTATTTTAGGGTCACCGTTATCGAAATCGATAAAGAGGACTATAACTGACAGAGTTTATAGAGAGTGATGAGTCAGCGCTACTGGGGCAGGGTTGACTTTACATTGACCAATCAATCATAGAACTATTTCCTTAGATTTCCAGCCAGCTGTGAAAATAAGAAATTGCGATGCCCTACTGTTTAGGTTAATGCTAAAAATATTGCAGGCGCTTCAATTACTTGCATAGAAGTTATAAAGGATTAGCAAGGTTTTGTAGGTTTTTTGGTTGTTATGGGTTGTGATGTTGGGGTCCCTTTTTCAAATAAATCTTCCTTCCTTAGATCCGGTTTTTAATCTCACCTTAATAGTTAATTACCAGTTGTTATTTTGTTTAAATATATATTGAGTGCGTCACTCCCTGCGTAAATGTCATTTTGCGTTACAAGTATGTAGAACGGTGCTAAATTAGCACAAAGCATACAAAGTCAAAATTGGATATAGAATTCAGTAACAGACACTCGATCACCACTGTCCCAGTCATTAAGAATTTACCCTCTATAATTAATGGACCTATTATTCTTCCTTGTGGTACTCCATCTTCAATCTTTATCACAGAAATCGTTTCGCATCTTAAAAAAAATGCACGATATTCATGATAGGATCTTACAAAGTTACAATCATTAACGAGCAGCGCTTCTTTGTTTAAGATCATTTCATACCACCAATTCCACAATCACCTCATCAAATGCCAGAGATAAATATGTCGAAAGAAGCTAGTGACAGTTTTTTTTAATGAAGTTGTATTTTAATTTTGCTTGTTCCGCATCGATAGTGCCTCCCAAAACGTTTTTAGGTCCACCTTGCAACAACATCAATCAATCCAATTATCTTTCGGCTTTTTTTTCCTATTCGACTGCTTGTAGATGGTCTTGCGGACTGTTTCTACGTAACCGGACAGTTATTGGTGAGACCTGAAGGGTCTCCAACCAATCTCGACGAGAGTAAAATACTTAACCTAAGCTAACTACTATTACTAAGTCTACTACTAACATCATGACTAGATAGCAACAACACCACTAAAGGCGTCCCCTATGGGGGACTCGAACCTTGGCTTAGGGCGTTGCTTGCGAGAGGACTGGGAGGGAGACAGCTTGATGAGGGCTGAATTAACGGTGTGACTGCGGAGTCAGAAAAGACGACCGGCTCCGCGGCTGCGGCGGGTGAGCACGGTGGATCAGGGACGGCGGCGGTGGGACGTCGCGATGGGCCTCGTCGGCGAGGAAGAAATGCCGGGCGGCGGTGGCGGACGTTGTGTAGTGTGCTGGTCGATTTACTCGCTTCCTGGAGGAGGGTAATATCGTCGTCGAGCTCTAATAGCGCATGCCTGGAACGGCGTACTATGCTAATTTGAAAGGGATTATAATCGGCCACTGCGGCCACTAGAGGGCTATTATCGAAATAACGCTTGGATATACGTTTGAGGTATTGCGTGACGGTCAGCATTTTTAAATCTAAATGACATTATCATTCGATGCGATAGATTTTGTCTTAAAGAGTTTATGATCTAGCGTATCACTTAACAATATTTTCGCTCCACCGTACGTAGCAACAACGGCAATCGAATCTATATAGGTATATTAGACCCATATAACTTTTCTTCCATCGGGGGTCAATCGTTCGAAAACATCATACCTGTATTCCCCGAAAGGTTGGACAGAGGTGTATAGTAACACCCTCGTTTCTCCGTTATGTTAAGTCCCATGTAATAGGGGGCGAGCCTATTGCCATCAACCACCTATTGCACTCCGGTCTGCTACTGAGAAATTGCAAACGGAAAAACCCAATAACAATTTGCCCGACCTAAAGATCGGAACCCAGGACCTCACTATCAGCAGTCTCACTTGCCACCACTAGACCAACGAGATAGTCTAGAATTATATAATTACTAGCGGTCCGTCCCTGCTTCGCACGAGTGGACATTTTTCCCGTTTTTGCAACATTTTTCATTTATGTTCCCCTCCTATTGGTCGTAGCGTGATGTTATATAGCCTATAACCTTCCTCGATAAATGGACTATCCAACACAAAAATATTTTTTCAATTCCAACCAGTAGTTCCTGAGATTAGCGCGTTCAAACAAACAAACTCTTTAGCTTTATAATATTAGTATAGGCTTAAAAATAAATCTATATAAATAAAAATGAATCGCCAAATGTGTTGCTAAGCGCAAAACTTGAAAACGGCTCGACCAATTCGGCTATTTTTTTTGATATTCCTTAAGGCATAAGGAAGGTTCTTATGGAGAGAACAAACATAAAAATTGCGTGGAAAATAGTAAAAACAACACTTTTCTTTTCCCACTACAGGCCAATAACTTTTGACAGAACGGAGTCTGTCCGGGCAGCTAGTCTAAAATAAAATAGATCTTTTTACAATAACGCGTTAGCGCTGAGTTTAGAGACCGCATTAGTGAGAACTATTATATATTATATAGTGACCATTTGTTACTACGGCCTAATGACACACATCATTTGTGTTCTAAAGGTGTTAAAGTTACGTTGAACTCAGACCTTGCTGCGTCATTGGTTTAATAGTAACAAGCTCTGTTTAAAAAACGAATGTTTTAAGGACCTTAGATTTCTGGACCATTTCAATTTACAGGTAGTGTGTTCTCCTTACCCTTTTCCCAATTATGTTGTGGTCAGCCTCTAGTTTAACCAGATGCGGCTGAATACCAGTATTTTACATGGAACGACTGCCATCAGACCTCCACACCCCAGTTACAGGGCAATGCCGATATCTTAAGGTTAGACCGGTTGTCAGACTTTCGGGCTTCCGACCTCCCGTAATGACTGTCATAGGTATTCGTATGACACCCGGGACCGATTGTTTATCATGCTCTCCGAGGCACGGAGGGGTCTCAATGTGTAACGAACGGTCACCCATCCACAGGCTGACCGCGGCAAGCATAGCTTAACCTCACAAATCGTATGATCCGCGCGGTTGGTGTTTAGCCATGAGCCCCTCTAGATTTACAGGTAGTGTTTAGTGAAATACAATTTCGATAATTGTGAAGAATTATCCAAATTAGATCGCACGCTTAGTACTATCGCATGTCGAGACCTATGAAGTATTATTGTCACTGATAAATGGGAAAGGTAAAAACATCCCTTTTAGAGGAGATTCCATTTTTTGCATCTTCCTCAAAGAGTACTATATTCATCTTTCACAAAGTAAGACGCAATAAATGACGAAGCTAGTGTAGGGGAACGAAGGTATGGTGTTCCTCCTATGAAGAGGGAGGATCCTCCTACCAGGCGGATCTTATGCCTGGCGAGCTACTGCCCAACGGTTGATGTTGGGAAGTTGTATATATGCTAACTCCTTGTCAGATCTTGATACCGCGATGCAGGATTTGTGATATTTCATCTGACAGCTGTCATTGTTATCGCTGTAGTCTGCTAGACACTCGTTGTGCTGCGTAGTTCTCATGTGGCGTGATAGACGCCGCCACACTAGGATGCGAAGTTCTTGAAGATACACCGTAAATTACGATTAAAAATAAATGTTCTTATGTCTAACTACCTCGTTGGTCTAGTGGTGGGAAGCACCACTGCTGATCGTGAAGTCCTGGATTCGATCAAAGTGTTATTAGTTTTATGTGTGAAATTCCTCAGTAGCAGCCTGGCGTTTGGATTTGTGTCCGATTGATGGCAATAGGCTCGCCCCCTATTACATGGGACTTAAACATAAAGGTGAAATGAGAGTGTTACTACACCTCTGGTAAACCTTTTGGGGAATACGGGCGTGATGTTATGTTAAGTGTACGTGTGCTGCCAACCCTGATATCACCTCTTACGACAAGACAAGACAGTATAAATATGAGATAGTATGGGATCCTTCGTACCGGAGGACCACTCTGCATAATATTGTATGGCACCGATTTTAAATAATTGTTTAGCTTGCATAAAGTTTTCATGAAAATACCAATTCGCTTAGTTGCTCCTTCTTCCTCCTAGCCTTGTCCGAACTACATGTTCTTATCTCTTATGGGGCTCTTAACCCCATAGGACTACCATCTATTATTATCGAGATATTTAATACAAATGAAATCCAATATAATATATACAGCTATTTATTATACATAGGTACAAACAATTCAATTGACTATGACAGCTACATTATGTACTCAAACTTAGTAATGGTAGCCGGTTTGTTCATCAAAGGCTTGCTGAGGAGGGTTCTGGAAGGAGCTGGTCTTGGGAGCCAGGTACTGACGGCTGGCGGCTGCGGACTGCTGAGAGAACTGTGCCTGGTGGCTGGGGGCTCCGAACGAGCTGCCAGCTTGAGGAGTTCCGTACTGGCTGCTGGGGATATTGTACTGCTGGGCTGAGGCACCCTGGTGTCCGCTGTACTGCTGGGCTGAGGCACCCTGGTGACCGCTGTACTGCTGGGCTGAGGCACCCTGGTGACCGCTGTACTGCTGGGCTGAGGCACCCTGGTGACCGCTGTACTGCTGGGCTGAGGCACCCTGGTGACCGCTGTACTGCTGAGCTGGGGCAGCCTGGTGACCACTGTACTGCTGGCTGCGGAAGCTCTGGGCACCAAAACCTGTGGGGAATTAATAGAATAATTAATTTTACAAAAAGATTTAATGATCATTATGATATTAATCAAACAGTCAAATAACAATAAGAAATTAAAAAAATTACATAATAAATTCCTTATTCAAACAATGATTGATAAATCCATTCGTTGAAAAAAGTTTTTTATGTATTTTTAAAACCCTGTTAGTATGATTTATATCTTATTTTTTTATTTGTAATAAGACTAATAACCCATAAAACCGTCATAATATTAGTTTTTAAGTCATAATTAAAACGTCAATATTTATCATAAGTTATAAATTCTGAGGCAAATATTTAATTGCCATTAACTGCGCTTCTTAGTTTAATAAAATCGTAATTTATTTCAACTTTGATTTGATAATTATACGGATAAGAACACTTTTAACTGGAATGATTAAACAAACTCTTACCTTGGAGAGAACCAGCGAACTGGGATCCGCCGTTGGAAGCAGAGGGTCCGTGGTCAGGGGGCAGGTACTGGTTGGAGGTGGCACCAGCGAAGGAAGAACCACCATTCTGGCCATGCAGACCATTTCCAGCAGCACCAAAGGCACCAGAGTTGCCTCCGAAAGATCCGTGGGCGCCGGGAGCCCCGTTAGAGCCGAACCTGGCTGAGATGGAGTTGTGGTCGGGGGGAAGGTAGGAGCGTTCCAGGTGTTCCAGACGACCTGCGGCGGCTACGGCGACGAGGGCGGCGATAACGAACTGTGGAAAGAATGTTAATTATCAATTATGGATTTATAATAATTATTATTGTACATTTTAATAACTTTTGAACTTTCATCCCTTCCATTCTTTTGAGAAACAATGCAATTTCTAAATTTTCCAATACTTAAAATATTTTATAATTTTTCACAAATTGATGATGTTTTATTGTTTTCTAAATTGTTTATTTATTTTTAGGAAACTTGATATTTTTCACAAATTGATGTTTTTTTTAATTGTTTTGTAAGTTGTTTAATATTTTTTTTAAAACTATCGACAAAACATTTGGCTGAATATAAAAAATATTTTCTCTATAATTTTTTTCGTAATTAGTAATGATGTTAAATCAAAATCAATTAAACCAAATATTTTGCAACAAACTAATTTTAATTACCAGTTTCATTTTGTATGATTGTTTGTCGGAACACTCCAAACCTAATGTAGATGAAGCTCAAGTTGAACTGTGATGCTGTGAGTCGACTGACCCATTATATACCATCTGCTCTCAATCCTGAACACTCGCGTCTGACGTCATTTTATAGCAAAGATAATGAACTAAAGTTATGATACGCCATGTAATTAGTTTGAGGCTTTTTTGAGCTACCGAACGTGATCGACCTTGTGTGTCAAATCTCTCTGTAATTTTTCAAGGATTCCATTAACTGTGTATGGCGAAAAAGGACCATTGGTCTTTTAGTACTAGATAAAGATATTAATTATAAATTCATATCGTTTTTATACTTTTGGATAAAACGAAAATATTAACTTGACAATACTATATTAGGTATTTACCTCATACAAAATTGAACAATAAAGATTTTAAAAGAAATGTTGTCTCTATTTAAGGCATGATCATGATAATAATTAATAGAGGATGGCATAGAGGCATCCTCTATCAATCGACAACAAAACATAACATCACGCCTTGTATTCCCCGAAGGGTCCGGCAGAGCTGTTTTAAGTACCTACACGCTCGTTTCGCCAGTTAATTTTAAGTCCCATATAATAGAGGGCGAGCCTTATGTCATTAACCGAGCACAAATCCAGATTCCAAGCTGCTACTGAGAAATTTGCTAATAGAAAAACCAAATAACACTTTGCCCGACCTGGGGATCGAACCCAGGACCTCGTGCTCGCCAGTCGCGCTTGCGACCACTAGAGCATCAAAGCAGTCAATCGACAAAATTATTTTTTGTCAATTTGGAAATTCAGTATACTGATTGTGTAGACCTTTATAGGTTTGTTTTAATTAGTAAGATTTAGAACAAATATTTTGTAGACCATTTTGTTGCGTTCTCTTTTACGAAGTAACATGCGAATTTATAGCTTCATAAAAGTTTCCAACGATTAAACCACACTTTTACTTTGTGTACATCTTGTAAAAGCTTGCTAAAGGATAAAAAGCTGCATCTATCTTTGTGTTAATAGAAATGGACTGCCATTATCATTAATTAGAAATCCATTATGCCATTTGCTTCATTTTATTCAGTTCATTTTATTTTCATATTTTCACATCCTACTGCTAACAGTGATCCTTGATGGATACTTTGTGTATTGTTGGATATCGATGAGTCCACTTTTTTATTTCCGATGTATTCACTTATGATATAATATAAAAACAATGATATAACGGTACTTCGGTAATAAAACATGGTCAAAATTTGGCAAATTATAAACCTTACCATAATACATCGGGGATGGCAAAAAGGCAACTTTGAACCACACCTTATACATACACCCATATTATAAGACGTTCCTCCAAAACTTACTCGACTCGACTCCACTTCGACTTGACATAAACGTCCTCGACTCGAGATTTTTCCTCAGTCGAGGTAAGGAATCATCTGTAAAACTCAAGGTACCTCGAACCTATCTTAAGGAAGGAAATGTCAAAGGCCGTATGTAAAAAAAAAAATGAATTTTGAAGACTTTATCGAATATGCTTACGATAATCCTTACAATTATTTATCGCGGCGTTATTTGCGCGATGCAGATAATTCAAGTTATGACGTAATGACTCCGTCGAGGAACCTCAAAGTTCACTTGAAATTGCGACTAAGAATGCAATTTTGAAGATGTTTTCGAGGCCGTCCTGAGTAGAGTATGAGTCGAGTAAGTTTTGGAGGAACGTCATAGAATATGGGTGATAGGATCCGTCGGCATTTTTAAATATTTATCGCGCCATACATAAAAATAGAGCTTCATCATCAATACTCCATGTGTGCAAAACTAAATTTTATGTACAGAAGCTAATATCGTAAAGCAATTAGATCGATTACAAACGAAAGCATCGATACGAATCGATATGAATCAGTTCACTGTCTGGGTCGTGATCTTGAATGGTTAATTGCGTTGCGTGAACCGACATCATTATTATTTCGTGCCTTTCGTAATAAAATGAGGTTCCCACCTTCAAAGCTTGTCCAGATGAGGCGTTCTATGCGCGAATCGATTTATGCGTACGAGTTCGCACATTGCAAAGGTACGAGAAGCGTTCGTTAATATCAACGACAAAAAAAGCACACAAAAGCAATGATAGCCTAGTCATAGGTCTCGAGTTCGAACTCAAAGCTCGCACCTCTGACTTTCCGGATTCATGTGCGTATTGTATAACTATCACTTGCTTAAAAACGGTGAAGGAAAACATCGTGAGGAAACCGGCATACCTAAGAGATATTTCTCGACGGCATGTGAAGCTAAGTTAGAGGCCTATGGGCGATATAAACTCTGACACCAGGTTAGTCACTAACCACATGAAAGATGAAGATCAGGCGATATTTCGGCGTCTTTAAATTATCACGACCGCCTGATCTGAACAAGGTCCTAGGCACTTTCGAATACTACTTCCATTATCTATCATTGAATTTAGATTTAATGTAGATGACTGAGATTACGTGATTGATTTGATTATTTTTAAAGTTCATAAAATGTTAGAAGTGATATATTAATATTGTAAGCTTTAGTCGATTAAAAATAGTAACGACTTAAAGATCCTGATTGCAATCGATTAAGAGTCGTGAAGTAACTGGATTTTGGTACACCTCTTTAACTTGAATTCTTTGCTGTTACAGGATCCGCATTATTTGTAAAAAAACTGGTTCATTTTATGAGGTTTTCCGCGGGTTTTTTGAGCGACTGGCGTATGAACTACGTAGAAGGGAAACTAGTATTTTGCAATTATGATATTTACGGTAAACGAAGGTTGCTGAAGTTCATCTTACCAGCATAAACCCTAGATAACTCTTCGAACACCCACGGAAAGAACATAACATATTCCCCGAAGGGTTGGGCAGAGGTGTAATAGTAACACCCTCAATTCGCCGTTATATTTGAGTCCTATGTAATAGAAGGCGAGCCTTTTGCCACCAACTGGTCACAAATTCAAACTCCGGGCTGCCACTGAGGAATTCCATACGGAAAACCCAATATAACACTTTTCCCGACCTGGGGATCGAACCCAGGACCTCACGATCAGCAGTCGCCCTTGCCAACACTAAACCAACGAGGCAGGAAATAACATATTCAGCGACATGGACTACTTTGTAATCATTACAATAAATGAATTTAATTCATTATTTTTTTAGGGTTCCATAACCAAAGGGTAAAACGGGGCCCTATTACTAAGACTCCGCTGTCCGTCCATCCGTCCGTCTGTCACCAGGCTGTATCTCATGAACCGTGATAGTTAGACAGTTGAAATTTTCACAGATGATGTATTTCTGTTGCCGCTTTAACAACAAATGCTAAAAAACAGAATAAAATAAATATTTAAGGGGGCTCCCATACAACAAACGTGATTTTTTTTTCTCGTTTTTGCTCGATATTGATAACGGCAACAGGTAGACGCTTGAAATATTCACAGAATACCTATTTAGTTATTACATTTAATTTAAAAATAAATAATTAAATTAAAATAATACAAATATTTAAGGGGGGCTCCCATACAACAGATATGATTGTTTTGCCGTTTTTATAGATAATGGTAGGGAACCCTTCGAGCGCGAGTCCGACTCACACTTCGCCGGTTTTTTAAATAATAGCGAAGGAATCACATTTGATATTTTATTTTGTCGTGCCTTTTAGAACGCGTTGTAAGGAATATAATAGAAAATCTTGCCTCAAGTACTTTCTTTGCTCAACACTATGTAACACTTGCACAACTATTATGTGGATGCTGTTTCACTTTTCGTGATTAGGCACGTTTTTCTTGGTCCTTAGAGTCATTGTTTGCTAGTTGCGAAACCGAAAGCTCTATAGAGATTGCAAGTACTGTGAGCATTTGTGCCAATTCAAATAGGGTCCTATGTTTTCTGTAATTGTGTCAATTGTTTTATATAATTTAGCTTCCTTTTCAGTTTTTTAAATGTGAGAACTTTGTGGACCTGCATCTATAAATTTGTAAATTACTACAATATTATTCATATTACTTTTTTTTAAAAAATATTTTGTTTGTTAGTTTTTGTACTCAAGTCTTTTAGTACTATATTACTCATTGGTCTGTGGTCAGGACTTCATTGTTCTCTCACTAAATCATTGTACTGTATCCACTGAAATTGTTAAAGATATTATTTTTAAAAGAGTAACCATGGAGTTTCTTGCCGGCTCTTCTCCATAGGAAACGACTAATTGGAACCGTGCACCTAAATTCTACTTTTCATAAGCACCTGTATTGGTTTATGTGAAGTATTTTTTTTTATTTTAAATTTTTCATAGGGAATAGATTTTATCTGACTGGCTGATCTTGTCACCACTACATGAACTACCCTCATTTGCCTCGTGTCGACATGAAAGAAGAAGAAAACTTAATTGTGGACGTATCAAATTGAATGCCCTTTGTCAGGGACACGGAAAAATAGTAGGAAATTGTCAGCATTTTTTAATATTGAAAGAGGAAAGTACATATTATATAACATACTAGCGGCCCGTCGCGGCTTCGCCCCGGTGAAATTTTTCCCGGTTTTTTCAACATTTTTCATTTATGCTCAGCCCTTATTGGTCGTAGCGTGATGGTTTATAGCTTATAACCTTCCTCAATAAATAGACTATCCAACACAAAAAGATTTTTTAAATTCCAACCAGTAGTTCCTGAGATTAGCGCGTTCAAACAAACAAACTCTTCAGCTTTATAATTTAGTATAGATAAAAAAACTGACTGCCTTGTTGGTCTAGTGGTCGAAAGCGCGACTGGTGAGCATGGGGTCCTTGGTTCGATCCCCAGGTCGTGCCATGTATTATTCGGTTTTTCCATTAGGAATTTCTCAGTAGCAGTCTGGATTAGTACCCGGTTAATAGCAATAGGCTCGCCCCCTATTACATGGAACTTAAACATAATTGGCGAAACGAGGGTGTACTAAAAACACCTCTGTCGAACCCTTCGGGGAATACAAGGCGTGATGTTATATTATATTACGTTATATAAAAAAAAAATTACAACATTCAATGTTCGGAAGTTGACATTGTTTTTTTTTCTTTTTCCTAATCGGCTCTTGTTGATGGTCTTGCGGACCTTAACTACGTAACCGGGCTATTATTGGCAAGACCAGAAGGGTCTCCGAACCAATATCTAAAATAACTACCTAGCTAACTACGCTAACTACTGTAACATCATGACTATTATAGCAGCAACACATCTAAGGGTGTCCAAGGGGGGACTCGAACCTCTTAGGGTGTTGAATGCGAGAGGGTTGGGAGGGATACGACAGCTTGATGAGGGCTGCATTAACAACAGTGTGACTGCGCGGAGTCAGAAGGGACGACCGGCACCGCGGCTGTGTTGACATTGTTAGGAAATCTCAATATTTGTTCTGATTACCCCAGGCAAGCCAATTGCCATAAATCGGAAATCATTCCAACGTGCGGGCTGCTACTGAGATTTTCTTTTAGAGAAATCAAATACCACATACCTCCCAAAATAGAGGTGACGTGGGTCGTAGTGACCATGTCGAGTAATTTGGTGCAAAAACAAGAGCTACGTAATAGATTTTTGCAGGTCACAGGATAAAAAGACTTGCAGGGATCCTTTATAACATAACATAACATTACGCCAGTATTCCCCAAAAGGTTGGGCAGAGGTGTATAGTAACACCCTCATTTCACCGTTATGTAAGTCCCTTGTAATAGGGGGCGAGCCTATTGCCATCAACGACAAAAAAGGCAAGTAAAAACCGGAATCTTATTCTCGTGACTAAAAGAATATTAAATGGTTTGCAAAGCAGAAGGCACCTTGGCAGTAAAAAATCATTAGTGGTTAATAGTAGTGCTTAGAAACAAAAAAAACTGATTGATTAACTAGACACGACTTTAACACTAGTTTTTGAAGCAGTTAAGTTCTTAATTCGATACCTTATTACTACACTGGCCTGCAAAAATAAGTATCACACTTTTAAAATTTCAATTTTTTCTAAACTATAGAAGTTAGAGATTTAAAATAAAAAACGTTTTATAGCAATTTTTATCAGCTTTCTTTGAAACTATAGTAACAAAGTTAAACTCTTTTATGGGTCCTTTTTGTTTCGAAAATATATCTTGTGTACCTAAAAAATTATTGCAATTTTAAAAGTGTGATACTTATTTTTGCAGGCCAGTATATTTTTTTCGGTAGCAACAGCGGTTTAGAGTATTATTTAGAATACTAGCGGCCCGTCCCGGCGTCGAACGGGTGGACATTTTTTTTCCGTTTTTGATACATTTTTCATTTATGCTATAATCTTCCTCGATAAATGGACTATCCAACACAAGAACTTTTCAATTCCAACCAGTGGTGCCTGAGATTAGCGCGTTGAAACAAACAAACAAACAAACTTTTCAGTTTTGTAATATTAGTCGATTAGGGGCGACTTGCAGCAAAATGATACAAATCTCGGTTTAATTAAATCTAGATTTTTCCCTAAACTCGACTTAACTTAAATCTTATTAAGCATGTCTTGCGCAGTGACATTTCACATTATGATTTAACTAAACTGAGATTAAGTCAATAATTCATTCGCCATTCATTCTTTGCGTTCCGTTTTCAAATAAAAAGTGACGGGAACTTGTGCATAAGTATAGAAAAAAAAGAATTTGGTTTGTCATTCGTGTCAATGTAACCCCCCGTTTACACCTAAAAACAAGTTGTAAACATAATTTGTGTAAAGGTCTTTTTAAAAGAAATTACTGTCTTAACACAATGATCATGTGTAAAATATTTCAAACAAGTGTTTTAAAGATCTACATACTTGTTTGCTACTTAATGTATGCATATTTGTAATAATTTTTTCGAAAATACATCTGACACATGTAGAATACATGTTTTATACCTAGGTGTAAACGAGGGATAAGTAAGTCTATAAAATCGAGATTTAACAGCTTTAAACCGACCTAGATGCCGGTTTAACTTTGACATTTATTTAAATCAAGATTTAATCTAAGTCGATGACATGCAAGTCGTTAAATTAAGTTTAAGCCTAAGTCGAGTTTAAATCGCGTTTTAAGTAAAAGCTGCAAGTCGCCCTAGAAGTAAGAATCAATCAAGAATCAGTGACAGCCTCGCGGTTGAACGCTAGTCTTCCATGCAGAAGGGTCTAAATGTGTGGGGTTGCGGTGCATGCTTTTGCAAATCCTGCGACCCCGGCCGAACGGTCAGGAGGAGGAACACCGTTGGTTTTTAGCCGGTAAGAGTCCGGCAGACCCCCTCGCCTTTCCCGGGCGAGGGACATCCATGAGGATTTCCCAACGATAAAAAAAGGGTCTGAATGTGCAAATCAGAATTTGATTATCACTTGCTTGTAACGGTGAAGGAAAACATTGTGAAGAAACCTGCTAAATTGAGAGGGGTTTAAAAAAATTTAAAATTAAGGGCCGATTTGACCAATTTTCATTATTCGTATCATACGATTTGCGAGGTTGATGGGTGACCGTTCGTTACACATCGAGACCCCTCCGTGCCTCGGAGAGCACGTTAAACCGTCGGTCCCGGGTGTCATACGAATACCTATGACAGTCGTTACGGGTAGTCAGATGCCCGAAAGTCTGACGATCGGTTTAACCTTGGAGTATCGGCTTTGCCCAGGGTTGCGGAGGTCTGATGGCAGTCGCTCCGCGTAAAATACTGGTATCCAGCCGCATCTGGTTAGACTGGAAGCTGACCCCAACATAAAACAGTTGGGAAAAGGCTAGGCAGATATCTAAGAAATAAGTTACACATTTTCACAGAATTTCTACACAAAAGCTATCAAAACATCAAATACAAGGTTAGTCGGAAAGGGAGTACTAAGCCGAAAGGGTGTTAAAGTACCCATATTAATGGATAACTTTTGTTCTACAACTTTTCCCAAAAGTCAATAGTTCAAGAGAAATAGCTGTTCAAAGATTTCATAAAAAATACGCTAAATTCTATCTATCCTCAGCTATGATCAGACGTGTTTATATTTTACGTCATATTTGGGGTCACGGATTAGAAACTCCATTTTCCGAATTCATAACTAAAGCAGGGATGAAGAATTTTTGAAAAAAACAAAAATAAAAATAATTTTACATGGATTTCTTTTTATCGAATGTTTAAATTTTAACACTTTCTTTAAAACAATCATCAGTGATACAATAAGTGGCCCGTGGCTTAGTACCCCCTTTCCGACTAACCTTGTATAATAATCCTTTAGATAAGAGTTGTCGTTAGTAGAACCGGTCCTAAGTAATAAGAATTAAGTAGGTACACATACTTTTTGCTTCAATTATCTTAAAACTTAAGGTGCCAGTGATCTTCGTCTCGTGCCCCGACAAGCAAAGGTTAATGAATATTTTTTACGGATGTACGCCTGCGCGGCTAATGTATAGTGCAAAATAGATTTCGTAAGTATATAGGTACTTTATACAAATAGTTCGAATCCGGTCACGACTTTGAGCAATGACTTTGCAGATGATGTTTCCTAGGTTCTCTATTTTAATTCCTACGATTTTATGTCATAATTTAACATTGCATAATGTTACTTGTCCTAACATTAGTTACGCATAATACTCATTTGCCATAACTTTTTAATCATATTTTTTTAATCCTATTTACTATAAGCATAATATTTAATAAGCATACTATCCAAAAGCATAAGTTTACTTAAGCATAACGACGCATAACCATAACTATTATAAGCATAAAATAACATAAACCTAACCTAACCTAATATAAATACATAAATATTCGTAAAGTACGTTTCCTTTATGCTTTTTGATCATTATCACAAATAACTATTAGACAAATAAACAATATGCTTTACAACTTTATGCATATCAAAGTTATGAATATAAACAATAGGATATACAATATTTATACTTAATAACACAATATGCTAAAAGCAATTATGGCACACTATTATTATGACAAAGAAAATTATGCCTAACTTATTACGACAATTTAAATTAGAACAAAAACCATTATGAGAAAAAAAGGGATCCCTGTTTCCTATACTTCGAAGATCGCTGCAGGAAGCTGAAGATGTTCCATACGTAACATAACATCACGCCTGTATTCCCCGAAGGGTTGGACAGAGGTGTATTGTAACACTCCCATTTTACCGTTATGTTCAAGTCCCATGTGATAGGGGGCGAGCCCTGATCAATTCCACACGAGAAAACCCAATAACATTTTACCCGACCTAGGGATCGAACCCAAGACCTCATGATCAGCAGTCGCACTTACCACCACTGGACCAACGAGACAGTTGAATTCCAGAAAATCATTATAATAATCAGAAATCAGAAGAAAGAAGAGTAGTCTTGGCTGAGTGCTTGCATGCACACCGTGTCGTGGGTTTAATTCCCCCTCTAATCAAGTATTTTTATGGTCTACAGATAATAATTCTAGGTCAAGGTGTTTGTGCACGTGAAGATTTGTGTCTATAAAATCCACGATAGAAGAGCACCATACAGGGTAACGTTTAAAAAAAGCCGTAAGGACAGCAGAATCCTTACCCTTCGATATCAACCCGCAAACCTCCACTGCTAACCACGGGCCTTTGGTGACTTGCTCATCATCATCATCTCATTGCCCTTATCCTAGTTGGAGTCGGCACAACATGTATTTCGTAAATCCAAGTTGTGAGAGGTTTTGGCTCATTGTTTTATGATCGGCCGCCTGCCTGACATCATCCCTCCATGGGAATACACGTAGTGCCGTCGCGCGGACGACCTAATGTGCTTGCTGATATTATGCACTGGGTCCCAAAATGATATGCTTGTCAATCTTACTGCCGACAATTGAGCAGTATGTGATCACTGCTGACCATGGGCATTTGACATCATGCCCATCCGCTTGTCGTAATCTCTGAGTTGCCTTTTATGATACCAAGGGTTCGAGAGGCGCCAATTCTTCGAGGCGCCAATTAATCGAGACGCCTGCACTTTGAGGCACCAATTCTTTAGGTACCAATTCTTTAGGCGCCAATTCGCAGAAAACCACCCAATCTCAGTATAAGGAAAGAATGTGATTGGTCCTATTCGTAGCTGATGTTATACGGTAAAATCTTTAGTCATGCAATGATTTATTATGCACTGCTAAATCTGAGAGGACGCCGGTAGAGGACGTCCTAGAAAGACATACATCGATGTTATTGGTGATGTTCTTCACAAAGGTCAGGTGCGTAGTACTCTCAACCGGCGTGCGTGTATGACAAGATGTATGAATGTGGATGAAGCGAAAGGGGTATGTAAGAGTCGTAGCATGTGGCGTTCTATAGTTTCTGCCTACCCCCATGGGAAAAAGGCGTGAGTTTATGTATGTACCTATGTATGCTAAATCTGAATAAAATAAAAATTTATTGTATTTGTTTAAAAATCTAGTTTTGTTAATGCGTGACTATTTTTATTTATTTAGACACGAAGTTATAAATATCTCGGTTATTTTTAACGGTTGAAATGTTAACGCACTGTAAAATTACATAATCTCTTCCTTGCATTTTTAATTATTAGTATTTTAATTAATGTATTTATATTCGGTTTTGATACGCAATATTTTTTCACCTTATTGTTTCATTTTGTTAAAATGGTCTGAAAAGTAAGACTTTAGCCGCGTACATATTAGGGGACAAGATTGAATGCATTCGCAACACTTGACAGCAACGGTGCCCGGAATCATCGCAGTCGCTGTTTCTGCGACAATATTGTGATATGCGATGTTTCCATTGCCAGAAATATCGCGCGATGTCGCTGCACATCGCTGATGACACGTGTCACCGGACATTTATATGCTAGGTAGCAGGATCTATACGGTCCGCCTGGCTAACTACCACCCTCACATTAAAGTCCGGCGCCAAGCAGTTTACTGTGATCCGTCGGGTGTATCTGAGAGCTAAAGGGGTATAGGGGAATCCCTCTATATCTATGTTCCTTGGATTCGTGTGCTCCATCTTAGACCCTGTCTGCGCTTACCATCAGGTGAGACTAGGGCCAAACGCGACCAAGTCAAGAATAAAAAAAAAATACCTGTCTTTAGTTAGGACCGTTATGTTTTTTGTAATTTTCAAGTTTGAAGCGAAAGGACCAGTTTTTGGAGAATAAGCAAGAGTCAAGAGTTTAATAGTATGTTGTAATGTTATCACTGAGTATATAAACGCTACAACAGATTGTACGATTGTCCGTGCGATCATCACCGTCACCTCTGATTGAAATCTACTTTAAGTTTGAAAACATGGGATGGTTTTGCTAGCGAGAATAAAAGCTTTCTATATTTTATTTTATTAGTGTTTCACTACTGGGTACGGGCTTCTTCTCAGAATAAGAGGAATAAGAGAATTAGGCTTAAGTCCACCGCGCTGGCCTGATTTGCCTCGGAGAGCACGTTAAGCCGTCGGTCTCGGGTGTCATAAGAATACCTATGACATCCGTTACAGGTAGTCAGAAGCCCGAATGTCTGACAACAGGTCTAACCTTAGGATATCGGCATTGTCCAGTTACTGAGTTGCGGAGGTCTGGTGGCAGTCACTCCGTGTAAGATACTGGTATCCAGCCGCATCTGATTAGACTGGAAACTGACCCCAAGATATTGGGAAAACATTAAGAGGAAGAAGAGCTGGCCTGATGTGCACCATTAAGAACAGTTTTTTATGGAGTCCTTTCAGGTGTGCAGGTTTCCTCACGACCCTTTCCTTCACCGTTAACGCATGTGATAATCAAATTCTGATCCGTACATAAAAGAAAAGTCGGAAGTTTTAGGGATTGGCATTGTTATATTTATTTATATTAAAATAATGTTGTATGTTTGAAAATCAGAAAACCGTCGTTGCTAAATATAAATATGGCGGTATACATTTTGATTCTGTAGTGATCTATTTTTAAATATTACCATCACTAGATACTGATGATCGATACTTTGCAAAAAAGTTTATTGAGAAAAATTACGTAATTAATTACAGGTAATACATTAAGATATTCATAATAATATCGATCTTTTTTATAATCATTTATAGACATCATCTATTTTATAACTCTTCTGTCAACAGTACCGATTTTTTATCCGATTCTTCATCAAATATCTTAAATCGAATCGATTTCCGTGTACGTAATGATCCCACGCTTTAATTAACAGCTCTTGATGGGATCAATTAACGATTTTTTATCGATCAATCGGCTCATGATCGGTTCTTTATGATGATGTCGTGAACATCTGAAGGCCCCGCAGGATAAACGGAACTGATTCGTATATAAATGATGGGTCAATGATTTTTGGAATCACTTTGATTGTGGTAGGACTCTTGGAGCCGAATACTGCGATTTTTATCACTAGGCGATTCCCTCGCGGTGACGCAAGTCGGAGCGACACGCGTCAGAAAGATTTTAGCGTCGCACTAAATTGTACGGAGTCGCACGGCTGTCGCATAGACGCACGTCTCTGTAGTATGCACGCGGTTATTGTCACTCCGACTTGCGTCACCTTGGGGGAACCGTCTAAGGGGTCGTCTCCATAATAACGAGGACCGAGACGATCCCGAATGCAAAAAATATGGGTAGATTCAGGCTGTAATCCCACAGATAATATTTTTAGAGTAACTGAGTTTTCACACCTGAGAGGGCTCCATACAGTTCTCGATGGTGTGTGTAGTCTGCCAACCCGCACCAGGCCAGCGTGGTAGACTAAGGCCTAAACCCTTCTCATTCTGAGAAACAGGGACAGTAATGGGCTGATTATGTTATGTATGTTAATTTGATTTTCAGCACAGAATAATAAATAGTATACCTACTTACTACATATAGAAACCTCGCTCTCGAACCTTCGTCATATACCTACCTGAAAATATGTAGTGTACTCCAAAAACAAAGTTCTCAGTGGTGTTTGCAGTCTACCAATCTGCACCAGGCCAGGCAGCGTGGTGGACTAAGGCGTAAACTCTTCTCATTCCGAGAAGAGGCTCGTGCCTTGCAGTGGGACAGCAATGGGTTTATAGGTATGGGTCAGACAAGGACGACAGGTATCCGTGCTCAGATCGTATTGTTAGATTAATAACAGTGTTCGTGGTTAGATTCGATCAGATCAGCCATATTGCCTCAATGTAGGTACCTATGTATACAGGAAACCTTTGATTGCAAATTGGCAAAACGATTTGTTACAATCTGTGCCTAACTGATAACTGCGTCAAAACGGGCCCCAACCTATGTAATTGGGAGGCCTACAGTTATTTAAATGGGGCCCATAAAATGTTTTTTTTTTATTTTGATGATTTTTTAAAAATATTATGACCAATCAAAGTTAATTGTTTAATATTTCTTTAGAGAACTATTATTAACTGCCTCGTTGGTCTAGTAGTGGCAAGCGCCACTGCTGATCATGAGGTCCTGGGTTCAAAGTGTTATTGGGTTTGTCGTTTGGAATTCGTCAGTAGCAGCAGCAGTTGGATCTGTGCCCGGTTGATGGCAATAGGCTCGCCCCCTATTACATAGGACTAAAACATAACGGCGAAATGTGGGTGTTATTATACACCTCTGCCTTACCTTTGGGGAATACAAGCGTGATTTAATTTCAGCTAGACTGTCTGACTGT
The DNA here is from genome assembly GCA_910594945.2 of Amphipyra berbera. Taxonomy (NCBI): domain Eukaryota; kingdom Metazoa; phylum Arthropoda; class Insecta; order Lepidoptera; family Noctuidae; genus Amphipyra; species Amphipyra berbera. The sequence continues at coordinate 16,213,396 of OU343138.1, forward strand.
TCATAGTTCATGACTAAAAGAAAGGGTCTGAATTTGACAACATGTTAGAGATAACTGGAGGAATTTATAAGGCGGATGTCAATGGAAACGCCGGTAGAGGACGTCCTAGAAGGACATACATCGATGTTATTGGTGATTTTCTTCGCAAAAGACAGGTGTGTAGTACTCTCAACCAGCGTGCGTGTATGACAAGATGTATGAATGTGGATGAAGCGAAAGGAGTACGTAAGGGTCGTAGCATGTGGCGTTCTATAGTTTCTGCCTACCCCCATGGGAAAAAGGCGTGTGTTTATATAATACAAGGTTAGTCGGAAAGGGGTACTAAGCCGCGGGCCCCTTAAAGTATCACTGATGACTATTTTAAAGCAAGTGTTAAAATTTCAAAATTCGATAAAAATAAATTGCACGCAAAAAGATTAACATTTTAGTTTTTTCAAAAAAAAAAGATAACTGCTTTAGTTATGAATTCAGAAAATTAAGTTTCGAATCCGTGACCCCAAATATGACCTAAATAGTAAACACAGCTGATCATAGCTATGGACAGAACAAATAGATTTTAGCATATATTTTTCGAAATCTTAGAAAAGTTATTTCTCTTAAACTATCGAGTTTTGGGGAAAGTTGTAGAACAAAAGTTATACATTATTATGGGTACTTTAACACCCTTTCAGCTTAGTACCTCCTTTCCGACTAACCTTGTATATGTATGAATTTTAGAGATAACCAAATTCTGATCCGCTCATGCATTAGAAAAGTCAGAGGTGTTGGCCGGGATCGACCTCAGACGCTCCTGCATAGAAGGCAAGCGTTCACCCGCTAGGCTATCACACCCCACTACGCTACGTGCAAAATCAGACTCTTGCACATCTTTAGAGCCTTGTGCAAAACGATGAAATAGTAAATTTGACCTTCAACCTTGACAGCAGACGTGACACGATATACGGATTAATTTAATAAGTAATAATATAAGAACGATGAGCACTAACCCTTATCTTGATTTAGAATAAATGATGTTACAATTTGTATTTGCGCAATTGGTCTATTATTCTTGAACATGATTTCGTCATCATCATATTTACATACATTCAATCATGCCTGTTTCCCAGTGGGGTAGGCAGAGACTATAGATTTCCACCTGCTACGATCCTGACACCCCCCTTCGCTTCATCTATATTCATTAACCTTCTCATGCATGCTCGTCGGTTTAGGGTGCTACCAACCTGGCCTTTTTTGAGAACGCCCGCGATTTGGTAAATCATCATGTTTAGTCTAAACAATCCCACTACTGGGTAGTCTACCTCCTTTGCATGCTACCTACCCCAGTCCTGTGCCAGTCGCGAAAGGTTTGATGTCTATAACCCATCTTGCTGCAGGACGTCTGAAATTTCTTCTCCCTTCACTCAGCCAGCATTCCGTCAAGATTTTATCCCATCTACTATCAGTAATGTGGACATGGTTTAGCCTGGCTTAATTTGAATGTAGGTATGTAAGTTTTCAACGCTCTTATAAAAAATGTCTACCCTTCAATTTCCTTTTTCTTATAATAAAAATCCTACCATATACAGTACCATTACAGTATTTCTATCAATCTTATTTACTAGCAACTTACAAAGAATCTTGACATTCTTCAAAATTTAACAACCTATACCTATCTCATTATTTATCTTCCTCTTGCCTCCTAGTCTTTTCTCGACTATGTTGGGGTCAGCTTCCAGTCTAACCAGATGCGGCTGAATACCAGTATTTTACACGGAGCAACTGCCATTAGACCTCCGCAACCCAGTTACTGGGCAATGCCGATATCCTAAAGTTAGACCAGTTCTCAGACTTTCGAGCTTCCGACTACCCGTAACGACTGTCATAGGTATTCGTATGACGCCCAGGACCGACATTTTAACGTGTTTTCCGAGGCACGGGGGAGTTTCAATGTGTAACGAACGGTTACCCATCCATGTACTGACCGCGGCAAGTGCGGCTTAACCTCGCATATCGTGTGATCCCCGGGGTTGTATATTAGCTACGAGCTCTAATACCTACCTCATTAGGTATATCTAAAATTAATCCATCTTGCTTTCTGAACGGCGAAGCGTGAGCCATAAAAATAACCTAATTGGTTCCTACAAATGAGATCAGCAGTAATATATTATGTACTTATTACAAAATCGTGTGTACACGGTATCTGATAAAAACTAATGAAGTCTAGTTCGCTTGCCAAATTGATATGGTATAGACCTTCGTTCGTATGACCTACTTAGAGACAAAGATGCTAAGCTATTTTGATGTATTCACGCACTTATTGCAAAATATCTAATTATATTAATGTGTGAAGCAAAAACTTTGTCCCCTTTTTTACGAAAATTACGCGGACGGAGGAATATGTTTGGCACAGTTAAAGTTTACCTATATGGAGAAGGAATGCAGAAAGTAGAAATAAATTAATAAAACAAACATTACACACATTACCATACGTTTGATAGGTACACACACATACGTGTGACGATGGGCGACCAGAGAGGCTTAGGGTGACGGTCGCAGGGTACGCCGCAATAGCGGCGGTAAGACCCGTGATGGAGGAGTGGCTGAAGAGGCGGCATGGCGCCCTCAGCTTCCGGCTGACTCAGGTGCTCCGGGACACGGTTGATTCGGGAAGTACCTGTGTCGCATACAATTAGCCTATTACTGTCCCACTGCTGGGCACGGGTCTCTTCTTAGAATGAGTCGGGTTTAGGCCTTAGTCCACCACACTGGCCTGGTGCGTGTTAGGACACTACACACATCATCGAGAACCTTATGGAACTCTCTCAGGTGTGCAGATTTCCTCACGATGTTTTCCTTCGCTGTTAACGCAAGTGATAATCAAATTCTGATCCGCACATGAATTTGAAAAGCCAGAGGTGCGGGCCGTGAACGAACTTAGACTGTCACTACTTTGTGTTACTATAGAGAGTATTTTTCATATTATTGTATAACTGATTTTTTTTAAAGAGAAACAACGAGCCTGGGAATCGAACTCACCACCACAAGATCTGCAACAACGCTTATCACCTTTCCTGTAATGACGCAAGAATTGAATCCACGACCAACCGCCACTGTGCCATTCGACTCGCGGCCCTCTCGTACCATCAAAGTGAATGCTTCACACTAAGCTGCGCTTACACAGTGCTACGAGCTTAATATGGATGTAAGTAGTGTTAGTAGTTTATAGTCAATGTCATAGATGGCGCTGAACACAATATTATATAACTCACCTTTTAAGTTAGGCAGAGAATTCCAGGAGCTTTTTCACTCGTTTACACTCGTTAAAACAAATTCTTGATCGACGACTTTTGAAAATAATTCAAGTTTTGTTCTATTTTTTCCATAGCAGAAGTTCAAAAATAGGTAAAGTTTAGGCCAACACTACCCCTCCCCAGTGGGTTTGTAAAAGGCGACTAAGGAGTTAGGTCAAGAGTATGGTGAGTCTGGCCAAGCTTACTCTGCATTAGAATTGTAATGGCACTGCAAAGAACAACAATTTTTTTTACAAAAATCGACTTTTTCCAATGCAAAGTTTGCTCTGCCGGGCTAGGTAAGTAGGTATGGATATGGCAAAGCCAAATCTGATGGGAATAATGACGAATCTGCAAATCGTTTAACATTAAGGAAACATTCGCATACAGCCCACTTACCACAGGCACACATGTGTTGCGAGTCCCTTTTTTTATCTTTGGAAAATCCTCATGGATGTCCCTCACCCGGGGAAGACGAAGAGGTCTTCCGGACTCTTACCGGCTAAAAGCCAACGGTGTTCCTCCTCTTGACCGTTCGGCCGGGGTCGCGGGATTCGCAAAAGCATGTACCGCAACCCCGACAGGTCCCGGTCCGCCAGCCACTGGCGGACCTCTCCTCTGTGGGGCCTAGCCCCACATACTCCTCAGAAGCCCGCATGGAACACTGCGCGCCACCTTCTCGGGCCTGTTACTGGTCGGGCGGCGGGTCCCCTAACCTGCCGCCCGCAGGCGTGGTGCGAGTCCCTGCGAAATGTATGGAAAAGTTAACCCGCAGCTTGTCGCCGGCCACTTGTCTGCGACGAGTGGCCCGTATGTATGGGAATATCAAACGATTCAAAACTAATGACTCCAGACTTTTCCATTGCGATATCGCATTACCATTCAATCCATGTTAGTTACCATTGACAAATCTATATTCCCTCAATTACCTACGAATAATATATTACCATCAGCTTGTTCCTAAACACGCACCCAGCAGCTTACCCATAAATGGGCATGATGAGTCTGCCTTGAAGGACTAGAACCAGTTTTTTTATTGAAGCAATAGATCTTACATAATGTAGTGCTTTTATACCTTTTAAGTATTTTAATGCTGTCTAATGTGTTAGTCTTTATTCAGTACCTAGATGTTTAAAAAAATATAGGATCTACTTTTATTTTAATATTGATGAAGTGAATGGTTGAAGGATGGATTTCGTGATTTAACAAGTGGTTTTTTTTGTGAAATAATTACTTTTTTAATGATAAAATGTTACTGACTACACGTCTAATTGTAATTGACGACACGTTTGGTGCAGTGGCTAAGCAATTGGCTTCTGCGCGGCGGGTCGTGGGTTCGATTCCCGCACGGAACAAATATTTGTATGGCCTACAGATTGTTGTTCCGGGTCTGGATTTTTGTGCGTGTGAAGATTTGTGTTTGTAAACGCACCCACGATACAGGAGAAACCATAGTGTGGAGCAACATTTAAAAAAAAAACTTTTTTATGATATAATGTACCTAATATTATAAAGTAACTGTGCCCGTGATTTTGTCTGCGTAGAAGACGGGTGGGTTTTTTTTAGCGCGGATCCCTAATTCTTTTTCTAATACAAAAGTAGCTTATGTTACTCCTTATAACATTAGCTATTTGCCAGTGAAAGTGCCGTCAAAATCAGTCCAGCCGTTTTGAAGATTAGCCGGAACAAACGGACAGACAGAAAAACAATTTAAAAGATGTTTTTTGTTATTATCGTATACTTTGTATTGTATTTAGTAAATAGCTGTTATATTGAAATTAAAAACAGACACTTCAATTTTATTTATTTGTACGAACAATGTATCTAGGTACTTAAGATCTACTATATCGTTTGAAATTCAAATGCAGCTAGAGCCATCTATCGCGTTGATTTTAAATTCAATGAGGAGCAAAATACTGGTATTTAGCCGCATCTGCGCATAGCCTAACCCATAGCCCATCATAGTTCAGACAAGGCTAGGAGAAAGAAGAAGGAGCAACTATGCGAATTGGTATTTACATAAAAACTTTATCTTCGTTACATAGTATAAAACAGTCGCTCCCGCTGTCTGTACGCTTAGATCTTTTAAACTACGCAACGGGTTTTAATGCAGTTTTCAGCAATATATAGAGATATTCAAGAGGAAGGTTTATATGCCCCACATTAGTATCTACATTACACACGTGCGAAGCCGGGGCGGGTCGCTAGTGCAAGATAAACAATAATTTGAAATCGATGCCACACAATATGATGCAGAGTGGTCCTCCGGTACGAAGGATCCCGTACGAGGTGATATCAGGGTGGACAGGTATACATAACATAACATCACGCCTGTATTCCCCGACGGGCTGGGCAGAGGTGTATAGTAACACCCTTATTTTGCCGTTATGTTTAAGTCCCATGTTATAGGGGTAAGCCTATTGCCATCAACCGGGTACAAATCTAAACTCCGGGCTGCTACTGAGGAATTTCACACGGAAAACCCAATAATACTTTGCACGACTTGGGGATCGAATCCAGAATCTCACGATCAGCCGTCGCGCTTGCCCCTACATTAAGTACTTGGAACTTAAAAATAACAACGAAATGAGGGTGTTACTATACACCTCTGCCCAACTCTTCGGGGAATACTGGTGTGATGTTACCTATGTTAATTAAAAATACTTGAGAGAAACCCATTCATCCAATCATCACTCTTAAACGATGTTTAATTAGCTTCGCTTTGTATAGTTTTGTTTATTTCAAATCTTACCACAGATTTGTCAACTACTTTCTGCTTAATCGTTTTTCCTGAAACTTATCACACAAATTCAATTCCCATGACAATACAACATTATAATAATTTCAACCTTCAATGCTCAAACCCTGATGCTGCAGGAGTACGTCTAGGGGTAGAAAAAACCATTTGACTTAAAAGTTTTATTACCTACCTATATTTTATTTAACTTTATTAGCCTAGCGGTTGTCGCTTACCTTCCATGCAGGAGGGTCTGAGTTCCACCCCAGCCCGTACCTCTGACTTCTCGAATTCAAGTGCGGATCATAATTTGATTATCCATTGCGTTAACGATGAAGGAAAAACATCGTGAGGAAACCTGCACACCTGAGAGAACTCCATAAAGTTCTCGATGATGTGTGTAGTCTGCCAACCCGCACCAGGACAGCGTGTTGGATTAAGGCCTAACTCCTTCTCATCCTGAGAAGAGGCCCGTGCCCAGCAGTGGGACAGTAATGGTTTAATAATGTTATGTTTTATTTAAGATGATCACACCGACAATAACCGGGATCTCAAACTCCTTACTTTGAGTTCTCTTTGTTGCAGAGAATTAAATAACGAAGTAGGTACCTACAAGTCTTGCACGAACTTCTGCCTAGCTTTATAGAAATATAGGAGTGGTGTTACGTAATTGCTTTACCCTCATCATAAAACGGGAAATGATGATAAGGGAATCACAATAATGCCTCGTTGGTCTAGTGGTGGCAAGCGCGACTGCTGATCGTGAGGCCCTGGGTTTGATCCCCGGGTCGGGAAAAGTGTTATTGGGTTTTCCCGTGTGGGATTATATTTCTCAGTGGCAGCCCGGAGTTTGGATTTGTGCCCGGTTAATGGCAATAGGCTCGCCCCCTATTACATGGGACTTAAACATAAGGGCGAAATGAGGGTGTTACTATACACCTCTGCCCAACCCTTCAAGGAATACAAGGCGTGATGTTATGATGGGAATCATAATTTTGCCATAATAATAGATACACAAAATAGTGTCCATACTTGTGCTGACTGTATAAGGTATTCAAATGCAAAATGGAAAAATAAAAAAATAAAAATTCTACACTAAAAATAAGTTTGAGCGCTTTTATCTTTTTAGTTTTTATTTTCAAAAAAGTAAATGAAAGATTAATAGTATGGTATCGTATGGATTATAATAAGAATTTACCATTTCTGCCTTCAAACCATATTTTGGAATAAAATTTTCCAGTTTATTTTTCAAGTTACGATAATTTTTCCAGTTGATAAATTTGTGAGCCGATTTTGTTGCACGCAAATGTAGAGGCAAAGCTGACCAACCTATCGTTGGTAGATAGAATTTGTCGTAGATAATAAAGTAGGTAAGTAGATAGTAAAAGATTGAATTGCATTAAGTCGTATATTCGTTGTTTCATTTCATATTTACAATTCTTAAAAACTAAATGTAACTTTTTTTTATACATTTTCCATCTAACTTCTATAGTTAAGTACTGTCCTTGCGTTGCTGTATAAAAACCTTACAACTACCATTTTTAACAGGAAGAATTTGATTTCATAACAGAAAAAAAAGAGTTTTATACAAAGATTTGAGATCACATCATAAAGGGAAAGAGAGACAGTATTATTCTATATAAACAAAACATTATAACAATATTATTAAAAATAATCATCACAAGTATCGGTTCACAGCAAAATAATCGTTATTTTCACATCACATACCAGTGAATGATGGCGGAGGGTAGTTCGACAAAAAAAGTGCGAAAAAAATAAAAAAAATAAATACGATGGTCAATAAAAAAAGATTAACGAAAGTTGTTTAACGACTGTGCAAATTAAAACATTTTAAATTTTAGTTTGTTGATAATTTTAGTTATACAAAATATTTAAAAATAATTACTTTAATTTTTATAAAAAATCAACGCAATTATTTGTATTTTTTGTTAAAAAAAATGTTTTTATTTTCGATTTAGATTTTCGCAAAACATTTTCTTAAATGTTTTTTTTTTGTTCTAAATTTGCACAGCCATCACCTCCAGGCATCATCACGAGAATATCCATCTTAATACTGGTAACCAGTCTGGGCGTTGAAGTTGCCGGATCCAGAGCCCCTTCCTCCACCAGCGTTGGGGGCGAGGTATTGACGAGAGGCCGCTCCTCCGAAGCCACCTGCTCCACCACGGCCGCCAGCGCCGGCACCTCCGAAACCTCCGGCTCCACCATGGCCGCCAGCGCCTGCACCTCCGAAACCACCGGCTCCACGGCCACCAGCGCCTGCGCCTCCGAAACCACTAGCTCCACCATGGCCGCCAGCGCCTGCACCTCCGAAACCACCGGCTCCACGGCCACCCGCACCAGCACCACCGAAACCTCCAGCTCCACCCGCACCAGCACCGCCGTAACCACCGGCACCACCTGCGCCCGCGCCGGAGTAACCACCAGCTCCGGATCCGTATCCGCCGTTACCAGCGCCGCCAGCGCCCTCACCGCGGTAGGTACCTGGAATGAGGAGAATTGCGGTTGAGTTAAAGTCATATTTGTGGGAGAAACAGTTCTCTCGTTTAATCAATTTGAAGCGTTAATTTACAGGTTGAATCCTAATGTCATAGATATGTTTTTAATGCAGAGCAAAACTAACAACATTCTATAAGAACTCAGTTTCAGTAATCAGAGTGATGTCATCATACATGTGAATAGTGCTTTCGAAATATTTGATATAAACCTCTCTGTTTCCCTTAACGACAACCTACGGGAAAGATAACATCACACCTGTATTTCTCGAGGGGTTGGGCGGAGGTGTATAGCTATAACACCCTCGTGTCTCCGTTATGTTTAAGTCCCACGTAATAGGGGGCGAGCCTATTGCCATCAACCGGGCACAAATCCAAACTCCGGGCTACTACTGAGAAATTAACACGGAAAAACCCAATTACACTTTGCCCGACCTGGGGATCGAACCCAGGACCTCACTAGACCAACAAGACGGTTTGGGGAAAAGATCCAGACTTCAAAATCTTGGCTCCGAACTACACAACATCCTGTTACAATGTAATTAAATGTTACTAGATCAGGTGTGATCATTATAGTGAATGTTAACTATATATCAGCATCAAGACGACGTAATTTATGTGCAAGCGCAGATTATCTGACGTTCTCAGGGCATTTCACGCATCGGGTTCACAAGACTAACGATCTTACTAAACGTTGGCGCCCAACATTGGCCAACAGACACCCAATGGTCCACATTAAGTTCATAATAAATGGAGCGGTGGACGTAACTTGATGGTGTTGGACGGCAAACGTTCAAATGTTGGCCTTTACTATAAAGGGCAGGCTATGATTGCGGTGAATGGAACTGCGAATCCCGCAATCCTGGCTTTAGGTTCTCGGAGGAAAACAGAGCCTGATAAAACCCTCCAACGTACCATGGTTTCCATGAAAAAATCCCCACGTTAAAATTTTTGTGCCAGGGAGGGTAGTGATATTTTCCTACCGGGGTTCCGGTGTATGCTTTTGCGAATCCCGCGACCCCGGTCGAACGGTCAGGAGGAGGAACACCGTTAGTTTTTAGCCTGTAAGAGTCCGGCATACGCCTTCCTCGGGCGAGAGACATCCATGAGGATTTTCCAACGATAAAAAAAAGGGTAGTGATATTTTAATAATTATCATTACCCTACCTGTCTGCTAAGCTGTGTGAACGAAGTCAAAGTGTCACAACTTAGCGTACATAATAAGCAACTTATACATGTTTTACTCTCATTATCGCGACTTAGGTACCCTATTTCGTACATACCAAAGTGGTAGATTACTTCAATCATCTCGTATGCTGTGTACAAAATGATTAAAATGATGTTTAAAATGACCTTTTGTAATATTATAACAAGTGGGGCGTGTAGTTTGTGTAGTTTTCAATTACGAAATAATTCTATAATTTCAAACACGCACGTAGTATTTGTGTATTGTTTACTTTGGAGGCCATAGAGCAAGCGTTGCGTGCAAATATTATAATTGTGTGCGTATTTATTTAAATTGATGTCTTCCATTGCCATAGTAAACAGCCTGAAATCTGTGGCTTTGAGGATTCTATCATTATCGTAATCTGTCTCATTAAGTTGAAGTTTATAAATTGTATTGCATTTATTAGTCTTTTATACACTTCAATTTATTTGAAAATATATTTCATTCTTCAACTTTTCAGAGTTATCCTTGCGTTTAATATACGCAATCAGTAATACATCACAAAAAATCATTAAACATTCCTTTGTAAAAATCATGACCCCGAATAATAAGACCAATTTACCTAACCACATACTCCTCTTCACAACTGCCCGCTTATTTCATGGCCCTACACGACCCATCGAAAGCTCCAAGGCTAACAGTGTACGCTGTTAACGATCGCTCGAATTATTTAAATTGTATCGAGTTATTTAGAATGCGAAGATGACCGTACTGTATGGTATGTAGTTCTAGGTTATACAAATTTACTTAATGATTGATCGGAGACACCTGGGACTTGCTAAACTCGTATCTGTTCTAAGCAGAATATCTGCAATCTTACTTATCATAACATCACGACTAGTACTCCCCGAAGGGTTCGGAAGAGGTGTTTTAATACACCCTCGTTTCGCCAGTTATGTTTAAGTCCCATGTAATAGGGGATGAGCCTATTGCCATTAACCAGACACAAATCCAGATTCCGGGATGCTACTGAGAAATTCCTAATGGAAAACCGAATAACACCTTGTCCAACCTGGGGATCGAACCCATGACCCTATGCCCAGCAGTCGCGTTTGCCACCACTAGACCAACAAGGCAATCCTATAAAACCATAAAATGAATTACATGGCTAAATTTTCTAGAAGAGAAGTAGAAACAGGTATATTTAAGGATAGGTTTCCAGAATCTACAGTTGTTACAGAATTATATTCCAATATGAAAGACAAGCTTACAGATTTTGAGTACAATATTATAAGTGAAAATTGAAAATTGAAACATTTCTAATCGAAAGTCGATACTACCATCAAATCTTTACCCCCATCAAAGACCTACAACCACATATATTGTACTGATGAATACCTCAAAAGCTTCAATCAAAAACCCATTACTATGACGTAATTAAAATCTGACAACCATCACCAAAATAGCATTAACAAATTCATTATCATAGCTATCTCTGTTATTACCTGCTCATCACTGACCTGTTAGGTAACGAGCTTAGCTAACCAGCAATAGACCGCTAATCTGTCTGACAGTTTGACATGTTACGAAAAGTATAACCAACATGTTTTTATTCGCGTTCTCTTTACGTAAATGTGAAGTACTTCGATTTGAAATTCATCAGTAATGTCAAAATGGACAGTGATTATAACACTGTATACATTTTCGATTTTGTTGGAGAAGATATCATACAAATCTACTTGTCCTGCACTGTCTACACTCGGGAGAAATGAATCCGGGTCACCAACATAAGCAGAAGAATGTTTAACAATGTTTTCCGAAATATAAAGGTTTATGTTGGTGACCTGGATCCATTGCTTCCAAGTGTACTTTTATTTCATTATTTTTCAGACTCCTTTGATCACCAGTAAAGCTATAGACTGAGTTAGTGGAGCATTCGAAATTTAATGGTAGCTGTGGTTCCTCAGTCAGTAATAAATACAACAGAGAATGCTTCGCTGACCTGTGGCTAACCTTTACTGGTTAAAGAAAGAGTAGAAGAAGTTCTAAACTAATGCAGTATCAATCTCGTCATTCATGGAGGGCGCAGTATAAAAAAAACACCATGAGAAACAGACAGCCAACGTATAAATAATTAATCCTGTTCTAACAACATAATTGAAACATTATAAAGCTTGTGATTAAAATCTAATACATTAACAAAATCTTCACGCTCTTTAGCAGATGTTAGATCTGACTCGATTCTGGTTTCCCAACACGTTGTAAATTTTAAAGTAATTAATATAGTACAAAATAATCTCTCAATCTAGTGTTCCCACATTTTGCAACAATGAGAATGGCAAACAAAGCACCATAATAATTGGTACATGTAAAGTTGTAAGAAAATACTATATTATTCTGTTTTGATTTGTTGATAGTAATTTTAATTTTTTGTGACGTTTGACCTCCTTTGTGTTTGACAAAGTAATTCAACTAACTTATCTATGTCTATTAAATTTAATAATCATATGCAATAGACTAGCTAGCTTCTGTTGTGAAGTATAAAGTTAAACACACGATCCTCTGCTAAACATGAAACGTACGATGAGTGTTGAGAAGAAATTGAGGGATGATTTTAATTGTAGTGGTGATGATGATATAAATTGCATTAAAGATTGAAAAGTTTAAACATTAGACGTCTCTATAGAGGAAAATGTTAGGACAGTTACAAGAAGTGCTATATTTTTGCTAGAAAAGGAAGAATTTGAAAAAACAAAATTGGAATCTGAATTTGTAAGATTTAAAGCAATGCAAACATCTCAATTTACTTTCATTCGAAGGAATCTAAGTTAAACGTCCACAAACACTTTCGCTAGACCTAGCAAAAGTTACAAAATGTAAAGCTCAGTGCACATCGGTGTTGCAACGTGTCATTATCTAGATGAAGCCTTTATTACTGTAGCAGGAGTCATTAATATTCGCTATTACCGCCCATCTCCGGTAAACGCGCTCATTAAGGTACGTTTGCTTTGAGTAATTCGGTAATGCAATCACCGGGACATGCGTTTTGTTGCAGTTTGTCAGAAATTGAGACAAGTTTAGTAATGAGCTTTAGCAATCGATTGATACCGAAAGGGTATTTGGATTTGTATCGTCTTTCTTTAGGCATTATGATGCCTATTTGTTTTTTTTTACGATGTTCTAAAATTTCTCTTGTGCCTTAATTTTTTTTAACCAATTTCAAAAATGAGAATTTTTTCAATTGGTTATCTTGCGTTTGTTTACTATTTCACCTTCAATAATTAGTATACCTACAATTTAAATAATTTTTATTTTATACTATTTTTATATTGACATTTTAAAATAAAATTGTCAGTGTCGACGGCCAGATTTGAGATCTTACAATTGTTTTTGCAAACTGAATGACAAAAATTAAATTTTCAACCACAATGAAAATTAAATTACCTACAAAATCTAAAGTTTTGAAGAAACAAATCATGGATAGTCAATGTCATTCTGAAAGCTTAAAAGACAGACTGCACATGTCTGACCTTTCGTTTATCTGTAGTCTGGATCGTGTGCACCACGCCTAACCGGTGAGTGGTGCAGTCACGTCGTGACCGAGTCGAACCGGGGCAAAGCATTAGTATCGTCCTATATTGTTGAGAAATTGGTCATTCTGTGAACTCAGTGTGAATCGCTATAATTGGTACAAAAGTACAAATTGTATTGTAGTTTACAAAGCTTTTATAAACGCAATCTTTATCGCAGTCCACTGTTGGGCAAATGCCTCTCTCAGTTTGCGCCGTAACAAAACCAAACGATGCAAATGTGAATTGATCTTTATAATTTTGGTAGCATTTTTTACTGCAAGCACAGTGGTACAAAAATATGGTTTTTCATACCGAATTTCCCTAAATCGATAAAGAGAGTATTCTAATAGGTACTTGTGCTTTAACCATTTCTATTAAAACAGGGTAGGACGATGCTATGCTGTGCCTCTGTTTTGACATTGTTGAGAAATTGGTCACTTCACGAAGATGCATCATTAGAATCGGGTTAATTGAAGTAAGATTGTAGAATTAAGTACTACAGCTTATGTAAGTCGGAGCGGGACATTAATATCGTCCTGAATTATTGGCAAATTGGTCATTCTGCGAACTAACTCGGTGTGAATTACCTACAGCGATTTGATGATGTGTTGTTTCGAAGTGCAGCAATTTATGTGTTGTTTGTTTTAGATGATGCAATAATATATAGTTTCGTATTGTTGTATGTTTTTTATGCACAGTGGTGTTACTATGGCTTGATGGGGTAAATATGTAAGTTTCTTTTTATTAAATTGCAACTTCTTTAAATAAAAATCACACATTGTTACCTGCGACTCTCTTATAGAATAAATAATTTGAACTCAACTCAACTACTCAACAAAGTAAACGGAGCAAGTGAATTCATCATTAAAAATGAAAAAAAAGACAACAACACTCTTCACGACATAAGAAAAAAGAATAAAAAAATACTAAGTTTTACTATACATCGAAAAAGCGTTAATGTATTCACAAACGCATGAAACTATTATGAACGCAATCATCTCATCTTGATACAACGGATAATAACGTAGTAGACGTTATCATTATTCATCTATGCGTTCACTAAATAATCAATCTCCAAACTCGTCGCGTTAGTAACATAATGGATAAGTTTATTATCTTGACTTTAGTTCTGAATTGAGATTTTGTTATGAATTCGATTCTATTTATGGTCTATTACTTTCCACAGATGCTATAAGAAGTACCTAATTAAGAAAAATAACAGTTTATTTTTCTTGAAATAATTCTGCAAGCTAAGAGTGGCCTGAAAAAAGTTCCTTGGCGATGACTTCGCAACATAGACTATGGGAAGTCCTCATGTTCAGTAATGAACACAGTGTTGAGGGTTGATGCTTTGGTAGTTACACAATGACTTTTACCAAAGGAACGAGAAAAGCCAAAAATAGAATCACAAGAGTGAAGTAAATATAAAAACGAAACGGGACCAATATAAAAATGGATGAAGGAAATAAAGTTCCCAATGAATGTGTGTGATAAAGTGACAGGTCGATGGTCTAAGGTCACTTTAGTGCCCTATTTCTCACAACATAGGTGCACATGCTTTTTGATATTATCGTCATATGGTAAATCTGTCATTAAGATTTTATAGGCCTCAATTATGATCTAGCAATTTCCGTCTCAAAACGTTACAGACTGTAAATTTATTAATAGTTACCCAAGATCGATGATGATGCCTGGATGAGCAGATTAAGTAACGATTCTAGGGACATGATCGATTTGGTTTCAAACGATCATACGATCGCTCGTTAAACTTCGATAAGCTTTGTTAGACACGATGGAATCAACGAAGTGTCGTTAACAAATGACAGCTGTAGTGCTATTGATGCAATAAATCAGGCAAGTCGAATGTCTGTGCGGGCCCTTACTATCTCTGGAAGTCACGTAAAACAATAGAACGTTGCATTTAAAGATCGAGTGTACTTGCACTAGGTGAAACACGCCTACGACTACCAATTACCTCAAGAATTCACACGCCACGATATAACATCTGATTTCTGACGCCATATTTCTCTCAAATTTGAAACGCGTGGAAATAATAAATGATTTAGTGTGGAATATAAATGAAAATTCTATCAATATTTATTGAACTGACCGTTTCAATAAAGTACGTTATGTGGGATAGCCAAGAATCTTTATTTCGCAAGGCTATGAAGATCTGGCTTCAATTATGGCTGTATGTTTTAAGACTGCGTTCCAACCCAATTATTTACATTTTAGAACCTATTTATAGGCAATCAAAGGCAAATAGTTTTTTTAAATTAGTGAATCTGCTTTTAATTTGTAGGATCTTGACTCCTTAGGATTGACAAGGTTCGTAGTTTATGTAACAGTAATTGAGATGATTTAAAAAGGAATATTATGTGGATTTTTCATTCATGAGTTGATCGTGAATCAATGTTCCTTTTATGTTAAAGCTTTAAGCGTATTGCTAACAGTATTTTTTCTTTGGAGTTTATAATTTTACTAGATTTTAAACCTGACTTTAGTTTTTATAATCTTGGTAATTTTACGAGGAAGGCCAAAAAGCCATAACTTTTGTAACATTCTGTTATTTTTTTTAATTATCAGAAAGTTAATATTTATTGCCTAGTTTAAGAATTAATTCACGCCGAACTTCTATAATCTTTTACAAACAAGCCATTTATTTCCAGCCTTATCCGTTCATCTGCAATGTTCAACCAGAATAGCTGTGAAATCAATTAAAATCCGACCTATGCAGTGCCTTAGTTTGCTTCTCGCGAGATCACGATGCGTGATGCAACGATCTCACGTCATTTTGTAACTCATCAGTACTAGAAAACTTAGTACTCAGGGAACAGATTACATCCTTAAAAGATACATTGACTCCTTGCATTCATAGCTTACTGCACGCACACACATACAGCAATAGTTTACACAGAATTGAAGGGGAGTTGCTCGCGATGTTCACTTGTATTATTAGAGATTTTGTATGTGTGCGTTCACAGGGCGTTCTTTGTAGGGACTCAAGTGTTTGTGTTGTAAGTTTTCCTGAATCAAGTAACTGAGGTAATGTAAGGAACTTGACAAGATTAAGTACACGTCTAGTGTTGCTCAGTGTTTTGTTAGTAAATTGTAATGCATTTGTAAATGGGATGCTTTCTAATGGCAGGGCTTAGATTATTACGGTTGGTTTAATTCTGGCTAATGGTTTTTTGGTCTGTTACGAATGAAGATGCTGCGTATATTAAATTTATAATGCTTGCAGTATTAACAATCTTTGTGAGATGGATATAACATATTTATACGTAAAACAGCTGAAGGATGCTTTTAAACGTTATTAGAAGCTTAAGGGTTTACGTCATATAAATCATCGCGAACTAGAATCTGTGATAATTACAGTTACTATTCTAGAGAACACCTGTCGCTAATTACTGGTGTATTGGCCCTTTCTAACCTTTATACTTAATATTTTGCAGGACATATTCTCATTCAGCTACATTAGCAACAAGGTCAATCAGTGGCTGCCCGCACATTTAGGACCCATGATCACCTTAGCTATTTGCGGTACTTTTTTTTCAAAGACACCACAGATGCTTATAAATTATAATGCACGGTAATTTTCAATACTAATGATTATAATTTTGCATAATACTTTATAACTTTTTTGGCCACGATCCGAACGGTTTGTACCACTGGGGTTATTAAACGCGATTAGAATGACTTTTTGCGGTGCGCGTCTTTTTATGGTCAATAAAAATATTAGTTTCATTATTCACGCCAGTAAATTAGTGTAAAAACTGCACATTAGTTTATAAAATAAATTATCTATCAATCAGTTATGTCTACATTTGTTCAGACAGACAAAATAATAACTGCATTAGCCGTAGTAATGCTGGGCAAAAAGTTTTAGTATATATCAAAATTGCAAGTTTTTCTTTGGTACACTAGTTAGGTTTTAATAAAGCGTTCATACGTCGATTTCTAAAAGATTTTGTTTTAAATTAAATTGAGTTAGAAATAATATATCACTCACCATCATCAACGATGCCAGCAGCTTCGTCACGGGCGTTCTGCTCCAAAGACTTCAGGATTTCCTCAGGGATCGGGGGAGGAGTGGGCAGATGAGCGCCCTGGGGCACGAAACCGTTCTCGTCAGCGGTGTACGTGATACTGTAGTCCTGGCCATCATCACCCTTGTACGCAAAGCTGCCCTGAGATTGCACGCCATTGGTAGCAACACCCTGAGCGTCAGCGCGGATGCCGTTGGAGGTTTCGAAGTCGTAAGAGAATCCTTCAGCAGTAACTTCGCTGTTCAGTTTGAGGATCTGGGCGCTGGCGTCAGCAGAGCCACCACCGCGGGCATTGTATTGTCCACTGGCGCCGGGAGCGGCGTTGTACGCGTTTCCAGCGTGCTGGGTTCCGAAACCAGATCCGGCACCACCACCGAATCCGGAGCCAGCGCCGCCATAACCTCCTGCTCCACCGCGACCCGCGCCGCCTCCAAATCCACCTGCACCACCAGCGCCGAAACCACCGGCACCACCGGCTCCACCGAAGCCGCTCGCTCCACCAGCTCCTCCGAAGCCAGGAGCGCCGCCCGCGCCGAAACCAGGGCCGAAACCACCAGCGCCAGCGTTTCCTCTAGGCGGGAGGTATTTGTTGTCAAGGCGGTCTGCTAAGCAGACACCGAGGACAGCGGCTACCACGAGCTGTAAGAAGAACAGAAAATTTTGTTAATACGACATCCTTTAAACCGTTCAGAAACTGCGAGAGAAATATAGTCTATTTGATTAACTTAAAAGCTCTGGCACTTCAAGATTCCTTGTTTAGGATGCGACCTGTCAAGATTCACCGTATCAACAAACAAGTTGCAGCATTGGAAAAATAAAGTTCATTATTCAACCCTGCCCCAATTCTGTTTAACCCAGATTTTTTTGCCTCATATGGCCATTACCTCATTGAAATTCAAATCAATGATGAGCATGTTTTAATTATAGACATTTTGTTTAATTACACTCCTAAGTTTATGTGTATGTTCGTAATTATACTTTGAAATGTCGATTTCATGTTGCGAATGATAGATGTGTTCATACATTTCAAATGACTGGATTTCAAGTGCCGTTAATTTTTTTTCTACAAAATTTTATCCCCAGTGTGCAATTGACATGAGCAAACATTTGTAATTATTTTATTTTCATAGGGGTGGTTTTGCAACAAGTGGTATAATAGAAGACTATATGCACCCCATGATGGCAAAGAACATGAAAATTAGTAATTCAGAATAAAATGAATCATAGTCATTAGTCGCTTAAGGAGCTTTTGCAATTAATGATAGAGTGGTTATTTTATGGGGCAATAATGTAAACAGAGATGTGACATATTAATTAATGAGCACAATTATTATAAGGCAAAATATTAGTTAGTATAATAACATTGGAAGGAGGCTTTAGGCAATTTTACTTAGAAAAATCACAACTTTAACACGTAAAGTACAGTCCCCAGACCAATTAGACCTCATCAGTCCAGTTTGACAGTCAGGTATAGTACACTGATTATCTTAAGAGACAACTGACAAATCGGACTGAGGTACCACAGATCTCGTCCGCCAATCAGTCGCCCTATATGAAGGGACGCTTCAAACCAAGCGTAACTCCAAACTGCCCTCGTTTCCCACAAACGAAATCGACTTACCAATTTCATTATTTTATATTAAAATATAATTTCTAAGGAAGACGACTGGTGTCTTGAACGATGTTGCGCTGACTGTGATGTGCACTAGCGTTCCGACCAATATATACCTCTCTAGATGAGCGAGAATGATTCTGAAAATGATATCAGGGCCGCTGTAGCTTCGTAAGAAGGTTGATCTTCCTTTATTAAGAGAATGTGGATCGCGAGCTGATATACATAATTTTTTGTGTCGACATCCGCGTTGTTGAAGGGTTGATTTTTGACACGTAGGTTATGTTAATTAAAATAGGTTGTATTTTTTATTTGTTATGGGATTAAGGCATTTAGCAGATGTCTAGGTGCGTTTTTTATAATATAGAAAAAAAAAAGATTTTTTCCTTTCCTTCATCATTTTTTATTATAAGTACCATAAATCCGTAAAGGGGTTATACATACTTATCATTATGAACATCTTTTATTATAGGACCAACCCCGAAATCACGAAAAAAAGATCAGCTGTTCCATACATTTTGTCGAGTTATGTGAACATAAATGTATGAAACAGCTGTTTTTTTCGTGATTTCGGTGTTGGTCCTATAGTTAAAGCTTTCTATAGTCATGAGTACAATGACCCCTTAGTGCAATATAAAAAAAAGGTGTATATTATTAGAATATGACAAATATTATTTGTTAAAAAATATTTTTAACAATTTTACAATTCTCAATAGTTTCTGTATTTTGAATATGCTCGAAATAATAGTGCCAATATAATTAAATTGTTATCTAGATATTTTAATTAAAAATTGTGTTTGAATTTTCTAAATTTTATCTTTATTAATTATATTTGTGCCATTGATGGAAACGCTAAATTATAATTTTTCTCTCTGCCAGGCATATTTTTATTTTAAACCCCTTTGACGCTTGTAATAATACCTAAATCTTAACCTTAAAACAAATATAGGTACTTAACTATTAAGTACTTCATTATCTCCCTGCCCTTATCCCACACTAGGTGGGGTCGGCACAACATGTATTTCGTAAATCCATGTTGTTAGAGGTTTTGGCTTATTGTTTTATAACCGGCCGCCTGCCTGACATCAACCCTCCTTGGGAATACTCGTTGCGCCATCGCGCGGGTGACCCAATATGCTAGCTGATGTTATGCACTGGATCCCAAAATGATTATGCTTGTCAAACTATGTTCTTCTTGGTGGAGTATACTTGAAGTTCCTCGACCCACTCATTCATTTTTGCTAGGGTATTTGGTTCTGACATATCGTAAACTAATATAGCACCGTGCGCGTCTCTCTAAAAACTTGATGTTAATGTTCTGTATCGCTCCTGTTCGGCTGTATCCCAAATACTAAACTACTAAGGACTTATTGATTAATTTTTATAATAAAAAGATTTAATAAAACAACAAAAAAAAAGTGTTGATGTGAGACAAACCTAATACACTGGCCTGCAAAAATAAGTACCTATCACACTTTTAAAATTTATTTTTTTTCTAAACTATAGAAGTTAGAGATTTAAAATAAAAAACGTTTTATAGCAATTTTTATCAGCTTTCTTTGAAACTATAGTAACAAAGTTAAACTCTTTTTTGAGTCCTTTTTGTTTCGAAAATATATCTTGTGTACCTAAAAAGTTATTGCAATTTTAAAAGTGTGATACTTATTTTTGCAGGCCAGTATAGTTTAGCGTTAGAACGCTTGCCTTCCATGCAGGAGGGTTTGAGTTCGATCCCAGCCCAGACCTCTGTCTTTTCGAAATCACGTGAGAAACAGAATTTGATTATCACTTGCGTTAACGGTGAAGAAAAAACATTGTGAGGAAACCTGCACACTTGAGGGGACTCCAAAATGTATGATGTGTGTAGTCTGCCAACCCGCACTAGACCAGCGTGGTGGACTAAGGCCTGAATCCTTCTCATTCTGAGAAGAGGCCCGTGCCAGCAGTGGGATGATAATGATCTGATTATAATTATATTCGGTCGCCAATCAGTTACTTAAGTGTGGTGTTTGTTGAGACATACGCTCCCCGAAATTCAGTTACTTAGAGACTGGTTTTAAGAATATAATATATTCTTAAAACCTATTCAGCCTAGCCTTTTCCCAACTATGTTGGGGTCAGCTTCCAGTGTAACCAGATGTGCTGAATACCATTAGTGTTACACGGAGCGACTGCCATCAAACCTCCGCAACCCAGTTAAAGAGCAATGCCGATATCCTAAGGTTAGACCGGTTGTCAGACTTACGGGCTTCAGACTTCCCGTAACGACTGTCATAGATATTCGTATGACACCCAAGTCTGTTTAACGTGCGCTCCGAGGCACGGAGATGTCTCGATGTGTAACGAACGGTCACTCATCCATAGACTGACCGCAGCAACGCTTGCTTAACTTCACAAATCGTATGATCCGCGCGGTTGTTAATTAGCCACGAGCTTCTCACAGCTATTATCTACCTAAAGCATAATAAAGTACTTACTTAGTCGTACTTAACTAAGTAAAATATTGCGACTATTTAGAAGCTTAAGCCGATCACGTTTTATTACAGTCGAGCTAAATAGAAGTTCACAGTAATATTTTAACGAGATGGTTAATTTCTTAAGGCAAGAGTTAAAACTTGATTAGGTTATACTTATACATTTTAAGAGTACAATAATAGTTCGTCGTTTTATTCCCGACAAGGTAGGTATGCCCATTCTCATCTTGTTAATTTAGTAATGACAATGTTCCACAAAGAAACGTTAATTATACAATTTTGAAAACCCATTTTCAGAGGTCATATGTGTGGCGACATACCGGTCTAACCTTAGGATATCGGTAGGTATTATCCAGTAATTGGGTTGCGGAGGTCTGATGGCAGTCGCTCCGTGTAAAATACTGGTATTCAGCCGAATCTGGTTAGACTGGAAGCTGACTCCAACATAGTTGGGAAAAGGCTAGGCAGAACAAGGTGTGTGGAGGCATCTACCATGCCACATGTGAACTACGAAGCACGACAATTGTATATTACAGCTACAATAATGACAACTCTCAAATATGACGTCACAGAATCCTGCATCGTGATATCAAGATGTGATACGCAGAGAGTATGTACAACTTCCCAACATCAACAGTTGGGCATCACACCGTTAATTCAGCCCTCATCAAGCTGTCTCCCTCCCAGTCCTCTCGCAAGCAACGCCCTAAGCTGAGGTCCGAGTCCCATTAGGGGTCGCCATTAGGGGTCGCTAGTTATGGTGTTAGTAGTAGTAATAGTAATTAGCTTAGTTTAAGTATTTAACTCTCGTCCCCATTGGTTGGAGACCCTTCAGGTCTCGCCAATAACTGCCCGGTTACGTAGAAACGGTCCGCAAGACCATCTACAAGCAGCCGAATAGAAAAAAGAACAACAGTAGGGCAGTAGCCCGCCAGGCATAAGACCCGCCTAATTGGAGGATTCTCCTTTTCGTTGGAGGAACACCTTACCTCGTTCTTCCACAGATGCATGATGATGGGGTGCATTAACAGAGTCTCCACGAGTGACGATACTTAAGTACATCCAGCGAACCCTGGGCAGTCAGCCCCGCTACCAATCTTGCTGACTGGGTAATCTTTTCACCACGGCATGAGCTATTCTCATATAGCTCGTGCCGACATGAGAGGAGGAGAAGAGGCGGTCAGATGACGGTCACTCCGCGTAACATCAAAACCTAGCATATTAAGAAGGATTTAAAACTTAGGAGTAGGATCTGCCTCGTTGGTCTAGTGAAGGCAAGCGCGACTGCTGATCGTGAGGTCCTGAGTTCGATCCCCAGGTCGGGCAAAGTGTTATTGGATTTTTCCATGGTGGATTCCTCGGAAGTTTGGATTTGTACCCAGTTGATGGCAATAGGCTCGCCCCCTATTACATGAGACTTAAACATAACGGCGAAACGAGGGTGTCACTATACACGTATCCGTTATATTTACAAGCACAAACACACAGACCCACAACAATCTGTATGCTATGCAAAAACTATTTGCATGCAGGAATCGACCCCATGTCCCGTTGCACAGCAGCCAAGCGCTCAGCCACTGCGCTAAGAACCAGCTATCTTTGTATTTCCTTATGAAACACTATAAATATCGTATAAACTACTCTGCCGTAAGTACTTGTATTACTCGAAATCATTACCATTCTTCGAAAGGTCACAAATCAATCGCCTGCTATGAATCCTTCAATTCTAAAGTTCTGATAGTTGTTTTGATAAACCATTGGTTTTCTGACATAACCTTGTCAAATATAACAATACAAATAAAATATTAAAACCTTTGTTGTGATCAAGCGAATAGATGCTACTGAGGGGCTCGTGGTTAAATAACAACCGCACGGATCATACGATGATGTCCACAGATTGATGACCAATCGTTACAAATCGAGACCCCTCCATGTCCCGGCGCACACGTTAAATCGTTGATCCCAGGTGTCATCCGAATACCTACCATAGTCGTTATGGGTAGTCAGAAACACGAAAGTCTGACAACCGATTTAACCTTAATAGCATATCCGCATTGCACAATAACTGTGTTGTGAAGGTCTGACGGCAGTCGCTCCGTGTAAAATACGGGTATTCATCCGCATCTGGTTATACTGGAAGCTGCGTTCAACATAGTTGGGAAAAGGCTAGGCAGAACGAAATGATTAGATGCTGCTGTTCATCTATACTAATATATAAATCTGAAGAGTTTGTTTGTTTGAACGCGCTAATCTCAGGAACTACTGGTTGGAATAGAAAAAATATTTTTGTGTTGGATAGTCCATTTATCGAGGAAGGTTATAGGCTATATAACATCACGCTACGATCAATAGGAGCGGAGTATAAATGAAAAATGTTGCAAAAACGGGAAAAATGTTCACCCGTGCGAAGCCGGGACGGGCCGCTACTTAGGGATATTATCTCAATGCTTTATATTATGTCAGCCGTGGGAATGAAAAGTAATGACATATTTTTACTTTCATGGCCATTTACAGCCTCTTCAGTATGCTGTAGCGAACTGAAAACCGCTTGCAACAACATTGCTTTACTCATTTAGGGCAGCGGCTAGAAGCTTGGCTCTCTGGGTTGCTGGTCGTCGGTTTAATTCTCTCACAAAACAAATATTTGTATGACCTACGGATACACTCGGGAGCAATGAATCCGGGTCATCAACATAAACATTAATATCTCGTTTAACATTTTAACATTGTTTTGATTAGTGTTGGTGACCCGGATTCGTTGCTCCCGTGGTTTTTTGTGCATGTGAAATTTGTTTTTGTAAACGCACCCACGAAACAAAAGAAATCCTAGTATGGAATAGTATATTATATTTTCTTGATACTTTTTATTTGCACTCATCAATTAAAATTAAATATTAGTTAAAAAGGGGCTCGTGGCTAATTAATAACCACGCGTATCATACGATTGCGAGGTTAAGCTGTGCTTGCCACGGTCATTCTGTGGATGGGTGACCGTTTGTTATACATCGAAACCCCTCCGTGCTTCGGAGAGCACGTTTAATAGTCGGTCCCGGGTGTCAAAGTCAGAAGCTCGAAAGTCTGACAACAGATCTAACAGTAAGATATCGGCATTGCCCATTAACTGGGTTGCCGGAGGTCTGATGGCAGTCGCTCCGTGTAAAATACGAGTATTCAGTCGCATCTGGTTAGACTGGAAGCTGACTTCAACATAGTTGGAAAAAGGCTAGACAGAACAATTAAATATAAGTTAAACATCTAATAGCGGTTGGATGGTTAATAAACAAATACTTCTACTACAGAAGCTAAGAAATTTTACGACTTGAGTCAGTAAATTAAACTGTCGTTTTACATACAAACGGTAGTAAATCAATTGGCCATTACCACAATAAACTGGTTAGTCAAACAAAGTTTAAGATATTGGATAACGGCTTTGAAATTGATTAGCAGGACCATGGGCTTATCCTGGGTACCTAGCCGGCCCCACCCTTTTTTCTTTCTTTTTTTTATCGTTAACATCCTCATGGATGTCCCTCGCCCGGGGAAGGCGAGGGGGTCTCTTTGGAGCGAGGTGGGGGCGCAACCCCGGCATGTCCCGGTCCGCCAACCCTCGGCGGACCTCTCCTCTGTGGGGCCTTGCCCCACATCCTCCTGAGAAGCGCGCACAGAACACTGCGCGCCGCCTTCTAGGGCCTGTTACTGATCGCGAGGCGGGTAGCCGGCCTCACCCTGGTACAGAGACGAAAAGGGAAAAGGTCTAGAATGTAGACAGATAGATTGTGATTAGCAGATAGAAGGACTGGTTCTAGACATAATATCTTATATTTATTTATTTATACTTCTATGCACAATGGTGGTACATAAGGCGGACTTAATGCCACAAGGCATTCTCTACCAGTCAACCTTTGGGTCAAAGAGAAAAGCATTGAAAAGAGAGGCACAAAAAAAAATTATGGATATTATAGTCATAGGCGAAGAGATGG
Source organism: Amphipyra berbera (assembly GCA_910594945.2). NCBI lineage: Eukaryota > Metazoa > Arthropoda > Insecta > Lepidoptera > Noctuidae > Amphipyra > Amphipyra berbera. Next base: position 16,238,773 of record OU343138.1, read on the forward strand.
TGTCCCGTACGGTAGAAGGATTTGTGGGAAACAACAGACACACTGATGATGATGGTACTGAGTTAAAGTTACTGAGTTGACGACACGTTTGGTGCAGTGGCTGTGCGATTGGCTTCTGCACTACGGGTTGTGCGTTCGACTTCCGCACAGATCATATATTTATGTTCTTTCTGCCTTTTCCCAATTAGTTTGGGTTCAGCTTTCAGTTGAACCAGATGCGGGTGAATACCAGTATTTTACATGGAGCCATTGCCATCAGACTATGAACCCAGTTACTGTGCAATACCGATATCCTAAGGTTAGACCGGTTATCATAATTTCGGGCTTCTGACTTTTCATAACGACTGTCATTGGTATTCGTATGACACCCGAGATCAACTGTTTAACGTGCTCTCTAAGACACGGAGGGGTCTGGATGTGTAACGAACGATCAACGGACTGACCGCGGCAAGCGCAGCTTAGCCATATATTTATATGGCCTACAAATAGTTGTTCTGGGCCTGGGAGTTTGTGCATGTGAAGATTTGTGTCTGTAAACGCACCCACGATACAGGAGAAATACTAGTGTGGGGTAAAGTTTATTTTTTTAAGTGATGGTCCAAAATTTCGTTTGAACGCGTCAAAAATATTAATACATCATTTTACAAGAATAACCTCTATGATTATAGAAACACAGTAATAAATCAAAACTAATATTTTGAAGAATGCTGTCAAAACTGTTTAGTGCTATCATTAATCATGGCTTGTTATAAAAAAACAAATACATGAGAATTTAATAACAATAACTGGTAATAACAGTATATTAATAACTCATCTGATAATTTTGTGAATGATATATCATGATAGCAGTGATAGCCTAGTGGTTGAACGATTGCCTTCTATGTAGGAGGGTCTGAGTTCCATCACGGCCATTTTTTTTATTGTTGGAAAATCCTCTTGGATGTCCCTCGCCCTGGGAAAGCGAGGATGCCTGCCGGACTCTTACCGGCTAAAAACCAACGGTGTTCCTCCTCCTGACCGTTCGGCAGGGGTCGTGGGATTCGCAAAAGCATGCACCGCAACCCCGGCAGTTCTATCCCGGCCTGCACCTCTTAACTTAATATATAATTTATATGCAGATCTGAATTTGATTATAACATAACATCACGCCGTTATTCCCCGAAGGATTAGGTAGAGGTGTATAGTAACACCCTCATTTTGCTGTTGTTTAAGTCCCATGTAATAGGGGGCGAGCCTATTGCCATTAACCTGGCACAAATCCAGACTCCATACTGCTACTGAGAAATTCGTAATGGAAAAACCCAATAACACTTTGCCTGACCTGGGGATTGAACCCAGGATCTCACGATCAGCAGTGGCGCTTGCCACCACTAAACGAGGCATTTATGTTATACTAGCGCCCGCCCTGGCTTCGCACGGGTGCAATGTAGTTACTAATGTGGGGCATATAAACCTTCCTCTTAAATCACTCTATCTTTTAAAAAAACCGCATCAAAATCCGTTGCGTAGTTTTAAAGATCTAAGCATACATATGGACAGACAGACAGCGGGAGCGACTTTGTTTTATACTATGTAAAGATGTCCTGTGAAATGTAGCTAGTTAATTCGAAGTAGCCCCATCTTTATGTAATCTAATCGCTATGCTTTTCTTGTATCTACTAGGAACTTTAAATCTTTTAGTATTAAGTAAGTACCTAAATACTTAGTACAAATATTCAGTATTGTCTCAACGTAGGAATCTGACCTACGACCCGACCGACAGTCGGACATTCGCCGCTACCGCACTATTTCAATTGAATAATATCTTAAGCATCGTTTTAGAACTAAGAGATTGTAAATCTATTGTCTATAAGTTGCGTTAATTCACTAAGATACGTTTTAACTACATACTCTGAATGTTAAGCTCACATAACTATATTTTACTCTTTATTTCATTGAATAGGTTATATCAGTAAAATGTATTTCGAAAATTATTGTTAAAGAAAATTCTATTAACATTTTTAGATAAGGCAAATAGAGTCAAAACCTCTAATTGGAGAACAAAGGTCAGAAAGATGTTTTACAGAAAATATCAAACAATATTCTAGTCTGTGCATCAGAATATTCTAGTCGACTGTGCATCATAATGTTCTAGTCTGTGCATCAGAATATTCTACTAGTCTGCGCTAAAAATATGTTTGTGCATCAGAATATTCTAGTCTGTGCATCAGAATATTCTAGTCTGTGCATCAGAATATTCTACTAGTCTGCGCTAAAAATATGTTTGTGCATCAGAATATTCTAGTCTGTGCATCAGAATATTCTAGTCTGTGCATCAGAATATTCTAATGTGTACGCTACTAAGTAAAGTAGGTACGAGAATAGTCCAAAAACATCTCCACAGACCTTCAAAATTAACACTGCATCACCATCATCATCACCATAAGGCGTTCGACGATGCCTTGCGCGCTGCCCAGATAAAAATGTGCACCCATGGAGTTCCTGTCAAACTCCTTAGGAGTTTTTAAAGATAACGTATCACCTTCATCGTAAGCCTTTGTTTTATTCAGCTACCCGTTTCCAGATCTATCGTTTTATTGCGGTTAGTTTACAGAAATGCTTATAGCGTGCCCTTTCCTTGTAAAATGTACAATAATACACTTAAATACGTAATAACATATTTAGCCGATTACTGCTTCACTGCTGGGCACAGGCCTCTTCTGTTTAGGTCTTAGTCCACCACGCTGGCCTGGTGCGGGTTGGCAGACTACACACACCATCGAGAACTTTATGGAGCCCTATCAGATGTGCACGTTTCCTCACGATGTTTTTCCTTCACCGTAAACGCAAGTGATAATCAAATTCTGATCCGCACATGAATTCGAAAAGTCAGAGGTACGGGCCGGGATCGAACTAAGACCATCCTGCATTGAAGGCAAGCGTTCAACCGCTAGGCAATTACTGTCTGGCTGTGTGTTGCACTTATATAGGTTGTTACAAAATTAACTCTAAGAATTCGGTATCGGAAATGGTACAACTTTGGAAGAACAACTTTACGAAATTCATGTGTTTTTTTAAATTTCTTTCCATACAATCAAATAAAATGATTTTTTAAATCATGGAGTTAAATTTTTTAACAGCCTGTATACAACAGACTTTTAATATTCAGCTGTATCAACTTCTTCTTCTTCTTGCTCCTAGTCTTTTTCCAACTATATTGGGGTCAGCTTCCAGTCTACCCAGATGCGGCTGAATACCAGTATTTTACACGGAGCGACTGCCATCAGACTTCCGGAACCCAGTTACTCGGCAATGCCGATATCCTAAGGGTTGACCAGTTATCAGACTTTCGGGCTTCTGACTACCCGTAACGACTGTCATAGGTATTCATATGACACCCGGGACCGACGGTTTAACGTGCTCTCCGAGGAACGAAAGGAACTGACCGCGGCAAGCGCAGCTTAACCTCGGAAATCGTATGATCCCCGCGTATCAACTGTATCAACAGCAATAGTAAAACATTTTTTTTTTAAAAAACGTTGCCCCACACTAGGATTTCTCCTGTATCGTGGGTGCGTTTACAGACACAAATCTTCACATGCACAAACATCCAGACCCGGAACAACTATCTGTAGGCCATACAAATATTTGTTCCGTGCGGGAATCGAATTCACGACCCGCAGCGCAGTTGCCAATTGCTTAGCCACTGCACCAAACGTGTCGTCAAAATTGACAGTGTCTTGTTTGATACTACATGTAAAATAATCCTAAAAATACTTCAACCACAGCTAAGACATTAACTTGTTTTTTCTCAGCCTAGAACCAACCGACATTACTCCACAGTGCAACAAATTAAACGTTACCAAATCCTAAACACACATGCTGATCTGAATCACTGGGTCAGTAGTTACTGTCCTGACCCGCAGCTTAATATTGTCTATTTTTTGCTATACGTCCATCATACTGCAAACTGCTTATTATGTCAGATTATAGAAGTGGTTAGTGTGTTTGAAATGTCAATGGAAGGTTCCGTATACTTAGATCATATTTATTTTATGTTTAGACTCAGTAGAGCACGATAAACCGTCTGTCCTGGGTGTCATACGTATACCTATGACAGTTGTTACGGGTAGTCAGAAGCCCGAGAGTCTGATAACCGGTCTAACCTTAGGATATCGGCATTACCCAGTCACTGGGTTGCGGAGTTCTGATGGCAGTCGCTCCGTGTAAAATACTGGTATTCAGCCGCATCTAGTTAGACTGTAAGAAAACCTCAATATATGTAATTGAGAAAAGGCTAGGCAGAACACTCTTTAGAACCAATAAATATAATATGTATCGGCCAATGACAGCTTCGTCCAAAACTTAAAATAGACCAGCTTATTTTTTTTTGTCGCTTGAAATTATGTTGTTTATTGAATGTCTTTGATCGGCAAAAGACATTCAATCAATTCAACCTATCGCAATGTACTGATGGATAGTACTTTTCAAGTTGTTCCAGAACACATCTCCGAGCGAGGCCTTGTCATTCGCTTTCCGAATCGAGAGTATAGAAAGAAAGAAAAGAAGAATGAAAAAGTATTTTTTTTTTCGCCCAAGCGGACGCACAAGCATACTTAAAATTAAAAATATAAAAATTCTTAAAATTAAAAACTTAAAACTACAACAAAAATATGGACTTAAAATTAAATGTATAATTACCTGGTAACCCAAACACAAAAAAAGTTAGAAAAAGAAAAAAAAATACGAACTACCTACTAATTTATAGTCTAACAATACAATTTAAACATGTTAAATTTGCGCGTCGCATGGTGCGTAAAAATGTATCCCTGCTACCTCCTCTAGTTCCTTGCTGGGAAGTTCCATGCAGCGTTTCTCTTCTACTTACAAGCTACAGCAGTATTAAAACTTCGTGTTGTGCTTTGTGTTCTTAAGGGCGCTTGCACACATCAGATATGACTTTTTTCGGGAAAGAATAAAACATTTGAATCTCATACTACCACCATAAATGGCCTATAAAAAGTCTGATGTCGGGGACCACCCTAAGAATACTTACGATACTCCCGGATTAAACTTACATTTAAACTAAGATTGGGATCACAACATAAGGTACAAAACTATTGGAATGTTACATTATGTAATTTACTTGTATTTGTACTTGTGACCTTTTGATAGCCACTCAACCGTCGCCGGTGCCCTATTGTGGATTCGAATCAATATTTGACAAAAACTAATAGGTACATTAATTTATTTTCAAGCTAATCTACGTCGTAACGAGGATTGTCGATGAAATTTGTAGTTTATAATTATTTTGTTAATCATATTAAAGGTTGAATAAAAAGCGTTTTATTCTCCAATAGATTTAAATGAGAAGTCATTAAATGATTCACGATAAACATGTTTGGTCAACAAAAAGGTCTGCTATTAAATAGTCTGAACACCTCAACTAGGCGTTAGGTTAGAAGCCTGGTGGGTTGCGGTGCATGCTTAGGCGAATCCCGCGACCCCGGCCGACGCGGCGACGGTCAGGAGGAGAAACACCGTGGGTTTTTAGCCAGTAGGCGTCCGGCAGACCCCCTCACCTTCCCCGGGCGAGGGACATCCATGAGGATGTACTCAAGATAAAAAGAAAACAAAAAAAATGGTTAGACTTGTGTTTTTTTCTTTTTAAATTATAAAGCTGAAGAGTTTGTTTGTTAGTTTGAACGCGTTATTCTCAGGAACAGGTTGGAATTAAAAAACATTTTGGTGTTGGATAGTCCATTTATCGAAGAAGGTTATAAGTTATATAACATCACGCTAGGACCAATAGGAGCGGAGCATAAATGAAAAATGTTGCAATAACGGGAAAAATGTCCACCCGTGCGAAGCCGGGACGGGCCGCTCGTTGTTGATAATTTGACAGTTTTCTCCGCTAATCGTACATCGCTGATCAATTAATTATACATTTTCGTTGACCAAAACCTCAATATTTAACTAACCGTTTAATTGACAGCCTATTAAAATTGATGATCAGTTAGCATCATTTAAACAAACATCTTCTTCTGAGATTAGTTTCCTCGCTGCTAAGGATAGTGCTTTCATTTCAAACTGATCACGGTGTCTCCATCTGTAACGATCAGCCACCTGGTGGATTGCGACGCTGATGTATCTCCAGTATAGGTATCTAGTATGTTCTGATATCTGATCTGACCATCGTTTTAGGCTTCAGCCAGGTCTTTTGCCATCGATTTTTCTTGTCACCATCAGCAGTTCCAGGTTATCGACACCTCTGCGAAAAATATGGCAGCACATCTTCTTCTTTTCGTGTGGTTAATGACTAACCTGGTCATAGTTTATGCCGCCCATGGGCCTCTGACTTGGCTTCACATGCCGTCGAGAAATATTTCTCAGACATGCCGGTTTCCTCACATTGTTTTCCTTTACCGTTTTTAAGCAAGTGATAATTATACAATACGCACATGAATCCGAAAAGTCAGAGGTGCATGCCTTGGGTTCGAACTCGATTCCTATGAATTGGCAGTCCGACGGTCACACCACTAGGCTATCACTGCTCCTTAAAAAGATACTTACAACACATACTTACAATTTATACCGATAAGTTGTGATAGAATGAGGGTAATATAATATGTAAGCAACTCGTTAAGTGCTAACTTGATTGATTTTGCTGATGCGAACATAGATCAATCAATTAATTATTAATGTGTGTCTCACCGTACCCAGCCTAGCACAGTCCAAACATTCGCCAGGAAGATAAACCATAACTAAGAATATAATCGTTCAGATAAAGATAATGACGTTTTGATAGCTGTCGTGCGGATCCCTATAAATAAGCACCCATTACAGCTGAGTTAGGAAACAGCGGAGATGCGAACTTGTGTTATCTATTAAGTTATTGTGGGGACAATAATTATGCTCGCTTTTAGACGTAAACATACGCACCAATGTTTTGTGCAGCCGAAAATTTGGGAAATACTACGAGAAAAATACTTTCTTTCGTTTTATATAAGTAGTATTATTTTTTGTGTTACACCTTCAAAAAAATAGACTCGTTGATTTCAGTACGAGTACATAATAGTCCTTGCAATAAAAAACGAGCATCTGTGTGGCAAGCACACACACACACAAACATAAAGCTGTTGTGTTGTTGACAACCTCTGTAATTAAATGTAAGTATTAATTTTTATTCCTAGACTTGCTGCCCGGTGAACTTCGTAGTACCTAGAAGTTTATTTTTTTATATTTCCTAATTCTTTTTCCTAAACCACCAAGTACAAAGTACGAACAAAACAAAAGAAAAAGAATCATAACATAACGGTCGAGCCATTTTCGAGTTTTTGATTGAGCAATTGATTTCATAGATTTGTCATGCAATGAAAAAAAGAAACAAAAAAAGGCGACTGAAATGTAATGACGCTTACCCATCACATCAGGTTGACGTCATGACATCTGTATGAGTAACTGAAGCGTACATTTTGTAAATCGTCACATTTTATTTTTAACCGACTTCCAAAAAGGAGGAGGTTACTATGTTCGTCTGTATGTATTTTTTTTTTGTTTTTTTTTTTTTTTTTTTGTGTATGTTCATCGATATTTTCGCCAATTGTGAACCGATTTTGATTATTCTTTTTTTAATGGATAGGGTATACTTCGAAGTTGGTCCCATTTAAATTTGGTGAAGATCTGATGAAGAACTTCGGAGATAGATAATGGAACTCCTCAATGACGAACAGTACGCATATTGTGATGATGTGATTATGTTACGAGCAGCGTCTGTAGTAGGTCCAACTAAGTTTTAATGAATGCCACTAAAATGAAAAAAATAAAAACATTTTTTACAAAAAATTTAAACCGACTTCAAAAAATAATAAAATAATTACCATATAAAATTAACAGTTTCAGAAGTCGGTGCCTTCAATTTGGTTCAGCGTGGATCAGCACCGACTTCTGAAACTGTTAATTTTATATGGTAATTATTTTATTCTTTTTTGAAGTCGGTTTAAATTTTTTGTAAAAAATGTTTTTTATATTAAACGTAAATCTTATTTATTCAACATCATTACACAATCAACTATTCCAAATAGGCTTTACAAAGCACTCAACAATTACATTATATTTATCTTAGCAAAACAATTTCATACTCTTCTAGATACAGATCTATTGACCTCGGCGCGTGAGATCACGGATCAGACGCAATGATCTCACTAAGATGTATCTATTATTCATCTCAGGATATCCGTTACTGTTCATAATACTTCTTATTTTGATAAGTAACTAGTAAAATATGTGTACAACTTCTACATCATTAAGGTTCTCCCTTAAAGGGGGTCAGGTGCTCCTGCGCAGCTAAAGCCCTATTGGGTGTGCTGGTATCTTAATTGTTGCTATTAGCTTTTACGATGACGTTTACTATAAAGAAGAATGTAACACGTAGTAACACGTTCTAATCATTCCATTGTAAATGACAAGAAAGGTAGTAAGGCATGTAGTAATTCGTTTTTTTTTATGTAAAATCGTTTGAAACTTTTTTATACATGATGACCAGAGATCGGATAATCGGATGCATATTTACCTAAAGTAAATTTTTCGCAACGAAAGTATGGAAAAGGCTTCTTAAAATAATTTATAAGAAAAAAAAACTCGATATCACGGGATTGCATAACTAATCGAATGCATATAATTAATTGAAGTTAACTTTTAACCCCTAATGCGAATATGTGTGTCTATGTAGGGTCTAAGAAAGTAAGGGGTGCACGTCTGTGTTAGTTAAAAAAGGTACAACTTTAAGAATGTAAATAAAGAAATATACATCGAATTCTAGGTAAATATGAATCTATTCTACAGAACACTAAATTTGACGACCCCGGAATCGCGGGATTTTTTCGATACAAAAGTGCATTCCATATTAGTCAACACCTGAACTTTAGGTAAATATGCATCCGATTATCCGATCTCTGATGATGACCCATCAAAATTTTTAAAAAATCCACTTAATGTCAGTGCAATTCTGAGTCTTACCCTTTATATCCACTTATAAAGTTTTTTGTTAGCTCATCTCCTCCCACTGCTGGGCAAAAGCAACTCCCATTGATGGTTATCAAAAAAGCATGAAAAAAAACTTCTAACGTTCAGCTCGACGCAATACTTCCCCGTGTGTTTACAACTGTCGTGAGAACACGAAAGATTTTGAAACATTCTTTTAATACTCATCTTCTCTGTAATGACTTCTCAGTAGCCATTGTAGATAAATGCATTACAATTGATTGGCCATACGATTGGCTAAAGGATTGGCCAAAGGTTTGTCTCAATAAGTTTTTGTGCCCACATCAATCAGAGTTAGGAAAACTGTTCTCAATGTTCATATTTTTGTAACTATTTGCATTAATTTCTGATATTTTATGGCTAAATACTCAAACACTATTTGTATTCTATTTTATTTTTATGAATTGGCAAACAATGTCGATGTCGACAATTCTGCCAATTTCAACGTGCCCTGAAAAGCAAGTCAGCATGATAAAAAAAAAGAAAATACCATCCGTAGGCATAGACAAAAGAGAAATAAACAAAAAAAAATAAGAAAGTTGAAACTATTGAACAATAATATATTGTTGGGTGTACAGGACTGGCACAAACAAAAAAAATTGATACATGTATAAATAATGTTAGAACACAAAATAACAATAAACATACAGGTATACCACACCAATTTAAACTAATTTATAATTTTATATTTTTGTGGCGAATGAAGTTCACCAGCGCCACAAGCAGTTCGGGAAAGGAATTTGTTAGAAGAGAAGGGAAATTAATCGGAAGAGGAATCTTTAGGGTGAAGCCAGACGAGCGTAATTTTTTGAGTTGTGAGTCGCGTAATTTCGGTCGCCTAATTTCTGCTACATTCGGTTTTATACAAACCTCCCGTTTCGTTCACACGGCGACGCAAAATGAGTTGGTTAAAACCTTCAAAAAAATTACGCTGACTTATTTTACGCGACTCACAGCTCAAAAAATTACGCTCGTGTGGCCTCAATTTAGGGAGACTGCTGTATAAATCGAGAGGTGGAACATTATTGGGGTATTCAAAAAATATGTGTGCCAAAGTACCCTCTTCCAATCCGCACTCGCAAAGAGAGGAGTCGCGGATACCAAACACTACCTAAAATTATGTTGCCGTAAGTTCCTGCTGTCACTGTCACTTCGCCTTAAATTGACAGTGACAGCACGAGACTTAACGACAACTTAAAATTGAGTAGCGTTCGAGTATTTGGCCATTAGACAACTGGGTCTACCGATATCATACATTCTGTATTGAATATAGATTCAGTTAAATAATTATTATCATAGTTGACTGGATGTCTCTGTACTAATTTTGTGCATTAATGCTATCGGTAACTGGTAATACTGGACAATATTGACATAGGAGGGTAACCGTCAACATTAATCAACGTACCCGAAGTTATAAAAACAGTGGTCATTCGACGAAACAGAGGATTCCATGTCGACAGCCGAAGAAGTCTGATCTTTTATATCTGGTTTGCTTGTCCTCATTTTCTGATCTTGTGTCAATTATTATATTGTGATATACTGTGAACTAGCTTCTGTAACTAATCACTAACCTAATTAAAAGTACTCTCAGTGGTGGAGAGTTTATGTTAGTTTCATTTACTTTATTTACCATGCTCCCAATCCTGACATACCGATATTAGCTATAACTGTAATGATAGATTCACCGCTACAAGATTCTGTTGTATGTCTTTGATATTAAACAATAAATGGGGAATTAACTGCCTCGTTAGTCCAGTGGTGGCATACGCGACTGCTGATGGTGAGGTCCTGGCTTCGATCCCTAGGTCGGACAAAGTGTTACTGCGTTTTTCTGTGTGGAATTCCTAAGTAGCAGCCCGAAGTTTGTATTTGTGCGCGGTTGATAGCAATAGTCTCACCCCCTATTACATGGGACTTAACATAATGGCGAATTGAGGGTGTACTATACATCTCTGCCCAATCCTTCGGGGAATACAGGCGTGATGTTATGTAGCAGCAGAAATACATGAGAATAATGTTTGTGCTCTAACTTTAGACATTTCATAATTATACTATTATTGTGTCTAGATATGACAATATCTATGTGACTTATAAATGAAGCGATGACATGCTCATATGAGCTCAACTATAATTTAGAAATTCGTTCCAAGTAAATTAAATTTCACGCTGATTAAGATTATCTATACGTATAATAAAATCGTAATGATGCTAAAACTGCACATTAAATACATATATTTGGAAAAACGTAAGTGCAACGCATCCTAGGAATGACACTAATGCCAAAAATGTCGTTTTTAGATTTTTTGTATGTTTGAACTTCACGCCATTGTTACTGAACACATCTATTGGGTGTTGATGATGAGGAGGAACCTTATGTTTCTGTAGGCAAAGCTGCGGGTATAGGTAGTTAAAAATAAACATAATTAGATTTTCTGCTTCCTGGATTTATGGCTGCTACATCGAGACTCTCTTCGAAGCTGAAAGATTCCAATAAGTCTGTTATTCTTACAGTCTCCACATCAGATGAGATCTCAGTTACAAACCCAATCCCAACGTTGCGAATTTTTAATTCATGCCCACCGCCCGAGGAAGACGAAGGGTTATGTCGGATCTTTGCCGAGTAAAACCACCAAGGTGTTCCCCCTACTACCATTAGCCCCCCTCCACCCTCGTCCTGTAAAACCGGTCTGATTACCTATTAATGTTCCAATCAGTCCTCGCAAGTTCTTACTAATCAAGACATGTATCTGTGGATAAGTCAGTTGAGCCCAAAACGTTAACCAATGACCCCTTTGCTCATTCAGATGACCCGCCCAATCAAATGTGTATATAATTGCGATAACTCAACAACGAAATAACAACATTATTAGTACACTTTATGAGAGTAATAAGACACATCATAAATGTAGGTACAAGAATGTATATTACAGCAGAAATAATCAAATAAAAGTGTAAGTAGTAATTAAGCTATAAACTTAAGGCGTTCGCCACACGAAATGCGGGGCGCGAGCGGGTCATGGCGGCTTGCGTGAGTCGTATGAAGCATCTCACAGCAAATGCGAGCGCGGGGCCGTGATAGACATGACCCGCTCGAGCCCCGCTCTCACTTTTCGTGTGATATGGTTTATACCATAGTATAATAAAATGAGGTAGTCTCTGCCTGTGGAAGCTAGTTTTCATAAGTGTATGTTATTACGTCATAGCTACTGATCTATCTATCTATCTATACATATATAATTAATTGCCCTGACTGACTGATTTAGCAAAGCAGAACCTAAACTTGGACAGACGAAATATGGGCAGTAGGTTCCTTTTGTGACGTAGGTATCCACTAAGAAAGCATTTTTGGAAATTCTACCCTTAAGGGGGTAAAATAGGGGATGGAACTTTGTATGAAAATTCAAGCGGATGAAGTCGCGGGCTAAGTGCTAGTGAACTAATAGGTAAGCTTCGGCTTCTGTTGTCAAATTTTGTTGTTATTGGTGAGAAAATATCACAAATCGTGACGTAGTAGACGGGAAGAGAATACCTTGCTTTATCATACCATGGTTCATATTATTCCCTTGAATACAAATCACGCGGGTCCGCCGACGATATGACCCGCTCACGCCGCACATTTGATGTAGCGAACGCTTAATTCTTTAATTACCCCAGTGAATGTGAGAAAATTAAATCAGAAATATTACTACAAGTACTATTGATGCTGCATAAGATTGCAAAATTTATGACCATTTAAAATGTCTAACTTAGTGAAATGCTAAACCAACCTATTGAACTTACTTAATTGAACTAGTGGTAGCCTGGAGTTTCGCTCGAGATAAAACGATGGCTTCGACGCAGTGGGGAGTCCGGCGCACTCGGGTCCGAAGATCAATTCCCGCGTTACGCAAGTTACGCAAACATTGTGTTCCTAGTTCGATCTTATGTACCTATAGGTAATTCTAAACAAGCGATAGACGCCTTAAAACATATATTTCATCTTTATTTCCTGACGTTTCATGATTTAAACGTTTATTATTAAATCATAAAACATCTTTGGATTTTATCAGATGATTTAATTTATTGAAACACCAGACAGCAAAAGAAACTCATCAATAATTCCTTTGGGTTTTGACAGATACGAGAATTACGAAACTAGACACGGTTTTGAACAACATTCTTTGATGTGAAACATCTAACGCCGGGTGTGAGAGCGGCTGTTGCGTGGCGACGCTCGCGATGGCAGACACACGACGGCAAACCTTCGTAACTCGTCGACTCTCTTCGTTTTGATTCAGCCAGTTTTTTTTAATGACTTATGATGTTTCACATCTGCCCGGTGACCCGCGACCGCTTTTTTTTAAACAAACACTTTAAAATTAAATCAGGAATACTCAACCTGATTAAAATTTTGCAAACACACAAACTGACCAATCAAAATTCACATTAATTGCTATTAATTAGGATAGTTCTAGCTTCTCATTTAATAGCTACATACCTGGCAATTATTTAATTTATATTTCGACAGTAGTGTATTGCAGTGTCGACATGACCCCTTAAAATTATGTGCAGAAATACTTGATGGATTGGTGAGTACATACTGTTACCTCATTAATGTACCGGTGTGGTGAAAATTAGCCTTTCTATAAATTATTTTTCAGTAGCTGTTTATGCTGTAGAGAATTTATAATTTTGTACATCAGAATATTCCGATGTCTAACAACCGGTCTAAGCTTAGGATATCGGCATTGCCCAGTAAATGGGTTGCGGAAGTCTGAGGGCAGTCACTCCGTGTAAAATAAAACTAGTATTTAGATCATATGATTTACAAGGTTAAGCTGCGCTGGCCGCGGTCAACCCGTGTATGGGTGACCATTAGTTTCACATCGAAATCCCTCCGTGCCTCAGAGAGCACGTTAAACCGTCGGTCCCAGGTGTCATGCCTATGACAGTCATTACGGGTAGTTAGAAACCCGAAATTCTGACAACCGGTCTAAGCTTAGGATATCAGCATTGCCCAGTAACTGTGTTGCGGAAGTCTGATGGCAGTTACTCCGTGTAAAATACTGGTATATAGCCGCATCTGGTTAGACTGGAAGATGACCCCAACATAGTTCGATAAAGGCTAGGCAGCACAAAACATCAGAATATTAAGAAACATCAGAATTAAGGAGAATTTGATTATCATTTGCGTTAACGGTGAAGGAAAACATCGTGAGGAAATCTGGTCTCCAAGAAATAAGTTTCCACTGTTAAGTGGACTGTGTGTTAGTCCGCCAACCCGGACCAGGCCAGCATAGTGGATAGATAGATAGATATACTTTATTGTACACTAAAAGAAATAAAAAAGAAGGAGTACACATTATTAAGAACAATACAAAAGGCGGTCTTATCGCTTAAATCAATTTCTTCCAGACAACCTTTGGATGGAAAGAATTGTCAAGAAAAATATATAGGGCAGTGGACTGAGGCCCAAACCCTTCTCATTCTGAGAAGAGGTTTTGCAGCAATGGGACAGTAATGGACTGATTATGATGAACAGCTGTAGTCGATATCGATGGCAGCAAATTAGATACGGACATCTATATTTTTGCGAAAATGTTTTTTTTACAAAAATGAGCTTATCTACAAGTCTGTATTAAAATTATTTCAAATTTCAAAATAATGAAGAAAATCTCGCACGTAAATGAAGACATCTATCTACATTCGATTTTTAAAAAACATCGCAGCGGCCACCATTTTTCACTAAATGTGCACTCCTGTAATATTGCGATTTTGTAGATGTATTCTATTACTTTGCTGCCATCGATATTATTACGTTTAAAACTAAAACTATTATCGACAAACTGTGAGTGGATGACCTTTGACTATCACTTTAGGGTTTAACTGCTACTTTAGCAATCTGTCCACGTAGGTATGTGCCTCAGTAATAACTAAACTGCTTACCTGACTTTTTAATTAGACGCTCTATGATGCGCCTACGTGCCGTATAAACTACGAGAGCTATAAATTTTAATTAGTCCTTTGGTTTGACTAACGCCGGATTCCTATATATTATTACCATTACTTATTGACCAAATATGAATCATAATGTCACAATGTACACCACTCCTATACTTTAGTAACTTTACTGCAGTTAAAATTAGCTGACATGTCGTTAGTATAGAAACAGTTTGGCATTAACATTAATACAGTATTTAAATGACTATATTAAGGTGTTTAAAAATTAACTCTAAGAATTTTGTGGGGTTACTCGGTAAGTACCTTTCAGAAACTGAACAACTTTAGTAGAACAACTTTTCGTAATTCGCGTATTTTTCTTACCACTTTCCATATAACACAAATAAAAAAATCACTTGTATGAAAAACAATTTAAAAAAATGCGAATTTCAAAAATTTGTTCAATTTCCGATACCCAGTAACCCAACTAAATTCTTAGAGTAAATTTATAACAACCTGTAAACCACTATTGGTAAGCATAACGATTCGTTTTTGGATATAGAAACTGGACGTAACTACCTACTAAAATGTATAGCGATACCTTGTACTGTAAGTATTAAATTTAATGCTTGTGATCTCATTTTGCTTCGATAGGTCAAATTGATCATAGCAATTTGTCAACATTGTTATGCTCAATTTGATGTACTGATCGATAAGATATTTGAGGGAATAACTGGAATACCTTCTAGCTATTATTTTAGCTAGTAGACCTGTGACACACCTGTGTTCTGTCTGTATGGTCGCTCCTATTCTTGCAAGGCTGGCTTTGCTCCTTTTCTTGCAAATCATGTTTTTCTACTTTTCTTGCAATTCTAATTCTGCTCCTTTTCTTGCAAATAATGTTTTTCCACTTTTCCTGCTACTCTAGTTTTGATCCTTTTCTTGCAAGACTGAGTTTGATCCACTTATTTCGTCTAGCTCTACTTCATTTCTTGCAACATTTCTCTTAGCATTTCTCTAGCTTTGCTCCTTTTGTCTAAGCCATTTTTAGAGATACTTCTTAAATCCAGAATTAGATTCGATTGGCTTCATTCATGAATTAAAATAGAACAGTTTGATATCACCTGTTCCACCCATTTACCAAGTAGGTACTTAGTGTAGGCATATCGGGCAAGTCATTAGAGTGCTGATGACATCTGCTGGAGTGGATGGTGAAAGATTTACATTCATACCTACCATATTAATGACGATACAGATTGGTTATGAAAAAATGTACGTAGATAGGTACTTTAAGCGACGATAGTTTTATTCAAAGCTCTCATCACTTTAAAAAGAGAAAAGGGAGTGTAGTTAACTATCCATACAAATAAATAAAATTGAAGTGTCTGTTTGTATTGTCAAAATAACAGCTTTTACTAAATGCATATGAAAGTATACAAGGTTAGTCGGAAAGGGGGTACTAAGCCGCGGGCCACCTAAAGTATCACTGATGACTATTTTAAAGCAAGTGTTAAAATTTCAAAATTCGATCATTTTTATTTGCATGCAAAAACATTTTAATTGTAGTTTTTTCAAAAAAAAAAATATACCTGCTTTAGTTATGAATTCAGAAAATTAATTTTCTAATCCCTGACTCCAAATATGACCTAAATTGTAAAAACAGCTGATCATAGCTATGGACAGATAGATTTTAGCATATTTTTTACGAAATCTTTGAAAAGCTATTTCTCTTAAACTATCGAGTTTTGGTGAAAGTTGTAGAACAAAAGTTATCCCTTATTATGGGTACTTTAACACCCTTTCGGCTTAGTACCCCCTTTCCGACTAACCTTGTATACGGTACCTATAACAAATAAATATTTTTTTAAATTTTAGACTGTCTGTCCTTTTGTTTCGGTTAATCTCCGAAACGGCTGGATCGTTTTTGCCAGGACTTTCACTAGCAGACAACTGATGTTATAAGGAGTAACTTAGGCTACTTTTATTTTTTAGGGCTACGCGCAAAGAAATTTAATCCCATCCAATTTCTAGGCAGACTAATTCGCGGGCATAGCTAGTAAACCCTAAAATTACAACTAAATTGAACCAATGAAGTAAAGCAGCAATTTATAAAATTTATGAATAGAAGTATCCATTGATAGTAATAAAACACAAACAAGACATAATGTTTCTACCATCCAATCGTCTACGTTTATAATCGGCAGAGCCATTTTCTTACGCATTCTCTATAGGCTCGTTCTGTATTTGGCGGGTTATGCTTTTTTTAACTTTTGAATTTTATTTTTTATTCATATTTTACATGTGTGCTATTGACAATGAATAGATCATCGCTAGCTACAGGTGTCTTAAAAGACAACGGGAGCACGTCAAAGTACACCCCATTCGTTGGAATATTTTTGACGATGTTTTTGTGCTTGGATTCCAACAGGAATTCGCTAGATGTTAAAATAAAATCTAAAAAGAAAATTGTTTTATTCTGTGGGCCGATCATGTCGCTCGAATACATCCAGACAGATGGGCAAAGATCGTCACTCACTGGACGCCTGAAGGAAGACATCGTCGAGGTCGGCCGCGGCGTTGGGGGCGTGACGATCTAGGACGATGTTTGCGAGGCTGGCATGGTTAGAAACGGCACACCATAGAGAGGTTTGGAAGGCAAAAGAGGAGCCTTTGCTTAACAGTGGGACAGATAGAAGCTAAACAAAAAAATAGTACTTCTATTAACATTACAAAATTAAGATTATAAGCATTTTCTAACATATTGCAAGGATTTAGATTCGAACACATATCAGTAATACAAGTCTTATAGTTATCAGTTACTTAACATTTCACGCGAGTGCGGAAAACAGGTCGTTTAACGATGTCTATAGGTTATAAACTAGTGACCTATTACTAAATAATGTTCTGCAGCTTCTGTGTTACATAAATAACTAATGCTGATAATTACCTACAGGCGTCTTTCGTGAAATTGAGTCAGTATTTCTGATAAATTTTGATGAAGAAATCGTATTGAGGACTAATCTATTTCATGCCAGTTCCTATATTGAAAAACTAATCGTTTTGCTTACCAATGGTAGTATTTTAAAGATAAAAAAAATGTTTTTAACCTAAACCAATTTTTTCTTGTATAGAATAGAGTATTGGTTTATTTGCATAGAGTGTAGGTACATAAAATATAGGTGTTAACAAACAATTTTGATCCTTGTACAATCTACCTTAAATTTAAGCATGCAAACGTTACTTTAAATGCAGATGCAGATGTTGCTTTAAATATGAAATACAATGTTTCAATATTGAGTCATAAATGAACCAATATCAGTAATTAACTCAGCATTAGAGCAATTAGAATTAAAACAACATAACATCACGCCTGTATTCCAAGAAGGGTTGGGCAGATGTGTATAGTAACACCCTCATTTCGCCGATATGTTTAAGTCCCATATAATAGGAGGCGAGCTTATTACCATCAACCGAGCACAAATCCAAACTAAGGGCTACTACAGAAGAATTCAAAATAACACTTTGCTTGACCTGGGGATCGAACCCAGGACCCTCAGCAGTCATGCTTGCCACCACTAGACGAACGAGGGAGTCAGAAAGAAAAAAAAAGAAAAAAAAATCGTAACCTATTAAAAACTCAGCCTCCAACACGCCTCATACATTTCAGCCCTAACCACACAAAGTTCTTTGTGCATCCATGTCGCCTTCACTCGAGATCGTTACTGTAAATGTCAAACAGTCATCACTCTGCTATGCATACTAATGCATAGCTTATATTACCATAATTGAACCAGGTTTATACTCGAAACACTTCTTCAGATAATCACTTATATGGACAGGCAGACTAGATTTGTTATGGGCATGTACTAGAAAGATTATCTGAGCTGTTGCGAAGTCAGAATAAAGCTTAATTGTATGAGTGCTTGTTTTGAAAGATGTTAGAGGCCTGAGTTAAGAAAATAAGGCATGCGCAAATCAGATAAATACCTATAAATGTTTGACAAGGGTACCGATAAAATGGGGTGAATAGGGATGCAGGGGTGAATCGGGACGAAACTTTAAAATGGATTTTATCGTTGAAATAATAAAGTTTGTTGCCAACAAGGACACTTAATCGTTAATTATAATACAGTTATCACATTAGAGTCCTTTTTAGCAATAAATATATTATTTCAATGTTAAAATCCCTTTGAAAGTTTCGCCCCGATTCACCCCTTATTCACCCCCATTTTACGGTACGTCATCAATGAGGAACTTTTTGGTGGTTAAAATCTTCTTGGATCTTAAGATCAAATTATTGACGGATTCTCTTCGTATCTCTCGTTTGGACCACATCGCGATGCTACAATATTTGAGGAAAAATAATTAATTGTTACAGCAATTAATAATAATATTTAATAGGGGTAAATCAAGCATAATGTAATAGTAGAAGAGCTATTTTTGTTCTTGGGTGTCGCTTGAGGAGACTTAAGAACATCATCATATTCTAAATAATTTAACAAGAACCCAGTTAACAACAAAACAATAAATTCAAATACAAACCCCTTTTGTCTCGACAACGCCTTGTGTTTTAGGGCACTACCGAGTCCTAAGCTCTGGGGCGCCCTTAGCTGCCATTGCTTAGTAGGTACATTTAAATCGTAGCTGGAAGTCATTTCCGCCTAATGGAGGCCAACGATACTACCATATGCTCTATTTCTATATCTTACTAACCGTTCTTGGTTAAAAGTATACTCTCGTATCTTCGCCAATATCGAACCATAGTCTTTATAGCTTAGTATAGAATATATTTTCATAATTTAAAAGTGTTAAGGGTAAAACTGTATTGAGTGTCTTTTGAAAGAAAGAAAGAAAGAAATTTATTTGGCACGAAAGCAGTCAGACACACAGACAAAAAAAATCATAGGAGACAAAAAAAAAAAAATAATAATAATAAAGTAGCTGTGTGTCTAGCGGCTGCGCCAAATAGGACTTTTTTAATTTCCTTTTCAAAGGACCACGGCAGTAATGATCGATTCATATGATTTACCAAGCGTTATTGGTAAAAATCAAGAGTCCTAACCCCATAGCTTTGCATAGCAGACCCTCCTATAAGTTAACCTATTAAAGCTAAAATAAGCTAACCTACGAGTCTATTAACATATCCAATAAAAATGGAAATAAATAATCCTACCATTAAAAAGATTGACGACACGTTTGGTGCAGTGGCTGAGCAATTAGCTTCTGCGCTACGGATCAAAATAATGCCTACAGATAGTTTTTCCGGGTCTGGGCGTTTGTGCATGTGAAGATGTGTGTCTGTAAACGCACCCACGATACAGGAGTAATCCTAGGTGCGGCAACGTCTTTAACCTTTTTACCACCACGGACTTCAATAGAAGTTCCAGATTTTCGTGCTTCCAGCGCCACAACTTTATTAGAAGCGCTTCATTTTAAATATGTTATAAAAATAAGTTTACTGTATTTAACAGGTCATCAGCTCATCACTACTGTTTACTATATATTTCGTTATACATTTAAAGCTTGGCGCTGGCGAGGTATCGCGTTCTGTGTACGTTGGCGGTGAAAGGGTTAAAAAAAATAGCAAAATCTTCTTCTATGGCATTGGCATCTTCATAATGGTACAAAAAATGACATTAACATCGTTTCCCACTACGCGCGGTACTAATGGATTCATATTAGACATATCAACCGGAACAAAATGATCGTGTGTAACAGCAACATTAGTCATCTGACCATTAATGAGTAGCTCTTAATTGCCGTTAAACGTCATGAAGTTGTCACCATAGTATAATAATAATTTATGGCTTTATAAGCACAAACTCCGTGCCTCAAAGAGCACATTATACAGTCGGTCCCGGATGTCATACGAATACCTATGACAGTCGTTACGGAAAGTCAGCAGCCCGAAAGTCTGACAACTGGTCTAAGTTTAAGATATCGGCATTCCCCAATAACTGGGTTGCGGAGGTTTCATGGCAGTCGCTTCGTGTAAAATTCTGGTATTTATCCGCATCTGTTAAGACTGGAAACTGATCCCAAACGTAGTTGGGAAAAGGCTAGGAGGAAGAGAGTTTTGGAAGCACAATGTGTGTAAATATTTATTTAGACAAGAATCTGTACCTAACTAGTATGAAAATCTTTACATAGTATAAAACAAAGTCGCTCCCGCTGTCTATACGCTTAGATCTTTTAAACTATGCAACAGATTTTGATGCAGTTTTCAGCAATAGATAGAGTGATCCAAGGGAAAGGTTTATATGCCCCACATTAGTAACTACATTGCACCCGTGCGAAGCCAGGGCGGGTCGCTAGATAGATAGATATACTTAGATACATATACTTTATTGCACACTAAAAGAAATAAAACAAGGAATACACATAATTAACAGTACAAATGGCGGTCTTATCGCTTAAAGCAATTTCTTCCAGACAACCATTAGATGGAAAGAATTGTTAAGAAAAATATAAAGGGCAGTTTGCAGCGTACAAACATGCAACCTACTAAAAATCTAGTATTATCTAAACTCATGATCTAGCTAAGTTAAGATGATTAAGCTTAGCTCTTAAGCGTAACTGCCATTTTGGATTAGATTTCGACGTTGGATAAAGTTTTAGTGCAGGAATTAGGATCGTCCTCGATTATAGCGCCTATCCTCAGCTATTCGTTCTGCCTAGCCTTTCCCCAACTACGTTGTAGTCAACTTCCTGTTTAATTAGATGCGGCTGAATACCAGTATTTTACAGAAGCCAACCAAAGCGCACTACCCGTTATGCCAGTCATTAGAACCGGCTATCATTATTGAATGCATTAAGACTTACGGCTCGTAAGTCTTATGTGAATTCGGTATTATTCCATTTTGCTCTGTCATCTTTACTTACTCGATCTGCCATTCATCTCCACAACAACTTGCCACGTCGTTCACAATTTTCAAAGGTCCAGACCACACCCGGATCTCGCAATGCCTTCGCATCTTTGCAAGGCCACCGTCTTTAATAAGATCACTTCCTAACCAAGTGTCAAAGGTCAGGGAATTACTATTAAAATGCTAAATGTCGTGCCAACGTAACTCCTTAGACTAATTAAGTAAAATCTAATTAATGGTCATGTTGGTTTATGGGTTGTGGTTTATGTGTATTTTATTTATTGTATTGGTTGGAGTTGACGAGGGGTTGTGACCTGTCTTGATTGCGAGGATCTCACCACTTGATGTGGTGTTGTAAGTGGCAGGAGATATGTTAGGAAGGTTTTTAGGTAGCCAGAAGGTAGCAAAGATAGGCTAGCGGTTGAACGCTTGCCTTCTGTACCTCGGACTTTTCTAATTCATGTGAGGATCAAGTCTTTAGATCACCTTGCGTTAATGGTGTTGGAAATTATAGTGAAGAAATCTGCACACTTCAGAAATCTATACAATACTAATATCCCGTGTGGGGACGGGCTAGACTATAAAACTTCCTCACCGCACGCTAGGAATAGACGCGTGTTGTAAGATTCAACAAAACCCAGCACGCTTGGTGGTAGGATCTATACGGTCCGCCTTTTTTTTTTTTTTTTTTTTATCGTGGGGAAATCCTCATGGGCTATCCCCCGTCTGGGGAAGACGGGGTGGGTGTGCCGGACTCTTACCGGCTAAAACCACCACGGTGTCCCTCCTTCTGACCTAAGGCCGGGGTCGCGGGATTCGCTATTGCATGCACCGCAACGCCGGCAGGTCTTGGTCCACCAATTACTGGTGGACCTCTCCACTGTAGGGCCCCACACCACGACCTCCTGAGAGGCGCAGGGGGCACCCCACATCACCGGCGCACCAGAACACATGGTACGCCGTGACCACCACGGGGACCAAACAAGTACATGGGCGCCAGACTACCCTACGGTCCGCCTGGCTAGCTACCACCTGAACATTAAAGTCCAGCGCCAAGCAGTTTACTATTTTCCGTCATGTGTATGTGAGAGCCAGAGGCGTATAGGGGAATCCCTCTATAGGTATATCTCCGTTATTTGGATTCGTGTGCTCCATCTTAGACCCTGTTTGCGCTCACCACCAGGTGAGCCTAAGGCGAAACACGATCAAGTAAAGAATTAAAACAAAAATAAGCCGTCGCGTGACGCCTGGCAAATGTCAAACATCGAAATACATATTGTAAAAAAAAGAACCTGCTGAATCAAACCGAACAGAGCCGACAAGTAACGAAGGTCTGCCATCGCGGGCGTCGCCACGTAACCCGTACCGCCGCATTAGATGTTTGACATCAAAAACATATTAATTTTGTCGCTGGCTGTACTCGAAGCCTACACATAAGTTAGCTTGACCGACTGTGACGAACTCGTAGAGACGTTAACTGTGGTATTTGGATATACCTACGTACGATGTTGTTCTTAAGATATTAGACCATATAATTTTATGTGGAGCTGTATTCAGAATTAATTTGCATAAAGGTGGCGATCGGGTCAAAAGATCAGGCTTAGAAGAGCAAAGCGATGTTGCAAGTTCCTGTGTCTTGCTTGTCCAACATAGTAAATACTTGTATGCATACAATATAGAAGCAGTGATAACATAGCTGTTGAAATCTTGCCTTTCATGAAGGAGGATCTGAGTTTGATCCCGGCCCGTACCTCTAACTTTTCGAATTCATGTGCGTATTTTATAATTATCACTTGTTTAAAAACGGTGAAGGAAAACATCGTGAGGAAACCGGCATGCCTGAGAGATATTTCTCGACGGCATGTGAAGCCAAGTCAGAGGCATAAACTCTGACACCAGGTTAGTCACTAACCACACGAAAAGAAAGGA
Organism: Amphipyra berbera; assembly: GCA_910594945.2. Taxonomy (NCBI): domain Eukaryota; kingdom Metazoa; phylum Arthropoda; class Insecta; order Lepidoptera; family Noctuidae; genus Amphipyra; species Amphipyra berbera. Next base: position 16,262,508 of record OU343138.1, read on the forward strand.
ATCGAATTCAAGTGTAGATCAAAATTTCTTTATCACTTGAGTAAACGGTGAAGAAAAAACATCGTGAGGAAACCTACACACCCGAGAGGGCTCCATAAAGTTCTCGATGGTGTATACACACGATGGTGTCTGCCAACCAAGACCAAGCCGACGTGGTAGACTAAGGTCTAAACCATTCTCATTCTGAGAAGAGGCCCGTGCAGTGGGACAGTAATGGGCTAATTATGTATGTTATGTAGGTATACAATTTACACACTTAGAAATCTTTAAACTAAGAAGGCGTATTGTCATTATGTGGCCAACTAGGAAGAGAACACCCTTTTAATTATGAAATGGTTTTTTAATTAGCCTCACATCGTAGGTATATTTGTTTTTGTTTGATTCTAATCTTTTAAGCGATGAATTTAGAAATATTATGTTTCGGGTTTGTTCACTTTAGATAATATACAAGGTTAGTCGAAAAGGGGTATTAAGCCGAAAAGGTGTTAAAGTACTCATAATAAGGGATAACTTTTGTTCTACAACTTTCCACAAAACTCGATAGTTTAAGAGAAATAGCTTTTCAAAGATTTCGTAAAAACATGCTAAAATCTATCTGTCCATAGCTATGATCAGCTGCTTTTACAATTTAGGTCATATTTGGGGTCACGGATTAGAAAATTAATTTTCTGAATTCATAACTAAATCAGGTATGATTTTGTTTTGAAAAAAAAAAACCATTTTGCATGCAAATAAAAATGACCGAATTTTGAAATTTTAACACTTGCTTTAAAATAGTCATCAGTGATACTTTAGGTGGCCCGCGGCTTAGTACCCCCTTTCCGACTAACCTTGTATATAAATTGTGTTTTGTCATAGATCGTATCATAGGTAATAAAAATCGATCATTGTCCGAATTTCCAGTAAAAAAATGGTATAGATACAATGAAAATTTTAATAAAACAAATCAGATAAAAAATATTATAATAAATCAAAAATATTATAATAAACCAAGGACTATATCTACAGCGAGAACTATGATTCAATAAAACATACATACATACATAAACTTACGCCTTTTTCCCATGGGGGTAGGCAGAAACTATAGAACGCCACATGCTACGACCCTTACATACCCCTTTCGCTTCATCCACATTCATAGATCTTGTCATACTCGCACGCCGGTTGAGAGTACTACGCACTTGACCTTTGTGAAGAACTTCACCAATAACGTCGATGTATGTCCTTCTAGGACGTCCTCTACCGGCGTTCCCATTGACATCCGCCTTATAAATTCCTTTTGTTAATCGCCGTTCACTCATTCTCTCAACATGACCAAACCACCTAAGCATACTCATTTAAATTTTTGTCACTACATCATCTTTTAAACCGCAATTTTGTCTAATCTCATCATTTCTCAATCTATCATTCAAAGTTACACCGCACATACTTCGCATGGAACTCATATAATTCAATAAAAGCATTGATAAAAACAATTCAGATGAACAATTCTCATGAATTATGAAGTTACAAGTCATCATTACTTGTTTCTTTGTTTCCTTGTATGGAAACACAATTGAATCACGCAATTTGCTCTTTAGACTAAAAATTTCATTACTAAACAATAAATGTACGGGGTTAAAGGTTGCTAAAGTAGAAGATTGGCTAATGTATGAGCCTAAAAGTATTGCCCATTGCCAAAGTGCAGTATACTCGAATTGCCCAAAGGCTTGTACTGATTGTTACCTGACCTAAATGGTGTATTCCTTTCTCATTCTGAGAAGGGGCCCGTGCATAGCAGTAGCACAATAAAAGGGTGAATATTATTTTTAAAGACTAAAAATCAGCATTGTGTAAAAATCTTATTCCAAGTTTTTCTTACAAACTTAGATAGTGTTAAAAAAATTTGACCATAATTATTAATAAATGAATCTCATTTGAGAGTCCCTCGTGTTGGTTTGATATGACATGCGTTATCAAATTGTACTAAATTAAGATGATCGTCTTGGGCTACTACTTCCTGGTCGACATTTTGAGAGAGGATCTGGCCAGTGTGAAGTGGATACTAATTGATAAGCAATGAATTAATTAATGAAATACTATGAAAAAGCTGGTGATAAAATTATTATAATATTAGGTCCTTACCTATGAAATTGGCGTTTTTTTCTCACAAATAGAGAACCTCGTCACTTCTATGATTTAAAATATTAATCAATTGCTTGGTATTATATCGAATAATGACCATCATAGACAACTACCAATAGTAAAAAAACCTTATTATTTATAGTTTTCTAAACATAAAAAATAACTTAAAAATGCCTCCTCTTTTTGTTAGCAGAAATGAACACTATTTTTGTTTTAACTTAGCCAAAACTGATTTTTGTCGCATAATCTAAGTGGCATACGTTATCTTAGTTTTTAAACATTAGTACATAAAAGTTTTAAAACATCAGTGTTCATAGTTGTTAAATAAATTAAGAAAATGTTAGTATGAAAAATGCAACTTCTTTAAAATTATCCATACAAAACGCTGATTTCATAGGTGGGGACCTAATATTTTCTGAGAGTTTTATCATAATAGGTACATAATGTTATAAGCATAAGCATCAATCAGCCCATTACTGTCCCACTGCTGGGCATGGGCTTTAAGGTTTAGGCCTTAGTCCATCACATTGGCCTGGTGCGGGATGGCGGACTACATATACCATCGAGAAGTTTAAGTATGGCGTCTATTATTACCTATACAAGGTTAGTCGGAAAGGGGGTACTAAGCCGCAGGCCACGTAAAGTATCACTGATGACTATTTTAAAGCAAGTATTAAAATTTCAAAATTCTATAATTTTTATTTGCATGCAAAAATATTTTTAATTAAGCTTTTTTTTAAAAAAAACATACCCGCTTTAGTTATGAAATATAATAATATGACTCTATATTTTTTACGAAATCTTTGAAAGCTATTCCTCTTAAAGTATCGAGTTTTGGGGAAAGTTGTAGAACAAAAGTATCCCTTATTATGGGTACTTTAACACCCTTTCAGCTTAGTACCTACCCCCTTTCCGTCTAACCTTGTATAGAACATTTTTATTAAAAATTTTTCTAGGTAGAATATAAATCTAAATCAATAACAGAACTAATTTACAAAATACGTATAAAAATACGGAACAAAAATAAAAGCTTATATTAAAATCTCACGCTGCTATTGTCTATTAAATACAAACATAGCTAGATTAGCTCATCTCCAAGTCACGCGATGCCAAGAAACATGAAACATGGAATGGAATTATTAATTAATAATTAATTATGACATACCTAATTATTACGTTAATATCAACTATCTAATAAGGCGTGTGTCACCTTTGGTCGTAATTCTATTAACATTGCAGAAATAACTGTGACTTCTGATCGAGTGGTAACTTGCAACGCTCCTTTATCTATCTTTCTATAACTATACTAATATTTTAAAGAGGAAAGATTTGTATTTTTAACCGACTTCCAAAAAGTAGGAGGTTACAATGTTCGTCTGTATGTATTTTTTTTTTGTTTTTTTTTTTTGTGTATGTTCATCGATATTTTCGCCAATTGTGAACCGATTTTGATGATTCTTTTTTTAATAGATAGGGTATACTCCGAAGTTGGTCCCATGTAAATTTGGTGAAGATTTGATGAATAACTTAGGTGATAGACAATGGAACTCCTCAATGATGAACAGTACGCATATTGTGATGATGAGATTATGTTACGAGCAGCGTCTTTAGTAGGTCCAACCAAGTTTTAATTAAGGTCACTAAAATAAAACCATTTTTTAAACCGACTTCAAAAAAAGAATAAAATAATTATCATGTAAAATTAACAGTTTCAGAAGTCGGTGCCTTCAATTTGGTTCAGCGTGGATCAGCACCGACTTCTGAATCTGTTAATTTTATATGGTAATTATTTTATTATTTTTTTGAAGTCGGTTTAATTTTTTTGTAAAAAATGTTTTTATTTTTTTCATTGTATGTAAAGAATAAACTTAAAAACTACTGGACTGATTTGAAAAAATATTTTGCCGTTAGAAAGCTACATTATCACTGAGTAACATAGGCTACGGGCGGAGCCGTGAGGACACAGCTAGTTTTCAATATTTATGTTTGATTCATTATCGTATGTCATATTCTAAACACAGAATTCAAAGTTAGTGGCAAAAGTTCAAGAAATTTTACTTAGACTTACTCGCATGATTTAACGAAAATACAAGTGAAATCGAATTAAAGCTAGTAAAACATAACATAACATCACGCCTGTATTCTCCGAAGGGTTGGGTAGAGGTGTATAGTAACACTATCATTTCCCCGTTATGTTCAAGTCCCATGTAATTGGAGGCGAGCCTATTGCCCACATATCCAAACTCCGAACTGCTACTGAGGAATTCCACTCAGAAAAACCCAATAACACTTCGCCCGATCTGGGGATCGAACCCAGGACCTCACGATCAGCAGTCGCGCTTGCCACAACTAGACCAACGAGACAATCAATCTCTTAAAATTACGAAGTTATACGCATTCAAAAAGAGCATTTTTTTAAAATTCCCACTGCCTGCAATTTATTAGTACCTACGTAGCGTCATCCGACATAAGTATTATTATGAAGGTGTTGTGTTGCGTGACGTCGAGATACTTTAAAAATATATTTGCTCCTATCATCATTAATAACAGGAATTTTTCAAAAATTCAAAAAGTGTTGTGCTCAATATAAAACACTTAATCAGTAACTATAAAAAGTCAACCTGATCTTTAACAAAAGAATATGATCTATTTTACATTATCAACTGTACTAACAGCATAATGCCTTTATCTACCTAATTATTTAAATAATCAACTGCAGTCTACTGCTGGAAATACACCTCTCCGAAGCCTAACTTTTTTTAACAATAATAGAGATGTACACTATTATAAATAAGGGGCTCGAAGCTCGACCAACCGCGCGGATCATACGATTTGTGAGGTTAAACTGCGCTTGCCGCGGTCAGTCTGTGGATAGGTGACCTTACGTTACACATCGAGACCCCTCCGTGCCTCAGAGGGCATGTTAAACAGTCGGTCCCTGGTGTCATACCTATCACAGTCATTACGGGAAATCTGAAGCCCGAAAGTCTGACAAAGGCATTGCCTTGTAACTGGGTTGCGGAGGTCTGATGGCAGTCGCTCCGTGTAAAATACTGGTATTCAGCCGCTTCTAGTTAGACTGGAAGCTGACCTCAACATAGCTGGGAAAAGGCTAGGCAAAACATACATTATTATAAATGTTAAACTATTCTTTATATAACCTCTTACATCTAAATTGAGTCTTTATTTACACACTATGATTACCAAAATCATTCAACATAGCCCATAGCTATTCTGCTCTGAAATTTTGAAAACATAACATACTCAATCATCGTTATTACACAAATGTCGATCCCCGTGTATTGCTTGGGGCAATATTGCGTAAATAGGTGTTTATATATTACGTATAGTTCATTCGTTAAAATTTTGTATTAAAAGTAAACAGAGCTTTGATTGTCAAACATTCATTTTGATTTAAGAATTCATTAAAACATAACATCACGCCTTGTACTCCACGAAGAATTCGGCAGAGGTGTTTTGGTACACTCTCGTTTCGCCAGTTATGTTTAAGTCCCATGTAATAGAGGGCGAGCCTATTGCCATCAACCGGGCACAAATCTAAACTCCGGGCTGTTAGTGAGGAATTCCACACGGAAAAGCCCAATAACACTTTGCTCGACCTGGGGATAGAACTCGGGACCCCATGCTTAGTAGTCGTACTCGCGACAACTAGACCAACAAGGCAGTAAAAATAGTCATTTTAACAAAATCCCTTACCCACGTTTACTGAAAGGATCCATTTTAATCTGTTGTCAAATCTTATGTCAACAAAATTATATGTGATTGGTCAACCAAAACACTAACAGCCAATCACATCACTTGACATGAAATTTGACAGTTTACTAGTTCTTCAATTATTTTTGATTTTTAAAAATTAATATTTAAATTTTTTAATGTTCCACGATCAAAAGTTTGTTTACGTTTTATACAACATTTGAAAGGTCGAACTATACGTAAACTAGCCTACGTTATGATTTGCATTCTCTTGATGCGAGTCATCCGTTGAGATGATGTGTACTTTTGAAGGTACTTGTGAAGGTAGTGGTGCTGCCAAGGCTTTTCTGGTGTGGGATGGGCACGATTCCGGTATTGCCATGACAACATGGTGTTTATTTACCTTGCCATTCCTGTTGTTGCGTAGTTAGAAGACCAACCGGAGATGCTATTATTATAATCATATAGCAGATAATTACGAGATCCTTTAATTTTTATGTACTGGTATTATTAATAGCAGTCTTGCGGTTTAACGACTTACCTCTGACTTTTCGAATTCACGTGCGGATCAGAATTGGATTATCACTTGCGTTAACGGTGACGGAAGTACATCGTGAGGAAACCTGCACACAAGAGAGGGCTCTATAAAATGCTCGATGGTATGTGTAGGTAATCTGCCAACCCGCACCAGGCCGGCGTGGTGGACTAAGGCCTAAACCCTTCTCATTCTGAGAAGAGGCCCGTGCCCAGCAGTGGGACAGTAATGTGCTAATTATGTTTTTTAATTTAATAATTATATACAATTATAAATGAATTACTAGATACATAACATCACGCCTGTATTCCCCGAAGGATTGGGCAGAGGTGTATAGTAACACCCTCATTTTGCCGTTATGTTTAAGTCCCATGTAATAAGGGCGAGCCTATTGCCGCCAACCGGGCACAAATCCAAACTCCGGGCTGCTACTGAGGAATTTCACACGGAAAACCCAATAACAATTGGCCCGACCTGGGGATCGAACCCAGGACCTCACGATCAGCAGTCGCGCTTGCCACCTCTAGACCAAAGAGGCAGTTGTGTTAGTAGATGCTTACGTCACAAAAGGAACCTACTATCCAAATTTCATGTTTCCAGCTTCAGTGGTTTACGCTCTGCGTTGATGAATCAGTCAATCAGTCAGGACAAGTACCTAATTATATACAAGGTATAAAAATAACCTTAACGAAGCCGAAGTCTACGCATACTGTACATAAAACTTAGTAACATACAGCAAAAATAATTGCCGGGAAACGACTTTTATTTTTTGGTGTTAAAAAACAGCTTTTAATTGTAGCGCGTACGCAATAGAAGCGCGCGCGCAGCAGACTGTGCCTACATTTCAAAAATGTTGATAATATTTGTATAGAAGAATGTTTAGTAATAACATTTAAACTTAGTTTTCGTGAAAAATGTACAAAAATATGGTGACTTTGACCTTCAATATCTAAATAACCAGTCGGTTCCCAGGTATGGCCTAATACCAAAAAATCTTCGTAATGATGGGAAGAATACGTGGCTCTCGGCTTCGTTAAGGCTATTTTTACACCCAGTATATGTATAGATTACCTTACAAAATCATAACTAAAACATCAATATACAGTAACCTTTATCCCAAAGAAGAAGGGATCTCAAGGATATTGACTACTGCACAGAATATCAATTTGCACTAATTATTGTAGACCGCAAATGAATGTATGTATAATGTGAAGCAATTAATATTAAAAGTCAATACATCTATGTATACAAATGTACTTAGTTAATGAGTTTGTATGTCCGGTTGTATGAGTGATGGACCGGTTAGATGTTGCTTAGGGCATTTTCTTCCTATATACATTGTTGCTACCGGATTCAAGGAACTTATTAATAATGTCCTCACGGCTCCGCCCGCGTAAGAAGTTTTATTCCACTAATAAATATAGCCTATGTTACTCAGTGATAATGTAGCTTTATAACGGCAAAAGAATTTTTGAAATCGGTCCAGTAGTTTTTAAGTTTATTCGTTACATACAAAAATACAAATCTTTCCTCTTTATAATATTAGTATAGATACACTTAGATTTTTTTATTTAATAAGCTTGTTCATCGAGTCTATGTAAGTCCGTAAGGCTTTTCTCAACTATGTTGGGGTCAGCTTCCAGTCTAACCAGATGCGGCTGAATACCAGTATTTTACACGGAGCGACTGCCATCAGACCTCCGCAACCCAATTACAGGGTAATGCCGATATCCTAAGGTTTGTCAGACTTTCGAGCTGCTGGCTTCCTGTAACGACTGACATAGGTATTCGTATGGTACCCGGGACCGACTGTTAAACGAGCTCTCCGAGGCATGGAGGGGTCTCAATGTGTATGGAATAGTTCCAAGCGCAGGTTAACCTCGCAAATCGTATGATCCAGTGATGGGCCGAATAGAGGTTTTACCGAATACGAATAATCGGCCGAATGTTCGGTTAAAAGTTTACCGAACCGAACATTCGGCTGAATATTCGGCAGGGTTTAGCACGCTTTATCGTGCATTGCAGGAATACAAGTCTGTGCTTGTCGAGCGCATTGAAGCGCGCGACTCTTCCTTTAGCGGCAATACAATGACTTGTGCATTTGTTTTTGTACGTAAAATCGTTAACATTAAGTAAATTTCGAAAAAAACAAAGAGTAGAAGGAAGAGACACACTTGATATGGATACAATTATGTAATTGTTCTAATTCATACAAGCATAGACGCAACTTTTTAATGTTAGATTATTCGGTAGAATGTTCGGCATTTTTGCTGAATAATCGGCCGAATACGAATGCTCGGTAAACCTGCCGAATATGCCGAATACCGAACATAAAACGAATATTCGGCCCATCCCTAGTATGATCCGCGGGGTTGGTAATTAGCCATGAGCCCCTCCATCATCATCATCAATACATACGTCATTATAACATAACAACACGCCTAGTATTCCCCGAAGAGATCGGCAGAGGTGTCGTTTCGCCAGTTATGTTTAAGTCTCATTTAATAGGGGGCGAGCCTATTGCTATTAACCGGGCACAAATCCAGACTCCGGGCTGCTACTGAGAAATTCCTAATGTTAAAACCCAATAACACTTTGCCCGACCTGGGGATCGAACCCAGAACCTCATGGTCAGCAGTCACGCTTGCAACCACTAGACCAACAAGGCAGTCAACAACACATATAAACTACATATCGTCTACACATACCGACCCATACAAGCTTATTGAAAGAGAATCCTCTAAAATGCTCTTCCAACTTCCAATTTGATTTATTAGCAGCTCAGCTCTGAAATCTTCGTTCCGAGCATTCTTCGTTATGATATGGCGAACGTCCTCTTCGTGAAATTGGGAGAAGGATTTTTTTTCAGCAAAATTTAGATTTCTTCTGACATTGCTGATGCTTTGCCAACCATTTTTTTAAATAAAACCGTTACCCCACGCTGGGATTTCTCCTTTCGTGTGTACGACACAAATCTTCATATGCAAAAATGCTCAGTCCCGGAACAACTATTTGTAGGCCATACAAATATTTGATCCGTGCGGGAATCGAACCCACGGCCCGTAGCACAGAAGCCAATCGCTCAGCCACTACACCAAACGTGTCGTCGAAACCTTAGAGACAAAGTTGGGAATTCTCAAGTGCCTGTTATTTCACCAGCACCCATACCCTTCAAACTGGAATACAGCAATACAGCATGGCGGTAGAAATATAGAAGGTTAGTCGGAAAGGGGGTACTAAGCCGCGGGCCACGTAAAGTATCACTGATGACTATTTTAAAGCAAGTGTAAAAAATTCAAAATTCGATAATTTTTCTTTACTCGGAGAGGTGGGCAAAGATCGTCACGCACTGGACACCTGAAGGAGGACATCGTCGTCGAGGTAGGCCGCGGCGTAGGTGGCGTGACGAAATAGACGTTTGCGGGCTAGCATGGTTAGAAACGGCACAAAATAGAGAGGTTTGGAAGGCAAAAGGGGAGGCCTTTGCTCAGCAGTGGGACACTCCATAGGCTATTAAAAAAAAAGAGATTTTTATTTTAGTTTAAAAAAAAAAACATACCTGCTTTAGTTATGAATTCCGAAAATTAATTTTCTAATCCGTGACTCTAAATATGATTTAAATTGTAAAAACAGCTGATCATAGCTATGGACAGATAGATATAGCATATTTTTTACGAAATCTTTGAAAAGCTCTTAAACTATCGAGTTTTGGGGAAAGATGTATAACAAAAGTTTCCCTTATTATGGGTACTTTATCACCCTTTCGGCTTAGTACCCCCTTTCCGACTAACCTTGTAGAAACTACCGTCAGACTTAACACATTTTTTACACGGGCAAAGCCACAGGCTTTATGCTATCTTAATTACAGTATAAACATGTAACCTAATAAAAAATATAAATACGACTATTATGGTCTCATTTCGCAAATTACGTTTTAATATTTATAAGCCAAATAAGTGAAATTAATAATATTTGAAGGCCTGTACGTGATCTTTAAGCGGTCATGAATTATATCCGTGGGCGCAAAACTGATCTACTGAGCATCAATTTATTATTATAATTACGATCACTTAACTTGCACCAATTAGATGAATAAATCCTTGAAAAAGTAAATTAGTCTATTTATATTTGCAATGTGGTCTAATGGCAGCAACATCGTTAAGTTCAGCGGTTGAAAGTTCCATTGCTAATCCACGTCACATAAGGTCAATTCCCGGTTTGGGCAAATTTTAGTTTTCTATCGGATTTTTTTGTAGCTTTGTTTACGTATTTTTTTATCTAATCCCGCCATTTGTGAGGTATTAGTCCAAATAATAAGAACTACTCTGCCTAATTCTAAATAATTAAAATCACGAGTACGTTTCAGTCTATTGCAGAAAACAGCAAAATACGTTGACCTACAATGCTGCTGTTGGCAATGAAGAGTGCAGTAAGTGCATTTTTAATACATAAAATTAAACCGGCCTTTACTTCGCAGTGGGACATTCCGCAGTCTACAAAAAAAGAAAAAACAACCGTAATATGTTTTTATACGCAGACGTAAAATACATTCTATATTCAAAAATTGCACATACCTACTTTGCACATACACATACAATTTTTGAATATAGAATATATTTTACGTCTAAAAACATACCTACTATGGTTTTAAAAATCAGCTCACATAATCGCTTTGGCATTCTGAAGAATTAATATTAATTTTTCAGAATGCGCAAGTACGTTTACCCTTTCGACTTGAATTTTGAAAACACAAGTATCAATAATGTTGCCAAGTGATTCGGTGACCTGGTTTTTCATCATCTTAAAAAAAAACATATTAGGTCAAAACTCACACAATCTTCAATAAACCCAATAAGGAAAATAATTATATCGCAAATAACTAACTAATTGTAACAATTTTAAATTAAAATAACCGCTTAACCTTTAGTTAGTAACGTTTACAATAATTGCCGACAGGATGTGTTTCATTAACGCTGAATTACTTATTTAATATTAATTAGGATTTAAAAATAATCCTATTCGAGTTTGTAAGGTACCTACTGGAAAAAACAATAATACCTTTAAAAACTTTTAAGTTAAACGGTTTTATCTTGCAGTACCCCTGCAGCATCAGGATTTGAGGATTGAAGGTTGAAATTATTATAATGTTGTATTGTCATGGGAATTGAATTTGTGTGCGAAGTTTCAAGAGAATCGGTTAAGCAGAAGTAGTTCATAAATCTGTCGCAAGATTTGAATCAAATATACAAACAAATTTACGAAGTGAAGCCAATTAAAACCGTCTAAGAACGGGAATCATACTTTGAATCAGCTGTTTATCTGCCTATGTTAATGACAGATGATGATGATGATGTCATCAGATTGAAAGAACTTTGCTCGGTGGTAGGATCTATACAGTTCGCCAGGGTGGCTAACTACCACCCTTTTTGCACTCGCTCGGGGAAGGCGAGGGGGTCTGCCGGACTCTTACCGGAAAGCCAACGGTGTTCCTTCTCCTGACCGTTCGGCCGGGGTCGCGGGATTCGCAAGAGCATGCACCGCAACCCTGGCAAGTCCCGGTCCCAAACCATAGCGGGCCTCCCCTCTGTGGGGCCTTGCCCCACACTCTCCTGTGAAGAGCGCACGTAACACAGCGCGCCGCCTTCTCGGGCCTGTTACTGGTCGGGTTGCGGGTCCCCTAACCCGCCGCCCGCAGGGTGGCTGGAGGTCGTCGCGTACGCGCGCCCTCACATTAAACTCCGGCGCCAAATTGTTTACTGTGTTCCGTCGTGTATATGTGAGAGCCAGAGGGGTATAAGGAAGTCCCTCTAAATCTTTGCTACTTGGATTCGTGTGCTCCATCTTAGACCCTGTCTGCACTACCATCAGGTGCAAAAACTACTAATAAGCCTGGCATACACAAGGATCTAAGTCTTGGAACATCCTAGTGGATCATGCAACATTTAATAGTTACGCATTGGATCAAGAGCGAACCGTTAATAGCTTATAATGTGACCGTTCACCGACGAACGTAGCGTTGTGGTACAGTGAAAGCGATGCAGAGAATGAGCTAAGCGAATGTGGCATCTATATTCCCCAAATGAAAGGCATCGGTGCTGATTCGATTGTGCACAAAATAAACTTAATTTAGGCTATTGTCATCTATTTCATTCTAATAAAATAAGAAAGAGACGGACGTAAATAAAAGCTGGCAAATTTGGTTGAATTAAAATTTCCATACAAGTTTAGACGACACGTCAGATCGTGTCGACTATAAACACGGCGAAGTTCAAGGCGTAAACATAGTTTGAAATCTCTAACTTAGTTCTTAACTATCGCCGTCCTTTTCTCGCGCTGTTTGTTAGTAAAACATAGCAATTCTCTAATTTTAGTTTAGTTTGTGCATTACCGTTGAGTTTTAAACAGAGGGTAAATAAAAAAAACCTTTGCCCCTCACTAGGATTTCTTCTATATCGTGGGTGCGTTTATAGACACAAATCTCCACATGAACAAACTCCCAGACCCAGAATTTTTTTACAAAATATATTTGTTCCGTTCGGAAATCCAACCCACAACTCACGACGCCAAGTCAAGCACTCAGCCATTGCGCCAAACTCGTCATCGACTACTGAAACTAAAAAAAATGTTATCTATAAAATAATTAAAACTCTTTTCCTACTCTTTGCGTTACGAGCTGAAACCACCTTTGATAAGTGTATGAGGTCATCTGTGAGTACTAAAACATTAGGCATAATTAAAAACTATAATGGTTACCAGAAAATAATCCAAATCTCTGTAGAACCAGAACCAATCGCTGACTTATTCTTCTTTACTCTGCTATAAACATAACATAACATCACGCCTGTATTCCCCGAAGGGATGTGCAGAGGTGTATATTAATACCCTCATTTTGCCGTTTGTGTAAGTCCCAAGTAATAAGAGACTAGTCTATTGCCATCAACCGGGCACAACTCCAAACTCCGGCTACTGCTGAGGAATCCCACACGGGAAAAATACTTTGCCCGACCCAGGATCTCACGATTAGCAGTCGCGCTTGCCACCACTAGACCAACGAGTAACAGCTAGTTCACACAGAAACTGTTTACAGGACCCGTTTTAGCGGATCCGTTTTTATTTTGGTGATGGCGCCTGCAGTTGTATGAGCGAGTTCACATACACGACAATATTCCAAATCCAGTAAAAAATACTGGATCCGTTATTTTTATCGTATCCCGTCTGCCAGATGCGACGCAGCTGCCATTTATTTAACTGATCCGTCGGCACAGATGTGAACAACACATCCAGTACTGATGGTTCCGCTGTGTGAACGAGCTAGCACTAGTAGTCTGACATTTATGCTGAACTGAACCTATTTGGCTCAGCCACTAGACACACAGCAACTTTTTTTTAATTTTTCCTTTAGTTTTGTCTCTTATGAATTTTTTGTCTGTGACTCTGACTGCTTTTGTGCCAAATAAATTTCTTTCTTTTCTTTTCTCTTACTCTGCTATAAATAAAAGTTTTTTTAAGTTCCATCGCTTGTACTGAACTGCTAGCCTTAAATGACCGTAGCGGGTGATCGTCGCAACCTTGTACATTATTGCCGGAACACATCAGATGCGTGTGATCATACTCATAATAATATTACTATTATGCGGATCTCCTCGCATGCTACATTATATTTACTGTAGCCTCGGGGTTTTTCAAAGTAATGCAGAAGCTAAAATTAAAATGCAAACAAATTAACTAATGCTTCGTTCTGCCTAGCCTTTTCCCAACTATGTTGTGGTCAGCTTGCAGTCAAACCAGATGATTGTTAATTATTATTTGGGTATTTCCGTGTGGTTGATGGCAATAGGCTCGCCCCTTATTAGATGGGACTTAAACATAACGGCGAAATGAGGATGTTACTATACACCTCTGCCCAACCCTTCGGGGAATATAGGCGTGATGTTATGTATGTTTTTTGTTAATTATTGTCACTGTACAGTTCTGCCTAGCCTTTTCTCAAGTTTATTGGGGTCAGCTTCCAGTCTAACCAGATGCGGCTGAATACCAGGATTTTACACGGAGCAACTGCTATCAAATCTGTGCAACCCAGTAGCTGGGCAATGCCGATATCCTAAGGGTATACCGGTTGTCTGACTTTCGGGCTTCCGACTACCCGTAACCCGGTATTCGTATGACACACGGGATTGACTGTTAAACGTGCTCTACTATGCACGGGGCGGTGTCGATGTACAATGAACGGTCATCCATCCACGGACTGACCGCGGCAAGCGCAATGATCCGCGCGGTTGGTAATTATCCAGGAACCCCTCAGTGAAGCTTATTAAAACCGTTTAAAGATGAGGTGTTCTATGAACCGATTCAACTGATAGCACTAATTTGGAAACGCTTGTATAAAGAAGATCCCTTTCAAAACATAAATCGAAGGTACTGAAATTGTAATTATAATCCTCTATTTTGTCTTTGGTGACATACTTAGTGATAACTTAAGTTTTATCTGCTTATAAGGTAATGATCATTAGAATAACAGAACTCAATGAAGATCACTGTATAGGCTTAAGAGTGGTAATATGAGTGACTATTTGTTATGTTAAACCGTTAAATGAAGACGTTTAAACTGTTTATGTAACATAAAATGGAATTACCATATAAATATATGTTGTACAAATAATGGTCATTAGTTTAAGGTATTATTCTATTATACAATCATAATGAAATCAAACTAACTGCCTCATTCCTCGCCTCCTGGGTTCGATCCCCAGGTCGGGCAAAGTGTTATTGGGTTTTTCCGTGTGGAATTCCTCAGTAGCAGCCCGGTGTTTGGATTTGTGCCCGTTTGATGGCAATAGGTTGGCCCTCTATTGCATGGAACCTAAACATAACGGCAAAATGAGGGTGTGACTATACTCCTCTGCCCAACCCTTCGGTGAATACAGGCGTGATGTTTATGTATTTTATTATTAGAAAACTACAATAATTGCAGAATAATTGTGTCTACAAGATGTATATTCGATTATTATTAAAGAATATAAAGGAAACATCATTTCGTTAAACATCGAGATCCCACCGTGCCTCGGAGAGTACGATAAACCGTCGGTCCCGGATGTTATACGAATACCTATGACAGTCGTTAAGGGTAGACAGAAGTCCGAAAGTCTGACTTTAGGATATTGGCATTGCCATGTAACTGGGTTGCGGAGGTCTGATGGCAGTCGCTCCGTGTAAAATACTGGTGTTCAGCCGCATCTGGTTAGACTGGAAGCTGACCCCAACATAGTTGCGTAAAGGCTAGGCAGAACGAATAATTATGTATAAAAGATGTACCGATTTTGTTTATTGGATTATTTGGTTTGTTTACTTTAGGCCGGCTTTACATCTGTAAGTTTTCCTCACGAAGTCCCTTACGTAATTAACTTACGATATATTTGCAAATGTAAACTCTCTTGTAAGTAGCTTATCGACTGATTCGTAATGTCGAATTAATTGTCATAAATCACTTACATACATTTTACGGTAGCAACGTAGAAGTGTTTCTTTTTAAAAAACAAACCTTGCCCCACACTAGGATTTCTCATGTATCGTGGGTGCGTTTACAGACACAAATCTTCACATGCGCAAACGCCCAGACCCGGAACAACTATTTGTAGACCATACAAATATCTGATTTATAAGGCGGATGTTAATGGGAACGCCGGTAGAGGACGTCCTAGAAGGACATACATCGATGTTATTGGTGATGTTCTTCACAAAGGTCAGGTGCGTAGTACTCTCAACCGGCGTGCGTGTATGACAAGATGTATGAATGTGGATGAAGCGAAAGGGGTATGTAAGAGTCGTAGCATGTGGCGTTCTATAGTTTCTGCCTACCCCCATGGGAAAAAGGCGTGGGTTTATGTATGTATGTATGTAAATATCTGACCAGTGCGGGAATCGAACCCACGACCCGTAACGCAGAAGCCAATCGCTCAGCCACTGCACCAAACGTGTCGTATTGGCGGCTTTATAGACACTATACGGCGGGCCGCAGGTTCAATACGGTTTAGTTGCAATCTAACTGAGGGCACGACGCAGGCGCAGGTCAGCAGTGGTCTGCTAGAAAAAAATACCCATTGCGCTATCTAACAAGGCATACCTATGCAACAGTTTGAAATGAACCATACTTGCAATTACCAAACTAAAAAATTACATAACTAATATATAATAAAGTACAGGTCGTGAGATGGGATGGTCGACTTTTCGGACGTATTGAGAAATATCAAATTGCATAAAAATTTCATCACGGCTACTTACCGGTATGGATCGGAGAAAAAATGCAATACATCGTGATTGAATAATTAGGTGGTCAGATCCAGAGATACGATGTAATCAACGTAGACTTTCACAGTGCAGTAACTGTACAGTCACACCACTGGGTGTGACCATCGGACTGCCAAGTCATAGGTCTCGAGTACGAACCCAAGGCACGCACCTTTGACTTTTCGGATTCATGTGCGTATTATTATCAGTTGCTTAAAAACGGTGAAGGAAAACATCGCGAGGAAACCGGCATGCCTGAGAGATATTTCTCGACGGCATGTGAAGCCAAGTCAGAAGCCCATGAGCGGCATAAACTCTGACACCAGATTAGTCACTAGCCACACAAAAAGAAGAAGAACGTAGACATTCATAGTGCAATAAAATAAAACAGTATGTAACTGTCCCACTGCTGGGCAAAGGCCTCTTCTTATACATAGAAGGAACGAACACTGATCACCACACCTGCCCACTGCGTGATGGCGATTCAGACCATTAAGTTCTGGTTTCCTTATGATGGTTTCCTTCATCATATGTCAGTTCTTAGATGAACTAAAAAAGTACATAATGACATCCAAAAAGACACATTGGTACAAGGCTGGGATTGAACCCGCAACCTGGTGCTTAACAAGCGAATCTGTAATCTCTGAGTCACTACGATATTTAGATTAAACCATTCTCAAAAAAGGCAGATTATAATATCGATAAACACGCTACACTGCATGGTCAGTGATAGCCAACCGGTTGAACGACTACATTCCATGGGTCTGACTTTGACAACGGCCTGCATCTCTGATACTTTTTTTTTTTTTTGAAAACGTTGCCCCACACTAGGATTTCTCCTGTATCATGGGTGCATTTACAGACACAAATCTTCACATGCACAAACACCCAGACCCGGAACAACTATTAGGCCATACAAATATTTGTTCTGTGCGGGAATCGAACCCGCGACCCATAGCGCAGAAGCCAATCGCTCAACCACTGCACTAAACGTGTCGTCAACTTCGAATTTATGTGCGGGTCCGAATTTGATAAACACTTGCGTAAACAGTGAAAGAAAACAATGCGCACCAGAGTGCTGTAAAAAGTTCTCAGTTGTGTGTGTAGTCAGCCAAACTGCACCTGGCTAGTTTAGTCGACTAAAGCCTAAATTCTTCTCATTCTGAGAAGAGGCCTGTATTCTGCAGCGGGAGAATATTGGGATGAGTATGATTGCTTAAAGTAACTTCTGTTTATAGGGAAACGTATAATCATTGAATAGAGCGCGTTCCTGGTTCTACGTGGAACAAACTGGCGTCCTGTGCCTACAAATCTTATATAATTCTAACATAACATAACAGTCATAATCAGCCTATTAGGGCACGGTTTTCTTCTCAGAATGAGAAGGGTTTAAGCTTTAATCCACCACGCTGGCCTAGTGCGGGTTGGCAGATTACACACATCATCGATAACTTTATGGAGCCCTTTGAGGTGTGTTGATTAGCTCACTATGGTTTCCTTCACCGTTAACGCAAGTGATAAATAAATTATGAAGAAGTGCGAGCCGGGATTGAACTCAGTCCTGCATGGAAAGTAAGCGTTTAATCGCTATGTACATCTAAAGAAAACTAAAGCAGCGTCTATCTGTATTAAAAACCCTTACATTCCTTGAATAGACAAGATATCATAGTCTGAAACCTAGGACTAAATTGTTGAAGAACTAATATCCAATTAATCTATTGAATTCCTACGCAATTCTCGAATAAACATAGTCACAGTACCCACTTAACTAGTTCCAATAGATACTAAATCGAAATTGATCTAAATACAAGTAATCAGTCCATAAGTGGACGAAGCGATGAGTCGGTCAATAGAATAGATATGTTATAATTAATCAACTGGCTTGTTGAGTAGTTTGACATAAGGTAGAAGTTACATCGAGGTTAGGTCGGGTTAGGTCGCCGATCGGTCACGCTAGTTGAGTTGTGATTTATGATCATAGTAGCGACACCTAATAAAATTAATAAAATGATTGATTATGTGCGAGATGGTTGCTTTGATTTTTTAAGTTTTCTTTTTCTGGAGTAGATATAGATTTTATAGAACGGCCTCGTTGGTCTAGTGGTAGCAAGCGCGACTGCTGATCGTGAGGTCCTGGGTTCGATACCAAGGTCGGGCAAAATGTTATTGGGTTTTTCGTGTGGAATTCCTCAGTAGCAGCCCGAAATTTGTATTTGTGCCCAATTGCATGCCCTATTACATGGGACTTAAGCATAACGGCTAAATGCGGGTGTTACTATACACTTCTGGCCAACTCTTCGGGGAATGCAGGCAAGAAGTTATATTTGTATGTTATGTAGATATAATTTGTACGAGATTGTTTTTATTTTGTATATTGTAAACAAATTGGTATCAACACAGATAAATAACTAGGAAACCGATTTATCCATAATTTTTTACTTCAAATTATGTTTTTTTTGGTTCTAAAAATACCTTTGTGATTACCATAATAATTCTATTATAGTCTCGCTCATATAATTATAGTATACAAAGATGTAGCCAAGATGAGGCATAGTTCCTTGTTTACAACTTCCGTAAATTATAACGCAATTACATCATCAAACTAGTACAAAATATAATTCTCCAACACAAATTAAAATTAATACCAATAACCACAAACATATTATTACGTATTTACAACCAATGAGGCAGCACATTTCACGCACACATTTGGAACGCAATGCGACCTCTACCTTGTGTCGTGTTACAGATAATTTGAAACAGAACAAACACAAGGTTGTCTGCGGGATCGCACCTGTGACCTCTGGTGGCAGATGTAATAGTACATCATTTAGACTAGTTAATATTTGGAAAGGATAATCAAAATATTGGAATTGGAGTTTAATGGACCTGCATCTATAAATTTGTAAATTACTATTATTCATATTGTTTTTTTTTTGTTTGTTAATTTTTGTACTCAAGTCTTTTGGTACTGCTTTACTCATTGGTCTGTGGACTTCATTGTTCACTTCATTGTCAGGACTTCATTGTTCTCTAACTATCCTAAATCATTATACTCTATCCACTGAAACTGTTAAAAGAGTAACCATGGAGTTTCTTGCCGGCTCTTCTCCATAGGAAACGACTAATTGGAACCGTGCATGTAAATTCGACTTTTCATAAGCACTTGTATTGGTTTATGTGATTTTTTTTTTTATTTGATTTGAATGTTAGGGTTATTTTTTTCTCTTAAGTGTCTTTCAGCTTTCAAACCGAGAGTATCCACCTGTGATATGAACTTTCATATTGTTTGTTACAGGGAAAGAACTGATTTCTGACATGCAAGCGATTATTTAAGTAAAAAAATATAAATCGATTAATGTTCTTCTTTTCGTGTGGTTAGTGACTAACCTGGTGTCAGAGTTTATGCCGCCCATGGGCCTCTGACTTAGCTTCACATGCCGTCGAGAAATATCTCTCAGGCATGCCGGTTTCATTTCAATAAAATCGTAACGATGCTAAAATTGTACATTTAAATATTTTTGGAAAGAAGTAAGTGCAACGCTAAAAAATATTATTGATGCCAAAAATATTTTTTTAAAATATTTTTTTTCATTTTGTATGTTTGACTTACACGCCAATGCTACTGAACAGATCCAGTTGAAGGCAGCTACATCTATTATAGAGCGGGTCAGGTTACAGGGTATAAATTATCACCCTATCGCATGTGGGTGATGAGCAGAGAACCTTAGGTATGTTTCCGTAGGCAAAGCTACGGGTAGAGCTAGTAAAGAATACATTTGTTTGAGCTGTGGTCTGATATCGCCCTTTGGCAACCTTTTTTTTTCAATAGATAACATAACATCACGCCTGTATTCCGCGAAGGGTTCGGCAGAGGTGTTTTAGTAACACCTACATTTCGCCTGTTATGTTTAAGTCCCATGTAATAGGGGGCCAGCCTATTGACATTAACCGGGCACAAATCCAGACTCCAGGCTGTTACTGAGAAATTTCTAATGGAAAAACCCAATATCACTTTGCCCGACCTAGGTTTCGATCCCCAGGTCAGTCAAAGTGATATTGCGACTGTCTTGTTGGTCTAGTGCTGAGCATAGAGTCCTGGGTTTCAATAGATATAGGTACATTTTATTTTACTATTGGATACAACTGTTCTTCTTATCTTCTTTTCTTATGTCGACACGAGCTCTACGAGAATACCTCATGCCGTGGTGAAAAGATTACCCAGTCAGCAAGGTTGGTAGCGGGGCTGACTGCCCATGATGCACATGACATGCTAAAGCAACGTCACTCGTGGAGGCTACTAACTGTCCATCATCATCATCATCTCCCTGCCCTTATCCCACACTAGGTGTGGTCGGCACAACACGTATTCCTCTTCCATTCTTCCGTCATCTCAGTACTTACTCCTTTCTTACCTATATCATCCTTTACACAATCCATCCATCTCTTCTTTGGCCTACCTCTACATAATATCCATCCACATTAATATTTATCACTCTTTTAGCGACATGACAGGCTACTAACTGCAATTCTAAAATAATATTAATTATTTTTATACAAACAAAAATCAAGATGCTATATTGAACATTTTCGATTTTTTAGACCTCCTTCCATGTCCACATTACTATAATCTAAGCTATAAACACATACGGACCAGATACATAATATGGTACATACGAGTACGATCAAAGAAATTTATTACTTTTCTGCACTTGTTGATTAAGGTCAATTCTCTAAGTTTAGCCACAGTACAGGAAGATGCAGAAGGCCCACCCTTTAATTTATGGTCACTTCTCGTCTGTGCATCGCATGGCAGATGGAATTTACGTCATATTGTTAACAAATAGCATATCTCTGTAAATTATAATAATAAACTTTATTTCAAATAACAAAGACTCAATATGTTAAAAACAATTATATTTAATAACTATGTTTAATATAGTTATAATATATATATATAACAATATAATAATAATAACACAACCTAGGCGCACTGTCTAGTATATGAATCCCTGCTACAAGCTCATTACCGAGATAGAAAGCTTGCAGCAGCGGTTTACACACAAGCAGTCGAACCTGCTCGCTATACAGCGCAGTACAACGTTGTAAAGCACGGCTCGCGGCAACTAGTGTGGCATTAGATGATAGATTATTACGTAGGCTTACGGTTGTCTACTCATCCTATCGTAATCTGCTGCCGGACATAGGCTCCTCCCAAAAGGAGAATGCTCGTTACACTAAGTAAACGGGTTGGATCTCATACCAGTTGGTTCTCTTATTTCGGAGTGAACGTGCTGCCACACCTGGGATATTTGTCAGTACATTTAATGATTGTCCTGTAAGCTATCTGTCACGACTTTCCAGGTTAGGCTGGATCTGAGGCAAATAAGATATTTTCTGCAAAATACTGAACCAAAACTGGACTCTTTTGAAAATTTATTTACTGCATTTTTTACGGTTGCCGTTGGTATGTCTGAGTTTTCTGTGCAAAGTTGAACTTCTGTACTTTTTTACTATGACGGAATGCTAATGTACATTACTTAATACACTGATTAAAATACTCAATATGAGTTTAAGATGAACTTTGTTTTACATTGAAATGTAATTGATGTATATCTGTTATTTATGTTCCAATTGACTGACAAGGTCGGTGTCTAAATAAAATCATCTATACCTTATTATCTCTATACAAATAAATAAAATTGAAGTGTGTGTTTAAAATGTCAAAATAACAGCTTTTTACTAAATGCATACCTAATAATAATTATAAAAGTATACAAGGTTAGTCGGAAAGGGGGTACTAAGCCGCGGGCCACTTGAAGTATCACTGATGACTATTTTAACGAAAGTGTTAAAAGTTCAAAATTCTATAAAAAAATATTCATGCAAAGTGATTTTTAAATTTGTTTTTTAAAAAATTCTTCGTCCCTGCTTTAGTTACGAATTCAGAAAATGAAGCTTCTAGTCCGTGACCCCAAATATGACCTAAAATGTAAACACAGCTGATCATAGCTGAGATAGATAAAATTTAGCGTATTTTTTATGAAATCTTTGAACAGCTATTTCTCTTAAACTAATGACTTTTGGGGAAAGTTATAAAACAAGAGTTATCCATTATTATGGGTACTATAAAACCATTTCGGCTTAATACCCCCATTTCCGACTAACCTTGTATTGGTAGTTATAACAAAAAAAAAAACTATTTTTTTTGTCTTTCTATCTGTTTGTTCCGGCTAATCTCCTAAACGACTGGACCGATTTTGACGGGACTTACACTGGCAGATAGCTGATGTTATAAGGAGTAACTAAGGCTACTTTTATTTCTGAAAAAGAAAAAAGAGTTAGGGTTCTGTGCAAAAAATTAAAACCCATCCGACTTCTACGCAGACGAAGTTGCGGACCCAGTTATGTATAAAGTTAGACCTTTTAATATCGACTTGCACCATGGTTACAAAGAATAACGTTTTGTTGGCGACTTATCGATTGCAGTACAATCTTATAAGTATTCAATAGACCTAGTACGAATGCTGTCGAGTTACTAAAGTACCTGCCTAGTAGGTCTAGTGGTCGCAAGCGCGACTGCTGAGCATGAGGTCCTGGGTTCGGTCCCCAGGTCGGATAGCTTTATTGGATTTTTCCATCAGGAATTTCTCAGTAGCAGCCCGGAGTCCGGATTTATGCCAGGTTAATGGCAATAGGCTCGTCCCCTATTACATGGGACTTAAATATAACTGGCGAAACGAGGGTGTACTAAAAACGCCTCTGCCGAACCTTTCGGGGAATATAAAGCGTGATGTTATGTTATGTACTAATGTAAACGTTAAGTTGATGCAATTTAATTTTGAATCGGAAATACTCGTTTCGTACATAGTTAATGACGTTGACTTATTGAATTGAAAGTAAGGAGAACTAAACATAACATAATGCCTGTATTCCCCGAAAGGTTAGGCAGAGGTGTATAATAACACCTTCATTTCGCCGTTATGTTTAAGTACCATATTATAGGGGGAGGCTATTGCCATGAAATGGGCACAAATCCAAACTCCAGGCTGCTACTGAGGAATTACACACGGAAAAACCCAATAAAACTTTACCTGGGGATCGAACCCAGGACTTCACGATCAGCAGTTGCACTTACCACCACTAAACCAGCGAGGCCGTTCTTCCAGTTGCAGTTCCTTCACCATTAACGCAAGTGATAATCAAATTCTGATCCGCACATGAATTCGAAAAGTCAGAGCCGGAGTACGGGCCGGGATCGAACTCAGACCCTCCTGTATGGAAGAGAAGCGTTCAACCACTAAGTCTTCTTCTTTTCGTGTGGTTAGTGACAAACTTGATGTCACAGTTTATGCCGCCCATGGGCCTCTGACTTGGCTTCATAAGCCGTCGAGAAATATCTCTCAGGCATGCCGGTTTCCTCACAATATTTTCCTTCACCGTTTTTAAGCAAGTGATAATTATACAATACGCACATGAATCCGAAAAGTCAGAGGTGCGTGCCTTGGGTTCGAACTCGAGACCTATGACTTGGCAGTCCGACGGTCACACCATTATGCTATCACTGCTTACTAAGTAACTAAATAAGTTAAACGCTCCCCAGAAAACAATCCTAATAATACTTTTAAACAATTATAGAGCCAAGTTGCAACTCAAATGTAATTCTATAATTCAAACAATTCACTATTTTGAAATAGTTGTGATAATTCGTAAGTATAAGACGGGACGAGAGCCGGATGATTGACAACACTAGCGACGCAACAGTTCGTGTTTCGATTATTGAGTGTGCACAATAAATAGTGATGTGACTTTTGAGTGTAAATTGAGTAAACTTCGGTTTAAAGACATTTATTCCTCAAAAAAAAGAACGTTACAGTTCACTTAACATATTGAGAAAAAGTAAGACAAAAAATACAAGTAAGTGCGATTCTCTGTGTTCACAATAAGAAAATTAAAAGTGACAATCGGTGTTGTTAGTATTGTTTTCTAACGTGTTCTTCCAGGGTTTTCTTAAATGTAAATATGGTATCACTGTTGGTTACATCATCAGGTAGTTTATTATACAGTTTTGGTCCCTCGTACAGTATATTTTTTGTTCCGTAGTTAGTTCCGGGGTGTCTCAATTCTAGTTTGTCTCGTCGTCTTGCGTTGTATGTGTAAGTTTTCTTTTTAAAGTTTAATTGTGAATGTGTACCTTGTGTTATGATTTAATGTATTAGAGTGCATGTTCTAAGTATGTATAATTGGTTAATTTTAAGTATTTTTGTATCATTGTAAATTTTGGTGGTTGGTGTTAAGTAGTCATAGTTATAAAGTGTTTTTATTGCTTTATTTCGCAGAACTTGTATTTCTTGGACGTTTGATTTTGCTGCAGTCCCCATATCTCAACGAGATATTCTATATGAGGTCTAACCAGAGAGTTGTAGATCATTGCGCGAACTTTTTTAGAAATGCAAGTAGAAATTCGGCATATCGCTCCTATAAGAAGAAATATTTTAGACTTAATATGATCAATATGGGGTCTCCAAGTTAACTTTGTATCTAAAATGAGACCAAAATATCTTTCGCTGTTTGATTTTGTTATTTATTCGTTGTTTATTGTTAGTTGGATTTGATTTTGAATTTTCTTATTTTTTTGCGGCAAAAACCATGTATGCAGTTTTCTTTGTGTTAATAGTTAATAAATTTGACAGGAACCATTTATTTTAAATATACAAATCATTTTGAGCTTCTTCAACAATATCACTTAAGTTGTGAACTTCAATATTATATTTTAAAATTCCATTCAAAGAGAGAGTATGATAAAAGTTAGTTTTGCTTTAGTTTATACGCCTTTCTTGGCTTAGATTAGGTCTTGAATTAGAAGGAATAAAGTACGGGTGCAGGAAAGTGCGAGAGAAGAGATTACGTTCTTTATTCGCGAGATAACGACGAGACGGTCTCATTTGTGGTCTTAATGCTGATAGATAGGACACTAACACCCATATTCTAAGACGTTCCTCCAAAACTTTCTCGACTCATACTCGACTCAGGACGGCCTCGAAAATACCTTCAAAATTGTAT
The DNA here is from genome assembly GCA_910594945.2 of Amphipyra berbera. Lineage (NCBI taxonomy): Eukaryota > Metazoa > Arthropoda > Insecta > Lepidoptera > Noctuidae > Amphipyra > Amphipyra berbera. Next base: position 16,288,228 of record OU343138.1, read on the forward strand.
TCTTAGTCGCAGTTTCGAGTGAACTTTGAGGTACCTCGACGGAGTCATTACGTCATAATTTGAATTATCTGCATCACGCAAATAACGCCGCAATAAATACTTGTAAGGATTATCGTAAGCATATTCGATAAAGTCTTCAAAATTAATTTTTGTTACATACGAACTTTGACACTTCCTTCCTTAAGGTAGATTCCGAGGTACTTTGAGTTTGACAGATGATTCCTTACCTCGACTGAGGAAAAATTTCGAGTCGAGGACGATAATGTCAACTATAGGCTGAGTCGAGGTGGAGTCGAGTTGAGTAAGTTTTGGAGGAACGTCTTAGAATATGGGTGTAAGTTAGTCCAGACACAGCTGACAGCTAAGTATTTGTTTTTACCTGCACCGACCGTCTAGTAGAACTAGTAGTATGCAGACTTGATTACTCGAGCGACCACATTTCCTTTTGGGATCGGAAACATAGGTCGCTTTGGACAAAGTTTACTGTCTCGACACACAAAGTCTAGCAGCCACTTAGGGGCCCATGTGCATTCAGCCTTAGTCTTATTTCACGCTGTACTTTACACTAGCATTTTGGAAATATGTAATGTAGTAACATCTCACTATCGTCAAAGTCAACAGAACCAAATACCTTATTCTGAAACATGAAAATGACCCAATAACCTTTTCTCCCAATACGTTATTACCTTATCCGGCTCCGAGCGTTATTGTAGCCTACCTTCTCGTGTTCTTTGCACCCTTTTACGTACAAAAGCGTGATGATAGCTAGATCAACTCGAAAAATATCGATCTATACGCAATCGGAGTTAACAATGAGATCGTATAGAGTTCTTATAACGCCGTCGGCATTGGATTCCGAAACAATTGTTCAAAAACTAAGATAATAGCTATTCATCTTCTAGCCATGGGCTCTTTGGTAATGTATGTACAAATTTTTGACTCTAATATACAGTATTAGTAAGACAATAATTCAATTTTGCATCATTTGGACCTTTCAAGTACTTAAACTATTGGAATGTCAATTCTATCAATGCTGCGAGCAGTATTGTAACATATTTTCATGAATGTTGCAGGCTGCAGCCGTTGAGAAACTTTTCTGGCGTTTGATAAGATATTTATAGTCTGCTTCGTTGTTCTAGTAAGGTCCTGGGTTTGTTCCCCAGGTCCAGCAAAGTGTTATTGGGTTTTTCCGCGTGGAATTTGTGTCCGGTTGATAGCAATAGGCTCGCCCCTTATGTCTGGGGACTTAAACATAACGGCGAAATGAGGGTGTTATAACACACCTCTGCCCAACCCTTCAGGGAATACAGGCGTGCAGTTATGTTGTTTATAGAGCTCTGAAATACTTGAAGAGTTCGCCACATCAAACGCGGGACGTAAGTGGGTCGTGTTTTCGGCGAACCCGAGATGTGGTCCGCCGGCGAGTTTAATGAACCATTCCTATAATATTTATTTATTTATACTTTCGCACAAAAAAAAAATTATACAGAGGCGGACTTAATGCCTTAGGCATTTTCTACCCGTCGACCTTAGGGTGATGCAGAGAAAACATGGTAGATGCGCTAAAAAGAGCTGTGTCATGTGATACAATATTAAAAATAAACACAAAGATAAGTGAACATTAACAATAATATTACCTACATACATATTACATATATATATTTATATATACATATAAACTTATAAATAATAGATATTATATACATATGCATACATTCATATATATTAATTAATATAATATATTATACAATACCTACAAATATATATACAAAGATAAATCAGTGCTGAGATTCTGCCAGTTCCTTATGAAGATACTCACGCACTTTAATTTTAAAGGAGTAGCGACTGGTAGCCATCCTGATTTCCAAGGGGAGCGCATTCCACAGAAGAATGGACTGAACAAAGAAGGAAGAGTGTATAAAGTTAGAACGGTGAGAGGGACATTGAAGGAGACGGTTGTGTGAAGAGCGAAGATTCCTGTCATGATTGGAGCATATGTACTGAAAGTGAGAAGTTAGATAAGTATGGGAAGTGGGAGAGTAGAGAAACGAGAACAAGGTAGTCAATGCCCTTTGGACTCTACGTTGGCGAATGGGCAACCATTTAAGTAGCAACCGATACGCAGAGACATGATCATATTTACGAAGATTGAAGACGAATCGAATGCAGTTATTAAGAAGGCGATCAAGTTCAATCAATCAATCAATCAAGTTTATCAAGAAGGCGATAATATACAGAGCGTTATTCGTTAAATTTGAAACCCTTGTATCTTTACCAATAATGAAGCAAAGTCCTCATGGCTTCTTCTTTTCATGTGGTCAGTGACTAACCTGGTGTCAGAGTTATTCCGCCCATGGGCCTCTGACTTGGCTTCACATGCCGTCGAGAAATATCTCTCAGCCATGCCAGTTTCCTCACGATGTTTTCGTTCACCGTTTTTAAGCAAGTGATAATTATAAATATAAAAGTTAGAGGTGCGTGTCTTGGGTTCGAACTCGAGACCTGTCATTAGGGTAGTTAGATAGTAACATTAGTTTACTTCATAGCTTTGCATAGTAGACCCTCCCATATGGAAGTAGCTGTCACAGGTAAGATTAGCTTACGAGTCTATTGATATGCCCATTTTGGCAATAAAAAAAAGCTAACATTGGTAAGCAAAACGATTCGTTTTTGTTTATAGGAACCGGGAATTAGACATTCTTCAGTTTCAATGTCGATCGAACAAATAATTTGAATTATTATTTAATTTGATTCCACACTCGAGTAAACTAATCCCATCCCTAACAATTCTAAGTAAAACCGCTCTCACACGTTTGAATTGCACGTTTTAACTAAAACTATATTTTGTGTACAATTATAATAGTTGAACTATTTTGAAGGCATTTAGTTTGGACACTAAGTTATGGCACACCGCTGAAGATTTACGATGATGTTCTTGTTAAATAATTGGAGTTTATTAGTTATGTCCCGAAATATGATGCCGTGGGTTAGTGTGGTAAGTTATAGCTAGTTCACACAGAAACTGTTTACAGGATCCGTTTTTATTTTGGTGATGGCGCCTCTAGTTGTATGAGCGAGGTCACATACACAACAGTATTCCGAATCCTGTAAAAAAAAACTGATCCGACATTTTTACATGTTCCGTTTTGTCATCAAAAACTGGATGCTAGAACAGTATTCCGAATCCAGTAAAAAATACTGGTCCGACATTTTTACACACATAAACTGGATGTCGGATCAGTATAAAAAACGGATTCCTACATGAAGATGTATGGAGAAGTATGAGTGCCTTCTAGGGCTTCTTTCGCGGGTTCCCGAAACCGAGAAAACTATCGATCTGTTTTATTGGATCCGTTAAAACGGATCCGCTGTGTGAACGATTATATTGTGCCATAATAATAATATTAGAATTGAGGGGAATTGAATTGTTATTAGGTTTACCATTAGAAATTTCTCAGTAGCAGCCCGGAGTTTGGATTTGTGCCCGGTTGATGGCAATATGCTCACCCTCTATTACATGGGACTTAACGGCGAAATGAGGGTGTTACTATACACCTCCGCCCAACCCTTCGGGGAATATAAGCGTGGTGTTTTATTATGTTATGTAAGTAATTAATACAACAAAATCCATAACAGAGTCCAATCAAATAGCAATAAATTCTTATGCGTTCACATATTATACCATTAGCGTCAATGATGACATAAAACGACATTGCCTTACTACACCCGTTCTCAGAGACCGTTAGTAATAATAACCTCCGATCGTAGAAATAATGGAGATAAGCTAATGGCCGATTCCTATGATTTACCGAGCGTTATCCATACTAATATTATAAAGCTGAAGAGTTTGTTTGTTTGTTTGAACGTGCTAATCTCAGGAACTACTGGTTGGAATTGAAAAAATATTTTTGTGTTGGATAGTCTATTTATCGAGGAAGGCTATATAGCATCACGCTACGACCAATAGGAGCGGAGCATAGATGAAAAATGTTGCAAAACGGGAAAAATGTCCTCCCGTGCGAAGCCGGGATGGGCCGCTAGTTGTATAATAATCCCTTCAAAAACCGTTTAAGTTAAAAACGGTTTTATCTAGTATTGCAGCATCAGGATTTGAGGGTTGAAGATTGAAATTATTATAATGTAGTATTGCCTGGGTATTGAATTTGTGTGCGATATGTCAGGAGAATCAGATAAGCAGAAGTAGTTGAAAAATCGCAAGATTTGAGTTATACAAACAAACAAATATACGAAGTGTAGCTAATTAGAAAACTGTTTAAAATTAAGGACGCATGTAACTTTACCAACAATGAAACAAAAACCCCATAGCTTTGCAACTAAAGGGTAAAGTTAGCTTACGAGTCCATATTATATATGCCCAGTTTGGCAAAGCAAAGTGCTACCATTGATGTTTTGCGATGCTCACAGTAATTAGTATGTTGACCGTTGACCTTTTCCTTCACGTCCTGTGGGCGTAATTTGTCACAACATTGGAATGATCATTTCTGTGGCATCCCTTTCCAATATATCTCTGAGTTGGACCTTTTAACAGGAAAGATTTAGCATACATATTACGTAATAAAAACCGTTTCGTCAGTAATCTATGAATTTTGATTATATTGATACACCATGTCATAATCTGTCATATCTCTTTTAATTCTATGTTCTACGCATAGTACCTATTAATCATAGTCTTAATTAATAAGATGAACATTTGTTCGACCTTACTGAACCAGCATATACGGCGTGAATGTGTGAATTGTTGGTCATTAATGTGCTAATCGTATACAATTGGGCCGCAAGATGTATGTAATACTTACATTTTAATGGAATCATCTCCATCCAAGGGAGTTGAAGAAAAACTGCGATTGACTAATTTAGTTCAAAGGTTACGATCGGTTTCCATAATCTTTTTATTTACATTTAAAGCTAGCTAACCTATGTGTCTTTTGATCTCTGGTTTAAATAGAGGACCTCACAATTGGCCACACCGCGTACAATAACCAAGAATATAAACAAAAAACAAACTAAAAATAATGTTGTCAAATTGCAGCCCATCTACATCAAATCCAAACATTTTGACAGTATTTAACAACAAAAGAGTATCGACTAACATAGTACCACTTCGAGGGTTACGAAGGACCAGAGTAATGACAATAACGTGTGTAAGGACCACAGAAATGACGGTAATGATAGTGTAGGTATACACAGACATTATCGGTGCTTCAACGAAATAACCGATTACCATATAATAACCCAATTTGCTAATGTTTAATAAACCACACAAAGGAAAATACCACAGCTCTTCTAAATAAGGCCAAAATAGGGCCAATTAAGCCCACCTGTCAAAACATGACCATGAAACTGACGTGATGTTATGTAGGTTGATGGGACCGATGGGTATTTAAGCACAATTATGTCGAAGACCCTCGGGCTATGAGTAATCTCCTTCACCTTCCAGAACCGCATTTGAAGTAATTAAGAGTAAGAATCTAGTTTATTTTAAAGTTTTATGCTTACTTGTAAGCGGAAACTATACATATTTGGATTTATTCCGGATTTTCAACGTGGAAAGACTGGAATGAACTTACAAGGTGTTTGAATAGTTTGATTTACATATTAAAGTACACGATCTACATTGAATTTATTTTTATGTGCAGTGTCTTCAAAAAAGACAAGGGAACTATTGCAACAGATAGATATTCAGCATAAATGATCAGACAATAGCACCCTAGAAATCGTAAGCGTTATCGATGTTGCATTAGGAACTCGTCATATCATGAATGTAAGTAGAAAGCAATCGTTTATATTTGTACCCTACTACGGCGAAGCTACAAGGAGGGTTATCACACCGTTTATTCAACCCTCATCAAGCTGTCTCCCTCCCAGTCCTCTCGCAAGCAACGCCCTAAGCCGAGGTCCGAGTCCCATTAGGGGTAGCCTTTAGTGCTGTTGTTGCTAGCTAGTCATGATGTTAGTAGTAGTAGTTAGCTTAGGTTAAGTATTTTACTCTCGTTCCCATTGGTTGGAGACTCTTCAGGTCTCGTCAATAACTGCCCGGTTATATAGAAAAGGTTCGCAAGGCCATGTACAAGCAGTCGAATAGAATAATAAAAAAAAAAAACAAAATGAGGGCTATTATTTTGCCCGGTATGTGGGTTGTATGTATGTTCATTTGTTACATAACATAACATCACGCAGAGGATAGCCGTGGTCATATGCCACCTACCCTATCAAAACAATACACTCTAACAGTAGTAGTAAGCTATTTTTATCTTCTAAGCAATATAGCTTGGAATCAGCTGAAATGTCCATAGAAAAGAGTATTTAAATCTCATACCTTAAGGCACCAAAGTGACTTCAACCAGTTCTACTTCAGAAAGGAGATTTTACTGTCCTTCCTTTCCTTTCAAAAACAAACAATAACCAGATACTTCTCTCTCATTCTGCCACATTTCAATCCAAAGGTCAAAACACTAAGGACCAACAATCGGCCAGTTGCTGCAACTCATAATTTTGTGTGTATCGTACAACGTAATAGATCGTGCTGCAGTGTTTAGCCTGCGGTTGTGAGCATGCGTTGGACTGTGCAGACGGAAGACTAATAATAAAAAAATAAAAAAAAACTTTTATTTCAGACCGAAACTCCATTTGGTTAGTATACAAGTAACTTAGAAACTAATGTTAGTACTTACATCTACCAGAAAATAAAAGGAACTTCATTTAGAATTACGCCACATTGACATGTAGGCGTATCCAATGTCCCAGCATGGGGCTGTTCCACCTGTCTGCAATAGTTTGCAGGATGCTATTGGGTCTAGCGCGCACTCTGCGCATGATGGAAGCGCATCGTTTGCACATGATGGCATGAAAGCCATCCATTCCCGCCTCTGTGAACATGCCTGAAGCACTGCAGTTGCGCGGCAAGCCGATCAACACCCTAAATGCTTTATTGTATTGAACGCGCAGAGCGGTGTATGTCCTCTGCGTATAGTTAACCCACAGACTGTATGTATAAAACGACTGATAGTTCGCTGTGAATAGCGTAGCCTTTACTCCAGTCGTACATTTCGCAAATCTGCGAGCCAACATATTGCAGCGGACAGCCAGCGCCCTGCGCTCACGCTCAATGTCCAGGCTGTCTTTTAGGTCTTCAGAAACTTAGTGACCCAGATACTTGAAAGCAGTGACTTGCTTCAAAGGACTACCACTTAATGCCATTCCTTCATTTTCTAGGAGAGTATCTACAACATTTTTTTATCATTTATCACCATTGTTAGCAACCGGGTGTCATACGAATACCAGTCAGGAACTCGATAGTCTGACCACCGGTCTAACCTTGGGATATCGGCATTGCCCAGTAAGTGGGTTGGGGAGGTCTGGTGGCAGTCATACCGTGTAAAATACTGGTATTCAGCTGCATCGGGTTAGACTGGAAGCTGATCCCAACATAGTTGGGAAAAGGCTAGGTGGAACATCATCACCATTGTTAGTTACTATTGGCCATATTTTTCAATCTTCTTGTCATTTCAGTCGTCCAATCTTGTCCAACGAACCCACACCTTTGTCAGGCATTCAAAATAACAGGTGAAGAAAGTAAGGTTTCTTTTTACTGCCAATGACATCAGCAACCGAGGTGGTTTGGGTAGACTGCAATAGGGACGCGAAGAACCGAGTGTCGTGGCGTGAAGAGTTAGGACAATGTAGACATTGCATATTCATATCAACGTACTGTTATAAGCTGATTAGATACAAGTTTATTTAAATTCTTCATTTAGTCGCGTTTGGCCTTAGTGTCACCTGAAAGCGCAGATAGGGTCTAAGATGGAGCACACGATTTCAAGGAATAGAGATATAGAGGGATTCCCCTATAACCCTCTGGATCTCACATACACGCGAAGAAACACAGTAAACTGCTTGGCGCCAGACTTTAATGTGAGGGTGGTAGCTAGCTAGGTAGATCGTGTATTATATCCTACCACCAAGCATGCTGGGTTTTGTTGAATCTTACAATACGCGTCTACTCCCAGCGTGCGGTGATGGAGTTTAAAATTCTAACCCACACGGGGTAAAAATATTGGAACTTGATAGGTACTATGTACTACAGAGTCAAATCTCTTTTATCTACCAATTTGCATAGATAGAACAGTCGGTTAAGGAGCGCCTCAGAGTAACTACTATAATAATATATTATGCATTCCGTTTATATCTGTAATAAATAAATCTCAGTGAACTGATATCGTATTGACAATTAATGGCAGACGCCTAATTTTACTGCGCCAATACTGGTTTATAGCCTTATTAGCCATGCCTGTGGCTGCGTCTGCGAAAATGGTTCTTATTCTCTCGAGATGCAGTTTAATTATTTTAAGTAGTAATCCAGGATACTTGCTACCTCTTCTGGATCAATTGCATCATCAGTTCAGCGTGTTTAATTACCAAAATCTTAATATCCAAACTACCTTGTTGGTCTAGCGGTCACAAACGCGACTGCTGAGCATGGAGTCCTGGGTTCGATCTCCAGGTGAAGCAAAGTGTTATTGGATTTTCCATTAATTTTTTTTCAGTAGTAGCCGGTTCTGGATTTGTGCCTGGTTAATGGCAACAGGCTCGCCCCCTATTGCATGAGACTTAAACATAACTGGCGAAATGAGGGTGCACTAAAAACAACTTTGTCAAACCCTTCGGAGAGTACAAGGGGTGATGTTTTGCTATGTTTATTTATTTATTTATTTAATAACTCATCATCACTATCATTACAGGAATTTCCTAATTCAATAGTGTGGCCATAATTACAGTTTTATTATTTACCATAACATATTCTGTACATCGTGGTTTTTGTGAACTCACTCAGAGAACAAGTAAATAGATCTATGCTGTCTGCTACGTCATTAAGTACATGCAAGGTACGCGTTATAGGGGTTTTACTCAACAGATTGGTCCTACTACTGTAATGTTATATTTTAAGTAAAATAAGATGAATCATCATAAGAAATGCTTGGAATTCCATCCAGTGCCAAACCCCTTATTACAAAGCATGAATTTCAACTAACCCACTCCATATTAACTATCAGTTTCTCGATGTCTAAATATTAATCCTGTTTACCTTTAACATTATCAGTACCAAAATCGCGTCGAAATCGCCCGTCTACAATTTTATCGAACCGATTACTGGATCGAGGGATCTTTAGCGATGTTGCGCCACGCTATGTAGATCATCGTTGTTTTGTACATCATTATAAGTCGGCAAGTGCCTTCAGTGGTTGTAGGTGTTGCTCGGAATGTTGGTAAGACTGGTTTTGATAGATGAGTTTTATTATCTGTCTTTCTATTGGGACATGTTCAGGCAATGATTAGGCTTTTTGTTCGTAAGGTTGCTTTATTGCATCCTGAACTAGTTTACCGACTTATCATAGAGTGATATTTACTGTGCATGGAAAGCAGTTTACTGTGTTCAGTCGCATGTATGTGAGGAGGGCCTTGTGGCTAGTTAACAACCGCACGGATCATGTGATTTGCAAGGTTAAGCTGCGCTTGCCGCGGTTAGTCCGTGGATATTGGAGAATACCTTAAACAGTCGGTTCCGGGTGTCATAGGAATACCTATGACAGTCGTTACGGGAAGTCAGAAACCCGAAAGTCTGATAACTGGTCTAACCTTAAGATTTATCTTAAGAATTATCGGTATTGCCCAGTAACTGGGTTGCAGAGGTCTGATGGCATTCGCTTCGTGTAAAATACTGGTATTCAGCCGCATCTGGTTAGATTGGAAGCTGACTCCAACATAGTTGAGAAAAGGGTAAGCAGAACGAGTCGTATATAAGTGAGAGCCAGAGGGGTATAGGGAAATCCCTCTATATCTTTACTACTTCATCGTGTGCTCCATCTTAGACCTTGTCTGCACTTACCATCAAGTGCGACTAGGGACAAACGCGGCAAAATTAACTCGCAATACATAATTAGTCCATTACTGTCCTACTGCTGGGCACGGGCCTCTTCTCAGAATGAGAAGGGTTTAGGCTTTTGTCCACCACGCTGGCCCGGTGTGGGTTGGCAGACTACACACATTATCGAGAACTTTATGGAGCGCTCTTAGATGTGCAGGTTTACTCACGATGTTTTTCCTTCACCGTTAACGCAAGTGATAATCAAATTTTGATCCGCGACAAATTTAAAGAATATAAAACAAATTATATCTTTATTAGTTCACCCTTGCATAGCTTTCGGAGGTTTGAAGGTACTTTTGAATTATTTTATATAGTTTTCCATTTCTCTGACAGAAAATTTAAGAAAGCACTTTATACAGTTATCGATGAAATGTAAGAACCCGTTCACACAGCAGATCCGTCGGTACTGGATTTGTTGTTCACATCTGTACCGACGGATCAATTAAACAAATGGCAGCTGCGTAGCCTCTCGCAGGCAGGATACGATAAAAATAACGGATCGTGTGTGAATGCACCCATACTTCTTCATACATCTTCGTTGGTTTATGATGACAAAAAGAAACTTGTAAAAATGTTGGACCAGTTTTTTTTAGATGATTCGGAATACTATCGTGTATGTGAACTCGCTCATACAACAACAGGCGCCATCACCAAAATAAAAACGAATCCGCTAAAAACGGGTCCTGTGAACAGTTTCTGTGTGAACTAGCTGTAATTATAAAAAAAAACTTTTTTACAAAAAAATTAAACCGACTTCAAAAAAGAATAAAATAATTACCATATAAAATTAACAGTTTCAGAAGTCGGTGCTGATCCACGCTGAACCAAATTGAAGGCACCGACTTCTGAAACTGTTAATTTTATATGGTAATTATTTTATTCTTTTTTGAAGTCGGTTTAATTTTTTTGTAAAAAAGTTTTTATTTTTTTCATTTTAGTGGCCTTAATTAAAACTTGGTTGGACCTACTAAAGACGCTGCTCGTAACATAATCACATCATCACAATATGCGTACTGTTCGTCATTGAGGAGTTCCATTGTCTATCTCCGAAGTTCTTCATTAGATCTTCACCAAATTTAAATGGGACCAACTTCAAAGTATACCCTATCCATTAAAAAAGAATCATTAAAATCGGTTCATAATTGGCGAAAATATCGATGATAATACACAATAAAAAAACAAAAAAAAAAAACACATACGGACGAACATAGTAACCTCCTTTTTGGAAGTCGGTTAAAAAGTAAGCCCCTGGGGCTCTCTGTAACATAAGCCTGTAGGAGTTATAATATAGAGGCATGATGACACATGTAAAACATCTTCCATCAAGGTAAATTGTAAATAGGATGTGACGAGAAGGTCATCAAGTTAGAGTCGGCTCAAGTAATAGTACTAAACTGACCCTTACTTGGAAGAAGAGATGATGTGATAACTGACGGTCTGATACAAGCTAGATAAATTGAGACATTAAATTCCTTGAAGCAACGACTGTATCAAAACCACAAAAGAATAAACTTTAAAAATTAAAGTACAGTAGGGAAATAAATAAGTGCGTCAGTTTTCAAATTCATTCCTTTTCCACATCGCGGACACATGTTACCTTTTCAAATTGTTTAACGGACCAGACCAATGCATGGAAAATTATGTTTAATTATTTGGTAGCAAAGATCAAAATTGCCCTTTCCCTTTATATGACGTAGTAGTGCTATATAATGTCTTTTATTTGATTTAAGAAGTTTTGTTGTAAAAACCATAACATCAATCAATTCAATGATAAATTAAATTGACATTACCTACTAGTGCTTGCCATCATGTCACCATTATAATTTTTAATACCCTGTCAAAAATACTTGTATTTTCATTTCTATAATTTTGGCAATCAAAGTCGGTAAAAAAGGTTGTTTCTTGCACTGTGCTAGCAAAAATAGACCTTAAGGTGTATAACATTTTCATTCCCCGACTGTACATCTATTGTTCAAAGAAAAACAATCGCTCGAAGAATCGTGAATCGTTACCAATACGGCCATCGGCATCATCAGTCGGTATTCGATCTATATCCATTCATTCTAAGTCTAAGGTTGCCGCTCTGGGGTCAAGTCCCAACGAAATGAACTCGACCACAATGTGAGCTGATTGCGAAAATCTTTTGTTGTGGCAACCTTGATATTTTGTAATGGAGTACGTATTGAAGGTTTGACAGCTGATATTGGCAGGTATTTCTTTTTGGTTTGTTCTGGGAATTTGTTTAGGGTGAATCATCGGTTGCGTTTCTTATGGAAATGTAGCTAAGACAAGGTTAAAATGATCTTTATCTTTATTTGACCGATCCTTTCATCCTATACTACTATTGTTGCTGCCGATTGGAAGGCTTCATTTTGATTCTCAGGTTAGAAAAAATACATTATTAAAATTCATCTTTTAGTATACAATCCAGAATTTGAATAAAGATCAAGTAAATGTTGACGGACTAACTCTTTATGCAATTAAATAGTACATGAATCACTCCATACAAGTTTTAGAGCACATAGGCAGCTTTAGTATGCAACTTTATTCTATCTATACTTAATATTATAAAGAGGAAAGATTTGTATTTTTGTATGTAACGAATAAACTTAAAAGCTACTGGACCGATTTAAAAAAAATATTTTGCTGTTAGAAAGCTACATTATCACTGAGTACCATAGGCTACATTTATATCCCAAAATGTTTAAAAAAAAATGTCCAACCGTGCGAAGCCGGGACAGGCCAATAGTTTAATATAAATTTAGATAAATAAGGCCCAGTTTAGCAAGGAAATAAATGTATAGAAATAAGCAACATGTTCGCTTCCATAGATTCAAGACAGTATTATGCTTTTGTGAACCTTAACGATCAATTAACTCTGCTTGAAGAAAGGGTTCAATAATATTCGTGTCTTAGTGGATCACTTTTATCACTGTAATGTTATATGAAATGGAGTATAATGGCCAAATAATAAACCTTAAAATTGAGTTCGTTCTGCCTAGCCTTTTCCCAACCATGTTGGGGTCAGCTTCCAGTCTAACCAGATGCGGCTGAATACCAGTATTTTACACGGAGCGACTGCCATGAGACCTCCGCAACCCCGTTACTGGGCAATGCCGATATCCTTAGGTTAGACCGGTTATCAGACTTTTTGGGTTTCTGACTTCCCGTAACGACTGTCATAGGTATTCGTATAACACCCGGGACCAATTGTTTTACGTACTCTCCGAGGCACCGAGGGGTCTCGATGTGTAACGAATGGTCACCCATACACACGCTGACCGCGGCAAGCGGATCTTAACCTCGCAAATCGTATGAGCCACGAGGTTGGTAACTTGCCACAAGCCCCTCCTTACCCAAACCTTAAAATTGAATATCTTTTGAATACTTCACCATAAGACTCTCAATTTCAATTCTCAGATCAAATTTTAATCCATGATTATTTAGAATCTTTATTTTATCAGTATCTCTAGCCCACGTAGATACAGAACTCTGCACATAACCGCTAGACATAACACACACTCTGGTACATAATTACAGTCTATTTTAGGAGCTACTCTCACCTTGGCGGCCCTTTCATCTAGAATTCTAGACTGTACGCGATGCGCGTCACGTCTCTTGGTCTAAGATGAACATCTTGCGCAGGACTAGATTCCGTAGTCGTGTTGCCGCACCCAAATCTTAATATGGATGCAATCTCTACGAGATGAAGGTATTCTTGAATTTGTCAAGTCATCATCAATGTCCAACAAAAAATGCTTACGGCAACGATTTATTGGAAAAACTGATTACCTACGTAATGGTTTAATAAGTTATATATTCGGGTATGAATCACTTAAGACTAATGAGGGTTTGATAGTAGAAGCGTTAACGTTATTTGAAATGTCTTAAAAATTTTAGACCAACAAAGTAACACATAGGAACTAGATAAATATTCCAGATAGATTCTAACGAAAAATGAATTATATCCAAGCTATCGCCGTCCACATGATAATATCAAAGTCTACCCTCATACCAACGTAGCGTGACCTTGACTTTTGTCACAAAACAGATAGGTACAGAAGTCAATCTACATACAAGTGCGCTCGAGCAACGCACACATAGACACTGCTCACGGACACGATATCTCGGACTGTTTGGGACTAGAGTGCGAGTGCGCTTGAGAGAGATAGATATATAGATAGAGAGCCCGCCGAGCGTAGGTATGAAAAGTGAATTACATACATGTGATTGACTTCTGGACCTATCTGTTTTGTGCTTTTGTCTAGTATGAGTACGTAGGGCAAGTTTTTTCTGTTTCTTGGTGAACAATATATTAAACAACACTCAATTGTATTTTAGTGAAGGACTGCACAGTAAATCTAGTCAGCCCATTGCTATCTAGTAAAGAGATAGGTACACTGTTGAAGTCCTCGCTGAAAAAAGTAAGGCACGGGATTTTAGCAGACGAGATGTATGTAAGCTAAACAAACAAAAGAACAGCGTCCGTAGAAGCCTTACAGCCCCGATCAACCCGTTCATGTCTATAGGTTGGCCAAGTGCCATTTAAGGATCAATTTTCAACAGAAACCCCATCACATCACATAACTTTAATAATATAAATGTAAAAGTTTGTGAAGATGTGTTTAAGAAGAGTATAATGTTTATTACTCAATCATACATAACCAGCTGTACGTATTTAGATGAAATTTGACACACAGATACACCACATCCTAAATCTATACTAATATTATAAAGCTGAAGAGTTTGTTTGTTTGAACGCGCTAATCTCAGGAATTACTGGTTGGAATTGAAAAAATCTTTTTGTGTTGAATAGTCTATTAATTGAGGAAGATTATAGGCTATATAACATCACGCTACAATCAATAGGAGCGGAGCATACATGAAAAATGTTGCAAAAACGGGAAAATAGTCCACCCGCGCGAAGCCGGGACGGGCCGCTAGTGAATACATAAGATACTATTTATCAACGTATATGAAGTAGATTGCCTAGCATACGAGTGAAACCGCCGGCAACAGCTGGTAGCAAACGTTCCGTAGATTGCCAAATAGGTAAGTACGTAAGGCTACACATACATTTAAAGCTAAACACTATGCACCATTTAGAAGCGATGCCCCAACCTTGGCGGCCCTTTCATCTCAGCTGATTCACGTCACGTCTGATCAACATGTTGTACAACATGCGATTCCGTGTGGCCGCACCCGAGATCTGAAGTACTCTTCACATAGACATGACTATTATTTTACTGATATAAATATACGTTATGAGTATTTTAAGATTGACACATCGTGATGATGTTTCTTGCGAAGCTTCTTTGGGCGCGATTTATGAAGATGTGTCAGCCAAGATAAGAATAATGTTTTTTTTTGTACTAGCCTTTTCCCATTTATGTTGGAGTCAGCTTCCAGTCTAACCAGATGTGGCTGAATATCAATATTTTACACGGGGTGACTGCCATCAGACCTCCGCAACCCAATTACTGGGCAAATGCCCGCATGCTACATTCACATGGGTGTAAGGTGAAAAATGTATACACTATTCATTACTTTTCTGTTATACAAAAGTTCTTGTAGTAAAAAAATGAACAAGCCACATATTTTAACTAAGGTGTAGAGCTTGTAGAGTTAGGGCGTGTAGAGTTAGAAGCTTGGCTCTAGGTACATGAGATGTGATAACTTTTTGACAATGCGAGCCGCATGGTCTCGTCTTGGCAACATTTTTCATGAAAAGGTTTTTGGTGGGATCATTCTTACTTAATACGAATCTAATACTTAGTTTACTGCCTAGTAATAAATTTCCTACTTTTGAAAGAAGAGGGGCTAAATACCTACTTCACAGATCATTCGATTAACGAGTATCTACCTACCTAGTTAAGCAACGGTACAGCAGCCAAGTCTTGTGATGTCGGCTGGAACTGACCCCAACCAAATACAAGTTGATAACGAAATACATTCTAAAATAAACTAAGTTTTCAATATTTATTACGACAATGGAATATATTTATGGCTAGAATATTTCAGTATCTCATTATTTATTGTATTTAATCCTCTGCTGAACCCACGCGATGCAACTGCGGGAATTGTGCATTAATTGACTTTGTGGGTGTATAGTTATCAACCTGTCACTGGTGTATTGTAGCTGTAACCTTTATGCTCGACATTATTAAGTAAAATGCGCATCAAATTAAGAAACATTTAAACCAACGCGTTCTGCTTACGGCTGTGGTGATGTGCACAGTACTGCAATTGTACTTGTAGCAACGTGTTCAAACCAAATGCATAGGGATGTGTGACGGGCCTACTATTGTAGACCTAGCAATCAATTCAAAATTCACTCACATTAACGTCACTAACGTGACATTCTTGCTATGCCTACAAGTACAATAGCAATAACTGATCGCAACCGTGCACGCCACTGCGGCCGCAAGCTGGACGTGTGGAGCATACCCTAAGCTGGACGTAGTTAAGCAGAAAGGACTCAACCCACAAAGAGTCACTTTTGAGTTACCGACTTTTTAAGTTCTGAGTGGCTTTCTTCAGTGATGCTGTATTCAGATTTCGTTACGTAATTACACATCTTTGGTAAAATCGGTGGTTGATGGTTATATTGTGTATTTCTGGACTTATGTAGGAAAATATAGGGTTGGATGATTTAAGCAAGTTGGGTCTTTATAGGTAATAAAAAGAAAATACCTGTCTAATATGTGGTTTGGTTCCCTGTCACAAAAAACGTATTTCCTTTGTTTATTTCTTGGATCTTTTTTGCTGAAGGAAAGGCCCTACCTTATAGACCACTTTGGTACCAATAACTCATTTTTGACAATTTTGTGGATTGAGTCCTTTCTGCTAAACTACGTCCAGTTAAAAAGTAGCTCGTTATAAATAGGTTTCGTTAGCAGTTTCATTGTCAAGACATTAGAAGAATCATTTGAAAACATTTATTAGAAGAATCGACAAAAAACAATAGCTTGATTTTTCCAAGGATCTTGGGTTCTTAGCAGCAGTGATAGCGTAGCGGTTGAACGCTTGCCGTCATGCAGGGAGGTCTGATTCCAATACCGGCCCGCACCACTGACTTTTTGAATTCACGTGCGGATCAGAATTAAATTATCACTTGCGTTATCGGTACCTAAAGGAAAACGTTTATTTTTGCTGTTAAGAGCAAAATTTTATGAAAAAAATTCATGCTTCTCAAAGCAATAAAACGATTCTATACTTTAAATAAACTCTTAAGCCCTATAAAAAGTTCCTAAAAGCCCTTTAAGGAAAACCACAAAAGGATTTTTCGAGAAAAAATCTTCACCCATCCTTGACCTTGGCATCAAAGCTAAAAGGTACCGGATCTAAACTGACCCGAAGCCATTAGCAACAAATAAAAAACTCAGACGAACAAAAAACTTTAACATACAATTGTAAACTATGAAGTGTTCAAATTAAAAGATGCGTGCTCGTTAAATAATGTAATTTGAACGTTATTAGTTATTAGGTTATCATTATTTTAATAGGCTTCTATTTCTTTTGTACTTCTTATGAAAAGATTAATGATTATTATTAGTAGAATCTTTTTCTGCTTTACCTTGCTTTGGTACGACTGTTATAGTCCGCGCGCAAGTTCTAGTTTCAGTCTGAGGTTGGGCGGCAGGTTCTCCATCTATAACAAAGGTAGAAGAATGCCATCTTATTAGAATTACTCCAGCAGCATCATTGTCCCACTCAAATTTTTCATTTGTATCGTGAGTGCCTTGACGCACATCAATTTTACATACATTCGGTAGTGTTAGTTTGTTAGTAGAAGAGCTCCTTGTAAAAGAGTTCATCCAGGGCAGTACTACTACCTTACCTATTTCTGCCACCAAGCAGCATGGCTGTGCTCCGTCTTGAAGGGTATGGGTGCCAGTGAAATTATAGGCAACTATACTAATATGAAACTTCAACTTTATCTCATGTTTGGCAACGCATGAGAGATCTTGAGATTTGGTTTTTATAAGCAACGGTAACCACTTACCATCATATGGGCCGTCTGCCTGAGGGCAACATTGACGCCCTGACATTGATGAGTAACATGATCATATTACCATAACATTGTCAGCCATACATTGCCGTAAAATGCAGATAATTTACTTCAAAAGAGATTGAAGATACACAAACACGCAATCAAAGGACCGATAGTAGTGAAAGGCTACCCAAACGTGGGACAGCAGTTCGTGAACGGTTTCTCATTGCGCCTGCGCCGCATAGTCACGCCCAGGCAGACAGGTGGCGCTGTCGTCATTCTCACACACGATAGCTATTTATTATTATAAACGTGTAGGTTTTCTCACGATATTATACTGGTAGTGTTGATGATCAATTTATTGTGTACTTTATTTAGAACAATAGATAATATTGCTAAACGATTGAGATCATAGTTTTGTAGCAACATTCTTTTGCGGATTTTGTTATCGGTGAGTCTACAAGGTAGGTAGCTTATAAACATATCATCACGCCTGTATTCCCCGAAAGGTTGGGCAGAGGTGTATATAGGTAGTAACACTCTCAATTCACCGTTATACTTTAAGTCCCATGTAATAGGGGGCGAGCCTATTGCCATTAACCGGGCACAAATTCAAACGCCGGCTGCTACTGAGGAATTCCATACTGAAAAACCCAATAACACTTTGCCCGACCTGGGGATCGAACCCAGGATCTCACGATCAGCAGTCGCGCTACCCACCACTTGACCAACGATGCAGGTAACTTATCATCACCCTCCTGCCCTTATCCCGACTTATTTGGGGTCGGCGCAATATGTCTTCTTCTTCTACACATCTCTATTAGCCGTTATCTCAGTAGTCACCACCTTTCTAGCCATATCATCTTTCAGGTAACTTATATCTTAGGCAAGGTGCGGTTCCCGTCTAAGTTATTTCATTTCTTATCATCAAGTCGTAAAGACAGTAACGAGGTTTCAGCTACCTTTCTAATAAACGCTTTATCACATAATACTGCAGCTACAGTAAGTTATGGAGTAAAATATTTATTGATGTTGGTAATCATTTGGCCGGATTTATCACGGCGAATTCAAAATGTACTACGGGAAGCGAAGCCCATTTTGTATTGTTCCAAGATCTGGCCCCGGTCTGAGGTCTTTAAGGTCGAAGCACGACATGATTGGTTTTTCCTATTGTACCTTTATTTTTCCAACTAATTTCGTAATAGTAGTACTTCTTGCGAATGAGCTCATCTGAGTGCCTAACTACTACCATCATACTTATTTGTGCGGCCAAGCAGCATTGCTGTGTTCTGGTTTCAAGGGTATGGGTGAAATTACAGGCACATGTGACTTTCAACTTTTGTCTCTAAGGTTGGCAACAGATCAGCAATCCTCTTGGTTTTATAGGGTAGGGGGCGGTAAGCTCTTTCTATCAGGTAGGCAATCAGCCATAGAAAAATAATAACAATTTTGATTAAACATTAGATGTAAGTTTAAATAAACTTATTTTCAAAATATTTGCAATACTTGTAAGCGCGCCATCTGTTTTCCTCAAGCTAAATTACAAGGCTAATTTGCATGTGTGTGTGCGATGCGTACGAGCAGAGATTTTTATCATAGATCATTGGCTAGGTTTCATTGTTTGAGTGTAGATGGAGCTTTATCTCCTTGTTTACTATATAAATCTTTTACAATTTGGAGTAAGCTGGAGTCTTGGTATCGTAAAAATATGCAAGGAAATTTTTATATGGAATGTGAAATTAAGAATCTGATCTATGAGAATTGATGTGAAATGTTCTAGATGCCTTTACAAAAACTTACTCTGACAATTATGTGAAAAAGAATGCTCTTCGTTTAATTCTCAGACCATCATGTAACAATAAACGTGACCAGGTCTCAGATTAAAATGATAAATTATGTAATTTTAATTTGATATTTGTATAAATGTGTGCTCTTAATTTATGCAGTTTAATCATTTTGTATAATTGATTAGTAATGTATGCGTGGGTTAAAAAATATGATCTAGATCTCTTTGATCTTGACATTTACATGAGAATAATAAATATGAACAGGTAAGTACGGAGTT
The DNA here is from genome assembly GCA_910594945.2 of Amphipyra berbera. Classification (NCBI taxonomy): domain Eukaryota; kingdom Metazoa; phylum Arthropoda; class Insecta; order Lepidoptera; family Noctuidae; genus Amphipyra; species Amphipyra berbera. The sequence continues at coordinate 16,308,229 of OU343138.1, forward strand.
TTTTTTCACATACAGTTTGCGATCTATATTATTACCTTGTATTTTAGTAATATGTACGTATTTTAATGATGATTGATGATTATTTCATTATTGGTGGACTGATTTACTAATAGATTGCAGACTGATATTATTTAAAAACAGCCCACAGTTCACAAATATGTTTGAAGTAAAACTATAAGGCTTTGATTAAAATATAACTGCTTGGATCTTGTAGTGGTGGCAAGCGCGACTGCTGATCGTGAGTTCCTGGGCTCGATCCCCAGGTCGGGCAGTGTTATTGGTTTTATCCGTGTGGAATTTTTCAGTAGCAGCCCGGAGTTTGGATTTGTGCCCGGTTGAGGTCAATAGGCTCGCCTCCTATTAATGGGATTTAAACATAACGGCTAAATGAGGATGTTACTATACACCTCTGCACAACCCTTCGGGAAATAAAGGCGTGATGTTATGTAAAATTAAACTATAACATCTTCAGATCAAAACATTTTTATTCATTTTCAACATGCTCACAGTCAAATAACAGAAATAAATATTTTTAAAGTATATCAATCATTTGTAATGATAACCGGTCTTAGGGTCATATCTTTGAGGTTGTTTAGGACCACTGAAGTCCTCACCAATAACCCTGGATTGGTCATACGATCCAGGATATGCAGTAGACTGCTCAGTACCACTGATGTTTGGTCCTGTCGTACCTTGTACAGGATGTGAGAATCCAGGATGCGAACCACCCTGTTCAGTAGTGATTGGTCTTCCAAAACCATCAACTAAAGGCCCACTTACAAATGTGTCTTTGGTGGTTTGGAAACCAGGAGGATAAGTGGTCGAATAGCCCTGGGTTGGAGAGACTGGTGTTCCAGAAGGAACGAAAGAACCAGGAGTAGTTCCAATGGTAGAAGGTGAGTAAGTAGGCTTCGAAGGTCCGTATTCATAACCAGTTGTTACTTGAGGATTGGACGGTTCAGATGATCCTTGATATCCAAAGACAGGTGTACCTCCTGGTGTTGAAGACACTATTGTACTAGAATAGTCAGGCGTAGTAGGTCCATTCTGGAAATTTCCTTGATAATTACCATTTGGTAAAGACTCAGGAGCAGTATTTCCGGGTTGGGATAAAATAAATGTTCCTTGTCGTCTAGAAGTTGATGGAACTGCAGTAGTACTCGGGAACCCAATGAGCCCTTGATAGTTGGTGGTGTCGTAAGTACCAGGTGATGAAGTTGGATATACTCCAGGAATTAAAGAGGGGGTGAAAAAACCTGGATTAGATCTTTCAGGAATAGGTGAGACAGTTGTAGAATATTCAGTACGGGGAGGTCCATAATGATAACCAGTATGTAAAGGTCCAGTAGCTGATGGTTGCGATGCAAGTGTCTGGGATGGAATTAGAGAGCCAGAATCTTGTTTGTATCCAGATGTTGGAGGTATCGACGTTGTACTCGAGTAACCCTGAGAAGGCCTGTATGTAGAAGTAGGATAGCCTTTAGGAGCACCAGTACCAGTAGCTGGATAACCAGGATCTACATTTGTACCAGAATATTCATTGACAGGACCTGTAGTCTGATAATTGTAGTCGGTAATTGTCGTTTCTGAGGGAGACTGAGTAGTTACAGGTCTGCCAACAGCACTCGTTGAATCGGGAACAGTAGTTGATGGTCTACGCTGTTTAAGTATCATTCTTCGGGGAGTTTCAGTACTTCCGAATCGGGTATGGGATGGCATTGGAGTAGTCGGTCCATACTTATATCCTGGCGTGCTAGTTCCAGAATTTTCGGTCTTATATCCAGGGGTAGCAGTACCTTTTTGCGTGACACGTATTCTATAACCATTTGGAGTGTACTGAGGTTTTGATGTAGTCTGGGTTAGTTGATTGGGTTGAGAGGTAAAGCCGGTTTTTTTCGCAGGACCTCTAGTGGAATCATTTCTGTCATCATCAACATCTTGATCAGTTGCATAATCATCACCATCATCATAATCAGTGTAAGAACTATCTGTAGGTGATGTGACCCCAACAGTCATGAAAGGTCTTCTGGTAGTTGATTGACGGGGTCCATCATTTTGATTGTATACATTAGGAGTTATAAAAGGCTTTCGTGTCATGCCTTCTACATATTCAGTTCTACGCTGGTCAGGATTCATAGTGGAAGATACTTCTTGAGGGCTGAATCTTGTTGGGAATTTTTTCTGTTCAAATTTGCGTTTGGGTTGCTGGTAATGATACCCAGTGTCATCTTGTTGAGTCCCTTGTTGGTTTGGAATAGGCTGATTAGCATAATTTGTGATATAATCAGAAATTAAAGGCTTATCCGTACTTTCCTGAGTGAAATATTCACTTTGGGGTCTACCATTAATATTTTGGTTATTTCCTTTAACCTTTTGCCTCAAATTTGGTTTTCTATTACTATTTATTGGGACCTGAGTATTTCCTGTATCACTATCGAAGTTTTTTATAATATTTTCACTTGTTCCATCAGATAAATTGGGGCTACCAAAATCGATATCTTGATTTTCACTGTCACCAAAACCATTTTCATTAGTGTTTGAGTAGTCACCAGTCCCAGGATATTTCGTTTGCATAGCCTTAACATCATATGTAGGACGACGTCCAGAAGGACCACGGTTTTGTAATCCAAATAGATTCTTTTGATTGCTATCTTTAGCGCCAGTGTAAGGCAGATTATCACCAATGGACATAGGGCGAAGTCCAGTAGATACTTGTTTCTTTGTTCCTAATATTTTACCATCTCCACCTGAAATTCTTCTGTTTCCTTCAGAATTATCTTGGGCATTATTTACTTGGTTCGATGGTAATATTCCACTTGGGTTATTTCTAGTACCAGTAATTGGAAGGTTATTATTAAACTGATCCTGTGGTATACCTTCATCATATTCAGCGTCTTGAATTCCAGCAATTGGTTTTATTTGATCGTCTTGTGCTCTGTTGAATTGTTTATTGTCCAAACGATTTGCGCCTTGATTTTGTGGCCGACGAAGACGTACGGTTCCTTGGTATTTTTTATCGCCATATTTTGCCTCGTCGTAAGATCCTGCAACAAAACCAATATTATGAATGTAACTTAATTCCTAAATAACCTTTTTATTTTCATAAATGCAGACAGTAACAGACGTGACTGCTTCTCTAACAGGATGTGATAATAATCTAAGTAGTAACATGAAGAGCTATAATTATGCTTAGATAATGCGTAAGACATATGATGGATTGATTGAATAATCTATATGATCTGCAATAATATGCGATCTCACCATTAATGATAATTAATTTTATTTCTTTCATTGCACTTCTTAGTTCTTATAGGAAACTTAAATAATGTCTAAAATATTATAAACTTACCGTCATCAATAATTCCAGCTGCTTTGTCTCTGGCGGCCTGCTCAATAACTCTCTTGATAGCTTCAGGTATCGGTGGAGGTATAGGCAAATGATCACCACGAGGTTGAAAGCCGTTCTCATCAGCAGTGTAAATAACACTATAGACCTTTCCGTCATCACCCGTATAAGAATACGATCCTTGAGCTTTAGTTCCATTATCTTCAATGCCATTTTCATCAGCATGAATGCCATTCGAAGTGTCAAAACTGTATGAGTAGCCATTTGGAGTACGAACGTTCTCGTAGTTGAGAATTACGGCATTCCTATCAGCTGCGGCTTGAGGTCTTTCTGGACGATAAACCGGCTTGACAGAGGAGTATGCTGTAGTGGACGATGGAACACTAGGTACAGGGGTTGTGCTAGAAACGCCATTATAGTATGATGAAGGAATGGTGGAAGGAGTTGATCCTGGTTGGTATACGTTGTCAGGTCCTCTCGGTCCAGATATTAGGTTTTGGTTCCCAGTAGGATACTGCGATGATATTCCTCCAGCATTAAGAGGTTTCTGGTTTTGATTGGATGCTTGGCTTGGTTGAGGATCACCCAGATTTTGGACATTGATTGGCTGGCCAGTGTAAGTACCTTGAGGAAATTTTCCTTGAGAGCCATCATAGTTTGCACCGTATTGGTTAATACCAGGTCCAAGATTAGTTGGAGACGCAGCCGATGGTACGAATCCTGGTTGTCCTGTTATCATCTGTTCACCAGGGTATTGTACCAAGCCTTGGTTACCACCAGGAATTTGAACAGTATTTCCGGGACGTACCACGTTTTGTCCTGGATATTGATCAAAACGTTGATTGCCAGGGTCACCATTAGGTAAAATTCCTTGCTGTTCCGTATTGCTCTGTACACCAGGGTACTGAATCTGACCTTGATTTTGAACCGGTACTTGATAAACTGATCCAGGAATGTTACCAGTACTTTCAGGTGCAATAACATTTTGACCTGGATATTGGCTCAAAGGTTGCCCATAATTGGTTCTGTCGTAAATAACAGGTCCAGATGTTGGACTCTGAGGAACAAAACCTGGTTGAATATTAGTTCCATAGGTTGGTGCATCTTGTCCTTGATTTTGCGTATAACTTGGCAAGTTTTCTATATTCTGCTGCCCTTGAGAAGGCCCATAAGGGTAGCTGGCCTGATCCAATTGAAATGGAAGTCCAGTTATAGGATTTATTGGCAATGCTGTAGTTTCATAGCTTTCTGCGGGTGGATATGTCGTTGTTTGCGAAAACGCAAAAGAGGTGGTCGTAGTTGGGACCTGTTCGGGATAGTTATTAAATGGAACTTTGGGTATTTTATCTCCAAAATTAACGAGTTCCCCATTTAACCCAACGTTAGTTTGAGGTCCTTCATGTGTTCCATCGCCGGGTCTTGAATGTGAATGATGAGGAGGTGCCAATGGGACGTCAAGGTCTCCAAGGTTACCTCCAGAAAATTGGGCACCTGGTGGTGGGAGATAGGTGCGGTCCAGTTTATCAGAAGCTGCAAGGCCAATGGCCAGGGTAATCTGAAAAAACGATAACGATATTAGACTTAATGTTATATTTCAAAACAAATCTTCAAGAAGTTAAATTCAAGCTTTCTTGGTTCTGGCTGGTGCTTCTTTTATAATGTTGACGAACTCTAATTTTTTTTGCAATTTCGAGGAGAAAATTCTTTCAAGAATGTCATAACTCAGTTTGATGACTTACTATTTTCTAGAACCACGCAACTCGACCCGGAAATCGACAGTCCTCAATCCCGAATAAGCCAAAAGCCTCAATAGGCCCCATTCTAAACTAATAAAGTGTGTCTTATTGTGTTAGTTGAAGACACAAAGGAGGTACATTACTGTATCAATCATTAACGAGAGCTCATTCTCGGTATATTGTCACCGGCAGAGTTTAAGCGCTTTCGTTTACCTCTAATTACGGTGTACAGTGCAGGACAAGGAAAAGTATACCATTACTTTTTTTAATCCCAAAATATTTAAAGTCTTACTCTGTTAAACATTAACTTACAAGATATTGATAATGTTCAATGGTATCAGGATGAAGTAATGATTATGAGATATTTACATAGAATCAACATGGCTATGTTATGAATCATTTACAAAAATGTGAAATAAAACTGAAAAATTAAATAAAATATATTATTGAATACCCACCAAGAGCCACTTCATCTCTTTCGATGTATCCTCACCAGGACTCACTTGAGATGTGTGATATCCCAAAAAAAACAAATGTTATTTATACCACCCATAAACCTATAATGACCATTTAGATGTTCGTGGGTACGTGACAGACGGACAGCGTGACAATCCCCTAATTGTTGCTGTCACTATAAGCAACATATTAAGCGTATTTATTTTATTATTTCATCACTTGATAAAATTATAGGGCCTTGGCATTTTTAATGGCCAGCACTGTAATTTGTTGGTGACAAACGCTTGCCCACGTTTTGAAAGTGACATAATGAGGCTTTCGAATTGCAAGCCTTTTTGTTGAAGTTTTCATACTGGTCTAGTAAGTAAGTACCTACCTAAGTGCATCGGATGTTGACCTTTTGTAAGAACCCTAAGTAGATACCTTAATACCTACTGGTTTGTGAACGTTCCACCAGTGTTCAAGTTTGATGTAATTTGATAGAACATAGAACATGTGACAAAATGTGACATCATTTTTGTTACGTAGCGTCGTTTTCGAGAAAATCGTCTATGACGGACAGATGGACCAGCACAAGAGTAATCTTATAAGGATTCCGTTTTTCCTTTGGAGGTAAGTACGTAATCCTAAGAAGTGTGTGCAGGAAACACTTTAGGTAATTTTTTTGGCTCCAAGTGTAAAAACAAACTGTTATTTTTTTATCCACCTTTTTTTCCCATTTCTAAAGTAAAAACAGTGATAGCTTAGCGGTTGAATGATTGTGTTCCATACAGAAAGGTCTGAGTTCGATCCCGGCCCACACCTCTGACTTTTCGAATACATGTGCAGATCAGAATTGAACTATACACTTGTATTAACGGTGAAGGAATACATCGTGAGGAAACCTGCTCACCTGAGAGGGCTCCAAAAAGATAGTTTGTGTAGTCCGCCAACCCGCACCAGGCCAGCGTGGTGGACTACGGCCTTCTTATACTAAGAAGAGGCCCGTGCCCAGCAGTGGGACAGTAATGGGCTGATTATGTTATGTTATTATGTCTATAGTAAAATGATTTAACATAATCACCACGCCAGATAGTTTATTGATCATAGTATGACGCTTCAGTACGCAGCAATACCACTTTATACCACCCATAGATCGGCCCTAGGCTTCTTATGGAAAGTTATGGTTAATTCATTGTCTAGACAAACCTAGTCCACATAACATAACATCACGCCTTGTATTCCAGAAGGGTTCGGCAGAGGTGTTTTTTGGAAACCGTGGTATCACCAGTTATGTTCAAGTCCCAAGTAATAGGAGGCGAGCCTATTGCCGTTAACCGGGCACAAACCCAGACTCCAGGCTGCTACTGAGAAATTCCTACTGGAAAAACCCAATAACACTTTGCTCGACCTGGGGATCGAACCCAGGATCCCATGCTCCGCAGTCGCGCTTGCAACCACTGGACCAAAAAGGCAGTCAAACCTAGTCCAATATAAAAGATAATCAGATCTAATTAAATCCATGCATTTATCATGTCAATGTTTCATCATATGTTTTAATGAGACATTGATAAAAATCTTGTAATTATGTCAGGACAACATGAATCATTAATAATTACTATAACATACTCAATTATTGGTCATGTGTAGCGCTTTAATTAGCCATTGTTTGATAGGTTACTAAAGCAAATGGTTATCAATCATAGTTCTATAGTTAGAATAGTCTAGTGTTCTATGTCCTATAATGAAGCTATTATGGATTTCTATACACAAGCGATGAATTGCAAATCATATTATATTCTAGACTCAAAAAAATTTAAGCCATTAGCGTCAATAACATTTCATATAACAATAAACAAAAGTGCTCCACCAAGGCACGAATATCTTTAATACTTTTTTTTAAAAAAACATTAGCCCACTCTAGGATTTCTCCTGTATCGTGGGTACGTTTACAGACACAAATGTTCATATGCACAAATATCCAGACCCGGAACAACTACCTGTAGGCCATACAAATATTTGTTCCATGCGGGAATCGAACCCACGACCCGTAGCGCAGAAGCCGATCGCTCAGCCACTGCGCCAAACGTGTCGTCAAACGTGTCTCCAAGTAGAATTGTAACTCTACTTGAAGAAATGCTGCTAAGCTGAAGCTCATCTTGCTTCACTGTTACAGTTCATAAAAGCATAATATTGTGTTGAATCCTTCTTAGAAGCAAACGTCTTGCATATTTCTTCTGTACATTTATTTGCTAACATAGATCTTATTTGTCTAATGATTTAAATAGAGTAGGTATAGACTCGGCAAATAGCTTAAAAGCTTTTTCATAAAAGATTGCGTAGGTCCGATATTATTGTCTTTGCTCAGTTATTTCGCGATCACAAAAACGATGCAAGAAAAAACGATGATGAGTGAAGCTGCTTTAAAACAAATAATTAAAAACTTCGAGAGTGCTGAAAATACTAAATTCTATATACATAAAATGATATAAAAATCAATTGCCGTGCGTTAGTCACACGAAAACTAGAAGATGGCTCGACCGATTTGAATATTTTGTTTTGTTTTGTTCACCTTTGTACTGGGGTTGTTTAGGAAAATAGAAAACTGGGAAAAAATTTAAAATCAAATTTTAGGTGTTACGAAATTCACCGGGAAGCCAGTTAAGAATAAAATCCAGTCCTCATTCGATTCGCTTCAGTTTCAACATAAAATTAATCTTTAGATTACTTCATCGGCCCTTTTGCTACAAAAAAGTCGCAACCGACATATCGCAGTCGCATCCACGTTCGGCCTACAACACAAATACAGTGAAAGGTCGGCGGACACACGATCGGGCGTCATCTGTGAGATAATCGTTATTGTCTTTGTAATTACTGTACGTCGTCCGTGAACTGTGAACTTGTTGGTTATTAAAGCAACTAAATAACCACCATGACCACAATTTCAAGATTTAAGAGGTCCCCTAGTAGAGATCTTGTCTTTTTGTTATTATAAAAGAAAACTGCCTAGTCTTTTCTCAACTATGTTGGGGTCAACTTCCAGTATAACCAAATGCGGCTGAATACCAGTATTTTACACGAAGCGACTGTCATCAGACAGTTACTAGGCAATGCCGATATCCTAAGATTAGACTCGTTGTTAGACTCTCGGGCTTCTGACTACCCGTAACCACTGTCATAGGTATTCGTATGACACCCGGGACTGACTGTTTAACGTACTTTCTGAGACAAAGAGAGATCTTGGTTGTGTAACGATTGGTCACCCATCCACGGACTAACCACGACAAGCGCAGCTTAACCTCGCAAATCGTATGATCCGCGCGGTTGGTAAATAGAAATGAGCCCCTCGATAAAATAAAAATAAATATCTATCTAAATTGTATTTCGTACGAAATGATGATGAGACGGCTGACAAGGAAGAATAGGAGAGAAAAACATATTACGCCGACCCCAAGTAACTTGGGACCAGGGCAGAAGAATGATGATGACGAAATCAAAACTGAACCCTCTAACACACGTCTACTAGTTTATATTACTGTAACCATTATGTATCGGGTGCTTGAATTTTCAGGGGTCCGTACCCAATGGGTGCCCACGGGACCCCATTACCTAAGCCTACGCCATCCGTCCATTCGTCCGTCCGTCTGTCGGTTATAGGGCTGTATCTTTTGAACTGCAATAGGTAACCAGTTAATTTTTGTCACACAATATGTGTTATTATGACATCTATCATGGAAAATATTAAAAATAATAAAAAAAGTCTAAATCCAAAGGTGCCCCGTACAAGAAACTTCGAAAAAAATGCATTTCTCCACTGTTTTTTGTTCCTGCTCTAACTTACGAACGAAAATACATACAAGTATGATTCTTGGTACGATTGTAGTGCAAACTCTATAGTTAAACAACAAATAACAAAAAGAAGGAATACTAGAGGTAGTACGAAACTCTTAATGCACAAGTCCAACTCTCACTTTACCGGTTTTTTGCTTAATCCGTCCCTTCACAAATAAGAAATATGTGCAGTCTTTTATATCGATACAGATCTTTTTTAGGTACTCAATATTAGTCGAAATATCAAGTCATACAAGGATGTTGCGAAGATGATTCGATTTCACAATCGGTAATGATCGATAATGTATTTTATTTCAGATGATCGATAAAAGGATTGTGTATCATTATGCACAAATGACTTGTACCTAGTTTTTGTTTATGAATTAAATGAGAAGGTCGAATGTCCAAATGTTATTGTAGAATATTTTCTGTTTGAAATAATTTGGAAATATGTTTTTGGCTATTACAAGCTCTATACTTCCTATAGCATATTCAAAAATCAAAATCCAAAATTTTTATTTCACATAAACCTTCGATCAATATTATTGATTATATTTATATTATTTTCTATTTATACTATGTAAAGATAACATAACATCACGCCTGTATTCCCCGAAGGGTTGGGGAGAGGTGTATAGTAACACCCTCATTTCGCCGTTATGTTTGTCCCGCGTACTAGGGGTGTAGTCGATTGCCATCAACGGGGCACAAATCCAAACTCAGGGTTTCTACTGAGGAATTCCACACGGAAAAACCCAATAACATTTTACCCGACCTGAGGATCGAACCTGGGACCTCACGATCAGCAGTGGTGCTTACCACCACTAGAACAACGAGGCAGTTATATACTAATATTATTGCAATTAAGCTTTACAAAAGCTCCGCGCCACAAAGATCGATAGCTAGCGCCATCTATCATTCCATTCAAGAACTATGACTACACTACAAAACGACCTTCACCTCGATGCCCCTCTGCTTACCCCAATAGATGCGTGATAATACCGCAATAATAATGATTACGATTACTCTCAAAAGATCAGTTTTGCAATCCTTCAATAGTTTATTTCTGTTAATAAAAGTAATGTTCAAATAATGATTGTGCATTAAGTTTTGATGATATTAGGCTTAGAAAAATAGGTGTTTGTAACACTGTGCTGTTGGTAAATGATGAAGAAACTTGATTAGCTGCACGATATTAATCTTTAGGGGTGAACAGACTTGACTTGTCTTAGGTTCGTATTAATAAACATAATCTGCCCCGTTAGTCTAGTGGTGGTTACAGACTGTGAGGACCTGGGTTCGATCCCCAGGTCGGGCACAGTGTTGTTGGGTATTTCTGTGTGGAATTCCTCAGTAGCAGTCCGGAGTTTGAACTTGTGCCCGGTTGATGGCAACAGGCTCGCCCCTTAAGCATAACGGCGAAATGAGGGTGTTACTATACACCTCTGTCCAACCCTTCGGGGAATACAGGCGTGATGTTATGTTATGCCAATAAACAGGCTCTCATTTAAAAGATTCCTCTTAAGTGTCGTTTGGATATGACTTATGATGAATTAAAAAAAAAACAGTTGTCAAATGTATGGAATTCTGCTTTATGGTAGCTCTTCTTGGGAGACCTCATTTTACGGGCCCGAGAGTCTTGATGATAAGCCAGGAATACCTTCTATTAGCACATAATAAAGGAATTTGAAAGTACATAACCAGCCCATCACTGTCGTACTGCTGGGCACGGGCCTCTTCTCAGAATGAGATGGGTTTCAAGCTTAGTCAAAGAAAAATACACTACCTCAGCCCACCAAGCTCGCGCTGCCACGCTGGAGTGGTGCGGGTTGACGGACTACACACACCATCGAAAACTTTTTGGAGCCCTCTCAGGTGTGCAGGTTGTCTCACGATATTTTCCTTCACCGTTAACGCAAGTTTAATCAAATTCTGATCAGTACATGAATTCTGTGTTGTGTGTTCTAGTCGGGATTGGACTCTGATCTTCCTGCATGGAAGGCAAGCATTTAGCCGCTAAGGAGCAAGGAGACGAATATACTATCGAGAATCGAACTCTGTGGCGCGGAGACAATCGGAGAGATCGTGGACAGCTACAGGCTGATAATGATGATTATCATGAGAGATTATTTCTAGAAGAGAGGTAGTAGTAGATATTCATATGAAAGAGTAAAAAAAAATGGCTAGAAATTCTATATTTTTCAGGACTGTTGTCCATATTAAAAACCGTCATATATGACCTCTATAACATCGGAAACCAGATTGTTCAATATCATGTTATCATTGCTCTTTATTAATACCAAAACTTTCTTAGCCGGCCGGCTCATCTAAGGTCATCTTCAATTAGACTAGTTCATCTTCGAGATTATCGTGATTATGAAATATTGACTTACGATGAAGTAGATCGACCTGCACCAAACTATATATAATGTACTAAAATTTTAACATTATCAGTACCATCCACAGCTTCTGTGTAGCAAGTTCAAGCGAAGAACCAAATATAAAAAGATAAAATGAAATTGGTAAGCTACTGGAATTAAAATTGCAGTTTTGGCTACAAGAGAAAAAAAAAGCACAAACAAGAATTAGATCTCCTATTTGAAACCCAACAAGATAATCTTGGTTTAATTACAATAGAAATAGAATTGATTGTTGATCGCTATTAGGAAATCATGGGGTTCTTTAATTTTCAATCAGGACTCACACAACAGAAAAACACAACCGTGCATTTTTTTAAATTAATTATTTTATTTTTCAGTTCATCGTCCTAGCCGCCGTCACCATGGCCCAGGCCGCCAAACTGGACAGGACTTACCTCCCACCCAACGCTCAAGCCTCTGCAGGATCTGCTTTCCTTCAGACTCCTCGGCAATCCACCAGATTCCAAGATCAAGCCAGCGCTTACTCCAACAACGGATTCTCCAGCCCCAATGCGTATGCCCAAAATGGAGCTTACTCAGGCCTTGAATCTCGCCCCGAACGTGCCCAGGCTGCCCTCGAAAGGAACGCTGCCATCCTTCGTCAGGACAACTCCAATGATGGAGAGACTTACGCTTATGCTTATGAGACTGAGAACGGTATCTACGGTGAGGAGAACGGAGTGGCGACCAACGGAGTCCAGGCTCAGGGCGGTTATTCTTACACTGGTGATGATGGCAAGGTTTACTCTGTGAGGTGAGGATCCAATTTTATTGACACAATGATACAGATTACGTTATTGTTTGGTTTTATCAATGACATTTCAACTCCATGTTAACTTATGTATTCTTCAGGTACACAGCTGACGAGAACGGTTTCCAGCCCCAAGGCGACCACCTCCCTACTTCTCCCCCCATCCCTGAGGAGATCCTGAAGGCTCTTGAGCAGAACGCCCGTGATGAGGCCGCTGGCATTTATGATGATGGTGAGCACTTGAAGTATAATATATAGATGTTACAGCAAGTTAGGAATTTTGCCTGGTGTTTGGATCACATTAATCATCAACAATTTCACAAATGCTGGATGGTTAATAGACACACTCACTTGCATAATAACTAAACCGTTGAAAGAAACTTGAATAAAAAAAATGCATTACTTGTGAAAGATTGCTCGATCCTATGCTTTTAACTGCGAAAGCATCTATAACGAAAGCTGAATTCATGCGAAAAGGTGTAAATATTCATAAAAAATATTTCAATTCCCAGGAGCTTACCGTGACGCCAAATACTCCGGCAACAGCCAACAACAGTATTACAACAGCAACGCTCAAGCCAACAACTACAATGCCGCTCTTCTCCGCAAGGACGCCGCTCAAAGCGGTAGCTCCGTTGCTGGAGTCCAGAAAGCGTACCTCCCTCCCGTAGCTCAGAGCAACAACCAGAGGAGCGGAGCGAGACAACCCACCTTCAACGCTAGAGACGGCTACCGTTATTAGATACTATTGTTTTTAGTTTGTTTATAAAATCTTTAACAATAATAAATTATGAAAACTACTGTTATGTATCTACGTATTATTTTTTGTGAAAATATTTCCGCATTACACGTTTCCTGAAATTAGGTTAACTACTCTGAAAAGAACCTCTGTTAATTCACTGTTAACCAAAATGAAGGACGCAATCGTGGTTGACATGAATAGTGCATCACACATATCTAATATTCGTTTTTAAAAATAGCGAAGAACTATAAGAGTTATTTATACATATTCAGCCTTACTCATAAAACGTAATTTTTAGGGTTCCGTACCCAAAGGGTAAAACGGGACCCTATCACTAAAACTCCGCTGTCCGTCCGTCTGTCACCAGGCTGTATCTCATGAACCGTGATAGTTAGACAGTTTAAATTTTCACAAATGATGTATTTCTATTGCCGATATAACAACAAATACTAAAAAACAGAATAAAATGAATATTTAAGGGGGCTCCCATACAACAAACGTGATTTTTTTGCTCGTTTTTGCTCGATATTGATAACGGCAACTGGTAGACGCTTGAAATATTCACAGAATATTTAGTTATATATTTACTTTAAAAATAAATAATTAAATTAAAATAAAACAAATATTTAAGGGAGCTCCCATACAACAGACTTGATTTTTTTGCCGTTTTTATAGATAATTGTAAGGAACCCTTCGTGCGCGAGTCCGACTCGCACTTGACCGGTTTTTAAACACTAATTTAAATTATACCTGTCCTTGTTATTTGTATGCTAATGAATAGAGATGGCAATAGATTTAACAGCCATTTTAGTCAAATAACGTTTAATCTTTGTTCATAAACATAAAATAACATCACGCCGTGTACTCCCTGAAAGGTTCGGCAGAGTTATTTTTAGTACACCCTCATTTCGCCAGTTATCTTTAAGTCCCACGTAATAGGGGGCGAGCCTATTCCCAATAACCTGGTTCAAATCCAGACTCCGGGCTGCCACTGAGAAATTCCTGCCCGACCTGGGAATCGAACCTAGGACCTCACGATCAGCAGTCACGCTTGCCACCACTAGACCAAAGAGGCAGTTATTATTATTATTAACTTGTTATTTTTAAACACTGTTAAGGCTCACACCCCGCAGGGTGCGGGGGTTGGGCCGGTCTCCCTACTCCACGATACCGAGGATATATATAAGGCGTGCGCGCAGCTCGCCGCCACCGTACGAACCATAATAATAATCTAGCTACGTAACCTAGAAACTGTAACTGATTTAATAATTGTTAGAAAAGTATATATTTGTAAAGTAAGAAATAAATACATAGTCGTGAATTGAATATCTTTCAGCTCCTCACACTTACCTGACACAACCAAAAGGTCTAAGCCTAAACAAACACTAATTTAAATTATAGCTGTAATTCTTGTCATTTGTTTGCCAATGAATAGAGATGGCAGCAGACTTAACAGCTTAACAGCTTAGCAGACTTAATAGCCATTTTAGTTAAATAACTTATCATCGTTTATAAGTAAGGGTGACTTAAAGTGGAATGTTCCACTATACTGCCTCGTTGGTCTAGTGGTGGCAAGCGCGACTGCTGATCGTGAGGTCTTTGTACCGATCCACAGATCGGACAAAGTATTGTTCGGTTTTTCCGTGTGGAGTTCCTCAGTAGCAGCCTGGAGTTTGGATTATTGTGCCCAGTTGATGGCAATAGGCTCGCCCCTATTACATGGGACTTAAGCATAACGGCGGAATGAGGGCGTTACTATACACCTCTGCCCAGCCCTTCGGGAAATGCAGGCGTGATGTTATGTTATGTTAATAAACAGCTCATATTTGTAAGAAAAGATCCATTTTAAGTGTCGTTTGGAAATAACTTAAGATGAATTTAAAAAAAAGACAGTTGTCTAATGTATGGAATTCTGCTTTATGGTAAGCTCTTCTTGGGAGACTTCATTTCACGGGCCCGAGTGTCTTGATGATAAGCCAAGAATACCTTCTATTGGCACATAATACAGGAATTTGAAAGTACATAACCAGCCCATCACTGTCGTACTGTTGGGCACGGGCCTCTTCTCAGTATGAGATGGGTTTCAACCTTAGTCAAAGAAAAGTACACTACCTCAGCCCACCACGCTCGCGCTGCCACGCTGGCCTAGTCCGGGTTGACGGACTACACATACCATCGAAAACTTTTTGGAGCCCTCTCAGGTGTGCAGGTTGTCTCACGATGTTTTCCTTCACCGTTAACGCAAGATTAATCAAATTCTGATCAGTACATGAATACTGTGTTGTGTGTAGCCGAGATTGGACTCTGATCTTCCTGCATTTAGCCGCTAGGTTATCACTGCTGCGATACTAAACTTGACAGTTCCATAAGACATTATTTTGTGATCGTTTGATTATCCAGTGAAAATAGAAAAGGAGACGAATATACTATCGAGGGTCGAGCTCCGTGGCGTGGAGACAATTGGAGAGGTCGTGCACAGCTACAGGCTGATAATGATGATGATCATGAGAGATTCGTTCTAGAGGAGAGGTAGTAATAGATATTCATATGAAAGAGTTAAAAAAATGGCAAGAAATTCCATGTTTTTCAGGACTGTTGTTCATATTAAAAACCGTCATATATGACCTCTATAACATCCCAAACCAGATTGTTCAATATCATGTTATTATTGCTCTTTATTAATACCAAAACTTTCTTAGCCGGCCGGCTCATCTAAGGTCATTTACAATTAGACTAGTTCATCTTCAAGATTATCGTGGTTATGAAACATTGAGCTATGAAGTGGATCGACGTGCACCCAACTATATATAATGTACTAAAATTGTAACGTTATCAGTACCATCCACAGCTTCTGTGTAGCAAGTTCATGCAAAAAACATAATACAAAAAAAGATAAAATGAAATTGGTAAGCTACTGGAATTAAAATTGAAGTTTTGGCTACAAGAGAAAAAAAAAGCACAAACAAGAATTAGATCTCCTATTTCAAACCCAACAAGATAATCTTGGTCTAATTACAATAGAAATAGAATTAATTGTTGATTGCTATTAGGAAATCATGGGGTTCTTTAATTTTCAATCAGGACTCACACAACAGAAAAACACAATCGTGCAATTTTGTTTATTAATAATTTTATTTTTCAGTTCATCGTCCTAGCTGCCGTCACCATGGCCCAGGCCGCCAAACTGGACAGGACTTACCTCCCACCCAACGCTCAAGCCTCTGCAGGATCCATTTTCCTTCAGACTCCTCACCAGTCCACCAGATTCCAAGATCAAGCCAGCACTTACTCCAACAACGGATTCTCCAGTCCCAATGCGTATGCCCAAAATGGAGCTTACTCATCCTTTGAATCTCGCCCGGAACGTGCTCAGGCTGCCCTCGAAAGGAATGCTGCTATCCTTCGTCAGGACAACTCCAATGATGGAGAGACTTACGCTTATGCTTATGAGACTGAGAACGGTATCTACGGTGAGGAGAACGGAGTGGCAACCAACGGAGTCCAGGCTCAGGGCGGTTATTCCTACACTGGTGATGATGGCAAGGTCTACTCTGTGAGGTGAGGATACAACTCTATTAACACAATGATACAGATGACTTTAATATTTGATTGTATCGATAATACTTCAACTCCATGTTAACTTATGTATTCTTTAGGTACACAGCTGACGAGAACGGTTTCCAGCCCCAAGGAGATCACCTCCCTACTTCTCCCCCCATCCCTGAGGAGATCCTGAAGGCTCTGGAGCAGAACGCCCGTGATGAGGCCGCTGGCATTTATGATGATGGTAAGCACTTAGAATACAGTACTACCTGTTTACATCAAGTAAGGAACTTCGCTTTGTATTCGGATTACATTAATCTGGAACAATTTAGAAAAAATCTGGATAGTTGTAAGACATACTTATCTACATTACCTGTGAGAAATTGCTTGATCATATGCTTTTTACTGCGAAAGCATTCTTTAGTGAAAGCTAGGTTAATGCGAAAAGGTGAAATATTCATAAAAAATATTTTAATTCCCAGGATCTTACCGTGACGCCAAATACTCCGGCAACAGCCAACAACAGCACTACAACAGTAACACTCAAGCCAATAACTACAACGCCGCTGCTCTCCGCAAGGACGTCGCTCAAAGCGGTAGCTCCGTCGCTGGAGTCCAGAAAGCGTACCTCCCTCCCGTCGCTCAAAGCAACAACCAGAGGAGCGGAGCGAGACAACCCACCTTCAACCCCAGAGACGGCTACCGTTATTAGAGACTATTATTTTTTATTTGTTTATAAAAAAAATTAACAATAATAAATTATGAAAAATACTTTACCTACGTATTAATTTTTGCCGAAATATTACTGAATTACACGTTTCCTGAAATTAGGTTAACTACTCTGAAAAGAACCTCTGTCAATTCACTGTTGAACAAAATGAAGGACGCAATCGTGGTTGACTTGAATATTTGAAATGTGCATCACACATGCCTAATATTCGTTATAAAAATAACGAAGAATTATAAGAGTTATTTATACATATTCGGGCTTACTTATGAAATAGAAGAAAGAAAGAAAGAAAAACCGTTTATTCACGTGAGAGTGACGCACATAACATAGCTTTAAATGTAATTTTTAAACATTAATTTAAATTATACCTGCCCTTGTCATGTGTATGCCAATGAATAGAGATGGTAATAGACTTAATAGCCATTTTAGTTAAATAACTTATCATCGTTTATAAGTAAGGGTGACTTAAAGTGGAATGTTCCACTATACTGCCTCGTTAGTCTAGTGGTGGCTAGCGCGACTGCTGATCGTTAAGTCTTGGGTTCGATCCCCAGGTCGGGAAAAGTGTTGTTGGGTTTTTCCGTGCAGAATTCCTCAGTAGCAGCCCGGAGTTTGAATTTGTATCCGGTTAATGGCAATAGTCTCGCCCCCTATTACATGGGACTTAAGCATAACGGCGAATTGAGGGTGTTACTATACACCTCTGCCCAACCCTTCGGGGATTAAAGAAACAAAAGAAAGAAAGAAATTTATTTGGCACGAAAGCAGTCAGACACACAGACAAAAAAATAAAAGGAGACAAAATAAAAGTAGCTGTGTGTCTAGCGGCTGCGCCAAATAGGTTCAGTTCAGCATAAATGTCAGACCACTAGTGCCTGACGCTGGTTTTCAACTGAACCCTGATTACTGGCCTGATAGTATGTTATGTTAATAAATAGCTTCCATTTGAAAGATCCTTCTTAACTGGCGTTTGGATATGACTTATAATGAATAAAAAAAAACAAAAACAGTTCTTAAATGTATGACATTCTGCTTTAACTCCTCTTGGGAGATCTCTCAAATGAAAGCTGTTTATTAATACTATGCGTGCCAAATAAGAATAGTACTGTCAAGACGCCATTTTGTTCCGCAATACTCGTGAACTTCATTACCAAAGCGTAAGGTGTGCAAAAAAAAAAAAAATATACTCAGTTTAATTATTTTTAGTTCACTTTTTTGGTATTTCTAGTCAATTTACGCCAAATTAATAATACAATAATTATATTATTATTATGGCGACATATTAGGGTGACCAGTAACATTTCGTGAAGTTAACTATATATATTGGTTCATTTCTTTAATGAATACTATTTTCAAATATTATTAATTTATCCAAAATTATCTATTTATGGCATTCAAGAAATAACATTTTATAAAAATGAATATAAATAATAATGAAATCTATGAATAAAAAAATATAAAAATTTTCTTTTCACAGTTCTTTTTTGCTGTCCGTACTAATTTGACAGCTATCGTGTGAAGTTGTAGCAAGCGCGATCCTATTCTTATTTGGCACGCATAGTACAAGCCTGAGTCTTGATGATAAGTCAACAATAGTATTATTGCACATACTATAGGAATTTGAAAGTACATAACCAGCCCATTACTGTCGCACTGTTGGGCACGGTACTCTTCTCAGAATGAGATGGGTTTCAACCTTAGTCAAAGAACAATACACTACCTCAGCTCGCGCTACCATGCTCGCGGTGCCACGCTGACCTGGTGCGGGTTGACGGACTACACACATCATTGAAAACTTTTTGGAGCCCTTGCAGGTATGCATGTTGCCTGATTTTCTTTCACCGTTAACACGCGTGGTGATCAAATTCTAATCAGTACATGAATTCTGTGTTGTGTGTTCTAGCCGGGATCGGACTCTGATCTTCCTGCATGGAAGGCAAGCTAGTAGCCGCTAGGCTATCACTGCTGCGATATTATACTTGATAAGTGTATAAGAAATGTGATCATTTGATACCCAGTGTAAATAGAAAAGAAGACGAATATACTATCGAGGATCGAGCTCTGTGGCGTGGAGACAATTGGAGAGGTCGTGGACATAGGGTTGCCACCCATACTATAATATATAGTATCGTACTATATTTCAGTCAATTGTACTATATATTATAAAAAAAAATATAGTACGAAAAACAATATATTTTATCCATAATTCAATTGTCGCGCTTGTTTATGTTAACTGTAAAAACGGAAAGAAGAAAAAAATAGAGCCTCTATTAATTCAATGAAAAATGAATCGTTAATTTATTTTAATATGAATCTATATTCCTCAGATTCTTATAATTATTTTAAAGGTTAGATCATTGATAGCGAAAACGATGAGCAATAACAAATACATGGCAGTATATAATATTAAAAAATAAATGTGTACTTGTTTTTTTCCTGAATTTCCCAAAAGTACTATATTTTTGCATCTTTTTTGGAAAAAATACTATATTTGTGCAAAAAAAAAAGGTGGCAACCCTACGTGCACAGCAACAGGCTGTTAATGATGATAATCATGAGAGATTATTTCTAGAGGAGAGGTAGTAGTAGATATTCATAAATTTATATAAATTTTTTGCCATTTTTTTAACTCTTTCAGAGTTAAAAAAATGGCAAAAAATTTTTCAGCACTGTCGTTTATATTAAAAGCTGTCATTATGTCCTCTATAACATCGGAAACCAGATTGTTCAATATAATGTTATCATTGCTCTCTATTCCATACCAAAACCTTCTTAGCCGGCCGGCTCATCTAAGGTCATCTACAATTAGACTAGTTCATCTTCGAGATTATCGTGATGATGAAACATTGACTTACGATGAAGTAGATCGACGTGCACCCAACTATATATAATGTACTAAAATTGTAACGTTATCAGTACCATCCACAGCTTCTGTGTAGCAAGTTCAAGCAAAAAACAAAATTCAAATAGAAAAAATGAAGTTGGTAAGCTACTGGAATTAAAATTGAAGTTTTGGCTACAAGAGAAAAATAAAGCAAAAGTCAAGAATTTGATCTCCTTTCTAAACCCCACCAAGATGATTTGGCTCGAATTACAGTAGAAATAGAATTTTTAGTTTATCTATTAGGGAATCATGGGGGTCTTTAATTTTCAGTCAGGACTCACACAACAGAAAAACACAATCGTGCAATTTTGTTTATTAATAATTTTATTTTTCAGTTCATCGTCCTAGCTGCCGTCACCATGGCCCAGGCCGCCAAACTGGACAGGACTTACCTCCCACCTAACGCTCAAGCCTCTGCAGGATCCACTTTCCTTCAGACTCCTCGCCAGTCCACCAGATTCCAAGATCAAGCCAGCGCTTACTCCAACAACGGATTCTCCAACCCGAATGCGTATGCCCAAAACGGAGCTTACTCAGGCTTTGAATCTCGCCCCGAACGCGCTCAGGCTGCCCTCGAAAGGAACGCTGCCATCCTTCGTCAGGACAACTCCAATGATGGAGAGACTTACGCTTATGCTTATGAGACTGAGAATGGTATCTACGGCGAGGAGAACGGAGTGGCTACCAACGGAGTCCAGGCTCAGGGCGGTTATTCCTACACTGGTGATGATGGCAAAGTTTACTCTGTGAGGTGAGGATCCAATTTTATTGACACAATGATAAAGATAACATTATTATTAGGTTTTATCAATTACACTTTAACTCCATCTTAACTTATGTATCAATATTCGTCAGGTACACAGCTGATGAGAACGGTTTCCAGCCCCAAGGCGACCACCTCCCTACTTCTCCCCCCATTCCTGAGGAGATCTTGAAGGCTCTGGAGCAGAACGCCCGTGATGAGGGCGCTGGCATTTATGATGATGGTAAGCACTTGAAGTAAAATATACCTACCTGTTTACATGAAGTTAGGAATTTTGTCTGGTATTCGGATCACATTAATTATCAACAGTTTCACAAATGTTGGATGGTTAATAGACACACTTACTTGCACTATAACTAAAGCCTTGAAAGAAACTAGAATAAAAAAATAAAAAAACTGCATTACTTGTGAAAGATTGCTCGATCCTATGCTTTTAACTGTGAAAGCATTTATATCGAAAGCTGAATTCATGCGAAAAGGTGTAAATATTCATAAAAAATATTTCAATTCCCAGGAGCTTACCGTGAGGCCAAATACTCCGGCGATAGCCAACAACAGTTCTACAACAGCAACGCTCAAGGCAACAACTACAATGCCGCTCTTCTCCGCAAGGACGCCGCTCAAAGCGGTAGCTCCGTTGCTGGAGTCCAGAAAGCGTACCTCCCTCCCGTCACTCAGAGCAACAACCAGAGGAGCGGAGCGAGACAACCCACCTTCAACGCTAGAGACGGCTACCGTTATTAGAGACTATTATTTTTTGTTTGTTTATAAAATCTTTAACAATAATAAATTATGAAAAATACATACTGCATCCACGTATTATTTTATGTGAAATATTTCCGCATTACAGGTGTCCTGAAATTAAGTTAACTACTCTGAAAAGAACCACTGTTGACCAAAATGGAGGAAGCAATTATGGTTGACATGAATATTTGAAATGTGCATCCCATAATATCATCGTTTTAAAAATTAACAAATAATTCTAGTGTTATTTATTACATATTCGGCCTTACTTATAAAACATTATTCTGAAACACTAATTTAAAATACTGTATCTACGTATTATTTTTTGTGGAATTATTTCCGTATTACACGTTTTCTGAAATTAGGTTACCTGGGTTTGGTTACACTGAAAAGAACCTCTGTTAATTCACTGTTGACCAAAATGAAGGAAGCAATCATGGTTGACATGAATATTTGAAATGTGCATCCCATAATGACATCTAATACCCGTTTTGAAAAATAACGAAGAATTCTAAGAGTTACATACATACATACATACATAAACTCACGCCTTTTTCCCATGGGGGTTGGCAGAAACTATAGAACGCCACATGCTACGACTCTTACATACCCCTTTCGCTTCATCCACATTCATACATCTTGTC
The DNA here is from genome assembly GCA_910594945.2 of Amphipyra berbera. Taxonomy (NCBI): domain Eukaryota; kingdom Metazoa; phylum Arthropoda; class Insecta; order Lepidoptera; family Noctuidae; genus Amphipyra; species Amphipyra berbera. The sequence goes on from OU343138.1 coordinate 16,330,798, forward strand.
ATACACGCACGCCGGTTGAGAGTACTACGCACCTGACCTTTGTGAAGAACATCACCAATAACATCGATGTATGTCCTTCTAGGACGTCCTCTACCGGCGTTCCCATTAACATCCGCCTTATAAATTTATTTTGTTAATCGCCGTTCACTCATTCTCTCAACATGGCCAAACCACCTAAGCATACTCCTTTCAATTTTTGTCACTACATCATCTTTTAAACCGCAACTTTGTCTAATCTCATCATTTCTCAATCTATCATTCAAAGTTACACCGCACATACTTCGCAAGGAACGCATTCTTAGAGTTATTTATTCATATTCGGCCATACTTATGAAACGTAATTTTAAACACTAATTTAAATTATTACCTGTCCTTGTCATTTGTATGCCAATGAATAGAGATGGCAATAGATTTAATAAGCATTTTCTTCGATTAATAATAATAGTACATTGATCGAAGGCCATTTTAGTTAAATAACGTTTAATCATCGTTTATAAGTAAGGGAGATTATTGTTTAAGTTTAAAGTGGAATGGTCCACTATACTGCCTCGTTGGTCTAGTGGTGGCAAGCGCGACTGCTTATCGTGAGGTCCTGGGTTCGATCCCCAGGTCAGGTAAAGTGTTATTGGATTATTCCGTGTGGAATTCCTCAGTAGCAGCCGAGAGTTTGAATTTGCGCCTGGTTGATGGCAATAGGCTCGCCCCCTGTTACATGGGACTTAAACATAATGGCAAAATACTGTATACTGTGTTACTATACACCTCTGACCATCCCTTTGGGGAATACAGGCGTGATGTTGTGATGTTATGATATATAAGTATGGCATACCTCAAGATGGAGGATAACCATGAGAATTACCCCAAATATAAATAAAAATGCATAAAGAGTAGTACTGCTTCGGTTGTTACTACAACTCGTTACATTTCAAACAGTACCTAATCATTAATTTCCTTCAAATGACTCAATATTTTAAGAAACCAGTTACCATCAGACAATTTGTATTTATTCATGCCACGATAAGCGTGGGATGGGAATTATTATAATAACTTTATCTGATGCACTTTCAGATCTGTAACGTTAAATTTATAGCTTGATAAGCAATGGCTGTATGTTTTGTTATATTTTATATCATTCTTAACAGCATTTTGTATTTCGTGATATTTTTGAACGGACTTGTAATGACGTATAATACGATACACGTCATTTATTAATATAGTGGACCACATAATATGAAATCACGCCTGTATTCCTCGAGGGGTCGGGCAGAGTAGGAACACCCTCATTTCGCCGTTATGTATAAGGCCCATGTAATAGGGGGCGAGCCTGTTGGCATCAACCGAGCACAGATCCAAACTCCAGAATGTTACTAAGGAATTCCACATGGAAAAACCTGATAACACTTTACCCGACCTGGGGATCGCACCCAGGACCTCACGATCAGCAGTCGCGCTTGCCACCACTGGATTAACGAGGCAGTATAGTTGACCATTCCACTTTAAACTTAAGCAATAATCACCTTTACTTATAAACGATGATACGTTATTTAACTAAAATGGCTGTCAAGTCTATTGCCATCTGTATTTATTGCCAAACAAATGACAAGGACAGGATTTTCTTTCTTTTTTCAAATTTTTTTCGTGGCATTATTTCTCTTTTTCGCGATTATGCAAGCTTCATAAATGTAGTTCTTATTTTATTTATTAAAAATAACATTAAACATAAAAAAATCATATACATAAAAAATACAAGGTTAGTCAGAAAGCGGATGCTAAGCCGTGGGCCACTTAATGTATCACTGATGATTGTTTTAAAGAAAGTGATAAAATTTAAAATTCGATAAAATAAAACATGCAAAAAGACATTATTTTCATTTTATTTTAGTTTTTTCAAAAATTCTTCATCCCTGCCTTAGTTACGAATTCAGAAAATAGAGCATCTAATACGTGAACCCAAATACGACCTAAATTGTAAACACAGCTGAGGATAGATTGAATTTAGCGTATTTTTATGAAATCTTTGAACAGCTATTTCTCTTAAACTAATTACTATATTATTCATTGTTATGGGTACTTTAATACCCTTTCGGCTTAGTACCCCGTTTCAGACTAACCTTGTATATATAGGTATAATATCGTCATCAGTGAACCGCTACACAATTAAGATATAATTTAAATTAGTGTTTAAAAATGACGTTTTATAAGTAAGGCCGAATATGTATAAATAACACTAGAGTTATTTGTTATTTTTAAAACAATGATATTTTGGGATGCCCATTTCAAATATTCATGTCAATCATGATTGCTTCCTTAATTTTGGTCAACAGTAAATTAAACAGAGGTTTCTTTGTTTTTTTTTTCTAAGAAAAACTTTGCCACACACTAGGATTTCTCCTGTATCGTGGGTGCGTTTACATACACAAATTTTCACATGCACAAACACCCAGACCCGGAAAAACTACCTGTAGACCATACAAATATTTGTTCCGTGCCGGAATCAAACCCACGACCCGTAGCGCAGAAGCCGATCGCTCATCTACTGCACCAAACGTGTCGTCGAAAAGAAGTTCGAAGGTTTTTTTAGAGTAGTTAACCTAATTTCAGGAAACGTGTAATGCGGAAATATTTCCACAAAAAATAATACGTAGATACAGTATTTTTCATAATTTATTATTGTTAATTTTTTTATAAATAAATCAAAAACAATAGACTCTAATAACGGTATCCGTCTCTAGCGTTGAAGGTGGGTTGTCTCGCTTCGCTCTTCTGGTTGTTGCTCTGAGCGAAGGGAGGGAGGTACGCTTTCTGGACTCCAGTGACGGAACTACCGCTCTGAGTGGCGTCTTTGCGAAGAGCGTTGTTGTAGTTGTTGGCTTGAGCGTTGCTGTTGTAGTACTGTTGTTGGCTATCGCCAGAGTATTTGGCCTCACGGTAAGATCCTGAGAATTAAAATATTATTTATGAATGTTTCACCTTTTCGCATGAATTCAGATTTCACTATAGATGCTTTCGCAGTTAAAAGCATTAGATCGAGCAATCTTTCACAGGTAATGCAGATAAGTATGTCTAACAACTATCCAGCATTTTGCGAAATTGTTGCTGATTATTGTGATAGCAGGGATAGCTTAGAGGTTGAAACGCTTGCTTTCCATGAATGGGGGTCTGAGCTTGATCCCAGTTCGCACCTATGACTTTTCGAATTCATGTGTGGATCATAATTTGATTATCATTTGTGACGTTAACGGTGAAGGAAAATATCGTAAAGAAACCTGCACACATGAGAGAACTAAAAAAGTTTTCGATGGTGTGTGTAGTCTGCACACCCGCACCAGGCCAGGCAGCGAGGAGACTAAGACCTAAACCCTTCTCACTCTGAGAAGAGGCCCGTGCCCAGCATTGGGACAGTAATGGGCTGATTATCTATGTTATGTAATGTGATTCGAATACCAAAGTTCGTAACTTGATATAAACTGATATATTATTTTACTTCAAGTGCTTACCATCATCATATATGCCAGCGGCCTCATCACGGGCGTTCTGCTCCAGAGCCTTCAGGATTTCCTCAGGGATGGGGGGAGAAGTAGGAAGGTGATCTCCTTGGGGCTGGAATCCGTTCTCGTCAGCTGTGTACCTGAAGAATATTAATATTGTCACATAAGTTAAGATGAAGTTGAAGTGTCATCGATACAACCAAATATTAAAGTGATCTGTGTCATTGTGTTAATAGAATTGGATCCTTACCTCACAGAGTAAACCTTGCCATCATCACCAGTGTAGGAATAACCGCCCTGAGCCTGGACTCCGTTGGTCGCCACTCCGTTCTCCTCGCCGTAGATACCGTTCTCAGTCTCATAAGCATAAGCGTAAGTCTCTCCATCATTGGAGTTGTCCTGACGAAGGATAGCAGCGTTCCTTTCGAGGGCAGCCTGAGCACGTTCGGGGCGAGATTCAAAGCCTGAGTAAGCTCCGTTTTGGGCATACGCATTGGGGCTGGAGAATCCGTTGTTGGAGTAAGCGCTGGCTTGATCTTGGAATCTGGTGGACTGGCGAGGAGTCTGAAGGAAAGTGGATCCTGCAGAGGCTTGAGCGTTTGGTGGGAGGTAGCCCCGGTCCAGTTTGGCGGCCTGGGCCATGGTAACGGCAGCTAGGACGATGAACTGAAAAATAAAATTAATAATAAAATGCAAGGTTTTATTTTTCTATTGAATGATTCTTGATTTAAAAAATAAAAGAACTCCGTGCTTTTCCTAATAATGATCAACAGTCAATTCTTTTTCTACGGCAAGTTCGTCTTCTAATCAACATCAAAAGCTTGTTTTTTTGTTCTCTTCTAACGGAACCTGCCATTTTAATAATAATTCTAGTAGCTTACCAATTTCATTTTATCTATTTGTATTTTATTCTTTGCTTGAACTTGCTACACAGAAGCTGTGGATGGTACTGATAACGTTACAATTTTAGTACATTATATATAGTTGGGTGCAGGTCGATCTATTTCATCGTAAGTCAATGTTTCATAATCACGATGATCTCGAAGATGAACTAGTCTAATTGTAGATGACCTTAGATGAGCCGGCCGGGTAAGAAAGTTTTGGTATTAATGAAGAGCAATGATAACATGATATTGAACAATCTGGCTTCCGATGTTATAGAGGTCATAATGACAGTTTTTAATATAAACAACAGTCCTGAAAAATATGGAATTTCTAGCCATTTTTTGACTCTTTCATATGAATATCTACTACTACCTCTCTTCTAGAAATAATCTCTAATGATCATCATCATTATCAGCCTGTAGCTGTCCACGACCTCTCCGATTGTCTCCACGCCACGGAGCTCGAGTCTCTATAGTATATTCGTCTCCTTTTATATTTTCACTGGGAATCAAACATTCACATCTCTTATGGAACTGCCAAGTTTAGGATCGTAGCAGTGATAGCCTAGCGGCTAAATGCTTGCCTTCCATGCAGGAAGATCAGAGTCCAATCCCGGCTAGAACACACAACACAGAATTCATGTACAGATCAGAATTTGATTAAACTTGAACGGGGAAGGAAAACATCGTGAGGCAACCTGCACACCTGAAAGGGCTCCAAAAAGTTTTCGATGGTGTGTGTAGTCCGCCAACCTGCACCAGGCCAGCGTGGCAGCGCGAGCATGGTGGGCTGAGGTAGTGTATTGTTCTTTGACTAAGGTTGAAACCCATCTCATTCTTAGAAGAGGTCCGTGCCCAGCAGTGCGATGGGCTGGTTATACATACATACGTAAACTCACGCCTTTTTCCCATAGGGGTAGGCAGAAACTATAGAACGCCACATGCTACGACTCTTACATACCCCTGTCGCTTCATCCACATTCATACATCTTGTCATACACGCACGCCGGTTGAGAGTACTACGCACCTGACCTTTGTGAAGAACATCACCAATAACATCGATGTATGTCCTTCTAGGACGTCCTCTACCGGCGTTCCCATTAACATCCGCCTTATAAATTTCTTTTGTTAATCGCCGTTCACTCATTCTCTCAACATGGCCAAACCACCTAAGCATACTCCTTTCAATTTTTGTCACTACATCATCTTTTAAACCGCAACTTTGTCTAATCTCTTCATTTCTCAATCTATCATTCTGGGCTGGTTATGTACTTTCAAATTCCTATACCCATTATGTCAGCAGTCGCCCTTGCCACCACTAGACCAACGAGGCAGTACTTATATAAGGTACAACCAAAATACCTGGACAAACTTTTACACAGTGTTCAATACGTTTAACTAAACATATCTATGCAAAAAAAAAACGAGATCCAAGTGTTTTTTTTCTAACCAAAAAATAATAACGTTTTAAATTGTCTGTACTCTCTAAAAACAAACTCATCCATTTTTTATGCATCGACCGCCGCCGGGCGCGCGCTACTTCCGCGCGGTGTTTTACCTTAACTACGAAGGGAAAAATGTAAAAAAAAGCTCATAATCATAGATTAACCAACCCAATACTGACCCTTTACCGTGCACGGGCTACTTCTCAGAATGAGAAGGGTTTAGGTCTTAGTCCACCAGGCTCGCTTGCCACTTACAGGTTGTTGGACTACAAACACTATCGAGAAATTTCTAGAGTCCTCTGAGCTCTGCAGGTTTCCTTACGATGTTTTCCATCACCGTTACCGTAAGTGATAATCGCACATAAATAAAAAAGTCGGTGTCGAACTTGGACCATTCTGCATGGAAGATAAGTGTTCAAGCTCTAGGATATCACTGCTTCTAAAAGGGTTGTACCTACCGAAAACGTTGCTCTAAAAATATCAAATAGAGTTACAAAAAATATCTAAAGTAGCCTTTTTTGTTCATATCTTTGGTCTAAACTCAATTACTTTGCATTGTACTTAGAAAAAATTAAAGGCATCATGGAGCCACTGCAATTAATCTATCAGCAATTAACTGCAATAGGCAGAGGGGCTCGTGGCTAATTACCAGCCACGCGGATCATACGATTTGCGAGGTTAAGCTGCGCTAGCCGCGGTCAGTCTGGGTGACTGTTCGTTACACATTAAGACCACTCCGTGCCTCGGAGAGTACGTTAAACTGTCGGTCCCGGGTGTCATACGAATAACTATGATAGTCGTTACGGGAAATCAAAAGCCCGAAAGTCTGATAACTGGTTTAATCATAGTATAAAGGCATTGTCCAGTAAATAGGTTGCGGAGGTCTGATGGCAGTCTCTTCATGTAAAATATTGGTATTCAGCCGCATCTGGTTAGACTAGAAGCTGACCCAATATACTCGGAAAAAAGCTAGGCGGAACGAACGCAGAGTAGATACTTACAAGACTTCATGTATTAAATCTTTACATAGTGTAAAACAAAGTCGCTCCCGATGTCTGTACGCTTAGATCTTTTAAACTACGCAACGGATTTTAATGCAGTTATCAGCAATAGATAGCGTAATTCAAGAGAAAGGTTTTTCAAATTAGTATCTTAATTGCACCCGTGCGAAGCCGGGGCGGGTCGCTAGTGGTATATATGATGCGTTACTACTTATCACAAATATTGCATAAATAAACTTGTAGAAATAGGTCTAGACGGCAGGTTAGATATCCATCACTATTTACTTAAGCAATATGGCGGTATTTAAATTCAATTAAATTTTAAAACGTAACGTTAATTGCTAAACTATCATCATAACTGACTCGTTGGTCTAGTGGGGGCAAGCGCGACTGCTGATCGTGAGATCCTGGGTTCGATCCCCAGGTCGAGCAGTGTTATTGGGTTTTTCCCCGTGGAATTCCGTAGCAGCCGAGAGTTTGGATTTGTGCCCTATTACATGGGACTTAAACATAGCGGCGAAATGAGGGTGCTACTATACATCTCTGTCCAACCCTTCGGGGAATACAGGCATGATGTTATATTATATTATGTTCATCATAATTTAGGAACTCAACTTGGAAGTAATCTAAGGCGCAATGCATACAGAGAAGACGAGACGTGAGAGCGATGCCGCGGCGTTTGTCCAATACTTGTCTTTTTCATGCTATTACATACAAATACGCGTCTCGTCCAAATATCGTCTTCCCTGTGTGAATTGCGCCTAAAGTTATGTTTTTTGTAATCATTTGCACTATCTGTCATCATTTGTTCAGGATTAATAATTGCTTACTCGCGCAGAATTTTATTCAATCATCGAGATATTAGCTCTACTTTTATGTTTAGGTATGTGCAATGATTGATCGTATTATTATCGTATCAGAAACTATTATATGTAACGCCATACTCAGAATATAATTTAGTTTATAAGATCTAATGTTTTTGACATTACTATAATCTTAAGCTAAGTTGTTGCTTAGCTTGCTTCACGTATGAAGAAATTCTAGATTTTTACACTCACAGTTAAAATCTCAGTGGTGATTCATCACTAATAAGTGTACGCATTTTTAGGGTATTGTTAGATAACACCGATTTAGACATCCTGGATCATTAAATAATCCCTCATTTTAAATTATAACAAATGTGTTGTGTTCGTTTAAATACTTTATTTAATAAAATTCGTTAATAACCATAATCATCAGTCTCTAATAACGGTAGCCGTCCCTAGCGTTGAAGGTGGGTTGTCTTGCTCCGCTCCTCTGGTTGTTGCGCTGAGCGAAGGGAGGAAGGTACGCTTTCTGGACTCCAGCGACGGAGCTACCGCTTTGGGTGGCATCGTTGCGGAGAAGAGCGTTCTTGGTGACAACAGAGTCAGCATTGTTGAAGTTGTTGAATTGAGCGTTGTTGTAGTTGTTGCGCTGAGCGAAGGGAGGGAGGTACGCCTTCTGGACTCCAGCGACAGAGCTACCGCCCTGAGCGGCGTCATTGCGGGGAAGGGCGTTGTTGGTGACAACGGCGTTAGCGTTATTGTAGTTGTTACGCTCAGCGAAGGGAGGGAGATACGCTTTCTGGATTCCAGCCACGGAGCTACCGCTCTGAGCGGCGTCGTTGCGGAAAAGGGCGTTGTTGGTGACAGCGGCGTTAGCGTTATTGTAGTTGTTGCGTTGAGCGAAGGGAGGGAGATACGCTTTCTGGACTCCAGCCACGGAGCTACCGCTCTGAGAGGCGTCTTTGGTGTACTGTTGTTGGCTGTTGCCGGAGTATGTGACTTCGTTGTAAGATCCTGGAGATTAAAAATGATATGTGAATAAGTAAATATTTAGAGACCTTATAAGTAAGACATCGTTTCTAACCGCTATATTTTTGGGACACAAGGTTTTATGTAATGCTTTAGCATTAATTGCATATCCATTTACCATGATATGACTTATTACAGACTTTATATAATTAATTATAATAATATAGACTGTATAGGTCAAATAATTTGCAAAACCACAAACATGGTTGGGATCTCGTGCACTATAATTACAAAAAAATGTAAGCTGACTGTCATAACTTGAGAAGATAGAGACCAATTATGTATGGTCTAATTGGGTAGAATTGATTGATTGTTAACATCAATCATTTTTTTTCAATATTAAGTCTATTAGCACTCCCAGATTACAGACAGTCACATAATAATAGCTTATGTCATGGCCACTTGCTTCTCCGAATTTTAATGGGCAAATCATTATTATATTAGCAACAAATTCTTACCATCATCATAGATGCCAGCAGCCTCATCACGGGCGTTCTGCTCCAGAGCCTTCAGAATTTCTTCGGGGATGGGGGGAGGAGTGGGAAGATGGTCACCTTGTGGCTGGAAACCGTTCTCGTCAGCTGTGTACCTGAAAATAGGAATATGACGTTTAGTTGATATGGAATATTAGTATTGTGGATAATAACTGACATGTCATCCATAAGAGACCCTCACCTCACAGAGTAAACCTTGCCATCATCACCAGTGTAGGAATAACCGCCCTGAGCCTGGACTCCATTGGTCGCGACTCCGTTCTCTTCACCATAGATACCGTTCTCAGTCTCATAAGCATAAGCGTAAGTCTCTCCATCATTGGAGTTGTCCTGACGAAGGATAGCAGCGTTCCTTTCGAAGGCAGCCTGAGCACGTTCGGGGCGAGATTCGAAGCCTGAGTAAGCTCCATTCTGGGCATACGCATTTTGGCTCGAGAATTGATTGTTGGAGTAAGCGCGGGTTTGATCTTGGAATCCGTTGGATTCGCGAGGAGTCTGGAGGAAAGAAGATCCTGCAGAAGCTTGAGCGTTGGGTGGGAGGTAGGTCCTGTCCAGTTTGGCGGCCTGCGCCAAAGCGACAGCGGCTAAGACGATGAACTGGAAAATTAAATAGATAAGATTAATTTGATAGGTAAGGCAGGCACTAGACAATTGATTTTTCAAAATTTTGCTACTGTCTAGAAGTCATTTAGTTCGTCTTGTTGGGTCTTTGATGACCCATGAATAACATCTTTTGTTGCAATTTTTTTCATTATTAACCAAATCTCTTTCACGTTAGTAATTCAAGAAGCTGTTTTACGCTTACCAATTTCATTTTTATTTGTTGTATTTTGTTGATGAACTTGCTACCCAGAAGTTGTGGATGCAACTGATAACCGTACAGTGTTATCACAGTTTATATAGCTCGGTGTAGATCGATCAATTACAAAGTAAGTAGCGGCCAATGTTTCATAATTACGATATAATGTGTGGCTCGAGGATGAACTTGTCTAATTGTGGATGACCTTATCTAAGGCTGATCGTTAAGACAGTTTTGGTATTAAATTAAGTAGTTGTAATGATAAAATCTGAAAAGGTTGAGGAGGTCAGGTTGCATTTGTTTTGTGGAAAACAAAAGCATGCCTTGAAAATTTCATAGTTTCAATATGCAAATGCAGAAATAATTATTCAAGGTAGGAAATCCAAATTGGTACATAATAAGGGCCGGTTTTTGATCCCTAGTTAAGCCAACCAATGGTTAATTTTTTATTATTTTTTTCAATTTTTAACCATTGGTGAGTGATCAAAAAACCCGCCCTTAGTAAGTTCCAATCAAGATAGAACAATAATTTTTAATACTACTCATAGGTCTAAACAAAAAGAAAAAATAAATAACCTTGATCCACAAAATATAACTATGCTTTCGTAAAGCTCATATAAAGCTAATAGGTCAATAACTGGAACGCAATTACCGGAAGGCACTATTCACCTTGACTGGTTTTAGAAACGGCACATATTTTGTTCATGTAGAGTACCTACGCAATTCGCACGATCATATATAACACTTACACTTGTAATCTTTAAAAGGATGAGGCAAAGGCGCATACCGAGAATGAAAGAGAAGGTAATACCCCCCACGTGATATGTGGCGAGTTTATCGCTCCACTTTTCAAAGCTCTGGTGTCTTATGAGGATTTTCCTAAGGAAACAGCCAATAATACTTTGTACGACATGGAAATTTTAATAGAAGCCTACGACTTATCAGCTTTTCCATCTGGATTAACTGACTGGTTTCATGTATTTCCTAGTAAAGATTAGGCTACTTCTCTTAACCAGTGGGTGTTATAAAAGGTAACTAAGGGATTACGTCAAGAGATTGGGCAGAAGCGTCCAGCGAGGCAGCCATACTTTGCAATATTGGTTGTCATGTTGTTCCTGGAAAGAACTATTCTTCTTCTGGATCTCTTCTTATGGCTGTGTAGGTATCAGAGGAGGGAGATATTACAAGATGCCTTCTCTCGTGTTGACACAAGCTATTTGAGAATATCCTTCTCGACCGGAAACTAACGTTCATACTACACATAGACGCTACGATAAAAAAAGCCTCAAAGGTGCTGGGTTTCATTCTCAGGAATGCAAAATGTTTCCGCAAGCCTAAAACTTCTACACCCTCCACTCCGCAAACCAGTCCTGGGCTTCAATTCTCCTATACCTAGACTCTGTAGGCTACTGAATAAATATGATGACGATGTAGATATTTTTGGTACTAAAATTAAAAAGTTCAAGCACCAAGTCCGTCAATTAACACTAAACACTAAACAAAACTAATTTAAATTAAGTAATTTACGTGTACTCGTCATTTTAAATCACAACAACGATTACTACTGTGGCAGATAGGAATTTTGTGTTTTCTTTGTCTTATCTTTACCTTGTTAATTTTTTGCATGTAGTGTTTACCTCATGATATTGTACACTTAGTTATAAATTTTGAATGAACTAAAATCATTGCTTGTATTTTAAAGTGTAACAATTGTTGGTGAACCAATAAATAAATAAATAAATACCTCAAGCCGTGGTAAAAATATTAGTTGGCGAGGTTGATAACGGGGCTGCCTACCCAGGGTGCGCCGGACGTACTTAAGTATCGTCATTCCATATGCCATATTTATGATGCTTTATAGGAGTTGAATGAAGGCTTATGAAAAGCATTTAATAATATCCAAAGACCTATCAAGTATGCGCTTCTAGTAGCATACTACGATCAATCTATCAATCAAAATCTCTATTTGTGAACATTGGTCATAACAGGATGGTATAATAGAAGATACATTTTAGAATCGGCTATATTCTACCATTTATATGGTGTACAAACGCTTAGGATTTTTATTATGAATAAATAAAGTAGATTATGTAATCACGTTAGGCACTGAATAATATAAGAAAGTTAGAATTAAGCAATAGTTTTATTGTATCACTAAGAAAATTTTCTACAGAATAGGAGTCTTTTCATTTAGAAATGATTGTAACTTTTATTAAAATAAATTAATACCTTCAGTTATTCTGATATGTTTAGGTAGTTTATTATACATCTTTGGACACATTGCGAATACCTATGCTTTTCTCAATCAATACCTTTATTGTGATCTTTCTGAAACAGTGGTTTTGCCTGTATCTAGACATATTTTGTCACATCTTCGTTACTTGTGAAAATTTTGATAAGTTGCATCTAAAAAACATGGCAGATGGCCAATCCGTTTACTAGGCGTGATGGTAATAACAATTTCCATCACAATGATATTACCTGTCGGAGAGAAAAAGCTCATGCTTACCAGTGAACGTCAATGGCCTTACAGGATAAAAGTACCCCATAGTGTCACTTACATCTTGTGCAATCTAATATAATAATCGACCTAGCCATCTAATATTATTGCAATTTGTGGCACTGTTGACCGCCGCGCGTTCCGAAGAGATCAATAACGACCAAGAAGTATCTTTTCCCCTATCAGATGATACTAGGAAATTTATGGTATCAGATGGATGGACACATTTTTTTTCAAGTTTAGTTTATAAGTAGAAGGTCTCTGCCGAATTGCGCTGTAACATTCAGTCCTCCTGTAACCAATTCCAATACGACGCCGCCCGCTGCTTCCTTCAGATCATCGCCACATCTAGCTAAGAAGCACCCTAATCCGTGTTTGCTGATTCACCCTCTTCACTCAAGGACTCGTCTACTCCAAACAGCCACCTGAAATACACATGGTTATTGGCTACCCAAATGTTCAGCCTGATTGTAGGGGAACGAGATATTGTGTTCCGCATACGAAAAGGAGGATCCTCCTACCAGGCGGAGTCTTGTGCCTGGCGGGCCACTGCCCAACGGTTGATGTTGGGAACTAGTATATATACTATCTGCGTGTCAAACTCTGATATCGCGATGCAGGATAGTTCGCATGTGGCGCGATAGATGCCGCCACATGATTGATAAGTCCAGTTCTTTTCCCGATAATAATACTCCTTATTTAAAGGTAATTCGATTATAGCGCGTTTTTCAAAACACTGAGCGAATTTGAATACCTACATAGTATGATGAAGATGACACTGGATCAAGTCATCAGACAACGCTATATACGTTTCCTATAAATAAAAACGAATCGTTTTGCTTACCAATGGTAGAATTTTTATTTGCCAAACTGGGCATGTAAACAGACTTGTATGCTAATTTTACCTGTAATAGCTACTTCCGAAATGTTCTAAATATGCAAAGTTAAATAAATAAATAAAGATCTTTGTTTCATTATTGGTAAAGATACAAAAGACTCAATTTTAACCAATGACGCTTCGTAAATTATAGGAATCGGCCATTAGCCGTAAAAATTGTTAGACCGTTTAAATTTCTTTCTTATCAACTGAGCAAGATTTTAAGATAAACTTGTTCTGCCTAGTCTCAAGTTATTTACTTGAAAGTTCAACCATTCCACAAGGGGACGCTTAATTAATATTGATGGCTGGTCCTGATGAAATTACAATTGTTCGTTTTTATCTTGGCGCTTGCAAACCATTGTCGTGTCATATTTGCTCGCCTGCCAAATTAGTCTACTATTTCGCTCATTTGGTACAACAATGACGTAATTACGCTTTTTTAAAAAACAAGTTAAATATGTCAAAATGTGCGGAAAGACTATTTACATCGGGAGAAACATCTGCTGTAAAATTTATAAAACTGTAATTATGCCATTGTTGCACCAAATGAACGTTTTATTGCTTTGCTCGTTATCACATCTATGATCATAAAACAGCCTACACCAGTGCGAAGACGTTTTAATTTGACCTGAATGATCTTAATATCTGAGTAGTTATTTTTATTTATTACATAACATCACGCCTGTATTCCCCGAAGGGTTGGACAGAGGTGTATAGTAAAATACTCATTTCGACATTATGTTGAAGTCCCATGTAATAGGGGGCGAGCCAATTGACACCAACCGCGCACAAATCCAAACTCCGGGATGCTACTGAAGAATTCCATACGGAAAAACCCAATAACACACTTTGCCCGATTTAGGGAGCGCATTTAGGACCTTACGATCAGCAGTCGCGCTTGCCACCACTAGACTAACGAGGCAGTTATTTTTTTTTCTACACAAAACTGGCTGATCCAGGCACTTTATAAAAGTATAGTAGAGATTGATAGCATATATTTTGGCCGCTGAAATCACTAAAAAACAAAAACCAATGCCTTTTGTCATAAATACATTATTTAATAAGTCGTTTAACAAGAAATATCAACAGTCTCTAATAACGGTAGCCGTCTCTAGCGTTGAAGGTGGGTTGGCTCGCTCCGTTCCTCTGGTTGTTGCTCTGAGCGAAGGGAGGGAGGTATGCTTTCTGGACTCCAGCGACGGAGCTGCTGCTCTGGGCTGCGTCGTTGCGGAGAAGAGCGTTGTTGGTGACAACGGAGTCAGCGTTGTTGTAGTTGATAGCCTGAGCGGTGTTGTAGTTGTTTGATTGAGCGTTGTTGTTGTAGTACTGCTGTTGGCTGTTGTCGGCGTATTTACCTTCGCTGTATGATCCTGAAAATCGAGAAGAATGTTAGTCAATAACCCTACGAGTTCTACATTTATCTAATAACTATATTCCAACCCATTTTAATCAAAAAACTAAACTCTTTTTAGTTCTGCATTAAAATGACCTATATGTATGTTCCACATTTAGAGCTGAAGAAGTTCTAAGAAGCCAATAGATAACCAATTTAATACTCTCCTAGTGCACTGTAAATCCAAATGCTTACCATCATCATAGATGCCAGCAGCCTCATCACGAGCGTTCTGCTCCAGAGCCTTCAGGATCTCCTCAGGGATGGGGGGAGAAGTAGGAAGGTGGTCGCCCTGGGGCTGGAAACCGTTCTCATCAGCTGTGTACCTGAAGAATATTAGCAGGGAAGTTAAGATGGAGTTAAAGTGTCATGGATACAATCAAATAACAAAGTTATTTTTATCATTGTGTTAATAAAATTGGATCCTCACCTCACAGAGTAAACCTTGCCATCATCACCAGTATAGGAATAACCGCCCTGAGCCTGGACTCCGTTGGTTGCCACTCCGTTCTCCTCACCGTAGATACCGTTCTCAGTTTCATAGGCATAAGCATAAGTCTCTCCATCATTGGAGCTGTCCTGACGAAGGATAGCAGCGTTCCGTTCGAGAGCAGCCTGAGCACGTTCGGGGCGAGATTCAAAGCCTGAGTAAGCTCCGTTTTGGGAATAAGCATTCGGGCTGGAGAATCCGTTGTTGGAGTAAGCGTTGGTTTGATCTTGGAATCCGTTGGATTCACGAGGAGTCTCAAGGAAATTGGATCCTGCAGACGCTTGAGCGTTGGGTGGGAGGTATATCCTGTCCAGTTTGGCGGCCTGGGCCAAAGTGACGGCTGCTAAGACAATGAACTGGAAGAAAACATTGATAAATTAATTTGGGAATGTTATCCGTCGTCTATAAACTGATTTCCAATAGTCCATTGGAATTAGAAGCATATTTTAGTATTTATTTAATTGTGATTAACAAGAAGATATATTTCAGTTGTAATTATAGCAAGATCTTTTTAATTATGTTGAATACACTCAAATCAATATTTGTGTATTTTTTTATTCAGTATACATTGTTAATACAAGTTGCTTGATAAATGTTTGTTGTATTAACATCAAAGTTCACAAAAGCTTACCAATTTCATCTTTATTATTTGTATATTTATTGTTAAGTTGAACTAGCTACCCAGAAGCTGTGTGGTGAACTGATAACCTTACAATATCAGTACAGTATATATAGTTGGGTGCAGGTCGATCCATTTCATCTTAAGTCGTGGGCAATGTTTCATAATCACGATATTATGTTACGCTCGAGGATGGACTTGTCTAATTGTCGTGGATGGCTTTATGTAAGGCATCTCGTTAGGTCAGTAAAATTCTTTGAATCTACATCTGTTTCGATTATTGTGAGATGAATAATAGAAATAAGTGCATTCCCTTTTAAACGGTTTTAATTAGCTTCACTCCGTATATTTGTTTCTTTGTTTGATTCAAATCTTGTGACAGATTTTTGAACTACTTCTACTTAACCAATTCTTCTGAAACTTCGCACACAAATTCATTTCTCGTGACAATACAATATTATAATAATTTTAACCTTCAATCTTCTAATGCTGATAAGCAGGGGTACTGCAAGATAAAACCGTTTAACTAAAAAATATTATTTAAGTTAATCTTGTCAGGTGTTATCAAACCTAAATCATTAATTGCTTTACAACAAATGAGAATGAATCGACCTTTAGAAAAATCCATTAGATACATTGATTTATCAATTATGTGTAATTGTTTTTCTTTTGGTATACAATTAATGATTGTTTTTTCTGAAGTACTTCGGTCATTATGACTTGTGACAAGCCCTTTTAAGTTTTATTTTATACAACTACTTCCTTAATTAAAATCCTTTTCATAGATATACCTACTTAATTAAAATATACAGCGGACTTTATCCTTACATCTCAATAGATCCTCATTCATTCAATAATTACAAAAAAACACGTCCAATATCAAATACGTATCTTGGTTCCTTCCCACATACCGCGCTTGACACACAAATCCTATTTGAATGGTCGTATTACCGTGCATACGGACACTTAGGTACATCAAATTTTTGACCTTGCCCGCTTACAAATTCCAATGAGAGCTTCTCTGGTAGGTTGACCAAGCTTCGAGACACGTTCCCATTCTAACATGACAGGTGGCGGAATTGTGAACTAAATTTTATTGTACTGATTTTGACTCGTTGTTGACATTTGCCTGTATAAACAGCGCCGCTCTGAAATTTAAATTGGGCAGTTTCGTATATGTCAAAGTGACATCAGTTGTCAATTGTATGATAGGCTTTATGTAATTTTGTATGCTTGAAGATGAATTTATGTAATTTTGATTGATAATGGTTATAATAGTTATGTAAAGGTTTTATCCGTCTAAACAAATAAATAAAATTGAAGTGTCTGTTTGTAATATCAAAATAATAGCTTTTTACTAAATGGATATGATAGTACATACAGTAGGTACTTATAACAAAAAAAATTGTCTGTCTGTTTCTTCCGGCTAATCTCCGAAACGGCTGGACCGATTTTGACGAAACTTTCACTGGCAGATAGCTGATATTATAAGGAGTAAATGAGGCTACTTTTATTTTAGAAAAAAAAAATAGGGATCCGCGCAAGTAAATTAAAACCCGTCCGACTTTTACGCAGACGAAGTCGCAGGCTCAGCTAGTTATTAATAAAGAATTGTTTAGTTCAAGTATGCGATAGTAATATTTTTAAAGACTGTAATTATTTTTAGTGTTGGAGGTTGGATTCATTGTCTTGTAGTAGGGAAGTAGGTATATAGGGTGTTCGGGTTTTAAACGGAATCATAGCGCGATTAATCGAATTTATTTAAAATAGTTTACATTCTTTCCCTAGATGGCGTTGAGATCGAATTAGATCGCGCTATGGTTTCGTTACACAGATATCAACTAATACTTTGATTTAATATTTTTTATGTGTGAGCATTTGTAAGCATTAAAATTGTGTTTATAGTAAATAAAAGCTATATACAGTTAAATAGTGCTATTATTACACCACCGCTAAATTACGGACCCTCGGTAATTATACATGGTCCTTCGAACCGGATAGGCCGGGAGTGTTTGTGGTGGTCATCGGTGAGGGTAGTGATTACCACCCCTTCGCGTCAATTACTGGGCAGTGGATCGCTGTCCAGAGCAACCCCTTCAGCGGGTACCAGGTGAGGTGCCCAGGAGTTGGAGGTGGAACCGGTTGAAGCAGAGCCAGGTGGGGCGTGGAGCAGCCGCACTGGTTAGCAACATCCGGAGGAACGACGCAAGGGAGGCAAAGTGCAGCAGATCGGACAACAGAGGGCGCCACTTGTATGGTGCAGTACAGCGCGACGAAGTCAGTGTCAGTGAGTGAATTAGTGAAAATAAAATCGTGAGTACATTTTATATCAACTTACTTAGGAAGAAATAATTAGAAAATTTCAAGAATTTGAAATATTTTGAACTTTAAGATTTTTAAACATTAAGATTTTAAACATTAACTTTGTCGTTTTGTAGTAGTTTAGGACTTGTAATAGTTTATTGTAAAAAGTGGTTCTGACGGGGAATCCATGCCCGATTTAGGACCCAAGTGACTTATAATAAAGACTTGTAAAATTTTAAAGTTTGGTAGTATAACTGAAACATAATATAATTAACTTTAAAAATATCAACATTAAACTTAGTTAAAGTTAATTAAATTATATTTGTTTTGGTAAAATTGTTTATAACTGTTACAAAATGGAGTCTTTCTGTAATGTGCAAGAGGATGTCAGTGCTAAAATGCTTAAGGCAAAGTCCAATTTAAAGAAAGCGTCTAAAGAGCGATTAACTTCTGCATATTTAGAGACTCGTCTTGAAAATTTGGAACAATTATGGAATACGTTCTCAACCACGCATAAAGAAATATTAAGTACAATAAAAAAGGCTGAATTGTCTAATTCTAGTTATGTTAAAAATGGTCTTTATGACGAGGTTGAGGAATTTTATGTAGAATTTAAAAGTGAATTAAAGGAATTGTTGTCTAAAAGAAGGTCTACAGACTCATGTGCGGATTCTAAGTCTTGTTGTCAAACTGAAAAACCTATCAGCAAAGTTAAATTGCCGGAAATAAAAATTCCCTCATTTACGGGTAAATATTCTGAGTGGCAAACGTTTAGAGACTTATTTATAGGATTGGTGCACGAGAACAAGTCTCTGGATGATGCACAACGATTTTATTATTTAAAGGGGCATTTAAGTGGGGAAGCTGAGCAATTGTTGCGGCACATTCAAGTTACATCTGACAACTATAAAATTGCATGGTCGAAATTAGATAAAATGTATAACAATAAACGGTTTCTGGCAAATGGCGTAATAAAAAGATTACTTAGTCAAAAGACTTTATCTTGTGAATCGGCTAGCGAAATAAAAAGACTTATGTCTACTACTTCAGAATGTCTGCAGTCAATTAGTAATTTAGGGGTAGATGTCTCGTCCTGGGATCTTATAGTGATACACATAATTAGTGGAAAATTAGATAAAGAAACCAGGAAAGCTTGGGAAATCAAAGTAGCTTCAGATTCAAGTGATGAATTACCTACTTTTGAACAATTTTCAGATTATTTAAATAGTCGCTTTAGAGGGTTAGAAAATTTAGACAAAGTAGATAATAAGGACAGACATCCACCCCCAAAGGGAACTCAATCTTTTCATGTAGTGAAAGAAAAAAAACTAGCGTCGTGTACATTTTGTTCAGCCGAACACAGGATTACGTCTTGTCCGAAATTTGGTAAGGAGTCCAATGAAGCTCGGCGTAATTTCGCTCAGGAACATAATTTATGTTTTGTTTGCTTATACAACAACCACTCCGCGAAATATTGTAAAAACACTCTCAAGTGCCAGGTGTGCAAACGCCGTCACCATTCTTTGTTGCACCCAACAGGTGTTTCTGGGTCTGTTAATAGCGAAGATAGTAGTACAGCTCACGAGGAAACCTCATCAGCTGCTGTAAAGGTGAGGAAGGAGGCTAGTAAAAATAGTAACGCTGAAGTAGCCGCGCAAGCGGAGGGGCCAAGCAAGCCACTGGTCTCATGTTTCTCGACAAGACCAGGTCGGAAGACCGTTTTATTGACTACCGCCTTGATTAAAGCGGAGTCAAAAGACGGATCCTATAGAATAGTTAGGGCTTTGCTTGACCAAGGATCGCAGGGTTCGTTCGTCACGGAATCCACGGTTCAATATTTAGGTTTAAATAAAACACCATCAAGGCAAACTGTCATAGGTGTAGGTGGGGACAAAAGTGCGACGGCCAAGTCCACTGTAGTCCTCAAAGTGAGGTCTAGAATAGATCCAACCGTCCAAATAAAGGTAAATGCTTTCGTCCTGAAGTCGGTCACGGCCCTTCTCCCAGCTACGAAAGTAACCAGGGTAGAATGGGTAGACTTGACCGATGATGATTTGGCTGATCCAGAATACTACACACCTAATAAAATTGATGTTTTATTAGGTGCTGAGGTTTACAGCCAAGTCATCCAAGAGGGCATTAAAAGGAATACTGATCGGACACTTTTAGCGCAAGACACCACGTTAGGGTGGATATTGTCGGGCACTTCCGAAGTGGATCATACAAGTAAACCTTCACATATCACCGTGATGCATTTAAGTCTTGAACCTGATGATCTGCTCAAAAGATTTTGGGAGCTAGAAGCGGAACCATCTGAAAAAAAAATGCTAACGGAGGAAGAAAATAAATGCGAAAAATTATATGCGACAACAACGGAACGTGACAAAAGTGGTAGATTTATAGTAAGGCTACCATTACGTGATGTTGACCCGGTCAGCAAGGTCGGTGAATCGAAGGGTATCGCTGAAAAAAGATTGAAGTCTTTAGAAGTTAGATTCAGGAAAAACAAAAAATTCAAGGATGATTATTCGAGGGTTATCCAAGAATACGTACAGCTTAATCACATGAGAAAAGTTGCACAGGATGAACAGAATAATCACGAAGCGATCTACTTACCTCATCACGCTGTTGTCCGGGAGGATAAGGAAACTTCGAAAGTCCGCGTCGTATTTGATGCATCCTGCAAGGGGACAAATGGGATGTCACTTAATGATAATTTGTTAGTTGGTCCAACCTTACAAGCTGATCTCCGTCATACTATTATGCGATGGAGGATACATCGTATATGTCTCGTAGCGGACATAATTAAGATGTACCGGCAAGTCTTAGTACACAAGAAGGATGCAATATTACAACGTATCCTTTGGAGAGACAGTCCTGAAAAGGAAATAGAAGAATATGAATTGAATACAGTTACTTTCGGCACAGCGTCGGCGCCATATTTAGCTGTACGGTCGCTACAACAGTTGGCGTACGATGAGTGCTTGGATCACTCAGTAATAGCCAAAATCATCTTGAATGATTTTTATATGGACGATGTGATGACAGGAGCTGAAAATGTAGAAAGTTGTTTTAATATCTATACAGAGTTAATCAAGGTGTTAGCCAAAGGAGGCTTTCCACTACAAAAATGGAGGAGTAATAGTCAGAAATTACTAGATAAAATAAAGAATGAAAATGAAACTACGAACGAAGAGTTAAGTATAAAAATGGATAAGACAACGAAGATACTGGGACTTACCTGGAATTCTGACGAGGACTTCTTTCAGTATTCTGTGGAACTCCCGCCGCTGACGTCACCTGTAACAAAAAGAAAAATTATTTCCGATATTTCACGGTTGTTTGATCCTTTGGGTTGGTTAGCACCGAGTATTATTTTAGCCAAAATATTCATTCAGAAATTGTGGCTAGCAGGGTTGGAATGGGATCAAGCAATTCCAAGCAACTTATTAAAGGAATGGGTTACTTACCACAGTAGCTTAGCTTGTTTGGTTAATATTAAAATCCCACGATGGTTGCACCAACAATCTAACGACCTGAAAACGGAACTGCACGGGTTCTCAGATGCATCAAAAATGGCGTATTCAGCAGTTATATACCTTAGGGTTCTGGATAGTAAGGGGAATATTCATATTTCTTTGATCACTGCAAAAACTAAAGTGGCACCCATTAGACAAGTTTCTATTCCTCGCTTAGAACTTTGCGGCGCAGCTCTCCTTGCCAAATTGCTGGTGGAAGTAGGCGGAGTGCTGAACATAGAAAAGACCAATTGGCATGCCTGGACAGACAGCGAAGTAGTGCTAGCTTGGCTCAATAGTCACCCAAGCCGCTGGAAAACTTTCGTGGCTAATCGAGTTTCCGATATTTTGAATGTCTTAGACACACAATACTGGTCTCACGTATCGTCAAAACAAAATCCCGCAGATTGTGCTTCTCGCGGGGTTTCCCCTGCGGATCTCGAATCTACTCTTATTTGGTGGAATGGTCCGGATTACCTAAGACAGCAAGTGGTGGAGTATAAGAGACCGAAAAATCTTATCACACATTTAGAAAAAGTGAAAGTGCATACGGCTACATTTGACGGGGAATTTGGGTTCAAGTTTTCATCACTGTGCAGATTGATCAGAGTGATAGCTTATTGCCGAAGGTTTTTAAATTTAAGGAAATCTGTAAAGATCAAACATAGCACAAGAGGGTTAGCCAAATCAGAACTTGAGGATGCGTTAGAGATATGTGTGAAGAAAAGTCAGGAAGAATTTGCAGACGAAATGGAAGAGTTAAGGAACAATAAAGCAGAAAAGAAAAAAGGTAACCTTAAATGTTTAAATGCTTTTCTGGACTCTAAAGGAATTTTAAGAGTAGGAGGGCGGCTTGAGATGGCTCAGTTAAGTTATGATCGGGTTCATCCAATTCTCATACCAAAAGAATCTTTTCTGACAGATCTTTTGATTGCTGAAGCACATTTAAAAACTATGCATGGTGGTCCGCAGCTTATGATAACATATTTACGGTCAAAATATTGGATTATAGGAGTTAAGCTGTTGGTAAAAAAAATATGTGAGAGGATGCATTACATGCATTCGATATTCATCCAAGGCCAGGACACAACTTATGGGGCAATTACCATCGGCACGTGTTACCCCAAACAAACCATTCCTGTGTAGCGGAGTGGATTATGCCGGCCCTATAAACATTAGGGTATCAAAAGGTCGAGGAAATAAATCCTATAAAGGTTATATCGCTTTGTTCATCTGTATGTCCACTCGAGCAGTGCACATAGAAGCCGTCAGTGAGCTGAGTTCCAGAAACTTCTTGACTGCTTTCAAAAGATTTGTGGCAAGACGTGGTCGGTGCGCTGAGTTATACAGCGACAATGGCACACATTTCGTGGGAGCAGCACGCGAGTTACTTCACTTATTTAACGAAGAGAAATCCAGTTTCAATTCAGAAATAGCAGAGTATCTTGCGAATAATGGAACAAAATGGCACTTTATTCCTCCTCATGCACCGAATTTCGGGGGCCTATGGGAGGCAGGAATAAAGTCGACAAAGTACCATCTTAAAAGGGTAATTGGAAATTCAACTCTGACTTACGAAGAGATGGCCACCGTATTGGCTCAAATTGAGGCTTGCCTTAATTCTAGGCCATTATCTTATGTAGAGGACCAAGGTAAGTGTACTATTTTAACACCTGGTCATTTCCTGATCGGAGAGCCACCTGTTTTAGTCCCAGATTCCAATTATGAAAGGTCAAACGTAAATACTTTAAAACGATGGCAATTTCATCAGAGGATGACTCAAGATTTTTGGCGT
The DNA here is from genome assembly GCA_910594945.2 of Amphipyra berbera. Lineage (NCBI taxonomy): Eukaryota > Metazoa > Arthropoda > Insecta > Lepidoptera > Noctuidae > Amphipyra > Amphipyra berbera. The sequence goes on from OU343138.1 coordinate 16,354,243, forward strand.
CGTTGGTCTCACGACTACTTACAACAATTTTTACAACGACACAAATGGTCCCATCAAAACCCAGAACCATCTGTTGGGGATGTAGTTTTAATAAAGGAGGACAACATGCCTCCCGGAAAGTGGTTGATGGGTAGGATTGAGCAGGGACATCCTGGCCCTGACGGAATTACCCGGGTAGTTACTATACGCACACAGGCTTCGGTTATTAAAAGACCGACATCTAAGTTATGTGTGTTACCTATTTGCCAGTCACCAAGTTAGGTACTTATAATGTGATAATTTAAAGGTTAAGTTTAAGTTTTTTTTGTGTTAGATGTTAAATACTTGTAGCTTTATTTATACCGTACTTTATTGTAATAAATACCAATACCACCAAAGATGTCAATGCTTGTAAGTCTTGTCACGGGACATTTGGCATGGTGGGCGGTAATAAAGGACATTTTGTTTCAATATGTCCTTGGTGGGCGGTATGTTCGGGTTTTAAACGGAATCATAGCGCGATTAATCGAATTTATTTAAAATAGTTTACATTCTTTCCCTAGATGGCGTTGAGATCGAATTAGATCGCGCTATGGTTTCGTTACACAGATATCAACTAATACTTTGATTTAATATTTTTTATGTGTGAGCATTTGTAAGCATTAAAATTGTGTTTATAGTAAATAAAAGCTATATACAGTTAAATAGTGCTATTATTACACCACCGCTAAATTACGGACCCTCGGTAAATTATACATAGGGTAAGTTCAAACATTCTAACCGATAGATTTAATTAATACATAATAATTCTTACCTACTCAAATTATGTTGTAATTACATAACCGTCGAGAATTATAATTGTTTAAATTAATTATACTATTTATTATAAATAAATAAATTCGTAAAGATATTTTGTGATAATTACGAAGGTTTATCATAAGCGTGATAAACAGCTGTCGTGACTAAATACTTAATGCACAGGAATTTTAATTGTTATCCAAAATGATGCTCGTATGCATTGCCCAGCGTGGGGTTTTGAATTTTCTTCCCAGGTGAGGCAGTGTTAATGAGATATTCTCTTAAGAGGTTTTCAGTGGGCTTGCCCTCTATAAAAACGACTTAAAACCCAGTGTTCATTCGAGGACAAATGTCCCGCGTCGAAAGCACGCGTGACATGTCTGGCAACATCGTGCGACTTGTCATAGCACAAAAATAGTTGCAGAAACAGATGTCTGGCGACGTCGAGTAATATCTGTCGACGTCTCATGATTTCGCAGGCGACAAACGTCCTGTTACGTTGCTCTCCTAGTGGATACGCGTTTTGCATAGTGGCTCTTTCCTCAAAAGGCCGTTCCAGACGTTGCCCTACATTGTTACACTCGCATAGTTTTTATACTACAATGTCTGGATTTTAAAAGAGATCTTAATCTCTGAGTTTGTTTCGGCTTTTCTTCACAGTGCTAGTCAGATAGGACACGCCGGCGCCATCTACTCTTAAAAAACACAAACATTGACTTGTAAAAGTGTCTGTAACATATTTATTTACAGAAAATCAAAGCATCATTTATGGAAAGATTTATCATTTGCAACGGCAAATTACCGTGGATTTATCTACCATTGTATATCCATATTTCCAATTACAAACGCATGTGGTGTACATACCATACTGCCCACATCCTCAAAGATTGCACGCGTAATATTATAACGAACAAGTTTTAAACTCATTGACTTTCACATCCTTAAAATAAACCACGTACATATGGTCACCCTACATAAATATGACCTTCCAATATGGATCAGCTTCCGATGATCATATGATAGTGTTCCAAATCGTGATTAATTAAGTTTTGCCAAACATTATCGACTAAATATAATATCGATATAAAGCAATATTTAAATGTAAGACATGAGAGGGTACACGGTAATTGGATTTTCGAAATTTTTAGATCAAATTCTGAAAGGTCAATTCGGTTCTACAGAGAAGTCTATTAAATTAATTAAAAGAAGATTTTTTTGTGGTTTGATCTTGCAAGGGGTTAAAAGTCATCTTAATTATAACATTCTTAATTAAAGGATCAGACTCTCTTCCCTTGAATGGCTATGAAGGAATATGTATAGAGTTGAAGATGAGACTAAATAAATCCATAAACAAAATAAGACATAATTAGCCCATTACTGTCCCACTGCTGGGCACGGGCTTCTTCTCAGAATGAGAAGGGTTTAGGCCTTAGTCCACCACGCTGGCCTGGTGCGGGTTGGCAGACTACACTCACCATCGAGAACTTCATAGAGCCCTCTCAGGTGTGCAGGTTTCCTCACGATAATCAAATTCTGATCCACACACGAATTCCATGTAAGAGGATTTGAGTTCGAACCTACTCTGTACTTCTGACTTTTTGAATTCATGTGCGGATCAGAATTTGATTATCACTTGCGTTAACGGTGAAGGAAAATCTTCGTGAGGAAACCTGCACACAAGAACGAGCTCTATAAAGTTCTCGATGGTGTGTGTAGTCAGCCAACCCGCACCAGGCAAGCGTGGTGGACTAAGGCCTAAACCCTTCTCATTCTGAGAAGAAGCCCGTGCCCAGCAGTGGGACAGTAATGGACTGATTATGATTTCTAAAATTATTTCATACAATAAGCACAGTTTTAATCAATACATCAATTGGAATGAATGGAAGAATAAATGGTCAGGTGCATTGTGAGGGCTGTGTGAAAGAGGTGTCTCATATTGTTATATATTTTTTTAAAACATTATTTTTCGTTCCATTGTTTTGTATGTATCTTTTTCCATTCCTGTTCTTTTTTCTATCTTTAATTATTGTAATTGGTCTAAGACCGTTTTTATTAAAGTAAAATAAATAAATCAACTGACACGCGTCGACCTAAATAACAACATCGCAGCATCCGCTTTCAGAGATCACGGTCGCAGGTTCAATTCCCGCATCGCGACATAGAATCTGTAGGTACGACCCATAAATTTGAGCTCCGAGAATGGTTGTGCCTTTAATTTGTGTATAGGTAAATAAATAATGGTATTTATGGCAAACAAGATTCTATTGTTATTGTGTGGATTTTCATGTTCATTCTGAATCTTATACGGTAATTAGCAAGTGGATGTTATGTTTGTTAGTAAAATGGAAATCTTTTAATTTAATAGCATAACATCACGCCTATTTATATCAGTGATAGCCTAGTGGTGTGACCGTCGGACTGTCAAGTCATAGGTCTCGAGTTCGACCCAAGGCACGCACCTCTGACTTTTCGGATTCATGTGCGTATTGTATAATTATCACTTGCTTAAAAACTGTTAAGGAAAACATCGTGAGGAAACCGGCATGCCTGAGAGATATTTCTCGACGGCATGTGAAGCCAAGTCAGAGGCCCATGGGCGGCATAAACTCTGACACCAGAATAGTCACTAACCACACGAAAAGAAGAATATCACGCCTGTATTCCCCGAAGAGATGGGCAGAGGTGTATACCTATAGTAACACCCTCATTTCACCAGTTATGTTTTAGTCCCATGTAATAGGGGGCGAGGCTAATACCAATAACCGGCACAAATCCAGATTCCGGGCTACTACTAAGGAATTCCACATGGAAAACCCCAATAATACTTTGCCCGACCTAGAGATCGATCCAGGACCTCACGATCAGCAGTCGCGCATGCCATTTACTAATTTAATAATTTTATGTAATACAGTACCTCTGTTTATCGAGGGGCTCGTGGCTAATTACCAGCCGCGCGGATCATACGATTTGCGAGGTTAAGCTGCACTTGCCGCGGTCAGTCCGTGGATGGGTGACCGTTCGTTACACATCTATACCCCTCCGTGCCTCAGAGAGTACGTTAAACAGTCGGTCCCGGGTGTCATATGAAGTCCTATGACAGTCGTTGTGGGAAGTCAAAAGCCCTAAAGTCTGACAACCGGTCTAGCTTTACAATATTGGCATTGTCTAGTAACTGGGTTGCGGAGGTCTGATGGCAGTCGCTTCATGTAAAATACTGGTATTCAGCCGCATCTGGTTAGATTGTTTATTTGTTTGATTCAAATCTTGCGACAGATTTTTCAATTACTTGTCCTAGAACTTCGCACACAAATTCCCTAGCCATGACAAAACAACATTATAATAATTTCAACGTTCAATCCTCAAATCCTATCCAGTTACTGCAAGATAAAACCATTTAACTTAAAAGATTTTTTTAAGAAATTATTTTTTCGAGATCTTTTAATTATAATTTTTACATTATTTATTATACCCTTAACACAAGCAGAAGCGAACCACATCACTCAAAACACCCACAGGTAAACGTGATAGGTCCATATTGCAGCATGACTGACGGATGGGTTGCCGCCTAGGGGGCAACGTTTCTTAATAGCCGTTCATGACTTCATCACGGTAAATAAATAGAGAGCAAACTGAGATGTGAAGTCTAAGTGATGGGAGCATTTGTAAGATGCTGTTGTATTCATGTCGGTCGTTATTCTAATTGATGTACAGTAGGGAAATAAAAGGTGCGGTAGTTTACAAATCGATTCCTTTCCCACATCGCGGGCACATGTTACCTTTTCAAACAGTTGAACGGAACAGACCAATGGAAAATTATGTTTAATTATTTGGTAGCGAAGATCAAAATAGCGTTTTGCCTCCATATGACGTAGTATTGACAGTCTTTGATTTGATTTAACGAGTTTTGTTGTAAAAACCATGATATCAATCAATTCGATTATTAAATAAATTGCTATTACTAGTGTCTGTCACCATGCCACGCTATGTCACCAATATAATTTTTAATATCCTGTCAAAAAATACTTCTATTTTCATTTCTATAATATTGGCCATAATATGTAGTCGGTAAAATAATTGGTTTCTTGCACTGTGCAAGCAAAAATAGACCTTAAAGTGTATAAGATTTTTATTCCTCTACTGTACTTACCGAACTGATTTCTGGGCCTATTGTTGGAGTTAATTTAGGAAAACAGACAATTGGTAAATCAGTACCTTCGACCCCGGCTACTAAATTTTTTTATAAATATTTTTTTTTTTAACCATTTGTATAACATACTAGCGACTCGACTCGGCTTCGCACGGGTGCAATGTAGGTACTAATGTGGGGCATATAAACCTTCCTCTGGAATCCTATCGATTGCTGAAAACTGCATTAAAATCCGTTGCGTACAGACAGCGGGAGCGACTTTGATTTATACTATGTTAAGATGTGACGTATATGTTGTATATTGGAGTATTATTGAAGAGAACAGCTGCAGACAATTATTTTTAACAAAGGAAGTATATAAAGTACCTATCTATAAAAATCTGACACGGACAAATACCTAGTCTTGAAAAAATATGAGGCATTAAAGATCGATTGGCGTAATGGCTGGCTTCTGCGCTACGAGTCGTGAGTTCGATTCGCACATGTAATAAATATTTGTATGGCCTAGAGATTATTATTTCGGGTCTGAGAGTTTCTGTGAAATACTAGAGTTGGAGCAACGTTTATTAAAAATAACATAACATAACGGCTGTATTCCCCGAAGGGTTGGGAAGAGGTGTATACGGCGAGCCTGTTGCCATTAACCGGGCACGAATCCAAACTTGGCGCTGCTACTGAAAAATTCCACACGGAAAAACCTAATAACACTTTGCCCGACTTGGGAATCGAACCCTGGACCTCACAATCAGCAGTCGCGCTTGCCACTACAAGAACATCAAGGTATTTAAAAAAAACCCTTGAAAAACTTTTCAGTAAAACAGTTTTATCTTGCAGTACCCCTGCAACATTAGGATTTGAGGATTGAAGGTTGAAATTAAAAGAGAAAGTTGTATTGTCATGGGAATTTAATTTGTGTGCGAAGTTTCAGGAGAATCGGTTACGCAGAAGTAGTAGAAAAATCTGTCGCTAGATTTGAATCAAACAAACAAATATACGAAGTGAAAGTAATTAAATCATTATTTTAAGAATCCTTAATGCAAAAAGCCTCACACGAAAACGCTAGTTGTTTTATTAAGGCCCAATGTCACAATGCCTTAATACACACAATCATCAGACACACTAAATCACAGAACATAATACTCAAGAGAAGAACGACAACTTCATACAATTATGAAGCTTACACGAAAGCACACTAGCGCGCCAGTTTATGCCATAGGCAACTCGTGAGGCGCGGGAGTTACGAATAGATAGGTACACACCTACTATTTATATTTATTTATACCTATACTGCCGCGCGATTCATAAACGCAGTAAGTAACATTTTGGGCAAAAATGAGTTAAATATATATTCGTAATCAATCCTATGGTGATTACGAATATATATTTAACTATTTTTTGTCCAAAATGTTACTTAATACGTTTATGAATCGCGCGGCAGTATAACGAATTCTCATTTTGCAGTTTATTTAACGATTATGAATTACTTATAATACATATTCGTTTGGCAAAAACTGCAAAATGAAAATTCGCTGTACTTAATAGAACTCAAAGAAAACAAAGTTTTTAAACATGTTTCAATACATTTATTTTTCATTTTATTGCTTGTTTGGAGGCTTGTTCAACAAACTTGTGGTTTTTTAATTTAGAAAACCGTTTCAGGCATATAATATAGTAATTGTGCTAAGTACTTATAGTTTTTTAACATTTGTGCTGTAAAGTTCTTCACACTTCTTCAGCCAATGCCATGGTCGGAAAACACAACACTAAAGCGTCAATATTGCACAAATAGGATGAGTCTCTATCTCGTAAATACAAAATCGACAATTTTGCACTGGAGTCTCTCTCTTAAGGTATTTGTTGGTTTCACAACACAACACGCGTCAATTTCGCACTGTAGAGTCTATCTCGTAGTGGTTACGGCAACAATGCAGAACCGGCAGAAAATACGATTTGGAAACAATCACAATAAAACAAAAGTTGGATTCACAGAAAATTATACTCTCTTCGTCAAATTGTTGTAAAAAACAATAAACAAATCCGCTATACCACAAATGAGTGTGGCCATTTCATAAAAAAAAAACACCATAAATCATTATTTGATTTATAAATTTTTAATTCTGTCAGCATTTTAAGACAAATGAAACACAAAATAAGGATTTTAAGTGGTTTAAATTATTGTTTTATACTATTTTAGTGAACATTAAAATCATCAAAGCTCATTATCTTTAATCTGCAGCTACCGAAATTATGGGTATCTATTCAATCGGGCATGTGACATCACTGATCGTTTTATCACTTTCTTTTGTATAGCGCTATCTCGTTTTTGCTTTTTATGCCGCTGTTTGTATTAACCGCTAAGAAAGCTGACTCCCCCTGCACGAAATAACTTCATACAATACTCCATAAAAATGAATTACCTACCAAATTGTGTTTTAGTAATTCGTTTCACCCTACACTTAATTTAAACTAACACGCCAAACAATTTGAAGCTCTCACAATAGTATCATGTTCTCTACATAAAGCACAAGTTTATGCGCATGGTTGTATTATTATCATCATTTGGAAGAGCAACGTGTGATGTACGGTTAGTGAAGTTAGAGCGTCAATACACGAACCAACATTTATTTTATTTTTGTAAATTACGTCAGTGGTACACTTTATGAAAAGTTAGCATGCTATCGGAACACAAAAAATGGAGTTACGACTTTGCTTCCCAAAATAGAGCGGTGACGCCATTGTGTTAAGGCCTTACTGCTCTATTTTAGGAACATAACCGGCTTAACAGAAATTGTAATAGGTTTAATTTTAGTTAAAAAAAAATACACTTTTTATAAGCTACCAATATTCTTCCTAGTTTTACCCGTAGATATGTCGATAATTGATTCTGTCTAAGTGGCAAACTACATTATTGACCTTTACTAAAAAATGAATTCGCTAATCAAGTCATTCACATGAAAGTCTAGAAACATATGCAGGAATATTTCTAGATAAAATACTTAGTCCGACGCACTCTGGGGCAGTTGGGCCTGCTAACAACCTTGCTAACTGACAAATGTTTTCGTCACGGCATGCATCGTGACATGAATGAAGAGAATATTTCAAGTGCGGATGATTAAGTCTCTAAAGTATGACAAAAATGGAAACACTTATTAGCAAATTTTCTAATCAGTACCATCAATATTACATTAAGTACTTATTTTACTGATATCCGCAACATTAAGAACGTAAGCGGTATTATTGTATCGTCTTCCTTGTACAGTCTTACAATTGTAACGACTATAAATTGGAAATTAATTGAGAATTAGTCAGTCCAAGGTCTATGGATAAAAAAACTGCTAAAGTTTTTCTTGTAATCAATGTTTATTGTGGTGTGTCATGCAAAAATTACTTAACAAGTTTTGATGGGGTTATAATTGCTTAAAACTTTACTTACAGTCTTTAATAAGCAATTGAGTTGTATGATGTGTTCCATAAAAAAAACGAAATACGATATATTATAATTTACAAAATATTCTTTAATTCTATATTGCCAACAATTTGTAGAAGCGGCAACATGATTAAAGTTAATAGTATGTACAAAAAAATGTTGAAACTGTTGATAAAAAAAATGTTTTGATCAGTAAGTAAACAAGTTTTCTAGAATATCCGAATACGAATGCACCGGTACAATTTTTGTTGTGTTGTAGATTTTTACACATTTTTACATGTAGACTGTCTAAAATGTTGGTTCGTGTGTTCGGGCACTAAGCGCATATCTATGCAATCAACGTCACAGTCGATAGCGTGATCACTGTTATTAGTGCGCCTTTGCACAATTACCTTTTAAGTTTTAACTATATAGTCTTGACGCAATACATTGGCCAGTGTTAGAATTTTGTATACTATAATTTTAATGTTTTTTTTTTTCAAACCATATCTTTTGTTATGTGGTTATTCGATGAAATATTGTATAATGGAGTAAGTAGTAATTAGTTTGCTATACTTTCAGTTTTTCTGACATCAAGTAGGAATTTAAAACACTGATAGATAATGTTTTGACAAACAAACATTAGAATAATATTCTGTTTGTAACTGTATGAAAAGATTTTTCTTAAATTGCGCTGATCTCGGAAACAAAAATGATAAACAGCAAAAATATTAATTTTCTCAAATAAAAATAATAAGTGTTATTATGATCAATATTTAGTAACACATCTTAAATATTTAGTGCCGTATTGGATGTAATAATTGTTTGAGCATGTGAGATTTGTCTCTAAACCTAGAATTAATAGTATGTCGGACTCATTTTTACATAACCCAAACATAATTCAAAATATCGAAACCTTCATAAATATCGATCTAATTACTACTTACTTACTTCTAAACACACAACCTATAAATCTCACAACAAAACAAGGCCAATAAATAAAATAATAATTATACGCCACGCCTCAGTGTCATCACTATAGTAAAGCATCTTCGCACGATCCGCCCGTAATCCAGTTGTGACGTAAGCGCAACAGAGCAGTTACTAAACGCCTTTGGTTCACACATTATTTTGTTTAATTTAGTTTACAACCAATTATTGTGGGTTGTTATCGTTTTTCTAACATACATTGCGTTTTAATATACCTACTCGTAATTGTATTGCAAGGTAGTTGAATCTTCAAATATGACTACGTTAGTCACGAATTGGCAATGAAAGTCGAGATGAATCACAGTAATAGCGTGATAGGTTTTTTTTTTCATATTTTTTACTTATACCCGTTTCGAGGAGTTTATTAACGACTATGAGGATCATATGATTTGCGCACACATCGAGACCCCTCCGTGCCCCGGAAAGCACGTTAAACAGTCAGTCCCGGGTGTCATACGAATACCTATGACAGTCGTTATGCAGTCAGAAGCCCGAAAGTCTGACAACTTATCCAACTTCAGGATATCGGCATTGCCCAGTAACTGGTTTGCGGAGGTCTGATGGCAGTCACTTCGTGTAAAATACTGGTATTCAGCCGCAGCTGGTTAGATTGGAAGCTGACCCCAACACTATTGGGAAAAAGCTAGTCAGAACGAACGACATATACCTGGTTCCTATGACCAGAAACGAATCGTTTTTCTTACTAACGGTAGCATTTTTGTTGCTAAACTGGGTAGAATAGTAAGCTTAGCTACACACTTATGGGAGAGTTTACCATACACAGCTATGGGGTCTCGGCCATTAGTACATGGTTATATTGCTTGCTCTATGTGTTCTAGACTTCTTATAGTAGCGTTCCACTTCTCCTAAGAATTGTCATAAGTGTTGACTAAACAATACTAAGCACTGCTGAGTACCCTGTACCCTTAAGGTTAACGTACTATGCATATAATTATCAAAAAGGGGGTCTTGAAATATTACCTAATGCCTAAATTTTCGATGGTGATTAAAATATTTAAATAGACGCATTTAAATACAACCTAAAAGCTTCGTTAAAAATTAAGAGCACTGGTAACCACACTGAATTGATAATTGTTTCGGGAAAATGATTTAATTGTGAATGACGTAGTTACCTATTATTTTTTTCAAAAATGGCGTTTTTTGTAACCTCTTATAAATAATCCGGATGCTGATTAATAAACATGACGACATCGAATTGATAATAACCGCCTTCTTTTCGAAGTCGGTTAAAAATCACCCTGTATAATTATGAATACTTGATAATAAAATGTTAAGCTCAATAAAAGCTTAATTGGTTTTATAATGTATATAGCATTCGATGGATACGGCTAGTTAACAAAGTTATTCAATTTAATGATCAGTTGATTATTGTGTTAGAAAATAGCTTCATTCTATGTGGTTTCAGAATAAAGAAATAAAATTTGATTGGTTGATTTCAAAAATAGGAATTTCTTAATTGAAATACGTTGTTTCTTAAATATAATAAAAGCTAGTGTAAGTTTGTCAATTCTGCGGGTTTCAGAATGATGTTCTGCCCAGCCTTTTCCCAATGAAATTGGGGTCAGTTTCCAGTCTAACCAGATGCTGCTGAATACCAATATTTATAAAAAAATCGGTTGGGTTGATTTCAGAAATAGGAATTTCTTAATTGAAACACGTTGTTTCTTAAATATAATAAAAGCTAGTCTAGCTTTGCATCATTTATTTAATTAATTCACATTTCAATCACATAGTGACTCCACATTATATTCTATACATTTCGTATAATTTATGTACAAAATATTATTATAAGCGTACTGCGTAGGTTATTTTTTTTTTACATTTTATCTATTGCTTGTTATCTTAATTATAAATTAATTAATCTATCCTTGGTCTTCTTAGTATTTGTATCCTTCCTCAGGGCTGAAGCTCGGGGGCTGGCGAGGTCCACCGAAGGTCTGGCCTGGACCTTCCTGTCCAGAGGGACCGAAGCCAGACTGAGAGCCGGTCTGACCAGGCCTGTTCTGTCCTGAAGGACCGAAGCCAGATTGAGGACCCTGGGTAGGTCCAGGTTGAGAACCCTGAGATCCAGGGCGGTTGTATGCGTATCCAGAATCAGGCATGGAAGATTGAGATCCGGAAGGTCCCTGAGCATTAGGGCCTTGTCCTAAAGACGGTCCAGCAGAACCACTGGGGCTAAGGAGTCCTACTGAGTTTGTGGGGCCAGAGGAACCAGATTGGCCTGATGGTGTGTATTGTCCAACAGTACCACTTGGCCTGGAGAATGGAGAGCCTTGGCCAATGGGGCTCAGTGCAGAACCAGATGGGCCATTACCAGAGAGAGATCCAGTAGGGCCTCTGGGGTAACCTTGATCAGCAGATCCTGAAGGCTTGGGGAATCCAGATCCTTGAGGAGCGGAGTTAGGTCCAAACGCAGAGCTAGCGGGACCGGATGAAGGTCCAAATCCTGTAGCGGGACCATTACCCAAGACAGGTCCTTGGCTAGTGGAGACAGGAGAACCATTAGATCCTGATGGGCCGGCAGGGCTCAATTGTGCAAAACCTTGACCAGTGGGTCTAGAAGCGGGTCCTTGACCTTGCGGCTGCTGACCAAACTGTCCAGATTGGCTTGGCCTATCAAACTGAGTATTAGGTCTGCTGTACTGGTATCCATCATCCTGACCTTGGGCTGCTTGTCCGTTGTTTCCAGAAGGTCTAGCAGGGGCAAACGGAGAGCCTTGATTTATTCCAGAAGGTTGAGACGAGAAGCCTTGAGGTCCGGACGGTTTGGACGGACCAGAAGAAGAGGTAGCAGGAGCACCATATTGAGAGGCAGGAGATTGACTACCCTGGGAGGGGAAACCCTGGGATCCAGAGGGTCTAGCCAAACCAGACGAAGCGCCGGGAGCACCATATTGAGAGACAGGAGATTGACTACCCTGGGAGGGGAAACCCTGAGACCCAGAGGGTCTAGCCGAGCTAGAGGGAGCGCCGGGAGCACCATATTGGGAGGCAGGAGATTGACTACCCTGGGAGGGAAAACCCTGAGACCCAGAGGGTCTAGCCGAGCCAGAGGGAGCGCCGGGAGCACCATATTGGGAGGCAGGAGATTGACTACCCTGGGAGGAGAAACCCTGAGGTCCAGAGGGTCTAGCCGAGCCAGAGGGAGCGCCGGAAGCACCATATTGGGAGGCAGGAGATTGACTACCCTGAGAGGGGAAACCCTGGGGTCCAGAGGGTCTAGCCGAGCCAGAGGGAGCGCCGGGAGCACCATATTGGGAGGCAGGAGATTGACTACCCTGGGCGGGGAAGCCTTGAGGTCCAGAAGGAGAAGCGCCAGGAGCGGTGTACTGATAACCTGAGTCTTGGCCTCCTTGGGATCCAGATATCCTAGATGGTCCAGAAGGAGAGGATGCAGGAGTATATTGAGAAGATGGTCCCTGAGACGGGAATCCTTGCGAACCAGAAGAGGCAGGGGTACCGAATTGGGAAGCAGGGGCTTGGCCACGTTGGACTGGGAAGCCGGATCCAGAAAGCCCGCTTGTTCCAACAGGTCCAGATTGAGCCGGGGCACCGTACTGAGAAGCAGGAGATTGACCACGCTGGGCTGGGAATCCTTGAGATCCAGGCGATCCAGCGGCTCCAGATTGAGCAGGGGCACCATACTGAGATGCAGGAGATTGACCACGTTGGGCTGGGAATCCTTGAGATCCAGGCGAACCAGCGGCTCCAGATTGAGCAGGGGCACCGTACTGAGAAGCAGGAGATTGACCACGCTGGGCTGGGAATCCTTGAGATCCAGGCGATCCAGCGACTCCAGATTGAGCAGGAGCACCGTACTGAGAAGCAGGAGATTGGCCACGCTGAGCTGGGAAGCCCTGAGATCCAGATGATCCAGCAGATCCAGATTGAGCAGGAGCACCGTACTGAGAAGCAGGAGATTGACCACGCTGGGCTGGGAAGCCAGATCCAGAAATGCCAGTTGTTCCATCAGATCCAGATTGAGCGGGGGCTCCGTATTGAGAAGCTGGACCCTGGCCAGGCTGGTAGGTACTGGAAGGAGACTGGCCTGCTTGACCTTGGGCCTGGTATGATGGGGAGGCCGCGCCGTAGTACTGCTGGGGCTCAGGACCGGAGTCTTCATCAGGGTTGTAGGCACCTGGAACATTTATTAAAATAGATTATTTTAAAGAAATAAGTTTTCATTATTATTAAACAACCTGTAACGCGGAGAGAGGGGCTCGTGGCTAATCAGCAACCACATGGGGGGCAAGCTTTTCTTCTCAGAGCTATCACAAAGGAAATGGAGGCGCCATCTAGTCTTAAAAAAAACATTACATGGACTTGTAATTGTCTGTAACAGATTTATTTACAGATATAAAATCATTTATCATTTATAACATTATTATTAGCTTATTACTGTCCCACTGCTGGGCACGGACTTCTTCTCAGAATAAGAAGTGTTTAGGCCTTAGTCCACCACGCTGGCCTGGTGCGGATTGGCGGACTACACATACCATCAAAAACTTTTTGGGGCCCTCTCAGGTTTGCTCACGAAGTTTTCCTTCACCGTTAACGCAAGCGATAATCAAATTCTGATACGCACATGAATTCGAAAATTCAGAGGTGCAGGCCGGGAACTCAGACCCTTCTGCATGGAAGGCAATATACTTAGCAAAAAATTTTTTTTCCTATTTTTTTTCGAGTTTTTAGTTCGCCCTTCAGCGACTATGCAAGCCTCATTATGTTCGTCTTATATTATTAGATATTAAATAATAAAATTAAATATAAAAAATCACATACATCAGGGAACACAATGTCACCGACACGGACTCCCACAACAGAGGAATCAGTGAGGCTCCCAGCAAAAAGATCTGAGTTGATTCATCGCTATTAAAGTGTTAATGGACGCAATTAAAGTTATCTAATATACTTAAAGATTCTGAAACAGTGTCAGTAGTCAATGTCAATCAACGTCTTCTTTTACACGGCTATCTAAATAAATTAAAATTAATTCTCACTTCAATGTCTCGAAACTAAAGTAACTGTCATTCAAACGAATAAGGCAATATAAGAACCAATTAAATTAATTACATAGAATGTAGATTTGTAAGAATCTATGACTAAAAATTTTACATTTTCTAGAATAATTTTGAGTGTCCGCTTTATTTGGTAGCCTTAAGATAATCAGCCTACTGAAGGCTCGGGCCTCTTCTCAGAATGTGAAGGGTTTACGCCTTAGTCCACCACGTTGGCCTGATGGGGGTTGGCAGACCACAAACACTATCGAGAAATTCTTACAGCCCTCAGGTGTGCAGGTTTCCTCACGATGTTTTCCTTCACCGTTAACGCAAGTGAGAATCAAATTCTGATTCGCACATGAATTCAAAAAGTCTGAGGTACGGGCTGCAATCGAATTTAGACCTTCCAGCGTGGAAGGCAACCGTACAATTGTTAAGCTGTCACTGCTATTTTTGGTAGTGTTGGTAGCGTGCAGCGCACTATTAATTGCATGGATTTTTCTTGTTTTAATTCGGTATTCTACTATTTTCTTCTTCAAGAAGGTTGTTGTATTATAATGATATCAGTGTACCAGTGGCGTGCATTGGATATACGCAATTAAGCAGTGCCTACCTCATAAGATTGAATTAACTACTCCATCTTTAACTATTACTATAAATAAAGTAAGCGTGTATGGCTATGATTTCTTTTGGTCAGAATCGTATTGAAATGGGCTTAAACGTACAATTGAAAGGCGACATCGCTAGTGCCTGCCTACCTAGTCCGAAAACCAATGCACACCACTGCAGTGTCCCAGTAATTGAAATTATTGCTGGTTATGACAACACTTAGGCTGACACCACATGGCGCCACTAAATTGATCAAGACACAGTTGATTGTTTGGTGTAGGACCTGCAACTAAAATCAAATAGCGAACTGTGTCTCGAGCAACTGATGTCGGTATTTATGACCGAAAACGAATAATTTTGCTTACTAATGGTAGCATTATTTATTGTAGAAAACTCTTAAGCAAATTTTACCTGTGATAGTTACTAACGTAAGGGTCTACTATGCACAGCTATGGGGTCTTTGTCTCATTATTGGTAAAGATACAAGTATTTTAATTTTGACTTTAACGTTCTGGGAATCATTGGAAACGGGCATTAGTAGCCCATGTGTGGTCAGCCTACAAATCTGTGACATAACAAAGCATTAAAAGCACATAAACACAATATTGTATGCAAATTAATAAGAAATCCAAAAATCCTACCTTCTTGTGTACCAGCAGCAGCAGCTCTTGCATTTTCTTCAAGGGACTTCAGGATCTCTTCAGGGATAGGAGGAGGAGTCGGCAGATGATCTCCCTGAGGCTGGTATCCGTTCTCATCAGCAGTGTAAGTCACACTGTACTGCTGACCGTCATCACCAGTATAAGAAAAAGCGCCCTGGGCTTGAACACCATTTGTAGCTACACCAGATTCTTCAGCAGAAATACCGTTTGAAGTTTCGAAGCTGTACGCAAAGGTTTCACCATCATTCTGGTTTTCGTATCTCAGGATTTCGGCGTTCCTGTCAATGGAGGCACGTTCACGTTCAGGCTGGGCCTGGCCGGAATAAGCGGTTGCGTCTTGGGATCCTTGGCTTCCGAAAGGTGCCTGGCCAAATCCAGCAGGGCCTTGACCCGGGGCTGATCCAGCACCACCAGTAGGAGCGCCGTATTGAGAAGCAGGCTGACCAAATCCAGGTTGACCAGAAGTTGAGGGCTGACCGAATCCAGCAGGGCCTTGACCGGGGGCTGAACCAGCACCTACGGTAGGGGCGCCGTATTGAGAAGCAGGCTGTCCAAATCCAGGCTGTCCACCAGTTGAGGTCTGACCAAATCCAGTAGGACCCTGACCAGAGACTGGGCCAGCACCAGCAGCGGGAGCGCCGTATTGAGGAGCAGGCTGGCCAAATCCAGATTGTCCAGAAATAGCGGGCTGACCAAATCCAGCAGGGCCAAATTGAGCCCCAGCCTGACCAGTAGGGCCTTGACCAAATCCAGAGGGGCCTGAAGGCTGGCCAAACGAAGATGGGCCTTTAGGTAGTTCAAATCCAGGTTCTCCACCAGGTGCAGTTAAAGCTCCAGGGCTTCCTCCAGCAGTTCCCGCACTTGCAGGAGGCAAGTACGTCCTGTCCAGCTTGTCAGCATAGCTGCACGCTATAACTGATAGGATGATGATCTGAAAAGACAAAAATAATAATTATACATACATACACACGCCTGTAATCTCCCAAGGGGTAAGCAAAGGTGTTCTCCTATTACAGGAATCTGTACACCCACGTTTCACCTATGGTATTAAGACCCATGCAATGGGTGGCAAGCCTATTGTCATTTTCCAGGCACAATTATGGCATCAGGTTCATCACCTCTTACGACTCCCTTGCCCGATCACGGAGGGGAAATGTAGTCCATGGGAGGACGGATTAATAATTATACTAAATAGAAATAATTGAATGTTTCAAAATGTACGTCAATTTAATGTAAGGACGCAAAATTGTCATAAACTTAGATTGAGTCACAGTTAGAAAGGGAAGCCCTTGATTGGATAACGGGTCATCTTGTTAACAAAGCCAAAGTTTACTATACGAGAGTTCAAAGTTAAATTTTGAAATTAAAATCTAATATTGTCACACTTCAGAATGTTTTTTATTTCAAACTTTTTAACTTTCACTGCAATCCATTTTTATTAAAAAATAACTTTTGAATTCCGAATTTGAATCACGAAAAAATTGACCGTTATTTTAAAATTTCGAATTAACAGTCTTTTTAATAAAGACTTTTTTAAAGAATTATTTATTTTTAAATACTTTTAAAATTTAATTAATTACCAGCTTCATATCTAAAGCTGTTGTTCTACCACGGGATGATCACCGAATGTGCATATCACTGGAAACTACATTCTATTTATATGAAGTAAATTCGTTCACTATACCAAGTTACTCAAAATTGTGCTCACGGAGCTAACCTTTGACAGTACTATTAGTGAAGATTCCACTATGTTTGTATGTGTGAGTTCTTACTCAATAACTCGATCAATATTACTGATACTCTAATTACTGTGAGCGTGATGTGTGCATGTGTGTGTGGACCCATATATGGTGGGATTTACTTTGTTTATTTTAAATTGGGGATCCGTGGAGAATCTGTGGAAATTGATAATGGAGATGGGAATATAGGGTTCACGCGGATAATATGATAGAGGTTGATACTAAACAGTTGTTCTTTTTGATGTGAAATTTTCTTTCAAGGACAGGTCAACTCAAACCTTTATTTTTTATTTTATTTTTTATCGTTGGAAACTCCTCATGGGTGTCCCTCGCCCGAGGAAGGCGAGGGGTTCTGCCGGACTCTTACCGGCTAAAAACCAACGGTGTTCCTTCTCCTGACCGTTCGGCCGGGGTCGCGGGATTCGCAAAAGCATGCACCGCAACCCCGGCAGGTAGGTCAACTCAAACCTGCTATGGCACTTTCCTCAAAAGGTCATTCCAGACGTTGCCCTACATTGTTACACTCACATAGTTTTTATACCACAATGTCTGGACTTTAAAAGATATCTTGATCTCTGAGTTGGTTTCGGCTTTTTTTTTCAGAGCTAGTCAGATAGGAAATGCCGGCGCCATCTAGTCTTCAAAAAAACATTGACTTGTAAAAGTGTCTGTAACAGATTTATTTATAGAAATAAAAATCATTTATCATTTTCTTTACCGAAAGCTTGCGAATTTATTCACTTTTGTGGCTTTTGCGTACCTACCTGTAATTCACAATTTGTGTCTATGAAGTTGTGAATATAATTATAATAAAATTAAGAGTTGGTGAATCTAACTGAAACAGTTTTTTTCATGGATAAACAAAATTAAATCTATATATAGGTATATATACAAAAATGATTCCCTATTTCCCTTGGTCACGCCATAACTTGAGAACGACTTTACCGATTAAGTTCATATTTACACAATATATTTGTTTGGTCAAGATAATGGTTCGTAGCTATACTAGGATCCGATAGGTGGCGATGTAGTCAAATTATTTAAGCGGGCACAACCGCGGGAGACCAGCTAGTAAATCATAGTAAAGAATCCTTAGAAGATAAAACGCCTAGGTATATCTGTACGTACCTACAATTATACACAATGTTCAATGATATCATTTAACACTTTAATATAATTACGTACAATAAAAAACAATTTAATAAAATGTATGTAAATGAATGTAAAATATTATAATAACATTCAACATACTGATTTTTATAATTGCTGTACTGGAAGCGGTGGTATTTGCAGTAGAGTATTTTATTTTTAATTATTTTTATGATTGCGAGCTTATTAGTTACTTATGGTTTGTGTCCGGGTTCAATATTCTCAGGATCACGATCTCCCTTAGATTATTCCTTAGGTCATCAGCAATTCTCAAATAAAAACAATTTTAGGCTTGCTAGTCTCAAATAAAAAAAAATCGTAAACCCTTTTTGGTTTGTTCATTCACCTCTTATTTTAAAACGTCCCACTCTTGAAATCCTGTATATTGGGTGCGTTTACACAAACATCCAGACCTGGAATAATTATTAGGTCTTACAAATATTGTTCCGTGTGCCAATCGTGTCGTCCAAAGCAATGAATTTCAATAACTAGAGCTGTAACTATAAGAGGACCTATCCAAGCAGTTCATTCATCAGAAGACGTTGAAATCTGGACAAACATTAGCCTCAGGAACTTTTTTTTTAATCGTTGGAAAATCCTCATAGATTTCCCTCGCTTGGGGAAGGCGAGGGGTCTGCCGGACTCTTACCGGCTAAAAACCAATGGTGTTCCTCCTCCTGACCGTTCAGCCGGGGTCGCGGGATTTGCAAAAGCATGCACCGCAACCTCAGCAGAGCCTCAGGGCTTACCAATATTATAAACAACATAACGCCAATTAGTCTTTCCCGTACAGGAGATATTGGTGTCGATTCTGTAACACATTTTGACAGTACTAAACTAGACTAAACGCAACTGTCACTTTCTTTTTCTATTGAAACAGAGACAAACACCCTTAGTACAGTTTAGTCCTGTCAAAGTGCGTAACAGTATCGACTTTGTCTTTACTCAGAACTCCAGAGTCGTCCAGGGGCCTGGCAGAACCTAATTAGCTTTACTTCGTATATTTGTATGTTTGATTCAAATCTTGCAACAGATTTTTTAACTACATCTGCTTAGCCGATTCTCCTGAAACTTCGCACACAAATTCAATGCCCATGACAATACAACATTATAATAATTTCCACCTTCAATCCTCAAATCAATGCTGCAGGAGTACTGCAGAATAAAACCGTTTAACTGAATAGTTTTTTTTTAGTCATGATAATTATGTACCATGATTTCGCTTCGATTTCGTTTTATTATCAATCCAAAATCGCTAAATAAGACGAACCGGGTACAAGATTTTCGCATCCGTCCAATATCTCAAACTATAGTATTATCACATCAAATTACAGATGATGCTTATAAAATACTTATAAAGCATATGTGCCTATCGAAAGGCAAATTATGGTATATCTTATTATTGCTTAAATCATGTACAATTTGCGATGTTGAGACATTTCCGCCATTTATAAAGTTTTTGTGTGTTATCTGTGTGTAATCGAGAGGGTTATGAGAAACTGAGCTTCTAGATCATGACTCAGTAGAGTTTAAGTATTAATTATGTTCTGTATATACCTATATAAAAGGCAAAACTGACTGACTGGCTGATCTATCAACGCACAGCCTAAGCCGCTGGGATTAGAAACTTGAAATATTGACAGTAATTAAGGAAGAATTTTTTTCGGCACACAAGAGGGCTTTCGATATTTTCAAATCAATAAAAATAATTTCTTTCAAAATTAAATACTATGGTAAGTACACATAGCATAATATCACGCCTGTATTCCCCGAAGGGTTGGGCAGAGGTGTATAGTAACACCCTCATTTGGCCGTTATGTTTAAGTCCCATGTAATAGAGGGCTAGTCTATATCCATCAACCGGGATAAAATCCAAACTCCGGGCTGCTACTGAGGAATTTCACACGAAAAACCCAATATAACTGCCGAACCTGGGGATCGCACCCATGACCTCACGATCAGCAGTCGCGCTTGCAACCACTAGATTTTAATCACAAAATTATATACAAAAGATCTACGGAACCCAACTTTTTAGTTCAATAGCGACGCGTGACGTCTATCTTGGTCAAAATCAATAAGTTGATCGGCACGGCATATCAGGTCGTTTAGACCACGAAACATCGTGAGATTACTAATTTTTTTCTTTGGTTATCAAAACCGTGTTTATTGTACCCTGTCGTCTGATTCGGGATCGTTTTAATTACTTTTGGATGAAGGTTAATAGGTATTGTTCGTCAAGGTCAATTAGGGATAGATTTATAGTTGATTAGCGACCCGCCCTGACTTTGTAGGTACCGAGTTATTTGATTGACGACACGTTTGGTGCAGTGGCTGAGCGATCGGCTTCTGCGCTACGGGTCGTGGGTACCTACGGTTCCCGCACGGATCAAATATTTGTCTGGCCTACAGATATCTGTTCCGGGTCTGGTTGTTTGTGCATGTGAAGATTTGTGTCTGTAAACGCACCCACGATACAGGAGAAATCCTGATGTGTGGCAACTTTTTTTTAAAATAAATAAAAATAGATTTATTTCATCAACGTGATACCCTGGTTGCTTGCCTTCCATGCAGGAAGGTCTAAATTCGATCCCGATCCATACCTGACTTTTCGAATTCATATCTGGATCAGAATTTGATTATAACTTGCGTTAAAGGTGAAAGAAAAACATCTTAAGGAATCCTGCATATCTGAGAGGGCTACATAAAGTTATCCATGGTATGTATACCTATAGTCTGCCAATCCGAGGCTAGTGTGGTGGACTAAGGCCTCAAACTTCTCATTTTGAGAAGACGCCCGTGCCCAGCAGTGGCACAGTAATGGGCTAATTATGCATGAATGTTTCATCAATGTTATTTAATTTGCAAATTCATTTTAATTATTTTAATGTCGATTTGACTAGAGAGGAGAGGACAGAGGAGAGGACAGAGGAGAGGCAGAGGCCTATGTCCAGCAGTGGACTGCTATAGACTAAGTAAATTCATAATTAAAATTGAAACTATGATTAGAACCGCAGAATCAGTTAGTCGTTAGTCTCCGTTTGAGACACCCACGGGGGGAGACGTGGTGGCTTATTCTTCTTCAACAGATATGTGTAGCAGTAATAGCCTAGTGGTGTGACCGTCGGCCTGTCAAGTCATAGATCTCGAGTACCTCTGATTTTTTTAATTCATGTGGGTATTAATTATCACTTGCTTAAAAACGATCGTGAGGAAATCGGCATGTCTGAGAGATTTCTTGACGGCATGTGAAGCCAAGTCGGAGGCATAAACTCTGACACCAGGTTAGTCACTAACCACACGAAAAGAAGAAGGAGTAGATATCTGTGATGTCATCAAATAGTGAGTAGGTAGCGCACGTTACATTAGTCAAGACTATCAATGCGACGTAGACAAATGGAATGCCAACTGACCGATCAGTTTGACTGACAATCTATTACATTGTTCTGATTATTTGGTTAGGTAACGTAAGTGATTATAATGTAGATTACATTCTGGTAGCATTTAATTGTAGTGTATTGTCTTCAGAATTTAGTGATGAAGTTTTGATTGATTTTTGCTTGAAAAGCGGGGGTCACATCAATTAATTCTTACGCTGAACATGAAATTGCAAATTTGCATTGATATACGAGGCATAGTTGGTTAGAAAGGGGGTGAATATTGAGATGACGGCTAATAGAGATGTATGGAAGAACAAGACATACTGCGCCGACGACAAATACGTTGGGATAAGGGTGTGACGATGATGAGGCATAGTTGCGTCCCGATTCAATACGTTCTGAAGATTTGTTTATAAGTTAAGTCTTGCCGAATTAAAACTATGCTGTTGTTCTTGGAATGAGCTATTCGTCCCATAATCATTCGAAGATATCATATCATAACTGCCTCGATGGTCTTGTGATGGCAAGCGTAACTACTGATCGTGAGATCCTGGGTACGATTCCCAGGTCGGGCATAGTGCAATTGGGATTTACGACTAGGAATTTCTCAGTAGCAGCACGGAGTCAGGATTTGTGCTCGGTTAAAGTCTCGCCCCGTATTGTACATGGGACTTCAACATAACTGGCGAAATGAGGGTGTTACTATACACCTCTGCCGTACCTTTCGGGGAATGCAAGCGTGATGTTATATTGTTATGTGCTGTGCATTTGTCTCTGTTCCTTTTCAAAAATAAATGTTTATCAGACAAACAGATTTCAAAATACCGAGGTCGTTTTTAAATAAGCTATCTACCTAAATTATCTGGTACTAGTATTTGGAGTAATTTGATTGCAATCAAAAGAAAGACGGTCACGTTTTGTACTATTACGAATTTGAAGAAAGGTTACTATGATCTAAGATGGGGCAACCGATTTGCGTGCATAACTATAGTATCATTGAGGGGCTCATGGCTCATTACCAACCGCGCGGATCATACAATTTGCGAAGTTAAGAGGAAGCGCGGGCTGCAATATTAATAATTTGAATAGGTTTTCGCGACCTATTTCCATCCCATCACTCCTGCAAACCTTCCCAATTGAGCGCGAAAGAGACACCTGCATCTCGGAATGATTTCTCCTGTGCAATATTAGCGAAAACGTAGGTACTTTCGTATTTCCCTGTTTCCTTCTTCAAATATGGACCGATATTAATATTTTTTTCTGTTTTAATTTAAGAAAGACTGGTTATGTCTGTATGTTTTTCTTTTATTTTTTATCGTTGTGATATTTGTTTGCCAGAAATTTGAAAACGGTGGTAAAACCAGTCGATTTTTTGTAAAATTTGAACGTTTCTAGTTCTTTTAATAATTAATTTATTGACAAAAACATAGCATAGGGACATAGTGGTGGTAGATATATATCATATGGTAAAAAATATTTGCTCTAGTGACATTATCCAAGGAGGAAACTGAAGAATACGTTAGTATGGACTAAATGCCTACCGCATTTCCACTCAAGGTGGGCTTGCCGCGGTTAGTCCGTGGACGGGTGAATAAATATTTTCATCGATAAATCATAGACTGTCATTAGCTTCTTCCAAGTTACGCAATGACATACGACATCGGTACTTCTCATATGGACTCGATGCGGGAGCCTGTTAACTAAATCATTCAAGACTATCCATCAATCTGCCCAGCTTACCCAACTATGTTAGAGTTTTTGTTTTACATGAATAACTTTAATGACATCTATGTTTATGGATGTACTTATAGACCACAGATATAGAGTTAAAAGATAATGCAAGTCGGCCTACTTTGCATGCCATTCGGTTGGAGCAATCCTCCAACTTTTTACGCTGCTAAATCAGTTCCCTCTCGACCGTTTCCGTTTCTGCAACAGCGAATGGTTGCAAGATGCGTGTGCGCATCTTCTAACTGTGAAAATGCGCGTAAGGCGTGCGCAATGTTTACTTCCCAACAATAAAATGCTCTCGTTACGTAGGTAATTGGACCAAAAAATATTAACATGCTTGTTTTCATACAATTTGACATATTTGCGGAATCTATGTATTTAACTCAATAACTGTGATGTACCGTACGAAATATCATCATCTTCCTGTCCTTATCCCACACTAGGTGTGGTTGGCACAACATGTACTCCTCTTCCATTCTCCTCTATCAGCCGTCATCTCAGTACTCACTCCTTTCTTACCCATATCATCTTTCACACAGTCCATCCATCTTTTCTTTGGCCTACCTCTACTTGTATATCCATCCTTATTCATATTTAACACTCTTCTAGTAACGAAATATGCACGTAAGTAAAATTGTATATATCCATAAATATATTTGGGTCGGCTTTCAGCATAATCAAGTGCGACCTGAATATCAGGAGTCTTGTTGAAGGATTTTTCATTAAAATTAACATTTTGTATTGATTGATTGATAGCCTAGCGGTTGAACGCTTACTTTCCATGCAGGAGGGTCTGAGTTCGAGCCCGGCCCGTACCTCTAACTTTTCGAATTCATGTGCGGATCAAAATTTGATTATCACTTGCGTTAACAGTGAAGGAAAACATCGTGAGAAAACCTGTACACCTGAGAGAGCTTCATAAAGTTTTCGATGGTGTGTGTAGTCTGCCAACCCGCACCAGGCCAGCGTAGTGGACTAAGGCCTAAACCCTTCTCATTCTGAGAAGAGGCCCGTCCCCAGCAGTGGGACTGTAATGGGCTGAGTTTATGTATGTAATGATTGATTGACATAACATGATGTCACGCAAAGGAATCTACCACGTCGAAGAGCCGTGAGAAAATATTGATATAATAACTGCGTTTGTTAAACAGATTTATGATCGCAGTTATTTTGTTTTTAGCACCCAAGAGGATGTCGTTTGTCGACCTTTCTCACGTAATCCCCTAGGCCAATTTTTCACAGCACACGACACAGGACGGTAAAATATGGTGACGATTCCGAGTGACGATTGACGAGCATGAACAATTTGATGTATAGTATCAACTGCCTCATTGGTCTAGTGGTGGTAAGCGCGACTGCTGGACATGAGGTCCTAGGTTCGATCCCCAGGTCGTGCAAAGTGTTATTGGGTTTTTCCGTGTGGAATTCCTCAGTAGCAGCTCGGAGTTTCGATTTGTGCCTAGTTGATGGCAATAGGCTCGCCCTCTATTACATGGGACTTAAACATAACGGCGAAATGAGGGTGTTACTATACACCTCTGCCCAACCCTTCGGGGAATACAGGCGTAATGTTATGTTATGTTATCGTAAACGTATCTCTAATGTAAGCGAATTTTGAATTGAAAATACAACTGTCCTATAACATTTTGGTTTATTTTTTTGCGACATGCACAATTTGTATCATATATAGAATATGAATAAAGGAGATTGCTTACCGGGCATACATTGATCTTCTAAGATCCAACAGCTTCGTAAAATTACTTTCTGTGTTCTAAATGATGACTAGATTTGACTTAAATTGAAGTAAAGTCACAGATACCCTTGAGGATTATTTAGTACCCAAAATACTTTCGGATTTTGAGGTTATAATAGACGGTGTTCATTCGTGCGGTCACATTAGGAAAATATGTGTAATAACTTGGTGCTTTAACGTAAAATACATTAGTTTGTACCTTTAAGTGCTTCGTTTCATTATATTACTAAGAACTAGTCAAAAAAATGAGAGCAATGCGAGTATGACAGCTAATAATATTTCTGTAAAAGACATACAACATAATCTTATAGGGGTGAATCTATCATTACAGTTATAGCTAATATCGGTATGTCAGGATTGGAAGCATGGTAAATAAAGTAAAGGAAACCAACATAGACTCTTCACCACTGAGAGTACTTATATTTGGGTTAGCGGTTAGTTACAGAAGCTAGTTCACACTATATCACAATATAATAATTAACACAAGACCAGAAACTGAGGACAAGCAAATCAGATATAAAAGGTCAGACTTCTTCGGCGGTTCGACATGGAATCCTTTTCTCCGTCGAATGACCAGTGTTTTTATAACTTCGGGTACGTTGATTCATCTTGACGATTACCCTCCTTTATCAACATTGTCCAATGTTACAAGCTAGCGATAACATGTGTCGACAGCCGTGGAAAACTGTCTTTAGATGCCCTTTTACCCATGGGAAGAGTTGGAATTTTTTTTTCTATACCGACAACTGCACGGCTAATTAAAAAATATTCTAGAATACATCTTAAATGAATTTAGCTCTAATTTGAAGATAAATACCGAAACACTGTAAGAGGTTGTTTCCTTTATTTTAGCAATTGAATCGATTTGATTTTTTAATTAACTGTTATTATAGCAATCCTAATCGATATTTTAAATAATGAACTTTTATGAATTAGTTCCATTATGCGTAATAAAGGAATTATGTTCAATAAATCATAAAGGTGGACTAAAGAAAACGTTTGAGTCGTAAATAATAATTATTATAGGTCGTGTTGAGGTAATAAATGTACGAATATCGATTATTTAACATTTAAATCGCTCGTAAATTATAAAATTTAATTATTTTCATATGTTGTATCTATAATATAAGTACTAGTTATCTGTTCGTGCGTTGACGATTTAAAATAAGCATGTACATAACATAACATCACGCCTGTATGCCCCGAAGGGTTAGGCAGAGGTGTATAGTAACCCTCATTTCGCCGTTATGTTTAAATCCCATGTAATAGGGGGCGAGCCTATTGCCATCAACCGGGCACAAATCTAAACTCCGGGCTGATACTGAGGAATTCCACACAGAAAATCCCAATGACACTTTGCCCGACCTGGGGATCGAAACCAGGACCTCAAGGTCAGCAGTCGCGCTTGCCACCACTAGACCAACGAGGCATGTACACACGCCGACCATTCAAGCTATACATATACAAGGTTAGTCGGAAAAGGGGTACTAAGCCGAAATGGTGTTAAAGTACCTATAATAATGGACAACTTTTGTTCTACAACTTTCCCCAAAAGTCATTAGTTAAGGAGAAATAGTTGTTCAAAGATTTCATAAAAAATATCCTCAGATAGGATCAACTGAGTTTATTTTAGGTCATATTTGGGGTTAGGGATTAGAAGCCCCATTTTCTGAATGAAGCAGGGATGAAGATTTTTTTTAAAAACTAAAATTAAATTTTTGTACCTATGGAAAAAAAATATATCGAATTTTGAAATTTTAACACTTTCTTTAAAACAACCATCAGTGATACATTAAGTGGCCCGCGGCTTAGTACCCCCTTTCTGACTAACCTTGTATATATACATTTCCGTAAAATGATAGGTCAGCATAAACTAAAAATGTATAGCTGTATAGCTAGGACTTTACCCACGACTTCGTCCACCTGAATTTTCATAAAAACTTTATCCTCTATTTTACCCCCTTAGGGGTAGAATTTCCGAAAAATCCTTAGAGTATCGGCATTACCCAGTAACTGGGTTGCACAGGTCTGATGGCAGTCGCTCCGTGTAAAATACTAGTATTCTGGTTAGACTGGAAGCTGACCCCAACATAGTTGGGAAAAGGCTAGGCAGACTGATATACAGAGTGTAAACGAAATCATGTAATTCCTTCAAGCCTCGTCATGTACTGCTGACATAGATTAACCCTGCAAGGGATACATTTGGATTCAATAAAAAAAAATGACAAGTAAACTTGTGTTCTTAACGTTAGGCATTTTAGCGCCCCGAGTTAAACGACCGCGCGGCGAGCGATAGCCGCGTAATTCGCTCGGGGCGCTAAAATGCCTCACGTTAAGAACACATATTTACTTCTGGTATTTTTTTTTTAATCCAAAAGTATCCCGTGTAAGGTTAATCTATGCCAGCAGTACATAACGACGCTTGAAGGAATTACATTATTTCGTTTACACCCTGTATATTATACTAGCGGCCCGTCCCTGCTTCGCACGTGTGGACATTTTTCCCGTTTTTGCAACATTTATCATTCATGCTCCGCTCTTATTGGCCGTAGCGTGATGTTATATAGCCTATAACCTTCCTCGATAAATGGACCATCCAACTCAAAAATATTTTTTCAATTCCAACCAATAGTTCCCGAGATTAGCGCGTTCAAACAAACAAACAAACTTTTCAGCTTTATAATATTAGTATAGAAGTATTGGTATACTAAGGAACATAAGTTTTGGAATATTTTGTAACCGATCATATACGATCATATCATAATTATGATAACTTTTACAAATATTTAAGCAAGATTTTGCTTTACAAATACTTCATATATTTTTTCTGAATTTTATCGTTTCTGTTACCAACAATCGTTACTGTAACCGTATGGTTTCACAAGAATGTCGATAAATATTTATAACAATATTATATTGTTTCTTGTTGCTAATTATGTAATTAGTTATAATGTTTATTAGTTTAATGCCGTGTGTAAAGAAGCGTGTTGGTAGGAGACACCTTGACCTAGTCGTTCCTGAAGCAAGATCGGCAGTCCAATGAAGCGTTGTTAGCAATGAGTCAAGGGGGGGCACGAAGACATGTGCCCCCCGTACACGACAACGACACTACAAAAACACAAAGAGATCTCAAGTTCCATAATAATCACGTGCGTTTCGTTTTACGAGGGCTTTGACAGACATCGAAAGATATCATTATAGGTTTCATTAAATTACTTAATTAATAAGGGTCCATTTCTTATAGTTTAAAGGATAGATAGATAGATAGATATACTTTAACGCACACTAAAAGAAATAAAACAAGGAATACACATAATTAACAGTACAAATGGCGGTCTTATCGCTTAAAGCAATTTCTTCCAGACAACCATTGGATGGAAAGAATTGTTAAGAAAAATATAAAGGGCAGTTTGCAGCGTACAAATATGCAACCTACTAAAAACCGGGAATCAACTAAATAATAGGTATAATTACAATACATATTTTATATATATATATATATATATATATATATACACACTCAAATAGGGTACATACAGAATTAATTATACATACAGATAATTTACCTATATAAACCACTATAGAGCAAGATAATGTTCTTTAACCATTCTTTTGATAGAAACCAACGACTGAGCACGCCTTACAGGTACAGGTAGTGCATTCCACAAGCGTATGGCCTGAACAGTGAAGGAATGGTCAAAGAATCTTGTGGAACGCATAGGCATCTTCAGTTTCAAGTTCTCCGATGATCTCAAGGATTGTGAATGTGAATCACGCATGAACTCAAAACGCTCTTTAAGATAAGAAGGGGTAGCGGGATTGAACAGAATACTGTATAGTAGGGAAAGAATATGAGCATTCCGACGAAGACGTATTGGTAGCCACTGGAGTTTAGCACGAAATTCTGACACATGATCATATTTGCGTAAACCAAATATGAACTCAATACAAAAGTTTTGAAATCGCTCAAGTTTGTTAAACTTGTCCTCGGTGAGATCGAGATAGCTGGCATCGCCATAGTCAAGGATGGGAAGAAGAAGAGATTGTGCAAGCGCAGTTTTAGGATGATACCCACTCCTTGCCAATCTGAAAGTAGAACCCCCCCCCCCCCCCCCCGCCCAAGAAAAAATCTTCTAGGAATTTGCCCTTGTTGGTAAGAATTGTGGGATCCCAGTAATTGCTTAATGATTTCAATGATTAGGCATGCTGAAGAAGGATGATCAGAACGAAACAGATAACAGACTGAAGATCACGCCATATGTAACAAGCAGCTTCAGTTTATATTTTTAAGTCCCATGTAATAGGGAGCGAGCCTATTGCCATCAACCGGGCACAAATAATTCCACACGGAAAAACCTAATAACACTTTGCCCGATCTAGGGATCGAACCCAAGACCTCACGATCAGCAGTCGCGCTTGCCACCACTATACCAACAAGACAGTTTAATAAACACATAGCTACAATATTTAGTTCAGTACCTGTAGATTCTATAGTATAATTTGTTTTAGTTGCCATCCATGAGTCGAACTCACTACCCATGCAGTGCTTAAAGGACTTACGCTCTACCGGCTGCGCCTGCGCAACACAGATCGTGAATCGTGTTCTTGTAAAAATAATATAAAAAACCAAACTGACCCGCGCTAAGAGCTAGTAAAACTTAATTACTTATTTATTTTAGTTAATATTTAATGCAAATATTATTTTTACCTTCAATCAGGCGTCAATTACAGTATATCAGTCTGTCATGTATCATCCTTGAGTAAATGTATGTGTGAAATAGTTTCGTTAGCCTTTAGATAAGTGCAAAAATAGATGCCAAATTAATTAAATCGCGCATGTAACTAATTTTAATTTAACGTCATGGCTTAGGGTCCGTACACAAAACTGCGATGCGACGTCGCATCGTAGAAATATACGAGCTCGCACGACGCATCGCAAGAACTTACGAATTGATTCGCGTAATTGATTTTTCCTATATCTTCTTATCAGTAACAGTAGTGCGCAAATCTTTTTACGCAAATTTATTCTACCTAGTATAAAATACGTTCAATACGGTTGACGATCGTCGAGGGATTAGTCACCCGAACCTTGGAAGGAAGACGCTTTGCCGCACGAAAGCGCATCGCAACAATTTGCGTCGCAGTTTTCTGCGTTGCGAATTCGCATCGCGTGGCATCGCAGTTTTGTGTACGGACCTGTAAGCCTGCTTATCTACGTATGCGAAAAGTGAACACTTGTGGAAAGTGGAAACTTGGGTACCACACACATGCTCATACAAAATACCCATTTTCTAACTTACCCGTGTATTCCCCGAAGGGTGGGGCAGAGGTGTATAGTAACACCCTCATTTCGCCGTTATGTTTAAGTCCCATGTAATAGGGGGCGAGCTTATTGCCATAACCGGCGGGCACAAATCCAAACTCCGGGTTGCTACTGAGGGATAATACACATTTTCTGTGTTTTTTTATTGTTTTATTCTTTGAGTTGGTCGCGTTGGTAAGTGCAGACAGGGTCTAAGGTGGAACACTCGAATACAAGGAACAGAGATATAGAGGGATTCCCCTATACCCCTCTGGCTCTCGCATACATACGACGGAACACAGTAAGCTGCTTGGCGCCGGACTTTAATGTGAGGGTGGTAGCTAGCCAGGTAGACCGTATAGATTCTACCACCAAGCGTGCTGGGTTTTGTTGAATTTTACAACACGCGTCAATTCCCAGCGTGAGGTAAGTTTTATATTCTATCATGCAACTGCTAAAACTATATTTAATCAACATAACATAACATCACGCCTGTACTTCCCGAAGGGTTGGGCAGAGGTGTGTAGTAACCTTTGTAATAGGGGACGAGTCTTACCATCAACCGGGCACAAATCCGAACTTTGGGCTGCTACTGAGGATTTTCACACAGAATAACCCAATAACACTTTGCCCGACCAGCAGATCGATCCCAGGACCTCACCTCAGTCGCGCTTAGACTAACGAGGCAGTTTTTTTTTTATATATTTCTCAACACAAACAAATTATTTCATAGGAGAAAGGACCGTTAAAACAATATTGCTAATCTTACCAAATTCAAAAGACAATAATCATTAGTATCTATACAATATTTTCAACAGTAATGTATACATATAAAATTCTTAACCCAGTTTATGAAAGTGAAATATTACCATTAAAAATTGCAGACATAGTTAGATTACAAAATGGTTGATTGTTAGTATTGTCTATACCTCTGCGTGTGCGCCGTAATGATCCACACAAAAAAAAGGTTGGCACTCACTAGGAATTCTCCTGTTTTTAGAGTTCCGTACCAAAATGGTAAAAAGGAACCTTTATGGTACGACTTCGTCTGTCTGTCTGTCACAGCTGCTTATTTCACAAACTACAATTGCAAATGGAAGAATCGATAAAATATTTTATTTTCATTGCAATAGGGGGTTTAATTTTAAAGTGGGGCTACTAAGTCAAGTGTACCTATTATAAAATATATTTTTATTTTCATTTATGTCGCAATGTTTTTGATTTATGAGAAAACACGTCGGAAAAAATACCATTCCCCCCTTATCTCTAAAGTTTGCAAAGCGAAAAATCTGGAATACATAGAGTTGATGGAGATTTATATAAGTATTACAAGAAAATAAAATAATGTGTATAACTAACACAGTTTTTAGAAATCATCAAAAATATTTACAAACAAAATTAGTTGTGCAGTTCCAAAAAAATATTTCCTCCAATGTTACGGAACCCTCGGTGCGCAAGTCCGACTCGCACTTGGCCGGTTTTTTTTGGGCTGCTGGATGATTGTCCTTGCGAACCGGTTTTTCGTAACCGGCAGTTTATTGACGAGACCTGATGGGTCTCTAGCCAAGAAAGTCTCCTGTATCGTGAGTGTATTTTTATAGATATTTGATGCATTAATTCAGGAATAAGATTGTTGCTCGGTATTAGGTCTAAATGTGGGCTCTTTTTAACCGACTTCAAAAAAGGAGGAAGTTCTCATTTCGAATGTATTTTTTATGTACGTTTATATGTCCGGCATTTCAACACGGTTTTGGATGATTCTTTTTTGTTTAAAAGAGTACACTCCCGAAGTGGTTCCATATAATATTTGTCATGATCTGATAAAGCAGTTTAGAGATAGAAAATGGAACTCCTCAACGAAGAACAGCACATGTATCGAGATTGGGTTATTGTTATTTTTATCAGAAATAAAGATCCAAATCGAATCATTTCGCGACTGGCTGTGTTGTTTAGTCCACTCAAAAATAAAAATAAATAAACGATTTAAATGCATAAAATAATGACCATACAACGATGACTATATAGCTGCCTCGTTGATTTAGTAGTGGTAAGCGCGACTGCTGATCGTAAGGTCCTGAGTTCGATCCCCAGGTCGGGCAAAGTGTTATTGGATTTTTCCGTAAGGAATTCTTCAGTAGCAGCCCGGAGTTTGGATTTATTTCCGATTAATGGCAATAGGCTCGCCCCCTTTTACATGGGACTTAAACATAACGGCGAAATGAGGGTGTTACTATACACCTCTGCCGAACCCTTAGGGGAATACAGGCGTGATGTTACGTATGTCATGACCATAGTATTATTATTATAAAATTAACATTTTCTGAATGCGGTACTTTCAATTCCACTTGAGGTTTTGTTACAGTTCGTCGTTACAAGGTGGAATAGCACCGACTTCAGAAAATGTTAATTTTATTATATTAGGTATAAGGTCATTATTTAACTTAAGGGAGGGATTCGTGGCTAATTAACAACAACGCGGATCATATGATTTGCAAAGTTAAGCTGCGCTTGCCGCGGTCAGTCCGCGGATGGGTGACGGTTCGTTACACATCGAGAGGCATGGAGAGCACGTTAAACAGTCGGTCCCGAGTGTCATACGAATATCTATGACAGTCGTTACGGGTAATCAGAAGACCGAAAGTGTGACAACTGGTCTCACCTTACGATATCGGCATTGCCCAGTAACTGGGTTGCAGAGGTCTGATGTCAGTCGCTCCGTGTAAAATACTGGTATTCAGCCGCATCTGATTAGACTGGAAGCTGACCTCAACATGGTTGGGAAAAAACTAGGCAGTCTATTGACGTCGGCTTTTACAAAAAAAAAAAAAAGTTTATTTATTACTTTAGGCCATCTTCATTCAAATAAGTGGCATCATCATCATCAGAACTGCCCGTTAACGTAAACTTCTGAATATGAACTCCGACCGTTACAGTTATCGGTCATTCCCTTGTACCAATCATGACTATAGGCATTTCTTTAGAACAGTTGGTAACTACATAAATTAACAATGTTTGACCTTTAATTCTGTAAGGTAATTCAGATGTTTTTTTAAAGCAAGAATGGTGTATGAATCGTACTATTTTCTTTAATAATACATAGTTGGCGGCATCTATCACGCCACATGTGAACTAGGCAGCACGACGAATGTCTAGCAGACTACAGCGACAACAATGACAGCTGTCAGGTGAAATGTCACAAATCCTGCATCGCGATATAAAAATTTGACATGGAGTTAGTATATATACAACTTCCCAACATAAACCTTTGGGCTGTGGCCCGCCAGGCATAAGACCCGCTTGGTAGGAGGATCCTCCCTTTTCGTAGGAGGAACACCATACCTCGTTTCCCTACATATCTAATATTTTTGGATTTTTGGATGTAGGTAATTCTCTAAATAGTATAAAACAAAGTCGCTCCCGCTGTCTGCACGCTTAGATCTTTTAAACTACGCAACGGATTTTAATGCAGTTTTCAGCAATAGATAGAGTAATTCAAGAGGAAGGTTTATATGCCCCACATTAGTATCTGAATTGCACCCTTGCGAAGCCGGGACGGGTCGCTAGTTAATTAATAAACCTTGTTAATAATAAGAACAAAGACTTTTATTATCCGTAATCATACTGATATGACGGCTAATAGAGATGTATGGAAGAAGAAGACATACTGCGCCGACCCCAAATAAGTTGGGATAAGGACAGGAAGATGACGATGGTGATGAAAAAGTAATCATAGACTAAAATTATAGCAAAAATAGATGATGGACATGAGCTAGTGTTGCCCGTCTATTAATCGATATAACAAAAATTGTTTGACGAAAAAACAAAAAAAAAAACATTTTGGCAGTTTTCGTAAAGAAAATTGAAAGATTACTGATCATTACCTGCTTCAAAAAAAATATCTGAATTAGACTACTGAATAAAAACTAAATAAGTATTTAGCACTGTTGATAATTTGATCAATTGTGTACGGTAATTAAAAAACAATCAACTGCTTTCAGGTCAAACAAAATAAAGCTTAGGCTGACTCAAATGAGGTGGAAATTAGTTGTCGATCAAGTCTTTGTAATAATACCTAATAATTCTAGTGCCAAAAGGTAAAATATCTTTTGAAAAATATCCTTTTTCGTAATAAATTGGAAATATAAATGGTGAAAAAATGTTATGAAATATTTCATAAACAAAATATCAACAAAATTGTACATTTATGTGAGTTCAACTGAGTTCATGATCGTTGTAAAGGTGCGCACGCATCTTTCATTTTATTTTGAACATTCGGCGCGAACATTCTACCTTTGTTCGTTTTGTTTGTTTTAGATAAATTCTTAAAATGTTACGTATGAATTAAAATGTCTACCTATCTTTGTAGTGCTGGAGGAGAATCTAAATAATTATGTACTTATAACACTATTGATACTCGGGACCCCACGATACAGGCATACCTAGTGTGGGCACCACGGCAAAATACTGATTTTGACTTGTATATTTGAAAATGCCTCGTTGATCTAGTGGTGGCAAGCGCAACTGCTGATCGTGAGGACCTGGTTTCAATCTCCAGGCTGGGTAATGTGTGTTTTTTCGTGTGGAATTCTTCAGTAGCAGCGCGGAGTTTGGATTCGGGCCCGATTGATGGCAATAGGCTCGCCCCCTATTACCTGGGATTTAAACATAATGGCGAAATGAGGGAGTTACTATACACCTCTGCTGAACTCTTTGGGGAATACAGTTATGATACTATGTTATTTGAAATAAAAACTTTTTCATTTGCAATAAGTTCATTGTTAAATGACTATTTTTTTAATTAAATTAATTATAAATATTATTTAGCTAGGATTTTTTCTGCTATTATGTTGAACTGGATTTAAAGCATAACCAGAAAGATGAAAGGAGATCTAGGCTCCCTGCAAAATATTTATGTAATGAAACTGTATTACATAATTTTTTAATAGGGAGCGTAGATCTCCAAGGTAAGTTTTCGGGCTGCTGATAGCCCGTAATGGACTGTCTGCCGTCCGTCGAATATATTATATTCTATTCGTTTGACAACCAAAACCAAGTTTAACGTGCTCTCTGAGTCACTGGGGGTCTCGAACTCTCAATGCATCAATAACGGTCTTCCACCAAAGACAGGGCCGCAATAATTGCGGTTTATAAGATTGACTTACTACTTACTGATTACTGTGAAAGTCGTTATAAGCAGTGTGAATCCTAAAGATCGGACAATTGGCTCAACTTTAGAATATTAGTATGGGTATACTGACCTTCATAATTCATTTCCTAGGGGTAGTAACTGAATTATGGAGGTCAAAAAATACAAAAGTCTGGATTTGCAAAAATTGAGAATGGCAATGAATCAATTAACTGATTTAATACCATTCACAATTTTTGTAAAACGTCGAAAGAGTAGTGATTTTTTAAAATGCCAAACACATCACATACTTTTCGCGTCACTTCAGTCGGTTAAAAAAAAGTTAGTGCGAACCTTTACGCTACATACGTCCAAGTTCAAGGCTAAACCCAAAACGTCTAAAAAACATGTATTTTCTTATTTATGTTATTCTAATGGCCTTTCGCGACTATTCACAAAATCGTATTCTGACGCTAAACACTTTTAAATAATATATTGACAAACCTAATGAATGTTAAAGCTATAAATTATAATAGTAAATAAACTTTATTTTTCTTTTAAAAAAAGCTTTGCTACACAGTAGGATTCTCCTGTATCGTGGGTACGTTTACAGGCACAAATCTTCATACGCACAAACATCCAGACCCGGAACAACTATCTGTAGGCCATACAAATGTTTGTTCCGTGCGGGAATCGAACCCACGACCCGTAGCGCAGAAGCCGATCGCTCAGCCACTGCACCAAATGTGTTGTCAAAAACTATTTGGAGGTGATTTTTTAAATATTGCTGGATAGATAACTAGCAGTGATAGCCTAAGTGGCGGTTAAACGCTTGCCTTCCATGTAAGAGGATCTGAGTTCGATCTCGGCTCGGACCTTTGACTTTGTGAGAAATACATTTTATAGGTTCATAGGTTGAATGCTAAACTCTCTGCCTATAATATTGTTATCAAATCTCTTTAGGGTCAATTCATACTAGAGCAGAGTCGAAGCGCATCGAAGCGTCAATCTGAAACTTAACATAGCATATTCACCTTTATCTCCAAAACATAGGTAATACATATATTTCTTCTAAGATAAAAAAAGACGCGCGAATTCTGTGGAATGCGCGCGATCTTTTTTTTTATCTTAGAAGTAATATGTGTATTATGTTGTGGAGATAAGAGTGAATAATGATGCTATGTTAAGTTTCAGATTGACGCTTCGATGCGCTTCGACTCTGCTCTAGTATGAATTGACCCTTATGGTCAAAGCACACATATCAACTCGGAAAGGGATCGTCACCGTATCGCCTTTCGCTTCGCCGTCAAACAGGCGTCAACCTAACGTAAACACATAACCAAAGCGGATCAGCAGCTCCGATACGTCGACTCGGCTACGGCTAGGCGACGCCCGCGCTTACGGCTCGCAGTAACAGTAGTGTGCTGCAGGCAGGCCGCCGGGGGGGTGAGAGGGGCAAGGGTGGACGAAGAGACGTAAGTTCGGGTACGGCGAGACGGAAGCGCGGGGACGACGAGCCGTAAGCGCGGGAACCAAGTTGACCACGCACCGCACCGCGGTTCGTGAGCTTGTCCCGAGGCGAGGCGATTACGTTACGATTCCGATTAGTGTGCGTTGCAGTAGGGAGTTTCATACAAAGAATACTGAACGGCTCGAGTTGATACGGTGACGATCCCTTTCCGAGTTGATATGTGTGCTTTGACCTTTAGACAGCACTTCTCTATTGTCTCTTGTCACTCGGTTTTTTTTTTATATTTTATGAGCATGCGTTAGACTGCCACCTCACCTGATGTTAAGCGATTACATAGAAAAAACCTGTTCACACGAGACTTGAAGGCCACCAGATTGCACTTATCGGGAAACACAGACGGTTGTAGTTATTCTCGGTACAATAAAAATTATTTAATTCAGAAATCTTACCGTATTACAATTTCTAACCTACCAGACTTTGATCATCGCTTGTGTTAATAGTAAAAATGCAACTTACATAAAGCCTCGCCCACATTACCGGGTTCATTACGGAACCAGTTTTATAATAAACTTCTCAATAAAGTGCTCATTATGCCCCACCCTGCCAACGCCCAAGAAAAGATATAAAATACCACTTGAATGTTAGTTTCTTAATAGGATTTAAGTTTTTTTGCTTTAGAGCTGGGAATTTCTGTCTAGCTATAAATAAACTAGCCACACCTCGTGAATACGAACCTACACCTATTAAAAATTCTTACTGACATTTTGGAATAACAAAATCTTGTAATTCCTTCAAACCTTGTGATGTACGGCTGACATAGATTAACCCAGCAAGGGCTAATTAGGATTCAATAAAAAAAAACAGAAATTAAACATGTGTTCTTAACGTGAGGCATTTTAGCGCCCCGAGCGAATTGCGCGATCATTTAACTCGGGGCGCTAAAATGCCTCACGTTAAGAACACATGTTTATTTCTTGTCATATATCTTTTACGGAATCCAAAAGTATCCCGTTCCGGGTTAATCTGAGTCAGAAGTACTTCACGCGGTTTGAAGGATTTACATGATTTAGTTTATAACCAGTGTATAAAATCAGAGAAACACGTTTACCCCAGTAATTCTCCACTTAATTTTCAGCCCATCTGGATAAAAACCTTTTTATAATTAGCTTCACTTCGTATATTTGTTTCTTTGATTCAAATCTTGCGACAGATTTTCAATTACTTCTGCTTAACCGATTCTCCTGAAACTTCGCACACAAATACAATTCCCATGACAATACAACTTTACAATAATTTCAACCTTCAATCCTCAAATTCTGATGCTGCAGCTGTACTGCAAGATAAAACCGTTTAACTTAAGAGTTTTTAGGGGATTATTTAATTTTGTCCCAAAATCATTGAGCTATCACTGGTCATGCGGGTTGACAAGCATAGAGAGACAGTAGGATTGACAATATGGTTATCCCTACTTCATCAGTCATCAGCAGAGTGCACTACGCGCAGGTCTTTTTATGTATGGAATGATGGCAAGCAGGCCGCCCATAAACATCTACAATACCGAGAAGATTGCTGGTGTATTTCCAACCTTACAGACAAAGTTGGAAAGTATCGTGTACCTGTAATGTCACCGGCACCCATCATACCCTTTAAATCGGAACATAGCAATGCTTCTTGGCAGAAATAGGTATGGTGATACTTTCCCAGACGAGCTCTTTCACGAGCTCTACTGCTTCTAAAATGTAAATTTGACGATTCTGTCAGCTGGATTTTGTAAGGTCTCTATTTAGCACACCAATTAGAGTAGCACCAACACATAACATAACATCACGCCTGTATTCTCCGAAGGTTTGGCAGAGGTGTATAGTACCACCCTCATTTCGCCGTTATGTTTAAGTCCCCATGTAATAGGAGGCGAGCCTATTGCTATCAACGGGGCACAATTCCAAACTCCGGGCTGCTACCGAGGAATTCTACGCGGAAGTCTCAATAACACTTAGTCTGACCTGCGGTTCCAACCCAGGACCTCACGATCAGCAGTCGCGCTAACAGAATAGTACCAATAGTAATAACCTTTTCCCAACTATGTTGGGGTCAGCTTTCAGTCTAACCAGATGCGCTTGAATACCAATATTTTACACGGAGCGACTGCTATCAGACCTCCGAAACCCAGTAATTAGGGAATGCCGGTATCCTGTTATACCGGTTATATTATCAGAATTTCGGGCTTCTGACTACTGAAATAAGAATTCGTGTTCATGTTTATGAATACTAAAATAAAGTAGGTAGGGATGTCATTCTTTGATCTGTACAAAAATAAAAATGACGTTATTATTATCAATACTGAATATTATTACCAAATTAGATCATTATTAAACTGGTTTTGCATCAAAACGTGTCTTATTGGTAAATATTCTCTATTATTATTTAGGTTCTTTATCTTGTTATTTTTTTGTAATGTCACGAAAACGATAAATGTTGTGAAACATTTTATTATAAACTAGCGACCCGCCCCGGCTTCGCACGGGTGCAATGTAGATATTAATGTGAGGCATCTATACCTTCCTCTTGAATAACTCTGTCTATTGCTGAAAACTGCATTAAAATCCGTTGCGTAGTTTAAAAGATCTAAGCGTACAGACAGCGGGAGCGACTTTGTTTCAGACTATGTAAAGACTATAGCAGTTGCTCGCGGTTTCACCCGCATCGCGGTTTCTCTGTCATCAACAGCAGTGATAATCTTGTGGTGTGACCGTCGGACTGCCAATTCATAGGTCTCGAGTTCCAACCCAAGGCACGCACCTCTGACTTTTCGGATTCATGTGCGTATTGTATAATTATCACTTGCTTAAAATCTGTGAAGGAAAACATCGTGGGGAAACCTGAGAGATATTTCTTGATGGCACGTGAAGCCAAGTCAGGCCCATGGGCGGCATAAACTCTGACACCAGGTTAGTCACTAATCACACGAAAAGAAGAAGTCTCGCATCCTAGGGGAATTACGTCATATACCCGGATAAAAATTATCCTATATCCTAATCTAAGTCATGGTTTACCTGTACATAGGTACATAGGCTATCATCATCATCTTCCTGCCCTGGTCCCAAGTTACTTGGGGTCGGCGCAATATGTTTTTCTCTTCCACTCTTCCCTGTCAGCCGTCTCATTAGGCGGCGTATAGGCTATATTTCATCTAAATCTTTAACAAACATCCAAATTCACAAACCCACAAACATACATACATAACATCACGCTTTGTAGTCCCCGATGGGTTCCGCAGAGGTATTTTTAGTACACCTTCGTTTTTCCAGTTATGTTTAAGTCCCATGTAATAGGGGGCAAGCCTATTGCCATTAACCGGGCACAAATCCAAACTCCAGGCTACTACTGAGAAATTCCTAATGGAAACACTCAATAACACTTTGCCCGACCTGGGGATCGAAACCAGGGCCTCAAGATCAGCTGTCGCGCTTGCGACCACTAGACCAACGAGGCAGTCATGGTAAAAATATAGCGTCAATGCTATTAAACAAAGCACTACCTAACTGAAAAAAATATAGCGTTAATGCTATTAAACGAAAAAATAAAAAATATAGCGTCAATGCTATTAAACGAAGCACTACCTAACTGAAAAAAAATCTAAAATAAAAACAACAAATTCCGTTTAGCAGTTCTTGATACTAAAGCTGCCATACAAACAGACAAACACACTCTAATTATATATATCTACGAAGCGATGAACGTTTGACCTCGGCAAAATCACGCCCGATTCACAATAATTCCTAATTTAGTAACTGTATTTATAGACGAACGACTCTTCTCAATTTATATATTCTTTGATTGTTATTTATTTATTTCGTTCATTATTCATTTAATTAAAAAAAAAGTTGATTTAGAAAATAAGCGGTTTATGTTGCGTTGCTATCTTTCGCGAAAGATTGATGGGGACACTTAACGTGTTGTATGTAATAGGTGACATTTCTGTCACCAAACGATTAATAACATCATTATGGTGACAGTTTTTTTTATTCTTGACTGGGTCGCGTTTATTTAATGGTAAGCGCAGACAGAATCTAAGATGGAGTACACGAATCCAAGTAACAAAGATTTATAGAGTGATTCCCGTTGTCTTGGTGGTAGGATCTATACGGTCCGCTTGGCTAGCTACCACCCTCTCATTAAAGTCCAAAGCCAAAGCAGTTTACTGTGTTCCGTCGTGTGTATATGAGAGCCAGAGGGATATAGAGGAATCTTTCTAAATCTCTGTTACCTACTTGGATTTGTGTGCTCCATCTTAGACTCTGTCTGCGTTTACCATCAGGTGAGACTAGGTTCAAAGGTGACGAAGACAAGATTAAATCAAATATGCCTCTGGCTCTCACATACACATGATGGAACACAATTTGCTTGTGGATACGTTTGAAATATCTATATTAATATACTAATACTAATCTATACTAATATTATAAAGAGGAAAGATTTGTGTTTTTGTATGTAACGAATAAACTTAAAAACTACTGGACCGATTTCAAAAATTCTTTTGCCGTTAGAAGGCTACTTTAACACTGAATAACATAGGCTATATTTATTACTGGAATAAAACTTCTTAGCGGGCGGAGCCGTAAGGACACAGCTAGTCAGAGACAAAGTTGAAAAGTCTCATGTGCCTATAATTTCACCGGCACCCATACATACCCTTCAAACTGGAACACAGCAATGTTACTTGGCAGTAGAAATAGGTATGGTGGTAGTAGATATTTCCCGGATGAAGTCTTTTAGAAGGAGTTTTGCAACTACTACCTACACTATATTATAACCCGTTCGTTCTGCCTACCCTTTTCCCAACTATGTTGGGGTCAGCTTCCAGTCTAACCAGATCCGGCTGAATACCAGTATTTTACACGGAGCGACTGCCATCAGATCTCCGCAACCCGGTTACTGGACAATGCCGATATCCTAAGGTTAGACCGGTTGTCAGACTTTCGGGCTTCTGACTACCCGTAACGACTGTTATAGGTATTCGTATGATACCCGGGACCGACGGTTTAACGTGCTCTCCGAGGCACGGAGGGATCTTGATGTGTAACGAACGGTCACCCATCCACAGACTAACCGCGGCGATCATAATGATCTGCGTGGTTTTTTATTAGCCAGGAGCCCGTCCACGCCTCCACCCTCCTATTATAACCCAAGAGTACCGGTAAACCGGGGTTACTTTGAATCCTGGGGTAACTTTGATAAAAAAATGGTTTCGTAATAAAATTCAAATTGTACGAATTCTGAACACATTCTTCCTATTATTTTTTACGATTGGTAGCATTTAACGTCACTGTTAGCATGTGATTAGTCGCAGTGGGTGGATCCTTGCTGGTTGATGAAAAATTATTAAAAAATTATGTCCGACTTCAAATTGTCTATCTCCGAAGTGCTTCATCAGATCTTCACCAAATTTAAATGGGACCACTTCGAAAGAATACTCTTTCAAACAAAAAAAGAATCACTAAAATCGGTTCACAATTAGCAAAGACATCGAGTAACAAATATACAAAAAAAAAACATACAGTCGAATTGAGAACCTCCTCCTTTTTTGAAAGTCGGTTAAAAATAATACACATCATGAATACCTATTTACGAAACAAAATCATTAAGATTAAGTTGAGTTAATTAAGGGCCATGCGCAAGCGACGTGCGCGTAGCGGTTGTTAAGCAATCAGTTGTGATCTTGTGACGACTGCTATTATCGTAAATATTACAGATAGTTTGGCGAACATGTCTATATGGATGATGACGACGACGAATGTGAACAATTTTCTTTTTTTTTAAACATTGCTCTACTCTTTTTTCTCTCCTGTACCGTGGGTGCGTTTACAGACACAAATCTTCACATGCACCAACTACCAGACCCGGAACAACTATCTGTAGGCCAGACAAATATTTGATCCGTGCGGGAGTTGAACCCAAGGCCCATTGCGCATAAGCGAATCGCTCAGCCACTGCACCAAACGTGTCGTCAAATGTGATAATTAAAAATCCTTAATTGACATGAATCACAAAAATCTCATTGAAATTATAATGGCAAACGCGACCGTCAAGGGTGAGGGTTTTTTTTGGTTCTTTTTTTATCGTTTTATAACTCATGGATGTCCCTCGCCCGGGAAAGGCGAGGGGTCTGCCGGAATCTTCCCGGCTACAAACCAACAGTGTTCCTCCTCCTGACCGTTCGGCTGGGGTCCCGGGATTCGCAAAAGCATGCACCGCAACCCGGCAGGTCCTGGTCCGCTAGCCCCTGGCGGACCTCTCCTCTGTGGGGGAGGGAGCGGGCCTGGGTTTTGTTGTTTCTCTGTTAAAAAAATCTTAGCAGGGGATTTTAAATGTCTGTACAATTCTTAGATTCATGCTCACCCTTTTTAGATACTGATATGGGAAATAATACCACCTCTACATATCTCTATTTCGAATACAAGTGTGATGGTAATATACAGGTTGGAAATTTGCTCTAATTTTATTCCAGTCCTATAATTACTTCTGCCTCATTGGTCTAGTGGTGGCAAGCGCGACTGTTGATTTTGAGGTCCTGGTTTCGATCCCCAGGTCGGGCAAAGTGTTATTGGGTTTTTCAGTTCTAGCAGCCCGGAGTTTGGAGTTGTGCCCGTCAGTAGCAGTCCAGAATTTGGATTCGTGTCCGGTTGATGGCAATAGGCTCGCCCCCTATTACATGGGACTTAAACATAACGGCGAAATAAGGGTGTTACTACACACCTCTGCCCAACTCTTTGGGGACTACAGGCGTGTTGTCATGTGATCAATCTAACTCTACTTAAACGAAGTCGTGCGTTAGCTGATTATAAATAGATAGCCAGATATTTATTATATTTTTCTTAAACCAATGATAAATACAATTTAAATCCAAATCCCATTTATAGTTATTTAAGATTTTATCACAAATGTAATAATTTGTCTGAATTATAATAGCCTAGCTCTGATCGATCACCTGCAGATAATATCTTAATGTAAAGACTTGGAGTCATTAACCTCGTCAAACATTTAATATTGTTTAAAATTCGGCCGTGATCTTCATTAATATATTTAACATATCATCACGCCTTGTATTCCCCGAAGGGTTGGGCAGAGGTGTATAGTAACACCCTCATTTCGCCGTTATGTTTAAGTCCCATGTAATAGGGGGCGAGCCTATTGCCATTAACCGAGCACTAATCCAGACTCCGGGCTGCTACTG
Source organism: Amphipyra berbera (assembly GCA_910594945.2). Lineage (NCBI taxonomy): Eukaryota > Metazoa > Arthropoda > Insecta > Lepidoptera > Noctuidae > Amphipyra > Amphipyra berbera. The sequence goes on from OU343138.1 coordinate 16,398,736, forward strand.
AGAAATTCCTAATGGCAAAACCAAATAACACTTTGCCCGACTCGGGGATCGAATCCAGGACCCCATGCTTAGCAGTCGCGCTTGCGACTACTAAACCATCAAGGCTGTCAAATTAATTAATTATAATAATATTATTTATTTCAATTATTTATTGTTTATTATTCACACACGTGTATTACCATGTCTATACCATAGATAGCCTAGTAGTGTGACCGTCGGACTGCCAAATCATAGGTCTCGAGTCCGACCCAAGGCACGCACCTCTGACTTTTCGGATTCATGGGCGTATTGTATAATTATCACTTGCTTAAAAACGGTGGAGGAAAACATCGTGAGGAAATCTGAGAGATATTTCTCGACGGCATGTGAAGCCAAGTCAAAGGCCTATGGGCGGCATAAACTCTGACACCAGGTTAGTCACTAACCACACGAAAAGAAGAGAAGAAGATGTCTATAGGTACCTACCCCTTAACCAGTTAACCAGTTAGTGTCCATTCACCCGACACCCTTTTTAGCATACCTGTAGGCTGTCAGCACTACAAAGTGCATAACCCCAGTCACTCACATTCGCATGAATACGCGGACCCACAACTGTGGGACTGACATTCGCATTGACTATGCGAATATTGTCCATACAAAAAGGAAAACATGAATGTACGAATGTTTGCGCGCATGTTAGCAACCCGGGTAATGTGTACACAGCATGCGGCAGCATATTTTTAGCATGTTGCCTGCTCGCATGCTCAAAAGTATCGGTGAATAGGATTTTATTACTTTGTAAATTATTTGTGTTGTCCTTTCAACTGGATGAAAGGTAAATGCAATGTTTATGAATTTATTTTAGGTAAGTTCATAATATTGTGTTAATTTTTAGGGTTCCGTTACCCAAAGGGTAAAACGGGACCCTATTACTAAGACTCCGCTGTCCGTCCGTCTGTCTGTCACCAGGCTGTATCTCATGAACCGTGATAGTTAGATAGTTGAAACTTTCACAGATGATGTATTTCTGTTGCCGCTATAACAACAAATACTAAAAAACAGAATAAAATAAATATTTAAGGGGGCTCCCATACAACAAAGATGATATATTTGATAACGGCTCGATATTGATAACGGCAACAGGTAGACACTTGAAATATTCACAGAATATTTAGTTATATATTCACTTTTAAAATAAATAATTAAATTAAAATAAATATTTAAGGGGGGCTCCCATACAACAAACGTGTTTTTTTTTTGCCGTATTAAACCCTTCGTGCGCGAGTCCGACTCGCACTTGGTCGGTCTTTCAACTGATTGAAACGGTAATCAACCCCATGCACGCAATACGCTCTACCATCGAATACCAAAGCCCCGATAAGCAATTACTAATCCAAGCTGCTGCGTGCCCACCACGGCAGCCGGTAAACGTCCACTGGTAAACATAACACCACGCCTGTATTCCCCGAAAGGTTGGGCAGAGGTGTATAGTAACACCCTCGTTTCGCCGTTATGTTTAAGTCCCATGTAATAGGGGGCGAGCCGATTGCAATCAACCGTGGGCCTATCATTCTTTTTCTTTTCGTGTGTAATCTACCAACTCAATTTCCTTTTCGACCATTATGTAGACACCTCGACGGCACTGTCGTTTGCCTCATTTAAATCCTGCAGGGTGCTGGTGGTAGTGCATGATGGGCGGGAAAGAAAGTGTCACATATCCTGTGAAGGAGCTCCGAGCTCACAATGAACTTGGCTCATCATTGACTGTTACAAACAACGATCATAGAGCACTTGAGGAACTCAGGAACAAAAAGTATCATGTAGTACCTACACAGCATTTTTGTTAAAAAATCGAAAATATTTTATTCACGACTAGCGACCCGCCCCGGCTTCGCACGGGTGTAATGTAGATACTAATGTGGGGCATATAAACCTTCCTCTTGAATCACGATTTCTATTAAAAAAAACCGCATCAAAATCCGTTGCGTAGTTTTAAAGATCTAAGCATACATAGGGACAGACAGACAGCGGGAGCGACTTTGTTTTATACTATGTAAAGAAGATTTAGTCTGTTTGCCTTACAAATGTCACTTTTTGATCAGAATGCGACTTGTGAGATGCTATTTTATTTTCAGTATGTCACTTTTTTAACTATCTTAGAGTCAGTGCTCCATCTTAGACCTTGTCTGCGCTTACCTTCAGGTTCGACAAGGGTCAAACGCAAGCAAGTCAACGAATATAAAAATAAATAAAAAACAGAGCCGCGGTGTAGGAATTTGGTACCTATGGATCATATTATAAAATAACTATTTGTATTTTTAGATAGATTTGAAATTAATTAAACACATTCATCCTAATATCATCATACATAATATTATAATTCGATTTCGTGTGAAATTCTGTCTTATATATATTATTTTTTATATAAAAGCTTAACGTCAATTAATACTTAATTTATGTATCCGGGAATAACAACCAGCTTAACGTCAATTAATACTTAATTTATGTATCCGGGAATTATGAGAAAAACCAGATGCGTCAGGTGTTTACCTACCTACCTATAACTGTTTTGGATAATCTAGTATATCTACCTACCTATACCTATATATCAGTATTTAATTTACGTCGCTGTATAAATGATAAATGATTTTTATTTCTGTAAATAGATCTATCTGTTGTTTTTTTTTAGGACTAGATGTCGCCGGCATTTCCAATCTGACCAGCTCTGAGAAAAAAAAGTCCAGACTTTGTGATACCTATATAGAATATGCGAGTGTAACAATGTATGGCAACGTCTAGAATGGCCTTTTGAGGAAAGTGCCATAGCAGGTTTGAGTTGACCTGTCCTAACTGACGGCACGCACGCATCAGTCATCGTGTCGTCAGTTAGGTCGTATAATATCTTTATTAAGTGTACTACCTACAAGTATCTACCTTCTTACTACATACATAGTATCTATCTACTATCTACTTGGCTTGGCTGGCACCGACTTCAAATAGATGAGTGGTTAGCGCTTTTAATTATTATATTAATTTATTTTTCGCTTTTGAGTGCCCATTTGTGGTTTTGAAGTCGGTTTTTTTTTATTAAAAATTATTTATTTTACCCTTTTTAGTGCAAAACAAGTTTTAATTAAAACAATTAAATGCATTTACAAAAAAAAACATGTCTGTCTTATTCACTGTTGAGGAGTTCCCTCGCCAGAAGTCAACCCTGGGTGCATCAGCCATATCATGATAGAATTTAGACCAGGCTATTATGGTTAAATCCATTTACAAAATTTCGTGTCTTTGCTGTTCGCCGCTGAGGAGTTTCACTATCCACCTCCTGACTCCATCATCAGATCCTAGTTTCCTTATCATGGACCATCCTTGGGATATGTCCTTTCCAATTAAAAAATAATCATCAAAATCGGTTCATAAACGAAGAAGGTATCCGCGAACACACATTAAAAAAATATATATACGGTCGAATTGAGAAACCTCCTCCTTTTTGGAAGTCGGTTAAAAATAATAATAATATAGCAGTGTAATGTTAGGCTTGACATAACATTGCATAATCAGCCCATTACCGTCTTACTGCTGGGCACGGGCCTCTTCTCATAATGAGAAGGGTTTAGGTCTTAGTCCAATATTTTTGTCTGGTGCGGATTGGCAGAAATGTTAGGCTTGATTATCTGCAAAACTGGCAACCGCCTCTCTTCTGGGTGGGTGTACAAAATGCGTCTTAGGCTGACTGCAAATGGGCTACTATGTTGCTTGAGACACGGTTAATCGCCATTTTAACTGCCCGCTATCGACCAATAAAGGCCTGGTCAGACAGAGAGCGTGGCTGGGTATGATATTCAAGTCGCGAGTTGCGTGGCAGTTTCTGTGTGGCGTCTTCCGTACATTGTCATAGTAATTCGCACGCCAAGAGCACGCGATCAACACGCGATGTGAATATCACACCCAACCACGCTCTCTGTTTGACCAGGCCTTAACTGCTAGCTGCACGTTATGACAACAGCTACAAACAAATGGCGATCAACCGTGTCTCGAGCAACTTAGTGGCCCAGACTGGTATTCCGAAGCCCGGCTGCACATTATCAAAAATCTATGACGCGTGCGCGAAGGCCTTCTGCGCATAGATTTTGAACTAGAGCCCATATGCTGCCGGATTCGGCATATTCTTACAGTATGCGGGGTCTAGTACAAAATGAATTCTGAAGGGCACTCCCCTTCAGAAATTTCCTGACAGACATTTTTGTTATAATGTGGGACCTTAAAGATAATGTCACATCATTATCATCATATTTACAATTTCATATATTGCGATTAATCTTTACTTTATGGTGATTGATTCTATCCATATACACAAATATTATTGTAGGAAGATCCGTGATCTGCAATGGACTTGTGTGATTTGTTGCTCTATACCAAAAACCACACAGGGCAAAAAAAAAAACAACACAAATATTATTATTTACAATTTAATAACTTACTAAAACAATTCTTTCACATTTAAAATGTTGAATTCTTAATTCATTTTCTTTCGATGTTCACACTACATTATACAAAATACTTGTTGTACATATAACTAAACTATGAACTGCTAAAAACTTTCAAAACTGTTGCAAAACAAAATTTCAATGACAAAATTCTGTAGCAGTCATTCTTACTCTTTAGCGTGTCAGTTTCTTGCAATTCATTTACAATCATCTTTCTTCAATATTTTATCCAGTCTATATGGCACTGATCAATAATGATATCCAGTTTTGTCATCGAACCTAGGAGGGTCTCTAGGACCTCCGAATTCTTCTTTTTGTCCTAAATAATTAGTCTGAGAGGAATTTATTTCATAGCCCGGAACAGATACAATCTCTGGAGTCTGGACAGTCGATACTACGTAACTATCAGGTTTAGCATTAAGATTAGAACTTAATCTATTTGGGAAGCTAGGGGCTTGCGTGCTGCTGAAAACACTTTGCTTGAATGGTTCACCACTGAATTGAGTTTGACTAGGTTTCTGAGTGGTAATGATAGCGCCCTGTGTAGGTTGGACACCAAATTGAGGCGTAGAACCTACCAGACTTTGAGTTCCAAAGTTAGAACCTTGTGTTGAGGCTGGCTTGAATGGCTGTCCACTGAAATGTGTTAAGCCTGTTGGCTTAGTCGGCTGGACTCCGAATTGGGAAGAAGACACTGCTGAAGACTGACTTTGGAAACCAGAACCCTGTGTGGATGTGGTACTAGCAGGTTTGAAGGCCTGACCACTGAACTGAGGTCGTGATGTCTGGGAAAGCGGGGCGATGAAGTCGGTTGCTTTAGTTGGTTGGGTACCAAACTGAGTTGAACCTGTATTAGATTGGCTCTGTTGGAAAGTACCCTGAGTTGATGAGCTACCATAAGGCCTGATTGCTGCTACCTGTCCACTGCCTACATTAGATTGCGAAGTCTGACCAAATTGAGACTGACTTCCATATGTCCCGGATGTTTGTGTATATTGAGACTGCTGGTAGTTATTCTGTGATAGAGAACTGCCTACTGGTTTCTGGGATTCAGAGCCCTGAGTTTGAGAACCAAATTGAGAAATTTGGTCTGTTTGTGAACTGCCAAATGAACCTACATTAGAGCCCGAGCTGGAAGCAAATGCATTTACTTGCACCTGTGGCTTTTGGACAAACTGTCCAGTCGTAGAACCAAATTGAGCTTGGAGGGGTTTTTCGGTACTACCGTAAGGTTTCTTTGTCTGGGTACCGAATTGAGAAGATTGACTATACGAACCAAAAGATGAAATTGGAGACTGAGTTGTCTGGACTGTCAGTGGTTTCTGGCCAAATACAGATCCGGATGTACCAAACTGATTTTTCTGGACACTAGAACCCGTGTTTTGTGATGTACCGAATGGTTTTTGACCCTGATTGAACTGAGTTTGTTGGTAAGGAGTTTGAGTTGTTTGTGAGCCAAAAGGTTTTTGTGTTACAGCAGAAAATGAGGTCTGGCCAGCTACCTGTCCACTTCCTACATTGGATTGCGAAGTCTGACTTCCATACTTGCCAGATGTTTGTGAATATTGTGACTGCTGGTAGTTAGTCTGTGATAGAGAACTGCCTACTGGTTTCTGAACTTGAGAGCCAAAGGATGTAGCGCCCTGAGTCTGAGAACCAAATTGAGAAGTTTGGCCTGTTTGCGAACTACCAAATGAACCTAAATTAGAGCCCGAGCTGGAAGCGAATGCATTTGCTTGAACCTGTGGCTTTTGGCCAAACTGTCCATTCGTAGAGCCAAATTGAGTTTGGAAAGGTGTTTGAGTGCTACCGTATGGTTTCTTCGTCTCGGTACCGAATTGGGAAGATTGACTATACGAACCAAAAGATGAAACTGGAGCCTGAGTTGTTTGGGCTATCAGCGGCTTCTGGCCAAATACAGATCCAGATGTACCAAACTGATTTTTCTGAACAGTAGAACCCGTGTTTTGTGATGTACCGAAAGGTTTTTGTCCCTGATTGAACTGCGTTTGTTGGTAAGGAGTTTGAGTTGTTTGTGAGCCAAAAGGTTTTTGTGTTACAGCAGAAAATGAGGTCTGGCCAGCTATCTGTCCATTTCCTACATTAGATTGCGAACTCTGACTTCCATACTTCCCAGATGTTTGTGAATATTGAGACTGCTGATAGTTGGTTTGGGATAGTGAGCTGCCCACTGGCTTTTGGGCTTGAGAGCCAAAGGATGTAGCGCCCTGAGTTTGTGAACCAAATTGAGAAGTTTGGCCTGTTTGCGTACTGCCAAATGAAGCTACATTAGAGCCCGAGTTAGAAGCGAATGCATTTGCTTGAACCTGTGGCTTTTGGCCGAACTGTCCAGTCGTAGAACCAAATTGAGTTTGGAAGGGTGTTTGAGTGCTACCGTATGGTTTCTTCGGCTGGGTACCGAATTGAGAAGATTGGCTATACGAACCAAAAGATGAAATGGGAGACTGAGTTGTCTGGACTGTCTGCGGTTTCTGGCCAAATACGGATCCAGATGTACCAAACTGATTTTTCTGGACACTAGAGCCCGTGTTTTGTGACGCTCCGAAGGGTTTTTGACCAAAGTACGTGGGTTGCACAGTTTGTGAAATAGTGGTTAAGGTTGGAACTTGCGATGATTGCGATGTCTGGCCAAACCGAGAGACAGTAGAACCGAATTGTGTCTGTTGGGTTGTAGATCCTTGTGAACTTTGCGAGCTGCCGAAAGGTTTAATACCAAACTGGGTAGTCTTAACCGGTTGGACCTGAGAAATAGTCCCCTGGGCTGTCTGGGGTGTCTGGCTAAACTGAGATCCAGCTGAGCTAGCAAATTGACTTTGCTGGAAGCTGGACGATGCACCCGATGATGAACCAGAAAGTTTCTGGCCAGATTGGGACGTTTGTGCAAATTGACTATTGGGAGCTACGCCTGCGCTCAAACCTGATGTACCTTGGGACGACTGCGAATTTTGATTGAACTGGGAGCCAAATTGCGTCTGTTGGAATGTTGAACCAGTTTGTGTAGTGCCAAACGGTTTCTTACCAAACTGTGAACCAGTTCCAGTACTGCTCTGCGTATTTTGGGACGAGCCAAAACCGAACTGTGAGGTTTGCACAGATTGTTCCTTTGACCCCGTGTTTAAGATGATGGGGGATCCCTGTATTGTTGACTGCGGCTTTTGACCGAACTGAGAGCCGGTTGATCCAAACTGTGACTGTTGGTAGGAAGATCCAGTTTGTGCGGTACCGGAAGGCTTTTGACCAAATGTCGTTTGGCCGGAAGTCGAGGTTAAACCTGATGTGCCTTGGGTTGACTGAGAGTTTTGATTGAACTGGGAGCCAAATTGCGTCTGTTGGAATGTTGAACCAGTTTGTGTGGTGCCAAACGGCTTCTTTCCAAATTGTGAACTAGTTGCAGTACCGATCTGTGTATTTTGGGATGAGCCAACACCGAACTGTGAGGTTTGCACAGATTGGTCCTTTGACCCCGTGCTTGAAGTGATGGAGGATCCCTGTATTGTTGACTGTTCCTTTTGACCAAACTGGGAGCCGGTTGATCCAAACTGTGTCTGCTGGTAAGAAGAACCAGTTTGTGAAGGCTTTTGACCGAATGTTGTTTGACCGGCAGTTGAGGTTAAACCTGATGTACCCTGGGTTGACTGAGAATTTTGATTGAAGTGGGAGCCAAACTGCGTCTCTTGGAAAGCTGAACCAGTTTGTGTAGTGCCAAAGGGCTTCTTACCAAACTGGGATGTTTGACTTTGAGAGTATGAGTTCGAAGTACCGCTAGAAACTTCGGTGTTTTGTGGCTTTTGACCGAACTGCGAACCAGATGTTCCAAACTGTGTTTGTTGGAGGCCAGTTGCTTGTGAACTACCGAAAGGCTTTTGACCAAAAGAAGTTGGGCTTTGTGTAACTGGACTTGCGCTTAATCCAATGCTCGGGGTTGTTTGTTGATAATACGAACCCGATGGTGTGGAACTGGTGGGTTTCTTACCAAACTGAGATTGTTGGCTTTGAGTGTTTGTATTCGAAGAGAAAATTGAACCTTGAGATGTTTGCGGCTTTTGGTTAAACTGAGACTGTTGATAATTTGAACCAGTCGTTTGTGAGCTAACGGAAGGTTTTTGACCGAATTGGGACGTTTGCACAGATTGCCCTTGAGAAACAGCTGAGGTTGAAACAGTTCCCTGGCTAGTCTGATGTTTTTGACCAAACTGGCTATTTGACTGAGATCCAAAGGTAGAACCTTGAGCTGTCTGAGTTTGTTGGAAAGTGGAACCATAAGTTGGATTATTTCCAAAGGATTGACTACCAAATTGAGACGAACCTTGCTGTGATCCGAATCTGGAATCGGTGGAAATTTGACTTGGCTTAGCCTGTGAGTCAGTTTGGGATGACGTCACTAGCCCAAAGTTAGAAGAAGTATCTTTGTGGTCTGGTGCAGGCAGAGATACAGCTGGCTTGTTGTACTGGTAAATAGTGCCCTGATATTGCTGGGTTGGTTGAGAGCCTTCCGATGTCTGACTGGTAGATGACTGGCCAAACTGTGTTTGACTTTGAACAATAGGTTTCTGACCGAATAAAGCCACTGGTTCTGGAGAGAAGGTTTGCTGGGTTCCAGTAGCTCCAAATTGAGTCGATGTTTGCTGACTAGATACTGATTGACCAAATTGTGATGACTGCGTTGGTTTTGAACCAAATTGACTAGATTGGGTAGAAGTTAAAGGTGAACCAGAGGGGAAAGGAGATATGGCAGCCTGGGTAATACCGTTGTAAGATGATGAGCTTGGGTTTTGATACTGTCCAGTTGTTGGTGTAGTGGGAGTGTTAGGATATTTTGATCCTTGCTGAGATGAAGAACTCGTAGGGAAATTTGGCTGACCATTGTTGGAGAATTGGCTATTAGGAGCGGTAGATGGGGTAATAAAAGGCTTGGATGGATGGCTGTAGTAATATGACGCGTCAAAGCCTTGCTGTTGACCAAGAGCGGGCTGCTGAGTACTAGACGCATAAGTAGCATCAGTAGGTTTGTACTGACCAGATGCTAGTTGAGAGGGGAATTTTGATTGGGACTGGAAAGCTGAACCAGATTGAGAGGTTTCCTGGGAGGATGAAAAGGATGTTGCTGGGGTTGTTGATGGAATGTGTTGGTTGTGTGATGTCTGGTGGCTGAAAGCTGCAGGAGTAGTGCTTGGTACATTAGTTGGTCCTTGGCTAGAGAAACCTTCGAAACCTACAGTTGGCTGAGTTGGCTGAACACCTGAGAATTGAGTATTTGTACTACCGAACTGATTCTGACCTGATGACAATGGAATTACATTTTTGTTCTGAGTGTATTGGCCCGGCTTTGAGTTAAACGATTGAGACTGGAAACCAGTTTGCTGAGAAGAAACTCCGAAACCAGAAGATCCAGAAGTAGGTTTGGCGGAACCGCTAGACGAAATCTCTGAACTGTGCGTGTGAGCGGAAGAAGAATCAAAACCTTGAGGTTTTGAATGATAAGTTGGTCTGTTAGTAGATTCAATTATATTGACAGGAGGGAGGTACCCACTGTTTTCTACTGAATTTCCTGACTGCTGACTTTCTCCAAATCTACTCGGGAAGTTATTTGAATCAGTGTTAAAGCTATTGAACTGCTGATTTGATTGGCCAAAACTTTGTTGGTTTCCAGTTACGGAAGCAGACGAAGAGGCACTTGATGGCAAGTTTGATGACTGACCATGTGTATGGTAGTAAGGTGTAGAAGCAGCAGTAGGGGAATGAGCTCCTTGAACGTTTGAGCTGTGCGAAACTTGACCAGTATAATCAACTGTATTCACTGGAGGTAAATATTCACCAACGACGCCTGCTTCACTGGAATGGCCACTTTGGGAATAAGAACCAGAGTTGCTATGGCTGGGAGGTGGCGCTTTGTTTGAGTTTACAGTGCCAAATGATGGGGTGCCCGTGGATGAGAAGGGAGGAGCAGCAGTCGTTCCCTGAACGATAGGAAAACTGGTGGAGTATTGTGGAATAGCTGAGGGCAGAGCATTGTGGGAACCACTATATTGCTGGGAACCAGATTGTTGGTGAGTACCACTGTATTGCTGAGAGTGAGTTCCAAAAGTAGGTGTTCCAGATGCAGAGGCTGATGCTGAAGCAGTTGATGGAGTAAGGAAAGATGCACCAGCTGATGAGTCAGATCCAGATTTGGAGTTGTGAGTATACTGGCCAGCTGATCCGAAGCTGTTCAACGGAAGATTGTACTCATTTCTAAGTCCAGAATCTGAAGGACCAGTGGAAGCGAAAGCGCTGGCACTACCTGATCCAGTTGTAACCGCTGAACTGTAGGCAGAATTCACGTTTGAATGACCTGGCAAGCCGAAGCTTTGGGTTCTAACTGGAGAGCTGGATAATGAGCCCTGGGTATGACCCTGAGAGTGAAGGCCTGAAAATGCACTGGCATCAGTTCCTACAGGTTTTATTGCTTGAACTCCATATCTGTTCTCAGTTGAGTGAGTTTGAGCACCTTGAGAACTAAATTGTGAGTTAGCTCCAAATTGGCCATGATTTACATAATTATTGCCAACCTGAGAGGTGGCTAAACCAGACTGTCCAAATCGTCCTCCAATGGAAGAGCTGTCTCCAGAAACTCCTACACCTTGAGATCCTCTATGTTCCTTATTTAAACCAAAGCCGGATTGCTTGTTATCGGAAATGTCACCGAATCCTTGAGCCGCGTGTACTTGTGAAGAGTGAATATCAAAAGAGTCTGAGTTGTAAGAACCAATTAGAACTCCTGAACTGGGTCTGTGAGCTTGGTTGGTATGACTCTCGAACGAACCACTAGCCGTTGCATCTCCGCCGCCTATTGTAGGTCTCGCATTGTTATTGCCCGCGCCATTGCTCGAGTAATCGCCTTCTTCATTGTATTTCGATGCGTCGTATGAGCCTGTAAATAAAAATGAAAGTTGTAAGCAATTTGTCAATGACTGATACCTGTGTCAAAGGTACATTTATCATGTTATACAAAAGCCTTTAAAGTGTGACGATACCGAATTTGTGAATGAAAGTTTTTTTGGTTAGCAACTGCGTTGACAGTAGGATTGATCGTCTCTTTAATATTTGGAGTGATCCTTTTGAGGGCTTATTTTGACACGAGTCATTTCGTTCTAAATGTTGGTGTGTAGACACATACCTGAGTCATCATTTTTGAAGAATATGGAATGTTTCATATCTTAAAGGTTTCCGCAAAAAACAGCTCATTTCATCTGTCTAACCCTTATCATTATTATGGTCAGCTTACAGTCTAACTAGATACGTCGAAATAGTACTATTTTACACGAAACGTCTGCCATCTGACATCTGTAACCCAATTACTGAGGAATACATTGATATTTTTACATCAGACCGATTGGCAGACTTTCGATCTTCTAATTGTAACGAATTATTTGCAAATAATATTCATAATTTATCCATATCAATGGCTATGTAAATCAGACATCCAATATCCATCCTTGTAAACGATTTAAACAGGAAAAGTACGGTAACACAAATTGCAATAATCGTAAACCTCGATTTTGATTACTATTTAATAAAAGATGCGGTGAGGCAAAAATTACGCACAGATATATGTAATTTTGTGAAACAAATTGATATAAAATACCAGTTTCAGTTTATGATAAAATGCCATTTCATATTCTTCCGCAGACGTCTTCCGTATTAACAGGAAATATTTCTTATGCACTTGCAATAAATGTTGTACTAAATAAAATAGTAAAAATTGATTCTCTATGCTTCATTAGCTTAGTTGTATCATTCCGAAAACAAATGCAGTTAATTTCAACAAAATTTCCATATTTTCTTAATAGAAATAATTAAACCGACGGCCCACCTGGATGGTATGTGGTTACCGCCGCCTATAAATAACTACAACACGATGAGGATTGCTGATGCGTGGTCAACCTTAGAGACAAAGTTGAAAATTCTCATGTTCAAATTTCACCCGCACTTAGTCCCTTCAAGCCGAAACACAGTGATGCTGCTTGGTGGCGGAAATAGTAGGTGGTAGTAATTCCCCAAACGAACAATTTCATAAGAAGCCTAACTACTTTGGATTAGTATAATTAAATAATGATGGGAGTTTCTGCCACAATCAAACTAAAAGAACTTAATAAAAGGCAGAAAATAGGTGTGACGACAAGACAGGTTCAATAACATCATAACATTACGCCTATATTCCCCGAACGGTGGGTCAGAGGTATATAGTAACATCCTCATTTCGCCGTTGTGTTTAAATCCCATCTAAAAGGGGGCGAGCTTATTGCCGGACACAAAACCAAATGTCGGACTGCTACTGAGGAATTCCACACGGAAAAACCTAATACCACTTTGCCCGACCTGGAGATCGAGGTACAATAAAAACCAAAAAAAAAACTGCTACAGCCAATTTTTCTAAATTTTTTTCACTAAAATACAAAAATGAACACACAGTCATGTAACAATAATAACGCATATTATAAAATCGATCTCTTATGCAACGTTCGTGTAGCTAAAGATGTTATAGTCTAGACCGGATTCTTATTTATAAGTCGTGACTTTTAGCAAATAAAAATTGAGAATATGATTTTATGTTATCACACATTTTAGGTTAACTTTTATTGTTGGTTATAAATGATGTCATTTGATCGTGCATTCGTTAGATTTTGATTAAATTCATCTTTAGTAGCTAGCATGTTTTTTTTATAGAGTCAGATATCCACACAATGATTTACAAGGATAAAGGCCTGTTTCACATTCATCGGATAGCCCTTACTCAGGAGATAAATATGGTAGTTTCACAGATTTTCTATAAAGAAACTGTAAATTATCATATCTATCTCTCAGTTAAGAGCTAACCGTAGATTGTGAAACAGTCCTGAATTCTAAAATTATATCAGATGAACATAATATAGAAGAACTATCCAGAGATTAGGTTAATGTTAATACTTCGATATTTTGGTTTTCCTACGATAACCAAGATCAGCCTACAGCGGACAGCAGTCGAAACGAGACTGTTTTGACTTATAATATGTGAGCTGTTAAAGAATCAGGTAGCAAGCACAAGACTAGATTCTTTAGGTGGATCCTAAGATTCACAAAATACTAATGTTAGGCCAAGGTAATAATACTACGCGAATACTACGCGACTTCAGTGTTATAAGATTAGATAAAATTTAATTAATTCAATTCAATTTATCATCATCATTTTGCACCGGTAGTTATGCATGGAGGTAATAAAAATAAAAAGTTACCATTTCCTATCCGCAAGAGAGCTAATTTATGTAAATTGCAACTTAGGCTCGGTTATTATTACTGTTTTTCATAAAAATTTACTCTTGTATCGTAACCAAGACCCTTTTATTCGTTAGAAGCTTTCGCTTTATAAATAATCAATTTGGCATTACCAGTTACTACAATCGGTAAACTAAACGGTTTTTGGTTAAAAAACGGGGTATTAGCGAACAGACTGAAATGTAGCTCAAATGTTTCAAATAAATACTAAATTTATCCAAATATATCTAATAATTCTAACACAGTAAGCAACATACGCATAATCAACTATGTCTGATAAACGAAGTGCTATTTGAACGCAAGACTTCCGATCGTCGGTCAATAAAATAATTTATTATTTAATTCTACATGTCTATTAATTGATTTAAACGCAGCAATTTTAAGCCAATAAGATATCGAAGCTCATAATAACATTATTTGTGACAAATTGTAATTAGAATATTATCAAACTCAATGAATAATCAAAGATGTAACTTTTGTAAATGATGTACAGCTTCACAGAAAATTAAGACTCTGTATGTTATTACAGATCACAATATACTTTTGAAACACTCACCATCATCGACATGGCCCCCAGCTTCTTCCTTAGCGTTCTTCTCCAAAGACTTTATGATCTCATCAGGAATTGGTGGCGGCGTTGGCAGATGATGTCCTTGTGGCTTGTATCCACCTTCATCAGCGGTATACGTCACACTGTACGTCTTTCCATCATCCCCCTTGTAGGAATAACCACCCTCGGCTTGCACACCATTGGCGGCAACACCATTTTCACCAACGGATATTCCATTGTCAGTGTTATATCCATAACTATAGTTGTCCAATGTAACATCACTAGTGAATTTTAAGTTGCTACCACGGGTTTTATCAGTTTGAGATTCATCTGATTCTACGAAGGAACCGAAACCCGGTGCTATTCTAGTATTAGGTCCGCCTGAGTTACCTAATCCAGTAAGAGATCCTCTGAATGCTGCGTCTCCAACTTTGGAGTCTAATGAACCGTAAGTAGTTCTTGGCCCACCTAGACCAGTTGGCTCAGCTCCAGACGTCCTAGTTCCGGGATTAACTGCGTCTACAACAACTCCTTGGACGTCATTCGTGTAACTGCCAGTAGGAAGTCCACCGAAGCCTTGGTTAGATCCATCGAAAGGAGCCTGCAATTCACCAGCGCTACCTCCAGCAGTTTTGGCTGTAATCGGTGGCAGGTAGTTCTGATCAAGCTTCGCTGCCCCGCATACCGCTGTAAGAGCGGTTAATATAACCTGTAATGAAAATATAGTTGAAAATTTACAATTACAAAGTCCAAAGACGTTGTACAAAGTTGAAACCCCAAATAGTTTATTTGGTCAAAAGCATATAATTTTTATTAAAGATTATGCAGGACGGCTATTAATAAATGGCTAAATTTAACATGTGTCAGTTGAGACTGCCTTTGAGCTCATCTTATAGCATCTAACAAAATAATAATGACAAAAAACTGCAGTTGGTATGTAAAAATTCAACAAGTTATAACATAAAGGTTTGAAGTCAACCTCGAAATGTCCAGTTTTTGAAGATCTACTATCTTATGGACAGGATGCGTACATCAAGAATATTCTGCTTAAAGCTAGAGGCCAAAAGTTCACATGTTATCACCATGTAATAAAATGCAAATGAGGTAAAAAATATCAGTCCTGTTTCGCCACTTTTTTACGACAGATATTTGTCAATATACAAAAAGGCGGTATGTGGCTTTGTATCCTTAATTAGCGTGTCTAGTCATCTTTCAACCGCACAATATATTATCAAATGTGAAAATAATGGATTTTTTCGGCAGCGAATCTTGAACATCATACGAAATAAAAAATCTAGATTAGAGTTTAATTCGGTGAATCTCTTAATGTTGATAACATTTAGATTAACGTGACAATGATGTTGTAATCTTTTATTATAAAAACTCTTTCATGTTAAATCATATTTTTTGTATACTTTTTAATGTTATTATTGTAAAATGTCTTGAGTTTTGCTTTCGTCTTCTTAAGGTCTTTGAACCCAGATTGTTTCTTTTAAGATTCTAGTTTATTTATCAATTCGCACCGGCGTTTTGCGAAATTTACAAAACTGATTCACTCGCAGTTTTCACTACTCGAAAGTTTAGGATCTCACTCAATCGTTTTAGTAATTGTTATATAGTAATTGCCGTCTGATAAAAGTACAATCCAAATCGCGGAACAACAATTTTGCCGGTAACAGCCGGTGTAAGCAGACAATTTTTTTTCTTAACCAGTTTCAAGGAACGCAAAAATACTGCTATTATTAATATTGTGATTGAGTAGTTTTCGTGTTATATGGAAATAATAAATACGAACAACATTATTATTAATTGACAAATGCTAATAACACAAAATATTAAATGATTGCAATTAATTATTATTAATACCACAGCCAGAATTATAATCAACACAGAATATAATGAAGATGAATGTTGTGTTATAAATAAATATATTTATTTTTAACTCTGGGTTTCGATCAAAGTAAAAAATAACTTCTGGTATAAACCAAAATTTTAGTAAGCATAGATAAAATAGGATTTATGTTGTAACGTTAAATGCAGTTACTATTATTGCTGTCAAGAATATGAATATCGGCACTAATATTTAAAAATGCGATAGTAACTGTTCGTTAATATTAATTTTCTTATGGCCGATTCCTATAATTTACGGAGCGTTATTAGTTAAAATTCAGACAGTATCTTTACCGATAGTGAAACAAAGACCTCATAGCTTTGCATAATAGACCCTCCGATATAGTAGCTATCACAAGTAAAATTTGCTTACGAGTCTATTTATATGCCAGTTTGGGAATAAAAATGCTACCATTAGTAAGCAAACCGATTCGGTTTTGTTTATAGAAACCGGGCTTTAAACCATACATTACTCGAAAAAGTATCAAAATTTTAGTTTAACGGTTGTTTAACCGGAGAATTAATGTTGATGAATACCATCCTAAATCTGACTTTAAATTAGGCTTCTATAAACCAATCCTGATTGTCGCTAGAGAAACTATAAAGTCCGGTAAGGAAATAAGACCCTTGTAATCCTAAAATGAAGTTACATGTAGACGTTGACGTTGTTGTGTCTGAATTAGTTAGACGATTTAAACGTAACGGATCTTTTTAATGTATTTAGATTCAAGGGATCGTGCTTATAACTTTGTAGGGTTAGATTAGGCTAGATGAGGCAACTCATTAAAAAAGAATACTAAGGCTCAGTTGCACCAACTTACTATAATTGTTAACTTGCCATATCTATATCTGATTTGACAGACATTTTGGTATGGTTAAAGTTATATTTTGTTGGTGCAATTCAGCCTAAAGGCCGATTTTACAATCTTCAGATAACTTTTATCTCAGGAATAAATATGGCGGTTTGACATATTTTCTATACAAAAGCTGTCAAAACGTCAAACATATTCCCCAGATAAAAAATATCTGACTATTTAAAAATCTGCCCTTAATAAGATATCGAGTCCTGCTTCTGTCAAAAAATGTCAAATCAATTTTCAAAGCCTTTGGTTTGTGACTATCAATAACTATGGAAATCTATGATAATATCCATTTATAATTGGAATGTGAAATTATTAGCCATTATGGACCCTACCGATGAAATTAATTACCACACTTAACATAATTTTATAGGTAGGTAGGTACCTAATAATAAAAAATAAAAAAACTTTACAGTTAGATAATTAGTTAAAAGTAGTGCAAAAGTAACCACAAGTAATTATGATGTCACAAATGACACAAAAGGGGATGTCAAAATATCACCACCGAAAACACCCGCCAAAAATTTCGCAATTCGAAATCCAATTTCTTATTACTCTTGCGCAACGCAAATAATACAAATAGGCACTCAATTATCACACCACAATGACACAAAAGAAAGTTTTACCAATATCATCGTCCTTTATCCCTCTGAGGGATGTGTGTGCGCAGCTGATCCCACTTAAACTGGTGGTACAATGAAGCAACTTTTGCTTTTTATAGCGTTTGAAAAGTCTTCTAAAAAACGTGCTTATATGATTTTACAAAGATAACTTTGCCGTTCTCTAACACTTACTTAGATTCGTGCAACTCTTCTTTCAATGCTATAGGGTTGAAATTTCTTCAGCAGGATTTTCGGGGGAGGTAAGGATAAATATGTAAAGATGCGCGTTCCAAGTTCAAATGGCAAGGAATATGTGGTTTACGGGCTTATGATTGTCTTAATTTTTGATAGGCAATAAACAATATATTGGGGTCGTTTGTTTTTTTTTAACTATTTTGTAGTAGATATTAATAGGGTTTTAGATGGTTTTAGCTTTGAAACTTGACCTCTGATTGCCGTGGTTATTGGACAGTATTCAGGGACGGTATTGTTTTGATTTTTATTGCAGTTCCTAGTTAAGGCTAACCGCACGTCGGCCACTAACTACTCGAGTCACAGTTGATCGCTATTCGTTTGAAGCTCCAGCTACTGTTTGATTACCTGCAGCTAAAAACAATTGGCATTCAACTGAGTCTTTAGCAGCTTAGTGGTCCATGTGCAGTCAGCCTAAGTTGGTTCAAAGGCTTTTGATTCAGAAGATATAGTTACAAAACTGCCTCGTTGGTCTAGTGCTGGCAAGCGCGACTGCTAATCGTGAGGTCCTGTGTTCGATCCCCAGGTCGGGCAAAATGTTATTGGGTTTTTCTGTGTGGAATTTCTCAGTAGCAGCCCGGAGTTTGGACTATTACATGGGACTTAAATATAATGGCGAAATGAGGATGTTACTATACAGCTCTGCCCAACCCTTCAGGGAATACAGGCGTGATGTTATGTATGTACAAGAGAACTAACTAATTGGTATTGATTTCACAAAATTCTGATTAAATTTTAGAAATTGGAAGTTTTGGATTTGTTATGTAGTCGAAGAATTATGAACCTATTTTAAACTGTTTTAATTAACTTCACTTCGTATATTTGTTTGTTTGATTCAAATCTTGCGACAGATTTTTCAACTACTTCTGCTTAACCGATTCTCCTGAAACTTCGCACACAAATTCAATTACCATGACAATACAAAATTATAATAATTTCAACCTTCAATCCTCAAATCCTGATGCTGCAGAGGTACTGCAAGATAAAACCTTTTAACTTAAACGTTTTTAAAGGGATTATTTGACCACAAAATCTATTCACAATAAATATATATTTCGATGGCAGCAAAGTAGATACAAGGACATCTACATTTTTACCAAAATGCTTTTTTTACAAGATAAGCTTAAATCAACCCTATCTACAAGTCTGTATTAAAATAATTTCATATTTCAAAATAATGAAGAAAATCTGGCATGTAAATGAAGACATCGAGACTCGATTTCTAACCCCCCGTTTACATCTAAAAACAAGTTGTAAACTTAAATTGTGTAAAGGTCTTTTTAGAAGAAATAACTTAGTCTTAACACTTAATGACCATGTGTAACATATTTCAAACAAGTGTTTTAACGATCTACATACTTGTTTGCTACTTAATGTATTACTTACTTGTATGCATATTTGTAATAATTTATCGAAAAAATATCGGATACATGTTTTATACCTAGGTGTAAACGAGGGATCAGAAACATCGCAGCAAGATTCTGGCCTCTGTTTTTTACTAAATGTGCTCTCCTGTAAAATTGCGATTTTGTAGATGTCTTCTTTTACTTTGCTGCCATCGATTTGTGAATACATTTTATACTTCCAGTGTGCAATAAAATAGCAATATAATATTTTAAAAATTATATTAGAATTGACACTTATTTATACGAACTTTACTAATAATTTATTGAGTTAGGTACATAAATATTTACATCTTTAGTGCGTTCTTGTTCGTCGTGTCAAATCACCGTTATATGCGTCTAAAGGAGCTTAACAACACGCTTTATAAATATCTTACATAACATCACGTCTGTATTCCCCGAAGGGGTGGGAAGAGGTGTATAGTTACACCCTCATTTCACCGTCATGTAATAGGGGGCGAGCCTATTGCCATCAACCAGGCACAAATCCAAACTCCGAGCTGCTACTGAGGAATTTCACACGGAAAAACCCAATAACATTTTGCCCGACCTGGGGATCGAACGCAGGACCTCACGATCAGCAGTCGCGCTTGCCACCACTAGACCAACGAGGTAGATTCAAACAATAAACAACAAAATATCTTTCAAACATATTTAATAACCGCTCAAATGGAGACGTAGGTACCTATATTGTTTGATTCAAATCCTGCGACAGATTTTTCAACTACTTCTGCTTAACCGAAATTAAATTCTCATGACAATGCAACGTTATAAAAAGTTCAACCTACAATCCTCAAAATCTGATACTACAGAGGTACTACTAGGTTTAGATAAAACCGTATAACTAAAAACGAATTTAATCATAAATCTATACTAATATTATAAAGAGGAAAGATTTGTATTTTTGGATTTTTGTATGTAACGAATAGGTTGACTTAAAAACTACTGTACCGATTTCAAAAAATATTATGCCGTTAGAAAGCTACATTATCACTGAGTAACATAGGCTACGGGCGGAGCCTTGTGGACACAGCTAGTTATTTATATTTCTGTAAATAAATCTGTTACAGATACACAAGTCCATGTAATGTTTTTTTTAAGACTAGGTGGCGCCGGCATTTCTTTTTTGAGAAGAAAAACCGAAACAAACTCGGAGATCAAGGTCTCTTTTAAAGTTCAGATATTGTGGTATAAAAACTATGCGAGTGTAACAATGTAGGGCAACGTCTGGAATGGCCTTTTGAGGAGAGTGCCATAGCAGGTTTGAGTTGATCTGGCCTTTATTTATAAATGACTTTTTATTTATAATGTAATTTACATTATTTTAGATGAATAAACAAAAACATATTTCCATGGTGATCAGAAACATAATGTAAGTTCATTACTAAAACTTAACCTTATTTCATTTCTGATCGTAACCTTAAGCTTGTGAAGTCCATATTTTTATGCACATTATGTTATGAGTAGGTACCTACCAGCACTTGTCGTGGCAACACTCAAACTCAATACCAGATATATTTTGGGTTTAAATATCACAAGAATATGCATAAATATAGTGACGGGTGTCACCTCAAGGATTGCAGGAACTGATTTCTTAGTTACTGTGAACTTATAAATAGCTCAGTACAACAGATACTGACTTTCGCTGTTTTAGCGTTCCGTGACGAAGTTGCAACGATAAAAGCCTTTTTAAAAATCTATCTATGGGTTAAAAAAGACATACTGGAAAGGTGGGGGCTATTTAAAATGGAGCAAGGCATGGGAGACAACAGGGATTTTTTGTTATTTTATCCATACTAATATAATAAATGTGAAGAGTTTGTTTGTTTGTTTGTTTGTTTGAACGCGCCAATCTCAGAAACTACTGGTTGGAATTGAAAAAAATCTTTTTGTTTTGAATAGTCCATTTATCGAGGAAGGTTATAGGATATATAACATCACGCTGCGACCAATAAGAGCGGAGCATAAATGAAAAATATTGCAAAAGCGGGAAATATGTCCACCCGTGCGAAGCAGGGACGGGCCGCTATTATCTATGTATATACAACATCAAATTGATACATATAACATTGAAATCGAACAAAGTTTGAAAACACACACACACATAGTTGGGAAAAGGCTAGTCAGAACAGACCTCCTTATAAAAGAGTTCGTCCGGGGAAGTACTAACACCTATTTCTACCGACAAGCATCATTGTTGCGTTCTGGTTTGAAGCGTATGGGTACCGGTGAAATCACAGACATATGAAATTTTCCAACTTTGTCTCTAAGGTTACCAAAGCATCAGCAATCCTTGCAAGTAATACCGTCATAATCACAACGCCTGGTAGAATGAGTGATCTTTGTTTTCTTGTTATCCGCGCAGAGGTAGATGCTACTGCTGTTAAAGATTGTCAGCAGCCATTTTGGCGTGCATGAAAAGAGCCTCCTCCCACGCGCACCCTGGGCAATCAGCCCCGCAATCAACTTTGCTGACTGACTAATCTTTTCACCACGGCATGAGCTATTCTCATAATGGCTTGTACCGAGAAGAAGAAGCAGCCATTTTCTCTGCAGCCTTTTGCGACATCACGGGGAAAAGATGGGGTGTCCTATTTTTTGCTAGGAACCACTTGGTTAA
Source organism: Amphipyra berbera (assembly GCA_910594945.2). Lineage (NCBI taxonomy): Eukaryota > Metazoa > Arthropoda > Insecta > Lepidoptera > Noctuidae > Amphipyra > Amphipyra berbera. Next base: position 16,420,694 of record OU343138.1, read on the forward strand.
ACACTTCCGTCAGGTCATTACAAATATTGTGCGATTAAACATTGTTATTTATTTTATACATCCATAATACCGAGGAAGATGATATAAAATATAACTACTAAATAAACAACAAAACGGCAATTGTAATAAATCATTATTTCGTGACGTATTGTTATTTTCACACTTCCACCTTCAATAATAAAAATCACTGTTTATTAACATATTCAAATGCTGGCGATTTTAATAATAATAGTCGGAGTTTGAATTTGTGCCTGATTGATAACAATAGTATCGCTCTCTGTTACATGGGAGTTAAACATCACGGCGAAATAAGGGTGTTACTATACACCAGTGGCATGCATTGCATATAATTATATAGGCAATTAAGCAGTGCCTATCTTATAAGATTTAATTAACTACTCCATCTTTAACTATTACTATAAACAAAATAAGCGTGTATGGCTATGATTTGTTTTGGTCAGAATCATATTGAAATGGGCTGCATACAATTGAAAGGCGACATCGTTACTGCCTGCCTACGTAGTCCGAAAACCAATGCACGCCACTGCTATACACCTCTGCCCAACCCTTCGGGGAATACAGGCGTGATGTTTTGTTATGTTAGTCGTTTTGTTATAAAAATTACATCATATATTATGTAGTTTAGTTAACATAATTGGACTGACAATGATAGTATGTGCCTACCATACAATTATGGACTTATTATTATAATATTTGAATCATGAGCTTAATAGGGATTATCGTTAAGGTGGGTGCATATGAGATAACAGTAGGAATTCATTTCGTAGTCGACAGAGTTTCGTTTAAGTCAATTGTTGTTCTGCCTAGCTTATTCCCAACTATGTTGTGGTCAGCTTCCAGTCTAACCAGATGCAGCTAAATACTAGTATAATACACGGAGCGATTGCCATCAGACCTCCGTAACTCAATTACTGGGCTATACCGATATCCCAAGGTTAGACCGGTTGTTAGACTTTCGGGCTTCTGACTACTCGTAACGACTGTCATAGGTATTGGTATGACACCCAGGACCGACGGTTTAACGTGCTCTCCGAGGCGTGTAACGAACGGTCACCCATCCATCGTAGTTTAACCTCGCAAAACATATGATCCGCGCGGTTGGTAATGAACCACGAACCCCACTCATGTAGGTCAATTACCTACTCTTATTTTCCAGTTATACACAAGTGAGGTCGCACTGTTTACTCAAAAAACACAAGTAAATGATCATCAGTCATCATTTTCCTGTATTTTATTTTAAATTACTTTGACAGCTTACGCTAAATGACAAATATGTGTTGACAACTTTAAATTATGTTTTATTTTTTCATTTTTGCATCAGGATTATAATAATTGTAGATTTATTTTGTCGAGTCTATTTCCATATTATTTGATGTTTTAATATTATAATAGTCATTGTCTTCGTTTTTTTTTGGATTAGGCTGTTTCTAGCTGTTTCACGCGCTCAGTAGCCGTGCTTAGTGTTGTTCCAAAAAGGAATCCTATTATTAGTAAAAGTAATACAGTGTAGTCTCAGTTTAACAATGAACCAAACAAAATTCTGATGTCAGTGAGCTTTAAGAACTGATCAATGTCAACGTTTATTTTTTCTTCTGACCATAGGTTTTGTATTATAATTTGTATTAAAATTATAATAATTATGTCATACGTCTTTATGATTCGATAATGTGCTGTTTACTTTGTATGGTTTTTGTATTCATATTTATTTTAGAATGATGAGAACCTGCCTCGTTGGTCTAATGGTGGCAAGGGCGACAGCTGATCGTGAAGTCCTTGGTTCGATTCCCAGGTCGGCCAAAGTATTATTGTGTTTTTCCATTAAGAATTTATCAGTACAAGCACGTACTCTGGATTTGTGCCCGGTTAATGGCAATAGGCTCGCCCCGGAGAAATTAGGGTGTTAATATACACCTCTGGCTAACCCTTCGGAGAATACAAGGCGATGATGATTGGCGTGATGTTGTGTATGATGCCAGTTTTGTATGTAAAAGTTCCGGAGATTTCAAAATGTGCTTATAGAATATTTGTACCTAAATCTTTCTGTAGTGCGTTTATAAGAGAGCTGTTAAATAATTAGAGCCTCGTGCTGTTGCATCTGACTTTACGATAGCTGTTAGTTTATTATCAGGTCAAAAAAAAATTATGTAGTTACCTGGATTATTTAGCATTAAATAATAAATGATCATATTTTCTTTAAGTAAATCTTTCGGTAGAGGTCTGGTGGCAGTTGCTCCATTTATAATACTGGTATTCAGCCGTATCTGGTAGAATGGAAGCTGACCGCAACATAGTTGGGAAAAAAGACTAGGTGTAACAGAAGCGTTGACTTTAGCATTTTCAATAACCTATCTATTCGCGGTTTGCCGTTCCAGATATAGATTTTTTTCTATTGTTAAATTTATATCTCTAGTAGAACATAGTCTGCTTATTTGTCGGCAATAAGATTGACAAGCATATTATCATTTTGGGACCCAGTGTATAATATCAGCAAGCACATTGGGTCACCCGCGCGACGGCGCAACGAGTATTCACAAGGAGGGTTGATGTCAGGCAGGCGGCCGGTCATAAAACAATAAGCCAAACCCTCTAACAACATGGATTTACGAAATACATGTTGTGCCGACCACACCTAGTGTGGGATAAAGGCAGGGACATGATGATAAGTAGGGCATAGCGCCGATAGAAAGCTTATTGAAAACGACCCTTAGTTAAGTAGGTACTTTGTCAATGCTTTTCTTTGCATCTAATGAATAAACCGACTTCAAAAAAGAATAAAATAATTAACTACCATATAAAATTAACAGTTTCAGAAGTCGGTGCTGATCCACGCTGAACCAAATTGAAGGCACCGACTTCTGAAACTGTTAATTTTACATGGTAATTATTTTATTCTTTTTTTGAAGTCGGTTTAATTTTTTTGTAAAATGTTTTTATTTTTTTCATTTTAGTGGCCTTAATTAAAACTTGGTTGGACCTACTAAAGACGCTGCTCGTAACATAATCACATCATCACAATATGCGTACTGTTCGTCATTGAGGAGTTCCATTGTCTATCTCCGAAGTTCTTCATCAGATCTTCACCAAATTTAAATGGGACCAACTTCGAAGTATACCCTATCCATTAAAAAAAGAATCATTAAAATCGGTTCACAATTGGCGAAAATATCGATGAACATAAAAAAAAACATACAGACGAACATAGTAACCTCCTCCTTTTTGGAAGTCGTTTAATTATCAACCAATAGAATGTGAATCATCATTAGAATGTGTCGCCTATATAATGAAGTATCGCGTGACAATAATAAAATTGATATCTTCGATTCCCGTGCCGCGGTCTTCAGAAGAAATGTTGCTGCTATTTATTTAACTGGCAGCAGCATCCCTGTTACTACCTAAAATTGCATTAGTTTTGTTGCGTGATTGCTCTCTACTACATTTCCTGGATTGATGTGGGATGTGTATCGGAGAGCAGTCATGCTCATTGTTACCTTTGGTGTAGTTTTTTGTAGGAACCTATAACACTTATTGTCATATTATGAAGGCTCATCATTATTAAAATTCTGTATACTTTTATATTGAACTCCTGTATTCTGCATGTTGAACTTGATACATTTTATTTTCTTCTTTCTTATTATAATGTTGTATATCATGCTGTGCGATTACGTTAGGGTATCAACCTATGTAAAACCTATAACTTTATGACCACCCATACTATGTGATTGTTACTTGTTGTAATTGCCTTATGAAATAAATAAATATTTATTAAACCATAGATCATGACAAACAACCCATAAAAAAGATTTAAACATAATAAGTACATACTGCTCATAGTACCTATTTACGAGATAATGTAGCCGATTGTAGTGTAACACGCGCCAAACAGCGTAATTACCGTGTTCCGACAATGTGCGCACGCGCTGGTACCGGAAAACTTGTAAGCTCTTTATAATGCGGTTTGATTATAACGTGGCTGTTGGCTTTGGTTAAGGAAAGGTTCTGTTTCATTCAATATTTTTTTGATTGAGTTATTTATTATTTTAAATGTATAACATAACATAATATAACCTGTATTCCCCGAAGGGATGGGTAGAGGTGTATAGTAACACCCTCATTTCGCCGTTATGTTTAAGTCCCATGTAATAGGGGGCGAGCCTATTTCCATCAACCGGGCACAAATCCAAACTCCGAGCTGCTACTAAGGAATTCCACACGAAACCCAAAGGTAATACTTTGCCCTACCTGGGGATTGGACCTAGGACCTCACGATCAGCAGCCGCGCTTACCACCACTAGACCAACGAGGCAGTTAAATTTTAAATGTCTTGACGTTAAAGCATTAGCAGCGTTTTTGATCACTTTTGAACAATTTCTTTTTTAGGAAATTTATGATCTCTGGCCTTTGCAAAAAATCCAATATATTAGGTCCCCACCTATGAAATCAGCGTTTTGTATGGAGAATTTTAAAGAAGTTGCATTTTTCATACTAACATTTTTTTAATTTATTTAACAACTATGAATACTAATGTTTTAAAACTTTTATGCACCAATTTTTAAAAACTAAGATAACGTATGCCACTTAGATTATGCGACCAAAATAAGTTTTGGCTAAGTTAAAACAAAAATAGTGGTCATTTCTGCTAACAAAAAGAGGAGTCATTTTTAAGGTATATTTTTTGGGTAGAAAACTATAAGTAATAAGGTTTTTTTTACTATTGGTAGTTGTCTATGATGGTCATTATTCGATATAATATCAAGCCATTGATATATATTTTCAATCATAGAAGTGACGAGGTTCTCTATTTGTGAGAAAAAAACGCCAATTTCATAGGTAAGGACCTAATATTATCATTCTAGCGACCCGCCCCGGCTTCGCACAGGTGCAATGTAGATACTTATGTGGGGCATATAAACCTTCTTCTTGAATCTGAAAACTGCATTAAAATCCGTTGTGTAGTTTAAAAGATCTAAGTGTACAGACAGCGGGAGCGACTTTGTTTTATACTATGTAGGTCTTAAATCTGTCTTTTGAAATTATTATATGAATTCATTTATTTCCTGTTGACATTTCGACAGGGTTTTATTAGTATTGTTTTGCATATTCATGTAAAAACTTATTTAAGCATACTGTATAACAACAATCTTACTACTAATTATTTCTACTCCATACACATTCGCATTCGCTATTTACTGGAAATACCTGTTCTACCTAGTTAATCCCATCTATGTTGGGGTCAGCTTCCAGTCTAACCAGATGCGGCTGAATATCAGTATTTTACACGGAGCGACTGCCATCAGAGCTCCGCAACTCAGTTACAGGGCAATGCAGATATTCTAGGGTTAGACCGGTTGTCAGACTTTCGGGCTTCGGACTACTCGTAACGACTGTCATAGGTATTCGTATAACACCCGGGACCGACTGTTTAACGTGCTATAAATATTTATAATTTTCGCGATACCTATGATCGACTTAAACCAATGATTTCTCGGTCATTAACCTCCGTGCCTAACTGGTTTTTTAAATAAATATTCATAGAAATTAAAATAATCAGTTATATTTATGACGCGTGACGTTTAATTGGAGATTATCCAATAAGTTTGGTATACCTAGTACCTACCTACTAACTGTCCGTTCACACAGCGGATCCGTTCGCTAAAACGGACCGATAGTTTTCCCGGGTATCCCTGGGATCGGAAACCCGGGAAAGAAACCCTAGAAGGCTTCCATCGTCGGTCGGCAGTGAAAACCACGTATGTGTAAAATACAAATTTTTAAAAGAGATAGAATTAACTGTCTCCTGCAAAAAAATGGCCGATCAAATGTTAATGCAAGTTTGTCATCGTACGTCATAGATAGCTTAGAAGTATTTGAATTGAAAGTTTGTTGAACTAGTACTTGTATGACGAGTTTATTAATCTAAAGAACAAATAAAACGCTTTGAAGAATTTTTTTTACGAGGTTTTCACTGCCGAGCGTCGCCATACTTTTCCATACATCTGCATGTACGGACCCGTTTTTTATACTGTTCCAGCATCCAGTTTATGTGTGTTAAAATGTCAGCCCAATATTTTTTACTGGATTCGGAATACTGTTCCGGCATCCAGTTATTGATGACAAAACGGTAGATGTAAAAATGTCGGACCAGTATTTTTTACTGGATTCGGAATACTGTCGTGTATGTGAACTCGCTCATACAACTACAGGCGCCATCACCAAAATAAAAACGGATCCTGTATACAGTTTCTGTGTGAACTAGCTCTTAGATCGATATTAGCTTTAATGCAATCTATCATGCAATGTCATCAAAAATAGAGAAGTAGTTTGAGATAGGTATCTAATAGTATAAAAAGGTTTTTTTTAAACTTTGCCCCACACTTTGATCTCTCCTGTATCGTGGGTGCGTTTACAGACACAAATCTTCACACACACGAACGCCCAGACCCGGAACAACTATTTGTAGGCCATATAAATATTGGATCCGTGCGGGAAATCCACGACCCGTAGCGCAGAAGCCAATCGCTGTCACTGCACCAAACGTGTCGTCAAATCCAAATCAAGAGGTCGTTGCTACCTATAATGAGTTGATAGCAGATGTACAGAGCGTAGCATTAACATTACCCATTACCGCCCCACTGCTGGACACGGGCCTCTTCTCAGAATAAGAAGGGTTTAGGCCTTAGTCCGCCACGCTGGCCTGCTGCAGCTTGGCAGACTACATACACCATCGAGAACTTTATGGAGCCTTCTCGTGTGTGCAGGTTTCCTCACAATGTTTTTCCTTCACCGTTAACGCAAGTGATAATCAAATTGACCCGCACATGAATACGAAATGTCAGAGGTGACTGATTCAACTCTTACGAAGGTAAGAAGCATGGAAGGTAAAACACCACTAGACTATCACTGTTTTCAAATCAGATGATGCCAATACAAAATTCTTCGACAACTAAATCTTCTTCTTCTTTTTGTGTGGTTAGTGACTGACCTGGTGTCAGAGTTTATGCCACCCATGGGAGTCTAACTTGGCTGCACATGCCATCGAGAAATATTTCTCAAGCATGCCGGTTTCCTCAGGATGTTATCCTTCACCGTTTTTAAGCAAGTGATAGTTATACAATACGCACATGAATCCGAAAAGTCAGAGGTGCGTGCCTTGGGTTCGAACTCGAGACCTATGACTTGGCAGTCCGACAGTCACAACACTATCACTGTTGTGATAAATAAATAGATATAATGATTCAGTCATTTAAATTCTATTTAGTCTATTTTAAGATGATCATCACGTGGTTTATTACGTCATCATTAACCCTCCATGATCACTAAACGATCGTAAAACACGTCTGAACATGTTTTTCTTCATTAACTGTAGACATAATGTCGTTAAATCACTAGCTTTTGACATCAAATTAACATAAACGAAATGTATCCATCGCTTCATTACTAACAAGTCTCAAAAACATTTTGTGTATGTAGCGAGCGATGGATACAACCTTTAAGGCTGAGCCACATCTGACGGAAGATACGTTGCCAATCTTCCGTCGCGTAATTTACTCGAGGAATTTTAGTAACGCATCTTCGGTCAAATGTGTACGGTGTGAGATGTTTATATGGAATTATGTGTACCGGCGAAAGATCGTTAACGTATCTTCCGTCAGAAATGGTTTGGTCCTTAGATATTGGTTCGTGTTTGATATGCAGAAGGACAGAGATTCTAATGTTACTAATTAATTATTCAAATTCCAATGTCGGGGCTCATAGGTAATTACCAACCGCGAGAATGATACGATTTGCAAGGTTAAACTGCGCTTGCCGATGTCTGTCCGTGGATGGGTGACCGTTCTTTACACATCGAGACCCCTCTCTACCTCTGAGAGCACGTTAAACCGTCGGTCCCTGGTAGTATACGAATACCTGTGACAGTCGTTACGGGTAGTCAGAAGCCCGAAAGTCTGACCACCGATGTAACCTTAGGGCATTGCCCATTGGATTGCGGAGCTCTGATAGCAGTTACTCCGTGTAAAATACTGGTATTCAACCGCATCTGGTTAGAATGGAAGCTGACCCCAACATGTTTGGGAAAAGGCTGGAAAGTCAAGGAATTTTTAAATTGATGCCTCGCCTTTTTAACCGACTTCCAAAAAGGAGGAGGTTACTATGTTCGTCTGTATGTTTTTTTTTTTTGTGTATGTTCATCGATATTTTCGCCAATTGTGAACCGATTTTGATGATTCTTTTTTTAATGGATAGGGTATACTCCGAAATTGGTCCCATTTAAATTTGGTGAAGATCTGATGAAGAACTTCGGAGATAGACAATGGAACTCCTCAATGACGAACAGTACGCATATTGTGATGATGTGATTATGTTACGAGCGGCGTCTTTAGTAGGTCCAACCAAGTTTTAATTAAGCCACTAAAATGAGAAAAATAAAAACATTTTTTACAAAAAATTTAAACCGACTTCAAAAAAGAATAAAATAATTACCATATAAAATTAACAGTTTCAGAAGTCGGTGCTGATTCACGCTGAACCAAATTGAAGGCACTGACTTCTGAAACTGTTAATTTTATATGGTAATTATTTTATTCTTTTTTGAAGTCGGTTTAAATTTTTTGTAAAAAATGTTTTTATTTGGGATATCATTCGCTATAATTGTTTTAACTTTAATGTACCTCAACACCTACTTAACGCATTTGAAAGAAATATCGTGATTTTATTGACAAGTAAGGCTACGAATACACCTTGCCGTTTAATACTTCGACTGTAGTATGGTAGACAAAAATGGACTCTATGTAGAAGTGTTAAAGTTCATAATTAAGATGTACTTATAATTGCAATTTCATGATCTCAAATCTATCATTAAAATAATCAGTAATGACAGAAGTATCGACGTTTCTAGTTAGGAAAGTAATGACCAGTATATCGCACTGCTAGATTAATAGTATATCAACTCAAAATGGAGCTTTTTTCAGAATCGACAGAAAACTGATAATTTACTTCCTGTTATAGATTACAATTGAAGTCAATGAAATGAATTACGTGTAAAGATTTGTGTTTGTAAACGCACCCAAGATACAGGAGAAATCCTAGTGTGGCGCAACGTTTTAAAAAAATAAAATAAATGAGTTATCTCAAATTGATCAAATTTTGAGTTGATACAGTATTAATTTAGCAGTGCGATATGTTGATTTTGAGGTTGTAAATGTGAATAGAAAGAGATCTTAGTAATTTGGAGAATCTATACTTAATATTATAAAGGTGAAGAGTTTGTTTGAACGCGCTAATCTCAGGAACTACTTGTTGGAATTGAAAAAAATATTTTTGTGGTGGGTAGTCCATTTATCGAGGAAGGTTATAGGCTATATAACATCACGCTACGACCAATAGAAACGGAGCATAAGTGAAAAATATTGCAAAAATGGGGAAAATGTCTATGTTTGATAAGATGATCTATGTACTAAGTAGGTACCTGTTTTTTTTGCAATTTATGTGTTATTTATTGGAACGTTTATACTTAGAAAGGTATCTAAGTACTTTGCTCTTTCAAAATTGCGTGATTGATGATAGCCCCGTGTGGGGACGGGCTAGAATATAAAACTTCCTCACCGCACGCTGGGAAAAGACGCATGTTGTAAGATTCAACAAAATCCAGCACGCTTGGTGGTAGGATCCATAGGTATACGGTCCGCCTGGCTAGCTACCAACATCACATTAAAGTCAAGCCAAGCAGTTCTGTTTACTGTGTTCCGTCGTGTGTATGTGAGAGATAGAGTGGTATAAGGGAAACCCTCTATTCTTTGTTAGGTATTTGATTCGTGTGCTCCATCTTAAAGCCTGTCTACGCTTACCATCAGGTGCCACCAGATCAAAGAATTAAAAAAAGTCTTAGCGCAATAAGTACCTACCTGTCATCATCTATATTTTTAGTCTTTTTTGTTTATGTAACGTCGTATTAAACAAATTAATAATTTAGTATCTCCATAAAATATTATTAGGTACTAACGGCCCATCCCGGCTTCACACGGTTGGATATTTTCCCCGTTTTTGCAACATTCTTCATTTATGCTCCGCTCCTATTGGTCGTAGCGTGATGCTATATAGCCTATAACCTTCCTCGATAAATGGACTATCCAACACAAAAATATTTTTTCAATTCCAACCAGTAGTTCCTGAGATTAGCGCGTTCAAACAAACAAACTCTTCAGCTTTATAATATTAGATAAAACATTGAGAAAATTAAAATCATTCAAATAAATTAAATATGAATCAATTCAGCTTCCTTGATTTATGATTTGCATAATTATCATACAAAAAGTAGATTTATTGAAGTACCTACAATAGTTACCACACATAGTTTCAGGTCAGGAAATACCCAAGGTAATGGGACTTGCCATTGCTTAGTTTCTAGCTAAATATGTCAATATATCACATCCGTATTTTACATGAAGCGAGTGCTATCCGGCCTAAGCAATGATTTACAGAGAGATTCGTCATTTAAAAGCGCTCTTCTTACTGCATGCGCTTGTGCAAACGTTTGCGCAAACGGCATTGTCGGTATAAATGGCCATGCGCAATATACAGTTTTTAGCCGACTTCCAAAAAAGGAGGAGGTTCTCAATTCGACTGTATGTTTTTTTTTTGTTTATTTGTTCCACGATGTCTTTGCTAATTGTGAACCGATTTTAATGATTATTTTTTTGTTTGAAAGAGTATTCTTTTGAAGTGGTCCCATTTAAATTTGGTGAAGATCTGATGAAGAACTTCGGAGATAGACAATTTGAAGTCGTTTTATTTTTGTTAAAACGTTATATTATTACTTATGCAAATTAAAATTTGTGTAAATAAGATTGAGCATGTAGCAGGACCGTTTAGATATTGATACCCAATATTGTTTCACCTTCACTAGGTTGTACCTATCACCTCCTCACAATAACGCACAACTTGAACATCATTTAATACCACAACAATAACATCAATCAATTCAAATTAAACATATATTAATCAATACGATTCTTCGATTTATCACAATAAGAATCATGCTGTTAAAATATAAAAAAAATGTTCTCATCGTCTTGAAAACGTTTTTGTCGCTTATTTCATACAAAATACATACGTAAGTACCTAATATATTATTTTAATCTCCAAAAAAAACATATATTTAATAATTCAAAAAGTTTATTGCTGTATTTGCAAGTTTTATCAAAAAGCAATCTTAAACTTAAAAGTATAGTAGACACACATTTTCTCTCTTAATTTTTTTTCTTTTCTTTTCGGCTGCTTGTAGATGGTCTTGCGGACCGTTTCTACGTAACCGGGCAGTTATTGGCGAGACCTGAAGGATCTCAAACCAATGGGGACGAGAGTAAAATACTTAACCTAAGCTAACTACTATTACTGCAACTACTACTATTACTACTCTTCAATTCAGAGTTGTATTAGGTACTTATACAATCAGGCATGGTCGCAGCCAGTCTCTGGGGGGGGGAGGTTATTATAACAGTAAAATAAGTTGAGCACATTAGAATTTAGTGCACATTTTTTTTAAATCTATTTTTAGGAGGTTCGTCAATTTGACGTTTAGACTTGTACGATTTTGCGGGGGTCATGAACCCTATAAACCCTTCCCTCGGACCACCACTGTATACAATAACTGATTTTTTTTCTCTTTTAAATAATTATTTGTATTTTATAAAGGAGAATTATGTAGCTTTTATCCACTCCAGCTAAAAATCTGTTATCGGGCAAATAATCTTCCGTCTTATGTTGAGCTGGTCACCTGTTTTGGTCACAAATTCGAGATACACAATGACATGCTTTGTCTATATCTTTTGTTTTTATGTAACTAGCGACCCGCCCCGACTTCACACAGGTGCAATGTAGATACTAGACTGCGCGCAAGATAACTCTGCGCGCGACGGAGGGCGTGCTAAATGTTGCCATGATCGCAAAAATACAAAGTCCTACTTTTTAAAGAAAAGTAATATATTCGTGAGCATCAAAATTGGGCAGCCCTCTTGCGGTTTATTATATTTTAATTGAGCTAAGTTATGTCCGTTTAAATTTACTACCTATCAATTAAATTAATTAGTATTTTTACGTAATTTGCAAAGGAAAAGAACTAAACTGATAAATGTGGCGTGACTGAATAAGAATGCGTTATGATTATTATCGTCTGATGAGGTAATCTTTATTATTATATTTTCTTTTATTCCTAAAATCAGGCAGATCTAGTGACAACGTTAATAAAACGGCAACACTATGGCGGACCATGACTAGTTCCGATTTTGGCCGCGCGCAGAGTTATCTTGCGCGCACTCTACTGTGGGGCATATACTTAAACCTTCCTCTTGAATCACTCTATATATTGCTAAAAACTGCATTAAAGCCCGTTGCGTAGTTTAAAAGATTCAGCGGGAGCGTCTTTGAATAAATTTTAATATTTTCTTTCTTTCTATAAAATATTTTATGTACGATTTATTCAATAGTATTTTGTATGTAGACGCGACTAACACATCATCTCAATGATTTATCGCTGATTAGAAAATAAATTTGATACTAGTTGATTAATGATTTTGAGTAATGATTTAAACATTGTGTGCATTGTTTTTGCTACTGTTGTTATGGAAATTAGTGTGCATGTTGAGACCTTGGAGGGTCACGCTTTTCTGTTGTCAGACCTCCAAAGGGTAACAAGATACATTGCAGTCATTAAAGAGTTGAAAATTTTAGTTTATTTTGAACCTGTCAAGCTTGAACAGTATATAAATAATTTCTATGAGCTAGACCGTCGTAATTATACGAGTACAAGTGGGTTTATTAGTCTTGGTCTAAAACAATAAAAAGTATTCTCTTAACCTTGGCTTGTTATTATTTATTGTGCATTACACAACAAAAATAATTTCGAATTTGTAAACCAAAATAGAGAAACATTGGCATACTGCACTTGGAACATTAATTAGTGTTTGCGCTTTGCTTCTTTACATATGTAGTATAAAACAAAATCGCTCCCGCTGTCCGTACGCTTAGATCTTTTCAACTACGCAACAGATTTTGATGCGGTTTTTTTTAATAGATAGCCTTTGGCCAGACTGCAAGGGTGGGCGCGGGGCGGGCGCGGTCCGGCGAGTTCAAACAGAAGAACTTCGTTTGAGTGTCCATAGTGGGCACGCGGGCGCGGGAAGCGGCGCGCTACTTGGCGCGGGGAGCGCGCGGGTAGCTCACGCCATAGGTCGTTCATACAAGTGGCCGCAGTGAGGGCGCGGACGGCAAGCGACAACCCACGCGGGAGCGGGGGATCTCAAACTAGTTCGAGCTGACAACGCGCGTTGTTGTGATGGCGTCTTCAAAATTAAATGTTGAAGAATTAATAAGTGCTATTCAAGCACGATCTGCACTGTGGATGTCGAAACATCGTTTTTTTAGTAAGAATTTTCCAGTAAAAATAAGTCTTCTTCATCCATACGATATTTTGACAAACACTAGACACGACAACGCTCAGAACGAAGCCACGCTCCACTGCGGACAGGTAAATCGCGCGCGTTCCCGCACTCGCGCCGCTCCCCGCACCGCGCTGCCAGTCTGGCCAAACACATAGAGTAATTCAAGAGGAAGGTTTATATGCCCCACATTAGTACCTACATTGAACACGTGCGAAGCCAGGGCGGGTCGCTGGTTAAATATAAAGGTTTTCAATGAACTTTGTAGCATAAATAATTGGCAAGAATGTGTAAGTAATTATTTATTCTTGCCTCTCAAATTGAATACAATGCAATTAATGTTGACAAATCTTTTATTTAATTAATTTAATTTAATCAATTTAATTTAATTAATTACTGTTCAAAAATTTTATACTTAATTTTTAAAATTGAATTTGCTATAAGTCACCGGTTAAATTGGACATGTTGTAATGAATAATCATTAATTTATTCCCCAGCATTGTAGATCATGTTCGATATGCTTAACCCTTACGCTGAGTTTATTTTTGTTTCACATTATTATTTAAGATTATGCATTTTTGGATATTGGAATAGTAATTTTGAATAACCAAAAGTGCAAACTTACATTTTATGAGACCCATGTTACCGGGGTTGTGGTCGAGCAAAGAGTGACATAAAATGGATATAATTATGTCAACGCCTCATCTTAACAGGAAGTGCGTACCGCGCCGCCTGCTATTTCAATTGCCATATTTTTGATTAGCTGTCACAAATTATATTAAAAGTAGTTTTTATTTTTTATTATATTTTTGTAGTTTATTGACACATTATAAAACACTTGTATCCATTCAAGTATAATAGAATATATATTTAAAATTAACTACCTCCATCCGTGTGTCACTGCGGGGGTGCCAGCTGAAAATCAGCGCTGGGTGTTTTGACGCCTAGCATATCCTGAGTTGGTAACCTTTTCGGCATGGACATGCTTGACAGCATAAAATTTGTGTTTAATTCCTATTATATTGTTCATTCTTTGTTTGTTTATTTTATTTATGCTGTCAGTGTTCTTGGCTGAATAAATGAATTTTCTTTCTTTCTTTCTAAGTAAAAAAAATGGTACCTACCTACCCTAACGGTAGAAAGCTTGCCTTTCATGCAGGAGGGTCATAGTTCGATCCGTATGCGAATCAGAATTTGATTATCACTTGCATTAACGGTGAAGGAAAACATCGTGAGGAAATTCTTGATGGTGTATGTAGTCCGCTAACCACGCCAGCATGGTAGAATAAGATCTAAACACTCATTTTAAGAGGCCCGTTCTTAGTGGGACCGTAATAGGATGAAGCTTATACAATTTTGTAACAAGAATTACCCATGTATTCTAGCCGTATTCGTATTCAATCAGATTCACTCCTAGCCAAACTGTTTACGGCTAGCAGTACATAAACGTAGAATAATACTTTCGGCTATTTCATTGGGCGATGTCGTCGGCGCCTCCTCGACAGGCGTAGATTACCCCGTTTGAACACAACCAATAAACAAGTACTACACATCGCGAGATCTCGTCGTTTGCGATCACGTCTGGTCGTAGCCATATTCTGGATTATTTTTCACCATAGTCAGTCTATCAACTGTAGGTAGAGTTACTCTCTCCTGTGCTACCCCAAAATTGCCGAATTGCAATAAGGCTTTCATTATATAAGAGAGCCATGCTACGATTGGTTCTGCCTACCTTTTTCCCAACTATGTTGGTGTCAGCTTCCAGTCTAACTAGATGCGGCTGAATACCAGTATTTTACACGGAGCGACTGCCATCAGACCTCCGCAACCCAGTTACTGGGCAATGTCGATATCCTAAGGTTAGATCGGTTGACAGACTTTCGACTTTTGTCAAATTCTGACTACCCGTAACGACTGTCACAGGTTTGCATGTTTAACGTGCTGTCCGAGGCACGGTGGGGTCTCGATTTGTAACGAACGATCACCCATCAACGGACTGACCGTGGCAAGCGCAGCTTAACTTCGCAAATCGTTTGATCCTCACCATGAGCTCCTCAGCCATGCTACATGGATAAGTGCGGAAATTAAATGCCATAGAAGTGCCTTGAAAACTCACAGGGAAGCGGAATGATGACCAATTATGTCAGGTTTTCAAAGTCTGACGTTGAATGACAGGCAACGCTATGTAGTGAATGACGTCATGTGCTATGTTTCTTGAGTTGTGGGGTCATCTCGTGGCACCTGTCTGTTAATTTTAACGCCTTTGGTTTCCTCGGATGATTTTGGAATAAAAAATATCGACGGTTAAAAGGAAATAGGGCATAAGCGACATTTTGGTCAAAAATGAGTTATATATGCCATTGGACTTGTATTTTCTGCTCTTTCGAATGCGCTTACTCCCATGGCTCTACGATGATTTTATAACTGTTTGACTTTTCACAATATCTTAATAAATGACAAAAATACGTCAGTTTTTCTAAAATTTAAAACTTTGAACGGCTCTCCTGAACATTTCATCTTTTGTCGCTTATCCCCTATTTCCTTTTAACCGTCGATATGAAGACCATGTCTCAGTAAATGTTTTCACTAAGTTCCCATGGGCGACGCATAAATTCCATGAAGATCATAAATTAACCCAATGTGGAAATCGGTGTACCCATAGTACAGAAGATTAACGTTCTAATAACATAAACATGAACTCACGCCTTTTTCCCATGGAGGTAGGCAGAAACTATAGAACGCCACATGCTACGACCCTTAGATACCCCTTTCGCTTCATCCACCTTCATACATCTACGTTCTAATAAGTTACCGAATTAAGCCAATTTCTTGCAGGTTTTATTTTTACATGAGGAAATCCTTAATAATTCTCATGCATGCATACTCTTCACCCTTGGAAAGGAGGAAAGTTCCGCCGGAGTCTTACCGACTAAAACCACCACATTGTTCCTCCAAGGATCGTCTCGGGATCGCGGGATTCGCTAGTGCATTCACCGCAACCAAGAGAGATTCTCCGTGCCTCGGAGAGGACGTTAAACAGTCGGTCCCGGGTGTTATACGAATACCTATGACAGTCGTTACGGGTACTCAGAAGCCTGAAAGTCTGACAATTGGTCTAACCCTAGGATATCGGCATTGCCCAGTAACTAGGTTGCGGAGGTCTGATGGCAGTCGTTCCGTGTAAAATACTGGTATTCAGCCGCATCTGGTTAGACTAGAAGCTGACCCCCAACATAGTTGGGAAAAGGTTAGGCAGAACACATTCACCGTAACCAAGGTGGCTCAGTCCACCCAGCCATTAGATAGTTTTTTATTCCATCTACCATGTAACGGGTTGAATAGGGATGCAGAGGTGAATCGGGACGAAACTTTAAAAGGGATTTTAACGTTTAATATAGTTTTTTGCCAACAAGGACACTTAATCGTTAATTATAAATACATTAAACACATTAGAGTCCTTAATAGCAACAAACTATATTAGTTGAATGTTAAAATCTCTTTTAAAGTTTTGTCGCGATTCACCCCTGCATCCCTATTCACCCCAGTGAATAGGGATGCAGGGGTGAATCGGGACATTCTGCGGGGGACCCATTTTACGGTACCTAATGTTATCCCTTGCTATATGCACAGAAAATGACATCGCCTTATTTTAGATAAGACAACATAGTAGGTAAGGAGTTAATTATAATTTTATATTATAACTTCTGACACCCATAATGATATCTTGTTACATTTTTTGTCAGTTCATGCTGCTATATCTATAATTAAAAACAAAAGAGGTTTGTCCAATAATCGAGATGTTTATCAAATAGTCAGGTATCAATTTTCACGTTGGCTGTAATTGATGGGGAGTGTGCAGACGACCGGTATCGCCAACTAACGGTGCTTAAAGATAATGTCAAATTGACAAATACATATTATTACTTAGTTATTAAACATTCTTGTTTTGTATATAAATATTTGTAAGTCAATGCCCCTTGGTTGCTATGTAATAGAACTGCGAAACAAACTTTTTGTTGGATTCTGTAGTTGTTTGAGGTGCCCGAGTGTAAGAAAGCATTTTACGACAAATTTTGTTTAGAGATGGGTCGTATTAGGTAAATCAGGTACTTAATACACCTATTCCTAGTCTGCATATATACTTAATCCAAATACCTATTCCACCTAATCCCAATGATCATAAACACGTTACATGTTATAACGTTACTTGGTGATCTCAATCCGCCTATTCTATATGAAATCCTGATATTATAATAACGTTGTAGCCAAGCGATTGTGAGGCGACCTTTTTATTTTTTTTACCGTTCTATTTCTCCTTTATCTCGAAATTGGTTGAATAAAATAATACATGTTTTGTATTTTATCATTCAATGATATTTATAATATAGGCGGATTGAGATCACCAAGTAACGCTATGTGTATAAATAAGATCATTGAGATTACGTGGAATAGGTATTGTCAGAAATGGATTAGGTGCCGCCTGTTCTCGTAAAATACCTATTCTGCGGATCTGTTATAATAAATACGACTCATCTCTAATTTTTATGGACGTTTATCTCGTACATCAATGGTAATGGATGGTTATAAATCATGTCGTTCGTGACTTTTCAATTGATCGGCCCTTGATTCAAAATCATTGCGATTTAAGTTATTTTGTCGACTGTTTCGGTTTGTTATTTCGTTTTATTCGAATTCAAATTCAACTTCAACAAACAATCCATTGTTTTAGTAAAAAAAAACCTTATAGCTAGTATTAGTAATACAAAGGTAAATATTCAAATTAAGTTTCCAATTTGAAACATGCCGTGATTTAAGTTACTAACTTATCGAAAACTAGGGCATGCAGTAAGATAGACTTTTCGGTTACCTGCAAATTGTGCGTTTTCTGGAAACTTCTGGAAACTTCTCAACCATAAAATACATACATAACTTCACGCCTGTATTTCTCGAAGGGTTGTGCAGAGGTGTATAGTAACACCCTCATTTCTTCGTTATGTTTAAGTCCCATGTAATAGGAGGCATTCCTATTGTAATTGGTTAATTAGGGTACAAATCAAAACTCCGAGCTGCCACTGAGGAATTACACACGGAAAAACCCAGTCACACTTTGCCCGACCTGGGGATCGAACCTAGGACCTCACGATCAGCAGTCGCGCTTGCCACGACTAGACCAATGAGGCAGTTACAATAAAAAACTCAAGAAATAAAGCACTGAATTTAAAATAATCTCAGTTACAGAATAAGTCCTCGCACTTTGTACTAATAATTAAATTGCCCATAAAGTAAATGCACTGGAAGTTTCTGTAATATAATATTCTAAAAACTACTATCGTATCGCAGTTAATTATTTTAACAGCTTTATTAACGATAGCACCTTATCTTGCGTGTAAGGAACTTGCGTTTCATGACAGTTCGATGTCAGCGATGTTACTAAAATTGTTAAAATCTAGAGTGGGGTCAGAAGTTCTAATGTCAGTTTTGTAAGGAGTTAACGTTATACAGTCGACTCTCGATAAGTTGAATCTCAAGGGACCAGGAAAAATTTCAAATTACCAAGAGTTTGATCAAGATTCGAGATTTATTATTTTAAACATTCGTACATCATCATCAGCCTATAATGTTCCCACTGCTGGGACACAGGCCTCCTCTCTGTGAGAGGGAATGGGCCGTAATCCACCACGCAAACATTCGTACAATTATTCACAAAGAATTATTATTTACTGAAAAGTAGTCCATAATTTTCTGTTGAGTGAGCGATGCGAACTGTAAACTCACTCATGAATCGACAGGTCTGTAGTTTGATGTATCGGGAGGATAAAGAAGGAAGTGGGGCGGGGGAGAAATTGCCCCACCACTGGAGAGGTTCCAGGTGAAAACCAGCGCCAAGTACTTGTGACTTGGCACTAAGCTGATCTGGAACCTATTTGGTCCAGCCGTGAGACACAACCTACCTACTTTTGTTTATGTTAGTATTTTTCATTTATTTTGTATTGTTTTTGCACCATGCGACGCACAAATTCAACATGTTTAAATGTTTGTATTGTTTGTATTTGTATAGTGTCACTTAGTTTTATGATGCATGAGGATTTATGGTTATGGTAGCCCGTGCACCATAGACTAAATAATAGTAACCATAGATTTTTTTATTTTTTTTGTGTGTTTGGGTTACCGTGTTGTTTAATATACTAGGTTTAAATTTAAGTGTTAATTTTTAAGAAACATTATATTTTTAATTTTAAGGATCCGTATGCGTCCGCGTGGGCGGAAAATAAATACTTTTTCTTTCTTTCTTCTTTCTTCTGTTCTGTTTTACTGTACCTAATTGTCTTGTCTGTGTCTTATTTGTGTTGTGTCCAAATAAATATTTTTCATTTCATTTCATTTCACCAGAAGAAGCTGGTGGACCGAGACCTGCCGGGGTTGCGGTGCATGCAATAGCGAATGCCGTGACCCCGGCCTTAGGTCAGAAGGAGGGACACCGTTGGTTTTTAGCCGGTAGTCCGGCAGACCCTCTCGCCTTCCCCGGGCAAGGGACATCCATAAAGATTTTCCAACGAAAAAAATATATATAAAAGTTCTGTATATGTATGTAAACAAACGACTTAACTGATGAAAACGCTTCAAATTATAGAGACTATGGAAGCGGACTTCAAATTATTGCATGTTAGCGGGGAAGATACTATTCCTTCAACTTCAAATTACCGAGGGGACCAATTAGTTTTGATTTTATTCAATTTATCGAATATTTTTCAAAGGACCGGGAAAAAATCAAATTACCGGGAGATTCAAATTAATGAGTTTCAACTTATCGAGAGTCGACTGTACTGTGTAAGCGTTTTTTTCTCTTAATTAGTTTAAATTTAACTGCGTCATTGGTCGAGCGCGTCTGCTGATCATGAGGTCCTAGGTCCGATCTCCAGGTCGGGCAGTGTTATTGGGTTTTTCCGTGTGGAATTCCTCAGTAGCAGCCCGGAGTTTGAATTTGTGCCCGGTTGATGGCAATAGGCTCGTCCCCTATTACATGGGATTAAACATAACGGCGAAATGATGGTGTTACTATACACCTCTGCGCAACCCTTCGGGGAATACAGGCGTGATGCTATGTTATGGTTTAAATGAAAACACAGTAGTCGGTCAACTGCCTTCATAACTATGAGAGTAACAGAGATCATGACTTGGCAGATGAATGATGGAATCTTAGACATCCAGAAGATATTGTTATTAAAATAACAGCAAATTTGTTGAAGGCGAGACTCCTAGGGAGACCCAGTTAGTTAGATGTTGCGATACCAATTATTTGAACCAAGAATCTGTCACTAGAGTCTATAAGATAGAGCAAGGTGAGACAAATCTACTTAATCCCTTAGTTCTTTTAGCAGGGAACCTCATGAAGGCAATCACATGGAAATTGTCTCTACCTAGACCTAAACGCTGCCTAATTCTACTTATCTAGTTATTGGGCCTATACATTTGATAGAAAATAAAGGGCTTGTGGCTAATTATCAACCGCGTGGATCATACGATTTGCGAGGTTAAGCTGCGCTTGCCGCGGTCAGTCCTTGGATGGGTGGCCGTTTGTTACACATCGAGATACTCTCCCATCTTAGAGAGTACATTAAATATTCGGTCCCGGGTGTCATACGAATATATATGACAGTCGTTACGGGTAGTCAGAAGCCCGAAAGTCTGACAACCGGAACTGGATTGCGGAGGTCTGATGGCAGTCGCTCCGTGTAAAATACTGGTATTCAGCCGCATCTGGTTAGACAGGAAGCTGACCTCAGCATAGTTAGGAAAAACCTAGATAGAACATTGGATATAAAATAATATGTGATCTCACGAACAAAGTCGCGGGCGTTTTCCAATCATGTACTATGGTAATGAAAGCAAGAGTAGTGTGTGTAATGGTTACAAGTAACCTACTATAAGAGCAATGGTTAATAGCGGTTACGTTGCGGGTCAAGGGTCATTGGCATCACCTTGACTGCGTAAACTTCCGTAATGTATGGTAATCTGTTATTACTGTAGCTAATTGAACTGATAAATAAAAGTTTAATAGATTATTTTGCAGTGCAGTCCTTGGTTGAATAAGCTATGATTATGAAAATCGTTTGTTTCGTTCGTCCTACCTAGCCTTTTCCCAATTACGTTGAGGTTAGCTTCCAGTCTAACCAGATGCGGCTGCATACCAATATTTTACACGGAGCGACTGCCATGATTTCCGCAGCCCAGTTATTCGCAATGCCGATATCCTAATGTTAGGCTGGTTGTCAGACTTTCGGCCTTCTGATTTCCCGTAACGCGGTCCTCCTTAGCGGTACCCGACGCGACGACGCTTGGTACAAAATATTACTAGGTATTTATAATAAAATTAAAGGGCCAACAAACATATTTTATTTTTTACTTTTTAGAGGGTTTTTTTGTGTCGGGGATTATTTAAATATCTAATTTAATTTATGGCCTTTGATTCACTAAGGGGCAAATGGAGTAACAGGCCGCGAGGCTGGACTCGGGACATCTACGTGAATGTTCCGGGGACAATGTCGCGGAACAATTTACTTGCACACACCTGCGGCCGCTCTTGGCTTGCAACATGTCTCGCGTCACGTAGAAATTCCCGCACAATATTGCGCGGCGGTGTGTAATGTTGCAGCATCACGTAGACTCAATGTTGTGCGTCATGTTGGGGAACTTATTCTCGCCTAGTGAATCTAAAGCTTCGTATCCACTAGGCAACATTTGGCGCACGACATGTTGCTCAACGTCTTGAAAGCCAGCGCGTAACTTTTGTTTAGCAACGTTGTCTGTCTACACATGATTTCGCTCGCATCAGTCGCTGACAACATGGTGCCAGAGGAACTAGTGTTGATTTCAGCGGCGGTAGTTATAATTTTATCGAAAAATGCATCAAAAAGAAAAAAGTCACGTTGGTGGGTTAGAAATTACTTACAAAATAAAGAAAATGTATTCAGTGTATTCCTTACACCACACGGATATTTCTGCGCGTCACGTCTCCATTCGACAACATTTGATGCTCAACTGCATGTTGCACCAAAACAAACAACAAGCCGTGTGTCATGTTGCGCGCCAGCTGGCACGTCGCGCGATGTTGTGCAACGCTGCCGAACATGTCAAGCGTCACGTGTTGCGCGTCAATTGTTGCCTAGTAGGCTTAAGGCTTACGTACAGTCGAGTTCATTAATATATTGGCCCTTCCAGGCTTCAAAAATATATGAACGTTAAAAAAGTTCATAATATTGTGACAACTCTAAGCATCATTAAATTGTGGTCAAGATTTAGAGTCATTAATATGTGACTGCTTTTTCTCAGTAACATGTACACAGCCAAAAGCACATTATTATACAGGATGTAAACGAAATCATGTAATTCCTTCAAACCTCGTGATGTACTGCTGACATAGATTAACTCTTCACGGGATACTTTTGAATTCAATAATTAATTAATTACAAGAAGTAAACATGTGCTCTTAACGTGAGGCATTTTAGCGCCCCGAGCAAATTGCGCGGCTATCGCTCACCGCGCGGTCATTTAACTAGGGGCGCTAAAGTGCCTCACGTTAAGAACACATGTTTACTTCTTGTATTTTTTTTAATATCCTGTATAATAATGTGCCTTTGGCTGTGTACATGTTACTGAGAAAAAGCAGTCACATATTAATTAATCTAAATCTTGACCACAATTTAATGATTCTTAGAGTTGTCACAATATTATGAATTTTTTTAACGTTCATATATTTTTGAAGCCTGGAAGGGCCAATATATTAATGAACTCGACTGTACCCCCAGGGACGTTAGTAAAATTAGCTTCCCCAATAAACTGAATTCGCAGCAAAAACTTATAAGGTTTCGCTAATACACCGACCTTCAATCTTTAGCATGTATTACAGGTACACGAGTTCCAGTAAATAGCAAGTAGGTACATAAGCCAATGACACAACCATCTCAGTTCGCAATAAGATTGGAATCACGTCCTCTCAGCTCATTACAGCTATAAATAAAGTTTGTTTATGCAAATTTTAAACGTGGGAACGTTTTTGTTGCCTTTATTTTTATTTCTAACTAGCTGCCCGTCCCGGCTTCGCACAGGTGGACATTTTCCTGTTTTTGCATCATGTTTCATTTATGCTCCGCTCCTATTGGTCGTAGCGTGATGTTATATAGCCTATAACCTTCCTCGATAAATGGACTATCCAACACAAAAAAAAAATCTTTTCCAACCAATAGTTCCTGAGATTAGCGCGTTCAAACAAACAAACAAACTCTTTAGATTTATAATATTAGTAAAGATTAAGATCATAATTTTCTATAGGGTAAACTGAAACAGTTTAATCATTTTTGTTGCCATGAATACCTGCTAATCGTAAGGTCTTGGGTTCGATCCCCAGGTCGGGCAAAGTGTTATTAAGTTTTTCCGTGTGGAATTCCCCAGCAGCTGCTCGGAGTTTGGATTTGTGCCCGGTTGATGACAATAGGATCGCCCCCACATAACGGGAAAATACGATTGTTTATATACACCTCTGCCCAACCCTTCGGAGAATACAGGCGTGATGTTATGTTATTTAAAAAAACATTTCTAACCATAGTAAAACCTATTCCCAAGGAGGGTTGATGTCAGGCAGGCGGCCGGTCATAAAACAATAAGCCAAAACCTCTAACAACATGGATTTGCGAATTACATGTTGTGCCGACTCCACCTACCTATAGTGTGGGATAAGGGCAGGAAGAAGAAGAAGAAGATCATTGTAAAGCCTATTAGCTAACACGCCAGCATTAGTTGTTAAGTCATGATGACAGCAGACATACATAATCAGCCCATTACTGTCCTACTGCTGGGTTCAGGGTCTCTTCCCAAATTAGTCCACCACGCTGGTCTGATGCGGGTTGGCAGACCACACATGATCCAGAACTCTTTGGAGCCCTCTCAGGTGTGCAGGTTTCGTCACGTTGTGTTTCCTTCGCTGTTAACACAATTGATACTCCAGTTCCGAACACTATTTTAAATTGTTTTTTTGAAATATCTAATACGATGGGTGTGACAGCGGCTGTTGCGTGGCGATGCTCGCGATGGCAGACACACGACGGCAGACCTTCGTAACTCGTCGGCTCTCTTCGGTTTGATTCGGCCAGTAGTACCGCGACGGCTTTATTTTTTTCTGTTTGTTTTTATTTACTTACGTCATTAAGGCATTTAATATTTTTTTGCGTTTTCCAGCCTACTTGCGCAATGACAGCTTTTAAACCGTTTCTTGTAATTCCTCCGTAATTTTTGTTCTATTAATAATATCAAGAACGTGATCTATTGTACGATCGTTTGTTTTTTTTGCCATATTATTCATCTAATCATAGTGTCGAAATGATAACTGCCAATTAGATGATCAGGATATAGATTTTTAGAGTTCCTTTGGAAAAGTGTTGAAGCTACACCTATTGTAAGTACTTGGCCTAGTTTGGAATCACACTTCACACTAAATAAATGTGAAAGTTTTTAAAGATATTTGGATGTTTGTTAGTCAATAACACATAAACGGCTGGACGGAATTGGATGAAATTTTGCATACAGATAGACTAATGATATAGGATACTTTTTATCCGGGTACATGAAGTAGTTGCCTTAGTAAGCGACTGAAACTGCGGACAACAGTTAGTTGTTGACAAAGGAAATACAGAGAAAGGAAGTTCCCGATAAAGATTGTAACACTTTAGGGTGGCTTTAGGAGTCAACCCTCGACTAGCATGTGCACATAAAATTTAGCAGGCGTGTACTTACGGGAGGACAAAGAATAACACTTGTAACCGTACACTATATAAGGTCCAACCAAAATACCTGGACAAACTTTTACACAGTGTTCAGCACGTGTAACTGAACATATCTAAGCAAAAAAAAACGAGATCCAAGTGTTTTTTTTTTCTAACCAAAATTTTTTTTTCAACTTTAATTTTACTTTTGTTATTTTTTTTAACATTTTTTACTTCGATGTTTAGGTAAAACACCGCACGGAATTAGCGCGCGCCCTAGTGGCAGTCGATGCATAAGAAATAGATGAGTTTATTCAGGCAATTTAATACGTTATTATTTTTTGGTTAGAAAAAAAACTCTTGGATCACGTTTTTTTTTACATATATGTGATTAGTTAAACGTATTGAACACTGTAAAAGTTTGTCCAGGTATTTTGGTTGGACCTTATATATTTAATTATGAATTTACAAAGAGAACAACAGGGCGTGGTTCATACAATGCGAGGAGACCAGGTCTTCTTCAGCAGGTGTGGCACTTAACTGGGCTACTGCAGCAGCGCGAGAGGGCGATCTGCAGTATGCCCGACCTTTTATAGGCCTGGACCCCCGCCAGTCATCCACCACCCGTCACAAGATTGTTGTGTGTATCGTTCTTCCTGCGTAAATTTTACCCAACTATTTTGGGGTCAGCTTCCAGTCGAACAAGATGCGGGTGAATACCAGTATTTTACACCGAGCGTATGCCACCAGACCCCGCAACCCAGATACTTATGTTATTTTGGACATAAAAATGATTATGCTTTTTATTATAGGTACCACACATAGATGGACACTCCCTAATGCTCCTAATAAAGACGCCACAGAAATCAAAATAATTCTAAAGAACTTAACATTTAGACTTCCACACACATGATAGATAAATTAAATAAACACGAATCTGTCGTTTTTTATGTAATTACATAATTAGGCAGGTATTTAATTTAATTCATAACTAATTTAAAAACAAATATTCAGGCAAAAATCTAGACTTGTTGAATACATATTTGGTCTAGACTTAGACTAATTAATGATTCAGTACCTATTATACCAGATATATTCAGTAAAGTTCAAGACCATATTAACTTGATTTTCATATTTATAAAGCAATTACAAATTAATTAAACTATGCTATAACGTAATTAAATAGAAATCTTATACAAGGTTAGTCGGAAAGGGGGTACCAAGCCGCGGGCCACCTAAAGTATCACTGATGACTATTATAAAGCAAGTGTAAAAATTTCAAAATTCGATAATTTTTATTTGCATGCAAAAAGATTATTTTATTTTTTTCAAAAAAAATACATTGTTACCTGGTATAGTTATGAATTGAGAAAATTAATTTTCTAATCCGTGACCCCAAATATGACCTAAATTGTAAAAACAGCTAATCATAGCTATGGACAGATATATTCTAGCATATTTTTTACGAAATCTTTGAAAAGCTATTTCTCTTAAACTATCGAGTTTTGGGGAAAGTTGTAGAACAAAAGTTATCCCTTATTATGGGTACTGTAACACCCTTTCGGTTTAGTATCCCCTTTCCGACTAACCGTGTAGTTACATTACATACATCTAAAAATAAGTTTATAATTTCGAACAGCAAAGAGGTTGCGAAATAATTTTGTCTAGAAAAAAAGGCGTGTTATGTCCCGAATATTAGAAGTCACGTTTTAGCGTAGTATTGCACAGCAGCCCATAGTTTGTTTAATGTTTTTAATTACCAAATCAATGAAGATTTAATAAATTCGTGATGAGCTTGTTCATTATGATTTGTAACCAGAGGCAACGATAAAATTGATTTAACATTTGGACGTACTTTAGCATAAAGGGCTCAATCCACAAAATTGTCAAAAATGAGTTATTGGTACCAAAATGGTCTATAAGGTAGGGCCTTTCATTCAGCAAAAAAGATCCAAGAAATAAACGAAGCAAATACGTTTTTTGTGACAGGGAACCAAACCACATATTAGGCAGGTTTTTTTTTATTACCTATAAAGACCCAACCTGCTTAAATCATCCAACCCTATATTTTCCTAAATAACTCCAGAAATATACAATATAACCATCAACCAACTTATAGATATAAGAATACGGTTGATTTTACCAAGGATGTGTAATTACGTAACAAATAAAATCTGAATACAGCATCACTGAAGAAAACCACTCTGAACTTAAAACGTCAATAATTCAAAGGTGACTCTGTGAGGGTTGAGTCCTTTCTGCTTAACTACGTCCATTTAAGGCTCATTTACACGAGATTAGTTACCGGGACGAGAAACGGGCTCGTGGCTAATTACCGACCGCGCGGACCATATGATTTGCGAGGTTAAGCTGCAATTGCGGCAGTCAGTCTGTGGATGCGTGACCGTTCGTTACACATCGAGACCCCTCCGTGCCTCGGAGAGCATGTTAAACAGTCGGTCCCGGGTGTTATACGAATACCTATGACAGTCGTTACGGGAAGTCAGAAGCCCGATAATCTGACAACCGGTATCTCCTCCATCCTTAGGATATCGACATTGTCCTGCTTCTGGGTTGTGGTGGTCTGTTGGCAGTCGCTCTGTGTAACATACTGGTATTCAGCCGCATCTGGTTAGACTGGAAACTGACCACAATATACTTGGGAGAAGGCTAGGCAGAACTTACCTACGTACGAGAAGAAGATAGTTCCTCGAAGCGAGTCTCGTCCTGACTTTATCTTTCTTGGCGGTGAAAACAGAGACAACACGAGACTCGCTTGGAGAAACTATCCACGTGTAAATCAGCCTTTAGACATCTTCTCATTCTTATGAATATATTCTGGGGGTTATGTCGGACTCAAAACCAACCTATGGCTAAGGTCGCGAGATTCGCTACTGTATTCACTGCTAAAATCTCCAAGGGGGCAACCCTCCATCCATCTCACTCTGGCTGCGGCCATAGTGCTGACCTGATTCTAGCGTGATTATTTATTTATTTATTATTTATTTATGTATTTATTATTTAGTGATTAGATAAATAGTGTGTAAGCAGGTTCACCTCAATTTTCACAATGCCAGACGACAGGTGTCACGCACTGCGATCTAAATATCTATTGATCTGAAAAGCAGTACTCCTATATTAATGATTGAACTCCGCCGCAGCGCAGACCAATAATTAGTCTAGATAACATCACACCTAGTATTCCCCGAAGATTCGATAGAGGTGTTTTTAGTACATCCTCGTTTCGCCAGTTATTCTTAAGTCCCATGTAATAGGGGGTGAGGCTATTGCTATTAACCGGGCACAAATCCAGACTCCGGACTGCTACTGAGAAATTCCTAATGGAAAAACCCAATAACAGCCCGATTTTGTTTTTTTTGAGATGGCTTTTCTCTTGACTCTAGTCTAGGTCAGAGGTGACAGAGACAAAATCTACGATGGACTGAGCTTACCCAGAAGAAGCCTGTTCACTCTAACTTTAAAGAGATTCGGGTTGTATGCGTTCGGGAACACAGACGCAGGTAGATCTGGGGATCTGCCGGGGTTGCGGTGCATACAATAGCGAATCCCGTGATCCCGGCCTTAAGTCAGAAGGAGAGACACCGTTGGTTTTTAGCCAGTAATAGTCCGGCAGACGCCCTCGCCTTTCCCGGGCGAGGGACATCCATGAGGACAAGGCAGTAATTGATCTAAGGCAGTACTATTACTATAAGTAAATTCCTTAGTCATTAGAAGTCTACAGAGGGGCTCGTGGCTAAATAACAACTTCGCCGATCGTACGCTTTGCGAGGTTAAGCTGCGCTTGCCGCGGTCAGTTCGTGGAAGGGTGACCATTTGTTACACATCGAGACCCCTCCGTGCCTCGGAGTGCACGTTAAGCCGTCGGTCCCGGGTGTCATACGAATACCTATGACAGTCGTTACGGGTAGTCAGAAGCCTGAAAGTCTGACACACGGTTTAACCTTAGGATATCGGCATTGCCCAGTTACTGGGTTGCGGAGGTCTGATGGCAGTCGCTCCGTGTAAAATACTGGTATTCAGCCGCATCTGGTTAGAGTGGAAGCTGACCCCAAGATAATTGGGAAAAGGCTAAGAGAGAGTCTACAGAACCTTTTTCTTTTTACATGTTATATCGACTCGAACTGTTTTTTATTAAATCGTTTATTGCATTTTAGCCAGAGTGTGTTTTTATAAACAATAATAATAATCTATCAGACATGTATCATCTGTCAAAACATCCGTTTGATTAGTTAGAATGAAAGATTAAAGAAATATCTGAAGTTTTTGTGGTATATTATTTTTATTACCACAAAAGCCTTCGGTTTGTTTCGTCGCCGGTTTGTCTACCTATACGAAATGTTGTATTTTTAGTTGATGGGGAGGAAAATGGAAATAAATATAAGTACATCACTCACTGCAGAGGATGGAAGGTAGGTATTAGTTCGGCCATTAAAATTTTGTATAAAATGTAAACAAACCTTTGATTGTGAATCCTTGTTTGGAGACTGTCCGGTTAAGTAGAAACGGTTCACAAGGAAAATCTACAAGCAGCACTAAGGAAAAAAGCCAAAAAAATGATCCTAAATCATTAATTTTGCTGAATCCATTAATAAATGGATTTATTATATCAGCAGAGTGAATCTTGCATGATCATACTAAACTTGAAGGTTTGTTTACCTTTTATACAACATTTGAATGGCTGGACTATAGATGCTATAATTCATAGATGTTTATTAATGAACTCTTAAGAACGTATTTTATTTAACTCGCAGAGCTTTAGGTACCAATCAGCCTATGTCCACCTGATGTACCTACCTACTCGTATAATGTTGTGGCGGCATCTATCACGCCACATGAGAACTATGCAGCACGACAAGTATCTAGTAGAATAGAGCGACAACAATGACAGCTATCAAATGAAATGTCACAAATCCTGCATCACGGTATCAAAATCTGACACGGAGTTAGTGTTTATACAATTTCCCAACATCAACCGTTGGGCAGTAGCCCGCCAGGTCTAGGACCCGCCTGGTTGGAGGATCCTCCCTTTTCGTTGGAGGAACACCATTCTTCGATCCTCCACAATGTCACAGGCATTTTTTTCCGTCACAATAGAGTCATTACGCAAAACATAATGGAGGCCTCTTCGCCATAAAAATCTATTACTCAAGTCCAATACGATATACCACGTCGTCACGAGAAAAGTGTAGGTAATCAGAATAAATTATCACAGAATTTCGTCAAGAAAATAACCTTGACACTCTGAACCGAATCAAGTCATTTATCGAAAGCACGCGTTCGTTATAAAATGATTGGTTTACTG
Organism: Amphipyra berbera; assembly: GCA_910594945.2. Lineage (NCBI taxonomy): Eukaryota > Metazoa > Arthropoda > Insecta > Lepidoptera > Noctuidae > Amphipyra > Amphipyra berbera. The sequence goes on from OU343138.1 coordinate 16,451,224, forward strand.
TGTTACTCTGTGATGGGTTTTGAATTAATTATTATTGTAAATAAAGTACCTACTATTTATTTATTGCAATCATTGCGCATTCGTTATTTTTCTATTCTTTTAACATTAGGGCCCTTTATAAACAGGTCTCATTTGAGAGATCCCTCCTAGTTTTAACATGACTTATAGACGTCTTAAAACAAAAAACCGGAAAAGTGCAAGTCGGACTCGCGCACGAAGGGTTCCGTGCCATTATCTATAAAAACGGCAAAAAAAATCACGTTTGTTGTATGGTAGCCCCTCTTAAATATTTGTTTTATTTTAATTTAATTATTTATTTTTAAAGTTACCTTAATTTAATGTATAACTAAATATTCTGTGAATATTTCAAGCGTCTACCTGTTGCCGTTATCAATAACGAGCAAAAACGAGCAAATAAAATCACGTTTGTTGTATGGAAGCCCCATTAAATATTTATTTTATTTTGTTTTTTAGTATTTGTTGTTATAGCGGCAATAGAAATACATCATCTGTGAAAATTTAAACTGTCTAACTATCACGGTTCATGAGATACAGCCTGGTGACAGACGGATGGACGGACGGACGGACGAACAGACGGACAGAGGAGTACGGGTACGGAACCCTAAAAAGAAGTATTTACCTAGGTATGATGTCACATGTATGAAGTTCTACTTTATATTAGCTACACTGTTGATTTACATAGCGATCCTGACATTAGAATTCGATCTTATTATATTGTACCTATGTTTTACAAATAAATAATTTGAATTTGAATTTGGAAGATCCCTCAAATGAAAGTTGTTTGTTAATACTAGCCTAAGACTTATCCTTTTTTTACACAATGACAATTTGTTTTTTGTGTGTCTTGTTGCCCTGTTATAACGGACCTGCTAGTGACCCACTGGGTTGATGCAAACTCAGCTAGGCATGATACAATGTGACTTTTTCACTGTCATGTACCTAAGTACTTTCTTAGTTAATCTAACACATCACTGATAGTGAAGGAAAACATCGTGAGGAAACCTGGACATAATGGTCTGAATGGCCATCCCGCAGTGAGCAAGAGCGGTGATCAATGCTCCTTCCTTCTCTGTATCAGAAAAGGTCTTTGCCCTGCAGTGGGAGAGTTAAAGGCTGGTATTTTTATTTTTGTGGCAATTTACGAACCTATTACTTGGGACTTAAACATAACGGCGAAAAGAGAGTGTTACATCTCTGCCCAACACCCTTCAGGGAGTAGGTACAGGCGTGATTTTATGTAATATTTACGAATTTACAGTGTAAAATAAAGCGTTACCTATATGATAGGTGGTATATTTAAATTATTGTATTATTGGGTTTTTCCGTGTGGAATTCCTCAGTAGCAGCCCGGAATTTGGATTTGTGCTCGGTTGATGGCAAAGCTCCCTATTACATGGAACTTAAACATAACGGCGAAATGATGGTGTTACTATACACCTTTGCCCAACCCTTCGGGGAATACAGGCGTGATGTTTTGATATTTAAATTTTATTTAGAAGTAAAATTTATTGCAATACAACAGTTAGCTAGCCTATTTGTTGCTTATGACGGAAATCAAAATAATTTATTGCAGTAGATATATAGGTAATGGAATCAGGCGCTATTTGTGGAAAACCATGACATACAATTTTATTAATATCTACTAATATTATAAAGCTGAAGAGTTTGTTTCTTTGTTTGTTTGAACGTGCTAATCTCAGAAACTACTGGTTGGAATAGAAAATTTTTTTTAGGTTGGATAGTCCATTTATCGAGGAAGGTTATAAGCTATATAACATCACGCTATGACCAATAGGAGCGGAGCATAAATGAAAAATGTTGCAAAAACGGGAAAAATGTCCACCCATGCGAAGCCGGGACGGGCCGCTAGTTATACATACATAAAAAACATAACATCACGCCTTGTATTCCCCGAAGGGTTCGGCAGAGGTGTTTTTAGGACAACCTCGTTTCGCTAATTGTGTTTACCTAAGTCCCTTGTAATAGGGGGCGAGCATGTTGCCATTAACCGGGCACATATCCAGACTCCACGCTGCTACTGAGAAATTCCTAATGGAAAAACCCGATAACACTGCCCGACCTGGGGATCGAACTCAGGATCTCACGATCGACAGTCGCGCTTGCCACCACTAGACCAACGAGGCAGTCAAACGCTGTCGATGCGCGGTGTTTGGCGGAATTAACACTAGGTAAATATTGTTATTGTATATTTTGAATATTGCAGTCGAGTTGAAGATGGCTTCACAAGAATAGTTCCATTTAATTCTTTTTTTTTATTGAATAATCCTGAATCTCTTTGGCTGAAAGTTTCTACCCAACAAACAAGGCGTTATGAAACTAATGAAGCAATGGATTGAGAAAAAATAAACTCTTACCAGCCTGCTGAGAGTGAATCACGATCGAAATTAGCGGCATCATCGTGATTATGAAGACAACTAAGTAGGTACCTACCTACCTACTCAAAGAGATAATTATCTATTTAATCAAGATACCTAATTGTTGCAATAATGATTCAACAAAATAGAAACCATTTAAGCGCGCGAAACGCGGACGTCAACAGATTTGAAATTTCGAACCTATTTGAAGAAATTAAGATTAAAAAAATGAATACAGATAAAAAAAAACCATTTTTATGATTTTGATCTTTAATGCCTACACAATGGCCCATATTGGATACACTTTCAGATTATAATAAATTAGGTACCATTTTACCAGTAAAATGGTAAGTACTCAATAAATGGGTAATACCCAGGTATTCAGTGCCAAAATAATCAGAAATACCAATTTTCTTTTTATATAATTTACCTATAGCTTTTTATTTTATTTATCCATCGTAACCAGCCTTGAATTTTGATGATTGTTCGTTGTGTAACCTTTATGGTTTAATTAACGTTATTCCTGTTTGTATGGACCCGTGTGGACCATCTGCACGATCTGAGTTAATTTGTTCTAAGATTATCCTCAATGCTTTCTTTTTAATTTCGATGATATCTAATGGTTTACTTTTAATCATCAATTTTAGGTTTTAGGCTTTGGTCGATTTTTTTTTTTGGTAGATACCTACCTCCCTACTTACATAACTTTACCGTTCCTTTTGGTATGTCAAGCACAAGCTTATAATCACATGATTATAAGCACATTGTTGTGTATGAGATTTTGGGTTAAAAACATGACAGGCCCAACAAAAGTTTTTCTGTTGGGAAATTCTAAGTGTTCGAATTTTGCACAGCAGGTAAAACCGTAAAGCCATAGGCTCACCCCTAACACTTACCTATCTGTGGGACATGTATTGATCTGATGCCTTCATAAATGAAATAATTGCGAGTGTACCTACCTACCTAGGTAGGTACCATACATCACAATAAACCCTTGCCACATTTTTAGGGGTTGACTAATTATTGTGATAGGTTTTGGTAGGCTCCCAACCTAATTATTATAAAATATAAATAAGCACCTACTTATTTACGTTATAATTTCATCACTCTCACTTCGTGAGCGGGCGCATCGAACGCGACATTGATTGACGCCAGGATTACGAATGGCGGGTCAGTATGATATTACAAGGCCACTTTATTTTCGCCTCTTAATTCTCTAAGTTGTAATTAGAGGAATTACTTAATTGTAAGGCTGGCAGGTCATTAAAATATTTAGATCTTTGTGTCGCTTCTTCAGAAGTGACTGTCTGCATTTGCAATGGTATGAAATAATTTGATTGCAATGTAGACTTTATCTCATGGCATGATGTGGATGCCTATTATTTGGCTCAATAATTATAATAGCTTGAATTTAGTGCAACAAAATAATGATAGACCGTCAAATGCTGTATTGCGCTAAACAAAAAAGCTTTTAATGACGTTTTATCATGCTAGGTGTTACCTAAATGGTGTAATACCAATATCAGTTGAACCATTTCAAGGATCTAATGAACTAAATATGCTACGTATACAAAATATTTTTTCTAGACACTTTTTGCACAACAACACCAATAAATATTTGAACAGCATAAATAAAAGTTATATTTTTAACATTTCCGAACGCACTTGCGCTACCCGCCGGCCGCCATACTGCATTGCCATGACAATCAAAATTTGTTTGACAAGTTTACGTTGATAGTGCAACCGAAAATATTTTATTGATCTAACAGGTAAAGATATACTGTGCTAGTGCTAAACCCGTTTAGAATCATGGAAAAAGCTTTTGAAATACAGAAACAAGTGCGAGATAATGCTAATGCATTACAAACTTACATGACAGACTTGCAGAATTGGGAAGTCGAGATGAAAAGAAAAGAGGCTGCTTTGAACGGTGAATTCGAACAGGTTTAGACCTATTACCGATTTTATATCGTACTTAGATCGTATCTTTGATAGTTAACTACATTTCTTGGACGTATTATTGTCGTAAATCGTACATTTTTGTGTAAAAGTTGTCATGTATTTTGTTAGGTTATGTTCGTTTTTCTGTTCTCGAAAATGAGAAAATTTTCGATTATTGTCAAGTACTAGTACTCAGCACCGTGTAGGTTCTCGTAAATATCACGATTGTTTCTAAATAATCATCAATATTGGTGTTTGTTTAGTTCTGAACACTTGTCAATTTGTTTTTGTTTGTTTTCGAGGTTAGGACTTGCCTCCAGTCCGCAGCAAGATAAAGAAAGAGAAGCCAGTGGTAGTGAAGAAGAAACCAGAGAAAAAGATCCGAGGATCTGATTATACATCATGGGACAAGTATGATGTTGTGAGTATCAAAAGATTATCATTTGGAAGCTTGTTTATCTACTTCAGTTCAACATTAAGCCAAAGGCAATGATATAGAGTTGCTCATTCATAGATCTGCAGTATTGAGTTACTTGTAATAGGTGGGGCGGAGATGAGCACATAGCGATAAACTACGATAACATGTCCCGCCCCTCCAAAACTCAAAATGCTTAAATATATTTGTGAAAATATTTATAAAGAAAAGCTACAACTACATACACACTCTTTCGTATAGATGTGACTAAACACATTGAAATAGTAATTTGGAGGGGCAGGACATGTTATCGTAGTTTACCTCTACCTACCTCCATTAAATAATAAAAAATAAGGTGCATCAAAAGAGTCTCCATAAGTGACAATACTTAAGTATATCCAGCGCACTTGGGCAGTTAGCCCCGCTACAACCCTCGCTGACTGGCTCATATCTTCATCACAGCAGGAGCTATTTTCATACAGCTCATAGCAACATGAGAGCAGTCAAACCATATAGCTCTACTACTGCTACTGAGAATTTCCTTACAGAAAACACTAATATGTCTAATCAGGAAGTCCAATCTGGAATATCACATTTCTATTGTAACATTTTGTAAAATAATGATTTATTTCTGATAGATAATACACATTAAATTAGTTGAGATGCTGACCTCAATAATAATTATTTATAGGACAAAGCCCTTGAAGACGTAGACATGGAAGACGTTGGTCCAGTCTCGCTGGACGGTAAGAAGAGTCAGCAAGCCAAGCTGGAGAAACTACGGGAAGAGGCTCAGTATGAGAAAGAGAGGGTATGATTTATTTTTATTTACATACATACAATAAATTACCGATTAAAGGACACATAAGTACAAAGGTACTGCATATTTATTGTCTGTTTATTATTTGTTTTATCATCAAAATAGATCATACCACAACATGTTGGTATAGGACTATAAGCGTTGATCACAATTTGGATCATGGTTTCTATACATGTTTTCTAAAATTATAAAGGCTACTGATTTACGAATCATTGTTCTATAATTATGTATTGTTTTTAGCTATGTCATGTTACGTACACATCTACATGATATTTGTACATAGATAAGTCAATGAACAGTTACTAATTATATCTGATAATGTCTGAGTATTGGTTTGCTTTACCACTATTTATTTTACGCAAACACTTTGGGGACATTCAAGTATTATCTAAGTAGAATTTTGGTAATTTTTGACCCTCCTCTCCCTCTTATCAGCAAAAATAAGCAAAGCTCTTACCCGCCCCTCCGTAAAGCGTAAACATTGGTACCTATATATTTTTTTTTAATTTATTGAGGTTTCTTTATTGTTATTCATGAGCAGCAGTTTTCAAGTCTAGAAGACAAAAAAAGAAAAAAAAAAATTGCTGACGTAATCACTATCAAGACCCCCCCGTCCCACATGTCTTCAAAAATAAGCAAAGCAAAGACCCCCTCACCCTCCTTTGGTGCTTACGTGATACTTGAATAGCCCCTTTATTAATTAACCTACTTACCAATGTACAAGTTGTAGTCTACGGCAACGTTGCATTGTTCATTTTCCAATTGATCACACAACATGTTACGGTTTCCAGGGCAACACATTTGTGAAACAGGAGAAATGGGACGAGGCGATATCTTGCTACAACAGAGCCATAGAACTGGTGAAGGATGATGCTATATACTTTGCTAATAGAGGCTTATGTTATCTGAAGAAAGACAGGTTAGTTGAAAACAGAAACTTTAAAAACTGTTTTAGGGATCACCGTACGCGATAGCACTCACGCTATTTTTCTCGCTCTATTAAATGACGTTCCTGAGCGACAGAAAAGGATAGAGCATGAAAAACGCAATTCCGTGCTGACAGATGTGGGTCAACCATTAAACCTCTTTGCTCAAATGTCTTTATAATTATTAAAGAACAAGGTATGGTGTTTCTCCTACGAAAAGGGAAGTTCCTTGAACTAGGCTGGGTCTTTATTCCCTGGCGATGTCATAATACAAAACATACACATTAGTATTAGTAGGTACAACCAATTGATTTGGATCAATTTATATCTTTTTGATAAATTGTGTCAGAACTGAGAATCTTAACACATGGTCAATGTTTTGGCAGTTTTATCATAATAGTACCATTTAAGGTCTTCGTCCAGACTAGCACCGCCTTGCCTCACAACTCAGTTACTGAAAAATGGACTTTAAGCTGTGTGGCACACACTATATTTTAGATTTGTTAGTGAAAATAGTGGTCAACGCGGAGACAGCGCGTGCGCTCTCGCTAGTTGAATTGTGTACTGGTCTGGTGCTGAGGCGTTTACATGGACAACGAGCTTTAGAATTTTTGCATTTGTACTATGTATTGCTTGAAAATACTTAAAGACTCACGTAAAGATATCCTATAACATTATATTCCTTTTCCAGCCTCCACCAAACAGAATCAGACTGCACAGAAGCCTTGCGCTTGGACCCAACATATGTCAAAGCTTTACAACGCAGGGCCACTGCAAGGGAACGTCTCGGATCACTCCGGGCCGCATCCCATGATCTCATTGAAGTGCTCAAGCTAGAACCACATAATAGTGCAGCTAGAAAACAATTTGATGCTATTAAAGCTAGGATGGGCACTAAAGGGGTAAGTTTATCCTAATAAATAAAAAAAAATTACTAAATTAGTTGTTAGATATGCACTAAAGTTTAATATGTCTGGTCAGGCGGTTAAATATAAAGACACAGTTAAAGTTAAAAATAAATCTGCCTCATTGGTCTAGTGGTGGCAAACGTGACTGCTGATCGTGCGGTCCTGGGTTCGATCCCCAGGTCGGGCAAAGTGATAGTAGGTTTTTCCGAGGGAAGTTCTTCAGTAGCAGCCCGGTGTTTGGATTTATGCCTGGTTGATGGCAATAGGCTCGCCTCCTATTACATAGGACTTAAACATAGCTGACGAAACGAGGGTGAACTAAAACACCTCTGCCGAACCCTTCAGGGAGTACAAGGCGTGATGTTATGTTTTACGTTAAGTACTGTGTAAATAATTTCTAATCATGGTGATTAGAATCATTAATTTTAATTCATAATATTCGGAACTTCCATAGAAGCAAACATCTTGATATTTTAATTTCTCCATAAAATTCGTGACTCATTAGTTTATACAATTTTGCAGGCCAAATCAAAATCATCACCATCCACAACGCCAACTGTGGAAAGCAAACCCATCATCAAACCCAAAGTGCAGCCAAAGATAGTGGAGCTCCCACCAGAGCCAGTGGTCAATGAAGTGACTACATACAACTGGAAGAATGGTGTTGGAGAGAATGTCATGGTCATCAAGCCTGTGAAGAAACCACCGCATTTGAGATCTAAGGTGGGATATTCATATTTCTTTGTTTTGTGGCGGCATCTATCGCGCCATATGAGAACTACGCAGCACGAGGAAGGTCTAGCAAACTACAGCGACAATAATGACAACTTGCAAATAAAACGTCACTAATCCTGCATCGCGCTATCAAGATTTGACACGCAGATAGTATACAAGGTTAGTTGGAAAGGGGGTACTAAGCCGCGGGCCACCTAAAGTATCACTGATGACTATTTTAAAGCAAGTGTTAAAATTTCAAAACTCGATTATTTTTATTTGTATGCAAAAAGGTTTTTGTTTTAGTTTTTTTTTTTAAACTCACCTGTTTTAGTTATGAATTCAGAAAATTAATGTTCTTATCCGTGACCCTAAATATGACCTAAATTGTAAAAACAGCTGATCATAGCTATGGATAGACAGATTTTAGCATATTTTTTACGCAATCTTTGAAAAGCTATTTCTCTTAAACTATCGAGTTTTGGGGAAAGTTGTAGAACAAAAGTTATCCCTTATAGGTACTCTAACACCCTATCGGCTTAGTACCCCCTTTCCGACTAACCTTGTATATACAAGTTCCCAACATCAACCGTTGGGATTGGTTGGAGACCCTTCAGGTCTCGCCAATAACTGCCCGGTTACGTAGAAACGGTCTGCAAGAACATCTACAAGCAGTCGAATAGAAAAAAAAACCGTTGGGCAGTAGCCCGCCAGTCATAAGACTCGCCTGGTAGGAGGATCCTTCGTTTTCGTTGGAGGAACACCATACCTAGTTTCCCCACACTTTCAACGCTGGACATGCCAAAAATGGGCGATATAGACTGCTACAAATGGGGAAAATAAATATTTTTTCTTTCTACACTTTCAGTATTAGTAGAGCTCCATGTCACGGTAATATTATCTATACAGTATTCCAACTGCGCGAGCTATGCCTACGCGTTTCGATCTCAGCATCAGTGCTGCCAATAAAAAATTCTCGATTCCCCGCGTCAGTGTTGTCGATTCCCCGAAATTCACCGCTTTTCTTCTTTTTCATCCCTGAGCGATAGTCGGACGACCTTTTTTTTTAGACGCTCCCCTCTCATTTTGCTGGTGCAGGTGCGACCTCGATAAATGTACCACTTCTTTTTCCTCCAGCCATAATTGGACGAGCTTTAGGAGCTCCGTTAAATGTGTCCGCCTCTTTCTAGTCAGACGACCTTTTGTGTCTTGGCAGCATTGCGAACACAAAACCTGAAATATTGGAACTGCTGCCAATTCCCCGATTTTGTTCATTCCCCGCAAATCGGGGATTTTCCCCGCAATTGGCAGCACTGCTCAGCATGCGCTCAGCATGCCGAGATCGAGGCGTGTCGCGACTTGACGGTGCCGCAGTTACGAACTGACGGTGTGTTATTTAACAATAACCGCGCGATTTTTTCACTAAAACTAAGTTCAAGTACATATTTAATATGACGAGTAGGATATATTGTGCTGTTTTTGGTTGCATGAATTCGTCAATAACGCATCCAGAGATAACTTTTTTTAGATTACCTGGCAACTCTGAAAGGTAAGACAATAAAATAATTTTACTTAATAGTAGGTACCGTAATATTTTTCGCAAATATTTTTCGGTTGTAAATTTATGAGACCGATTTGTTATTCAAACATAAACATGTTTTTTTTAAAATAAATCTACCAATCAAAAAACAACACGCGTTTTTATTGAACACTTCCTATTCAATTCATAAAGTATTTTATTTGTTTATATAAAAATTATATGTATTTACAATCACAAAACTAAATAGAAACACAGAGTAGGCAAATGTAATTAAAATGCTGGAGGCGGCAGCCCTATCGCATGTTTACGTACCACGCGGCTGTAGGCATTTATATCAAGGATACGGCCGAGTTACAATACTGTATAGATAATATTACCATGTCCATGTCAAGGAGCTTGTACAGGGAAGTACTACCACCATACCTATGTCTACTGACAAGCAGCATTTCTGTGTTCCGGTTTAAAGGGTATGGGTCCCGGTGAAATTACAGGTACATGAAACTTATCAACCTTGTTCCAAAATTGGCAATGCATCAGCAATCCTCTTGAGGATTCCTTTCGTGTGGTTAGTGACTAACCCGGTGTCAGAGTTTATGCCGCTCATGGGCCTCTGACTTGGCTTCACAGGCCGTCGAGAAATATCTCTCAGGCATGTCAGTTTCCTTACGATGTTTTTCTTCACCGTTTTTAAGCAATTGATAATTATACAATATGTACATGAATGCGAAAACTCAGAGGTACGTGCCTTGGGTTCGGACTCGAGACCTATGACTTGGCAGTCCGAAGGTCACACCACTAGGCTATCACTCTTGGGGTTATAGGTGATTAGATGCGGTAACCAGTTATCATGAATTGGGTCGTCAGCTTGTTTGCCAAAAATAGAAGAATGATCTTTTTTTTTAATTTTTAGGGTTCCGTACCCAAAGGGTAAAACGGGACCTTATTACTAAGACTCCGCTGTCCGTCCGTCCGTCTATCACCGGGCTGTATCTCATGAACCGTGATAGTTAGACAGTTGAAATTTTTACAGATGATGTATTTCTGTTGCCGCTATTACAACAAATACGCTATTACAACAAATATAAAAATAGAATAAAATAAATATTTAAGGGGGCTCCCATACAACAAACGTGATTTTTTTTGTACGTATTTGCTCGATATTGATAACGGCAACAGGTAGACGCTTGAAATATTCACGGAATATTTAGTTATATATTCACTTTAAAAATAAATAATTAAATTAAAATAAAACAAATATTTAAGGGGGGCTCCCATACAGCAAACGTGATTTTTTTTTGCCGTTTTTGTAGATAATGGTACGGAACCCTTCGTGCGCGAGTCCGACTCGCACTTGGCCGGTTTTTTTGTAAATGTTACCCCTTACTAGAATTTCTCCTATATCGTGTGTGCGTTTACCTACACAAATCTTCACATGCACAAACGCCCAGATCCGGAACAACTATTTGTAGGCCATACAAATATTTGATTCGTGCAGGAATCGAACCCAGCGCAGAAGCCAATCGTTCAGCCACTGCACCAAACGTGACGCTATAATCAATAATTAATTGAAAACACTTACATTTGTATAAAATTTCCCATTATTTATTTACAGAGACCACTCAAAACCATACCGATTCAAGAGATCCTGCTAGGAGAAACAACGCCAGAAAAGCCACCGACCCGCCTCAAAATCATCGAGATTGAAGATGACAAGGCTCACGGAGACACCAACAACAATGACTCCAACAAAATAGATGTAACTCCTTCCGAAAGAGTTGAAGTTAAAGGGGAAGGAGACAAAGGAGATAAAATAGTTGCTAGTCCAGAATCAATGAAGCTGATCACTGATACAATAGTCACTGAGAAAGAAGCGAAGGTTTTTGTACCGCCAATGAATAGTGTTCAATTTATGTCTGAGTGGAAGTATTTGAATGGGCAGTGGGATGCGAAGTGTGAATATTGGAGTGTAAGTATTCTCTTTACTATGTTTTTATTATATTACAAAATCTATACTAATATTATAAAGCTGAAGAGTTTGTTTGTTTGAACGCGCTAATCTCAGGAACTTACTGGTTGGAATAGAAAAAATATTTTTGTGTTGGATAGTCCATTTATCGAGGAAGGTTATAGGCTATATAACATCACGCTACGACCAATAGGAGCGGAGCATAAATGAAAAATGTTGCAAAAACGGGAAAAATGTCCACCAGTGCGAAGCCGGGACGGGCCATTAGTTAATGCATAAATTGTTGCAATGTTACTGTAGCTACACAAATATACATAGGATGGGATTTTTTAAGGATTTATTATTTGACTGCCTCGTTGATCTAGTGATGGCAAGCGCGACTGCTGATCGTGAGGTTCTTCGGGATTCGATCTCCAGATCAGACAAAGTGTTATTGGGTTTTTCCGTATGAAATTCCTCAGTAGCAGCCTGGAGTCTAGATTTGTGCCCTGTTGATGGCAATACGCTCGCCCCCTATAACATGGGACAAACGTAACGTCGAAATGCGGGTGTTACTATACACCTCTGTCCAACCCTTCGGAGAATACAGGCGTGATGTTATGTTATACAGGTGACTGATGACTGCGTGCCGTCAGTTAGGACAGGTTAACTCAAACCTGCTATGGCACTTTCCTAAAAAGGCCATTCCAGACGTTGCCCTACATTGTTACACTCGCATAGTTTTTATACCACAATGTCTGGACTTTAAAAGAGACCTTGATCTCTGAGTTTGTTTCTGCTTTTCTTCTCAGAGCTAGTCAGAGAGGAATTGCTGGCGCCATCTAGTCTTAAAAAAAAAAACATAACATTGACTTGTAAAAGAGTCTGTAACAGACTTATTTACAGAAATAAAAATCATTTATCATTTATGTTATAATGATCTTTTCTTTTTTTAACAGAAAATAGAGCCATCAAAAATCCCGTCCATATTCGCCAATGCGTTAGAAAGCTCAGTGGTGTCGGACGTGATTCGCATCCTTCACGACAACACGCACAAGTTGACGGGTAACATCACGCCGTACCTCGCGGCACTCAGCAAGGTGCCGAGGTTCTCCGCGCTCGCTATGTTTCTCTCACACACTGATAAACACAGTGAGTATTAGATATAAGTGATGATATACTGTGAGCATTAAGCCTTGGGTTAGCGAAGTTTTAACAGGTCTACATTCGCAGTGGCTCCATCTGGTGTCGATTTTAGAACTACTCGAAAAATACTGCCATTAGGATGACGCCTAAGGGCGCGTTCCCTCTATGTCGTGACGATTAATTTATCGTTGGACGACTGTCGTCTCTAGCTGTTCCCATTATAACGACTGTTAGTCGTCAATTTTTTATAGTTTAGCGACTATCATATCTAGCTGTTCCCATTGGATCGCGAAGACATTTTATCGTTTCACGGCAGTCGTTTTGTCGTTTGCACATCAGTAGCAAGCTACAAGACGAGACGATATTTTTATCGTAGCCACGACTGATAATCGTAACAACGACACCATCATGATTTGCCGTCACGATGTCGTGATGTTTTCTTATCGTTTTACGACTGTCGTGCTAGCCGTTCCCATTGACTTGACAATTTGTCGTCACTGCAAAAACAAGTCGTGAATGACAGTTAATCGTGTCGTCTTATATGTGAACACCTCAATATATAAGCCACGACACTGAGGACGCTTTCAATTTAGACGTTTCGTGTCGGACCGCTGCGGTGCCGAAAAGATGCATTTGTCGTATTGCGCACGGACGGTTGTTTGTTTTCATACAGAGAACGCGGTGCGGCAACAGTGCGTGTTGTCGAGCGGTCGCGGTACCGACGCCGCACTGCTGCCGCACCGCGTGCTTTGTATGAAAACAAACAACCGTCCGTGCGCAATACGACAAATGCATCTTTTCGGCACCGCAGCGGTCCGACACGAAACGTCTAAATTGAAAGCGTCCTTAAAACTACACGACTATGTGTCGTCACGACAAAGTGGAGACGCGGCCTACGTCCTATAATAAACTATCATTACTAAAGATAATATTATGTCTCTTTCCCAGTGTTAACGAAGCTGCTGGACCACTGCAAGGTAGCAGAGAATTGCAGCGATGAAATCTTAGCAGATCTGAAGAACAAATACGAACTTTAAATACCTAAACATCATCTATTCTAGTTAGTTTATTAGTTATATTGCGAATGTACTGCGTCAAGACATTGCGCTTGTGAAATTCCATATTTTTATTTAGTAAATTGTCTGTTCTATAAGTATGTTTGTGTTTGATGAATTTGGCAAATTATACCAGAGAAAGATTTAAGGTTTTATTGGTGTTAGCTTCTAGTGTATCTAGGCCGGCTGCTATCTGTTCAAGGCGACAATTTTTAATTTTTTTATTTGCAACATCTAAGAGCTCTGCCTCATTAGTGCGTTGCGTTGCGTCGTCGCAGCGTCAACGCTGCGTCGTTTTCCATAAATGTTAAATGACATGCCACATTAAAGCGTTGCGTCGTCGCACGCGACGTTTTAACGGATCGGCGCACGAGAGACGAAACGGGGGGAGGGTGATGCGCTGCGCTGTCGGAGCTCCGGTGCAACGACAGACAGTGTTCCACTGCTAGAGGGGCAAACGAGACTGACTGAGGTGTGTGCATCGTCTTCTTGCGCTGCGACGTCGTGCGTCGTCGCAACGCAGGTGTGGCGTACAATTGATCCGTTGCGTCGACGCAACGCACTAATAAGGCATCGCCCTAATTCGGCGGTACAGGTGTTACGTGGCGACGCTCGCGATGGCAGACACACGTCAGCAGACCTTCGTAACTCGTCGGCGCTCTTCGGTTTGGTTCGGCCAGTTTTTTTTTTATAAAATGAGTTTCGTTATTTCACATCTGCTATTCGTCCCGCGACGGCTTCATGTTTTGTATTCATAAACTTGGTCGCGTTTGAACCTATTCGCACCTCATGGTAAGCGCAGACAGGATCTAAGATGGAGCACACGAGTCTAAGGAACAGAGATATAGAGTGACTTCCTTATACCTCTCTGGCTCCCACATAAACACTACGGAACACAGTAAACTGCTTAGCGCCGGACTTTAATGTTCAGGTGGTAGCTAGCCAGGCGGACCGTATAGATCCTACCACCAAGCGTGCTGGGTTTTGTTGAGTCATACAGCTCGTGCCTATTTCTAGCGTGCGGTGAGGAAGTTTTATAAATTGTGTACATTAATTTTTGAATATTTCAAAATGTTGGCGACATTGGTATAATTATTATGTATGTGTATATTTTTAGTTAGCATTTTATTTTCAAAATATTATTTTAGGAATGGATACCCGACCTTTATTTTATTTATTGTAACAAATAAATTATCCTATTCTTCTAATTTTAGATTTTATTATTATACTCAGTCTTATAAAAACTATTCTTGTATTTAAGCGCATTTATATAAAATAGTAATGTCATACCAAGTAATTTGAATATGGAATCGCGCAAGCGCACACACGGCATGACTCTTAGGCCTGGTGCTAGAAACAAGTGGATTGGTCAATAATAATATCACACAACATAATAGTCAATACATTGCATGCATTTTCTTGTACTTACACAATTATTAAATTTGGGCAACACTGCCTTTCTTTAAACAGATAATACACTCGTACATGATAAAGAGTTTGTACACTCAACTGCGTCCGATCCGAATCCGAGAAAACACGATCCGATGAAACTCGACCGCAAATCTATGAAATTCGAATCGGATTGCACAACTGTTCATACAAATACTACTGCAGTCAGTTCGGATCGTATCAGATCCGGATTTTCTCGGTTTCGGATCGGAAGTGGTGTACAAGCTCTCTTATAGTCCATAGCCGAAGCTCAGGCGCTCTTTACAAGCCGTCTTGGTCAACGTCCAAACCAAACGTCTTTGACTGATGAGGTTTTACTCAATAGTTTGGACAGTGAAAATATAAAACCCAAAAAAAAATAATGAATGAGGTAGATCTCAGCTTTTCGGCCTAAGGTTATAATATAATAACATACATTACATCTGTTAGATAAACAACGTAATGCAAAAGATTTTAAATAGATAATAATTAAAAAAAATATTAAATTCTCCATCCTTTTCTTATTCCACACCTCCCACTTATAAGATTTATTTAAAATGTATACTTGTACACAGCTAAGTCGCTTTGGCAAACTTCGTAAAACCGATCACTTTCGAACTAAGTGCGACTTCAAGACCACGAATGTTTATTAGTACTGCAGTGAAAAATGATCTTTACGCCGACGCAATAAGAGTGAGTGGCGCGAAATTGAGCGACTGTCATGATTCTTCGATCAAGTTTGCCGATGCGACTTCTTAAGCTGAAAACAAACTGTCAGACGCGGCTGACAGCCGTGACTTAGGCTGGACATCCACCAGAACTGTGCGAGGAAAATGTGCAATGCGAAAATGTGTAGCGAGGATGTGAAACGGTGTGACCCTTTCCACCAGAGCTGTGCGAGGAATGCGCAATGTGTAATGCGTAATGTGTTAATGTGTACAAATGAGCCGTGGCGGGAGCGGTACACATTCCTCGCAACACATTTCTCGCTTGTTTTGTATGAACAAAAATCTCGTACTGCTAGACCCATATCCACCAGAGCTGCGCAGAGCGAAGTAAATGAAGTGATTCTATTGGTGCTTACAAAACGCATTCCTCGCTACGCAGCTTAGCACAGCTCTGGTGGATGCTCAGCCTTAGAAGTGTGTACAATCGTTTGGGACGCGGCTAGCCAGATGTCTATCGGACGTCCGAACGCTTAGTCAAACATCAATTCTGAATCAAAATTTCACAAATAATATCGAGTCACGAACCCCTAATCTGAAAATCTCGGTAGTCGAATTCGAATACCGTTTGTCACGCTCTCACAGTGCGACAGAGAGTGCTATAGCCAATCGTCGAACAAAAGGAGTCAGTCAGAAAATAAATTGAAAATAATTATTATACAATAATAACCGTTCACTTAAACCAGTGAGTATTCACTAGTTTTTCCCCTAATTAGTAGAATAATTGTGGCACTGCCTGCGGTAAGGGAACGTACCCATACTACGTGACCCGTTCAGGGGGGGAGGGGCTCTTCAAAATACCACAGGGGCGGGGGAGCTTAGGTTTTCGTCACGTGGTCAATATCCTTTAGGGAAATCTCGCGCTTTTTCGAGCTATATTCAAATATCGCGTCCAGCGATTAGCGCTTTTCAAACTCACAGGTGGCAACATTGACGTACATTGAACCAAATAATTTTCTTTTTGCAAAAAAATATATTTAAAACCATATTTATGAATTACTACTTGAAAACTAGAGGGGGAAGGGGGGTATTGGCATATACTACGGGTGGTCACCGAGGGGGGAGGGGGGTAAAAATTTGTACAAAATGGGTCACGTAGTATGGGTACGTTCCCTAAATGTTTAGTCGATAACATCTTATTAAATAGATAAGTGTTTTTATTTACCCACAATATCGCCGGGCACATAATTCAAATAAACCAACTGAATAATTTAAATTAAAGAACGGCCCAAAGTTACGTCCGCGACTGACGTCCGATAGTTTTCACAGTTTAGTGTAAATTCATTATCCAGATACCTATTAAGTCGCGACTGTCAGCTGCGTCCGATAGTTCTTTTCCAGCTTTAGTTGTACGAGTTGTGTCGTACTTACTCTCTGTAAATAAATAGTGCACCTCTTTAATATTTTACGGGGCGAGAACAGATTTAACACTATGTCGTAGGTATACAGTGCACTCGGTATCATGTCTTGGCAGTTCACGACGGCGCCGGCGCAGCTTGCGACGGTATAAAGCAAAAATACATACACGACACCTTTATAGAATTACGACAATTTAAATGCATTTGTTTGTGCAACAGTAGGCCTCGTTATGGAGACGATGGGTGCGCCGCGCTCTTCTCCGCGTACTATAGTGCGGTCGCGGTGCAGGAAGAATTTCGTACAATGACACGTCACTACTTATCTCTGTCGGTCGCGCAGAAATATCTTGCCGTCGCGCTCACACAGATGCGGTCACCGCCGTCAACACAGATTGCAATTGGTTGTAGGCACAAAGGTCATTGTACGAAATTCTTCCTGCTCCGCGACTGGACTATATCATATATACAACTCAAACAAAACGCGCGGAAAAACGCGCCCCCACAAACACTTTAATACATCGTAATGTTTTTTGAAGCCTTGGTTTCATTAAAGGACAAAATGGAGTAACATACCGCGGGACTTGACGCGGGACATCTACTTGAATGTCCTGGGGACAATGTTGCAGAACAATTTGCTCTCGCACACCTGCGCCCGCTCTCGAAGCGGCGGCCTGCAACATGTCCCGCGTCACATAGAAATGCCGCACATCATTGTGGGGTAGTGTACAACGTTGTAGCGTCACGTAGTCTCAATGTTGCACGTCATGTTGGCGAACATTTTGTCTCCTAGTGAATCCAAGACTTGAATTATCCACTTACTAACAAGGCCGTATTGAATGTATGAATTATGTATTTAATTGGTTTTTTAAACATTATTTTTCTCCACTTATTTCTAGTGTCGATAATATTATCACGTAACTTTAATTTGATCAGAATTTTGTCCACATTTTGAAAAGAATACTCTCATGATGCAAGCGTTCACACTTCTCCACCGTTGGGTGACGTAAATGAACTAAGAGATTGTTATACGGTCCTGTCTGCTTTTATACTTCAATCACCAATCCCCAAGCGTGGTGATTGGCAATATACCCGGTTGCTATGGCTAAAAAAATGCGTACGCGCCGCTGCGCCGGAGTGGAACACAACAGAAAACCGAATCGAATGTTAGTGAGTGACCGAACTGAAATATAATAAGAGTGCGAACACAGCGGAATTGGAACTCTCTCGCCTAACTCTAAAAATCAATTTCGCATGTGTGGAGCACATTTTCTGGTTATTTGACGCATTCGTTCGGGAGTAAGGTTTTTGAACGTAGAGCTATTTATAATCTGTGGCTTGCTTTTAAAATATTCTGATCACTAAAGTTACGTAACATTTTAGATCATTTATTTGTTCAAGTCATTATTGTGAAGGAATTATGTTTTTTTTTTGTATTTGTGGTGCAAAGGAGCGTTTGAGTTCTGTGATTGATTTTAAGCCCCAATAAAGATTATGAATTTTTATATTGTTGTTTCTTTTTCTACTTATGTGCCGTTGTTCCACTAAACTATGTACGAAATTATTTATTCGTTTATATGTCAGTATAAGTACCTACTACGACATAAACTTCTTTTCGTGTGGTTAATGACTAACCTGGTGTCAGTTTATGTCGCCCATGGCCCTTTGACTTAGCTTCACGTGCCGTCGAGGGATATCTTTCAGTTTCCTCACGATGTTTTCCTTCGCCGTTTGTAAGCAAGTGATAATTATACAACACGCACATGAATCCCAAAAGTCAGAGGTCTTGCTTTCGAACTCGAGATCTATGACTTGACAGTCCGACGGTCACAACACTAGGCTATCACTGCTGTTACGACATAAACTGAAACTTGCAGCAATCGACTTGCTGTGGGTGTGTCCACAGCTTGAAGTCGGTTGCAGAAGTCAACGTGCTCAGTAAAACTCTACGCTTAAGCGAGCAATAGAGTGCAATAACTTACAGAGTAAAACTTGTGTAGCAACCCATACTCGCTATCACAACCGCTTCCGCCGATGACCAGTAAGACCTCGGCATGAAATCACGTCGGAGTCACCAATGAAGCGACCAGGTCGAGTGTCCTTAGCCGCTTCTTGCAGCTACGAGCTCACAGGAGCTGAACCTGAGCGTAGCGCATTAAGCCAGGTATTTAGATGTGGAAGAAGAAATTAAACTCGAAAGCAGATGGCACAAAAATAACTATGTAATTAAATAATTAAAGATTACAATTTACAAATAACAAAAATATACTGAAATGATAGTAAGCGTGGGCAAGCTAAAGCGTCATGAGGGAGCAAGGCAGAACGAGTATGAATATTAGAATGTAATTTTTAATTAGGTTAGGTTCCGTAGGAGGAACACCATACCTCGTTACCCTACACTTGCAAGTAGTTTTGGCGTTTTAGGATTTCACACAGACAATGTTTAATACACTGCTGTAAATATAATAAGTACAGTACGCGCGCGAACTGAATGCATTCGGGGCCTGAGGTGTAGCTCCGCATGACTCGCCCCACACGCCCGCAAATGTACTGTTCTTGTCATCTAACAGCGATAGCACATTCCCACGGTTTCCTTTTAATTCGCATATTTTTTTAATTCCTTACCTACTTTGGCACAACTTTTAATGGCATAATAATACTTTGACATAATATTTTTGGCGTAGGGGAAAGGTGTACAAAATGATTCCTCGAGGTAAAATGATTCCCTGCGGTTCTCAATGACCTATTAACCCCATCCATTAGATTTACTGATCAACGTCTCTCCCGCCACCCGCACAGTCGTCCAGTGAAATGTCATGGCGATGTGAGTAGGTACTATGCGTTGTTCTATGATCAAAAATATGAAATTGGTGCTTTTTATCTACGATAACTCACTTTTCAGTATAAGATTATTTTCTTTGTAATAGTTATTTTTAAATGACCGTCTTACTCATGGTTTCCATATATAATTGATATCATTTTAATAATATCTTGTTACTCGCATAGTGATGTTTTAGATTTGTTTTTGAGCGATGTGTGCAAACTTTGCACTTGGGGTCAAATGATCCCTTTCACTGTGTATGTGTGTGAAAACGATCCCAGAGATCAATTTACCCTTCACTTTATTTTTATTAACAGGTAATGCCGCGTGCTTATATTCAAAGAACAATTCGTCAAAACAATTGAGGATGCTATGCTGAAACACCAAATTGCACTCTATGCCAAAAAATGTATGACTAAAATTCTATTAGAAGACTTTATAATAAGATAAACTTATATTTTTTTAAATAATTGCCTTATAAGACTGTTGATCAATAGGTACTAAGATAATATTGATCTCCGATTGATTTAGAATTTAATTGTTTGCTAGAAGACTATTTTTGTTATTTTTGGAAAAAAATATTAAAAAATAAAAATATGTTTTAATAGAACCCAAGTAGTTTAGTATAAAAGTGTAAAATGATTCCTGGGATCATTTTATCCCATCCCTTGGGATCATTTTGGACACCTATGTGTACAAAATGATCCTTTAGTAAACCTTTGCGAAACATTAAATAACTTTGAAAAGACATATAAATTTAAAAAAAAGGGTACGCCAATTTGAAGTCCCTTAAATAAATTAACCAAAACTACTTTAATATTACACATAACTTTAATATTTTGGCTAGAGCATACATTTTCCCTTAGAGGGATCGTTTTGTACAAATTTCCCCTACCTACCTACTGTTTAGATAGGCATAACTATCATTTGGCTATATTTTTTCGGTGTAATTTTGTGTGTAAAACGCAAACTCATCGATATGTGCATCCTGCCCGTCCTAACCTACGGTGCTCAAACTTGGTCGCTTACAGAAGAACAAAAGTCCAAACTCAAGATTTGCCAACGAGCAATGGAGCGTAGTATCCTCGATGTTAAACTAGCCGATCGTGTTAGAAACACCATACTGCGCTCTATAACGCAAGTAGCAGATGTTGGAGAAAGAACAGCCAGGCTTAAGTGGGAGTGGGCCGGCCATGTCGCTCGAATGCACCCGGATAGGTGGGCAAAGAGCGTCACTCACTGGACGCCTGAAGGAGGACGTCGTCGTCGAGGTCGGCCACGGCGAAGGTGGCGTGACGATCTAGACGTGTTTGCAAGACTAGCGTGGTTAGAAATGGCACAAAATAGAACGGTTTGGAAGGCAAAAGGGGAGGCCTTAGCTCAGTAGTGGGACATTCCATAGGCGATATAAAAAAAATCGTGTCGCATAAAGTTATTAGACATATTATTTATTCATCTAATAGTTATTAGATATCGACACCTCCCGCGCATTAGGTCGTATGTCCAAATTTGTGATTTTTCAGGAGAGAGATTCTTAACTTCATCTTTGTCTTGAGCAGCCGCAAACGATAGTGTGGGATTAATTTTAAAATATAGCAATGATTTAAGGTTAAAGGGGATAATGAGGCCTTTTGATTGAATTAAAAACTCATATTTTCGTAAAAATAGGCAAAAATAAAAACTTACGACCTTATTCTTGTTGTTGCAAAGTCGTATCTATTTGTTACGACCTTATACTATTAAAATGCACAACGAATACAGCACAAATAAGGTCGTATGTCAGACATAAGACTTTATGCTGCGTACAGATTTTTTAAATACGATAATTTCACCGCGCATAAAATCGCAACTTTCATGTTTCGACGTTTTACGTCGGACGTATTTCAAATTATTAACTTACGAAAATAGTGATGAAAATCATTATATACTTAAAAACAATTTACTAACACGATTAGGATAAACATGCAAATCATGATAGTAAATTATAGTAAGAAATAAACTTACCATTTTGTCAAGGTTCATTAGCCGTTATTTTCACGTTGGAATCATTTTGGTTATTTAAAGCTAATTTTAAATCTTTGATGACCGTAAATTACTCATAGTACTAATATCTAATAAAAACAAAACAGTAAAGTACAAAACACACACAGTTTCTTGTTTTTTTTTTTAGATTTTCAAACTCCAAAGTAATATTTTGTACTGTTTACATCTTACGACGTCGGTACTGTGCCGTGATTAGCCGGTGCGCGGTCCAATAGTTCAACGTAAATCGTCGCAACTGTTGGCACGACCATATGCGCGGGAATTTAAACATGATAAGACTATTACCGGGTAAGAATCTTGGTATTTAATGTAAATATGAAAATATTGTTTTCAAGGATGTGTAGTGTTTCTATAATAATGAATTGTAGTACTAAAATCTCATTTTACCAAAAAAACGTGTTACGACTTTTTACGTGGGAGGTATCGATATTATCCAATATAACTTGGGTACTTCACTCTGACAGTAGGTTAAGGTGCGGCGGGGGTGGCCCTTTGGCTAGGGTCTATGTCGCAAACATGTTTATTTTAGGTATACATAATTATACTTTCATATGAATTTAGTAAAAAGCTGGTATTTTGACAATACAAACAGACACTTCAATTTTATTCATTTGTATAGATTAAATTGTGAATGTGAGTAGGTAATATGTAAGCTAGCTTTATACAAGGTTAGTCGGAAAGGGGGTACTAAGCCGCGGGCCCCTTAAAGTATCACTGATGACTATTTTAAAGCAAGTGTTAAAATTTAAAAATTCGATAAAAAAAATTTTGATTTTAGTTTTATCAAAAAGAAATCATACCTGCTTTAGTTATGAATTCAGAAAATAAATTTTCTAATCCGTGACCCCAAATATGACCTAAAACAGCTGATCATAGCTATGGATAGATAGATTTTAGCATATTTTATACGAAATCTTTGAAAAGCTATTTCTCATAAACTATCGAGTTTTGGGGAAAGTTGTAGAACAAAAGTTATCCCTTATTATGGGTACTTTAACACCCTTTCGGCTTAGTACGCCCTTTCCGACTAACCTTGTATAAATATGTAGTTTGTAATTGTTTAGCCGTTTTGAGTATATTTTGTGACCTACACAAAATAATGTCCAGCTGATTGGTAGCGTCGTTCGTCGGGTTGTTGAGCTCCTTAATTAAGGTTTGAGCTACACAATGGCTGATGGGTGAATATTCGAAATTTTTTAACATTAGTTTAACAAATCATTCTTCTCCCGGGTTGTTAACGTTATAGTATTGTCAGATTGTTTTTATTCTTGTCTTATTGCTTGACGGCAGCGGTATAGTTTCAGTTTTCATTATCATAATTATAGTATTAAACATCTGCATTCTTAACTTCGTGATGATGCTAATGACGTTCTCAATTTTTGTTAATATTTGCCCCTGCGAATGCCCCTGATGTATGCGTGCCGCCAGTTGGCACAGGTCAACTTAAGCCTGCTATGGCCCTTTCCTCTAAAGGCCATTCCAGACGTTGCCCTACATTGTTACACTCGCATAGTTTTTACCCACGTCAGGACTTTAAAAGAGACTTTGATCTATGAGTTTTTTTCGGCTTTTCTTCTCAGAGCTTGTCGGATAGGATATGCTGGCGCACTCTAGTCTTAAAAAAACATTACATTGACTTGTAAAAGTGTCTGCAACAGATTTATTTACAGAAATAAAAATCATTTATCATAAACTAAAATATCTAAGGCAATAATCGGCGATTCCTATAATTTACGGAGTGTTATTGGTTACAATTGAGACTCTTGTATGTTTACCAATAATGAAGCAAAGACCCAAGCTTTGCATAGTAGACCCTCCTGTATGAAAGTAGCTATCACAGGTAAAATAAGCTTAAGAGTCTATTTAAATGTCCAGTTTGGGAATCAAAAATTTACCATTAGTAAGCAAAACGACTCGTTTTTGTTTATAGGAACCGGGAATAAATCCACCTCTATACTGTTCAACAGTCTGTGTGCATTAACCAAAAATGACATGTTTACAATGAAATAACTGTAGTAACATTAATTCGATTGCTCTTAAATTAATAAATTAACATGATATATAATTCTCATTAAGCAGGAAGCAAATAAAACCGATATATATTAAATATTATTAGTATTATCATGAGGTTATTAATTTGATTTATTATCATGAAGTTATGTGCGTGAAGTAAAAGTATGGTGACAGTGGCAGCTAAGCGATATAAGCGCAAACCCACAGATTACTATTAGTTACTACTTAACAGATAAATCACTCCGTACAAAATCTTGTAACCTACGGCGATAATAGCCTACCTACTCCGTCTCGTCAGGAATGGTTGCGTGCTAAAATGTACCTACACGCTCGAGCATAGAGTTATTATCGCTTCGCAGCCGACAGCAATGTCAGTGACGCTAGGGACAGATTACTTAATAGTTACTATTATTTGGATCGCAGATCTGAGGCCGTCTGTCCGCTCGGTAAGCAAATAACGCGCGTGATTACATAAAGTGCAGTGGAAAAGTTATGAAATTTTCCAGTCAAATGAAGTGTAGATTGCCTTATTAGTCTGGTGGTGGCAAGCGCGACTGCTGAGCATGAGGTCCTGGGCTCGATCCCCAGGTCGGGTAAAGTGTTATCGGGTTTTCCCGAGTGGAATTCCTCAGTAGCAGTCCGGAGTTTGTATTTGTGCCCGGTGGATGGCAATAGGCTCGCCCCCTATTACGTGGGACTTAAACATAACGGCGAAATGAGGGTATTACTATACACCTATGCATATGCTTTGTGAAATTAAAAATATGTTTGCCTTGTTTAACTTTTTTTTTGTTAACTCTGACTTTGGTCCGTTTCTTACCCACTGAAACCACGGTATTTCCACGAGTATCTATGGCCGGGATTGGTGGGATTCGCTGTTGCATTCACCGCGACCCCGGCGTTTCCCCTGACTATTTCGATCGGAGGGATAAAAACTATAGTTTAGCATTGTGTGTTATGGTGGCTTTATCAAATAAAACCTGATGTGATGATGATTGTTTTTGTATTCTCACTAAGCGTCATTCATCATTCATTTGGGCTATGAATGATTGATATAAAATATATTTATTAACATCAATCTATAAATTAAAATCGTGCACGCATACCATATTGATTCTTATTAATCTCAACGTAACTAACTCATTCTTTTAGGGTACCTTACGCAAAGGGTCAACGGGACTTTATTACTGAGCTCACGCAGTCTGTCAGTCTGTCACAAAGATATTATGTCTCGGAAGTCGTAAGAGGTAGCCTGATGACCACAGATGACGTGGTGTTGTGGCATGAATCCTGGCAAATAATAAAAGTAATAGGTACACAACATTCTTTTTTGAGAACAGTTCACTATTTTTCATCTATTTTCGTTCCGACTGTATCTCAAAAATCCATAATATGACTTTTATAATTATAGTTCATACCATAACTCTACAGAAAAACAACAAAATAATAAACAAGTAATCTTTAAAATTAACCATAAAAAAACATTTTTAAATACAAGCTTTTATTTAAATGCTCTAAAAAGAAGAATATAAACTTTAAATTAAATCAAACCCATCAAATTATTACATTATACAATTTATTAATTTGTATGATATAAAAGCTTGTCGCGAGATTTACAATTCTATGAAATACATACATTTTTTCTTAGAATAATTAGCTGTGTCAAGATCAAGTTACATATTGTATTCTTGTTTATTTAGTAGGTATCTCGTAAAAGTAAAAATGTTTTTTACGGTTAATTTATTTTTTATCTCTTAGTATGTCATGGTGAAACTTAGAACGGACTTTCACAATTGAATGCGTATAAAACATTTCATGTCTGTGCTGCTAACCATTGAGGAGTTCCAGTCAGGAACCAATCCTGAGTGCAGCAACCATGTCACGATAAAACATAAGACCGGCTGTCATAATAACATGCGTACACAAAATTTCGTGCCTCTGCTGTTAACCGTTGAAGAGTTCCTTTATCTGGAGCTAATCCTGGATGTCGATATAGGTCATGGTTACCATAAAAATGTATTGTCATTGGAACTGAACCAACGTGTAAAAATTCAACTCCGTAGGTCAAGAGGAAATCGTTCAAAATTCAGTTGCAAGATTTTAACCGAACATACATACATACAAACATTGCAAGTTAAATTAAAGCTTGTAAAAAGGTTAAAGCAACTTCAATCGATCAAAAACTCGTATTTAATTTTAGTGTGTATAAATGACAAATGATTTTTATTTCTGTAAATGAATTTGTTACAGACAGTTCCGTGTTTACCAGAAGGGCACGTGGGGCACGAGCCCAGGGCCCCCGGTCTGAAGGGGGCCTCGTAATGCCGAAACCCAGTGCAACCATGTATTTTTCAATAAATCAATTTTAAAAATCACATCGGTTTCTTAGTTCAACGCATCATTAACAAAGCACTCAGATAACTAGGGTTGCACAGCAAAACGTTGCTCAGCAGAAGTTTTCTTTAATTTGAGACAAATTGCTGCTAACTTCAGACTTTGTCGCTTTCCACTACCATATTAAAACAACTTGAACTACAAGTTAGTGTCAATGTAATAACCAATTATGTCACTGAACAAAAGTACATTCTGATGTTATTCACGATCTTTTTGGCTTTCCAAAAGGGGCCTAAATTCTCTGTGCCCAAGGGCCCCTGCATAGCCTAAGACGGCACTGGTTACAGACACTTTTACAAGTCAATGTAATGTTTTTTTTTCGACTAGATGGCGCCGGCATTTCCTCTCTGACTAACTCTGAGAAGAAAAGCCGAAACAAACTCGGAGATCAAGGTCTCTTTTAAAGTCCAGACAACGGAACGTAACCGACGGAACCCTGTGCGTGGTCCAACAAGAACTTGGCAAGTTTTATTATTTTATTGAATGAGCAGCGCAGTTATTAGAGCTCAATCATAGACTTGCCATCGATGTTACATTCTTAGTAAATGCATGACGTTTAAAATTCGGTCGCGCTGCATGCTTATAACAGAAAAACAATAAAAAATCCAAAATCGTAATTTTTACACTTCCTAAATAAACACGGAGTCGATTTACCTGTTTTAAATTCAATTTTGGAAACCGTCATAGACGTTACGATCGTCGTGTTGTTTTACGAGTACTAATAGCGTGACGTCACAGCTGTATTTCGCTTTTGTTTATAATAAACATTGTTGGAACTTTAATTTCTATTCTAATCTTCGTCTCTCGTGTCCAAGCTATATGAAAATAGCTCATGTCGTGGTGAAAAGATTGGCCAGTCAGCAAAGTTGGTCACGGGGTTGACTGCCCAGGGTGCGCTGGTCACTTGTGGAGGCTCTTTTAATGCACCCCTCTTTTTTAATATCAAGCTAGCATAATACTAGAACTCTATTTACCATATAGAGCAAAACGACAGCAAAGATAATAAACAAATTAATTAACTTACTATGAGTAATTAAGGTGATAGTTTAAAGGGGTGTTATAGAAATATTAAAGGTAAAAATAATTGTATTAGAAGCCGAGGGTCATTGACCATCTACGCACCAAACAGTATTAATATGAAAATAAAAATTTGTAAGCAAAAAACAAAAGATACCTTCTATACTTTGGTACCGCTAAATTGGCTTTTGAAGATTTTCAATTTATCATGCATCTATCGCAAAGGAAATCAACTGAAAGTGTCCTGGTCGTTAAACAAAAGTATCATTTACGTAGTCCTTTTAGGATTCGTGAATTTCTTCTTTTTAGTCAACAGGATTAAAAGATTCGACGCAGATACAAGTAATGCGTTTGTCAAATTTACTGACACCCTCCAAATTGTTTATCTGATCGGATATTTTGAGTACATCATTGATTTGTATCATGTTTACAAATACGGAAGAGATAGCTACCTGAAATATTTTAAAATCTTTGACCATGTTGATCAGATTTTGGGTATGACTTACTACGATGAAATCCGGAAGATTATCTTAAAAACTGTTGGATTGTGTATGATTATTTTTGTTACTTGTTCCATCCTTGATTTTGCCAGCTTGGTTGTAAGTTTCGGTTTGATTGATCCAATATTATACACCCTGGATTATTTCTATTTTCTTTTGAATACGCTTACGATCCTTTACGGTATGTCTCATGTTGTACAACTAGAATATCGTCTTAAAATGATGAAGGGTTTTCTTCAGGTAAATATTTACGATGCGTGTTATTTTTTGTTACTTTTATATGTCATGTGTTCTTTCTTATCTTCTCAATATTCAAGAATCTTTAGCTGAAGATATGAAATATTGTTTCTTTTTTTCAAATTATATTGTATGTCAGATCACAATTTAAATAGATCGTCATAACAAAGTACACAGAATGAAACACACTTCGACACGAAATATTTGTTTGAAGATCTCCAAATCCTACGTATAATAAATGTTGGCTCAAAATTTACTTTTTTCACAGGGATACTACTACTCGAAGAATTGTATGACATCTATTCCTGCTGATGAAAAAACCTGGGCTTCGGGAAATGAGACTAGAAGAAAACGTTTACAATCTTTGAAAACCCTCTGTTATGGCCGTTTCATTGAAGTCATTGGGTTCAATCGTTGTTACCTTCTTTTGCTTGAGCAAACATACTATATGAACACCATGTTTGGGGTCAGGGTTAGTCGTGTATTTTACTTTGTTTAATATTTGCTACAAAACTTAGTATTCCATTTTTAAGTTTAATTATTTTGTTTTATTTCGCCTACCTAGGCGTAACTTAGGACACCTAGGTTAACTATGAATGGTTTCCTTTAATTCAAAAAAGTGAAGAGCAAAAGGTTGTTTGGGAAAGTCTTACAGCTTACAAGAGTCATCCCCACCTTGCGCGCCCTGCGCCTGCGACTATACCATTTATACATGGAATATTTTTAGCATCAATACCTCTTTTCGTTTTACAGGTTTTAATATTCTGTATAAATCTACTCATCAGTATGATCAACATGTTGAACGTGTCCATCAGAATTGCTAATGGATCATGGGTAAGATTTATTTAGGAATGATCTTGTAAGATTTTCTTGAATAAAACAAAATCGTATATCTCAGAACATAATGCATTTCAATATTTAAAATCGCGGTTCGCTGCTGTCTGTTTCGAAAAAAATAGATTTCTACAGAAAGTACGTTTAAATAACAATAGTTTGACAATGATCTCAAATCACAACTATAGATCGCCATTACTATGGTCTTTGAAACTTCACCAGATCACACCGTACGGCAAACCGGGCTTACCGGTAGTCTCCAGCATGATGAGGTTGCTAAACTGGGCTGTGGTGGCTATCATCATGGTATATCGGTGTGAGCAGAGCTGCAGACAAAGCGAGAGCATCCTCGCGATCATTGACCTGGTGCTTGTTAATAAGAATAATTGTGAGTATTTTGATCTAAAGTCCTCAGCTAAACA
The DNA here is from genome assembly GCA_910594945.2 of Amphipyra berbera. Taxonomy (NCBI): domain Eukaryota; kingdom Metazoa; phylum Arthropoda; class Insecta; order Lepidoptera; family Noctuidae; genus Amphipyra; species Amphipyra berbera. Next base: position 16,480,819 of record OU343138.1, read on the forward strand.
CCAGCTCTGTTCTATAGCTCCTTATCTCAAGAGTATCATAAGAGCTGACTTAATGTTTGTGTCCCTACATAACCCAAGTACTTGCTAGCAGATCACGATATCTTATGATTAGACTTTTTCGCATTTCCGATTACCCTTCGCAAACTATCATAGATTATTACATGTATACTAAACTCATGGCGGTTCTTACGCGACTTCTAAGGCCTAGATTAGCAAGTGTGGCTTAAGCCCAGCGTAGACGAAAGACAGTCCTCGGTGTACTTTTTTATACTATTAGTCGGTCGTGAGCATTATGCGATGCAGTTAGTGTTTATTTATCCCTCGTCTGTACTGGGCTTTAACGTTGCAGATCGAAATAACTGTGACGTAGTAGGTATTAATCAAGTGTTCCCCCATATATACAAAATGGTTTTATTAATATTATATAATATTATATTTGTTTTATTTATATTCGTCTTCAATCTTCGTAAATATTATCATGTCTCTGCGTATCGGTTGCTACTTAAATGGTTTGCCCATTCGCCAACGTAGAGTCCAAAGGGCATTGACTACCTTGTTCTCGTTTCTCTATTCTCCCACTTCCCCTACTTATCTAACTTCCCACTTTCAGTACATATGCTCCAATCATGACAGGAATCTTCGCTCTTCACACAACCGTCTCCTTCAATGTCCCTCTCACCGTTCTAACTTTATATACTCTTCCTTCTTTGTTCAGTCCATTCTTCTGTGGAATGCGCTCCCCTTGGAAATCAGGATGGCTACCAGTCGCTACTCCTTTAAAATTAAAGTGCGTGAGTATCTTCATAAGGAACTGGCAGAATCTCAGCACTGATTTATCTTTGTATATATATTTGTAGGTATTGTATAATATATTATATTAATTAATATATATGAATGTATGCATATGTATATAATATCTATTATTTATAAGTTTATTAATATATATATATATATATGTAAATATATAATATGTATGTAGGTAATATTATTGCTAAAAATGTTCACTTATCTTTGTGTTTATTTTTAATATCGTATCACATGATATAGCTCTTTTTAGCGCATCTACCATGTTTTCTCTGCATCACCCTAAGGTCGACTGGTAGAAAATGCCTAAGGCATTAAGTCCGCCTCTGTATATATTTTTTTTGTGTGAAAGTATAAATCAATAAATAAATAATACTAAACCTAATTTCTCAATATATAAACATTTGTCAACCATTTTCACTCTGTTTCCAGCCAACAACCTGACGACCATACTGGTAGACCTCCGCAACCTGCTTCTAACAAGACCTATAAAGTTCCACGCCATGCACTTCTTTACCATAGACTACACCCTCTTGGTTTCTCTGTCCTGCGCTGTGGTGACTTATACCACAATTTTGCTGCAGAACATGCAGTGATTGAACCTTTAATTTCAACGTTATTAACTCTTCTGTGTGACAGGATGGAGTTTTCCATGATGAGGTTTTCCATACCAGCTTTCAGTGTGGAAACTAAGGATGCTATACATCTCTTTTTGGGCAACTAATGATCCTGCAGTAGACTGGAGTCGCGTAGATGAGGCAAAATGGATAGTAGAGACTTCGCTACCTTAGGTTCCTCGAGAGAATTAAGGTTGCAGAGTCTACAAGAAGTTCGTTCGGTTTTTATCGGTTTGGGTTGTATGTTGCAATATATTAATCGCATCTTTTGCATTTGGATATATTTGCGGGCTGAAGGGCGGTGCTGCATACTGCATTCAAGCTTGATCAACTAGTTTGGCGGAATTAACACTAAATATTGTAATCGTACATCCCTTAAGAGAATGAAGGTTGCAGTGCAAAGTCTACAAAAAGGTCTCCAAGGCGACCATAACAAGCTTGTTTTAAATTTTGTTCTGATGTGTGATCAAAAAAGTATTCAAGTTTAAATAATAATATAATAATAAGTTAACGAATAAAGGAAATAATATAATAATAATATTTATTTATCAGATAACAATGATCCATGTGTTAGTTATCTGTTAGTTAGTTAATTTAAGTCAAGTTAGTTTTCTGTGTACATTATTATTAATATTAAGCTTGTAATGTCTAGGTTGTGTAGATACCTATATGTATTTGTTTTTATGACGTCACTTTGTCTGTTTTCTGTACGTTAGCGTCTGTTGTGAAATAAAATAAATTTTCTTTTCTTTTGTCTTTTTCTTATCACATGAAAAGATTGGCCAGTCAGCAAAGTTGGTCGCGGGGGTGACTGTCCAGGGTGCGCTGGTCACTTGTGGAGGCTCTTAATGCACCCTTCTTTTTTAATATTAAGCTAACATAATAAGGTATTACGTTAGCTGAAACTCACTTACCATTATAGCAAAACGATGGTAAAGATAATAAACAAATTGACTTACTATAGGTAATTAAGCTGATAGTCCAAAGGGGTGTTATAGAACTATAAACGATAAAAATAATTGAACTAGAAGCCAAGGGCCATTTGCCATCTACGCTCCAGTCAGTATCAACATGAAAATAAAAATTTGTAAGCAAAAGACAAAAGTTACCTTCTATACTTTGGTACCGCTGAATTGGCTACTGAAGATTTTCAATTTATCATGCATCTATCGCAAAGGAAATCAACTGAAAGTGTCCTGGTCGTTAAAAAAAAGTATAATTTACGTATTTGTTTTAGGAGTCGTGAATTTCTTATTTTTAGTCAACAAGATTAAAAGAATGGACGTAGATAGAAGTAATGAGTTTATCAAATTTACTGACACCCTCCAATTTATTTATCTGATCGGATATTTTGAGTACATCATTGATTTGTACCATGTTTACAAATACGGAAGAGATAGCTACCTGAAATATTTCAAAATCTTTGACCATGTTGATCAGATTTTGGGTATAACTTACTACGATGAAATCCGGAAGATTATCTTAAGAACTGTTGGATTGTGTATGATTATTTTCGTTGTCTGTTCCATTTTTGATTTTGCCAGCACGGTTGTAAGTTTAGGTTTGATCGATACAATATTATTCTCCCTGGATTACTTCTATTTTCTTTTGAATACGCTTACGGTCCTTGACGGTATGACTCATGTTGTACAACTAGAATATCGTCTTAAAATGATGAAAGATCTTCTTCAGGTAAATATTTACGTTTTACGTTATATTTTATTTGTCATGTGTTCTTATCTTCTCATTATGAATCTTTAGTTATACTGTTTCTTTTTTAAATGGTTTCAATTAGCTTTACTTCGTATATTTATTTGTTTGATTCAAATCTTGTGACAGATTTTTCAACTACCTCTGCTGAACCGATTCTCTTGAAACTTCGCACATAAATTCAATTCCCGTGACAATACAACATTATAGTAATTTCAACCTCTAATCCTCAAATCTTGATGCTGCAGGGGTACTGCAAGATAAAAACGTTTAACTTAAAAGGCTTTTTAAGGAATTATATTATGTATTAGATCACAATCTAAATAGTTCGCCATAACAATGTGCACAGAATGAAACACACTTTTGCCACGAAATACTCGTTTGAAGGTATCCAAATCCTAAATTTAATAACTACGTTTGATGTTAAATTTAGATTTAAACTTACTTTTTCCACAGGGATGCTACTACTCGAAAAATTACATGACATCTATTCCTGCTGATGACAAAACCTGGGCTTCGAAAAATGAGACAAGAAGCAAACGTTTACAATCTTTGAAAACCCTCTGTCATGGGCGTTTCATTGAAGTCATTGGGTTCAATCGTTGTTACCTTCTTTTGCTTGAGCAAACATACTATATGAACACCATGTTTGGGGTCAGGGTTAGTCGTGTATTTTACTATCTTTAAATATGCCACAAGACTTACCGTTCCATCTTTAACTTTAAAAATTTGGTTTTATTTCTTCGCCTATCTAGGCGTTACTTACGAAACACCTAGGTTGATCATAAATAGGTTCCTTTAAAAAAAAGTGTAGAGCAAAAGGTTTCTTTTTGTTCGGCTGGCAGCTTACTAGTCATCCCTACATTGCGTGCCCTGCGCCTGCGACTATACCAGTAGTTGAAAAATAGGGCATTCAGATCAAAAAGGATCTGGATGCCTTATTTCTAACTACTTATACCATTTATATTAGTTGTATCTATACATGAAATATTTTTATCATCAATACCCTTTTTCGTTTTACAGGTTTTAATATTCTGTATAAATCTACTCATCAATATGATCAGCTTGTTGAACATTGTCATCAGAATTGCTAATGGATCATTGGTAAGATTTAATTAAGAATTACCTTCCTTGTAAGATTTTCTTGAATAAAAAAACGAATATAACAAAAATGATGCATCATCACAATGCCTAATTGCAATGTTTAAAATTGCGGTTCGCTGCTGTCTGTTTAGATAAAAAAACATTTTTTACAAAAATTTAAACCGACTTCAAAAAAGAATAAAATAATTACCATATAAAATTAACAGTTTCAGAAGTCGGTGCTGATGCACGCTGAACCAAATTGAAGGCACCGACTTTTGAAACTGTTAATTTTATATGGTAATTATTTTATTCTTTTTTGAAGTCGGTTTAAAATTTTTGTAACAAATGTTTTTATTTTTTTCATTTTAGTGGCCTTAATTAAAACTTGGTTGGACCTACTAAAGACGCTGCTCGTAACATAATCAAATCATCACAATATGCGTACTGTTCGTCATTGAGGAGTTCCATTGTCTATCTTCGAAGTTCTTCATCAGATCTTCACCAAATTTAAATGGGACCAACTTCGAAGTATATCGTATCTATTAAAAAAGGAATCATCAAAATCGAATCGGTTCACAATTGGCGAAAATATAGAATAACATACACAAAAAAAAAACATACAGACGAACATAGAAACCTCCTCCTTTTTGGAAGTCGGTTAAAAATTTGATTTTTCTAAAGAGAGTACGTTTTAATAATACTAATATGATAATGGTCTTAAATCACAGCTATCGATCGCTGTTACTATCGTCTTTGAAATTTCACCAGGTCGCACCGTACGGCAATACGGGCTTACCGGCAGTCTCCAGTATGCTGAGGTTGCTGAACTGGGCTGTGGTGGCTATCATCATGGTGTATCGGTGTGAGCAGAGTAACAGACAAAGCGAGAGCATCCTCGCGATCATTGACCTGGTTCTTGTTAATAAGAATAATTGTGAGTATTTTGATCTAAAGTTCCCGGCTAAGCTAAACAGCTTCTCTCACAAGTATCATAAGAGCTGACTTAATGTTTATGTCTCTACACAACCCAAGTTATAGCTAGCAGATATCGAAATCTTATGGTTAGACCTTTTTGCATTTCCGACTATCCATCGCAAGTACCATAGAGTACATCACATCGTGCATACTTGTAACTGTTCCGATGCGACTTTTGAATATAGAGAGGTAAGTGTTAAGCCCGGTGCAGTACAGTGCAGTCAAAGGACAGGTTTCGGCGTACTTTTATGTCTGCGAAAATAAAACACTTAGAATGTACGCTGTACTTTTAGTCTGTCGTGAGCGTTATGTGATGCAGTTAGTGATTATTTGTCCCTCGTCTGTGCTGGGTTTTAACGTTGCAGATCGAACTATCTGTGAGGTAGTAGGTAGGTATGTAATTAAGAGTTCCCTCATAGATGTATTCATTTAATTTTTCAATATAAATAAATATTCGTCATCCATTTCACTCTGTTTCCAGCCAACGACCTGACGACCAAACTGGTAGACCTTCGCAACCTGCTCCTAACAAGACCCATAAAGTTCCATGCCGTGCACTTCTTCACCATGGACTACACCCTCATGGTTTCCCTGTCCTCCGCTGTGGTTACTTATACCATCATTTTGCTGCAGACCATGCAATGACTGAAACTTTAATTAAGTATAATTTTTGTGTGTGAGAGGATGGAGTCTGTTTTCCATACCAGCTTTCAGTGTGGGAACTACGGATGCCATACATCTCTTTTAGGGTAAGGAATGATCCTACAGTGGACTCGAGCCGCGTAGATGAGTCAATATGGATAGAAGAGACTTCGCTACCTAAAATCCCTTGCGGAAATTAATGTCGCAGAGTCTACGAGAATGTCTCCAATGCGACCATCACGAGTTTATTCAAAATTGTTTTGTTGTGATGTATACAAAAAAAGTATTCGAGTTCTCTACGTACAGTAGGAGCATGAAATTTTTTTACACCATAAGGTATATTTTTGCTTTCACAGAACAAGAAACAAACTATTTTACCGACTACGTATTGCCAACATTATAGAAATGAAAATAAAAGTAGTTTTTGACATTATATTAAATTACTAATAATGGTGACAAGTAATGTCAATAATTTATATAACATCGACTTGATTGATGTCATGGTTTTTACACAACAAAACTCCTTAAATCAAATCAATAACATTACATGGCACTACTACGTCATGTGGAGGCAAAAGGCAATTTTGATCTTTGCTACCAAATAATTAAACATAATTTTCCATGCATTGGTCTGTTCCGTTCATCAGTTTGAAAAGGTAACATGTGTCCGCGATGTGGGAAAGGAATGAATTTGAAAACTGATGTATCATTTCATTCACCTACTGTAAATTATTACTAATATTAAGCTTGTACTGTTTAAGCTGTGTAGATTTGTGTAATTATTTGCTTTTAGGTATAACGTCACCTTGTTTATTTTTAGTACGTTATCGTCTGTTGTGAAATGAATTAAACTTTCTTTTCTTTTATCTTTTTCTTATTTATATCTATTTCTTTATCTATGTCTATATTAGACAAAGTTACGGTTTAAAAGATGATGTAGATGTAGTAACAAAAATTGAAAGGAGTATGCTAAGGTGGTTTGGTCATGTTGAGAGAATGAGTGAACGGCGATTAAGAAAATGAATTTATAAGGTAGATGTCAGTTGAAACGACGGCAAAGGACATATCAATTACATCGACGTTATTGGTGACGTTCTCTACAAAGGACAGGTGTATAGTATTCTCAACTGGCGAGCATGTATGACAAGATGTATGAATGTGAACGAATCGAAAGGAGTATGTAAGTGTCGCAGCATGTGGCATTCTTTAGTTTCTGCCTACCCCCATGGGAAAAAGGCGTGAGTTTATGTATGAATGTATCTATTTCTTATATTTGTGTTGTGTTTTGGGGGCCGGAGCCTACTGACCTGCTTAGTAACCATCGGGTCTCAAGTTCAAACGCAAGGAAGTATGTACCAATGTGACTTTTCAGTTACATAACATTATGATGTACTTTCTTAGTTAATCTAAGACACCACCGACATACGCTGAATGAAAACATCTTGAGAAGACCTGGACTTCATGGTCTGGACTTGCCATTCAGCAGTGAGCAAGCGTGGTGATCAGTGCTCGTTCCTTCTCTGTATCAGAAGAGGTCTTTACCCTACGGTGAGACAGTTACAGGCTGGTATCTTTATAATATTTATCCCACCAAAAACATTCTGTAAAAAACTAGCCAAGTCTCGATGGAGCTGCTTGTTTATCTCTAAAAAGTAATGAAATCTAGACAAAGTCGTGCCAAGTCTAAGGTTCCTTACTGCGATTTCTTTATTATTATAGTTAATGTTGTGTGACTTGGCCGTGAACATTCTTTATACGTTAGTGGGTACAAGTCAACGGGACAGGTACAGACGGACTTCTATCAATGATTAGAAGTCCGTCTGTACTGAATTTTTTTTTATATTGTTTTTTTTAGGCTTGCCTATACATAAGTATTATTGAAATACGCAGCTTTATCAAGCCTACAATTGACTGGTTATTGAATCAACGTTTTCCAAGAGGTAATTTTCCATCGTCAATGGGTAGCGGTTCTGGCGACAGATTGGTGCAATGGTGTCATGGAGCACCTGGTTTTGTAACCTTGTGTACCCTTCAACGGCCAAGTCACACAACATTAACTATAATAATAAAGAAATCGCAGTAAGGAACCTTAGACTTGGCACGACTTTGTCTAGATTTCATTACTTTTTAGAGATAAACAAGCAGCTCCATCGAGACTTGGCTAGTTTTTTACAGAATGTTTTTGGTGGGATTTCACTTCTTTTTGTAGAAACGTGGGCATATTGATTTATTTTCTTATTTGACACAGTTTTTTTCTTTTTAGGAGTAGTTTTTTTTATTATTACAAATCTTCCTTTTCTTTTTTTCTGGTTCTGATTCTTGTACAGTAGCAACAGTTTTTCGTATTGCCCATTCGCGTTCATTATTTATTCTTTTAGATGGTTTAATTTCTGAAAGATCAGCGCGGTATTTACGCCTAAGTTAGATTAGAAGATGTGTTCCACTACGCTGGATTTTTGCAATGACAGTCGATTTTTTTATGTACCAATAGTAGAAGGGGGCATTACCATATCTCTAATACAGCTGAGACCAGCTGAGGGTTCTTCATCAGATACTTCAAACCTTCGATTTTTGACATCAAATGAAGCGGCCTACCAAGTTGAATATTTTTTGTAAAGGCGGTATGTCGATCTCTAATAGTTTGGTTGGGCTCTTGTGTTTTCTAATCAGGGTCACCAGGTACTCCAGATCTTCGATTATCCTAGTTTTTATAGTTTTCCCTTTATGTGGCCATTAAACCCTAACTCTGTACCAAATTTCAGCTCTCCGAGTTTATGGGAAGTACTAGTTCTATTCTGATGATCATGAGTGAGTGAGTGAGTGAGTGTCATAAATGCGAAACTTTGCTTTCGCTTAACTTCGGAACTAAATAACCTATAGACTTGTAATTTTGGATTTTAAGTATGTGATTATAGCTTAATGGATGACGAAAATTTCCGCGTTCTGGTCTTATCTAGAGGTTCTCAAATAGGGGCCTGAAAATGCGGCGAAATGGTTCCAGTAAAGGATGGTACGGCAGTGTTTCCTTCGCGCTCGACTTGGCGGAGGCACTGCCGTGCCCCCCGATACTGCCTCGTTGGTCTAGTAGTGGCAAGCGCGACTGCTGATCGTGAGGTCCTGGGTTCGATCTGGTTGGTCAAAGTGTTATTGGGTTTTTCCGTGTGGATTTCCTTAGTAGCAGTCTGTAGTTTGGATTTGTGCCCGGTTGATGACAATAGGCTCGCCATATTACATGGGAGTCAAACATAACGGCGAAATGAGAGTGGTACTCTACACCTCTGCTCAACCCTTCGGGGAATACGACGACACGTTTGGTGCAGTGGCTAAGCGATTGGCTTCTGCGCTGCGGGTCGTGGGTTCGATTCCCGCACGGAACAAATATTTGTATGGCCTACAGATAGTTGTTCCGGGTCTGGGTGTTTGTACGTGTGAAGATTTGTGTCTGTAAACGCACCCACGATATAAATCCTAGTGTGGGGCAAAGTTTAAAAAAAAAAAAAAATACAGGCGTTATGTAATATTTATATTGTGTTGTAGTCTTTGCGTAAATATTTCCAGGTTAAATTCTCATTACAAAAATACACGATTAATTTATAAAATTTAATAACGTCTGGAATGCTTTGACTTTCATCGTATCCATTGTTGGTTGAATATTTAAAATGATTTAGTTCTGGTGTGTGTGATGAAATTTCAAAATATTAAAAGAAGAATAACATTTCTTTTCTAATTGATCAGGCTTGGCAATTGCCGCCTCTAATGCTAAGGGAATAGGTACTGCAATTACTGATCAGTTTGCTAAATCTAGTGACTTAATTAATAATGATAATGATAACAGTTTTACATTTTGGTAGTAGTAGAACTTCTTGTGAAAAAGCTCGTCCGGAGAAATATACACGACTAAAATATGCTATCGAATTCCAGTTTATGTTGACCTCTCATTGTACGGAAATTCCGTACAATGAGATGTCAGCTTATACTGGAAATGTATAGTTTTGTTTTTCTTTTTGTGTTGGTACTACCATCATGCCTATATCGTCGGCGTAGGTGGAGAACTAAATAAGTAACACTTCTGTCGAAATTAACTTTTTTGAATTTTATTGTAGCCAATAAATTCCCGCACCTTTCAGTCTTACTCACGTTTAAAATTTAATGAGCCCAGGTAAAAATGTGTATATCGTTATATTCATATTAAATAGGAGAAGTAAAAATAAATAACTCCAGAAATAAATCAATAACTTATAATTTATCTTTACTTGAGTAACGATACAATTGAACAAAGTATCTTATTTAATTTTGCCACTACAACATACAGCACGACCACGTCAATAAAGTTTAGGCAGAAATGAATGAATAAGTGTACTTATTCATTTCAGAAATGTTGCATCACGCGTAGCTCGTCCTAAGCTTAACGGAAGTGGGTCAGTGATTTCAGTGAACTGGTGGATTCTAACGGACAGGTGCGTAGTACTCTGAACCGGCGTACGTGTATGACAAGATGTATGAATGTGGATGAAGCGAAAGGAGTATGTAAGGATTGTAGCAGGTGGCGTTTTATAGTTTCTGCCTATCTCCCATGGGAAAAAGGCGTTAATTTATGTATTTATGGATACTTAAGCTTCAGAAAATAAACTAAACTTAATTAATTATTATTAATATGTCATCTGTTTTTATTCTTTATTAGCTGCGCCCGCGACATGATCTGCGTAGAAGTCGGATGGGTTTTAATTTTTATGCGCGGTTCCCTAATTCTTTCTATTTTTCTGAAATAAAAGTAGCCTAAGTTACACCTTATAACAGCAGCTATCTATCAGTGAAAGTCCCGTCAAAATCGGTCCAGCCGTTTCGGAGATTAGCCGGAACAAACAGACAGACAGACAAACAAATATTTAACAAAAATATTTTTTGTTTTTATTACCTTATACATAAACGAAACTTATTTCACCCAGCACTAATATGCCGATGAACATTATGCTTCAATATTGTTATGTGTTTAAAATATTATGCTTTGGATTAATCGCTTCTAAATCGATAATCTAACAGTAATTATTGTGGTTAATAGTACATTACTGCCGCGGTCTGTAATGACTGCGATGCTGGCAGCACAGATGATGGCCGAAAGCACAGCGTAGCGCAGCTCCAGGCCAACACAGCGCGGTTAGCATTGCAGGCCTTGATGGACAAGCTGAAAGGCCTAGAGCGTAGGTAAGCCAGGCTAGAGGCCATCATAGCGTGGCCAGCAGCGCAGTCATTGCGGACCAAGGCTTGTATAGTGCTTTACTCAAACAATGCGAGTAATTTAAATAAAACCAGCTTAGTATAGTAAGAATTTATTTAAAGTAACGATTTGTTTCTTCCCCGGGCTTTAGCTTTTTTAAATGAGTGTTTAATAATTGTGCTGCCTGTAGGTACCTATACAGCCAAATTCTGAATAAAATCTTTTTGCACCAGATTATTTTTGAAACAAAACTCGACAATAATGGATTTCCAAAGGAAATTGCTGGTGGCTAAAACTCACCAGCAATGAAATTCCATACAACTTTGCTGGCGCCTATTCAAGTAGCGCGGATACGTCGACTTTGCTCAAAGAAGGTTGTCAAAATAATGAGCACATTACAAGCATTTTTGAGTAATAGTACATTACTGCCGCGGTATGTAATGACTGCGTTGCTGGCAGCACTGATGATGGCCGAAAGCGCAGCGTAGCGCAGCTCCACGTCATCACAGCGCGGTCAGCAAGGGCTGCAATGATGACCAAGCTTGAAGGCCGAGAGCGTAGCTAACCTAAGCTTGAGGCCATCATAGCGTGGCCAGCAGCGCAGTCATTGCGGACCAAGGCTTGTATAGTGCTTTACTCAAACAATGCGAGTAATTTAAATAAAACCAGCTTAGTATAGTATGAATTTATTTAAAGTAACGATTTGTTTCTTCCCCGGGCTTTAGCTTTTTTAAATGAGTGTTTAATAATTGTGCTGCCTGTAGGTACCTATACAGCCAAATTCTGAATAAAAACTTTTTTCACCAGATTATTTTTGAAACAAAACTCGACAATAATGGATTTCCAAAGGAAATTGCTGGTGGCTAAAACTCACCAGCAATGAAATTCCATACAACTTTGCTGGCGCCTATTCAAGTAGCGCGGAAACGTCGACTTTGCTCAAAGAAGGTTGTCAAAATAATGAGCACATTACAAGCATTTTTGAGTAAAAAAATTATGCCTATATATTTATGCAGAATTAATATTATGCGTAACGATCATTACGATAAGTTTAGTGAAAGTATGTCATGATAAATTATGACATTAAATTTTATGCGAATCAATAGTGAATCTATTCCCACACATTTATTCAGTTCGTTATGTACTGTAGTTACTTATACTCTAGGCATACACTAATATAATAATTATGTATTTGGAAAATACTAGACACGTCTTCTACTTATGAAAGTCGGTCACCTTCACCTCATACGATCAGCTTCATAATACAGACATAGGTACCACAATAACGTCGACACTTCTCTCAACAGCCCTCACTAATTGATTTCAAGCGTCTTCATTATGTGTAGTACGAGCGTGTTGTAAGGGTATACTCATAGTGAGAAGTTTGGGTTGTTTTTCTTTTATCGACATTATTTATAACTTAACATCACGCTTTGTAATCCCCGAAGGGTTCAGCAGAGGTGTTTTTAGTACAGCCTCGTTTCACCAGTTTTGTAGTCCCATGTAATAGGAGGCGAGAGTATTGCCAAATCGAGTCTCCGGGCTTCTACTGAGAAATTTCTGATGGAAAAACCCAATAACACTGCTCAACCTGGGACCTTTTTTCCATTAGGAATTTCTCAATAGCAGTCCAGAGTCTGGATTTGTGCCCGGTTAATGGCAAGGAGTCTGGATTTGTGCCCGGTTAATGGCTCGCTCCCTATTACATGGGACTTAAACATAGCTGGTGAAACGAGAGGGTAATAAAACACCTCAGCGGAACCATTCGGGGAGTACAAGGCGTAATGCTACCTATGTTATAATATGTTGACCTGGGGATCGAATCCAGGACCCCATGCTCAGCAGTCGTGCTTGCGACCACTAGACCAACAAGGCAGTTATTCATTCATATTAGTAGACTAGCGGCCCGTCCCGGCTTCGAACGTGTGGAGATTTGTCCCGTTTTTGCAACATTATTCATTTATGCTCTGCTCCTATTGGTAGTAGCGTGATGTTATATAGCCTTTCTCGATAAATGGACTATCCAACACAAAAATATTTTTTTCAATACCAACCAGTAGTTCCTGAGATTAGCGCGTTCAAACAAACAAACAAACTCTTCAGCTTTATAATATTAGTATAGATAATTATGTACCTATTGTAATTTGTATAAGACTGTCGTTCCAATGCTTTTGATCGTTGATAGTTCAGTAATTCTTATTCTTCTCCCATCACGAGAATTATCATTTTTAACCGACTTCCAAAAAGGAGGAGGTTACTATGTTCGTCTGTATGTATTTTTTTTTGTTTTTTTTTTTTTGTGTATGTTCATCGATATTTTCGCCAATTGTGAACCGATTTTGATGATTCTTTTTTTAATGAATGGGGTATACTTCGAAGTCGGTCCCATTTAAATTTGGTGAAGATCTGATGAAGAACTTCGGAGATAGACAATGGAACTCCTCAATGACGAACAGTACGCATATTGTGATGATGTGATTATGTTACGAGCAACGTCTTTAGTAGGTCCAACCAGGTTTAAATTAAGGCCACTAAACAGAAAAAAATAAAAACATTTTTTACAAAAAAATTCAACCGACTTCAAAAAAGAATATAATAATTACCATATAAAATTAACAGTTTCAGAAGTCGGTGCCTTCAATTTGGTTCAGCGTGGATCAGCACCGACTTCTGAAACTGTTAATTTTATATGGTAATTATTATATTCTTTTTTGAAGTCGGTTTAAATTTTTTGTAAAAAAGTTTTTATATTAATATTCATGTCGAGGTAAAAGATTAGCCAGTGAGCAAAGTTGGTAGTGGGGCTGACTGCAAGATGCGGTTGACGTAGACTTGAGTATCATCACTCGTGGAGTAGTTAATGCACCCCATTGCAGCTTAACAGAGTAGATACACCCAGTTTAATACATCCTCAGGGATAGTTAATACGATATTCGATGAAAAGTCGTAAAAAGATGTTTCGATGCTGGAAGGTGGTTCGACATAAAATTCGATGTAGTTAATGAGTTGTCGCAGTATTATAGTAAGTATACAGGGTTCATGGTTATTAGTTACCATCCCGTGGTAGGATTGTAGGACATGATGTTATTCGCTATCTAATAATCCAATAAGTAATGCTTTATGTGAAAGTGATTCGAGATGCCTACTGCTTGTCAAACTCGCTTAAAAAAACTCGAGAATGGTTCACTTTTTACCCGACTGCGACGAAGCCAAAAAAGAAAAGTTATGTGTTTGACCTGTATGTATGTATGTAAATGTCCATCCCTATTTTCCCTCGTGACTACCTACTAAACGGCTGTACCGATTTTGATGAATGACATGTCGCTAGATTCGTCTTTATTACGTGAGTGTTACTGGGTATATAAAAATTATAAAAAATCTAAATCACCATTAAAAATCTAGTCCCGACTTTTAATGTCGCTATGTTCCGCATTAGTATTTATTATTTGTACCTACTGTATTTTATTCTTTTGAGTTTTTATATATGCATTAAGCATTACTCTGTTATTAGATAGAGGATAATTATATCCTACAATCCTGCCGGGGGACAACCAATCCAGTATGCCTGTATAAGATTTAATAAAAAATAAAAACTTAGGTACACATTTTGTTTTCCATTGTGAACTCATCCTAAGTCTAAAAATGAAGAGGAAAAATGTGTTACGCGACTATTTGGTCCAATATTAGAAGACAAGCTCGCTTTGTGGATTAAGATAATTGTTATAATTAGACGTGGATTTCCATAATGAAGTTTGACAAATTGGACGTTTTACTACTCATTACCGTACCGTGTTAGTAAAAGTAATGAGACCGTGTATTTAGAGATAAAATTTTTTGAGTAAATTGGATTAGGTGCGTAAGCATTTTGAAGACTATTCAATGGAAAGAATGAAAATGAATACCTATATTTGTCTAGATTTTAACAAGCAAGCTTCGGAACTTGAGATACTAGGTTCTATTCGAGAGTATTCGAAGTTTAATCAGTGCTTTTCGTTAGAAAAAAATAATAATTTTAGTTTACCTATATACAAGGTTAGTCGCTACCTATTACATGGGACCTTATATATAACTGGCGAAACGAGGGTGTACTAAAGACATCTCTGCCGAACCCTTCGGGGAATATAAGGCGTGATGTTATGTTAAAATAATTTGAGCTGAAAAAGTCCTTTGCCATCTTCTTTTCGTGTGGTTAGTGACTAACCTGATGTCAGAGTTTATGCCGCCCATGGGCCACTGACTTGGCTTCACATGCCGTCGAGAAATATCTCTCAGGCATACCAGTTTCCTCACGATATTTTCCTTTACCGTTTTTAAGCAAGTGATAATTATACAATACGCACATGAATCCGAAAAGTCAGAGTTGCGTGCCTTGGGTTCGAACTCGAGGCCTATGATTTGGCAGTCCGACGGTCACGCCACTAGGCTATCACTGCTATAGATCCTTTGCGATGCCGGGCCGCCTAAGGGCGTAGGCCCTTATACTATACCTCCTGGGGTTGAGACGCAAGCTCTTGCAAATCCCGCAACCCCGGCAGAACGGTCAGAAGGAACCCCGTTGGTTTTTAGCCGGTAAGAGTCCGGCAGACCCCCTCGCCTTTCCCAGGTGAGGGACATCTATGAGGATTTTCCAACGAAAAAAACAAAGACCCTTATACTATAATATAAATGCAAACAAATCAAATGGCAACCAATATTTTCTTCCAAAATAAAATCCTGTCCTATTTTCATCAGCTCAATTTCTAACAATATCATGACGTTAACATATGTTCATAAGAAGGGCAGAGATACGAACGACTGACCCTTCGAGACAATACAATTTGTTATACGATGAATTACGTAAGGCTGACTGGAATCAATTAGAGGAGGCCCATGATGAGATGAGATAGCGATTGGCCGGGAGACCGGACCTGTGTCAGTAATTTTTTTTTTATAATTTTCTTCTACAACTTCAGCTGGTATGTTGGGCCCGTACGACGCGAACATTAGTTTAGTTTTAATATTACCAGCTACTTACCTTGTTTTTAAACATTGACTATGGTTTCAGACTGAAAGTCCTACTCAGTTTTCGATAGGTATTTCGTCGCTGCGCCTACAAAATCCTTTATGTGTTTTTTTTTGAAAATCTGTCTTTGACGCTATTTTATAATAGTTCTCAAGCCACGTGCAACTATAAAATACGTTTACTAATAATTTATTTTACTATCTTCTTGATCAAATAAATTTTATTAAAAAACAGATTTTACAGTTGCACGTGGCTTGAGAACTATTATAAAATAGCATAAAATACAGATTTAAAAAAAACCAGCGGGTTTTGCTGGCACAACGACGATTTCAAATTCTTCTTCTTTTCGTGTGGTTAGTGACTAACCTGGTGTCAGAGTTTATGCCGCCCATGGGCCTCTGACTCTGACGTGTCGTCGAGAAATATCGCTCAGGCATGCTGGTTTCCTCACGTTGTTTTTTTCGTCGTTTTTAAGCAAGTGATAATCAGAATACGCACATGAATCCGAAAGGTTAGACGTGCGTGCCTTGAGTTGAACTCGATACTTATGACTTGGCAGTGCGACAGTCACGCCACTAGGCTATCACTACTAAGTAAGTAGGTCTAAGACAGATTAACAGTTCGTAACCAAAGAAGAGTTCTATGTCTAGTTTATCTTAGTCTAACAAATACTAGAGATAGACCTCTAAGAGAGCTAATAGTCTTAGGCATCCTTTATGGATACGCGGGATCCACCGCGTATTACGATACCATATAACTATAACTCAAAACAATAGATACGTGCGGAAAAACGCGTCTCTAAACGCTCTAATACAACGTGAACTATTATGTTTGAACTAGCTTTTGCCCGCAGCTTCGCTTGCGTGATTTTTTTCACCCCCTTAGGGGTTGAATTTCGAGAAATCCCTTCTTAGTGGATGTTTACGTCACAAAATGAACCTACTGTCAAAATTTCAAGTTTCTAACCCCAGCCGTTTAGGCTGTGCGTTGATAGATCAGTCAGTCAGTCAGCTTCTCCTTTTATATATTACTAGCTTTTGCCCGCAGCTTCGCTTGCGTGAAGTTGTGACATTTTAAAATCCAAAACGTCCGTCTTTTATCACTCCCAGCGGTTTAGGCTGTGCGTTGCTAGATTAGTCAGCCAGTCGGTCAGTTTCTCCCCATGCTTCTTACTTCAAAAGTACCAGATTTTTCATACAAACTTTCAACACTTATTTCACCCCTTTAAGGGTTGAATTTCCAAAAATGCTCAAACATGTGTACGTTTATTTCTAACCAAAAACCTTAATATTTAATTTCAAGCTTCTTACTTCAAAAATGACGGACTTACAAACTTAAAAACCCTATTTCACCCCCTTAGGGGTTGAATTTCGAGAAATCCCTTCTTAGTGGATGTTTACGTCACAAAATGAACCTAATGTCAAAATTTCAAGTTTCTAACCCCAGCCGTTTAGGCTGTGCGTTGATAGATCAGTCAGTCAGTCAGTCAGCTTCTCCTTTTATAAGTATAGATGTTTGAATTGTCCGCTTTATGTCTCTCATATCTCATCATCATCGTCATCTCTCTGTGCTAAGTTCTGCGTCTCTATAGGGTGTAAACGAAATCGTGTAATACCTTCAAACCTCATGATGTACTGCTGACATAGATTAACCATGAACGGGATACTTTTAGATTTAATAAAAAAAAATGTTGTAAACATGTGTTCTTAACGTGAGCCATTTTAGCACCCCAAGTTAAATGACCGCGCGGTGAGCGATAGCCGCGCAATTCGCTCGGGGCGCTAAAATGCCTCACGTTCAGAATACAGGTTTACTTCTTGTATTTGTTTTTGTTATTGAATCCAAAAGTGTCTCGTGCAGGGTTAATCTATGTCAGCAGTACATCACAAGGTTTGAAGGAATTACATGATTTTATTTACACCCTGTATAATAAGGGTCTTACAGTGTTATGTGATCATTACGAAATGTAGGTTTGTCTTTTTATTCGGGAAACTTAATACACACAAACTTATAAAACAATATTTTTTAATTTGATTCGTTTTTAGGGTTCGTACCCAAAGGGTAAAATGGGACCCTATTACTAAGACTCCGCTGTCCGTCCGTCCGTCTGCCTGTCATCAGGCTGTATCTCATGAACCGTGATAGTTAGAAAGTTGAAATTTTCACACAATGATGTATTTCTGTTGCCGCTATAACAACAAAAAAACTAGAATAAAATAAATATTTATGGGGGCTCCCATACAACAAACGTGATTATTTGCCGTTTTTATAGATAATGGTACGGAACCCTTCGTGCGCGAGTCCAACTCGCACTTGGCCGGTTTTTATAACTTGTTTTGAAAAAAAGTACAAAAGAATAAATTATAACTGTGTGGATCCAACTCCCGCTCTACTAGGAAGTCAAGTGGAGGTAAAACCTGAAAAATAATAAGGAAAAACTTGTGTTTTCATGAAAAGGATTACGTACTACAAACAATGATGAAAATAATTAGGTAGGTATGTTTAGAAAATTATCATTTAATTCATTTATATCAGTGATACCCAAAATGGTCTATATCGACCCTCAGGTCAACCTGTATGTGAAGGACCTGATTGAGGAGCTCAGTAGCACCAGGGTAGGCTGCTATATAGATGGAGTGTGCTTAAATAATATAAGCTATGCGGATGACATGGTGCTGCTGAGTGCGTCGCCCTGTGGCCTCAGCAAGCTGTTGGGGATTTGCGAAAGGTATACATTACAACATGGACTTGTGTACAATGTGAAAAAGAGTGAAGTTATGGTCTTTGAGGCCGGCAGCAGTAGTGTACCTATTGAGATGCCCACCATTAAACTGAACGATGTTCCTCTACAGGGAGTAAACAAATTTAAATATCTAGGGCACAATCTGACTGCCGACTTCAGGGATGATAATGATATCGTACGAGAGTGAAGGGCGCTGTCTGTACGTGCTAACATGATAGCTCGCAGGTTTGCACGCTGTTCGAGTGAAGTCAAGGTCGCATTATTCCGTGCATATTGTTCTTCATATAATTATGACTTTTATAAATATTTTTTTTCGCTTCATTTTTTACATTTAGGTATAAATTGTTAATTATTTTATTGGTGAGTGCGGTGTGGGTAAATCCGGCATAATCCTAGCGTTCACAACGGGAGACTACAACCCATCATTCCTAGCTACAATCGGAGTTGACCACAAATGTAAAGTCATGGACGTGAACGGTGTTAAAGTCATAGAAGAAGCTAACGGTGCTACGATTTACGATGTGTTAGAACCGAAGTCCGTAGCAAAACTGAATGAGTGGGTCAAGGAACTGAAAATATACTCCACCAAGAAGAACATGGTCTGTTTAGTTGTTGGAAATAAGATTGACATGCATATCTTTTGGGACCCAGTGCATAATATCAGCAAGCACATTGGGTCAACCGCGTGACGGGCGCGACGAGTATTCCCAAGGAGGGTTGATGTCAGGCAGGCGGCCGGTCATAAAACAATAAGCCAAAACCTCTAACAACATGGATTTATGAAATATATGTTGTGCCGACCCCACCTAGTGTGCGATAAGGGCAGGAAGAAGAAGAAGAAGATTGTTCTTCATTCTACGCGTGTAGCCTGTGGGCTCATTTTACACTAAAGGCGTACAGCGCCCTTCGAGTGCAATATAACAACGCGTTTAGGGTGCTGATGGGGTTGCCGCGTTACTGTAGTGCTTCAGAGATGTTTGCAAAAGCCCGCGTAGATTGCTTTTATACAGTAATGCGTAAGAGATGCGCATCCCTAGTACGCAGGGTGCGGGGCATCACCAACACCATCCTAAAAATGATCTAAGACCGACTGGATTACGCGATCGTTAACCGGTGCTACAAAATTTCTGCTGGACCTGCAGAATAATAACGATGTGCCATGGTTATAGGTTCATCTTATTATTTGTATATAATTTAATTTACTGACATAGATATAAGTCAAATTAAATTGTTATTAACACTATGAGTTGTTACTTGAATAAATAATTGAATTATTAATGGAATAATCCACATAGACAGATGATTTATTGATTAGTTTTTACCTGAAAACATAACAAACAGACCGATGACGATAGTACCTTCTATCATCGTAGGTACCTACTGTCGTAGGTTTAATAATTGTATATAACCTAACGTGTGTTTTATTATTGTTTTACGCTCTACACTACACTACAGTTGGAAATCAGTTAAAAACACATTTGAAGTCAATGAATTTGCAAAATGCAATATTAGCTAAGCCATGTCCACCCAAAACTGAAAAAACATGGCAAGTGGTCAATGAGGCAAAAAAGTTTGGGGACCTCTAAATCGTTGCCCCACACTAGGATTTCTCCTGTATCGTGGGTGCGTTTACAGACACAAATCTTCACATGCACAAACATCCAGACCCGGAACAACTATCTGTAGGCCATACAAATATTTGTTCCGTGCGGGAATCGAACCCACGACCCGTAGCGTACAAGCCGATCGCTCAGCCACTGCACCAAACGTGTCGTCTCTGATTTATAGTATAAACAAATGGTGACCCAGATTCATTGCTCCCAAGTGTAATATGACAACCATCTATTGTAGCGGTCATTCTTCTTTTCGTGTGGTTAGTGACTAACCTGGTGTCAGAGTTTATGCCGCCCATGGGTCTCTCACTTGGCTTCACACGCCGTCCAGAAATATCTCTCAGGCATGCCAGTTTCCTCACGATGTTTTCCTTCACCGTTTTTAATCAAGTGATAATTATACAAAACGCACATGGATCCGAAAAGTCAGAGATGCGTGCCTTTGGTTCGAACTCGAAACCTATGACTTGGCAGTCCAACGGTCACACCCCTAGACCACGTTCATCAGTTTACCAGCTAATAATATATTCTTAGATCACAATCACTTGCCCTCGAGAACTAAACAATCTTAATTTATCAAAAGTTCCTCACCAAATGAATTCTGAAATCAGATAACGTAGGTTAGCGAGTAATTTTTCATGGTCTTGCCACGGTGCCGGTGGTGGTACCTACTAATTAAAGTGCCATTAGCAACCCCATAAAATATAATTAATTAGTCAAGTTCGCCGGTGAGCTCTCAATAGAATTATTTTATGAATGAATAAACAGGTACTATTTGTAGGGTGTCTGTGATTTTGTTGAGATATTTTTTAATCTTTATATTTTGCAGTTTGCGTCAGAAGCTTTGGAATAAAGAAAAGAAAATGTACTGAATTAATTGTATACTAGGTATCTCGATATTTAATCGATCTGTGATGAGGGGTATAGTATCAAAACACACACAGAACACTCAGGATGTCTAAGGGAAAAATTATGGGTATAAGGGACTGTGTCTATGGTCAAATTATCACTCTTGAATAAGCCTGTGTCCACCATCTGTGGAGTCCGATTTGCAATAAGCTTAGAAACTGGTATAAACGTAACATAATGTGTACAGACATCTGCATCGTTTGGGTACCCCGTGGTAACTTGTGGAAGCTCTTTTAATGCACCCTAGTACTTCTAGTACCTAGATAAAAAAAATGTGAATTCATATGCAGGATGTAAACGAAATCATGTAATTCCTTCAAACCTCGTGATGTACTGCTGACATAGATTAACCCTGCATGGAATACATTTGGATTCAATAAAAAAAATACAAGAAGTAAACATATGTTCTTAACGTGAGGCATTTTAGCGCCCCGAGTTAAAAGACAGCACGGCGAGTGATAGCCGCGCAATTCGCTTGTGGCGCTAAAATGCCTCACGTTAAGAACACGTCATGTTTACTTCTTGAAATTTTTTTTCATTGTATCCATGTTTATCCCTTTCAGGATTAATCTGTGTCAGCAGTAAGTACATCACGACGTTTGAAGAAATTACATGATTTCGTATACACCCACCTGTAGACGCCTACATTAATCTCTATTATATTCATAAACTATACTGGCCTGCAAAAATAAGTATCACACTTTTAAAATTGCAATAACTTTTTAGGTACACAAGATATATTTTCGAAACAAAAAGGACTCAAAAAAGAGTTTACCTTTGTTACTATAGTTTCAAAGAAAGCTGATAAAAATTGCTATAAAACGTTTTTTATTTTAAATCTCTAACTTCTATAGTTTAGAAAAAATTGAAATTTTAAAAGTGTGATACTTATTTTTGCAGGCCAGTGTATAAGTGCCAGGGTACTTTATAAGAACCTCTAAATTACCAATAGGGTACCCATTTAATGCCGCTGTTCTGTACACTACCAAAAAACCAAACCATAAACAATTGAACCGTCAATCTTAATTAGTGATCCCGAAACGAGGTATTATTATTAAGAAAAAATAAATGTAGGCATAGTAAGACATAACTAAGAAGTCGTATCGGCAAACTTCGTAAAACCGATCACTTCCGAACTGACGGCGACTTTAAGACCACGAACGTTTATTAAGTATTGCAGTAAAAAATGATCTTTACGCTAACGCAATGAGTGTGAGTGGCGCGAAAATGAGGGACTGCCATTGGTTGTTCGATCAAGTTTGCCGATACCACTTCTTAGTATTTTTTTTTTTTTCCTATTCGACTATTGTAGATGGTCTTGCGGACCTCTTCTACGTAACCTGACTATTATTGGCGAGACCAGAAGGGTCTCCGAACCAATACCTACTATTCTAACTACCTAGCTAACTACGCAAAGCTAACTACTGTAACATCATGGCTATGACTATAGCAGCGACACCTCTAAGAGTGTCCCCAAGGGGGGACTCGAACTCTTAGGGTGTCGAATGCAAGAGGACTGGGAGGGATACGACAGCTTGATGAGGGCTGTATTCTCGCGTCATGGTGACTGCGCGGAGTCAGAAGGGACGACCGGCTCCGCGGCTGCGGCGGGTGAGCACGGTGGATCGGGGGCGGCGGCGGTGGGACGTCGCGAGGGGCCTCGTCGGCGAGGGCGATACGCCGGTCGGCGGCGGCGGTGTTTGTGTATAGTACTGGTGGATTTATTCGCCTCCTGGAGGAGGGTGATCTCATCATCGGGCTCTAGTAGCGCATGCCGGGGACGGCGAACTATGCTAATCTGGGAGGGTTTATAATCGGACGCGGCGGTCTTAGTATATTAACTATGGCTCCACGTATTTATAACCATTTACTATACCTGCCAAATAAGAACAGGATCAAGTTTGCTACAACTTCACACGATAGCTGTCAAATTAGTACTGATAGCAAAAAAAAACTGTAAAAAAAATATGTTATAATTTTTTATTCATAGATTTAATTATTAATTTTTATAAAATGTTTTTTCTTGAATTCCATAAATAGATAAAAAAATAATATTTGGAAGCAGTATTCATTAAAAAAAATGAACCAATATATACCTATATAGTTAACTTCACGAAATGCTACTGGTCACCCTAATATATTGCCATAATAATAATATAATTACTGTGTAATTAATTTGGCGTAAAATTGACTAGAAATACCAAAAAAGTGAACAAAAAATAATTGAACTGAGTATAATTTCTTTATTTACTTTTTTGCACACCTTACTTACGCTTTGGTAATGAAGTTCACGAGTATTACGTAACAAAATGGCGTCTTGACAGTACTATTCTTAGTTGGCACGCATAGTACCAAACTCGGTCCTCTCCATTATTGATATAAACATATTTAAAAACAGTATTAAAACATTGTTACTAAAAAAGCATATAATTCTGTAACTGAATATTTACAGGATAAACTTTTGTAACTCTTCTTTTACTCTCTTTTCTTTTATCATTGGTACATAAGTGCATAGTTTCATAGGTACCTATTTTATAATTTTGCATGCCTCATGGTAGGATATGGCTAATGCTATTGTTTGTATAAGAGCTTTTGTACCCATATTCGCAAATGAATAAATGATATGGCGCAGCCGTGAGGCACACTTTCCTACCAATCTCTTTTTTTTTTTTTCTGCTTTATGTTTTTGTGTGCCTTTTAGTCTGTGCTAAATAAATGTATTTTCTTTCTTTCTTTCTTTCATATGATTTTATTTAGTTGTGTCGTACTTTACTAGCTTTATTTAGCCTCGAAAAAGGATAAAATCCAGTTTTATCCGACCAAAATACTCGAAAAACAGTCACTCTATTTATTATAAGCGTCCTAGTTTTTGTTAAGACAAACAACGAGATGAATTATAGTACAATTGTTTTGATCTCTCGATTGTTCTTAGTAAGGAAGAATTAATTCGATTTCACAAAAGATATTGGTTGTGGAACTAAAGAGCTTTAGAACTTTCCAGAAATGAATTATATGAAATGGAGAAATGGTTTTTTAGGATCTTGTGGAAACAGCCTACTACTGGCTTTTTATTTGAAATCTAATAATTGTATTTCTATTTGATTCTGAAATTAATTAAAGAATCATATACCTGCGTTGCTTAGAGTATGTTCTACGTATAACGTGCTTGCTTTTATTTGAGGTATAATTTCATATACAACGTAAAATAACATCACGCCTGTATTCCCCGAAGGGTTGGGCAGAAGTGTATAGTAACATCCTCATTTCGCCGTTATGTTTAAGTCCCATGTAATAGGGGGCCAGCCTATTGCCATCAACCGAGCTCAAATTCCAACTCCAGGCTGCCACTGAAGAATTCCACACGGAAAAACCCAATAACACTCTGCTCAACCTGGGGATCGAACCCAGAACCTCACGATCAGCAGTCGCGCCTGCCACCACTAGACCAATGAGGCAGTTTCTTGTACAAAAGTTGTCCTGGTGTCAAAATGTCTCGGATAATAGTTATCTCACTGTGGTAAAGTCGGTTCTTTTAATTGGGGAAGTTTTAGATGCAAGTAGGTGTCCGGATAAGTCAATTTTGTTTTTAACATGTCTGAATCAGTCTACTATTTGGAATTGTACCTGATAAAAGACAACCTATTATAGGGGAAGGTTTGGTATATTGGACCATTCGTTAAGTTGGACCACCATCAAATAACAGTTTAGTAGTATATTGATTTTATAATTGGCAACGCCAAACGACAATCAACTAAATTCACTACACATCGGCCATTTTGGATTTCTCATAAAACAGCGCGGCTAGTTGTCATTAACGATAAACGAATTTCATTATTTTTAATGTAAATTTTGGTGTTCTTTGCTAGTGGTGTAATTAAGGCAAAGGTAAGCTGTCTATATTCATATTTTTAATTGAGATTCGTTATTAATTAACAATTAACTGGTGATAAACATTAGCCGGCTTAGATAGGTTGTGTTCTTGTCAAATTCGTTTTTTTTTATGCGAGTAAACAGTTTGCTTAAATGGACCACACATGGTCCGTTAAAATGGACTGTTGTTGTTTGTTGTTGTTTTCGATATTTGTGATGATTGTCTGAATTAATCGTTTTCAAACTTATTCAGAATTTTGACTGTTTTTTTTAAGTCTTTTTAGTCAAAGTTAGATTTTCTATCGTTCTTGTTTGTAGTACGAGAGATATTTTTCTTAAAAGTGTTTTTGTTTAGTTTTATAGGTAAGTTTTCTCTAAGTCCAAATTGCCAACCGCGTGGTCCAATTAATCCTACCGGTTGGTTAAATTGAAACAAATATCTGATCTCATAAAATGATGATTATCTTAAGTGTTGCTATAATTATGTTGATTTTTATTAATTATATGTGAAGCCAAATAAATATAGTTTCATTTAATACAGCTGTTGTCAGTGCTATTTTCAAAGAAGCATTTCAAAACCGCATTTTTTTAAAAATGGTCCAAAATAACAGACTCTCCCCTACAGGCTGTAAAAATAACCTTAACGAAGCCAAAGTCTACGCATACTCTACATCAAACTCATCATCTTCCTGCCCTGGTCCCAAGTTACTTGGGGTCGGCGCAATATGTTTTTCTCTTCCACTCTTCCCTGTCAGCCGTCTCATTATCATTTACTCCCTTATCTTTCATATCCTGCCTCACACAATCCATCCATCTTTTCTTAGGTCTCCCTCTCCCCCTCCATCCATCAACATTCATATTCATCACTCTCTTAGTCACATGTGTTTCATCCCTCCTCAGCACATGCCCATACCAAGACAAACGCTTTCCTTTCAACTTTTCTGTCACTGGTGCCACTTTCAAACTTCCTCTAATATACTTATTTCTTACTTTATCCATTCGCGTCACTCCACACATCCACATAATCTAGATCAAACTAAATAATATAAAATCCTCTATCCAAAGTATCAAGGCAACTGCGTACTCCAAAGCGTCTATAAGATTGACTGCAGCTGCGGTAGTTCCTATATCGGGCAGACCAAAAGAACAATAGCACAACGGGTCAAGGAACATATCGCTGCAGTCAAGAACTGCCAGATCAACAAGTCCGCAATAGCCGAGCATCTTCTGGAGTCCGGTTCCAATCACTGGATACAATTACATAGTCCAAAATCCTCTCCACCGATTGTCACTATTATCCCAGAATAGTACGTGAAGCGATTGAAATTAAGAAGTACAAGAATTTCAATCGGGAAGATGGATACAAACTATCAATATCATGGAATCCGGTCATCAGCAAGTGTTATCGTCGACGGGACGTTTTAGGCGAGTGTAAAGACGTCGTTAGTGTGGTGTGTCGAAGTACCGACGATAATAATATTCTTAAAAATCAAGATCAAGTGAGGGTAGATGAAAATACCCTTGCTTCACGAAGATGACAACTGCTCCACCACTTCAGTCTACCCGTGACCACGGCCGGTGAAATTCGGTCGAAACGTCGGGATAAATAAGGTATTTTTCTGCCTTATAAAATTTTCTACGCGATTAGACCCGATTTAGTATTTTTATTATGTATACAAATCGCGAAAGTTTGAAAACATCAAACTAAGTAACATAGAGCAAAAAATAATTGCGGGGAAACGACTTTTATTTTCAGGTCTTAAAAAAACAGCTGTTAAATATAGCGCACAGTAAAAGCGCGCTCAGCAGACTGCCTACATTTCAAAAATATTGATAGTGTAATAAACTTTTAAACTTAGTTTCGTAGAAACGTAAAAAAATGGTGACTTTGACCATCAATATTTCCATTCGGTTATGGCCAAATACGAAAAAAAAATTAATAATGACGGGAAGAATACGTGGCTCTCGGCTTCGTTAAGGGTATTTTTAGACTCGATATACATAGGAAGATAAAAGTGTTCTCAGTTAAATATAAAAACTCCTCTGCCTACCCTTCATGTAATACAGGCGTCATGATTTAAATTCTACACACAGAATTCCAGACATGAATAAATCCAGAAAATACCCAAAAATCCAGTATCATTCCAATCAAAGTCATTCTAAAGAGGGCAAAGCCCGCTCCCTTCCCGAACATATCCCGATCGGGCCTCCGATGTACAGAATCAGGAAATCCCTCGCCGCTTTTGTGAAATCACACCACCTTTGTAAGGCTAGGTTAGATCGGTTTTCTGTAAGCTCGGCCGGACATGAGCGGAGCCTATATAGTGACGAAATTGAGCGAAAAGGAAGGTACTAACAAGAACTTGTGTACGACACTAACGTAAAGGTCAATTGCTGTCTGCTCTGTAATATATTTTGTTCTTAGGTGTCGTCCTAACTGGCAAGCGGTCGTGCGAACATGCAATGGCGGTCGTACAAATATCTGAATCTTCATCTTTTCTTTTTGCGTGGTTAGTGACTAAACTGGTGTCAGACTTTATGCCGCCCATGGGCCTCTGAATTGGCTTCACATACCGTCGACAAATATTTCTCAAGCATGCCGGTTTCCTTACGATGTTTTCCTTCACCGATTTTGAGCAAGTGATAATTATAAAATAGGCAAAAGAGGAGGCCTTTGCTCAGCAGAAGGGACACACAATAGGGTACAAAAAAAATGGGATACCACCACTAGTTACACGGGACTTGATACAAGAGGCGAAAAGTGGGTGTACAGACTCCTGTAATAGGAGAACACCTCTGCTTACCCCTTCAGGAATAACAGGCGCGAGATAATGCACGTATGAGACACAATAGTGTTTTTATGACAAAAATTAAAACAATTTGGTCATCGTAAAACTTTCAATTAGAAAATGTTACGAATATTAATATATTTGATTGAGCATTCGTATGATCGTTCGCATGGTCGCGCGACCGCTTGCCAATTAGGACGATGCCTTATATGGTTTCTTTTTGTTCCATACACTGAGTTTATCGCAACCCACTGTTAGACATTTGGTCCTTCCAAGTAACACCACGATTTTATTAATTGCGATAACGATAAATCTCTATATGAAACAAAGTCTCCTGCCGCGTCTGTCTATCTGCAGCGGTTTCCACCATAACTACTGAATGGATTTTGTTCCGGTTTTCACAATTAGATAGTTTAATTTTCGGAGAAAGCTTTTGTGTATAATTTTAAACCTGTTGTTTATGTTAGTTGAGCTAGGTATCACGATTTTTATCGAGAACGTTGAAAAAATCAAATCGTCAGTGAAAAGATAAAAAGACTAAAGAAAGATTAAAAATCTAAAGCGCTAATATTTATACTTTACAGTAGAGAGATTCAAAGTATTTTTTTAAGAAAATAAACATATTCTTATTCTTCTTATTCTTTATTGTACACAAAATAATAATATACAATACAGTTTTGTTGGTAAATTCATGTACAAAGGCATAGTTACTTTTCTTAGGCTTTACATATTAAATAGATAATTAAATTACGTATTTAATATGTATACTCTAAGTAGGTATATTGGCGCATTAGTCTTTTTACATTTCCACTGACGAAATGTTTTATGAAAATTGATGAATAAAATCTCAAGCAAGTAACTTAATTATGGTGTACGTCGGGGCAGGTCGCTAGTAGAAAATAAAAGATATCATGTAACACATTTTCCATAAATAGAAGACACTACCCATTGAACGATCTCCTAAATCCTTATCGAACAGATTGGCAGTTGATACGACACTCAAGGAATAGCTTCCACGAAGGGACGCACATTGTACTACATAATAGCGAAAGCTCTACGTAATTACGCCGCCCGCCCAAACAATATGGAGGCCTGGAAGATTATGGGCGGTGCATATGAGGATTATGGTGCAAATATTTTGTTGTGTTATTATGGTTCATTTTGGAGAGTTCTGGTGGGTGAAATACGCCCGTACTGCTAATGAGTGTTGTGTAAGATGCGGTCAATCTCGATTAATGGACCGCATAGAAGTCCCATGTAATAGGGGACGAGCGTATTGCCATCAGCCGGGTACAAATACAGACTCCGGGCTGCTACTGAGGAATTCCACACGAAAAACCCCAATAACGCTTTGCCCGACCTGGGGATCGAACGCAGGACCTCATGATCATCAGTCGCGCTTGACACCACTAGGCCAACGAGGCAGTTGTTCATAATTAACTGTTCCAAGTAAAACAATATGTCGTTATGAGCATGTATGATCTTGCCTATGTATGTATGGTAACCACGTATGTATGAGAGTGGATAAACCTTGGAGATTCCATTTTAAAATCGGTTTCAGTGACTCGATCGTGTTTGATAGCACTGCTGTGGGAACGAACCAGCTATCTACAATTTACATTTATGTAGAGATGTTTTTGACAGATGACTGCCTTGTTGGTCTAGTGGTCGCAAGCGCGACTGCTGAGCATGGAGTCCTGGGTTCGATCCCCAGGTCGGGCAGTGTTATTGGGTTTTTCCATTAGGAATTTCTCAATAGCTGCCCGGAGGCTGGATTTGTGCCCAATTAATTACAATAGGCTCGCCACCTATTACATGGGACTTAAACATATTTGGTGAAACGAGGGTGTGCTAAAAACACCTCTGCCGAACCCTTCACGGAATACAAGGCGTGATGTTATGTTATTTTTTTTAGTAAACGCATTCGGTTCGCTCGCATGATTTTATTTCAACCCCTTAGAGAAGGAATTTTGGAAAAACCTTCTTTAGGGGATACCTACGTTATAAAAGGTACCTCGTGCCGAGGCACCCGGGACCGACGGTTTAACGTGCTTTCCGAGGAAAGCACGTTAAACCGTCGGTCCCGGGTGTGATAAGAATATCTATGACACTCGTTACGAGTAATCAGAAACCCGAAAGTCTGACAACCGCTCTAACCTTAGTATATCGGCATTGCCCAGTAACTCGGTTGTGGGGGTCTGATAGCAGTTGCCCCGTGTAAAATACTGGTATTCAGCTGCATCTGGTTAGACTGAAAGCTGACCCTAATATAGTTGGGAAAAGGCTAAGCAGAACGAACGTTATAAAAGGTAGGTACTTACTGTCAAAATTTCAAGTTTCTAACTTCAGCGGTTTAGACTGTGCGTTGATAGATCAGTCAGTCAATCAGTTCCTCCTTTTATATATATACAGATAATATAGGTACGTAATAGTCACACTTACCAGTTATTGAAGATGTAGGAAGAGGTAGTGTAAGGCCGGCTTTACACCTATAAGGTCCTTACGTAATTAACTTACGATAAATTTGCAAAATGTAAACTCTCTTGTAAGTTTCTTGTCGACTGATTTGTCAAGTCCAATAATTTGTTATAAGTCACTTACATAAATTTTACGGAAGCAACTTACAAGTGTATTGGCGGCTTAACATACCGCGTAATGAATCACAGCAGTGATGGCCTAGCGGTTGATGCTTGCCTTCCTTGCTGGATGGTCTGAGTTAGATCCGCACCTCTGACTTCTCGAGGTCATGTGCGGATCAGAATTATAATATCACTTGCAAATTTGCATTGGATAGGAACAGGTGGAGATTGTTCTGTAGGGATTGTGGTGAATATACTGGCGAATCCCGCGACCCCTTCCATGGGTCTACGGAGGAATACCGTGGTAGTTTTAGTCCATCAGAATCCGTCAACATCTCACCGTCCATGAGGGTTTCCATGAGAATTACCGCAAAATAAAAAAAGGGTGGAGATTGCTACACCGACAAATGTCTAGCTCTTGAATTATTGATGGATAGGATACAAGTTCAGGTCCTCGTACTCTGCAGTTCTACAAGCTATGATGCTATTTAATTTATTCCATTCATATGAGCCCATTACTGTCCCACTTCTGGACACGGATCTCTTCTCAAAATGAGAAAGGTTAAGAGCTTAATCCACCACCCTGGCCTGGTGCGGGTTAGCAGACTACACACACCATCGAGAGCATCATGGAGCCCTCTCAGGTGTGTAGGTTTCCTTACGATGTTTTTCCTTCACCATTGATGCAAGTGATAATCAAACTAAATGAAAATAATAATTAAACGCAACAAGTTATTCAGTTACCGCGTTCTGAGTATCAGCATATAAAGTCACTGGTTATACCCACCAGTGCTCGATCGCTCGCTGTTCGCTCTCGTGTTAATATCATCTTATTTGCTCGGTGTTATGCCTTTATTCGCGGGTACACGTGCCTGTTAACCAATTTAATGTAGAAAATTACGGATAGACTGTTATTGTATCAGTTAAATATTAGTTGATCAATGCAAGCAGTAATAAAAAGACAAAATAAGCATTGAATTAATACATACATACATACATAAACTCACGCCTTTTTCCCATGGGGGTAGGCAGAAACTACAGAAAAAAAAAAACCAAAATTAATATAAGTGCTTAATGCGCTAAGGGCCGAGCCATATCTGACGGAAGATACGTCGCCGAC
This sequence comes from Amphipyra berbera, assembly GCA_910594945.2. Lineage (NCBI taxonomy): Eukaryota > Metazoa > Arthropoda > Insecta > Lepidoptera > Noctuidae > Amphipyra > Amphipyra berbera. The sequence continues at coordinate 16,512,493 of OU343138.1, forward strand.
CTTCCATCGCGTAATTTACTCGAGGAATTTTAGTAACGCGTCTTCGGTCAAATGTGTACAGTGTGAGATGTTTATATGAAATGATGTGCACCGGCGGAAGATCGGCGACGTATCTTCTATCAGATGTGGCTTAGCCCTAAGGTTCGTATTAATGAATGTCTCTTATTTGAGAGTTTGGATATTAAATGAGATGCTGATTTATTACTAAAAAAAAACTGTCAAATATTTCATGCTATATGAAATTTATATTTTGACAGTTTGTTTTGAGATGTTGCCACCATGTTGAAAGGGGTTTATCACACATCGGGTATGGTACCATTATGAGCTTTTACATGACTCGGAAGTAACGTCCAGATGCACACGCACGTCGTCTGGACTCGCCGGCCGGTGCGTGTGAAAGCTTGCGTTGTGCTCCATACACCATTGTGAGTGAAGCTGGCTTCTAACCGGCAGACGGCGACTGGAAATACAGTCTAAATTTCGCCCGGAATACTCTGGACAGTCAGCTCCACTACCGGCGTTGCTGACTGACTAACCCTTTCATCACGGCATGAGCTATTCTCAATTATAGTTGGTACCAACACGAGAACAATTAAAAATAACAGCAATTAAATAACAACTAGTTCACACAGAAACTGATTACAGGACCCATTTTAGCGGATCCGTTTTTATTCTGGTGATGGCGCCTGTAGTTGTATGAGCGATCACATACACGACAGTATTCCGAATCCAATCTAAGTAAAAAATCCTGGATCTGTTATTTTTATTGTATCCTGTCTGCCACATACGACGCAGCTGCCATTTGTTTAACTGATCCATCGGTAAAGATGTGAACAACACTTCTAGTACCGACGGATCTGTTAAAACGCCTCCGTGAAAACGGATCCGCTGTGTGATCCCACGGTAGCTTGTACACATCTAGCGAAAAAAAACTCACATGTGTGTTAAAATCAACCACCGAACACAGTCAACAAAAATAGTAAAAAAGTACAGTAGGGGTATGAAAAGGTTATACACCATAAGGTCTATTTTTGCTTGTGCACAGTGCAAGAAACAAATTATTTTACTGACGACATATTGTCAACATTATAAAAATGAAAATACAAGTATTTTTGACAGGATATTAAAAATTATATTGGTGACATGATGACAGACACTAGTGATGTCAATTTACTTAATCACCGAAGTGTGTCATGTTTTTACAACAAAACTCCTTAAATCAAAGACATTACTTGGCACCAGTGCTTTCAGATAGCGAAACTAAAATTACAGTTTTACGAGCTAAAAATTACAGAATAACTACATTAGATTTGATTTCAATGAAATGAAATACAGTGAATCTCTATACTGTATTTTAATTTTTATAGCATACAGTAGGAAAGCCAACATGACATTTAAATCTACTGTAATTACAGTAGATCTGGAAGCACTGCTTGACACTACTATGTCATATAGAGGCAAAAGGCAATTTTGATCTTTGCTATCAAATAATTAAACATAATTTTCCATGCATTGGTCTGTACCCTTCAGAAGCCCGAAAGTCTGACAAACGGTTTAACCTTAGGATATCGGCATTGCCCAGTAACTGGGTTGCGGAGATCTGATGGCAGTCGCTCCGTGTAAAATACTGGTATTCAGCCGCATCTGGTTAGACTGGAAGCTGACTCCAAGATAATTGGGAAAAGGCTAAGAGGAAGGTCTGTACCGTTCAACACTTTGAAAAGGTAACATATGCCCGCGATATGGGAAAGGAATGAATTTGAAAACTGACGAAACTTTTCGTTCCCCTACTGTACATGTATGTACCTACAAATATAACAAAAATCATTCAATGAATACAGACAAAGTCCTTCGTAGAAACGGAACCCGTAAAACGTGATCCACTCGTATTGTTGTAGGGTACCGTTAGTACAATATTTTTTGATGAATCAACAGAGTTCTATTTTTGTGAGAGCCGTTCATTGATTTCGTAAATTTTGAAAACAAAACGTTTTTTATTTTGGTGGTTTGTTGTTACATCACGTCAGTATTCCCTGAAGGGTTGGGTTATTATGAGTACTTTAACACCCTTTCGGCTTAGTACCCCCTTTCCGACTAACCTTGTATATGTACATAGATAATATTGATAGTAAGCTTGATAACGAGCAGATGACCAAGAAACAGAAATGAAGATATCCCCAATGTATAATGATGATCCGGTAGATGTACTAATGCAATATTAATGAGCATCATACTCTGTGCGATCGTGACGATGCACTGGCGAAATGAGGGTTAGAATAAGGCGAGTAGACGCAGTGTAGAGGTTACATAATAACGACCTAAGTTCTGAGCTTCGCCAATCTTCGTGTTTCCGAATTTGTACGAATTAGCAGTATTTCATTATCACTTGCGTTAACAGTCATCTTCTTTTCGTGCGGTTATTGACTAACCTGGTGTCAGAGTTTATGCCGCCCATGAGCCTCTTGGTTTCACATGTTCAGAAATATCTCTCTGGCATGCCGGTTTCCTCACGATGTTTTCCTTCACCGTTTTTAAGCAAGTGAAAATTATACAATACGTACATTAATCCGAAAAGTCAAGAGGTATGTGCCTTGGGATCGAACTCGAGACCTATGACTTGGCAGTACAACGGTCACACCACTAGGCTATCACTGCTTTTTTGCATTAACGGTGAAGGTAAACATCGTTAGGAAACCTGCATAACAGATAGAGAGCTTATATACTTGATGGTGTATGTAGTCCGCCAACCCACAGCAGGCCAGCGTGGTGGACTAAAGCCTAAACCCTTATCGTTCTAAGAAGAGGCTGTATCCAGCAGTTGGCTTTAAACTGTCAACACGGCAATCTACCTTGTGAGATTATAACGAATATACTAACTGTGCGGGACTTTTATAAAATGGTAAAAATATACATTAGATATTTCCACTAATTATAACATCACGCCTGTATTCTTCGAAGGGTTGGGCAGAGGTGTATAGTAACACCCTCATATGGCCGTTATGTTTTAGTCCCATATAAGGGGGCGAGCCTATTGTCGTCAACCGGGCACAAATCCAAACTCCGGGCTGCTACTGAAGAATTCCACACAGAAAAACCCAATAACACTTTACCCGACCTGGGGATCAAACCCAGAACCACACGATTAGCAGTCGTGCTTGGCACCACTAGACCAACGAGTCCAAACATTTCTACTAAAATTATTTATAAAAAGTCCAGCTACATTTTATTTAAATTGCAATAATATTAAAATGTAACTTCTATCTTCTGTCGTTTCCACTGCAATATGTGTACCAAGTCATTAATAACGCTATAGCACGCATTGTCAGCCGATCGCTATCTGCTCACAAATTACTTGCATATAAAATTAATTGTTGTTTGAACAAAACTCTCGTTAATTTCCTTGAAATTAGTTCGTTTATTGCGAAAGTAATTAACGTTGCTAACAATCGACTAAGCTTGGTAACATCGATAACAAAACTTCTGTTTATACGTAGAATTGTAGTTTAGTAAATAGTTTAGGTGTTTAATAAAACTCGTTTAAATGTTTTTACTTTTTAGTAGGAAATACAAGGTTAGTCGGAAAGGGGGTACTAAGCCGCAGGCCACTTAGGCTCGATTTTACCAATCGAATAACTTTAATCGAGGAATAAATTTGACGTTTTGACAGCTTTCGTATAGAAATTCTGTCAACACGTCTGTCTTATTCCTTGGATAAATGCTATCCGACGTTTGTAAAATCGAGCCTTAATGTATCACTGATGGTTGTATTAAAGAAAGTGTTAAAATTTAATAATTCGATTTTTTTTTCCATGTAAAATTATTTTTCTTTTAGTTTTTTCAAAAATTCTTCATCCCTGCTTTAGTTGAGTTCAGAAAATGGGGTTCTAATCCGTGACCCCAAATATGACGTAAAATGTAAACACGTCTGATCATAGCTGAGGATAGATAGAATTTAGCGTATTTTTTATGAAATATTTGAACAGCTATTTCTCTTGAACTATTGACTTTTGGGGAAAGTTGTAGAACAAAAGTTATCCATTATTACGGGTACTTTAACACCATTTCGGCCTAGTACCCCCTTTCCGACTAACCTTGTATAGTTTTTTTTATTTTTTATTTGTTACTAGGCCTGCGTTTGGCCGCCATCTCGCCTGATGTTAAGCGATGATGCGGTCTACGATGGAGCACGCTTGCCCAGAAGAAACCGATTCACTCGTGACTTGCAGACACCCAGATTGTAACTGTCGGGGAACACCCACTCGGGCAGCGCATTCCACTGTTTGGCGGTGTTCACAATGAAAGTGGAATCAAAACGCTTCGTTCGGGTTTTTGGTATATCAACCATGAACCGATGGCGCTTTTTCGTGTTTCTGGCCGTCCGATAGAAAAAAGGGCAGGGGGGTATTAGATCATGCAGATCTGAAGCACACTCTCCGAAATGTGTCCGATAAAAAACCGATAGACTAGCAACTTTGCGCCGATGCTCAAGACTTTGGAGCTTGGTCTGAACAAGGGAGTCGTTGCTGATGAGCTACTTGGCACGCTTCTCAATGGTTATTAGTTATTTAGTTTTGGGATATTAAAATTAACTTAAGGTTAATTTCAGCTGGATTTACAATCTTCAAACAGGAACACAGCAATGCTGTTTGGCGGCAGAAGTATATAGGCATGGTGGTAGTACCTACACACGAAGAAATAAAAAGCTATGTATATCCAGTATAAGCTGACCTCTCATTCTAGGGAAATTCAGTACAACGAGAGATCATCATAAACTGGAATTTAATAGTTTATTTTAGTCGTCGTGTGTACTTCCCCGGACGAGCTTCATAAGGACCTCTACTACTACTAAAATGCATAACCGTTATCATTATCATAACATCACGCCTGTATTCCCCGAAGGTTAAGGCAGGTATATACCCTCATTTCCCCGTTATGTTTAGTCCCATGTAATAGGGGGTGAGCCTATTGCCATCGACCAGGCACAAATCCAAACTTCGGGCTGCTATTGTGGCATTCCACACGGAAAACAAATCAAACTTTGCCCGACCTGAGGATCGAAACCAGGACCTCACGATCAGCAGTCGCGCTTGCCACCACTAGACCAACGAGGCAGTTGATGGAGCTCTACTAGTACTAGAATGCATACCTGTCATCATTATCATTTTAAATTTAGTCATCAGATTTAGCAAACGGATCAGTAATTGCAGTACCTATTCCTTTAGCATTAGAGGCGACAGTTGCCAAGCCTGATGACGTAGAAAAAAAATTGGTTGTCTGTAAAGTCGGTTTACGGACGATAGTTTAACGTGACAACGTCATAACAAAACATCGTGCCTCTCTATCGCTTGTTCCGCGCTCTCGATCACACGCTTGCCTCAGACGGAACGTGATAATGAGTCACGCTTTTTCGTGCATGTTGCCGGCGTTCATCGTTGTATTAGACGTTGTCACGTCAAAAATATTGTTATTCTTCTTTTAATATTTTGAAATTTCATCACACAGACCAGAACCAAATCATTTTAAATATTCAACCAACAATGGATACGATGAAAGTCAAAGCATTCCAGACGTTATTAAATTTTATAAATTAATCGTGTATTTTTGTAATGAGAATTTAACCTGGAAATATTTACGCAAATACTGCAACAACACAAGCAATGCCATGCGTATGAATATAGATATTACATAACGCCTGTATTCCCCGAAGGATTGGGCAGCAGGCCTAAGTTCGCCTTTATATTGAAGACCCATGTAATAGAGGGCAAGCCTATTGCCATCAACCGGGCACAAATCCAAACTCCGAACTGCTACTGAGGAATTCCACACGGAAAAACCCAATAACACTTTGACCGACCTGAGGATCGAACCCAGGACCTCACGATCAGCAGTCGCGCTTACCACCACTAGACCAACGAGGCAGTAAAAATATTATAAAGATATCAGCCTGTAACTGTCCCACTGTGGGACAAAAGGCCTTTCTAATACAGAGAAGGAACGAACACTGATCACCACGCTTGCTCACTGCTGGATGGCAAGTCCAGGTTTCCTCACGATGTTTTCCTTCACCGTATGTTAGTGGTGTCTTAGATCAACTAAGAAAGTACATCATAATATTATGTCATTGAAAGTTACATTGGTACTTCCTTGGGTTTGAACTTGAGACCAGATGGTTACCAAGCAGGTCAGTAACCGGGCCACCAAAACAGTAAACACAACACAAATATAAGAAATAGATACATATAAACTCAAACCTTTTCCCCATGGACCTAGGCAGAAACTATAGAATACCACATGGTCTGACCCTTACATACTCCTTTCACTTCGTTCACATTCATACATCTTGTCATACACGCTCGCCAGCTAAGAATACTACACACCTGTCCTTTGTGGAGAACATCATCAATAACGTCGATGTAATTATGTCCTCTGCCGTCGTTTCAACTGATATCCACCTTATAAATTCATTTTTTTAATCGCCGTTCACTCATTCTCTCAACATGACCAAACCACCTTAGCATACTCCTTTCAATTTTTGTAACTATATCATCTTTTAAACCGCAACTTTGTCTAATCTAGACATAGACAAAGAAATAGATATAGAAGAAAAAGATAAAAGAAAAGAAAGTTTAATTTATTTCACAACAGACGATAACGTACTCAAAATAAACAAAGTGACGTTATAAAAGCAAATAATTACACAAATTTACACAGCTTAAACAGTACAAGCTTAATATTAGTAATAATGTACAGTAGGTGAATGAAATGGTACGTCAGTTTTACACATTCATTCCTTTCCCACATCGCGGGCACATGTTACCTTTTCAAACTGTTGAACGGAACAGACCAATGCATGGAAAATTATGTTTAATTATTTGGTAGCAAAGATCAAAATTGCTTTTTGCCTCCATGTGACGTAGTAGTGCCATGTAATGTTATTGATTTGATTTAAGGAGTTTTGTTGTGTAAAAACCACGATATCAATCAAATCGATGTTAAATAAATTGACATTACTTGTCACCATTATTAGTCATTTAATATCATGTCAAAAACTACTTTTATTGTCATTTCTATAATGTTGGCAATACGTAGTCGGTAAAATAGTTTGTTTCTTGCTCTGTGCAAGGAAAAGTATACCTTATGGTGTATAACATTTTCATGCTCCTACTATACGTAGAGAACGCGAATACTCTTTTGATCATACATCAGAACAAAACAATTTTGAACTAACTCGTGATGGTCGCCTTGGAGACCTTCTCGTAGACTCTGCAATATTAATTCCCGCAAGGGATCTAAGGTAGCGAAGTCTCTACTATCCATATTGCCTCATCTACATGGCTCCGGTCCACTGCAGGATCATTTCTGACCCAAAAAGAGATGTATGGCATCCGTAGTTCCCACACTGAAAGCTGGTATGGAAAACAGGCTCCATCCTCACACACACAAGAATTATAATTAATTGAAGGTTCAATCATTGCATATTCTGCAGCAAAATTATGGTATAAGTCACCACAGCGGAGGACAGAGAAACCAAGAGGGTGTAGTCTATGGTAAAGAAGTGCACGGCATGGAACTTTATGGGTCTTGTTAGGAGCAGGTTCCGGAGGTCTACCAGTATGGTCGTCAGGTCGTTGGCTGGAAACAGAGTGAAATAGTGAACAGAGTGAGTTTTTTTTATAAATTAATTTTATCTATATGAGGAAACTCTTGACTACATACCTACTTCCTGACAGATAGTTCGATCTGCAACGTCAAAGCCGAACACAGACGAGGGACAAATAAATACTAACTGCATCACATAACGCTCACGACAGACTAAAAGTACAGCGTACATTCTAAGTGTTTTATTTTCGCGAACAAAAATGTACGCCGAAACCTGTCCTTCGACTGCACTGCACTGCACTGGGCTTACCACTTGCCCCTCTATATTCAGAAGTCGCATCGGAACAGTCACAAGTGTGCATGTGATGTAATCTATGGTAGTTGCGACGTGTAGTCGGAAATGCAAAAAGGTCTAACCATAAGATTTCGGTATCTGCTAGCTATAACTTGGGTTGTGTAGAGACTTATACATTAAGTCAGCTCTTATGACACTCGTGAGAGAAGTTGCATAACTTAGCCGGGGACTTTAGTTCAAAATACTCACAATTATTCTTACTAACAAGCACCAGGTCAATGAGAGCGAGGATGCTCTCGCTTTGTCTGCAGCTCTGCTCACACCGATACACCATGATAATAGCCACCACAGCCCAGTTCAGCAACCTGGTCATACTGGAGACTGCCGGTAAGCCCGATTTGCTGTACGGTGCGATCTGGTGAAATTTCAAAGACCATACTAATGGCGATCAATAGTTGCGATTTCAGATTATCGTCAAACTATTGTTATTAAAACGTACTTTCTTTAGAAATCTAATTTTCATCTAAACGTAAAGCAGCGAACCGCGATTTAATAAATTGAAATTGGGCATTGATGATTACATAGTATTTTAAAATATGCGTTTTTGTTTTATTCAAGAAAATCTTACAAGATTATTCTTAATTAAATCTTACCAATGATCCATTAGCAATTCTGATGGACATGTTCAACAAGTTGATCATACCGATGAGTAGATTTATACAGAATATTAAAACCTGTAAAACGAAAAGGGGTACTGTAGATAATAAAAATATTCCATGTATAAATGGTATAGTCGCAGGCGCAGGGCGCGCAAGTTGGCAATGACTCTTGTAAACTGTCAGACGAACCCAAACAACCTTTTGCTCTTCTTTTTTTTCAATTTAAAGAATCAATTTATGGCCACACACTAGGGTGGCTGGAGGTCATCATGTACGCGCATCCTCCGGCGCCCGATGCGTCTGGCGCGGGAAGGGAGAAGAGCAGACAGCTCCCTCTCCCTCTCCGTTCCCTCCTTGGTCGCCATCACCTCCTCGCAAAAGGAGGCTAAGGTTTCCCACGCACCCTCGCTCCCGACCATGGACAGAACTATGGCCGGAAACGAGAGGTCACTGCCGAACTAGTTCGCGGCGCTGCGCCTCCCAAGCGGGACACGCCTGCAATGCGCCGTGTCCTCCGGGCAGTCGACGCAGTGGTGACAACCGGCCGTCTGATTTATGACCAACCTAGGTGTTTCCTAAGTTACACTTAGGTAGGCGAAATAAAACAAAATATTTAAAGTTAAAGATGGAACAGTAAGTTGTGTGGCAAATATTAAATAAAGTAAAATACACGACTAACCCTAACCCCAAACATGGTGTTCATATAGTAAGTTTGCTCAAGCAAAAGAAGGTAACAACGATTGAACCCAATGACTTCAATGAAAAGGCCATAACAGAGGGTTTTCAAAGATTGTAAACGTTTGCTTCTAGTCTCATTTCCCGAAGCCCAGGTTTTTTATCAGCAGGAATAGATGTCATACAATTTGTCGAGTAGTAGTAAGTAAGTTTTGTGGCAAATATTAAACAAACGCGACTAACCCTGAACCCAAACATGGCGTTGATATAGTATGTTTGCTCAAGCAAAAGAAGGTAACAACGATTGAACCCAATGACTTCAATGAAACGGCCATGACATAGGGTTTTCAAAGATTGTAAACGTTTGCTTCTAGTCTCATTTCTCGAAGCCCATGTTTTTTCATCAGCAGGAATAGATGTCATACAATTCGTCGAGTAGTAGTATCCCTGTGAAAGAAGTAAGTTTAAGCCAAAGTTTATCATACGTAGGATTTGGAGATCTTCAAACAAATATTTCGTGTCGAAGTGTGTTCCATTTTGTGTATATTGTTATGAGGATATATTTAAATTGTGATCTGACATACAAGATAATGTGAAATATGAAAAAAAAACAATATTTCATATCTTCAGCTAAAGATTCTTGAATATTGAGAAGAGATTTAAGATAAGAAAGACCACATGACATAGAAAAGTAACAAAAAATAACACGAAACGTAAATACTTACCTGAAGAAGTTCCTTCATCATTTTAAGTCGATATTCTAGTTGTACAACATGAGACATACCGTCAAGGACCGTAAGCGTATTCAAAAGAAAATAGAAATAATCCAGGGAGAACAATATTGGATCAATCAAACCGAAACTTACAACCAAGCTGGCAAAATCAAGGATGGAACAAGTAACAAAAATAATCATACACAATCCAACAGTTCTTAAGATAATCTTCCGGATTTCATCGTAGTAAGTCATACCCAAAATCTGATCAACATTGTCAAAGATTTTAAAATATTTCAGGTAGCTATCTCTTCCGTATTTGTAAACATGGTACAAATCAATGATGTACTCAAAATATCCGATCAGATAAAACATTTGGAGGGTGTCAGTAAATTTGACAAACGCATTACTTCTATTTACGTCGAATCGTTTAATCTTGTTGACCAAAAAGAAGAAATTCACGAATCCTAAAAGGAATACGTAAATGATATTTTTGTTTAACGACCAGGACACTTTCAGTTGATTTCTTTTGCGATAGATGCATGATAAATTGAAAATTTTCAGTAGCCAATTTAACGGTACCAAAGTATGGAAGGTATCTTTTGTCTTTTGCTTACATATTTTTATTTTCATGTTGATACCGACTGGTGCGTAGATGGTAAATGGTCCTTGGCTTCTAGTGCAATTACTTTTATCGCTATTAGTTCTATAATACCCCTTTGGACTATCAGCTTAATTACTTATAGTAAGTGAATTAATTTGTTTATTGTCTTTACTATCGTTTTGCTCTATAATTATGTTAAGTGAGTTTCAGCTAGCATAATACCTAATTATGCTAGCTTTAATGATAATTTAATGTATTCTATAATTATAGAGTGGTGTATTAATAGAGCCTGCACGAGTGACTGGTGCACCCTGGACAGTCACCCCCGCGACTAACTTTGCTGACTAGACGATCTTTTCATGTGATAAGAAAAAGATAAAAGAAAATAAAGTTTATTTTAATTCACAACAGACGATAACGTAGACAAACAGACAAGTGACGTATTTATTTATTTATTTTACTTTAATTAAAACGGTCTTAGACCACTTATACTTATATGCGCTTGTATAGGTACCTTAAGAAAGCTTTTTGTACTTTTTCTAATGAGAGTGTATACGTGCTCTGATGCGGATGCTATACACATGCACTTGACTCAAGTTTGCATCGGACCAAGGTACTGAAAATGAGCTTGATCACCCCTATGTTTTGGAAGTCGTTAGAATTCCGAAGAACAAATCCTAGTCGTCGAAAGGACTCTTTAGCCAGTGATGTGAAGTGATCATGGAAAGTGAGCTTGTGATCGAATGTAATACCCAAATCTTTAATTGTAGTAGATCTTGATATAATATTACAGTCTAGTTTATAGAGAAATTCAATGGGGTGTCGCTTCCGGCTGAAGGTCATTTGGAAGCATTTGCTGGAATTGAATTCCATTCCATTTTTAACGCCCCACTGGTACACTGAATCAATGTCTCGCTGGAGCATCAAACAGTCCTCCTCATTTTTAATCTCTAGAAATAACTTTAAATCATCCGCATAAAGAAGAGATTTCGCATATTTGATGACTGTGGGAAGATCATTTACCATGAGAATGAACAAGAGAGGCCCGAGAATCGATTCTTGACTCACTCCAGAACGCGTGTGGTATGGTCGAGAGTCGTAAGGCCCGAGTCGAACAAACTGCTGGCGATCGCGAAGATAATCAGCAAAGAAACGAAGAAGACCGGGGGAAAGACCCAGAGCACTCAGCTTTTCCAGCAGTATATCATTGATAACTCTGTCAAACGCCTTCCGGAAGTCAAGGTACAGTACACCAACTTGCCCTCCACTGTCAATTCTGGTGGAAATATAGTCGACAATAGTCAGAAGGTTCGTGTTAACAGACCTCTTTTGTCTAAAGCCGTGTTGTTCATTACATAAAAATAGCTCGACTTGTCTATAAATTTCTGAATGTAAAATACGTTCAAAAATTTTTGCCAATGTTGACAGTATAGCAATCGGGCGATATTCATCTACTGATGACTTTTTTGCGCTTTTAGGGATGGGAATGACTCTAGATAGCTTCCATTGTGAAGGGTAAATTCCATTCTTTAAGGCTACGTTAGGTGGCAGAGTGGATCAATCAAATATTTAATTCCCTGCTTAAGAAACCACGGGGGAATGCTATCAGGTCCAACAGAACTACTTGACTTCAGGTTACGAATACCCGTAGCTACGTCACTAGGGGTAATCTCATAAATATGAACATAGCTGCTTGAAGTTAAGTTAGTATTTTCCACATCTAGCTTAGGTGATTCAGGCAGAAATACACTGGAGAAAAAATCAGCAAACGCCTCAGCAGCTTGTACACCGCTGAAGGTATTAGTACCCTTGTAGTCCACATTGGGTTCAAAGCCACCCTTAGATTTCAGGCTTGACACGTGGTGCCAAAACTGGCGAGGGTTGATTTTAATATTTCGCTCAATGGTGGCAACATAGGAATCGTAATCATAAAAACAAATACATATATCTGTACAACCTACACGTTACAAGCTTAATATTAACATTAATGTAAACAGAAAACTAACTAACAGGTAACTAACACATTTATTTATTTATTGGTTCACCAACAATTGTCACACTTTAAAATGCAAGCGTTAGTTCGTTCAAAATTTATAACTAAGTGTACAATATCACGAGGTAAACACTACATGCAAAAAATTAACAAGGTAAAGGTAAGACGAAGAAAACACAAAAAATCCTATCTGCCACAGTAGTAACCGTTGTTGTGATTTCCGCAAAACGGTCCTGGGCTTCAATTCTCCTATCCCTAGACTCTGTAGGCTACTAAATATATATGATGATGATATAGATATTTTTGGTACGTCTATTAAAAATTTCAAGCACCAAGTCCGTCAATTAACACTAAACGAAACTAATTTAAATTAAGTAATGTACGTACAGTCGTCAGGGTGTAGAAACTTTATAGGATTACGCGAAAATCTGTGCGAAATTTTGAAATTAAGTTTTAAAGCAATTTTTTTTTTTTTTAAAAACGTTGCCCCACACTAGGATTTCTCCTGTGTCGTGGGACACAATGGGAATTGGGGACAGTCAATGAAATTATTGAATAGTTTAAATAAAAATATTCAATCAGATGCGTTTCTGCGCGTTTCTAAAGATTTCATTTTAATGTTATCGAGTCTTAGTTTTAGTCTTATCAACTAACTATTAGCAACCCATGTCGTGTATGCTAAATAGTTCAAAAACCGCTTCTGAATACATACATGGATCATTGTTATCTGATAAATAAATATTATCATTATATTATATTATTATTAAAACTCGAATACTCTTTTGATCACAAATCAGAACAAAACAATAAAAAAAACTCGTTATGGTCGCCTTGGAGACCTTTTCGTACTGCAACCTTAATTCTCTTAAGGGATGTACGATTACAATATTTAGTGGTAATTCCACCAAACTAATTGATCAAACTTGGATGCAGTATGCAGCATCGCCCTCCAGCCCGCAAATATATTTAAATGCAAAAGGTGCGATTAATATAATGCAACATACAACCCTAACCGATAAAAACAAACGAACTTCTCGACTCTGCAACCTTAATTCCTTCGAGGAACCTAAGGTAGAAGGTCTCTACTATCCATATTGCCTTATCTACGTGAATCCAGTCCACTGCAGGATCATTAGTTGCCCAAAAAGAGTTGTATAGCATCCTTAGTTTCCACACTGAAAGCCGGTATGGAAAACAAACTCCATCCTCACACACAGAAGAATTAATAACGTTGAAATTATAGGTTCATTCACTGCATGTTCTGTAGCAAAATGATGGTGTAAGTCACCACAGCGGAGGACAGAGAAACCAAGAGGGTGTAGTCTATGGTAAAGAAGTGCATGGCGTGGAACTTTATAGGTCTTGTTAGAAGCAGGTTGCGGAGGTCTACCAGTATGGTCGTCAGGTTGTTGGCTGGAAACAGAGTGAAAATGATTGACAAATGTTTTAAAAATTATGTTTGGTTTTAATAAAATCATTTTGTTTTTATGGAGGAACTCTTGACTACATGACTACTACCTCACAGATAGTTCAATCTGCAACGTTATAGCCCAGCACAGATGAGGGACAAATAAACACTAACTGCATCGCATAACCCTCACGACAGTCTAAAAGTGAAGCGTACATTCTAAGTGTTTTATTTTCACGGACAAAACAGTACGCCTAAGACTGTCCTTCATCTGCGATGGGTTTAAGCCATACTTGCCCCTTTGGGCCTCAGAAGTCATATCATACACAATCCAACAGTTCTTAAGATTATCTTCCGGATTTCATCGTAGTAAGTCATACCCAAAGTCTGATCAACATGGTCAAAGATTTTGAAATATTTCAGGTAGCTATCTCTTCCGTGTTTGTAAACATGGTACAAATCAATGATGTATTCAAAATATCCGATCAGATAAGTAAATTGGTGGGTGTCAATAAATTGGACAAATGCATTAATTCTTTTTACGTCCATTCTTCTAATCTTGGTGACTAAAAAGAAGAAATTCACGAATCCTGAAAGGACTACGATAGTAATACTTTTGTTTAAGGACCAGGACTCTTTCAGTTGATTTCCTTTGCGGTAGATGCATGATAAATTGAATATCTTCAGTAGCCAATTTAGCGGTACCAAAGTATAGAAGGTATCTTTTGTCGTTTGATTACACATTTTTATTTTCATGTTGATACTGACTGGTTTGCAGATGGTAAATGGTCCTTGGCTTCTAGAGAAATTATTTTTATGGTTAATAGTTCTATAACACCCCTTTGGACTATCAGCTGAATTACCTATAGTAAGTCAATTCATTTCTTTATTATCTTTACCATGTTGCTCTATATGGTAAATAGAGTTCTAGTATTATGTTACCTTGATATTAAAAAAGAGGGGTGCATTAAAAGAGCCTCCACAAGTGACCAGCGCACCCTGGGCAGTCAACCCCGTGACCAACTTTGCTGACTGGCCAATCTTTTCACCACGACATGAGCTATTTTCATATAGCTTGGACACGAGAGACGAAGATTAGAATAGAAATTAAAATTCCAACAATGTTTATTATAAACAAAAGCAGCTGTGACGTCATGCTATTAGTACTCGTAAAACAACACGACGATCTAACTTCTGCGACAGTTTCCAAAATTGAATTTAAAATAGGTAGATCGATGCTTTGTCTACCAAGCAAGTCTAAAAGTTACTATTTTTTAATTGTTTTTTTGTTATAATCGTGCAGCGCAACCGAAATTTAAACGTCATGCATGTACTAAGAATGTAACATCGATGGCATGTTTATGATTGGGCTCTGATAACTGTGCTGCTCATTCAATAAAATAATAAAACTTGCCAAGTGCTTGTTGGACCACATACAATGTAAGGTTCCGTCAATTAAAAACGACTTTTTGATCGATTGAAATTGCTTTAACCTTTTTTTAAAGACTACTTGTCTAGTATTTGTTGTTTATCTGTAGAGTTATGATATGAACTATAATCATAATAGTCAAATTATGGATTTTTAAGAAAATTGATGAAAAATAGTGAACACTTCTCAAAATGGAATTTGATAAATGAAAAAAAATAATAATTAAAAAACAGTTTTTTAGGTTGTGTACCCATTTATTTTATTATTTGCCAGGATTCATGCCACAACATCACATAATCTGTGGTCATCAGGCTACCTCTTACGGCTCCCGAGACATATCCCTGTGACATACAGACAGACTGCGTGAGCTCAGTAATAAAATCCCGTTGACCCTTTGCGTACGTAACCCTAAAAGTAGTTACGTTGAGATTAAGAAGAATCAATATGGTGTGCGTGCACGATTTCAATTTATAGATTGATGTTAATAAATATTTATATCAATCATTCATGGCCCAAATGATGAATTAGTCAGTCATCATGTCACCATAACACACAATGCCAAACTATATTTATCATCCCTCCGATAGAAATAGTCAGGTGAGGTGTGATTTCCCGGGGTTGCGGAGAATGCAGTAGCGAATCCCGGTCATAGGTACTCGGAGAAACATCGTGGTGGTTTCAGCCGGTAAGAGTCCGACATAACAGTCCAAATGATATAAAAGAAGACATATCCACGATAAAAAGAATTGGGACAATGTACCAAATTTTTATTTATTTCACTTTTACTGGATTACTAGCCTTATCATAACTTATCAGTCAGAAGACGTTCTACTGTACCCATATTTCATAGCTTTGCGCTTATATCGCTTAGCTTCCACTGTCATCATACTTTTACTTTACGCACATAACTTTAATCAAATTAATAACCTCATGATAATAATAATAATATTTAATATATTACTTTTATTTGCTTCCTGCTTAATAAAAATTACCCATCATGTTAATTTAAAAGCAATTGAATGAATGTTACTACAGTTATTTCATTGGAAACATGTAATTTTTGGTTAATGGACACAGACTGTTGAACAATACAGAGGTGGACTTATGCCCGGTTCCTATAAACAAAAAATAATCATTTTGCTTACCAATGGTAACATTTTTGATTACCAAACCGGACATATAAATAGACTCTTAAGCTTATTTTACCTGTGATAGCTACTTTCATATTTCTAATATGCAAAGCTTGGGTCTTTGCTTAATTATTGGTAAATATATAAGAGTCTCATTTGTAACCAAGAACGCTCCGTAAATTATAGGAATCGCCGATTATTGCCTTAGATATTTTAGTTTATGATAAATTATTTTTATTTCTGTAAATAAATCTGTTACAGTCGCTTTTACAAATCAATGTAATGTTTTTTTAAGACTAGATGGCGCCAGCATATCCTATCTGCCTAGTTCTGAGAAGAAAAGCCGAAACAAACTCGGAAATCAAAGTCTCTTTTACAGTCCTGAGTTGTGGTATAAAAACTATGCGAGTGTAACAATGTAGGGCAACGTCTGGACCACTCCAGACGTTGCCCTACATTGTTACACTCTCACCTTTTGAGGAAAGAGCCATAGCAGGTTTGAGTTGACCTGTCCCAACTAGCGGCACGCATGCATCAGCCATCGTGCAGCTCAAACCTTATAATTAGGGAGCTCAACAATCCGAGGAACGACGCTACCAATCACCCGGACATTTGTGTAGATCACAAAAAATACTCGAAACGGCTAAACAGTTACAAAATTCGTGTATAAAGCTAGCCTACATGTTACTCACATTCACAATTCTATACAAATAAATAAAATTGAAGTGTATTGTCAAAATACCAGCTTTTTACTAAATTCATATGAGAGTATATACTTAATGTAATAAAAACAAAAAAATATTTTTTTAAAATTTTTTGTTTGTCTGTTTGATCCGGCGAATCTCCGAAACGGCTGGACCGATATAGACGGGACTTTCACTGGCAAATAGCTGATATTATAAGGAGTATTTTAGGCTACTTTTATTTAAGAAACTTTATTACTTTATTACTTTTATTTAAAATAAAAAGAATTAGTGGACCGCGCATAAGAATTAAATCCCATCCGACTTCTACGTAGATGAAGTCGCGGGCGCAGGTAGTAAAGAATAAAAACAGATAACACATTAATAATAATAATTAAGTTTAGTTTATTTTCTCAAGCTTTAGTATCCATACATACTTACATGAACTAATGCCTTTTTTTTCCCATGGGGGTAGGCAGAAACTATAAAACGCCACCTGCTACGATCCTTAAGGTGCGTCCAGACCTGACGAACGCGCGAACTGCGCGCGAGCGGCGCATTCGCGGCGCGTTCGTCAGGTCTGGACGCACCATTACATACCTACTCCTTTCGCTTCATCCACATTCATACATCTTGTCATACATGTACGCCGGTTCAGAGTACTACACTCCTGTCCTTTAGTATCCACCAGCTCTGAAATCACAGACCCCCTTTCGTTAAGCTTAGGACGAGCTACGCGTGATGCAATATTCCTGTTAGCTCTAAGCTGAATTCTCTAGGATGCTGTTAGCCTAACTATGCTAAATTCACTCTGATTATCTGACCACAATAGGTCGGACTTCAAACCGCAGCCTTCCAATTAGGATTCTAATTCCTGTTCGTTTGATTGGTAACGTAGGTACTTATATTTGTAAGAAGGGTGAGTACGTTTGAGGTTTTTATTTGAGACTAACACCCATATTCTAAGACTTTCCTCCAAAACTTACTCGACTCGACTCCACCTCAACTTGACATAGACGTCCTCGACTTGAGATTTTTCTTCAGTCGAGATAAGGAATCATCTGTCAAACTCAAGGTCCCTCAGAACCTACCTTAAGGAAGGAAGTGTCAAAGTTCGTATGTAATAAAAAATAATTTTGAAGACTTTGTCGAATATGCTTACGATAATCCTTACAATTTTTTATCGCGGCGTTATTTGCGCGATGCAGACAATTCAAATTATGATGTAATGACTCCGTCGAGGAATCTCAAAGTTTACTCCAAAATTGCGACTAAGAATACAATTTTGAAGGGTGGCTTCGAGGCCGTTCTGAGTCGAGTATGAGTCGAGTAAGTTTTGGAGGAACGTCTTAGAAAATGGGTGTATGATTAATTATTCTTAGATGATTTATAAATATATTTTTATTTTATTTATTGGGGATATTAACAGTGTAACATTTTATCATAAGAAACATAACACATAACGCCTGTATTCCCCGAAGGGTTGGGCAGAGGCGTATAGTAACACCAGCGAGCGCCTCCACTCACAATCCATTAGACCAGGGTTCACCAATTAGTTCCGCTCGGGGTCCATTTTAAGAAATGAAATGAACATCGCAGTCCGCACTACATTTTATAGAAAAAAAATATATTAAGAAAGATAATGCGGGGGATACATTTTTATTAAATTACGTACTCTGTGGTGCAAGTTGATGTGTTCTCGCGGTCCGCACAAAATGGGTCTGCGGTCCGGATGCGGACCTCGGTCCGCCATTTGGCGACCCCTGCATTAGATACTACACTGAACGAATGAACTAAAACGATTCAGACCTCACAAAAATACACCTCTTTTGTCGCTAACTGTACCTTACTGGTGACGGATTTTGTTCTAAGCTGGACTTTGGTTTAGACATTTTATACTTTATTGTTTTATATCCTATAACATAACTTAACATTACTTCACGCCTGTATTCCCCGAAGGGTAGTTACACCCTAATTTCGCCTTTACGTTTAAGTCCCATGTAATAGGGGGCGAGCCTATTGTCATCAACCGGGTACAGATCCAAACTCCGGGCTGCTACTGAGGAATTCCACATGGAATCGAAGAATCGGTTAAGCAGAAGTAGTTGAAAAATCTGTCGCGGGATTTGAATCAAACAAACACACAAATATAGGTATACGAAGGATAGCTAATTAAAATAGTTTCACTAAAAACCAAAACCTATACTGAAAGCTGGTCCCAATAAAATCTTCCAAAAGACAAAATCATAGTAACAAAACATATTTTACTAACATTATTTTCACAAACTAGAAAATCATGTCATCTACAAACTTAATAAAGCCACAATCTAGTTCGTTCGTTATGAGCTCGAGTCTCGAGATTGTCAGATTACCCGGTTCGATTACCGGGATGACAAAGAAGCAACCAATTAACCGGTTGAGCAGGGTGAACCGGGTAAATATAAGAGGGGGTAATAAGAATGTTATACTCGCTCGCGTTGTAGGGTGACGAGCTTGTAGTTGTCTGAATATTAAATCTATACATCTTAATACATCTTTAGCAGTAGTACAGATCTTTGGAGTACATCAGAGGAAGTACTACGACTGTATCTATATACCGGCTGCTTGCATTGCTATGCTCCGGTTTGAAGGGTGCCGATTAAATTACAGGCACATAAGAACACAGCACATTATTTGTATTAAAAACATGACTTATTATAATTGAATACCTGGATGACAGAGCTTAGCTCGGTTGTTTTTTTCGGTAAATATACGTTTTCTAAAAATGAAACCTAGCTAGATCGATTTATCGCCCCCGAAACCCCCTGCATACTAAATTTCATGAAAATAGTTGGAGCCGTTTCCGAGTTTCAGATTATATATAGGTATACAAGAATTGCTCGTTTAAAGGTATTCGATAGATATGACATTTATTTTCTAATTATAATTATTCTAATAACGGCGAGTATTTGCACAGACACAACCAAGTGGCAAGGATTATCCACCAGCAACTTGCTCTGAAATACAATCTTGTGAACGCAGAAGTACCATACTACAATTATGTGCCTGACCTAGTTCTAGAGAATGGTCATGTCACATTGTACTGGGACCGATCTATCATCACCGACGGGACTATTGTTGCCAATAAGCCTGACATAGTGGTGATAGATCGATCAGAGCGTCTCACAATTATTGTTGATATCACTGTCCCACATGACGAGAACCTTGTGAAAGCCGAGAAATATAAAGAAATTAAGTATCAAGACTTGGTACACGAGGTTATCGACATGTGGGAAGTTGACTCAGCAGTTGTTACGGCCAATGGCTTAATAGCCAAGAGCCTCGACCAACATCTGATGAGGCTCTCGTTGGGTGGCTGAGTCAAGGGCCTGATACAGAAAGTGGTACTTCTAGACGCGGCGCGTATTGTTAGGAAGTTCCTCCCTCTGAGGCCCCGACCACCAGTAGTTTGGACCCTATTCCCGATGCCGGTGGGCTACTATTTTTTTATATTTTGAAATGTTTTTTATAAAAATATTTAAAAATGTAATTTATATATATGTGTATTTAATGAATAAAAGAAATAATTACCTATACTATTAACTTATTACTCTCATTGTTTTTATTTTTAATTTATCTTTGCATATCATACGGTAGACTGTACTAGATTCGATTATTTAACGCCAGTAAAACCTTTATTTGTCACCTAACAGTATTTGTAAATAAATTATTCTGATTCTGAGAACTTTCGACTTTGTCTCTAAGGTCGACAACGCATCGGCAATCTTCTTGCTATTGTAGGTGTCTATGTGGTAGTAACCATTATCGCATCAGGTGAGTCGTCGGCCTATTATCAACTCATCATGACGTAATATTTTCATATGTACTAGAAACTAGAAAAAAAGGTCGGGCAAAAGTGTTATTGGGTTTTTCCATGTGGAATTCCTCAGTAGCAGCCCGGAGTTTGCAATTGAGCCCGATTGATGGCAATAGGCTTGTCCTCTATTACATGGGACTTATACATAGCGGCGAAATGAGGGTGTTAATATACACCTTTGAACAACCCTTCGGGGAATACAGGCGTGATATTATTATGTAGGTATACATACATACATAAACTCACGCCTTTTTCCCATGGGGGTAGGCAGAAACTATAGAACGCCACATGCTCAACCGGCGTGCGTGTATGACAAGATGTATGAATGTGGATGAAGCGAAAGGGGTATGTAAGAGTCGTAGCATGTGGCGTTCTATGTAGGTATGTCCTAGAATTTTATAAATAATCATTGTCACCGTACACATCTCTCCATCTAGCATCTACAAAGGATTCCTAAGCCTTGTATTATGTGGGCTATTTTTTAATATTATTTTAATATAAACGTATTCAGTAATTCTAACAAAAATATGTTTCTAAACGTGAATACTAATATTATTCGCTGTTATATTACATCCGAAGGCCCGCGTCCAAGTCCACTGCTGAAGAAGAACTGTCTGCCCTCATCCTAACATTTTTCCCAACTATGTTGGGAAACGTATACTGGGTGTAAAAATTGCCTTAACGAAGCCAAAGTCTACGCATACTGTACATCAAACCAAGTAACATACAGCAAAAATAATTGCTGGGAAACGACTTTTATATTTTGGTATTAAAAACAGCTTTTAAATGTAGCGCGCAATGCAAGCGCGCGTGCAGCAGATTGTGCCTACATTTCGAAAATGTTGATAATGTTTGTATAGAAGAATGTTTAGTAATAACATTTAAACTTAGTTTTCGTGAAAAATTATCAAAAATATGGTGACTTTGACCATCAATATCTCCATAACCAGTCGGTTACCAGGTATGGCCTAATACCAAAAAATCTTCGTAATGATGAGAAGAATACGTGGCTCTCGGCTTCGTTAAGGGTATTTTTACACCCGATATATGGCAGTCGCGCTTGCTACCACTATACCAACGAGGCAGTTCGTTCTATTAACGGGTCGCATGATTCGTACAAATTCGGAAAGACGAAGATTACCGAAGCGCGTAACATATTCCATAATATTATACAAGCTAACATGGTGTAGAGGAACGAGGTATGGTATTCCTCATACGAGGCGGGTCTTATGCCTGGCGGGCTACTGCCCAACGGTTATTTGTTTTTTTTCTATTCGACTGCTTGTAGATGGTCTTCCGGACCGTTTCTACGTAACCGGGCAATTATTGGTGAGACCTGAAGGGTCCCCAACCAATCCCGACGAGAGTAAAATACTTAACCTAAGCTAACTACTATTACTAACATCATGACTAGTTAGCAGCAACACCACTAAGGGCGTCCCTTAGGGGGGACTCGGACCTCGGCTTAGGGCGTTGCTTGCTACAGGACTGGGAGGGAGACGGCTTGATGAGGGCTGAATTAACGGTGTGACTGCGGAGTCCGAAAAGACGACCGGATCCGCGGCTGCGGCGGGTGAGCACGGAGGATCAGGGGCTTAGCGGTTTATGTTTGGAAGTTGTATATATACTAACTCCGTGTCAGATCTTGATACCGCGATGCAGGATTTGTGACATTTCATCTGACAGCTGTCATTGTTGTCGCTGTAGTCTGCTAGATAATCGTCGTGCTAAGTAGTTCTCATGTGGCGTGATAGATGCCGCCACAATGGTATCGTAAATTATTACTACCTAAGTACACAAACGCACAACACACTGCTACACATATCCAGATTAAGAACAAAACTAAAATAACATTCCTATATTATTAATAAGCCGTGTTTCAACTAAATTAAACAAGAGGTGTTAAACTACAGTCCCACAATATGTAGTAACCGACAAAGGTCAGGTACTATAAAGGTCCAAGAATTCTGAATATTCACACAATTACAGAACCCGTGTTATAGGGTCCTGAACTAAATTATGTACATGTTATATTGATCACACACACGATTTTCAACCTTATAGTGTTGAATCTAAAATTCGAAATTGAGTGTATGGAGAGTTGATAAAATTTTGGGATTAAAAAGAGGTTTTTTGGCATGGAATTTGTATCCATGTTAAGAATGGGGTAATGATATTTTGTAATCAGTGTGCTACTATTGTTCATGTTATTTCAATATTTCGTAGGATAATTGGAAAAATCGAATCTTTGCGATAATCCTATGACGATTGCAAAGGACCGGATATTTGGAATCTAAGACAGATTTATGAAATCATTCGCGCTATTTTCAGGATCATTGCAAAAATCCCAGTTTGCTTAGGAGGATTGGAAACATGAACGCTGATTGGTTAATCTCATCATCATCTTCCTGCCCTAGTCCCAAGTTACTTGGGGTCGGCGCAATATGTTTTTCTCTTCCACTCTTCCCTGTCAGCCGTCTCATTATCATTTACTCCCTTATCTTTCATATCCTCCCTCACACAATCCATCCATCTTTTCTTAGGTCTCCCTCTCCCCCTCCATCCTTCAACATTCATATTCATCACTCTCTTAGTCACATGTGTTTCATCCCTCCTCATCACATGCCCATACCAAGACAATCGGTTTCCTTTCAACTTTTCTGTCACTGGTGCCACTTTCAAACTCCCTCTAATATATAGGTACTTATTTCTTACTTTATCCATTCGCGTCACTCCACACAACTCCATTCAACATTCTCATCTCCGCTACGCTGATTGGCTAATCTAAGAGTCGATTTATATTATCTTTATGCTGCTTGATCAGAATATGGCTCTTCACAAAGATCTATAGACATTGAAAAGTGATAACGATGATACCAATCACCACCATAACGTGAGCGGTATTCGCGAATTACCTAAGATAGGCCAAATTTTTACAATAATTCTGAAAATAGCTCAGATGATTACGAAAATCTGCATTAGATTTCAAATATCTGGTCCTTTGCAATTGTCGTAGGATTATCGTAAAAATCTGATTTTTCCGATTATCCTACTTCATATACAATAATTGTTACCACGAGTGCCAAATTACGTCTTGAAGCGAGGTGGTAGAACTTGTAAGTGGTTTACTTTACTCTGTATTGAGCTGACAAAATTATAATTTTGAATCTGGAAGTCTCGAGTTCAAAGGAACTATTCTCATAACATAAAATAACGCCTGCATTCCCCGAAGGGTTGGGCAGAAGTGTATAGTAACACCCTCATTTCGCCAGTTATGTTTAAGTCTCATATAATAGGGGGCGAGCCTATCGCCATTAACCTAGCACAAATCCAAACTCCGGGCTGCTACTGAGGAATTCCATACGGAAAAACACAATAATACTTTGTCCGACCTGGGGATTGAACTCAAGACCTCACGATCAGCAGTCGCGGTTACCACCACTAGACCAACGAGGCAGTTAGTAACTAATTCTCTTCTACCTTTTTCCGGCAGCCATTACATATTTATTTATTTGGCTCTTCAACAATGAGTACAGTATTATAAAAATAATAATAAAAGCCTTTATTAACAATTTTATGTGTTACTATTCATCTTATAACTACTTATGTATTACTAATATTAAACATGGTTGTTTATGAAAGCAACGTAATAAAATTTTATTATTTGTTTTAGACACCGGTTTCGTGATTGTCTTGCTCTTTGGCATAGGCCTTCCCAGGTGTTCTCCACAAGGAGAGGTTCGCCATGGGTTGGCGGACCGAGACCTGCCGGGGTTGCGGTGCATGCTTTTGCGATTCCCGCGACCCTAGCCGTACGGTCAGGAGAAGGAACACCATTGGTTTTTAGCCGGTAAGAGTCCGGCAGACCCCCTCGCCTCCCCCGGGCGAGGGACATCCATGAGGATTTTCCAACAAGCAAAAATAAAATAAAAAAAGGTGTTCTCCACAACGATCTATCTTTTGCTATCCTCATCCAGCATGTCCCTGCTACCTCCTTGATATCATCCTCCCATCTTCGATGCTGCCTGCCTTTACACTATTACTTAACAATAAGTACATTGCAAACTTAAGTTTAAGTGCCCCGTTACTTAAAGAAGAGCACTGCATGCACTATATTATTCGCTAATAATATTAGGTCCCCACCTATGAAATCAGCGTTTTGTATGGAGAATTTTAAAGAAGTTGCATTTTTCATACTAACATTTTCTTAATTTATTTAACAACTATGAACACTAATGTTTTAAAACTTTTATGCACTAATGTTTAAAAACTAAGACAACGTATGCCACTTAGATTATGCGACAAAAATAAGTTTTGACTAAGTTAAAACAAAAATAGTGGTCATTTCTGCTAACAAAAAGAGGAGTCATTTTTAAGTTATTTTTTATGTTGAGAAAACTATAACTAATAGGTTTTTTTACTATTGCTAGTTGGCTATGATGGTCATTATTCGATATAGTATCAAGCAATTGATGAATATTTTAAATCATAGTAGTGACGAGGTTCTCTATTTGTGAGAAAAAAACGCTAATTTCATAGGTGGGGACCTAATATTATACTACTAGAAGAGAATACACGTAATTAATAGTTCTAATACAGGATTAAATTTAATTACATTAAATTTTGTATTTTACATTAGATAAGTTTTATATTAGACTAGGGACCCGCCCCGGCTTCGCACGGATGCAATGTAGATATTAATGTGGAGCATATAAACCTTTCTCTTGAATCACTCTATCTATTGCTGAAAACTGCATTAAAATCCGTTACGTAGTTTAAAAGATCTAAACGTACAGACAGCGGGAGCGACTTTGTTTTATACTATGTAAAGATTAGATTAATATTGGATTTATATTAGTGAGACCCATCAAATGGTCAGCGTGCCATATTCTTAATAGTAGTGATAGCATAATGGTGTGACCGTCGGACTGCCAAGTCATAGGTCTCGAGTTCGAACCCAAGGCACGCACCTCTGACTTTTCGGATTCATGTGCGTATTGTATAATTATCACTTGCTTAAAAACGGTGAAGGAAAACATCGTGAGGAAACCGGCATGCCTGAGAGATATTTCTCGACGGCATGTGAAACCAAGTCAAAGGTCCTGGGCGGCATAAACTATGACACCAGGTTAGTCACTAACCACACGAAAAGAAGATGAAGCCATATTCTTCCACGTAGCTACAATACGATCACTGTACATAAAACCAAGCACCACCGTAATACATTATACGTTTGTTTAATTAAAATCTCCATAAAAACTTGGCATATTTCCATACTCATGGGAAAGGAGGAAAAACGTATGGTTTTTAGTGACGACACAGACCAGATTGTCGCCAAAACGTAACAATTTCATAGGAACTGGCGCCATACATACATAAAATCACGCCTTTTTGCCATGGGGGTAGGCAGAAACTATAGAACGCCATATGCTACGACCCTTACACACCCCCTTTCGCTTTATCCACATTCATACATCTTGTCATACACGTACGCCGGTTGAGAGTACTACGCACCTACCCTTTAGTATCCACCAGCTCTGAAATCACTGACCCACTGAGCTTAGGATGAGCTACGCGTGATGCAACATTCATATTAGCAGAGAACCACACCCACAGATTTTTTATAACCTACTACATGTTTCATATTATAGATGAAGTACCCATTAATAATGTAAAAATACCTCTTTTGGAAATAAATTTGATTTGATTTTGATTTGATACATCTTGTCATACACGCACGCTGGTTGAGAGTACTACGCACCTGACTTTTGTGAAGAACATGACCAATAACATCGATGTATGTCCTTCTAGGACGTCCTCTACCGGCGTTTCCATTAACATCCGCCTTATAAATTTATTTTGTTAATCGCCGTTCACTCATTCTCTCAACATGACCAAACCACCAATTGGCGCCATACATACGCAAATGGCTTTGCACTTATAACTGGGGCGACATCTACCACGCCACATGCGAACTACGCAGCACGACGATTGTCTAGCAGACTACAGCGACAATAATGACAACTCTCACATATGACGTCACAGAATCCTGCATCGCGATATCAAGATTTGACACGCAGATAGTATAATACAACTTCCCAACATCAACCGTTGTGCAGTAGCCCGCCAGGCATAAGACCCGTCTGGTTGGAGGATCCTCCCTTTTCGTTGGAGGAACACCATACCACGTTCCTCCACATAACCATACCAATAAACATTGGAATGGTTTACTAATTAACCTAGTTTTTGGATAAATCGTTTTTTTATTTTGTATTCTTGATTTGGTCGCGTTTGACCTTAACTTGGTGGTAACCGTAGACAGGATCTAAGATGGAGCACATGAATCCAAGGAACAGAGATATAAAAAGATTCCCCGATACCCCTCTGGCTCTCATATTATACAAACAACGGAACACAGTTAGCTGCTTGGCTTGACTTTAATGTGAGGGTAGTTGCTAGCCAGGTGGACCAAATTCACAAATAGGCACCCAGGAAGTTTACAAAGGTGTAGCCCAAGACCCCTGTCACCTGTGCCCACAGGTGCATTCCACTGGCGATCCTGGAGTTTCCCTCTTTCGTACACCATATGATTTTAGTTGGTAAGTGTCCGACGACCTCCATCTTTCCCAGGCGGAGGGTATCCATGAAGGTTCCACTAGAAACCAAAAGGTAAGTACCCTAGAAGTTGACTTGAAGTTAAACTACTTGGCAAATGGCAAGGAAGATGATTTTGGCCATCATGTCCATATGGTTTTGGTTGGTAGGAATCTAACATACCTACCTGCCTTCCCCAGGTGGAGGGTATAGAAGAAAGAAAGAAAAGTTATTTATTCGCGCCAACATGACGCACAAAATAAAATAAAAGTAACAAAACTGAATACAAGCTTGGGGAAAAATATGCGTCACATCCGCGCAAAACGGCCATCGCTCAGCATAATGCTGTGTCTCACGTGCGAGACAGAGCCAGAGCGCTGGTCTTCAGCGACAGCCGGCGTTGACATGATGACGTCCACCGGTGCAGCAAGTAAAAAGATATAAATAAACTCAATATATGAAAATAGATAAAATACGCATTAAATAGAATCATGTGAAAGTGTATGATATATAATATTTAAATATAGCAACATTTCGTGGCGTCAACATCGTCGCTCACGCAGACTTTCGTTATCTGTGCATGCAGCTGTCAATTATGGACTACTTATTTTATTTGCTAAAATTACGCAATAAATGGGAATTTCAAAATGGTGTCTGTGATTGTGTAATAATGGATGATTGTTTAGTTAATATTGTGTGTTGTGGTAAGAGCTTGTGAAATCCTTGTGCTATGAGATGAATATGACAGACTCTGCGGCTTCCAGGAAATAAGTCACCGCCTCACCGGCCGAGACTCCAAAGTAACAGCTATGGTAAGGGCCAAAAGAAAAAATATATTTAATGCAATTAATTAATTCAGTATTAACACTATTTGAACATTGAAATTAGATATGGTAGGAAATTAAATATATATTATTAGGGTAAATCGTATTAAATTGCATTAAATAGTCAAAAAGATATTCTGATATTAGTATCTAGAAGGATTTCCATTAGAGACAAAAAGGTATTTTAGAAGTTGACTTGAATATGGCAAATGGTAATCAAGATGATTTTGGCCATCAGTTAAAGAAGAATTATATCGAGAATTCGAGAGTTTCATGTCATTAGAAAAATGGTCTCAAAACGCTTCTCTTCAAAATATTTTTAATAATTCGAATCCTAGTTACGTTTTGTGTTATAAGGCCTAAGTAATGAGCTCTAATTGCCTGTTAGCCTATCATATTGTATGCAAACGTTGATGACTACCAAATTAAGGTTAGCTTAGCCCAATATCCATATTTTTTTTATTAATTGTGGACACAGCGATAAAGTTCTCACAGAAAGAAAACCACACACAGAAACAAGACATAAGTTAGGCGCCTCGGCAATCTTCGTGTTTCCGAATTTATAGGAATGATGCGACCAATTAAGTTCTTCTTCTTTTGGTGTGGTTAGTGACTAACCCGGTGTCAGAGTTTATGCCGCCCATGGATGGGCCTCTGACTTGGCTTCACATGCCTTCGAGAAAATTCTCACAGCCATGGCCGGTTTCCGCACCATGTTTTCCTTCACCGTTTTTAAGCAAGTGATAATTATAGTTAAAATATAGGTACGCACATGAATTCGAAAAGTTATTGGTGCATGCCTTGGGTTCGAATTCGAGTCCTATGACTTGACGGTCCGACGGTCACACCACTATCACTGCTGTTACTAATTAGGTGACCTATCCGGAATTGATTCAACGACGACGAAACCGGAGTTACATAATATTATAAATACACACAATGAAAAATTGACCGGGTCGCATCATTCATCCTTTGGAAACACAAAGATTGCTGAGGTGCATATCTTAAATACGTCACAGTAAAAATAAGTTCGTTCTGCCTAGCTTTTACCCACGACTGTCAAAGGTATTCGTATGACACCCGGGACCGTCCGCTTAACGTGCCCTCCTAGGCACCGAGGGGTCGCAATGTGTAACGACTGGTCACCCATCCACGGAAGGACCGCAGCAAGCGTTGCTTAAACTCGCAGATCGTGTAATCCGCATGGTCGTCATAGCCACGACCCCTCTTGTAGTAATCACACCGATAATTCAGCCCTCATCAAGCCGTCTCCCTTCAGGTCTCGCCAATAACTGCCCGGTTACGTAGAAACGGTCCGCAAGACCATCTACAAGCAGTCGAATAGGAAAAAGAGGGCCTTTCGTAGTAAAGATACGTAAGATATGTATGAAATAAAAAACGATCCAAAAATAGAAGAAAAGAACAAACGCTGAACGTTTGCACATGTAATAAAATAACAAAAATAACAACAGCTTACGTTCATGTTTGCGTCCATCATATCGGATGACCTCCACGAGGGAAGCAAGATGTAGGGGAATTACATCAATCCAATTTGAGGAACGGCTCACATTACGAACATTCCGAGATCTAGAAATTAGGGAAGAGTGTGTGTGATAGGCGGTAGCGGGAGCGGTGAGCTGAGCGATTGAAGAAGAATAGTGAACGAGGAGTTGCAGAATAGAATAGAATAGAATATACTTTATTGTACACCAAAATTGTAACACAGCTCTTATACAATAACAAACATTAAAGGGTACAATGGCGGTCTTGTCACTTCATGGTCGTCATAGCCAAGACCCCTCTTGTAGTAATCACACCGATAATTCAGCCCTCATCAAGCCGTCTCCCTCCCAGTCCTACCGCCAGCAACGCCCTAAGCCGAGGTCGACCGTGAATATCTCACTTCCTCAACGTAAATGTCACGCGTATGAAGATCTGAAAAATATTAAATTATTAATGGAATATGCATCCAACAACGATCAGTAGAGTTACCGGTTCGAAACGTTAAGAGTAATTCTAGACATTGTCTCCTATAGGAACGTAAGAAGAACAATGGATGTAAGAACTTTCTATAATTAATTGTAATAACAAACATCCCGCCTTGTATAAATTTGTTTATGCATTAAAACAAGTAAAAAATGTAACGAATATAAAAACTGCTATAATGTCATACCACGCGTACGTCGAGTCGTTGTTGCGTTATGGACTAATAATGTGGGGTAACAGAACTGACTTCCAAAGAGCATTCATCGCTCAAAAAAGTGCATGAGAGCAATTTGTGGACTTAAGCCCGACGACTCATGTCGACCGATATTTAAAAAACTTGGTTCGTTACCGTTACCGTCGCTTTACATTTACGAAATATGTGTTTGTTATGAAAAATAAAGAACTATTTAAGACTGCAAATGATAACAATCCTCGGAACCGACGAGATCCATATAGGCTGGTGTTAAATGACTTGCCTAGATTGTCTAAATACAGTAGTAACTGCATTGCAATGTGTGTGTGCATTTATAATAAAATACCAAGGCATTTCAAAGCTTTAAATATAAAATTAAAATTAAATTTCATAAGTGGTTACTCGAGTGTAGTTTTTATAGTTTAAAAGAATTTCCTCTTAACCTTTTCCCAATTATCTTGGGGTCAGCTTCTAGTCTAACCAGATGCGGCTGAATACCAGTATTTTATACGGAGCGACTGCCATCAGACCTCCGCAACCCAGTAACTGGGCAATGCCGATATCCTAAGGTTAAACCGTTTGTCAGACTTTCAGGCTTCTGACTACCCGTAACGACTGTCATAGGTATTCGTATGATACCCGAAAAGTTTAAACGAATTTATAGATACAAAATGTTGATGTTTTTTTTTTATTTTTAAACAAACGGTTGTTGTTGCTTAACTTGTCTTTAAAATTTTGCATGCTATGTTTTATCCTAGCTAAACATGCTTGTGCCTTGTATACCATGTTATACGCAAATAAATATTCTATTCTATTCTATTACCCGGAGGGTTCGGCAGAGGTGTCTTTAGTACACACTCGTTTCGCCAGTTATGTTTAAGTCCCGCGTAATAGGGGGCGAGCCTATAGCCATTAATCGGGCATAAATCTAGACTCCGGACTGCTACTGAGAAATTTCTAATGGGAAAACCCAATAACACTTTGTTACATTGTTCATAATATGGTTGGAACAGAATCCTTTCCCGTGGATTATTAAGTTGACGGGTCTGAATCTGCTGTATGGTATCCTAAGAATGTAGGCTGATAAATGAAAGTGACATGAACAAACCATAACCAGGCGTATTGTGTGTGTGTGTGTGTGTGCTTGTTGACTTTGATAGTCAGAAATTAGGCTCAGCTACACCAACTAACTGTTCTAATAACCATAACCATACAATATCTACGTCACATTTTGTATGCATTTGACAGAAAATTTGTAACGGTTACGGTTAATACTTCTTCTTCTTCCTGCCCTTATCCCACACTAAGTGGGGTCGGCACAACATGTATTTCATAAATCCATGTTGTTAGAGATTTTGGCTTATTGTTTCATGACCGGCCGTCTACCTGACATCAACCCTCCTTGGGAATGCTCGTTGCACCCTCGCGTAGTTGACCCAATATGCTTGATGATGTTATGCACTGGGTCCCAAAATGATATGCTTGGTTACGGTTAATACTTAGTTGGTCGAAAGTTTAGGATGTTCGTTTAATTTATACAAATCGCTCTTCTCTTATAACTCACATCATTCTTCAAAACATTGAGCCGTCGGAATAAAAATGAAATGTTACGCTGTAAAAAGTAAGATGGCGGCCTATAGTTCGGGAGCGGTGACAATGCGCGCCCCTGACATAAAATTGAGACATTCTGGCTCTTCTACAACTTCACGCCGATTTGGAGGCTGATAATAGCCTGAAGATGCAGGAGTATTTTCTTCTTCTACATCATGATTATCTTGGCTTGGAAGCATTGAACTGCTAGATATATCCAGACCTTCCCAATACACTTCCATATCGATAATTTTTGGGGTGTTTTTATCAAGGTCGTCTATCCATCCGGTGATAACCAAGTCCTGACCAACAATCTGGTCTGGTCTGGTGGTTTTTTACTGAAGGTTTAAATAATGGCAGGACCGTTTCAATTTCCTTATTATTCTCATGTTCTTAGTATTTTGTTAAGACTTCTCATTCCAATATTTAGAACTAGCTGAAGCCCGCGGTTTCACCCGCATTCTAGAGGAACTACTTCATGCACCCGGATAAAAAGTAACCTATGTGTTAATCCCAAATATCGTCTATATGTGTGCCAAATTTCATTCAAATCTGTTTAGCCGTTAATGCGTGAAAGAGTAACAAACATCCATACATCTATCCTCACAAACTTTTCTCTTTATAATATTAGTAAGGATAAGGATTCCAGAATACAGTCCAACTCCTGCTGATAAAAGAATCCGACTTTGACAGTTACAATGTATGCTTGCAAGCTTAGTAGTTCCTACTAAGGCTGATCGTACATGGGTCACTAACTTGCTCGACGCACAGTTGATCATTATTTCTTTGTAATGCAGCTAAAAACAAATGGCCATCAATTGTCTCCAGCAACTTCACAATCTTTCTACCTAGCCTTTTCCCAACTATGTTGGGGTCAGCTTCCAGTCTAACCAGATGTGGCTGAATAATAGTATTTTATCAGACCTCCGCAACCCAGTTACAGAGCAATGCCGATATCCTGCGCTTAGACCGGCTGTCAGGCTTTCGGGTTTCTGACTTCCCGTAACGACTGTCTTAGGTATTTGTATAACACCTGGGACCGACTGTTTAACGTGCTCTCCGAGGCACGGAGGTGTGTCGATTTGTAACGAACGGTCACCCAGCAAACAGTCGGGTTTAACGAGCTTCACAATACACTAATCAAAATCACAAAAAAAACAAACTATAAAACTCAAAACAACCACCCAACACCCCAACACCCTCAAAAAACAAAACCATTCCTACTCATCCTATAAGCGAAAACGAGAACGCTATAAAAGAAAATCTCGGACAATAGCCCGCCGTAAAAGGGAATTGAGACATCCCCTTAATTCCTCAAGTGTTAACAGTTCTCGTAGACTGATGGGAATAGAAATTGAAACTGTAAATTTTAACATTCCTTTTGTTTTAAAGGAAAAAGGGAAAGTTAATGTAAGATTAAGTTCGGATGATCTTAAATTAGGTTTTTTGGATAGAAATTGGATTGGGGCCTGTGAGGATTTGGGTAAAGCCAACTAGAATGAATGTTGATTGAATAACGGATAATGTATAAATGTATGGTTTTGCTCGTAATTTTTGCTTCGTAGACATCTTTTAGGTTTCCTTAATAAAATGGTAAATAAAACCAGCCAAGTTCGAGTCGGACTCGCGCACGAAGGGTTCCGTACCATTATCTATAAAAACGGTTATATCTCGAAGCAAATCGGAAGTTGGCTGGAAAAATGCGAGACTATAGACAAAGAAGTGGCGAGTAGGATTTTATAAACTAAAAAAAATATAGTCATGGAACCTGTGGTTTGAGACAGGTTAGATAGGAGAGTATTTTGTGGCAGACGCATTTTTTTTTTGACGAACGCTGTTGTGTTCTATTTTCGCCACAATTTTGACATTGGCATTTAAACTCGAGATTTTCTAAAACCCATTCTATAAAAAACAAAAAAAGCAAATATTTGTATTGTGTTCTTGTGATCAATAGAAAACCGGCGTGCGAGTCGGACTCGCGCACGAAGGGTTCCGTACCATTATCTATAAAAATCACGTTTGTTGTATGGGAGCCCCCTTAAATATTTATTTTATTCTGTTTTTTAATATTTGTTCTTATAGCGGCAATAGAAATACATCATCTGTGAAAATTTCAACTGTCTAACTTTCACGGTTCATGAGATACAGCCTGGTGACAGACGGTCGGACGGACGGACAGCGGAGTCTTAGTACCTAATAGGGTCCCGTTTTACCCTTTGGGTACGGAACCCTAAAACAAACTCTTATAGTGCGACTTCTTCTGTCTGTCTGCCACATCTGCTTATTTCCAAAATAAAAGAAAATTTAATTTTGAAAATGGAAAAAAACCCTCCAACGGTACGGAACCCACGGTGCGCGAGTACGACTCGCACTTGGCCGATTTTTTACTAAACGGCTTAAATAAGCTTCACTTCGTATATTTGTTTGTTTATTTCAAATCTTGCGACAGATTTTTCAACTACTTCTGCTTAATCGATTCTTCTGAAACTTCCCACACAAATTCAATTCCCATGACAATACAACATTATAATAAGTTCAACCTTTAATCCTCAAATCCTCGTATTGCAGAGGTGCTGCAGGATAAAGCTGTTTAACTAAAAAGTTTTTTAAGGGATTATTTAGAATTATGTACCTCAAAATTATAAAACGGAACCCTTATGGTGGTGCTTTTTTTTCATCGCACAGAATGAAATAATAACAAGTAAATCAGTATGCAGTGAAAAACGCAGTGCGCGCTCTTCTATGACACTCCATACTTCACTGATTATACCTACGTTAAAGAAACGCAAGGCAGTGCACACTAGCCCTTATAGCAGCCATACTCAACCTTTTTCTATAGGGGCCACATACACGTTACAGTCATGGTGTCAGTCAAAAATTATTTAGGTCTTAATTAAAACGTCATTCCAAGTTAACGATGTAGTTACTTTATTAATGTTAAAAGAAGTTTTAAGAAAGATGTTTATATGTTTTAATA
This sequence comes from Amphipyra berbera, assembly GCA_910594945.2. Taxonomy (NCBI): domain Eukaryota; kingdom Metazoa; phylum Arthropoda; class Insecta; order Lepidoptera; family Noctuidae; genus Amphipyra; species Amphipyra berbera. The sequence continues at coordinate 16,547,701 of OU343138.1, forward strand.
AAAATATGTTGGCCCGCGGGCCGCAGGTTGAGTATAGCTGCCTTATAGGATCACTGTGTTGTTCGTTTGTCTGTCTGCCAAGACCCTTTTTTTAGAAACGGTATCGAGTTGAAATTAATATAGGCAAAGTAACCAAATATGGAATGTTAGATAGATAGATAGATAGATATACTTTATTGTACACTAAAAGAAATAAAACAGAAGGAGTACACATTATTATGAACAATACAAATGGCAAATTTCTTCCAGACAACCTTTGGATGGAAAGAATTGTCAAGAAAAATATATAGGGCAGTTTGCAGCATACAAACGTATAATCTATTAAATTAATGTTGTTTTTGTTTAAAAAAAACGTTGCCCCACACTAGGATTTTTCCTGTATCGTGGGTGCGTTTAAAGACATAAATCTTGACATGCACAAACACCCAGACCTGGAACAACTATCTGTAGACAATACAAATATTTGTTCCGTGCGGGAATCGAAACAACGACCCGCAGCGCAGAATCCAATCGCTTAGCCACTGCACCAAACGTGTCGTCAAATATATGAGACTAACATTCAGATAATATAATAATGGAATATTATTCCACATTTGGTTACTTTCCCACTACCAAATACTAAAGTATACAGACCCATAGTCCTATCAAAAATTCAAGTGTCTAACTCAATGCAATAAAAAGATACGACTTATCAAAGCGTATTTTCATACTGCTAAACTAACTCACTGCTGATATTTTTATTAAGTCCTCTATAAAAATACGTCACTAGATAAAGTACAGTAGGGCAATGAAAAGGTAATGCACCGTAAGGGTTATTTTTGCTAACACAGCGCAAGAAACAAACTATTTTACCGACTACATATTGCCAACATTATAGAAGTGAAAATACAAGTATTTTTTGACAGGATATTAGGTGACATGATGACAGACACTAGTAATGTCAATTTATTGAATCACAAAACTCCTTAAATCAAATAAAGACATTACCATGGCACTACCACGTCATGAGGGCGAAGGCGATTTTGATCTTTGCTACCAAAAAAATAAACATAATTTTGCATGCATTGGTCTCTTCCGTTCAACAGTTTGAAAAGGTAACATGTGCCCGCGATGGCTGAATGGAATTAATTTTGAAAACTGAAGAGCCTTTTCATTCCCTACTGTACACATCGATGGCAGCAAAGTAGATCCGGACATCTACATTTTTACCAAAATGCTTTTTTTTCAAAAATGAGCTTGTTTCAACCCTATCTACAAGTCTGTATTAAAATAATTTCAAATTTCAAAATAATGAAGAAAATCTGGCATGTAAATGAAGACATCTACACACGATTTCTAAGAAACTCCTCCTTCTTCTTCCTCTTAGCCTTTTCCCAATTACCTTGGGGTCAGCTTCCAGTCTAACCAGATGCGGCGGAATACCAGTATTTTACACGGAGCGACTGCCATCAGACCTCCGCAACCCAGTAACTGGGCAATACCGATATCCTAAGGTTAAACCGTTTGTCAGACTTTCGGGCTTCTCCATTTTGCTGCGATTTCTAAGAAACATCACAGTAAAATGGCCTCTGTTTTTTATTTACTAAATGTGCTCTCCTGTAAAATTGCGATTTTGTAGATATTATCTTTTACTTCGCTGCCATCGATACAAAACACAATAGTGGCACACTATCACTAACATCCCAATTATTGTTGGTTCTTTAATTGTAAGTCATGTAATACCAAACAATGCCTCAGCCGTATTGTTGTTCACGTATTCTGTACCAAACAAACAGCCAAACTGACACATGATTTTCCTAGAACACACATAACATCACGCCTGTATTCTCCGAATAGTAGGGCAGAGGTGTATAGTAACTCATTTCGCCGTTATATTTTAAGTCTCATGTACCTAATACGGGGCGAGTCTACCATCAACCGGGCATAAATTCAAACTCCAGGCTGCTAATGAAGAATTCCTCACAGAAAAACCCAATAACACTGCCCTACCTAGGGATCGAATACAGGACCTCACGATCAGCAAACCTAGAATACCACCTCTTCTAGAATATTATCTTTCATAATAATTAATAGTTTCTGAGTAAACAATAGTCATAAACCCTTTGATATTAAAGGTATTGCCCAAACCAGGCCGTATAATATTCTAGAGATTGTACTTTACGTACAAGAAAGCAAATAACACATTGTCAGTAAATAGCAAAATATGTCAAAATACAGTTTAGAACAATACGTTTGAGTATTTTGTGAGTATGGAAAGTTGAAGGGTGTTTAATGTTCTGGAAATCAGCATCAATTCGTATTTCGCATCGATTCAGTTTCGCACGCGTCAGTCAGCACGCTTACACATGCTGTAGAATGCATTCGCACACGATTTCACAGGTGATGCGGATAAGTGTGTCTAAAAACCTTAAACGTTTTTGATGTCAAACATCTAATGCGGTGTTACGGGTGTGAGAGCAGCTGTTGCGTGGCGACGCTCGCGATGGTAGACCTTCGTAAATCTTCGTTTTGATTCGGCCAGATTCTTTTTTTGCGTAATGAGTTTCGAAGTTTCACATCTGCCCGATGTCCCGCGACGGCTTCATTTTTTTACGAATTGATGCTAATTGATGTGAATAGTCTAATTCTTGCAAAGTCTGCAGCAGCGAAGTCCTTGTTCCGATCAGGACAGCAGATTTTCGTTATTATTATTGGTAGGTCTTTACCTACCAATAATAATAACGAAAATCTGGCGAAGGCCTTTGCCTTGGTTTTCTTTGTGGCGATCCGATCAATTTTGTCTCGTGCTCTTAGTTTTTTTCTGGCTATTCAAAATCGCCAGATAACTTGCTTCATGTATGAAGACATCACGAATAAAACAATTATCTTACTTTCGTAACGAGTCAATCGATTCAATGAAGCGCTAAGCTTAACAGAATTAAAACTGTCAATACCATACCTAGTTTAGAACAAAGACCTTCAGATACGCGGGTACAGTTAGCGGCAAAGGAGTTATTTTTGCGAAGACTGGATCGTTTTAGTTCATTCATTCATTGTCCTATCAAATAGATTGAGAGTGGGGACTAAAACTATTGATTTTGGTACAAGGTTAGCTTTTTGTAATCCTTATAAGTAATTGGGCGAGTTCCTAATCCTTGTTGATAAGTTTGACTGACGCTATGGAGATTTAGAATAACAGGGAAGCACTAGAATCGTCTATCAGAGCAGACGAGTTCTTGAATGAAGATCACGCACCGAAAACGTTGCGTGGAACACACTCCATGCATGATGATGACAAGGTAACTGGGTTGAATTGGATGGGAAAGGTGGAGGACCGAGTGTCGTGGCGCAATTTGGGGGAGGCCTATGTCCAGCAGTGGACTGCGGTAGGCGAGTTGATTGATTGACTGGGCAACGACAATATATTAGCAACAATATATAACATATAAAACTATAGAACGCCACATGCTACGACTCTTACATACCCCTTTCGCTTCATCCACATTCATACATCTTGTCATACACGCACGCCGGTTGAGAGTACTACGCACCTGACCTTTGTGAAGAACATCACCAATAACATCGATGTATGTCGTTCAGTGTCGTGGTGTTCTATAGTTTCTGCCTACCCCCATGGGAAAAAGGCGTGAGTTTATGTATGTATGTATGTATAAAACAATAAAGTATAAAATCTCTAAACCAAAGTTCAGCTTAGAACAAAATCCTTCACCAGTAAGGTACAGTTAGCGACAAAAGAGGTGTATTTTTGCGAGGTCTGAATCGTTTTAGTTCATTCGTTCAGTGTCGTGTCTAATGGATTGTGAGTGGAGGCGCTCGCGTGTGCGGATCTGTCTGTATTTCTGTTTGTGGTACAAGTTATAATAGTTTAGCGGGTAACGGGAAATATACTGGCCTGCAAAAATAAGTATCACACTTTTAAAATTGCAATAACTTTTTAAGTACACAAGATATATTTTCGAAGCAAAAAGGACTCAAAAAAGAGTTTAACTTTGTTACCATAGTTTCAAAGAAAGCTGATAAAAATTGCTATAAAACGTTTTTTATTTTAAATCTCTAACTTCTATAGTTTAGAAAAAATTGAAATTTTAAAAGTGTGATACTTATTTTTGCAGGCCAGTGTATTTATGGGGAAAAAATAAACAGTTTCTTCTTTCTAGTTTGCGTGTATTAAGTATCTAATTCAATTGAAATGCTTGTAAAGTTTGACAATATTTTTCACATGATGAGCTTATTGTCTGATTCTTTTTAGCTATTAAGACTCGTGTTCACCACCATTAATTCTTTAGTTAAAAACCGTTTACTAGAAAAATGTACTAAGTATTTTTATTAAACGGTTTTAAATTGCTTCACTTAGTATATTTGTTTGTTTCATTCAAATCCTGCCACAGATTTTTCAACTACTTCTGCTTCACCGATTCTCCTGAAATTTCGCACACATATTCAATTCCCAAGACAATCTTCTTCTTCTCCCTGCCCTTATCCCACACTGGGTGGGGTCGGCACAACATGTATTTCATAAATCCATGTTGTTAGAGGTTTTGGCTTATTGTTTTATCACCGGCCGCCTGCCTGACATCAACCCTCCTTGGGAATACTCGTTGCGCCCGTCGCGCGGTTGACCCGATGTTCTTTCTGATATTATGCACTGGGTCCAACAATGGTGTCTTCTTGGTGGAGTATACTTGCAGTTCCTTGACCCACTCATTCAGTTTTGCTAGGGACTTCGGTTCTGACACATCGTAAATCATAGCACCGTTAGCTTCTCTGTAAAAACTTACTGTTGATGTTCTGTATCGCTCCTGTCCTGCTATATCCCAAATGCAAAGCTTGACTTTAACACCGTTCACGTCCATGACTTTACATTTGTAGTCAACTCCGATTCTAACTAGGAATGATGGATACAACATTATAATAATTTCAACCTTCTATATTCAAATCCTGATCCTGCAGGGCTACTGCAAGACAGAAAGAAAGAAAGAAAAGTTATTTATTCGCGCCAACATGACGCACAAAATAAAATAAAAGTAACAAACTGAATAGAAGCTTGGGGAAAAATATGCGTCACATCCGCGCAAAACGGCCATCGCTCAGCATAATGCTGTGTCTCACGTGCGAGACAGAGCCACAGCGCTGGTCTTCAGCGACAGCCGGCGTTGACATGATGACGTCCACTGGTGCAGCAAGTAAAAAGATATAAATAAACTCAATATATGAAAATAGATAAAATACGCAATAAATAGAATCATGTGAAAGTGTATGATATATAATATTTAAATATAGCAACATTTCGTGGCGTCAACATCGTCGCTCACGCAAACTTTCGTTATCTGTGCGTGCAGCTGTCAATTATGGACTACATACATAATAGGGTATTTGACTATAATTTTTTTATTAGAAATCTCGAAACTGTTACAAAAATGATAAGCAACAGTGAAAAAACTAATGAAATATTTAATAAAATGCCCAAGTTATAAACGATTGAAAATTTCTCACTAGACAGAGACAACATGACGCCACAATGACGTCATACCTTGCAAACTTCATAATTATTTGACACCACTCCGAACAATATCCGTTTCGTGCGACAAGGACAGAAAATGCCCCCTCCACAAACTTCGCAAGCGTGTAGCTCCTCTATTTTTTCATTGATTTTATTTATTTTTTCACATATCAATTTGTATCTATACTTTCTTTAAAATAATACTAAATTGTTGTACATTTTTAATAGTAGTCAACTACCCTATTTATTTGCTAAAATTACGCAATAGATGGGAATTTCAAAATGGTGTCTGTGATTGTGTAATGGATGATTGTTTTGTTATTGTTGTGTGTTGTGGTCAGAGCTTGTGAAATCCTTGTGCTATGAGATGAATATAACAGACTCTGCGGCTTCCAGGAAATTAGTCACCGGCCGAGACTCCAAAGTAACAGCTATGGTAAGGGCGAAAAGAAAAAATATATTTAATGCAATTAGTTAATTCAGTATTAACACTATTTGAACATTGAAATTAGATGAAAACGTTAAAATTCAAAGTTTTTTTAAAGGATTATTTTAATTATAAATGTGACAGGGTAAGCGTACAATATTTAAAAGCTCTACAAAACGATTACCTTAAGAGAAAACGCGGGCAGCAAAACATAAATAATTTGAATAGGTTTATGCGATCTATTTCGGTCCCACCCCTCCCACAAACCTTCCCAATTGAGCGTGAAAGAGACACCTGCATCTCGAACTGATTTCTGCTGTGCAATATTAGCGAAATCTTACTTTCGTATTTCCCTGTTTCCTTCTTCAAACCTGGACCGATTTTGATATTTTTTTCTGTAATAATTTAAGAAAAATTTTGGTTTTAGGACGTTTCTGACGTGTACATTTACTGACGTCACGATGACGTCAAACATATATATATGGCTGCATTTAAATTCAACCGTATTTCAGGTACCTACCAATTATACTGGTGTCAGGTAAATATGTCACTTTAGCCAGGAAATATGGGAACTATGAGGGGCTCGTGATTGGTAATTACCAACCGCGCGGGTCCTACGATTAGTGGATGGGTGACCGTTCGTTACACATCGAGACACATCGGCGCCTCGGAGAGCACGTTATACAGTTGGTCTCGGACGTCATATGAATATCTATGGCAGTTGTTACGGGAAGTCAGAAGCCTGAAAGTCTGACAACCGGTCTAACCTTAGAATACCGGCATTGCCCAGTAACTGGGTTGCGGAGGTCTGATGCAGTCACTCCGTGTAAAATACTGGTATTCAGCCACATCTGGTTAGACTGGGAGCTGGTCCTAATATAGTTGGGAAAAGTCTAGGCAGAACGATTAGCCAGGAATTATATCTTTTATTAGCCACACTATTACTCGCTTCATCTCATCTCTTAAATCCCACTACTAAGTTTGCAATGCCCTACTAAACACTTGCCAACTTTTTGAAGCACTCAACTTAATCTCTATCACAACGCCATAAGTACTATTTTCGGTTACCCCACTTACAAATGCAGGTTGTAATCGCTGCATTATCTAGTTCTTAAATACGATGAAAATGCCTTGTTGGGCACAAAATTCCTTTGGGAAGACTAACAAGCTGTGTTCGCATTTTATATAAATAAAGTTTATGCTTATTGAAGTGGATAAAGGCGGTATGATTTTCAGGGCCTGATTGAGGATTTGAGCCGGCCCTAGGCTATATAGCCCCTTTACGTGTGGTGCACCACCTCGGGGGATGGTTAGGGGGGGTTGCTCTTGACCATAAGGCGGATGTCTTATAGAAATACCTATAATCAGCCCATTACTGTCTCAGTGCAGGGCACGGGCCTGTTCTCAGATTGAGAAGATAGGATTTAGTCCACCACGCTGGCCTGGTGCGGGTTGGCGGACTACACACACCATCGAGAACTTTATGGAACTTTATGAACGGATTGTAAAATAATAATGTGATGATATCAAATATTTTATGTTCCTTCTAAAACTGGTTTTTTGCTATTATGCGTTCACGTTTCAAAATACTTTTGGTCTGTCTTCATTTTCGTCGCGTCCTCCAGAACCTCACTCTCGCAGGCCTTTAGTAAGGTAAATTAGGTCTAAGATAAGTCAAGTCCAAATTATTTCGTGCAGTGATAGTGACTTCAGCTATGAATTGGACACTCTTCTAGAAGAATGCTGATAACCAGTGGCGTGCATTGCATATAGGCAATTAAGCAGTGCCTACCTCATAAGATTTAATTAACTACTCCATCATTAACTATTACTATAAATAAAATAACCGTGTATGGCTATGATTTCTTTTGCTCAGAATTGTATTAAAATGGGCTTAAGCGTACAATTGAAAGGCAACATCGCTAGTGCCTGCCTACCTAGTCCAAAAACCAATGCACGCCACTGCTGATAACACATTATTTTGTTACGGGTTGTCATAATCAGATTGTGAAGGTGAGAGGTATTGTGTTCCTCCAATGAAAAGGGAGGATCCTCCAACCAGGCGAGTCTTATGCCTGGTGGGCTAAGCCCAACGGTTGATGTTGGGACGTTGTATTATACTAACTCCGTGTCAAATCTTGATATCGCGATGCAGGATTTGTGACATTCTATTTGACAGCTGTCATTGTTGTCGCTGTAGTTTGCTAGACAATTGTGGTACTGCGTAATTTTATGTGGCGTGGTAGGCCCCACAGAGGAGAGGTCGGCCGAGGGTTGAAGCTGACCTCAACATAGTTGGGAAAAAGACTAGGCAGAATATGATGGAATTAAAACTAATGTTACCAAGTCAGTTTTAGACACTCTTTATACTGAAAATAATAAAAGCTTGCCTGAACAATATGATAGTACTCCCAATAAAATACATTTACATAGTTATTTTCCTTTGTTAATACCAAAAGCACTCCACATTCAGGTCCAAATTAAAGTTTATTATCATTAGCATGGCCTAAAAAGGCCAAAATTGCCCATAAAATATACATTTTTATTTTTTATAACCTTTCTTTTTCACGCCTGAAAATATAAACATGAAAGCAAGTAATGTTATACTTACTTAAAAAGATATCCTACCTTTTTTCTTTGTCTCTGTTTCCGGTTCTCGTCAAAGTTATCTTTTTTTCAAGGAACTGGTTATGCGATACTTATTAGATTGAGGACTAGCTGCGTCCAAGCCTCCGCCCACGTGAAAGGTTTTTAATTTTCTGGTGAATGAAATACCTGAAGACCTCTTCCGGGTAATAAGTTTACTTCTAGACCAAATTTCATGAAAGTCCGACAAATGGATATACAGACACCCACTTTTTCATTCAGATAGATAATAATGGATGTGTCAAGTTCGTGGTTTTGCTATCACAGACAGTAACCACAACGGAAATGTGGAATCCTGATTGATGCTTAATTATATTGTTGACCGATTAGTTGCCATCGATTCCAGTGCCCATATTCCTACTAATCCCTCGTTGTTAGGCGTAGGAAGTAATATTGTGGTCGTCGTCAGTTCATATTTAAGTAGAAGACCACAAATGTACAACATATTAATGAAATACTGTGAGGAAACCTGCACACCTCCTAAAAGTTCTTGATGCTGTATATAGTCCTCCAAGCCGCACCAGGTCAGCGTAGTGGACTATGGCCTAAACCCATCTCATTCTGCGAAGAGGCCCGTGCACACCAGTGAGACAGTAATGGGCTGATTATGACTTTATCTTGGTGGTGATCAATGCTCGTTCCTTGACTGTATGAGGAGACGAGGTACACCCTGAAGGACAAATATGCAGGCTGGTATTTTTATTATATTACTTACGTTATCTTAATCTAAATAAAATATTCTGCCTAGCCTTTTCTCATCTATGTTGGGGTCAGTTTCCAGTCTAACCAGATGCGGCTGAATATCAGTATTTCACTCGGAGCGACTGCCATCAGACCTTCGCAACCCAGTTACTGGACAATGCCGATATCCTAAGGTTAGACCAGTTGTCAAACTTTCGGGCTTCTGACTTCCCGTAAAGACTGTCATAGGTATTCGTAAGACACCCAGGACCGACTGTTTAACGTGCTCTCCGAGGCATGGAGGGGTCTCGATGTGTAACGAACAGTCACCCATCTACGGACTAAATGGTAAGATCTACCCACTCCGCTATATTTGGCAGAACTCAAATAGTCTGTCTGATCTAAAGACTACGTAAAGGTTGGTGCCCTCAGGTCGTGGAGGTCAGAACCCTGACCTCGGTTGTCTTCTGTTTCTTTTTTCTAGTAATTACTGGTGCTGCTAATGAAAGCAGTGGAAAGGTAAACAGTAGGTTAATTTTGTGTAGTTATTGAGATGTTTTTATTGTAGAGCTATGATTGGTGACTGAAATAACAAAATCGGGCGTTGATTTCCATTTTGACAGTTTTGACTGTGTGGATAATTTAGGTAAGGTTTTTTCGTGTTTGTTTTAAGTTTCATGTTTTACCTGCATGCATGACCTGAGGCTCTCATTGGGCGGCTGGATCAAGGGCCTGATATAGAAAGTGGTACTTCGGTATTGTTAGGAGGCTCCTCTCTCTGAGGCCCCGACTCGGTAGCTTGGAACCTGTTCCCGATGGCGGTGGGCTACTATTTTTTATATTTTTTAATGTTTTTGTTTTTTTTTTAGAAATATTTGAAAATGTTGTGTTGTGTGAATGAAAAAAAGGAATGATAATTTCGTGTCTAAATCAAGTTGAGTTTGGATTTGGATAAAAAGACAACTAAAGACCCCTGTACTGAAGTTATTGATTAATATCAGAATTATTCTTGATTTACTGACTAACTTCTACTGTAACTGTACTATTGCATTTTTTCTATTGGAGTCGCAAACTTATAAGTATTGGAAAAAATACTATTTTTTCCAAGAAAAACATTTCTTTTTCTTTGCTATCTCTCACTGCATTGCCAATCTAGCTGTCTAGCCATAAATTAGACTCGTATGTTTTCTTACGTCCAGTAAATATGCTGCAGAAAATATATCTTGAAAAAACTTAAGAAAATAGAGTAAGGTTAAGTATTTTCGGCTCAAGATAGTAGGAATGATAGTAGGTAGTAGTACAGGTCTTTCTGAAAGAGTTTCGGTTTGACGGGTCGGTGTCGGTGAAATTTTAGGCACATGAAACTTTCCAACTTTGTCTCTAAGGTTGGCAACGTATCAGCAATCCTCTTAGTGATGTAGGTGTATTCAGGCTCCCGTAATCACTTTTCATCAGGTGGGTGTTATTCAATTTTTTATGTGGACTTTCTCAGTAGCAGTCCAGAGTTTGGATTGAGCCCGGTTGATGGCAATAGGCTCGCCCCCTATTACATGGGACTTAAACATAACTGACGTAACGAGGTGTACTAAAACACCTCTGACGAATACTTCGGGGAGTATAAGGCGTGATGTTATCTATACTAATAGTCTAAAGAGGAAAGATTTGTATTTTTGTATGTAACGAATAAACTTAAAAACTACTAGACTGATTTCAAAAATTCTTTTGCCGTTAGAAAGCTACATTATCACTGAGTAACAGAAGCTATATTTTTATCCAAAAATGTTAAAAAAACATGTCCACTCGTGCGAAGCCGGGACGGACCGCTAGTGTTATAATAATAATAATTCATTTATTTATTCAAGTAACATAATTCATAGTGTTAATAACAATTTGACTTATATCTGTGTTAGTAAACTAAATTAGATACGAATAATGAGATGAACCTATTATATGAAAAATGGCACATCGTTATTATGCTGCAGGTCCAGCAGAAATTTTGCAGCACCGGTTAACGATCGCGCAATCCAGTCGGTTTGAGATAATTTTTAGGATGGTGTTGGTGCTGCCCCATGCCCTGCATACGAGGGATGCGCATCTCTTACGCATTACTGTACAAAAGCAATCTACGCGTTATACGCTATGTTATATGTATATAATATTTGGTTTGGAAATCTATATATTTCTAAATAGCAAGAAAGAGATAGACCACCAAACTAAATATTCAAGGCCAAATCTTTCGACTTCAATTAGGTATTCGTAGTCTGGTCCCCAGTCCCCAGAACCAAAGTCCATAGCAAAACTGAATGAGTGGGTCGAGAAACTTCAAGTATACCCCACCAAGAAGAACATAGTCTACTTAGTTGGCGGCAATAAGATTGACAAGCATATTATGATTTTCGGACGCAGTGCATAATATCAGCAAGCACATTGGGTCACCCGCGCGACACCGCAATGAGTATTCCCAAGGAGGGTTGATGTCAGGCAGGCGGCTGGTCATAAAACAATAAGCCAACACCTCTAACAACATGGATTTATGAAATACATATTTGATGGGATAAGGGTAGGAAGAAGAAGAAGTCTGGTCCTCAGTTTTACCCACACCTTTGTGACTATTAAAGAAACCAACACACAACATTCTCCTGCTTCAAAAGAACACCAGAATTTACCTACTGATACCTTCCCTATAAACATCGTCCTAAAACCAAAAGAAAAACGGAGCATAAAGATTACTTTAATCTCAGCCAAAAATACCTTTTAACCTTTTTCTATCCAAAATCCTACCCGTATTTGGTACCTCCCGTTACGTAGTCGCCGCCTTATCATCGGTTCACGCTACACTGGGTCCAACGTAATTAGCAATGTAATTATTTATCGTTGGTGTACGGTCTAAGTGTATCTTTAGTTCTGCGGGATAAAAATTTGCGGCGGTTAGCTTTGAATGAGATTCTTTTTGCTTGTGAAAGATACGAGGCGTAGAAATGTTCTTGATATCAAACGGTTTTAGTTAGCTTCACTGCGTATATCGTCGGTCGGCAGTGAAAACCATGTATAAGCAAAATATTTTTTTTTAAAGTAATAGTATTTTTAAAGTAATTATCTGTCTCCTGCAAAAAAAATGGCCGATCAAAAAATGTTAAGACAAGTTTGTCATCGTACGTCATAGATAACTTAGAAGTATTTGAATTTAAAGTTTGTTAAACTAGTATGTGTATGACGAGTTTATCAATCTAAAGAACAAATAAAACGCTTTTGAAGAAAAATTTATTTACGAGCTTTTCACTGCCAAGTGTCAATATTTGTAGGTTTATTCAGATGTTTCAACTACTTCTGCTTAACCGATTGTCCTCAAACTGCGCACACAAATTTAATTTACATGACAAAATAACATTACACTAATTTCAACTTTAAAATCTCCAATCCTGATGCTGCAGGGGTATAGCAAGATGAAACTGTTTAACTTAAAAGTTAAGCTGAGCAACTGACATAGTTGGGAAAAAGCTAGGAGGAAGAGGTTTACTGCAAAGTAGGGCCTCATCGTGGGTGATGTAGAAAGCGACGAAGGGATTGAGAAGAGAAGATTTGCAGCAGAATTGCATTATTTTCCGATCATCAATCCGTTGTTCGCTATAGTGGTGATGGCAATAGTCCTACATCACCATCTATCAAGTGTTTATACTGTTTGTTACTGTAACTACGGAACTGTTATAATATTTTATATTCTAGTCATTATAAAGTAAACTGCTGACTATGCTTCAGTTGTTTACTTCATATTACTAATTAGGTCTCTTGACGTCAAGACGAAATTCATCGTAAGAATTTCCGGCGTAACGCAGTCCAGATCGGTTTTGGACTTTGATGTGGACACAGTTTCTTTGTAATACTTAATTTTGGATTAAACCGTTTCACTTAATCTAAAAAGTCTTCAGGATCCCACCCCGTAACAGAACCCTGTGCGATTCCGCCATGCCCTTCACTGGTTTCCATCAATCAACAACACCACTGATAAAAAATCTAAGAAAACATCGTGAGGAAACCTGGACTTGATGGTCTGAACTCGCCAGCACGTAGCAAGCGTGGTCTCTCCCGTGTCGGCATGAGCTATAAGAGAATAGCTCCTGTCCATACCTTGGTGAGAAGATTAGCCAGTCAGCAATGTTGGTAGTGGATAGCAGGGCTGATTGCCAAGGGTGCGCTGGACGTACTTATGTATCGACACTCATGGTGGCTCTCTTAATGAATTGTGATCAATACTCCTTTATTATCTGTATAAGAAGAGGTCTTTGCTCTACAGGAGGATGATTACAGGCTGATAGAATAAAACCTTATTTTTTAAATAACTTAAACCTGAAAATAGGTCATTGTACTCATCATTATGAGTAACATTCATTTTGGGACAAACCCTGAAATCGCGAAAGGAAAGTCAGTTCTTCCATACATTTTGTCGAGTTGTGGAATCATAACAAATGTATGGAACAGCTCTTTCTTTTTTCGTGATCTCCGGGTTGGTCCGACAGCAAAAGTTGTTCAAAATGATGAGTACAATGACCCTTTCTCGTGTTTATGGTATACAAAAAATAAGGTTGTATAATGACTCTATAAATGCGTTATATGACGGATGATGGCGAACTGGCGGGGGCCCGGGCCTATAAAAGGTCGGGCACGCTGCAGATCTCCCTCTCGCGCCGCTGCAGTTGCCAAGTTAAGTGCTACACCTGCTTAAGAAGACTCTGGACTCCGCATTGCTACGAACCACGCCCTGTTGATCTATTTGTAATTCTTATTAAAATATACACGCTTAAATTTTGATCGTTTTAATCCCTTGGACTGGTGGTTTAACTTACAAAATACTATTCATCAAAAGCTTGCACAGCATTGTAACTCTTAAAACAAAGAAAATAGCAAGTGATAACATAATACTCGCAAAATGCATGAAACCAGCAGTAGCGCCACGAGTTAGTTACCTACGTCGGCGTCGGTCGTTGCGTACCTAACTACCTAACTCCGCCCGATCAAGTTAAGGTTATTGACTCGCGCTCAGCTGATATTCACGTAAACAAATTAAATGATTTCAAATTTCCCTTTATACTTTTACGGGCTTAGGACCGTCATAATTGCTTTGTGCCTAGGTTTCAGGCCATACCTAATACTATTAAAAGAATTATGCTAAAAGCGGTAGGTACAACATGTAAAAATAAATCCCTACAGGCCTGCTAGTTATGGCGTATTTAATAATGTGGAATCAAAATTATTTACAATGATTTAAAAAAGAAAAAAGTTCTAATTACTTACACGATTTAAAAAAAGTTCTGTTACATACCTAAATCACCTTTGATTTATTTAACACTAAGCGACACGTAATAATTGTTCATAAAAACGTGTACCTAATCAAATGATTAAAAAAGAATTCTGTTATAAACCTAATAATTAATCACCCCTGAATCGTCACTGGCTAATACTTCACGATAGCTTAATAATTGTTCAAAGTGCAAACCATTCCTTTCGAGACATAATTTTGCACGTTTAATTAAATTGTCTTTTAATTTCAATATGTAATGTCTCTCTGTCACTTTATAAAACATCGAACGCGTTTACTATCGCACTTTTCATTTGTACACGAGTTTGATGCTCGTTTCTGTACAAAAGATGGCTTCACAAATAAAAATCCAGCGGGGTAAGGTCCGGGCTCCTTGCTGGCCAAACAACTGGACCAACCCGTCCAATCCAGTGATCTCCAAACACGGAAATCAGGTGATTACGTAGGTACATTATGCTCGCTTCGCTGTAGACACCGAGCCGCCTGCGCATCAAAACCCGCGATTGCGTAAAATTGCACCATGGCAAGGAACTCCAGGTTGGAGTACGCGTAATTACGAGACGTCATTACTTTCGCGCGACAAGGATAATCTTAACAACAACACACCGATGACGTCTTAGATAAACTGAATTATTTACATGACGTGGTCATGTACTCCTGTGCTGCCCTTGGCGCGCGGGGTGCGCGGGGCGCGCGCCTATTGCATTGCCAATCAAATAGGGTTTGGGGGCGGGGTTTGGTCTAGGATTGGCTAATTTTTGTTAGTCCACGTTGACTGTGCGTACGCGTCATTGTTGCTAGAACCGAACGGTGCCTACGGGATTAAAACGATCAAAATTTAACCGTGTATATAGTGTACGGTTACAAGTGTTATTCTTTATCCTCCCGTGAGTACACACCTGCTAAATTCTATGTGCACATGCTTGTTGAGGGTTGACTCCTAAAGCCACCCTAAAGTGTTACAGTTATAGTTGAAAAACAGATCGTTCGACCGTCACAGAGGTGATACAAAGTCATAAAGATAATATTATAATGTGAATCGAATCGGATTTTCATTAATGTCGAAAATCGTTCGAACATCACACCACTCCGCTCTCTCGATTCAATCTCGTGCATTTCGATTGCTATTGGTTAGTTCTGATTGGGGCCGAGATTGGTACCAGTTTGGTTAAAGTTAATTAGAATTTAGTTAATTAAGTAGAAAGTAGGTAGAATGTATGCGAAAAGTGTGGAGTGTTTTGGCGCATCTATGAAAATCGATTGTCTCGATCATGGCGTAATCAAACGGTTATAAATGTTCGGTGTAGGCCTTAATTAAATGTATTCTAGATTAGCAAATAGCAAAAATAGTACTATTCATACATACGTGTGGTTAGTAACTAACCTGGTGTCAGAGTTTATGCCGCCCATGAGCCTCTGACTTGGCTTCACTTGCCGTCGAGAAATATCCCTCAAGCAGTTTCCTCACGACTTTTCCTTCACCGTTTTTAAGCAAGTGATAAATTATACAATACGCACATGAATCCGAAAAGTCAGAAGTGCGTGCCTTGGGTTCGGACTCAAGACCTATAACTTGGCAGTCTGACGGTTACACCACTAGGCTGTTCCGCCTAGCCTTTTCCCAACTATGTTGGGGTCAGCTTCGAGTCTAACCAGATGCGGCTAAATACCAGTATTTTACACGGAGCGACTGCTATCAGGCCGCCGCAACCCAGTTACTGGGCAACGCTGATGTCCTAAGGTTAGACCATTACTAGGCTTTTACAGCTATAATTGTTCCAACAGGTGGAAAGTCCTAAGTGGAACCCATCACTCATCTATCACGTTATTAATTAATTTGGTACTCCACGTCTGGATGGCCACAATTGGTTTCAAATTACCGTGAATCATTATAGTCCATAATGAAATCAATGAATTTGTGCGATTTGATTTTTGCCCATTTTGATGTCGTTCAAATAATGATGTGGCTTTTTTTGTAACTTTATTGACAATAACAAAACTTTTAAGTAAAACGTATCTTGCAATACCCTTGCAGCATGAGGATTTGAAGATTGAAGGTTGCAATTATTGTAATGTTGTCAAGTATTGTCATGGGAATTGAATTTGTGTGCGAATTTTCAGGAGAATCGGTTAAGCGGAACTAGTTGAAAAATCTGTCGCAAGAAATGAATCAAACAAAAAAATATTAAAAAAAAAAACAATTAACGAAGTGAAGCCAATTAAACTGTTTAAAAATACAAGCAAGTCAATAAAATAAAGATAGTTTAAATTATGTTGTATTTTCTTCACCATTTATTGTTAATATGTAGTATAATTATGTAATATTGTAATTGGTTTAATTATTTTTATATCATGTTATATTTACATTATAAAATAGGAAATATCTATGAGGCTTCCATAGTCACATAAAGTCAAAAAAATGCTCGATAAAAACAGAATAATAAATTTTTAAAAAACATAATTATTACGGGCATTATAATGACGTCCGTGCCACGTAAAAGCTGTCATAACAACTAATACATTACTACTTTACATAATATATGTTTAAGGCACTAACATAAACACGTTGAATTAAGTTGATAAAGTTGTTCTATTTAGAGACAGATTGCCAACCCATTGCTTGTCTGATTTCATCTCTGATGTAACCCTTGTAACTCAAGTTGGCCTTTACTACGTGCTCTGAATTATAAATAGCTGAAAAACCGGTGTCTTTATTTCAGTCGCTGATCAACGTAAAACTGACTATTTCTACAACTATATATAATTGTCTAATTTCCGGACTTAAACGCTAAATCTTATTTGCACAAATTCTAATTTACACAAGGAAGCATGTGCGTGAAGACGGCAAAACGGTTTACCGCGCAGTGTCGTTAATACCGTTTGTGGAAACGTTTGCACAAGCCGTTTGCACAATATGCATGATTGAGCGTGGTCCATAAGAATTATATTTAAATGACATAGGTATTTTGATCCATAATCCTTAAGTATGATTAGTTTTTTATTGTTTTTGTGAACAAAACTTTTGAGCTCTTCTTCATTTCGTGTCGGCACGACCTCTATGAGAATAGCGCATGCCGTAGTGCAAAAATTTGCAAGTCAGCAAGGTTGGTACAGTACGAGACAACTAAGAAGTCGCATCGGCAAACTTGATCGAACAACCAATGGCAGTCGATCATTTTCACGCCACTCACACTTATTGCGTCAGCGTAAAGATCATTTTTACTGCAGTACGTACTAATAAACATTCGTGGTCTTGAAGTTGCACTCAGTTCGGAAGTGATCGATTTTAGGGAGTTTACCGATGCCTCTTCTTAGTTGTGTCGTACTATAACGGTACTGAGTTCCCAGGACGCACCAGAGACGTACTTAGAAGCGTCACTCGTTGAGGCACATTTAATGCAACCTGCAGACTAGGAGCGGATACGCAGACGGAAAAAGCTAGAACGAACTAAGGTCAGTATGCCTATACCCTTTGAAACAGTAGTCCATTTCTAATTTAATTACAGCAATCAATTTAACATAGTAATGTACATAAGATTTTCCAAGGTCCCAGTATAACACTCGTTGTAGATCATACAAATGCGATCTCTTTCGTACATTGAAACGCGAACAAGGAGCTAGAAATGTATTCTACTAGCTGGCCCGCGGTTTCACTCGCATTCTATAGAAACTTCTTCATGTACCCGGATAAAAAGTATCCTATGTTCTAATCCAAGATATGGTCAAGTGTGTGCTAAATTTCATCTAAATCAATTCAGTCGTTAAAGCTTGATTGATTAACAAATATCCAAATTCATAAACTCACAAACACCTATACTTTCAGATTAGGTTAGAAGGATTGGGTTATATAAAGGTGGGGTAATTCCGTAGAAGAACTAAGGTCACGGTAGATGTAAGTTGATGTGGCAAGTAGGCAACATTGTTCAGAAGACAAATAACCGCTTGAGGCGTTGGAGTCCATTGAGAAGCGTGCCAAGAAGCTCATCAGCAACGACTCCCTTGTTCAGACCAAGCTCCAAAGTCTTGAGCATCGGCGCAAAGTTGCTAGTCTATCGGTTTTTTATCGGACACATTTCGGAGAGTGTGCTTCAGATCTGCATGATCTAATACCCCCCTGCCCTTTTTTCTATCGGACGGCCAGAAACACGAAAAAGCGCCATCGGTTCATGGTTGATATACCAAAAACCCGAACGAAGCGTTTTGATTCCACTTTCATTGTGAAAACCGCCAAACAGTGGAATGCGCTGCCCGAGTGGGTGTTCCCCGACAGTTACAATCTGGGTGTCTGCAAGTCACGAGTGAATCGGTTTCTTCTGGGCAAGCGTGCTCCATCGTAGACCGCATCATCGCTTAACATCAGGCGAGATGGCGGCCAAACGCAGGCCTAGTAATAAATAAATAAAAAAAAAAGTAAAGTCCTTGAAGACTTAGAGCCGGGAAGGCTGTTTTACATGGTGGTCATTACTACCGCCAGCCGTTCTTCATTATGACACAAAGATACTACTGCCCTCATTATCTCTCTGCCGTTATCCCACACTAGTTGTGATCGACACAACATGTATTCCTCTTCCATTCTCCTCTATTGGTCATCATCTCAGTACCGACACACTCCTTTCTTACCCATATCATTCTTCACACAATCCATCTATTTTTTCTTGATCTACCTCTACTTGTATATCCATCCACATTCATATTCAACATTCTTCTAGTGACCTGACTTTTTTCCCTCCACATAACATGTCCGTACCACGCTAACTTATTATTACTCCTCAACTTTTCAGTTACTGACGCTTCTTTGAAACTTCCTTTGACATACTCATTTCTTATCCCCCTATCTTAAAGATGTTACTGCCCTATCCTGACAATATACCACATCCATCAACCCTATTCCTATATCCTTGGTATCGTCCACTCACCAGACACATTAATCCAATGCTGTTTGCATTGTGCGTTTTATTATACCAGCGGCGTCTACCCGGCTGGTTCTACGAGTAACTGACCGTAATGTTAATAGAGTTTTTTTTGGTTGTTGACAAGAAGGTTTTTGGGGCGAAGACACTTTGATACAAAGTGTGTTGCTTGGAGATATTCTTCGGATTTAATATTGTTTATTATCGTTCTCACATGAATAATATTGTCAAAAACACAAATTAGTGGAAGGCAGATTAATTTGACAAGGTCTATTCCAAAGTCTAGTGGCAGTCCTGAACAGGAGGCAATCGTCATCTCATCATCATCATCAACATCTAAACCTTTTTCTGCTAACTTCTAGTTAAAAGCCTCCCTCTATTATTTTCCACTTCGAATAGTTTTGAGCCGTTTCCATCCAACGGCTTCCTGCGATCTTGAATACAATGATACAACGTGGTGCGTCGTATTGGAGAATATTTTGTCTTCAAGCGAATCTAAGGCTTGAATTGTACTTATTGTTGACATGGAGTAAAATTGAAGCCCCCTTTTCTCTAAACCACCTTGCGCTGGGTTTGAGAAGGAAGAACAAAGAAAGAATAACGCACAAAAATAAACAAAAACAAAATAAAATGTACTGCCACACTAAGTTTTCCTTCCATTCAAATTACCAAAGAAGATATGTACCACAGTGCAATGTATAAGTTACAGTCGAAAATAATAACCGGTCAGAACAAATTTTGCCTAAAAAATATTGGGTAATTGTGATTTTGACTAAAAAAAATCGGCTAAAAGTGGTTTTAACCAATAGTGTTTGTCAAAACTACTATTCAGTGGGAGTTTGACCATTTTATAACTTTATAAACAATTGTTCGCACTATAATCAATCAAAAACCACTTATTTTTGAACGCACCCATTTAACGAATGGTGGAACTGGAATGTGATTGGCAAATCGTTGAGTGGTCACAGTTTTAACCTAACCTTACTTAGCTTTCAGCTATCTGTTTGTCATTTTATTTTTTACTAGCTGTGTCCTCACGGCTCCGCCCGCGTTAAAAGATTTATTCCAGTAATAAATATAGCCTATGTTACTCACTGATAATGTAGCTTTCTAACGGTATAAGCATTTTTGAAATCGGTCCAGTAGTTTTTAAGTTTATTCGTTACCTACAAAAATAAAAATCTTTCCTCTTTATAATATTACTATAGAAGTATAGATATAGATAACGGGTTACTTGAAGTTAGAAGTATTTATATTATTTATAGTGATATAGAAACTAATTTTGACTGATTTTCGCAGTCAAATTTAAATTTGATCGGTTCAGAGTTTTGACTGTGGATCGTGGCTAATTAACAACCGCGTCGATCATATTATTTGCGAGTTTAAGCTGCGGTTGCCGCGGTCAGTCCGTGGATGGGTGACCGTTCGTTACACAGACCCCTCCCTGCTTCGGAGAGCACGTTAAACAGTCGGTCCCGGGTATCAGACGAATATCAATGACAGTCGTTACGGGAAGTCACAAGCCCGAAAGTCTGACAACCGGTCTAACGTTAGGATGTCGGTATTGCCCTGTAACTGGGTTGCGGAGGTCTGATGGCAGTCGCTCTGTGTAAAATACTGGTATCCACATCTCGTTAGACTGGAAGCAGACCTCAACATAGTAGGGTAAAAGGCTGGACAGAACAAGAATTTTAACTGTAACATATATACCAAATATTGGGCCAAGGTCGATGGTGTTTTGCCAAATACTAGCTCCCCATAAAATATGTAAGTCAAAATTGCTATTTATTTCCCTTATATTTTCCTGTTAGTACAAACTTTGTGTGCAAAGAACTTTTTGTAATGTCAGCTGTGATGTATTTTAGTTTTTACTTTGATGACGTGTTTTTATGTATTGTTTATGTTTTTGCAAGTTGGGAAGCGAATGGGAAAATAACGGAGTTAAATTCGTAAAGAATGGATGAGAGACGATGCGTTGTAACTTTAATGTTAGAAAAACATATATGAAGTACCTACCTTGAAAGGTACGCAGTTTTTTTTATGCGGGCTGTTATACAAAGCGCTGTTACCAAAGATTGTATACAACTAATCGATTTGTACTTGTACAGAAAACACTGGCACAGTTCAAAAAATATCAGATTAGAATATTGGCACATTCCTAAACATAATTATCGTTTCAGATTAGAATTTTAGTTTTTAGAAACTAAAAACGAAAGGACGTCGATTTCTAAATTGCATTTTAAATTCTTTTTAATTTTTCTATGTTTTTACGATTTCAGATTAGAATTTAGTTCTCAGAAACTAAAAAGAAAATGACGTCGAATTATCAATTGCATTTTAAAATAGGTATTTTAATTTATTTTTTGATTAACTACCAAAGAATGTGTCAATACAAGTAAAGACAACCGGGCAAAGTTATATACAGGATGTTGTGAAAATATCGTTATTTCTTCAAAACTTTCTGCATAACTATCATTATTTCTTTAGCAAGTTACAGCAAAAATAAGTAGCTTAAGAAAAATCCAGGACTTCTAACAAGCTTTCGCACAATAAGTGAAAAGTCTTCGCAAGAAAGACTTAAAAATATAGCGCTGTCTAGGAGCCCTGTCATGTCTAGATTAAATGGGCCAATGTCGTTGCAATTTCATTACAACAACGCTGAAAATGAGATCCGTACTCGTGTTTAGTAGAACGTATTCAATACTGTTTATTTTTTTGATTAATTATTACTACAACATTTGAAGGTGCGTGCAAACCTCGCGAGGCATGCGCCGCGAATGGTTTGGCACGCATACGTCGAGCTGTGGGGATGGGTTGGCTCAAAGTGAGCATTTGCCGCTACCCTATCCACACTGCCCGTGGCATGTGTGGCAAACCCCTGAGGCATGTACACATATCAAAAAAAGTTTGCGATCACATTGAAAAATCGATTTTTATTTTGTTAAGGTAGATTATATTATGATTTCTTCTTCTTTTTAGATTCTTTATTTAAAAATATAGATTTAGAATATAAAACAATAAAACAGTTCAATTGTTTTTCCATATAAAAAGGCTTTCAGTCCTAGCTTACGTTCATTCAGAAATCTGATTTAGTCAATTTTAACGGATTTAAAATTGATTTCGCGGAAAGTTGTGATTGAAAAATGCCAAGAGGATTATCAGAAGTTTTACGAGCAAGAATAGTAACTTTGAGGAAAGAAGGATACATCACGAGAGAAATAGCACGCAGAGTTGCTATATCCCAATCCTGTGTCGTGACCACGTTGCAGGGGTACCACGGGATGGGTAATTTAGCTGACCGACCCCGCAGTGGTCGCCCAACTGTTTTGACTGCTGCCCAAAAGCGCTATATTAGATTGCTGGCAGCCCGTGACCCAACAATCAACGCCACTAAAATAAAAACAGAAGTTCGGGCCGCCTCTGGGCTTGAAGTTAGCACTCAGACCATTCGGAATTGCTTGCACCAGGCTGGATTACGAGCACGGAGGTCTTGGCGAGCTCCTCGGAATTCCCGGCAACATCAACGACGGAGATTACAGTGGGCTAGGCTTCGGCAAAATGAAGAAGAAAACATTTGGCAAAACTGTCTCTTCGTTGACGAATCGCGAATCAGTACTCATCCAGCTAACCGACGTGTCCGTGTCTGGAGAAGTTCAGCAAGGCGGGAAATCGGTGTCCTTTTGGGGTGGTATTATGATTGGAGCTAGAACGCCTTTGATCCCGTATCGAGGCTTCATGACAGCAGACATGTACAGAGCAGTTGCTATTGATGGAATTGTCAGACCATTCCGAGTAAACCATGGACACTAATTTGAACTGGTCGATAATAATGCGCCCGCCCATCGAGCTCAACGAGTCAATGCTGCTCTCCGAGAATACGACATCACAAGGTTAGACTGGCCTGCTGGCTCGCCTGAATTAAACCCAATAGAGCACGCGTGGGATGCTCTTAAGCGAGCTGTTTGGATCCGTCAGCCACGTCCCCAGATAGTGCCAGAGCTCAGGGAAGCCGCTATTCAAGAATGGGACAGGTTACCCCAAGAAATGCTGGATAACTTGATTCTCAGCATGCCCAGGAGGATCTTCGCATGTGTTCGAGCCAGGGGAGGAGTTATATTATATTGAATATAAACTTTTTATTAATAAATTGTTGTTTAAGTTTGTTTAAACAGTCTTTTTCTTCGTATCAAATTTCTGTTACAATTACATTATGATTAATTACTCAATTTTTTTTTCTTTGGTCTCTCCATCTATCAACATTCATATTCATTACTCTCTGTGGTCAATCACAGTGCACTAGCGGGTGCGGGGGCGGGCGCGGGCGCTCGGGTCTTGGCGTCTGCGTGTTCACAGTAGTGCCCACAGAGTACAGTAATAATACTAGAGATAGAGAGCTCTCTTGTAACCGTCATGTGTCTCCCCGTTCGGTGGCGCCATCTATTAGTCTTGATCCCTAAATTACCCTATATGTTTTACACACACATACGTAACTTGGTATTCTTTGTGTGCGGTCAATCAGTGGAATGAAAATTATAAAATAGGTATTATTTAGATCTACCTACACCTTTCTTAAAAATCTGCTTTTGTTTTACAAACTTGAGAGATTTTTCGAACACTATTCAGTTAAATCACTACAACAACAAAAGCTGTGTTTTAAGAAAAGTGTACATCTAAATAATACCTATTTTAAAGTGTATTATTTATTTAAATAAAACGCGTTATTTTATTTATTGTGTTTATGCTTAGTACACACACATGCTTACACTAAGGCGTCCAAACTATCGCATGAAAAGAAACTTAAAAACACTAAGGCGTCCAAATTATCGCAAGAAACTTTTATCAATAAAGCGTCCGCAATCGCATTTAACTGGTGAAGTAAGACGAGGAGCTAGCTCAACTCGAATGTAGCTGTGGAGGAAGCACACTCAACGCACAGAAATACACCAATTCACCAATATAATTTAAAAAAAACAATGAAAAATTGCATTTGAACATGTGACAAGTCGCGGTTGAACTTTGAAAATTTTCAACTTAGTGTTGCCAAGGCATATTGAATAAAATCTACTAACACCTTCCAAATTATTATGGTTATTTAAAAAAAAGCTGAATTGACATAGAGAAAATAAATCATTTGAACAAATTTCATTTATTATGTAGTTAAATATAAAGTTTTCTCTTTTAAACGTACATTTTATTACATTACATTATATTATAAGTACATTACATACAGTACATTATATTATAAGAAATAACTGTATTAAAGTAACCATTAAATATTGGCAGCCCTAAGATATGTTGCCAAAAAGTGATTTAGCGCCATCTGTTGGATTAAAGTTGAGCTATTAATAGCGTAAAAAGTAAGGGTACAAGACGAATAGATGGCAGAATCATAATCATGAAAAGTGCCTTGTAGGCGACTGTCACCCCCCTGGTAGTGCCGAACGAGCTATCGTAGCGTACGTGTGTTCGGTCGTTCTCAAACTTTGCTGCGTAGTTAGAAGACATGGATGACGATTTGATTTTATCAATGGAAAATTCGTACTTGAAATGGAAAATGCAATATATGAAGTTTGGTACACACGATTTAAATAAATTCTAAATTAATTCAAAGATGAATTCAAAGATATAAATTCTTCCGTATTGATATCCATGACGACGCTTCGGCGGATGTATCAAAATGGTTTAGAACCACTCGCGCAGTCACCTAACAGACGCTACATTACTGTGAACGATACGAGCGGACTGAGCCATTAGAAACACCCACGCCACCCGCGCCCGCGCTCGCCTCATGCAGACACGCAGCTCGCGGGAGCACTGTGAATACAACTGGCGTCTACATACATTTGATTTACACGTGACCGCGCTCACACCCGCGCCCGCCTCCACTGAAATACGGCTCTTAGTCACTCGTTTCATTCCTCCAAATAACATGTCCGTACCAAGTCAAACGATTTCCTTTCAACTTCTCTGTCACTGGTGCTACTTTTAAACTCCCTCTAAGCTACACATTGTTACCTGTTGTGCCTAACCTTTTCCCAACTATATTGGGGTCAGCTTCCAGTCTAACCAGATGCGGTTAAATACCAGTATTTCACACGGAGTGACTGCCATCAGATCTCCGCATCCAGATACTGGGCAAAGCCGATATCCTAAAGTTAGACCGGTTGCTAGACTTTCGGACTTCTGACTTCCCGTAACGACTATCATAGGTATTCGTATGACACCCGGGACCGACTGTTTAACGTGCTGTACGAGGCACGGAGGGGTCTCGATGTATAACGAGTGGTCACCCATCAAGCAAGCGTAGCTTAACCTCGCAAATCGTATGACCCGCGCGGTTGGCAATCAGCCACGAGCCCCTCTCCTTCTAAGCTACACAGTTATCCGTTACATAAAATAAATTTCACACAGTATCTAACGCGCTTACCTTTACCAAACCAACAGCAACAAAAAGAGACAGTATCTTATCTCGACAATAAAAACAAAATTCCGCAGCGAGTCGCTCGCTGAATGCAAATCGAGTATCCAGCGTTAGAACCCGGCTTTATATATAAACTTATTGCATATTTTTGCATATAAGCTACAATGTATTAAATTATATTAAGGTCCTTTGAAGAAAATGGGTCAGGGAAGCAAATTTGATGCTAAAACGTAACTGGAGAATCTGTGGTTGTAGGTTTTGGGAAAATTTTGTGGACTAATTTGGGCTGGTTTTAGTAAAGATTGTAACATAAAGGAAAAAGCTCTCTTTGTACTGAAAGTGCTGCAAAAGCTTTAAAAATACTCAATACCATGGGTTCAGTTGAAAACCAGCGTCAGGCACTAGTGGTCTGACATTTATGCTGAACTGAACCTATTTGGCGCAGCCGCTAGACACACAGATACTTTATTTTTTCTTTTGTTTTGTCTCTAATGATTTTTTTGTCTGTGTGTCAAACTGCTTTTGTGCCAAATAAATTTCTTTCTTTCTTTCTTTCTTTCAGTAGTTAAGTTTGAGGTGCATTAAAAGAGCCTGCACGACTGACGATACTCCAGTACGTCCGGCGCACCCTGGGCAGTCAGCCCCGCTACCAACCTTGCTGACTGGGTGATCTTTTCATCACAGCATGATATATTCTCGTATAGCTCATGCTGAGACAAGAAGAATGGTTAGATAATGTTTTTTCAGAGCTTTTTTAACTTGAAACGTATCTGGACTCTCCTTATTAAGGCAAAGGCGGGATTTTAGATGGATATGATGATGTAGTGGCAAAAATTGGAAGGAGTAGGCTTAGGTGGTTTGGTCATGTTAAGCAAATGAGAGAACGGCGATTAAACATTTTTTTAAGGCGAATGTCAGTGGAAACCCCGTTAGAGGACTCCCTAGAAGGACATACATCGATGTTATTGGTGGTATTCTTCACAAAGGAAAGTTGCGTAGTACTCTCAACCAGCGTGCGTGAATGACAAGATGTATGAATGTGCGCGAAGCGAAAGGAGTATGTAAGGATCGTAGCATGTGGCGTTCTATAGTTTCTGCTTACCCCCATGGGAAAAAGGCGTGAGTTTATGTATGTATGCATGTAGATGGATAAACAACCCACCTTATTAACAACATCTAACTGCAATCCCTACTTTAAAATCTTCCTGCAAAAAGTCGTGACTATAATTGCTCCTTAAAAGATTTGCTGCAGCTGTTTACAATCCAGGTCCACGTTTATCAGTGACCGTTAACGGGCCCTCTCCTACAGCAAAAATACGCGCATAATATTGTACAAACCCGAAGGGTTCGGCAGAGGTGTTTTAGTACACCCTCGTTTCGCATGTAATAGGGGGCGAGCCT